>OZ000472.1:15000000-16250000 GCA_963922655.1 Cardamine chenopodiifolia | reverse complement strand
GCTAATTTTTCCTCAGTTTAGAATAAGTGGTGCTTGTAGAATTTTTTCACTTGGCTTTATCCAATGATTTGATGATCGATATTGTTTCAATCTATAGGAATGGTTTGGTTAGAAAATTTTGTGATGAGATTGTTTGGATTAAAGTGTCGACCTGATCGTGTTTATCAATCTGATTGTGTTGCAGATAGATTTATTATTTCGTGTTTTTTGTTGGTCGTGAGTTATATAGAGCCTTTTATTTATTTTTTTGTGGTTTGCTTTGGATCTTAGGGCTAGCTAAAGGAAAATGGGGCTTAATTTCACGAAGTTGTTCAGCCGGCTTTTTGCCAAGAAAGAAATGCGGATTCTGATGGTAGGTCTTGATGCTGCTGGTAAGACCACTATCTTGTACAAGCTGAAGCTTGGAGAAATCGTCACCACCATCCCTACCATCGGTAAGTTTTAAGGATTCCTCGAATCAGAGTGTTTTTGTCAATGTTTATTTAGATCTTGCTCTTTCGTGTTTTTTTTTTATAACCCTCTTTTGTGTTTCTTACTTGTATGTCTCTGTGGATTTTATGTAATCCTATCATGCATTGAAGTTTTACTTCTCAAGTTTAATGTTGAAGAGCTTTTTTGTTTCCAGGATTCAATGTGGAGACTGTTGAATACAAGAACATCAGCTTCACTGTTTGGGATGTGGGCGGTCAGGACAAGGTACACACATTTTAAGTCTTTCCTAGATCATAGTATAGTGTCCTTCGTTATACTTTATGCTCTGCTTCTTTTCAAGCTGCTCACTATGTCAATGGTTTTGGTGTGACTAGTACTGATCTTTCGTATAACCTGGTTATACATATCATTCAAGCTCAATTTATAGTAAACTTCTACCTTCACGTAGTGGTTATCTCCACGATTTTCTTGAAGTGTCTGTCTTCTTTATTTTTTCAGTTATTTGACATTAAAGAATGCGACTTAACTTGAAATACAGATTCGTCCCCTGTGGAGGCACTACTTCCAGAACACTCAAGGTCTGATATTCGTGGTTGATAGCAACGACAGGGACCGAGTTGTGGAGGCGAGGGATGAGTTACATCGCATGTTGAATGAGGTTAGCTTTCTTTCGGGTTTTCATCTGTATGACAGTAAGACAGAAGCAGATTTCTATAATTATTTAAACCCTGTTTGCAGGATGAACTGAGGGATGCTGTCCTTCTTGTGTTTGCAAACAAACAAGATCTTCCCAACGCAATGAATGCTGCAGAAATAACCGACAAGCTTGGCCTTCACTCTCTTCGCCAACGCCATTGGTAAAGTTATCTTCTTTCTAGAATTATGTCCTTGATGTGATTAGATAGATTATCACAGTATAGTAGAATGTATCTTATGTTTCTCCTTTAACAGGTACATTCAAAGTACCTGTGCCACATCTGGGGAAGGTCTCTATGAAGGCCTTGATTGGCTCTCCAACAACATTGCTAGCAAGGTAAATTACTAAATACCCCATTTTGTAAAAGGAAGTAGAAAATTGAAAGGAATACACTTAGGGGTTTTAGATTGTATGCTCATCATAACCGGGTAGATCTTCGGTATTGAGGAATAGAACTCACTTAATTAGCCAGCAAGTGGTTGCAAACCCTATGGCTGAAGCAGCCCGACGTTTGTGTCTTGAGATAGCAGTTGTATCATCTATGTTTATTCTCTTACTTGAAACACACCAATCTGCAGAAATTTTGGCCCTATTTATTTCCATATGCAAACTCTGGCAACGATAGTATAATCATTTGTGTTATTATCCTTGGTGCTAAAATATGATTATGAATATTGATCAAACCTTCGTTTTGACTGAGTAGGCATGATGAAGCTGCTGGAACACTTTTTTGCACTTGGAAGAGACCATTAGTGACTGAGGAGAAGAAAGAAGTATATGTCTGATTTTACAACAGTTTATATCATCCGTTGATGGTTGTGTCATTGTGTGTGTGTGTAGTTTCAACTTTTTTACCTGTTAAAGATGGATTTGGAATAGTTTTTACTTAAAACGGTTTTTGGAAATGCTCTTCATTAGCAGTAGATATGCTACCTTTTTTTCCTTGAATGTCATAACGTATTCTTATCTCAGTTTTGAGAACGCTAATAAAACCGAACCGAATATATTACGCATGAGGGCTCAATATGGTTCAACACAACAGGAAATAGAGTCATTTTCCAACAGACTTGGGCAGAAATGTGAGACAATATGGTGATTTTCAAGAAAACTTAACATGGACCTTGCATTTGGAGGAAGCATTAGCAAATCCATGGTGAGTCTCAACTTTTCCTTATCTTTTGCCGAGGCACAAACTTCAACAAGCTCAAGACATGAAAATTCCTCCAAGAAAATGCAAAATGCCAAAATGATTGTCATTAATCATTTTGCACCGGCTAGAACCAAATTTATGTAATGTTGAATGGCAAAAAGAAACTTAAAATTTTCAGATATTTTATAAACTTTCAACGGAATACCACCAACTCTACCTCTCTTAACAACAACCTCCCTCCACACAAAAAAAAAAAAACACATTTCGTACGATAATAATGATTTTTAAAATTATAAGAAAAATGATTAACTAATAAAGCATAATATATAGAAGAAAAAAAAAAGAAAAGAATAAGAGCAAACATCACATCAATAGATTTAAACTGCTCCTTTAATTTTTTGTCGTCTCTAGCTAACTCTCATGATAGCAACTTCGTAGAGTTCTTGACATAAGATCTAATAACTTTTTATCTGATAATTGAAAATTATGAGGAGAAGCTTCTGCTTCTTGTTCTGAGTTTGCGTCTGAATCGCTGCTGCTACCACAAATCTTCTCGATTTGAACACCAATATCTTTAGCAAGATTTTTAGGACCATCTCCAGAAAGAATTGTGTCGAAACAAATGTATCTACCAAAAGCCGTTTTATTACCCAAACCGTCCCATAAACATACGTGAACTTTAGCCAACCTGTCAACATCCATTGTCGCTAATAATCCGTTGCTAAACATCGGCTTTGAGCATTCCAAGTGCATACCAAAGCTGTGGAATTAGCATTAAAGGATTTTAATTACGGACTTTTATAATGTTTTGACTCTAGAGCTAACATGAACACATGAAGTTGTGCTTCTTTTTTTTTTTACCTTACTATCGATGGAGAGTTGCTCATCGCTCCAGCTTTCTTCGTTGATAACATGGTGATCAAGATTGTTAAAGGAATTGTATTGCCAAGCGCAAGCTAAGAGAGATGATGTGAAGACGCATTTTCTCACATTTGCTTCTAATTGAGACATTGATTTCTGCAAAACATAAACAATGAAAATGGGTTATACATCTTAACACCGTAAGATATATTGGTTCTGTTCGTTTGGTACTGTTGCGGCTGCACCTGCGTCTAATTTCTGTTCGTTTGTATGACGTAAGATCTTGGAGTTGCTACTGTGACTAGATGCGCAACTGTTAAACAAACAAGAATCACAATGTTTGGTCATAGGTTGTAAACCGCGGCTGTCAAACAGATATGGCCATTTAGTCAGAAAGAGTGATTAAGACATTGAATAAGATTAAAAAAAAAAGGAACTCTTCGGTAGCACATTTACACAAATTGGTAGGTCTAGTTTAGCTTTTTTTGGTTATTGATCTCATGATGACATGAGTGTATGTTTTTGGTACGTACACGTTACAGTTAATAGAGGCCATATAATGAGTATCGGTACCAATCACAAACACGTTACAGTAAATATAGTTAATGTTTTAAAGAAAATGTTGATTTAGTGTACAATTCATATATGATGAAAATATTAACGAGATTATGGTTTTCATCGATAGCACTTTGGAATGATCATAATCATAATCATAGTATATATATAATCATAATCATAGTTGAATAACTTTTAATCGCCGAGCCACCTGGTTGGTTCGCCCCGGCTGCGTTAAAAGTCCACTTTTTGAAAAGAACCATACTTCTATTTTTATTATATTAATAATTCGTGTGCTCTTATGTCGTTTCATTTCACGTCGTCAGTCACATGCTAAACATGTTTTTTTTGTTTTTGTAGTAAAGTCGTATATTTCGTTTTCTAATTTATTGATGTTGTCGTAGAGGTTTATTCATCATCGGTCAGATTTTGTTTCAACGCAAGGGTAGTAGTCGAACTCTTAATTTTTTTTCCGACTAAAAAATAATTCAAGGCAAGAAAAAGCTTTTTTTTCATTGGGTATAAAAGGAATTTATTAATGGGCTTTTAAAATCCAATGTTAGTGGACTTCTTTTAAAGGGCTTAATATTTCTGAGCTTGTTCTCTAAACGACACCGTTTGACCGGAGGCGAAACGCGTTTACGCTTGCTTCTCTTGTCGTCGGAGCTCGGAGGCGAAACAGCAAGAAGAAGAAGAACAAGAAGAAGAAGAAGAGAGAGTAGCAAAGACTGAGGATGGAAAGCTTGGAAGATAATTTTCCTGTGCGGCATAGAAAGGTCTCCTTTGAAAGTAAGGTAATTTGAAAATTTATCGAATTAGTTTTCATGGGATTTTACTCGATTGAGTTTGGTTGATTCTTAAGAGAAGATGATTTCATTTGTCTGATTTGATTTTGTTAGTTCACAACAATCCAATGTGTTAAACATTTTTTATTGTTGTGAATATCATTAGATGGAGTAATTTTGTAGTGATTGTTTAAATTGTTGTTTGAAAGGGAAACAAGACAGAGATTGTGATCTGCAGCTATGAAGATCATATCCTTGTGAGTATCTGTGTATAAGAGAATACTTCGTTTGATGTTTGAAGTCTCTCTGAAGCTCAACATAATTTGTTTCAGGTTATAGCAACACAGATTGGAGCCATGGGAACTATATTACACGCAAGGTCTCTGATGCAAAACATATATGTTATTGTCCATCATTCTACTGTTTTTTTCTAGAGAAGTGAACATCTGAGTTATGCTTAATGATGTTCTTGTCTATGCTGCATCCTAAGGAATGATATTGAGTGTTCTTGATTTGTGCAGTCTTCTCATTTAAAACTGGTTTGTGCTCAACTGGTGTTCTTTGCTGAACTATATTGCATGGAAGGTCTTGTGATATAATGTAGTTAGTTATTGTTCATGGTTCTAAGATATTCTTGAGGAATGAAATTGAGTGTTCTTGATTTGTTCGGTCTCTCTACCTAATGATCGTGAAGAACGTCTGAGTTATATATGTTTCAAATGGGTGTTCTTTTGTTGACAGGAAGGAAGAAGGGATGTCTGTTGAACCAACATTTAGTGTTTCAGTGATATTTGGAAAGCGAGATGAGGTAAAAATCTTATCCTGGTACATTGATTTATATAGTTAATACCTACATAATCTTACTCTAAATTTTGCCGACTATGTTTTTTTTGAAGCCAATGCTGATAGCAACTGCTCGAAGACTCATTGAACACATAAGGTTCTCTGTCACCTTCAATTTTTGATTCTTGAACCTCCTCTATTTTCTGTTTTCTGATTAAAATGGAATACGAGAAAGTGATCTAACTGTTATAATGATACAATCTCTATTGATTTCTTCAGTTCTATTGTTCCCTCGAAGCCTCTGGTTCTCTCACTTGGCCTCAAGGATCATTCTTCGGTACTTTACGTTTTCTTGGAAATGTTTTATATGATTGTTGAAAGTATGCAAAAACGAAACCAATGATTGAGATTCTGTGTTGTTTTTTTTGTAGGAAACGTTGAAGGAAATAGTGGCAACTGTGATCGAGAATCGCCTTTGGTAATCCATACTTTATCCATTTGAAAGGACACCGAAACGATGTTTTTGGTAATTGGGTGATATAATAAATCGTTTTGAGATAGAAGTTTTGTTTATTTTAAGACTTTTTTTTTGACGATACAAGTTATGTTATTAAATTTTAAAACATTGAACAACCATAATTACATTTCTTCACACAGAAACATAAATAAACAAATAAGAGAGCATGGTTTTGTTTGTCTTTTAACGAAAACCAAGAAACAAAAAGAAAATAATAATACAAACGCAGATATCATATAGCAAGGGTAAATGGCTTTTTTTTTAATCCGTTACTTTTTTCAAACCATTGACCTCTAACGCGTTTACACATATCAATTACCAGTAACCATCATCGAGAGTGAGCTAAACACTTTTGTTTATAAACCTTGAAAGTTTTATGTTTTCGGTTTCACCATACATTAAGAACTTGTATCTTTTTTCCAAAGTGATCTCATGCAAAGAGTTAATGATATCAAATGTATAATCAAACACAAAATTTATCAAAAATTTAACATATCAACAGTCTTACGTGTATTAAACATTTTCCCCCAAATTGAATCAATTTATAGACTAGGAAAACAATATGATATTCTCAAGTCATGGGAAGGAGAATACCACCCGGAGATTTCAACTATACGGGCTCATCTGTAATTGTACGCGTTGAGTCATGAGAGTCTTCTATTTAAGGGATTAGCGAAAGAGGCGAGAGTAGTGGAATTGTTGAAAGAAGTGGAAGAGACGGGAACGGAGAGAGCGAGAGAGAACGCTAAGAATATTCTACAGTTGATGAGAGAAAGTGTCGGAGGAAGATGAATGAAGACGGCGAAGGATTTGTTGAATCAAAAAATACCCTTTTCTTACTGTTTGGTTAAACTGAAAACATAAAACTTTTGTAGGTTTATAAACAAAATGTTTGGCTTATTCGTAATAATGGTTGTTGGATCAACGTAATTGGCATGCGTAAATGTGTTAGAGATCACCAATTTGCAACGTCGTTTTATACCGCATCGGTAACGGTTGACTAACCTATGCACGATATTATTAGTTTGAATATAAAATTTGAAAATTTTGAATATTTTGGCATAAATTAGTACTGTTTGATTGGAAATGACACTTTGAAAAAAATACGGGTCAAAAAAAAACCTTTTACTCCATATAGCACATCATAAATCACACACATAAGTGGCCGGCCATAAGGCAAAAAGAAGAAAAACATTGTAGTAGTTGTCACATGTTATAAACTTGTCAAATAAATTACACCCAATAAATATAAACACACACAAATATCTCTCTTTCTTCTTTGCCTTGAAAGGGAATTTTGTGTTTTTTTACTCAAGATCCCCAGTTTCATCCCTGAGCCTGTGATTTTGTACTTATGAGACTCAATCGTTTCTCTGTGTTAATGCGTTCAACTGATTCTCCAACTGCAGAGAATAAGAACATATTTCCATTTATTAGTGTATGATGCTACACTCATGATCTCATATTATATTAATTCAATGTGCGAATCTTAACAGAAAATGTGATAAAGACAAACCTGTCCATTTCTCAGTTTCTGTTTCTTTAGTTGCTCTGTTAGGCTCGAAAAGCTTTTAACATCAAAGATGGAAAGAAAACAAGTTATTCAATGTTGATGTTAAGTAAGAATAAGACGCCTTTTATCTTAGTCACGTTGGTTTGAAGGTAGAATCACCTTCTGACATTTCAAATTTAGTTTTATGTTTACTATTCAGGGTCTTCGTGAAAGGAAGAGATGGATAGATATATTTTACCTTTGTTGTAGCAGCATGACTTGGGACTGAAGTTCTCTCTCTCGCAGTGTTGCAGGAGGCATCTGCATAGAGATGATATCAAATTCGGGTTAGTTAAATATTTGAAGAATAGATATGAAATTGATTTGATTTGATGACAATTTGAAAACAAGTTCCCTTTTTTTTTCTTCTTTTACCTTCAATAGCTCATCGATGCTCGTCTCCGGTGATCCAGGTTGCTTGACTATGAAATGGGACAAAAACATACTCAGAACATCCATGTTGAATTCTTCAACAATAAAGAAATACAAGATCAATCTATAGATGAAGAAGGATTACACTACCACAGTTTTGCTCCGCGTATTTCATTAGTTTCAAAATCTCTTCCTGCCAAAAGAAGAGTATTTATTTAACTAACGACTGTAAAAGTAATTTCTCTGGTTTTAAAATTTACCCGTTGCATAGCGTTTTGCTGCAAAATCAACTGAACTGATGGGAGGATTGAGGCGTTCGTTGCATTGAGGGAGATCGGGCTGCTTGAACAACCACTAAATGGTGTGAATGTAGAGTTTGTAGATCCCTAATTGTACCAAAAACAGAAATACATCTTAAGTTTTCATAAACACAATTAACTATTCCACACATTGCTTTTTTATGTTTCGATCATTTCTCTGGAATGACCATATAGCCTTAACAAACCTTAATAACCATATGAACTTTATAGACTATGGTACTTGCTATACCTTGGGACTCAGATCTGCTGATGTGACTTTAAACCGTCCCTTGTGCTCCACATGAGGGGCTTCTGGCGCCTCGTCCACTGCACACAAAGGCATTCGAATTGACGACTCTACAAGAATTACACGTGGACTAATTAGCAGATGGGAGGTTACCGGAATCTCTCTTTGTGCGATACAATGATCCACTGTAGCTCCGCTCTGTTTGATATCTACGCTGTTGAACCTCCCTGCAGAAGTAAGTCAAGTGGCTTTTACAATTCAAGTGCATAGAGCAAAAGCTTCGTCAATGAAGCATGTTGAGATAGAAAAAAACACTAAAAATAAGTACTGAGAATGCTAACCTGTCAGCATCAGAAACGATTCTTTTTGGAGAGAAAGTATTCTCTGGTATAATTGAACCGCTCAAATATTTTTTCTGTTCGGAAATGACATGACGTGGTAAAGAAGTGTTTTGTGCTGCACTGTCCTCTTCTTTCGTGGTATGGGCCAGAGATCCAATGGAAGCCTTTGTTAAAAACTGTTGTTGTCCAGAATTCACTAGATTTGCATCTTTCCAATCAGGAGTAGTTGCACTATCCTCATCCTCACCGATATCAAAGCAGCCTCTGCATCATAGCACATGTAGAATAAAGTTCAATCCATCTTTTAAAATTAAAAAAACGTTGTGGCTTCGCAATACCAAACAGAAGGGATGCTTATGAGGAGCACATTTATCAAACTGCTATACAAAGTCAACTAAGCCATCATATGTGGCAGATGCATAGAGCTTCAACTTGATATTATCCAGACCTATTACGAGTTAGATAATGGAGATTTAGAGAATGTGATGTACTTGAGTGCTTGCAGAGGTTTGATTGGAAACGAGGCGAAAGAACTCTCTAAATCATGAATATCGTTCAGTTCGTCCTGAAAAGAGAAAGTAAACAAAGAAAGACAAGTTGAGTTGACATTGTGTTTCAGAAGATCACACTCAAAAAGTTTATTTGGATCCCCAAAAGCAGGCAGATAAGAGTATAGAGAATCGTTTCAAATAATACATCCTGACTGGGAGCTGTTGCTGAGCTGCTCGCCCTTTCAGGGGAAAGAACAGATTCATCCTGTCTTTCACATTGCTTTCTGTTGAAATCGGGTTCTTCAGCATGTGAACTATCATCATCCGAAATCTACAAGGCCAACAAAATTAGTCCCCTGCCCTGTATTATTAACAACAGTAGAAAAATATTAACTTACAAGGGCAGCTTGATTCTTTAGGTCCTCGAGATTGAAATTCCAAGCGCTTATTCCCCTTATATATTCTTGCTGCGGAGAAACAGGAAGTCTGAGTTAGATGTTAAAATAATTCAGACAATCGAACTTAGATACCATAAGATATTTCTTGCATTTCTCAGGTTAAAAATTAGCAGCTTAAAGACATATGGCATAATATTGTCAAGCAGAAGAGTGAAATCTTTGTTTCCTAATCCTTGCCTGTGATAAGTGCGCTTCATACTCAGATTTGTTTTGCATTAGAAGATCAGCTTCCTTTGACTGAAAGAAAGAACTCACATATCAATCAAGATTTTCCAGCAATTTCCTTCCCAGCAAGAGACATAATAAGTTTAGAGGATGGGCCAGAGACCTTTATTTGTCTATAGCGATCACCTAATGGAGGAAGACCATTTAGAATTGTTTTAACAAGGTAATCAGCTGGACGTGCATGTTTGAAGAAAGGGTGCTTTAAAAGCTTGTCTGAAGTTGGACGTTTCTTTGGGTCCTTCACCAGGCATGTACCCACCATTTCCTTGAAGGCCTGTTAAGGCAAAGCAACTATTAAGGTGGAAAGCAAACACAACAAGCTAAAATGATACAAACAAACTGTGACCACTCACGCACTTTTGAGAATCTTTTATCTCTCTCGTAGTCAAGTCCAGGAGGTGCATTTTGTAAGGTCATCAGCAAAACCTGCCAGTGATTACCAGAGAAAGAAGATACACAAACTGAGTACCAGAGAGCAATGAAGTTCAATACAAATCAAATGATATCATCATAAATTTACCTTCATTGGCGGATACTTGGAAAATGGGGCATGACCATGTGCCAGTTCAAGCGCTGTTATTCCAAATGACCATACATCTGCTCTGTGACAGGAAAATGTGTTAGACACTACACCCGCATACTATTGTGGAAAAGTAAATTTTTAGTGTAGATGCAGAGTTTAGAATTTGCAAGCATCAGCTTACTTAAAATCATATCCATGTAATTGCTGCATAACTTCAGGAGCCATCCTGTGCAGAAACAAGCATGAATCAGAAATTCTTCCTAAGATGTATTTGCATATGCCCATAGAACATGGCATTACTAAAGCTGGAAAAAGTACCAGCATGGAGTCCCCACGAATGTATTTCTGGAACGTTGTCTATCTCCCGTATCAAACATGCAAGCTGATACTCCGAAGTCTGCTAACTTAACGGCACCATTAGAATCCAATAAAATGTTTCCAGCCTGCAAAGGAAGCCATGTGTATTGATAAAAACGATAACACATCCCACCGCTCAATAGAGGAGGGCAATAAAAAATGGCTTTCATCCCGAGACAATTGAGGAAAGTACTATCCTAAAGGGAGATAATGCAAGCATATACCTTCACATCCCTATGGATATGCCCATGAGCATGAAGATATACAAGCGCTCTCAAAGTCTCACGGAGTAAAGTGGCGATAACAGGTTCCTCAAATCCATCTGGATAAGAAGACTTTATTATATGGAGACAGGATCCTCCAGCCATGTAAGGCATCACAACCCAAAGCTGGTGCCCAGTGGTAAATGAGCAATGAGCTTGTAACACATTTGGATGGTTGATCAGACTCATTGTTTGCACCTCCCTCCGGATCCCATCCTACAAGCAATTCAGTTCCTATTCATTCAGATTAACAGAGACCAGGATTCCATGGTGTTCATAACTGCATCTAATTCTTTACATCTAGCTTAAGTTCGTGAAAATTAACATAAAAACTAAAATAAAAGATGTGATTAAAAAATTGCAACTACAATTTAACAGATTCATTAGGTTTTCTCTACTTTCGAAGGCAATTGAATTACAATTAGACTCGCAAGTATCAAAGCATGAAACAGGACTGGGAATAAGCAAGTCGTTCTAATTCAGAATAAAAATTGAAGAGTTCCTACCAGATCGTTGTTGCACTTCTCCAGATCAAGAACCTTGATAGCAACTACAGCATTAAGTGGTATGCACAAAGCTCTGTGCACAGTCGCACTGACACCATCTCCAATTTCTTCATATAACTTGTAGTCTTTTGCATCGAGAGGAAATTTTTTCTCAGCAGCCGACTCCATAATTTTTTGTAAGTTTAAAGAAATTTACAAGAGAGGTCGACTGACGAGAGCATCAATCTGTGTGGGGTTTCTTCCAATTCGCCAGCATTTTACTTTTCTTCAGCGCCCGAGCAAATGTAGAAACATCATCAATGCCATATCACCAAAATACTTACTTATCTGCACAACAGAGCAATTCCAGTCAAAATGAAGAAGAAGGTTTCATATCAATCAAATTGACAACACAACGGAATCCCGAAATCCGAAAACCTATTAACTCAGAAACATTAAACTTCCCTAAATCCTGCAAAATGTACAATTATCTCCAGCATAATGCTCATTTGCCAAATTCTCATGGTAGGGAAAGGAAATCAATATATAAACACTTGACCAAATGCAATTTGAACGAACAACTCAGAGACCTATGGATACCAATGATTTCTGCATTCGTTATCGATTGTAAACAACTTAATGATTCGATCTACCGAATAATTACTAGACATCTACAAATATAGATGCGCATTCAGATTTCCTCTCAAAGGTTTTTTTCTAAACCACACAATTGATCATTACCATATCTCTCAATCAGATTTCAGAAAAATTAAGAAAAAAAATTAACTGCGCAGCAAAGGGGAAGAAGAAATAAATTTGAAAATCTTTTGATAGCCTTTCCATAAACGAATTTGAAAGAAACAAGAAACTAAAAACAAATCTGGGAGAAGAACCAACGCTGACCTCAACTCAAATCAAAGGCGGCTTTACTTAAGCTGAATTTTCCTGGTGCTGCTTCTCCTATTACACACAAACATAAGCGACGTAGACACCGCCGTCGATTGCGGCGGAGCTTGATAATCTGAGATCGATCCGGTAAGGAGAAAAAATTATTAGAATTCGAAGCACGAGATTAAAACATAATCCCGCTTTTTCCTCTTCGTTACCAAGTTATCTCCTTCCTCCTCTTGTGTTAGCTTTGCTGTCGTCTGGTTTTCGCTTAGCAGAAAGAATCTCGAGGGGGAGCTAAGAGAAACGGTTTAGCCGTGTCAATATCTATTAACCGAGTTTACTGGTTCAAATTTCTACCGATTTTGGTTCATATTGGCTTTACCAAATCACAAAATTAGTTGAATTGGACGCATTTCACATGAGCTGTAATTAAAAGCTGGGATACGATTTGTGTATGACTATTTTTAAAAAATAAAAATGGGCGAATTATTTATAATTTATGATTAAAATAATTTTGAAACTATGACCAATTTTCTGACAACAAATGTGATAATATTTCATTTAATTTTTCAATTTTAAGGCAATCACTACAAATTTTGTGTGGAAGATAATTTGGTTCGATAGCTGATAAAAAGTTGATTTAATGTTTTTACAGTATGCTAGAGGTTTGATTATACAAAAAATGCAAATTATACAAATTGATATAAACAATTTTAACAAAAGATCTTCAACATGGTATAAATAAATCGTTCATACGTAGTTTTACATGTTTAAAAATATAATTGTTAATTTGCATGTAGTTACATATGTTTAAAGTTATTATTTACGTACTAGACGACACAAAAACCACTATAAATTTTATGAAGCTAACAATGAGTTCGAATAACACCTAAAAAATGGTGACCTTGCTAAATGTACCGGATACTGAACCGAAGCTCCGGTTCCGGTGCTGTTTATCGATCGTTCCATCACTAAATAAGTAATTATCGTACCGGTATACTAAATTAAGAAAAAGGAGTCGAACTTATCGGGCTGGCGATGAGATGATTGCTTCACACGGAGGAGGTGTTGCTGGGGTCGGTCAAATCCTCTTCTTGATTGGGTGGAAATTGCTTTCATTTATAAACAAACAACAGAGAACAACTCTTCTGGATAAAATAATTTATTTAAATTCGTAAAAATTGCCAATTAGCCGAAAATAATAATTATTATAATTCAGTCAACTCAGAGTAGTTTTGCATAAATTTTATTCCAAATCAAAGTTGATATTTGATATTGAAAAAATAAAACATTATCACACTTGAAAAGAAAGAAAGTTGATTGCAATTTCTGGTTGTCTTTCTCCGCATGTGCTTGGGAAAATATAATATGGACAACAATATCTGGAATATTGTTCAAATAATTATATACTTTTATTATTGTATACATATATACTTATTTCATTATTGCTATTACATATTTAAATGCGATCAAAAATATGGGGATAGATCTCAGGTATAAACAATCAAAGATATAACTAAATCTTTTTTTTTGTCAACGATCAAATTATATATATATATATATTTACTGGACGTTTTTTAGATCTATTATTACACTGCTGATAAATTTGTTACTAGTGTTTAAAACACGTTATGAAGATTCAATAAACAATGTAATCCGTAATTCTTAAGATTATAGACCATTCAATCTACCATATGTTTTAGTTAAAATAAAAGCTTTCATATACTATATGCAAAAATAACATAATTTGAAGAGTGAGATTTACATATGCTCTAATGAATATTATCATTTTGGATGGTCATAAAAAAAAAACGTTCGTTTAAAATTCTTTTCCTTAAACACTACCAGTCTACCACATGTTTTTTTTATAATGGTTCATCTTTAATATGAATTATACGTTCATATCTCACCGTTGTAAATTACGCTATCGTCAGCCAATTTTAGAAGTACATTTTAAAAAATCTTTTTCCTGTACAACAATTGGAAACGGCAGAAAATGGTGAAAAAAAAAGAAAGAGAAAAAGCTCTAAGACAAATGAGCACAAATATAGATCAATGTCCGACCTGGTCGTAAGGTCAAACAATGGATTCGAGAAATTTGACTATGCTCTTAGAGCTTTTTTCCAACAAAATATTTCAATACATAAATAAAGAGATATGTGTGTATGCGAGAACATGCCAATATAATGTTCAATACTGATATGGTTTTGAAGAGATAGATATTAACAAGTGGACTAATTAATGCTTGTTTTTTATGCCCAACTTGATCAAACAAGAATGCATAACATAATTGATAAATAGTATGGAGGGTCCATCAAGAAAACACTCTTTCTCTTCCGAAACATTATATGTTTCTGTTAAAGAAAAACATTATATGTTTTTAGCATTTTGTTTGTACGTAACTATAAGTCTTTTTTAAAAAAAATTGTTATAATTTGTTTTCTAAGTATAAATATGATAGGGGATCAATTATACATTGAAACTAAAATATCTGTGACTGTATGTAAAAAAATAAAAATTATAATATACAACAATGTGAAATGGAAATGTATAGATATATTTGCAAAGTAGTTGTGATTTGGATTTACGTTCAACAGAACAAAATTTGGTAACAGCTATTGCATCTTATTAAAAATAGTACTTTTGGATTCAAGCATGGCTATAAAAAAATGTAGCAATAACATAATATGAAATTTTTATCATAAAACGTTGAGCATCAAATGACGTAACAAAATTTGAATGCTTAGTCCTTGTAAATTTTAACAAATGACAACTGATAAAAGTTAATAAAACTATAATAGTCTAATACGGGTTGAGCATCTCTTTCTTTCTTTTTTTTGGTCAAACGATCTATCTCCTTTTTTCACCACAACTTTTCTAACGATTTAAACAAAAATATGCAAATGCGAAAGCGGATTATTTTCGCTCCTGTAAACCATATTTTTATGAACAGCACCAAATTTATTTTGTTCAGACGTTTTCTTACCAAATTAAAGAATCCATATTTCCCGTATGTCGTCAGCCTTGACGCGGCATTTCCAAAAAACTCGATGAATATATTTATAAAAGACGATACAATAATCCTTAAAGAAAGACAGAAATAGATCACGTTTCCTTGTCAAAGCCGCCTCCTCTTGATGATCAAGTAAACCCCCACATTCACATCTATACATACGCACACACATACGCAGCCACATTCACATACATATTATATATATACATACACACAGAGCAAGTCCAAGTGAATGATCCGAGTCAAGAATACAGAATTTATTACAGATAGCCAAGAGCACTTCACAATGCAAGAATTTTCTTCTACTGTGTCGTTGACCCCCAGCTTCAGTTTCTTCGCCCCCGGTGACCTCGTCGAAGCCGCTGTTAGAGTTATCCATGAGTCTGAGAGTTATTATTCCGTTAAATTTGACGGCAACGACGACGCAGAATTCGAGTTCGAAACATTGCCGTTAAGTGAAGAGAGCTTATTCCATTTCCCGACAACGACGACGACGACTTTTTTCAAGCGCTCATCTGACGACGGTGACGTGGCAACCGCTCGAGTCATGTCGAAGGATCTTTTCTTTGACGGATGGAATATAAATATTGATCCATCTCCACCTTCTCCGTCTCAATCGCATTCATCTTCGGAGTCTGAAGATTCGGAAAACATTTCCCCGAGAAGATGCTTCTGGAGCCCGATCAGATCCCCGGCGAGAGGCGATAGCTCAAAGAGTAAATCACCGAGACGGTGTCTTTTGAAGAACCCTCTGAGGAGAAGTCACAGTGACGGAGCTGTTTCAACCTCGAGCGCACCCAAACGGTGCAGTTTCAAGGATATTCTGAGAAGAAGCCACAGCGACGGCGGCGATGGGTCTTCGATATCGCCGAGCGGAAACGGTTCGCCGGCAGTGAAAGGCAACATCAAAACGGCGTCGTATAAGCCTGAAGTGGATAGAAGAAGAAAGTCATACTTACCTTACAGGCAAGATTTGATTGACGTTTTCGCCGGAATGAGCAGATTCCGTCATTAACGAAAATTTTATAATCTCAACTGGTAAATTTACAAAGAGGTCCTTGTTTGCTTATAGTTTTTTTTGGTTTTGGCCACGTACAACTTTTTGGTGTTCATCATAAATTCCACATATATATACTTGTTTTTTTTTCATTTGAAATGTTGTCCCATGTGTAAGACTTTCGAGGAAATAGAGGTTACATATAAGGCCACGACAAAGCGGGACCCACGTGAAGCCACGTAGGCAGCTTGTTTTCCCACTTATCTTTACAAATCTTAGAAATGACCGTTGACGGTTGAGTAACATGGCTGCGAAAAAACATAAGGTGTCATGTCTATATGCTCTTGCCGCAAGAGTCTTGCGATCTTGCATATATCATGATTCATAACCACTGCTGGTTATATCTTTTGGCATGTATTGGATGCTTTGCTAGTGATTTTGTAAACCTAGATATGTTAACTTAATTTTGAACATTTTAACGTGGAAAACTCTTTAGATACCCAATTACCTAATTTTGTAAATGTTTATTTTTCCAACTTCAAAATACCCTGCATATTGGTGTTTTTGAAAGTTATCTTTTTGTGTTGTGTTGTAGTTGAATGATGTTAATGTTGAAACTTTTTGACTAGACCAAAAAATCCTTTTCAGTTATAAACCACATAAAAGCATTATCTCTTCTGTGATCAACCCACTTTTGATTTCTCACCATATTTTCTGAGAAAGGAAGGAATGAGATTATAGAAATTTCCCTTTAGATGAATGTATCAAAGATTTCAGAAGAGAGCTCTGTTTTAGAATGCGCTATGATAACTTGGTAAGCTATATATTGTTAGTTGCCTTATCTTGAATAAGTGAGTAAACACATTTTTCTGTCTCTTTTCAATATCTCAACACAATTTCTCTTTTATTGTTTGGTGGCGTTTCAAAGATTATAGAGCAGGTATATGTTGGCTTGTGCATACAAGCAGTAGCATGATGTAGGGAAACTCTTCAGACACAGTACTTTATAATTAAAACAATAAGTTATGTTATATGACCTCTTTCCATTGCCAAAGGTAAACGCCCTACTCCTAAAATCTTGTAAAAAAGACAAGACTTTGCGCCTGCCTTCTTTTTCATATGTAGTTTTGTCTGACATATTGTTATGAGAATATAGACATGTTGCATGAAAATGTCGACATAATTTCTTCATCTCCCACTCAATACATATAAGTAGCAAACCCCTTTGCACATTCTCCATTTCTCCTCTCTCCCATCCCTAGAGGAAGGTTTCAAGCTCATGACCTCGTTAAGTATCCGATGTTTTTGTATAATCGATTAATCAACAAGACGGAAATAAGGGAGAAATCGCATTTATAATAATAACAAGATGTAGAGAGAGTATGTTAGTTTCTTTTCTTTTTCTTTTTCTTTTTCTTTTTTTCCCTCTTGTTTTGCTTTAGCTCTCAAACTTTTTGCTCATCTTTAGCCATTACGATCTCTTCCTTTACTTATGCTTGATAAGTTGATAGCATGAGTTCATGTCGGTAAACAATCTGTTTAAAGATTTTTTGTTCTCATATGATCATATCTAGCTAGTTCACTTTTTGTAAACAAGTTCCATCCTGGCGAGGCCTTCGTGGTTCGTGGTTCCTGCTTATGACAAGGTAACTTGTAACACTATGCAAGATATTATATTAATTTACATCACTAGTATTTCAAAACCTTCTGATTCAGAACGGAGTGTTTGCCTTCGACTTATGAACGCATGACGTGGCTTTTCTGTTTTTTTTTTTTAAATAAACGAAGGTCAAATATGCAGGAGTTGGAGCTGCCATTGAATACGCTGTCCTGCACCTCAAGGTCTCTCTCTCCCTCCCTCTAGACTGTTTTGTGAATTTCTATAAATCATATGGGTCTTACTTATTAGTTCAGGATACAATATATATGGTTGTTATTATAAGAAAACAAATGTAAATAAATAGACATATTCATGGAGTAGGGAATGCAACAAGGTTGGGTATAGCGATAGTAATGGGCCTAAACGAGTATGAGGGTTAAGTATATGGGCCTTACTGGGCTGAGCTGTTTTCGTGTGTGTCTTTGTCTTTTAATTTGTGAATGTGATTTGTGTAATTACCTATAAATACATGTGTGTATATATATATATATATATAGTGATGTTTATTGTACTTTATGAATGTAGGTGGACAACATTGTGGTGATAGGTCACAGTGCGTGTGGTGGCATCAAGGGGCTTATGTCTTTTCCTTTTGATGGAAATAACTCCACGTAATAATATCTTCTTTTTAAAAAAATTCGGCTACAATATTTTATGTTGAGTTATCTAACATTTCAAAATTCTGATGTTTCTTTAATTCGTCTTTTTAAAAGGGAAATGTTAACAAATTGGGGTTAAATTAGTTATGCCTATATGTTTACTTGCAGTGATTTCATAGAGGATTGGGTCAAAATCTGTTTGCCAGCAAAGTCAAAGATTTTGGCAGAAAGTGAAAGTTCAGCATTTGAAGACCAATGTGGCCGATGCGAAAGGGTATATATATCCTCTATTTTGTTTTCTGTTTTTTTTTATGCATTATAATATGAAAATTCTTAAATAAAATACTATAGACAGTTACACTACTTATGACTCGTTTTAAGGGCTCTCAAAGTTAAAATTTTTAGGGATGTCTCAAAGTAAAACAAAAAGATATTATATATACAATTCTAACCTACCGTTATCTTAGTCTTTTAGTTTTAGCTCATAAGTTGAACCAACATTTAACAGGTTTATATCAACATTTCACACAATAATCATAATGTGCTTAAAAAGAAACAAACAAACATAACATAATTAATGCATAGAGTTTCTAGGCATATACATATAACTCAAGAAAGTTCACCTAATTAAAAGTTAGCCAATCATATAGTACCACATCAACAACTTTTAATCTAGGATTGTTGATGTATTAGTGTTTGATCAGCCTTGAAGATAAGAAGACAAAAACCATTACTAAACAAAATAATCAAAAACAGTGTCCGTCTATGAAATCCATCATGTTGGTGAGTGTACTAAGCTCAAACTCATCCTCATGAACCCAAAGTGAACTCAAGTAGTTACTTCCTTGACGATTTTCTTGAGTTTTATCCCCACGAATATTATTGTTATCGTTAATATTCGAGATTTTTGTTTCTTCCGATGTTTCGGTAGGATTTGTGAGATTGATCTGATAAAAAATTTCACCATTGCTCGGTTTGGTTTTCTGATCTTTGATTTCGAGTTTCTTACTAAGATGCGTGTTCCAATAATTCTTCACTTGATTATCCGTTCGACCCGGCACTCTTTTAGCAATTAGCGACCACCTGATTAAATACGCATATTAAACAATAATGTAATAATTTCAACCATGCATATAAATAATTTATTGAACTTTAGAGGATAAAAACATGTGTTACCAAGCAAGTTTGCGAAGAAAATAATGAAAGTTTATGATTATTTAAAGTGATGAAAATGGATAGAAATAGTTTAATTAAGTAAATAAAAACAAAATTTCCTCAAGTAAATGTAATGAAGTTATTATACCTATTACCAAGCAACTTGTGGAGCCTAATGATAAGATCTTCTTCTTGCTCTGTGAAATTGCCTCTTTTCACATTTGGGCTGAGATAATTCATCCACCTCAATCTACAACTCTTCCCGCATCTCTTTAAACCTGATTTATGTACATAAGTTATTTTCTTCCAACGTATATAAGTTATTTATGAGGAACTTAAATCACAAAAAACAAACAAGTAATAAGTTAACATCATCAATTATCACACATGAACAGTAAAGAAAAGAGTCACAATTTCAACAACTGAGGAGATAATCAAATAACTGACTTCGTAATCTAATCTCTAAATTGGATATTATTGTATCCAGATTCCAGTATAGAGTTAATATTCTAAATAAAATAATAAAATTCTATTAAATCATATTAAAAGGTAAATCTAAAACATCATAACTACATAGAACCCTTAACTTTAAATCATTTATAAAAGAAAAACCATTATGATGTTAATTTTCGCCCCCACCCAAGCACGAAGAATGTTAAAGAGAAAGAGAAAAGAGACCAGTCTTTTGGGCTATACGATTCCAATGGCCTTTGCCATGAGCTTTGACATAATCCATGAGGATCTTGTCTTCCTCTATTGTCCACAAACCTTTCTTGCACTCATTGTTTCCTTCTTCTACACTACTACTTACTTTCTTTCTCATTCTTTTTGTTTCTATGGAAGAGAGACGAGATAGATCATAAAAAGAAGAGAAATAAAGAGATTCTATGAGTAGTTATTTGATGGAGCTATTAAATAATACTACAGGATCAGAGCCTAGTGGAATATTTATTTAAAGACTATAAATAATATTTATTAACGATATATAGGTATACATAAATACAACTATTAATGATTACAGAATTATTAGATAATGAAATAAAGTATAGATTATGTCTGGCATGTGATGATACTTGTAAACAATAATGGACTTCTAGTTAGATGCAAGCTGATAATTACTGATCCAGATTAGTATATTGAGGACTTAATCAAGATTTCCCACTAAAAACATGAAAACATGGACAGCCTAAGATGGTCTTGGGGGACAAAAATCACGTGTATGTTTTAAAAAGATTCCTCTTTGGTCTTAGAGCTCTTTCGGCATCGAAGTTTCATGTGTCACTCTAGTGTTTATATATCTTCTTGAACGTCAATTAATTGAAATACGTAATAAACTATTTTCTATTTTTGTAGAATATGATACAGTATAATTTTACAATTAATTTTGGACCAGCTTCCGGGAATCTTGGATTAGACCATTCATTATAATGAATTTTGTAGTATAATTGTACTAATTAGTTTTTGTATAATAAGTATTTGGCAAAGAGTTAACAATTAGGTTAGGAGAGAGATTTAATTAGAAGATGGTTTTACTCTCTTGGGATTAGGATTTTTCACGAAAAAAGTGTTACTATAGGGAAGAACGAGAGAATAGAAGCTCCCTCTCCTAGCACTCAAATTTTCTTGATCTTTGTGAATACATACGTATATTGTTCTGTTAGGGTTTTTTTTTTTTTTGAGTTAAATAGCATGTGCATGCATATTACATTTTCCCCCGTCTGCGTTGTAAGCATATAAAATAAGAACTAATATACATATGTACTCCTTTCCCCTTTGGTATGTACTCATAAATAATCTTATCTTAAAACTTTTCAAATGATATTTGTTCAGATAATGTTTTGTTAATTTATTTATTTAAGAATTTAATTTATGGGTTTATAAAAAATGAGTTTTTTCATTGACTACATATCAGTAATTGTCAAAAGTTTTGACATTATATATGTGTACATAAGTAATTTAATCTACAATGAATATTAAAAACAATAATAGTGATAAGTTCCACAATTAATATTTTACATATTTTAGAGTTTGCTGCGTAGATGAATGATCTATAGGACTTAGGACAATGCAATGATATTTGAACATTTTTTTTGTTAACAAAATTTATTTTGAGAAAACAGTAAGTATTTCTTACAAAAGAAAAGTAGAGGCAAGGATATAGCTGGCACATTTAAAATTCAAGACATATTAAACTCTCAACGCTGGAAGTTGAGTCAATAAGAGGGTAATAATTAATTCCCTACAACATTTCATTGTAATAACTATCTTCTGTTGTCAATTTTATTTATTAATTTTTTTTATCTATATGCTCTCTTTAATTTTACAAATAAATACTAGTACATTCACTACAAGAAAAGTCATAAAATATCATCGAGGAATTCGGTGGACATTCTATCGTTTAAATCTGTTTGATTTTAATACCAGGTTTGGATATTACATGGCCAAAGAATTTGTCATTGACAGACGTCACAGTTTACCATTTTTTCAAAAATTATGTACTGATTTGTACTACGAATTGAATTATCTATTTGGATATACACTTCATTATGTTATATTCAATAATAATATGATAAATAATGCGAATTTCACCAACAAGGTTTAGTACATCTTTTAGGCCGGTGAAGAAAATATTACAAGCTTCACGTCCTTTTTTTCTAAGAATATTTGTTTCTACCAACGTTTTTTTTTATATATAACAAAGCTATGATTAAGAAGTCGTATGTAAAATACCGGAGGAAAAACACGATAAGAAAAAGAGAATTTTTTGAGAGAATTGACAGAGTTTCGTTGAAAATTAACAAATACGATGAAAAGAGATTAGAGAAGAAAGAACGAAAAAACACACGATTTTTACGAAATTATGCACCTCAAAATGAGAGTAGTCTACGTTTTCATAGAAGTATATACATATTGATAAATTTTACCAATCCATGTGATTTGGCCGGTTCTAGCTACTACTGATCTATATATGTTATGCTGATATAGTTTATTCTAGTAAAAGCGAAAGAGGACTATATATATATGTTAGTTGTTGATGTAATAGCTGATTAGTTGACGCGAAGCCAGAGCACACCGTTGATAACGTTGCCCAACTTTACATAGTGACAGTCGTACATGCGGAGGGGAAACAGTAGTTGGCCGCGTTCTCTTTGTTCACGATGATCCGTAACTTGCCGCATTATGCATTGAACTTAAAACCGTTGCGTTTAGCTAACATCTAACTGAATTTTATATATGAAAAATGAATAAAACATTAGCAAAATTAGACGTAAAAAATAAAATATGTTTCAGTTTTTTTTATGTTTGTGTTTATAACCTAATAAAATAATAATTTATTAGTTGTTATTACTTTCAAATTATTACCGTAATCGAATTAAATTGTTATAAAGAAATTAAACTACTACGGATACAAAACATTATGTGTATGCGCAACTATTGAGGTAGTATCTAATAAATTCGAAATTATATCTAATGAAAATTATAACAAAATAAAGTACTTTTATAATAATATTAGTAGAATTAATACTCGTCAAATAAAATTAATTAACCGGCTTCTGTTTTATAACCGTATCGTCTGGACGCATTCACAGAATTATTATTTTTCGGCATCTAACAAAAATTTATCTGTCCAATTCGTTAAATTGTTCATTTTCGGCCCATACTTTTAACAGGAATAACTTTTAAAATTATAGATTTCTACTGATTTTTAGTTTTGTTTTGACAATCACACGTTAACAGTATATTAGTTGGCGATTTCTTACGTTTCATCAAGAAATATTACTTTTCAAATTCTGAAAAAAATTCTCCAAGCAGATAACCGACTTAATGATCGTAGCGTCTTTACAAACCGTCAAAAAGATTCATTAAAAATTAATCAATTTTTGTTTATTGATAAATTTGACCATTTTGTATGATTTTGGACGGATCTGTTGGGTTTCTTCTGGTAGGGTGAAGAAAAACTCCGTCAACCAAGACTCTCAATAGAACCCCCTAGGCCCTAACTCAAAGAAATGTCCTCGCTTAATTGCTGAAGTTGAATGTGAGGACTCCGAAGTTGATTGCGTAACTGATCGTGTTCTTAGTATACGAGCCCCGCTTAAACAAGATCTCGGAATGAAGTGGATGTCCAACTCTGGATATTTATCTTTACAAACCCTCAAAAAGATTCGTTTAAAAGTAATCAGTTTAATGCGTAAGATTTTCGCTTACTTCAGTGACTAAGGTCTTTGGGATTTATTTTTCTTCTTAAAACCTTATTTATTACACTTTTAAGTTTTAGCTACATGAAACAGAATAATATAATTATTTTATGTTTCGTTTTTATAATGAACCCGCACGTAAATCTTTATTTCGTTTGGATTAAAATATTATTTTGAAATGAAACTACTAGTTTTTAACTATATAAAGTTATACGTATGTAATTTTCTATATTGTATAAGTTATTTATCTAACTGTAAAGAGGTGTGGTTTAAAACTAATCCAAAAACTAAATTGAAAATGAGTAAAAAAGTAAAATATAAGTATAACTTAAGTAAAAGTAAAATATGGTTCATTTTGTTTACGTATGTGTTTTATAACCTAACAATTAATTAGTTATTATTAATTGAAAAAATATTGCAATCGATTTAAATAGTTATAAATAATAAACACAATTATATTTAATATTATTGCATGTATGTGTGAATAATGAATATTAAGGTAGTATTGTTGAATATCAATTCGATATCTAAGAGATATCAATAAGATATATAAATTACAATTGTTGTTAATTTTTAAATGATCAGTTAATCGCATTTAATACAAAATTACACCATCAACATTAATTACATCCAAATAAACTAATTTGATATATAAAAATGAAAGTATGATCCTTTCCTCTGATTTATTTTCTTCTCATTTTGCATAAATTGTTACAATTTTCATTAATTAAATATAAATAAAGGAAAAGAATGATAGTTTTTTTCTATGTCAAACAAATAGTGGAAAGGGTGCAAAAAAGGGGTCATTTAATGGTAATAAAAGTGGGGTCATTTAATAAATTTGCACAAAATTACTAAAAGACTTGTAAATTTTACCCATGCAGTTGATTTCCCTGTTGTGTTGATCAGTTAAGAATGGAAATTGTGATGAATTTATTTAACAAGAAACAAATTGAGGCAAAGGTAGAGCAGAGAAGAAGTGTTACACGCAGCCGGTAGCCGCATGGATTGGCTGGCTGTTGTAAATCAATTATGAAATGTGGTGGTTAGTCCAAGTTCACGGCCGCAGAGCTTGAAGAGGATCAATCGATTTCGGGAAAGTCATTTTCTCTCAACTTTCAAGTGTTTTTTTCCGGTTATTTTATTAATTGTTTTGCGAGTGCGAAGTTAAAGTATGATGGCCACCAACCACTTCTTACATAGGCCATGGCACCAATTCCTTTTTGGTTAAATGGGCTAAGCCCAATATTAATTACAAAATTCAATAGCCCACAACTACAACTGCAACCAAAACCCATAATTTTATCTGAATTGATAACAAACCTCCAAGGCTCAAATTCAGTGTCTCTCACGCATACGATAGAAAATAAAAGTAGGAAAGTGTTTACAAACTCAAATTTTATTGAAGAATGATCAGAAGAAAGAATATTCGATGGGTAAATGTTAATCACAAAAACAAAAACCGAGATTCTGAGTAACTGAAACAAAACTTTTACTTTGTCGTTAACTTGTTGGAGTCTTGAAACCTGTTTTTGGTGCCTCAGTTTGTTGTGGTCCCTTTGTAAGAACCGCAATTTTATTTTTTCCTTTTACAAGTTTTTCAGTGGTCAATTGAATGGCTATGACAATTTGGTATTTAAATTTTATTCGTTAAGTTTTTCAGTTGTCCGATGGAGAAATTCAGAAGCCATCACTTAAAAATAATAGTCAAAAGACTCAGAGAAGACTAGCCTCTCCTTTATTTTCTTCCAGAAATTATAGTTAAAAAATAAATATATTAATTGTGGCCATTGGGAATTTCATTGGCCACGACGCATGGAAAAGTGTTTGTTCTTTTTTCCCGTGATTCTAGTTACAAGGCCATGCTTGGTGCATGCATCAACAACACAAATGTAAAGTTCTACACAAGTTGTTAGAATACATTTTTAGCAACAAAAACCAAAAAGTTGTTAGGACTTAGGATACATTTATGGAGTATTTACTTTGCTTTTAATATTAAAGTAAAATTTTTGGTTCATAGTAATACTTTAAAATATACAGTCGAAATCTTGTAAAATTTCTAACCAGTTGATCTATCTTTAGCTATCGATGTTCTTAACATTTTTATTTTTATTTATAAATGATCTTCTTTTAAAACACTAATTTAGAAATTGTCTTCTATAAAAAAGAATATAATGAGATAAAATAAAAACAGTTAGATTTAATAATTTATTATTTGTTTTGGTCCAAAAAAATAAGGCCAATGAAATAAGAGATCCGAAAGGCATAAAGCGAAAAAAAGAAGAATAAAAAAAGACCGGGCGGCTCATACACAAAGGAAGGCGCGAATTTCAAGGACGCTTCTTGACGATCAAAACAATACTAACGAGTTTTTGTTTCTTCTTCTTCTTCTCTTTCTTCTTCCGTTGTATTTCTATTGCCTCATAATTCTGATTGTTTTTTGATTCAGTCTGAACCACGATCTATTGATCTACTCGAATTCCCATATTTCAATTCCATCCACACTCGTGAGCGCTTCTCGTAAGATTTCTATCTTTCATTACTTGAATTACGAATTTTTTTGCAATGTTTTGATTCTCTCTGTTCCTAAATTCCGGAATTTAGACACCCGTTGCCAGATTTCTTCATTGTTTTTTTCATTTTTGTTTCGGTTGAATTTTTACTTGCATATTGTTCTCAATTCTCATCGCTCTTTAATCAGATTTTTTTTTCTTTCAAAATCAGGGTTCTATGCATTATAACATATACAGAGACAAGGATACCAAATACTTTGACAAGTAGTTATTATATATATAGAGAGAGGTTGTTTGTTTTTCTTTTTCTTTGCTTGATGATGTTTTCATCTTCATGTTTTGTAGGAACTAATAAAGTCCGAAATGGCGGATAATGTTTCTGCTGGAAACATTCATGCTTTTTATCTTGCGGGGCAGGTTTACAAAGGGTTAGGTTACCCCCAAGATTCATGGAGTTCTATGTTTACTTTCAGGGCAAATCCATTCAAAGAGCCCTCTTGGTATCACTTCTTTTAATCTTTATCCAAATCCACAGCTTTTGCAGTTTAACTAGCTAAACCTATAGTTTCTTATGCTGGACTCAGACTTATCTAATCTTTGTGTGGATAGGTCAAGTGGCGTATTTAAGGCTCTTAAGGCTGAGAGATGTGGTTGTTACTCTCCTGGTGTTTCCGCCATCAGTGAGGGCTCAAAGCCTAGTAGAATCATCAGGGCCGTTTCGGTATCGTCTTCAACAAAGTATTATGATTTCACTGTGATTGGCAGTGGAGTGGCCGGTCTACGTTATGCTTTAGAAGTTGCAAAGCAAGGGACAGTGGCAGTGATTACCAAAGATGAGCCTCATGAGAGTAACACAAACTACGCTCAAGGTGGTGTTAGTGCAGTCTTATGCCCTTTGGATTCTGTAGAAAGTCATATGCAGGACACTATTGTCGCCGGTGCTCATCTTTGTGATGAAGAAACCGTTAGAGTAAGTTCCCCATTACTTGATATGTCTCGTTACTCTATGATGTTTAGTTCTTTGGCGAACCGAACAAAGGAGTTTACCAGTTTGGATCCCTATCACTGTTCTTTAGTTTTGAGAAATGGTCCAAACCTATCTCAATTTTCACTGTCTGAATGTCCTTTTTCAGATTGTGTGTACAGAAGGTCCTGAAAGGATTCGTGAACTGATTGCGATGGGAGCATCATTTGATCATGGCGAGGATGGAAACTTGCATTTGGCTAGAGAGGGTGGTCACTCGCATCGTAGGATCGTTCATGCAGCTGATATGACAGGAAGAGAGATTGAAAGAGCTTTACTTGAAGCCGTACTTAATGATCCCAACATATCTGTCTTCAAACATCATTTTGCAATTGATCTGCTCACTTCTCAGGTTCCACTTCACACTCTTTGAAAAAACCCAAATTGTCTATGATCAGTTTGGCTTATCAGATCAATCTTTTTCTGTCTAAACCAGGATGGTTTGAACACAGTGTGTCATGGTGTTGACACTCTGAATATCAAAACAAATGAGGTACGCAAAGATGTTGTTTTCTGTCGGTTTGATTATTCGCCTTGTAGCTTAGATTGTAATGTAAAAAAAGCTTATGTTTCTTCAGGTAGTACGTTTTATATCGAAGGTGACATTGCTTGCTTCAGGTGGAGCTGGGCATATCTATCCATCAACCACTAATCCTCTGGTAACATTTTATTTAGACTCTCTTAGTTACAGAACTCTGTGGAAGTTTCATATTACTAATTGTATCAGAAGAAAAAATGAGCAGGAGCAGCACAACAACTGTGTTTTGTGGGATTGCGATGATATTTCTTGAAAAGTGATATATTTTGCTTTAATCCATTTTTATTATCATCTTGATTTTTGTATAGGTGGCTACTGGGGATGGGATGGCTATGGCTCATCGAGCTCAAGCTGTGATCTCTAACATGGAGTAAGTAAACACTGAAAAAACAAAACCACCAAAGAAACTTGTTGATAATAAAAACTTATGTTTGTGTTTTGTGTTTGTTTTCTCTTTGGTAAGATTCGTACAGTTTCATCCTACTGCCTTAGCAGATGAAGGTCTTCCCATCAAACCACAAACCGCTAGAGAAAATGCGTTCCTCATCACCGAGGCTGTGAGAGGTGATGGTGGCATCCTCTACAATCTAGGAATGGAGCGATTCATGCCCGTTTATGATGAACGAGCTGAGCTTGCTCCAAGAGATGTGGTTGCAAGAAGCATTGATGACCAGCTCAAGAAACGGAACGAAAAGTATGTATTACTTGACATAAGCCATAAGCCAAGCGATAAGATTCTTGCCCATTTCCCGAACATAGCTTCTGAATGTCTTAAACACGGTCTGGACATCACCCGTCAGCCTATCCCGGTTGTGCCTGCTGCTCATTACATGTGTGGAGGAGTTCGTGCTGGTTTACAAGGCGAAACCAATGTCCTTGGATTGTTTGTAGCAGGTGAAGTAGCGTGTACCGGTCTTCACGGAGCAAACCGACTTGCTAGTAACTCGCTTTTAGAAGCTCTGGTTTTCGCAAGACGAGCTGTTCAGCCTTCGACTGAGCTCATGAAATGCACAAGACTTGATCTAAGCGCATCAGAGAAGTGGACAAGGCCTGTTGTTGCGACAGCTAAATTGCTAGGGGATGAAGTAATGTCAAAGATTCTAGTTCTGACCAACGAAGTGAGAAGAGAGCTTCAGGCAGTGATGTGGAAGTATGTTGGTATCGTCAGATCAACCACTCGGCTCAATACTGCCGAGAGGAAAATCGCAGAGCTAGAAGCAAAATGGGAAACGTATTTGTTTGAACATGGATGGGAACAGACAGTGGTAGCTCTTGAAGCTTGTGAGATGAGAAACTTGTTCTGTTGCGCTAAGCTTGTTGTGAGCAGCGCATTAGCCAGACATGAAAGCCGCGGTCTTCATTACATGACAGACTTTCCTTTCGTGGAAGAAAGCAAACGGATTCCGACAATTATCCTCCCGTCTTCTGCTACAACAGCTAGCTGGAGCTCAAGGCTGTTACAGAATATAAGCAGCAGCTCACTTATTGATTGCTAAAACTGCAAGAGTTTTGTTCTTATTTGAAGCCAACCTTTCTGATTCTTGTATTTATTTGAAAATTTTTGGAACTCAAAAGAAATCTCTGATTCTTAGTCTCTGACACTGAAGTTATAGACAATGGAAAATAAATTATTTGTTTGAGATATCAATCATTGTTACAATTCATCTTTCAATCCCTTTGGTATGGTTTAGTGATGCTTCCTGAGCAAAAAAAAACAACTGTATAGTTAGTGTATGCGTATTTCCCAAGCAAGGAGCAGGATTGAGAACAGTCTTGTGTTCACTGACTCTATATCCTCGGTTTCTTTCTTCGGAGTAAACCATTCCAGAAGCTTCCATCCTTCTCCTGAGGAAATTGCAAACTCTAGGTATGGCTTCCATTACCAGGCCAAACATGAATTCATTCTTCCTGTCTTCTTTAACTAGACTGGGATGCGATCTGAGAAGGCTGCTCAAAGACAAATTCACTAAGAAACAGAGATTTCTTCTTCAATGCCGCTTTAGAACAGCCTAGTTACTAGTTCCATCCAGAAACCAGCTAGATCAATAGTCTTGCCTACTCTGCAGTCGCCATTCCCATTTTGCTACAATGAGATTCAATGGGCATTCTCAGGAAATAGTTTGGTTCCTACAATTTGATTCAATGGATATTCAAATTCTGAAGTAGTACTATGGTGCATAATCTCACCAGCACTAACCCAACTGCGGAATCACAATTGCTTAGATGTCCTGTTTGAAGTCAAATCTACTACTGTGGTATATATCTGAGAAAATGAAACATCTGAGTAAAGTTGAAACTAAATCTTGGAGCAAGACTAGGATTAGAAGGAAGAAACAGAATTACCCGGTTCACGAATTTGAGGAACGAGCATTCTTTTTCCTGTAACATTCCTTCAAGAATCTTTCAGCATCAACTTTCATTCTAGGTTTGGAAAAAGCAGCATTTATCCAGTAAATAGTTTGATATATGGAATATATCCCTTTTCTTCAATCATCTCTTTTAGCAACCCTTTTGCCTCTGCCAAGTACATTGCTTTTTTATTCCATTCAACTTCTGGATGAGTGCAAAGTTTGCACAAACCAGATATCATAGTACAATAAGTCGAAGTGTTGGGGATCACTCCTCTCTTACCCATCTCCTTCATTAGCTCGCTCGCCTGAAGCATCTTCCCAACTTAAGCAAATTCACTGATCAGCACATTTTAAGTGCTGGTTTTCGGAACCAACCCATCCGCGATCATCTCACAATATATAACAGTATCGACGCTGATTACTCTATTACTAAGTAAACTAATTTCGAATCTAAATTGACCCACTTTGCAAAAAGAATGAATCAACACATTGAGAGCAAAAACATCGGGCAAAACTCCACAAGCTATCATCTTGCTGTAAATCAAGGATACCTGGTCGGTACCAAACCATTGACATTAAACTGGTGAATCAGACTATTCCAGTCACGCAACCCCGGAACAACTCCGAAAGTGCACATTGCAGAGAGCGTCCTTGCTATTCTGTAGAGCCTCCCGCAGCTTAAATAGAGCTGAAAGAGAGTGTGAAAGAGAGAGACGTAAAACCGAGTCTTAATGGGAGCTAAATCTGGATTGAATCCTCGTTGTAAGATCAAGAGGCTAGTCTCTTTGCTTCCTGGGATTTAGGGTCGTTTGATTGACGAGAAAGACCGGTAATTCGAGTGAAAGAATCTGTATTTTACCGTATAGTTATTCCAAATCCTTATCATTATCAGAAGCAGGATTGGAGTTCATCTAAATCTCCAAAGTTCTGAACAGACTCCTGCTAGCTCTCATGGCGTCTGCTTGTGACGACGACGCATCGTTTCACCTGAACATGACAAACTGAGAAAAGATTTCGAAGCTCGGCGACGAGAAGCTCGACGGCGCCGTTTAAGTTTTCTAATACGATGTCGTTTTCTAAAACTCAATAATGACAAGGCCTATATATGGGCCTGTTTTGGGCTTAGATCGAAATTGACCTTTTACATTTTCGGATCTAAATTTGTAATAATCTTCGTGTACAATAAATTAATAATGCGATGCTATGTGATTATGTCACAGTGACTTATCCAAAACATATAACGTTAACATACAAGTAGGTACTGTCCCCCCACTAATACACGAGATAATTTACTTTTTAAAAACCAAAAAAAATTGATACTGCAATTTAGAAGTTAGAATAAAAACAAATATTTGAAAATTTTGCATTTAATTTTAGTGGCATCTGAAGTAATTTGTTTACAAGTTTAAGGTTAGTGTTCTCAATACATTTCTCAACTAATATTAGTAGGATTTGAATTAATTTGTGATTATATTTACTATTTGGATGAAAAAGGGGTTTGACTGTTTGGATGGGTGTCTACATTTTTATATGGTTTATATAATTGAATATTTGGTAAAATTCTATTTTGTCAAATCATAGAAAGGAATTAAAGTTCGATTTGTTATTGTGTAAATAGGAAAAGAAAACGTGAAGCAGACGTGACGGAAAGACCTTTTTAATAAGGAAAATATCGAATTATAGATCGATTAGTTAAAAAATCAGGCGAATTTTTTTTTGAAGATAAATGTAATTCTCAAGTAATATTATAGTATGATAATTAAAACTACCAATGATGTCTCTGGATATCTCTTAAATTTCCACGTGGCATAGTTTAGCTGGGACGGAGAAAAGGATGATTTGGTGCAGGTGCGTGAACGTTGTTCCAATATAAATACTCTAACCCCAATTACCGATTTCACAAACAAAACAAAAATCGATAAGTAACAAAATTCAGACTAATCTCCTCATAACTCTTTGAAAGCCGATCTACTGAGAAGATGGCGATGCAACGAGCCACCAGAGCTGCGATCAGAGCCTGTGCTACCTCGTCTCCTTCAGGCTACTTCGCTCGTCACTATACTGTAAGAAAACCTTTCGCTCTCCTTTTAATTTCACGATTTAGGTTCTAAGTTGGCCATCAGTGATGAGTTCTATAAAAATCGAGCTCAATTGCAGTTTTCTCCGACTTTTGTATACTGATTCGCTTGATTTTGCTGGTGTATGCTTTTTTTTTTTAATACGGATCTTCTGGGATGGGTTATGATTCAGATTGGTAGAGTTTTTTTAGATCTTTCGCCGTATGATTTCACTATAATTGAAGAGATGCAGATTTGGTTTTGAAGAACACCTTTTGCTGTGATATGATCAGTGACTGTGCATGACTGAAACGTGTGCCCAAAATTACGAAAGCTGAATTGTCCGTTCTGCTAATCTTAAAGACTAGAAGGTGTCTCTTTCTAGAATTATTAAACGGCAGGATGTTTGGATTGGCTCTCTAATAATTTGGGCTTTTTAAACGGGCCTATAAACCTTTGGGCTTTGTATATTCAAAAACATATAACACAATTCTTACTTTCAGTGTAATGCAAAGACGCACTTTTTGATGTTTTCAGAGAGTTTAGGTAGTACGTAGATGCTTAGGGTTTTATTCTTCTTATAAATGTATTATCTTCTTTGAAACGGGTCATAAAAACTATATGGTAGAATTTAAATAGCTTCCTGAACTGGCTTATGAAACAGGCATCTTCTGGTGATAGCAAAAAGATTGTTGGAGTTTTCTACAAGGCCAACGAATACGCTACCAAGAATCCTAACTTCCTTGGCTGCGTCGAGAATGCCTTGGGAATCCGCAACTGGCTAGAATCACAAGGACATCAGTATATTGTCACCGACGACAAAGAAGGCCCAGACTGCGGTTAGTATTCATCCAATCTAAATAAAAAATTTCAGCATTTTAGACAGTTACTTGAAGATGATCAAATTCTTGATTTATTATAGTGCGTAGCACAAACTATAATACTTATGTATGGCGCTTTGGTGCTGCTTTTATAAATGGCAGAACTTGAGAAACATATCCCGGATCTTCACGTCCTAATATCCACACCGTTCCATCCGGCATATGTGACTGCTGAAAGAATTAAGAAAGCCAAGAACCTGAAGCTTCTTCTCACGGCTGGTATTGGCTCTGATCACATTGACCTCCAGGCAGCTGCAGCTGCTGGCCTGACGGTGGCTGAAGTCACGGGAAGCAACGTGGTCTCAGTAGCTGAAGATGAGCTCATGAGAATCCTAATCCTCATGCGCAACTTCGTACCAGGGTATAACCAGGTCGTTAATGGCGAGTGGAATGTTGCTGGCATTGCGTATAGAGCATATGATCTTGAAGGGAAGACGATAGGAACTGTGGGAGCTGGAAGAATCGGAAAGCTTTTGCTACAGAGGTTGAAACCATTCGGCTGCAACTTATTGTACCATGACCGGCTTCAGATGGAGCCAGGGCTGGAGAAAGAGATTGGAGCTAAGTACGTTGAGAGTCTGAATGAAATGCTCCCTCAATGTGACGTTGTAGTCATCAACACTCCTCTCACAGAGAAGACAAAGTACGATGCTAATATCACAAACAATAAAGAAAGAACATTAACAAGATATTTTGTCTGAGATTTGACCAATTGGGTTCTTGTTTATACAGAGGAATGTTCAACAAAGAGTTGATAGGGAAAATGAAGAAAGGCGTTTTGATAGTGAACAACGCAAGAGGAGCCATCATGGAGAAGCAAGCGGTGGTGGAGGCGGTGGAGAGTGGACACATTGGAGGGTACAGTGGAGACGTGTGGGACCCACAGCCAGCTCCTAAGGACCATCCATGGCGTTACATGCCTAACCAAGCCATGACCCCTCACATCTCCGGCACCACCATCGACGCCCAGGTAACATTATTTTCCTTGAACAGTGCCAAATTTTTAGTTAGAATGGTTTTAAAATTGGTTTTTCATCAAATTTTAAATTCAGGTTTGCTTTTTCTCAGATATGATAAAATATGGTTCGACTTTACTCTGTAGGATGGTTTTATATAAATCAGGTTGATTTGAGTTTTTTCGGATTGAACACTCATAATTAGAAGAACTAAAACATTTTGTTTGTAAAAATTTTCAGTTGCGATATGCGGCGGGGACGAAAGACATGTTGGAGAGGTACTTTAAGGGAGAAGACTTCCCTGCACAGAATTACATCGTCAAGGACGGTGAACTTGCTCCTCAGTACAGGTAAGCTTTTGATGAGGTAACATTGGTACTGGAAACGACCTCAACGTTCAAGAAAATAAACAAAAAAGTCCAATGACTTTTGTCATCTTTTCTTTTAGTTTCTGCTATTTCATAAGCACAATAATAGGAGGGCACTTTCCCTGGTCCCCGAGAGTATGTGAACATAGTCCTTAAATGGTTTTAATCACCGTACAATGTTTTTGTTTCTCCAATTGTAGGAACTTTTGATGGTTCCAAATCTCATTATAAACACACACAATAATTACATTTGGTATTTTTATGGTTTTCCCATATAAAAGAAAGAAGCTCGTGTCCTTGGTTGTTTTACAGTGGCCGGAGCTCTTGATCTTTTTTTTTTTATCTTCCTCAAGAGGCATTGAGTTGCTTCTTTGTATAAGTGCTAGTGGGTTGTTAATAAAAAGACGTTTGACCTCCCTTTGAATATTCTCTGTTCTCGTTCTAATTGTCTTTTCGTTTTTCACAACCGTACAAATACATGAGAGTGAATGAGAGCAATTCGATGAAGTTGCATGTGAACTGTAATGCATTCATGTTATGTACACTGTTAAAACCATTTTGATAATTTTTTGAATCTTAAAACCGAAAATGGTGGCACACACCGACACTGGTCTAACTACAACATTACGACAACATTTGTATAATTCTTTTGGAAGGTGGGTCCATATTTGTATCCATAATTATTTTCTTGACAACTATATCAATCCATATTATGAGTATTAAAACTATAGTATAAATTTTTTTTTTCATTTTCTCTTTGATGGGAGGAGAGGGTGGGATGCCAATCATTCAATCTCTAATTTGATCAAACTGTGGTTAGATTATATGGCGACAGCCAACTTCTTTTCTTTTTCTTTTTGTCCTTTTTTCAAATCAGCTGTTCTCCACAATGCATTAACTCATGTGTGTTTTCTAGCTACAATCAGAGCAAGTTCAAAACGAAAATTTCTGAAAAATGTTTTTATTATGACTTGTGATTAACACAACCGGAAAGATGAAAGTTAACTTAAATGTATAATTATTATCAAAGAAATTAACTTCAAGTTAACCATACTTGATACTACACATTATTTTTCACAGTCAAAACTCAATCTTACAAAATTATTATATGGATCTGACCCGATAGGAATTTAATTCTTATGTAGCCAAGTACGATATGGTTTTGACTTTTAAAGCTGTTAGACCTACCTACCATATTTCTGTGTATCCAAAAATGTAGACATTTAAAACCACTCTTACTAACATTTCCAAAAATATTTATAAAATATCTTTGGAAAAAAACATTGACACAAAAAAAAGAAGATCTCTCGAATAAAAGTAGAAAAACATATCTAAAAGATCATGCTACATTACAACGATAGATGAAGAGGATGTTTTTGGCGGTGGAGGGTCATATCAAAAATCTAATCATACAACTTTATTCAAATAAACATAATAATCGCTAAAAATGAAAATAATAATAACAAAAAGTGAAAAAGATCAGTTTTAATTTTTGGAAATAATATATTTACTCAGAGGATATTTTGGGAATAATGTAAACAAGAAAATAAAACATTAATATCAACAGCGAGGCAATCAATCGCATATGGTAACTGGAAACCGACAAATAAATACTGTGCATATGGGTCCCACATAAGTTTCTATACGACGGCGTTTGAATTCACACCGTACGAATACGATGTCGTTTGGAACAACACCAGGTGAATACGACTCGTGAAAGTGCATCGCCGGTTATTATAGTTTTCCTCTTCTCTCTCTCTTTTAATTTTCTCTTTCGATTCTTTCTATTTTCTCTCGCATTTCAAAATTTCATTTCCTTATATAGATTATTAAGGTCGGCGATTCTTTGGAGTCCACAGATTTTCTCTATTCCGCCGTCAGTTTCTTCTACTCAGAAGCTGTGTGTTTTGCCACCGCTTTGATTCGCCGGTAATTTTCTATAGCTTCCATTTCTGAAGGCACATTTGCTAATTTGAACTGGTATCGGTATTTTAAATGCGTATTTTGATGGATTAGAATTAGTCAGCCGGTGAAGAAGTAGTTGAATCGGATTCGGAATCGGAAGGATTTGTTTGGAAATGAATTGAGATATCCTGAGAGTTGTTGAGTGAGATCGTGTTTTTTGTTGTTCTTGTTAAATTGTTTGAAACTGGAGTTGGAAATCTAGATCTTTACTTTCTTCAGTTTTTGCTGTTGAATTGGTCCACTTTGATCTTATTCAACACAGTCTCTGGAGTTGACGAGTAGAGTTTACTCAGGTTTTCTACTTTTTTTTTGTTTGCTGTGTCTATTGATAGCATTTAATTACTGTTCTTGTTTTGAGATTCTTGTGTGTTTATCTCTAAAATTGAGAAAATATTTAGGTGTAGGATCAGAGTGAAGACTCCAGTCTCATCTGATCTTAATGCTAAACTTTCTTGTTATTCGACTTTTGTATGTAACTGCAGACACATGAATTTTCTTTCTTAATCTTCTGTTTGCTGGTGGAGTTTCTTGGCTGATTCAAGCTTTGTAGACTTCTAAAGATTTATTGCTATGTGATGAGTTAGAAATGGATTTGTGATGGTAGTAAATTCGAGAATGTGTTAGATATGTATGTAGAATTGTTTATGATTTTGGTCTTCATTGTTTTTTATTTAGATTTCTCTCTTAAGTGTAATATCCATGCTATTCTTTGTAACTGTCTCTATTTGTTTTGATGGTGATTTATTTCTGTCTGCACGCAGGTGACACTTTCATGCATGGCCAATAATACTTTAAAAGATATGAATAGTCTTCCTGTAACCGAGAAGAATAGTGATTCTAAAGCAAGCTTAACCAAGCCTTGTGTTGGCAAAATGAATGGAAAATCTGAAGATAGATCATTACCGAACTCTGCCTCCTTGGATCCCAGTGATCTTAGCGTTGTAGTAACTGAGAAACCCGAGCCAGAGAAAGCTATCGTGGAAGTTGAATATATTGAATCTGAGAACTTGGATAATGTTGACGATGCTGATGCAGTTCTGAAGGTATTTTTCCTGATTGTGCTTCTGTGTTGTTGTTACATCAATTCCCATTAGTATCAGTACGCCCATAACTGTGATGAAGTTGTTATATCCCTAGTTGGGCAGTGGAAATATGACTGTTACATCTAAGACGAATCTGTTTGGTCTTATTCAGTCAGTTTTAGCTGGACTCGACTCTAAAGATTGGATTTCAGTCTGTGATGCTCTTAATAATGTTCGTAGGCTTTCGATATTCCACAAGGAAGTAATGCTACATATGCTGTAAGCCATGTTCTCTATGCTGATGTCTCTGACTTTCTTAACTCTTAAAGAAGGTTGAAAATGCATGTCTCATGATATCTCTTTAACAGCGAAAAACTGATTCCACTCGTCGTGAAATCACTGAAAAATCCAAGAAGTGCGGTATGTAAAACCGCATGCATGACATCTGCAGACATATTCAGTTCATATAACAACCATATAACAGATCTATTGGATCCTCTGGTAATATCTTTTTTTTTTCACTCTTTCATTGTGTTATTCAATTCTCCGTTGAACTTTACTTGTTCTTACAACTTCAAGTACACTCTATGCTTTCAGCTTACTCAACTCCTCCTCAAGTCTTCCCAAGACAAACGGTTTGTTTGCGAGGCAGCAGAGAAAGCTTTAACAGCAATGACCAAATATGTTTCCCCAACTTTGCTGTTACCAAAGCTGCAACCTTGTCTTAAGAATAGGAATCCTCGGATCCGAGCAAAAGCATCATTATGCTTTTCCCGAAGTGTCCCCCGACTGGTAACAGAAGTTCAACTTCCGTTGTTTCCATATATATCTCTCACAAAGGCATCGCCTGTTATGTAACAATTCCAACAATTCCTTGCATTATAACACATTCCAGGGCGTTGAAGGTATTGAAGAATATGGAATCGACAAATTAGTTGAAGCAGCTGCGTCTCAGCTTAGCGATCAGCTCCCTGAATCTCGTGAGGCTGCACGGACTGTCCTACTAGAACTTCAGACCGTGTATGAAAAAGCTCATCCTCTCATCAAACCCGAGACATCATCGCCAAAGGAAGAGCAAACCTCAGAGGCAGAGCCAATTACTTGGGAAATCTTCTGCCGGTCAAAACTGTCGGCTCTTAGCGCACAAGCAGTGCTTCGTGCCACCAATGTTGTGACTGTGACTGCTCGGGACAGTTTGGTTACTACTGGTTCATCATCTTCATCTCAGTTATAAACCTTTTCAACTACATTTTGATTTTTGGAAAAAAAAAGAAAACCTTTGCATACAGTTACATGGGTAATCTCCGGGCATATGATCTACCAAATTGGCAAATTATGAACCGATGAAGAGTGAAGGCCGCCCGTTTATAAAAAATCTTGGTTTCTTTCGGGGTTAATTTTGTCTTTTTGTGGATTCTCCCCTTTTCTCTTTAGTCTTCACCAGCACCTTTTTCTCCCTGCTATGTGTATATACATCTATACGAAGATTTGGTAAGATAGTTCGACTCATTTGGTTATATGCATATTGGTCGGATTCTTTGAAGGTCCAGTGTCCATTCTTTACATCATTACCTAAATATAGATATGCTTCTTCCTCGCTGGTGTAGTTCTTTAGGCATATGTACAAATAGAATCAGAATCACGTCGGAGGCTTTGGCTTAGTTGTCTGATATCCTACCCTTGAAGATATTATTAGCAACCAACATTTGAAAAAAGTACTTTTATTAAATTTTAACTATAACAAAAGTACGAGTTCTGAACCAATACAGTCTAGATATTCTTCACCTCTACCATCAAAGACAAGTGGGATGAAACTCTCACCTAAAAAAACATGCAATGCCATAACCCTTATTTTGATGAATCTATGCGGTGAAACAATAGCAGCAACTGCAACGGCATGTATATAAATATAGTTTAGCTCTGTGAGAGCTCGCGGCTTCGATTAGCTGCAGCAACAACAGCATTCATGAGTGTTGCCCGGAAAGAGCCTTTCTCCAGTTCATGAACTCCGGCTATTGTAGTGCCGCCGGGTGAAGTAACATCATCTTTCAACACTCCTGGATGCTTCCCGGTTTTGCTAACCATTGTTGCAGCTCCAAGAACCTGTCACAGAAAAGAAAAGAAAAACACAAAGCTCAGGCTTCTCTTTCTAGTTTCAGTTACTCAAACATTTAACAGAACATAGACTAAAGAAGGGGTTTAGATTGATTCACTGACAGTTTGTGAAGCTAAACCCAACGCGAGTTCTCGTGGTAGACCAGCAGCTACTCCTCCATCAGCTAAAGCTTCAATGGCTAAGAATATGTATGCTGGTCCACTTCCACTGTAAAAAGTTTGAAATTTTCAAACAAATTTGGTACATGATTACTTGATAAGTGACTTGAACAGCTCAAGCATTTACGAAACCGCAGTGGTTTTATGTACCTGAGACCAGTGACAGCATCAAACATTTTCTCATCAGCTCTCCAAATCTTCCCCACCGAGCCAAACAACTTGGAGACAATTGCTCCATCCTCTTCCGTGGCTCCTGTGCCGAGGCTCATAACTATTTGCACACCACATAATGGGCAAATGTAAGCATTTGAATAGCTTCAGAAAGAAATAGAAATCACAAACAAATTTAGAAATAGAACAAAATGAGAACTTCTGATAAACTACCTGAAGCTGCCTCACCAACTGCGGCTGGTGTATTAGGCATCACCCTTATAAATCGATCTTGACCAGACCATTCCTAACATAAGAAAAAAAGACCTTTTAGCTTTAACGATAATGAAGTCTAGAAAATGTTTGATGCAAAAACTCACACTTGCAACAGCATGGATAGTAAGTGACAGAAGTATTGACACTCGAAAAAGTAAGATAATTGGCAGCTAACTATTCAATATTGATGAACTTTTTAACATATTTATCTGACAAAGTATAGAATAGAAAGATGCAAACCTGTAGATCTTTCAACTTAATTCCAGCTGCAACTGAAACCAGAAGCTTATTCTGTGAAATCTTCGACTTTAATTCCGTGACGGCTTTCTTAACTGCAAATGAAAAGGTACAGTTTTAGGTCAAATGATGAATGGATCATAGATGATATTCAAATGGAGAGGTAAGAAATATACCAACTTGAGGTTTCACAGAGAAAATGACAACATCGCTTTCTTTAAGGACCTGTCAGTTTCGATTAGTTTCACGCCAGCAGAGACATTGATGGTTTAACAACAACATACCACTATATTTTCATAACTAACTCAAATTAAAAGGCTTACTTCTTCGCTACTGGAGAAGACATTGACGCCGAAAGATTCGAAGACATCACGGCGATTGAGATTGGAATGAACGGCAGCGGATATTCGATTTGGAGGAAGCACACCAGAGGCAACTACACCTCTAGCTATACTCTCAGCCATTTTCCCAGCTCCGATGAATCCTACCTTGAAGCTTTCCGCCGGAATCGGAAGAATCTCCATCGGAAAATTACTTGAGTAAGGATAGGATTTAGGGTTAGTAAGGCTTCACAATATATAGTTTAGAGGGGAGAGCTCAGTTCAAAAGTGCGGTACGTGGCTGATTGGTATACGAGCCATATAAAAACTTTACTATATATTAGTATATCAATATTTCCCGGTTACACGGAATTTAACATTACGTGGCCACTGGCCACACATCTCAGATCTCAACATAAGAAAATAAGGTATGGTGATTACCACTGACAGACTAACATACGAGTATAAATAGTTATTTAGAAAAATCAATTGAATAATGTTTTGAAAAAATCAATGAGTAAATAGAAATGAGATAAATAGTTGAATGGAATTATAAAGATCCGACATAAACCGAGGTTTAAAAAACAAACAAAAATTGGACATTTGTATCGTTCACATATAAACCACTACAACATCACGGCGTTTTTTGGGCTATCAAATGTAAAGCTAAACCCATCTCAAAACGACACGACGTTAGGACACAGAAACTTGACTCAGTCTTCTATACCACAGACGACCACTGAGGATTGAAGATCTCGATCAACCTTGAAGTGTGCGTGGAAAAATCTTTTGACCTGTTTCATCGCCAACAATACAAATGTTAGACCATATATGCCAAAAAAAAAAAAACTAAGTCAGAGATGGAAAAAAAGAAGTGTTTTGTGCTTCTAACTTGCCTCTTTAAAGGAATGTTGGACCATGAAATCTCCGAGTTTTGTTTCTTCTGATGCAAACCATACAATGTGACTAGGCGGCTCTGACCAGTTTCTACCTAACTCTGATGCATAACCTAAAGGATCCATTAAGAACTGGTCTGACACATCAAGTTTTCCTTTCTCTTCACTGTTTAAAAAGAAGAAGAAGAAGTCTCCTTAAGAATCACATAGAAGCAATAACTGTGAGTCGGGGATCATCCGTTACCTTGGCGTGCAGTCGAGAAATTTCATTGGAATGTTATTATGGAGAGTGGAATAATAAGGAGTAGAATGGCATGGCATGAGAAAGAGAATGCTCTTAACTCTCCCTTTGTATGCTTCTTCCGATAAGTTGTTCATCGCATCCTCTGTTCCTCTCTGTTTGAAACAACAACATTCCTTTTTAGCACAATCAAATAGAGAGGGTAAACTCAGAAACTAGAGAGACTCAAGTCATTGATTTATTTTACCTGATGGAATGAACTCATGTATAACGCCATTGGGATATTGGTAGCAAGCAAAAAGAAAACTGAAAGTCTTAATTTAGAAGACCACTTGATGGTATGGTTCTTTCGAGGGACTTGCTTCTTTTTAGTGATGGATGATGATAATGCTTCCATTTGAGCAAATGCATACCCAGAGAATATCAAAGCTATGGGTAGCACAGGCAGTACAAACCTATCATTCATAATCTAAGTAGATTATCCATAATTCATGATGAAGGGATGTTTTTCTTGTGAAGTTTTCTATATTGAAAGTAATTAAGAAAACGAAGTACGTTCTACATCCAGATTACCTGAACTCCTTGTGGCCGAGTACGCTGTATATTGCTAAGACCCATATAATAAGAGCTGAAAGCTTCTGATTCCTAGACTTGATAATTCCAGCCATGGAGAATAGTGTGAAAGTGAAAAGCATGACAAGAAATCCCTGGGTGAGTACCAGTGCCATGGGTGAGTTCCTTAATAGTCTCTACCGGTTGAAAGGAAATTGAACTTCAGAAAATTGAGAGGCACAATGACCCATGAGCCGTACATCAGACGGTCCAACAAACAGGTGAAACCAAGAACCAAAGACCTTTCACCAGAAGCAAGTCAGCAGAATAAGCACAATGAAATTTTCAAAAGCAAACATTCAACAGTACAGGTGCAGAGTTAAACTCACCCTAACGGGATCACCTCTAGAATGATGAATTTGACCTTATTAGGTGTCAAAAATAACTCGAGCGTCCCAACATATAACCATATGATTGCAGTTGTTGGTCTAATAGCACATGCTAGGGCTGCTATGACCAAACCCCACTTCCGATTAGGAGGATAGTCCTTTAAAAAATCTCGAATACAAGGCCAGTAGTAGAGCCCCATGATGGTGAGAACAGTCTCCAAACAGTTTGAAAACGTTCGGTTCAAGCAGAAGAACATGAACCAGTTTGCCAATTGACAAGAAGAGCTACCAAAACGTTAAGGAACCAATCCAGAATAATGCAAATACAAATAAAGAAAGTTTCATAAACAAATTAATGAGATTTGTTCTTCTTTTACAGTAAGTTTAATCTATCTTTGAATGTATTGTTGGCTCTTGAATCCAAAGAAACTCATTATACCTCATTGTTCTTCCAAATGATCTCATAGTGAGTTTGTATGCGAAAAAAGTCGTATAATATAACATTGAGACAGTTTAAGAACTCTACACACTTTTACTATTATATAACATCCTCAAACCGAAACGAAAAAAGAAAAAAAGGGTTTTAAAACTTGAAATAATTATGGGATTTCCTAACTATTTACCATCTAAAACAAATCAATTTGAAACAAGTTTTTTTCCATAATGTCTACAATTTAAACATCTTCTTTGTCTATGGAGAAATCAGGCTCATCTGGTTTGAATAGTTGAGGCATCTTCAAACTACTTGAAGTTCCATCTTTCTTACCAGTACTACTACTTGAAGCCTTTTGATTTGTGCCTCTTCTCGTGTTTGCCGCAAATTTAGACGCCAAGATCGTTGCTCCAAGATTTTGGTTCTTGTTTGTGTTGTCAGCTAATAATCTCTCGCCTTCGAAATCATCATCGTCGCTTCCATAGTAGTATTCTCCGGTTTCTTCGTCTTCTTCATTGTAACCTGTTTCATATGTGTTATAATATCCGCTACTCTCATGAAGGCTTAGCTCTTTCGCGAGCTTTCTTCGTTTGTATCTTCTCCATGCTGATTGGACAATACATGCTCCCCATGTTCGCCACTGATGTGAGTAGTACCTGAGAAAATGAAATTTGATTTAGCTCCATCCTGGATTGTCATATCAAGATGCATTTCATGTTATTGACTGGATCATATGAATGGGTTTACCTGAAAGCGTGTTGCAGCTTTTTGCTTTGAAGACGCTTGAACTGATGAGCAACGAACTTAAGATCCTCTGCACTTAAAGCAAAGGCTTCGACTTCGGAGAGGGCACGGACGCTTCGAGTGGAAGACGGAAGATTGAGTGTAGAGTTTGGCATTAAGGCCCATGTAAGAAGTTCTTCGCCACAGAAATCGCCAGGTCTTAGAGTAGTTGAGTTGAAGAAATCAGATCTTCCTCCATTTGTTGTTGAACTCTCTATTTGTCCTCGGATCACAAATAGCATCTCATTCACCGGATCACCTTCACGGAATATGTAGGTCCCAGCTGTGCTTAAAGACGAGACAAGGCATCCACATATAGCATCAAGAAGTTGATCATCCATTTGAGAGAAGAATGGGACCTGCACTTAGCAAAACCGTGTGATCTATGAAATGAAAAGAAATCAAATCCATAAGCGTTATTTTGTGAGGACAGAGTTAATTTATGTACCCGGCGAACAAGGGCGAGACAGAGATGACGTTGGATTTCGCGGCGTAAGTCTGTAGGTAAAGAATGGAGGATTGATTCTTCATCGACACCTCGGGTTGCAAGCCATTTGTATTGAACGAATCTACGGACACGTTCTTGAAGCTCTGGAGGTAGTTGACGATGCCTCATCCATTCTTCAGTGTCTCTTCGCTTAACTCTCGATTCCTCAACTCTTACAGACATCGATTGTAGAGAAGACTTTCCACCAAGTTAAAAATCAAGAAGCCTTTTGTTAGAAAGACAAAAAAAATGTCTATGTATTGTAAAGTTTTGCAGAGTGATGAACAAGTTCTAAATCTTACTTGCATGTTACCAATCAGGAGTGTGAAGAGAATCAACCCAAAAATACAGATTGTAATACAGAAGAGGGTCTCGCCAAGGTATACGCTTGTGGTTATATTCTGGCCATACGAACTGTGAAACATAACCTTTATTAGAATCAAAAGAAGACAATTTATAGAGTTGGTTGGATCAAAGGCATTGTCATACCTTAGATTTCTTAAACCCCACCAAAGACAATACAAGTATTTGGAAACGATATCTGTTGTAGCAACTTGAGTGGTAAAGGCTTCAGCAAACATCCCAAACTTGAAATTGGTAGTGCTACTTGTAGCATCGCAATGAGAAAGGACCTGAGTAACGTTCTGCCAATACTGGCGCTCAGGTTGCTGCAAACTCTTACAATCCAAGAAGCTAGGAAGACAATCTAAAACTCTCAAGGCGTTATCTTTCTTGCATACATTTGACCAGCACGAGAACTGCCGCCCGATTGATGATAGATACCACATTGCTCCTAAAACCTGCTCAAAAATTGAGATTCTTAGCAACATAAACTGAAAGAAACACATGGGAGAGAGACAGAGAAAACTTACGTGACTAGCTAGGATGTAGAGGAGGAGATTGTATGCAGCTCCTGCCCAAGCAGTCCTGGCGATAAACCCGGTTGTTTTTATAATCCTTTGATTGAGTGGGAATATGATGAATGATCTTGGAATGTATTGAACGAGAACGATAAGTGCAAGAGTGCCATTGGCGTGATTAGCAGTCCCGTTTGTGGCGGCTGGAATTACTAGCCAAATAACTAGCTGAAATCAAAGATTGTCAGAACAAGCATGAGCCTCCCATAATCTATATCTCTCTTCTTTAATCTTAGTAAGACCATAATCAGCATTTTTGATTTCATAGTCAAAGTAAAACAATCTAATGAACACGAACTAATCTAATCTCAGAAACTAATTCAAATTTAGCTCAATAGTTCTCACAAACATTACTCTTCAGTGTTGATCATATAAGAGCAAAATCTTAACCTAGAATTCCCAATTTTGAAGCTACGTACATTTCAAGAAATAAGTAACATGCGAACCTGAGGAAGAGGAAGCATGGCGGCAACATCAATAAGAAAATCTGTCTTCAAGTACCTCATAGCGATCTCTCTAGAATCCATAACAAGCTCACCGCGACCAAAAACACGAGAGCTCCTCGCGACGAAGGCAGTTCTGAATTTCATGAGAATGTGCAAGAGGTGGAAGAGATCAGCGAATGTGCGGAAGACGGTGACTGTAGCGGCGAGGCTGATGTCTATGGAGAGACAAGCCGGACCGCCTACGTAAGGAACGTAGAAATAGAGAGGATCGAGGAAGAGAGCGAGAATTGCGGTTATGAGAAAGACGTGGTTCCAATAGGTAACGATGTTGCTGTCCGGGTCTAGGATTTGATGCCGCCATAGAAGGACGCTGACTTGGTTACCGTTACCGTTGTCAGATCCTCGATTAGAGGCGGCGGAGTTTATAGTCTCCGGGAGGAGGCAGCGGAGAGACCGGATCTTATTCATCTTCCATGGCGGATTCCGGTGTTAATCGGATTCCGCAATTAAGAGATAGAGATGGAGATTGATGGAGAGATAGAGAGAGATGGAGAGAAATTAGGGCACTTAGGTTGCATCGGGATTTTATTTTTTTTGGTTTTCATTTTCGTTTGATGATTATGGAAGAAGGAGAGGATTTCTCGCGGGAAAACTGGGAGAAGAAGAGCCATGAAAATAGGGAGGGTAATATTTCGAAATCACGGTGGCAGGTTGAGGGTATTTACGGAATTCAATTCCTAAAGTGGTCTCTCGTGTTCGTCTGTGCTGTTTTTATGCTTTCAAACAGCACACGTTTTACATCCTGAAACTTCGATCGGCATTGCGTTTACATTAATTAATTGTTGGACCTACCGGCCCAATAGTTATAGATTGGGCCCATTATGTAACTAAGTAAAAAAAAAATGTATGGTAATTCAAATTACTTTGCAATTACCATGCAAAATACATACAGTATGTCACAAATATCATGTTGAAGACGGAAAAAAACGAGTTAACAAACTCTCCCCGTAATTATTTATAAATTATAATGGTACGACTATAAGTTGAGCTAATAGCCTAATACTACTTAACTAGATTTATTATAATATGTCTAACACAGATAATGTTGTTTATTTTATATATAACCATAATTATTAAACTATCTTTTCGTTTTCGTTTTGACAGCAATTATAAAGCTATTCTTTTATTTACACGAAAATTTGTCTTATATATAAAAGCACGCGTACCAAACATTCTATGATAAGAAGGTAGTGGGAAGATAGTGTACATGCTTGATGACACCATAAGTTAGTATATCTGTAAAATAGCAAAAAGGGGAATACAAATCCTTAGAAAAGTTATGATGCGAATATTAAAGGAATAATCAAGAAAACAATGAAATATTGAAGAAAAGCAAATTAATACGTTGATGTTTATCCACATGAAAAGGGACATCATATCAGATAGTCACCAGTTTTTGCACTTGTAAGTAATCATATAGGTTCTTCTACTATAGAAACCAGAAAACATAAATACATCAAACACATAGCGTAAATGTTTTCTCTAACAACAATAACCTAATTCAGTGCTTAACAAGCAAAACCAACTTTCTACCGAAATAGATTAAAAAAAAGACCATATAGATTTTAAGTTTGGCATTCGCTTTTTTCCTATTTAAATCTTAAATTTGATTTCAAAGATAATAAATCTACGTATCAAAGACTAGCTAGCAATATTCTAAATCATTTCCACCGATGAATTTGTCTTATAACGTTACCTTTCAAACGTGATTTATTGAACAAAAGAATTATCGAACTAATCTTTTGAATTCTAAATTCTAAATTATATATACGATAACTCGTTTCTAAAATTGATTAAATTTATTATTTCTCCGATCTACCAGAACCTAGTGAAATTTAATATAGAAAGATAATTACAGTATGATATAACGAGCTTAATAGATGGTTAGATGTTTCTTTATGTTTGTCAAACATAATTATGAAATAACGATGTTATTCCAAGCAGGAATTCGTGGCTATACAAATACATTAAACATTATTATTGAATAATTAATTACTTATGATTCGATGATGGCTGCTATTAAGTATGACCACGTGTGACAGATTTGAAAAGTTTAATAGACGTTCAAATATAGAATCCGATGGGATCCAATTCATTTTTTATTCCACTTTTCTACTATGATTATTATTATAATATAATAACCATCATCAGTTGAGAAATTTATATTTTATTGAATTTCTTTTCTCATATTATCATGTGCACTAGACAATACGGAAAAATCCTGAACTGTTAGTTACTCCATCTCTTTCAAAAAATTGATGTAGTCTTTTTTTTTATTTTCTTCTACAAAAACTGATTTTCTAGTTTTTTATTTTTATTTTATTGATAAATTGTAAAAATCAAGATGCAATAACTGAAAATAATTATATTTACTAGATTACTATTAATTCAAAATTATTATAATAATTTACTGGTGAGAGAAAATATTGTATTTAGAAATAGTAATCATTATTTTTAATTTGTGTAAAAACTCTTAAACATCAATTTTTTAGGAACAGATGCAGTATTGTTCAATTTTAATTTTAGAGAAAAATTTAAACATTTCCAGACTGTGCAAATACAAAATTTTATATGAAAGATTTCTATACTTACTAATAATAAGTTAGTATGACGCCAAGGCTCTCGAAAAGAAAAATTGCCCTTTTTCTTGTTCCTTTTTCCAATAAAGTCGCTGGTGTTTATGAAACAGATTAGAGAAAATGATTCTAAACATTTATGAAGATGGAAAAGGTTCCCACTTCCCATTCTAGGAAGCAACAAAATTCCTTTTTGTTTGATCATATAAATGCTTACGGGCACAAGAAGAAATTTCGTGAACATATTAATAATTTGGGACCCAAATGAAAAAGAGTTATATATTTTTTGGTTTATTGAAACAAAAGTATATTGTAATTTTGTGAAGTTTAAAGCACTCGTTTATCAATAATAATTATCTAACGAAAGGAGATAAATTGCTTTCAAAGTGGCAAGAGTTAGGTCTTGATAAAAAGACTTGAACGTGGTGGTGCCACACACCAAAACCCTTGCACCTACACATACACACGTGTCCAAAGATTTTAAGTAATAATAAAAGAGAAAATAAATCATGTATTAAATCATTGTAAATAAATAATATTTGGTTATGCGTGAATAATTCAAGGAATAAAGAGTTGGATAGGATGAATAAACAAGTCACATAATAAACCCTAAAATAAACCATCAAAGAATAGAATACAATCTCTTGGTACTATCAAACAAACAATAAAAATGGAAAAAAGTGACGAAGACACCAATCTATCCATTCCCCACCATCTCCCATTAGTATTTATCTCCTATATCTTAATTTATTATATATATTAATGTATATCTAATATACTTTTATCTATCTCTGAAAATTTTATTTATTTTGGTTCACGCAAAATTTGTGGTTCTTTGATCCCACATAATCTCTACATATATGCTAATACTATCTTTAAAATAATAACAGTAACTGTAATCGTTTCATTTTGATATATAACAATAAATTTAATTCTGGATCGGTTAAACCATAATAACTCTTCTCATCAGGTGAACTAACTGTACATTATAATTTTTGTTTTTTTTTTTTAATTCTACGGCTAATAGTTGAAAGCGTTAAATATTATTGTTTAGGCATTGTACCTTTTGTAACTTATTGATAGAGCAAAATATTTCTTATAACAGACCGGGAAGACTGTGTAATGTTAATTTTGACATTGTAAAACATATAAAATTGTATATAGTAAAATATAGAGAAGCCATTTATAAGATTTGCACATTCTTCCATAACAAAGAAAGGCCCCACACATTTCTTAAGGAGTATTGATATTTGCAGTTATATTTGTGGCAGTTATCTTAATGATTCTTTCTTATGTTCTGGTCTGTGTGTTTTTCTCTCTCTCTATCTCCCTGTGTGTGTGGTTGTTGATTTTGCCCAAACCTGTTTGTGTGTACCTTCAATGCATTAATCACATAGCTAAAGAATCCAAATTTTGAATCTTCTATCGTCATCGAATTAAATTCCCCATCTTGTCTTGTTTTCCACGAACTTAATCCCATCTCATTTCTCTTATCCCCCCAAAATGAATTTCTTGTGATTCTACCATCATGGATCTCGAACGTCTAAGCCCAAGAGTTAAGGTAACATTCACTCATTTCAATTTTCAATTTCAGTTTCAAAATCCTGTTTTGTTGCTAAAACTAGTTTAATAGTTTTGGTTTAGCAGAAAGAATCTTGGTGGACGGTTCTGACTTTAGCTTACCAGAGCTTAGGTGTAGTCTATGGAGATTTAGCAACTTCACCATTGTATGTCTTCAAGAGCACTTTCGCTGAAGACATCACACATTCAGAGACTAATGAAGAGATCTTTGGTGTTCTGTCTCTTATCTTCTGGACATTAACTTTAATCCCACTTGTTAAATACGTTTTTATTGTTCTTCGTGCTGATGATAATGGTGAAGGTGGGACTTTTGCTCTCTACTCTTTACTCTGTCGACATGCTAGAATCAGCTCTTTGCCCAATTTCCAGCTCGCTGATGAGGACCTTTCTGAGTATAAGCAAAATTCCAGGGAGAAACCGAGGAGTTTAAAAGTTCCGGGGTGGAGTTTGAAAAATACTCTGGAGAAGTATAAGGTTCTGCAGAATATGTTGCTTGTTCTTGCTCTGATTGGGACTTGTATGGTCATTGGTGACGGCGTTCTCACACCTGCAATCTCTGGTAAAAGTTTGATTCTTTTCAGATTATGTGGACTTTTCAAGATCTTAGAGGCTGATTTTTATATATTTTTTGGGGGTGCTTTGTAGTTTTCTCAGCAGTCTCTGGATTAGAGTTATCTATGTCCAAGGAGCACCATCAATGTAAGCTCTTTACTTCTTTTGATTAGATAGGACCTGTAGAGATTCTGTAAGTTAAAAGATGGAAATTTCAGTATCACTTGATCCTAAAAATGTCAAATTCTGTTGTTTTTAGTTGTTTCCTCTTAAGTTTCGTATGGTTCCTAAGAAATTACCATACTGTTTAAAATAGTTTAGGAGCAGGATTAGCTATATCAGGTAGCTTTAGACGCAGTCAACTCTAGAGTTACCTGTTTGTTTTTTGTTTCAAGCTCGGAGATATAGGTTTTACATTAGCTATTTTGGTCTTTCTTCTGTCAACTCAGTCAATTGGCTAATTGAAAGTTAGGTAGAATCCATGTAAGATCAACAAGAAGCTTCTTAATTAGGTATAAAATAAGTTTTTTATGGTGTGGAAGGTGAGGCTGATGCAGATGCATTCTTCTTATAATCATAAGATAATGAATATGGTTTATGATTTAATGGTTTTTTAAAAATATATAAAGCTAAAGGAATATAAAAGTCATAAAGCTTAAACCTTTTGAACAGTATAGTGGTCAAATAAAAAGTTAGTTGGTTTTGGATAAGACTCTTAGAATCTAAAGTAACCTTCTTTGTCTTAACGCTAAATAGTTGATTCACTTGTTACTTCTGCACTGAATCAACTGAAGCCTCGCAATTGTGCAGATGTGGAGGTGCCTGTGGTTTGTGCCATACTGATACTCTTGTTCTCGCTACAACACTGTGGAACACATCGTTTAGGATTTTTATTTGCTCCAATTGTGCTCACATGGCTTCTCTGCATAAGCACCATTGGTGTATACAACATCTTCCATTGGAATCCTCATGTTTACAAAGCATTGTCTCCTTATTACATCTACAAGTTCCTCAAGAAAACTCGTAAACGCGGCTGGATGTCTCTCGGTGGCATCCTTTTATGCATAACCGGTAAAAACAAAAAAAAAGCCAGAGAACGGTTTTTTGCTTTTCTTGATTGTTAAGACTTTTTCTCATAAATATTGTTCTTTGCTGTTTTTCCAGGCTCAGAAGCTATGTTTGCTGATCTAGGACACTTCACTCAGTTGTCAATTCAGGTAAACTTTATGATTTCATTTGTAAAGTTTAAATCTTTTTGTGTTCTCTTATTAGCTTTATTTGAAACTTGGATATATGTTGTTGTCTCTCTGGCTGCAGATTGCGTTCACATTCGCTGTTTACCCATCGTTAATCCTCGCATACATGGGTCAAGCCGCGTATCTATCTAAGCACCATGTCCTCGAGAGCGATTACCGGATTGGATTTTATGTTTCAGTACCCGGTAAATCTATTCATCATCTTGTTAACAGGCTAAAATGCAATTCTTTGTTTGGCATGGTTTTCACAAGTTTGTTTGTTGTGTACAGAGAAAATTAGATGGCCGGTTTTGGCAATTGCGATTTTGGCGGCTGTTGTCGGAAGTCAGGCAATAATCACGGGAACATTCTCGATCATCAAGCAATGCACTTCTCTAGGTTGCTTCCCTAAAGTCAAAATCGTGCACACATCGTCGAAAATGCACGGTCAGATTTATATCCCGGAGATCAACTGGACTCTCATGCTCTTGTGCTTAGCCGTCACTGTTGGATTCCGAGACACAAAACACATAAGCAACGCCTCAGGTACAATATCCATAACCACTAAAACCGAGAATGTAATAAAATCAAGAAAATCAAGAAACTCTCCAGTTCTGAATCTTTTCTTCTATGTCCTCTGTATCCAGGTTTGGCGGTTATTACCGTTATGCTGGTAACGACTTGCTTGATGTCTCTGGTAATTGTCTTATGCTGGCGCAAAAGCTCACTCTACGCGCTAGCCTTCATCGTCTTCTTCGGAACAATCGAAGCTCTCTACTTCTCAGCTTCACTCATCAAATTCCTCGAAGGCGCTTGGGTACCACTCGCCCTCTCCTTCATCTTCCTCCTCATCATGTACGTTTGGCACTACGGAACTCTCAAGCGTTACGAGTTCGATGTCCAAAACAAAGTCTCAATCAACTGGCTCCTCACACTCTTTGGCTCCTCAAACCTCGGAATCGTCAGAGTCCGTGGAATCGGCGTGATCAACACCGAGCTTGTCTCTGGCATTCCTGCTATCTTCTCTCATTTTGTTACGAATCTCCCGGCCTTCCACCAAGTCGTCGTCTTCCTCTGCGTAAAATCCGTCCCTGTCCCGCACGTGAAACCGGAAGAACGATTTCTCGTGGGAAGGGTCGGACCAAAGGAGTACCGGCTATACCGGTGTATAGCCCGGTATGGATACCGCGATGTACACAGAGATGACGTCGAGTTTGAGCACGACCTCATTTGCAGTATTGCCGAGTTTATCCGCTCGGATAAACCATTAAATTACTCGCCGGATCCCCAAAACGAATCTGGAACCGATGAGAGGCTAACCGTTGTTGCAGCTTCCTCCTCTAATATGGAAGGCGTTCAAATCTGTGAATACGATGGTTCTGACAAACAAGGGCCATCATCTTCTTCAGAGGTAATTGCGGTAGCGGTAGAGCCACAAATTCCTTCGCCGCGAATCAAGAAAAGGATACGGTTTGTGTTACGGGAAAGTGCGAGAATCGATAGATCCACGGAGGAGGAGTTAACGGAGCTCATGGAGGCGCGTGAGGCAGGAATGGCGTTTATAATGGGACACTCGTATGTGAAAGCAAAGTCGGGATCGAGTGTGATGAAGAAGATCGCTATTAACTTTGGCTATGATTTTCTAAGAAGAAACTCGAGAGGACCTTGTTATGGTCTCTTTACTCCTCAGGCTTCTACTTTGGAAGTTGGTATGGTTTATATCGTTTGACTAATACTTTTTTTGTTTAGTTTGAATAAGCTTCTTTTGTATATTATGATAAGATAAAGTTGTCAGGTTTTTTTTGTTGCTGTAATTTTTGTGTAGAGATGTTAGAGTTGCATGTGGCATAAGTAAGATTATGCTTTTTGTTTTTGTAATGATTTGTCCCTCCTGATTAAGATCCAAAGAAGAAAAGATTGAACAATAAGCAGACAAAACTCGGGAGCATATGATTCTTGTCTCTTTATGTTTCTTTAGCTCCAAATCTACTCTTTTGTCGGCTTAGCACACCATATATATATATATATAAGTGCATTATGTGCATACAAACATACATATATACAAGTGCGTATGTTTGTGCATCTCCTCTGAGCAAGCGTTGCTCTGTTTTCCTTTAAATCACAAAATGAGGAAAAGAGCAAATTTGTTGGTCTTATCTCTAATTTTCATGTTTTTCTTTTGTGGGTTATCCTCAGTCTCAGCTAAACCTCCTCCTGTTAGTGAGTTCTTGATTACCCTAAACTGGTTTTCATTGAAAAAAAAAAATATTTTTATAAAATTTTGCATTTTTTGTTGTTGTAGACTTGAAGTAAATGTCTGAAAATGTTCTTGGTTTCCTTTGTTTTTGGGAACAGAGATTGTAAGTGGGCTTGTGACAAATGTAGCATCAATGCTCTGGAAATGGTTGTGGTCTCTTCAAACATCCACAACCACAACAACTACCACAAAATCTGGTAATATAACTCATTACCCACAATGAAATGTTCATGGCTTTTTATTATGATCTTGATGATTTCAAAGTTTCAATCTTTATAAAGTAAAATACAAAACTTGAGAAAACTTAACAGGTGTTTCTAGCCGTTCGATGGTGAAATACGAAAGTGGGTATAACATAGAGACAGTGTTTGATGGAAGTAAGCTTGGGATTGAGCCCTATGCAGTTGCAGTTTCTCCAAATGGAGGAGAGCTTATTGTTTTGGATAATGAGAACAGTAACATCCACAAAATCTCCATGCCTCTTTCTAGATGTAAGCTCATGTTCTTTTTCTTGTCTTTACCGATGATGGAAAAGAAACTGTGAAGACCGATTTCACTGGACATATACAATTATACATTAATAATTTCTTTATTTTTTTGATATGTACAATCTATGCTTAAGTATGACCCACCAAAATGTTGAATCATATATGCGTTGCTTCAAGATGGGGATTTGTTTTCTTTCAGTTTTTTTTTTCCGCTTTCTAGTTCAGTGAAAAAGTGAGTTTCGTCATTTTAGATTCCAAAATATCTTTCTTTGACAATTAAATCCTTTTATATATTAAAACTTTTACACTTTAGTCCGCAACACGACTCACTTGCTTTAACCCTTTAATCTATGTTCTGTTCTCTGTTCTTCAGGTTTATTCTTTCTGTTGTCTCTTCTTCGTCAAGTTAACAAAACTTTTGTCGCATTAAAGAATCGAGCTTTTGCTTTTAAATAGATTCTAAGATTCAAATTAGATAGATTCAGATTCTCGTTTTTTTTAAGACTCGGTTTTAAAACTGATCTCACAAATAAAAGTAGGGTTTGTTAATATCTGGGTTTTGAATCTATTGAAGATGGTAAAGCAAAGCTAGCCTCTGGTTCACAAGAAGGCTACACAGGACATGTCGACGGTAAGCTCAAAGAAGCAAGAATGAATCGTCCTCGAGGATTAGCCATCGACGATAGTGGAAACATCTACGTCGCCGATACTAACAATAGGGCCATACGCAAGATCACCGACGAAGGTAACTACAATATAGCGTTTGCGTTTTCTGATTTGAAAAACGCGATTTCAGAGCTCTTTGGTTTATTTATTTTCAGGAGTCACAACCATTGCTGCCGGTGGAAGATGGAACAGCGGATCTAAAGAGGAATCAATGAGATTCTCCGATGACTTTGATTTGATCTACGTCTCTTCTAGCTGCTCTCTTTTAGTTATTGATCGAGGGAATCAAATGATTAGAGAGATTCAGCTTCACGATCATGACTGTTCGCATCACGAACCCGACACAGATCTCCATCTTGGTAACCTTCTAAACCAATTACGTTGTTTTACATTGCCGTTTTGGTGTTGTGCATTGTTTGAAAACCATGCTGTTTCGGTGTTTATCTTAGCAGGAACCGCTTTGCTCGTTGCTGCTGGATTCTTTGGATATATGTTTGCGTTATTAGTGCGTAGAGTACGATCGTTGTTCTCTTCGTCTCGTCATGTGAGTGAATCGGTTTGGTTTGGTTCAAATTATAGAGTGAACTTGGAAACTAAATCGGTGTAGAAAACCATTTAGCATCATTGTTTTGTTTTTAATTTCAGGATAATAAGAGGTATGTAGCAAAACCGAACATGACAATGGCTCCTTATCAACGTTATCCAATACCGGTTCGACCTCCCTTAATCCCGCCTCAACATGAACCGGAAAAAGAAGAAGGATTTCTCGGCTCGCTTGGAAAACTCGTGGTGAAAACAGGTTCTTCGGTTTCTGAGATGATGTCCGGTTCAAGGAATGTAATTCCCCCAAACTTCCAGTACCACCATCAGCAAGAACCGAATCAGTGGCCAGTACAAGAGAGCTTTGCTATACCGGAAGAAGATGGACCGCCGGATCTAGAACCGAGATCAGGTACAAATCCGGATAAGCCTTACCTTAGAGCACAAGGAACCAACCAAAACCGATCTTATTACCATAACCAAGACTATGACCAATACCAAACCCAACAGAAACGAAGCGTGAACGATACGGCTTCGTTCGAGGATAACCGAGAGACGAACGAGATCGTGTTTGGGGCAGTTCAGGAGCAGGACGGTCGCCGAGAAGCCATGGTGATCAAGGCCGTTGATTTCAACGAAGCCAAGAACGATAAGCGAAACCTAAGGCCCCGAATAAACTATATGGGATATTCTTCTCATGTTTACTGATTACACACAGTCAAATTTTCATAATTGTCTTAGTGCGTATGTAGTAATATACTACTTTGTGTTTTATTAGTCTTAAATTTCTTACTTTAATGTATCTCTGAAGGATACTTTTAAATCATAGTATAAGTTAACGTTAAAAAAAGTTAAACGGATACAACGGCTTCCAGCACCAACTTCACAAGTTAACATTAGAGTATGAGACTGAAGTGAAGAACCATCTAAGATTAAAAAATGTACCGCTTCAATTTCGGTTTATATTAGAAAACCAATGAGCGGCTTCAAAAACCGGTTTGGCCGTTACGCAATGCCAGCTCTAGTTTTAGTTGGCATTTATTTCCGTTCCTCTCCCCTTAAGAAACGCATTGGTTATACAGAGTTAGAAAGAGAGAGAGGAAGAAAAGAACGAAGAAAGGAAAATTTTTCTTGCAAGAGAGGGAAAATTAGTGTTAGGGTTGCAGAGAGGAAGGGAGGAGGATTCTTCGAATCCAGTCCAACTCTGTATTCGTCTCTCTCCCTCTCTCTTAATCTTCTCGATCTTAGTTTCATTGTCCGTTTGAAATCGTCGCAACGAGAAATTTCCAGAAAGTTGTTAATGGGATTTCAATCTTTTCGGATCTCTGAAATGGACTCGACCGACGATATGCACGAAGCGATGTTCGCGAAGCAAGGTTGTTGTTTTCTCATCCCTTGTCTTGGAACATCTCAGCCGTCTGGCCACGGCGGATCTGTGTGGTGGCAACGAATCAGAACCGTTGATAAAATGGAGCCTGATGACCGGTGGTGGGTCTCAGGGTGGAGGAAGACGAGAGAATGGTCTGAGCTCGTGGCTGGGCCCAAGTGGAAAACTTTCATTCGCCGCTTTGGTCGTAATCACTGCTGCGGTTCTGGGGACGGCGGTGTTAATCGGCCGGATCAGGTTAGTTTCCGGTACGATTCGTGGAGTTACTCGTTGAATTTTGACGACGGAAAACAGACTGGTCATTTCGAGGACGAGTTTCCTTATCGTGATTACTCAATGAGGTTCACCGCCCCGTCTCTGCCGGTTTCCACAAAATGCTCCATTGATTTCGATAACGATAACCACGCGCCGTCGCTGTTTAAGTGAAATGCCACGCGCGTCTCTTTTTTTTCTCGTGGGCTGGCGTCTTACGTGCGCCGCACTTATGAAATGGAAGACATTAAAGGAAAGATTGGATTTTTTTTTTCATTTTGCAAAGGCATATTCTTCTTTATACTGCTTTTTCTTCTTCATTTTTTTTGTAATTCTTTTCACTTCAAATGAAATTATATATTTGATAAATATTTTTTTCCCAAATTTGGGGTAATTTCTGTGTCTATGATGAATGAAAGAAACCTTTTTGATTATTTTCAAGTAAAACATTATGAACAAATTTCTTCGCAGAACCAAAACTCTTTCCCTTGACTCATTTTCTCTCTTTGTCGGAAATACCTCACTTTCGGACCAGACCCATTGGAAGTAGCAGAATTTGCAGAATCGCCATGGATTGAGGAAGCCTTATTGGTCGGTTGGAGAAAATGCAATTGCAGCTCCCCATGTTTTTTTCAGGTTCATCACATTGTTGTAGAATTAGCTTATATAAAATTGACTATCTCTTTTGGAATTCCTAACAAAAATATACAGTTTATATGACTCCCTTTCCTTTTATAATGGCTTTGAAAGATTCGTTTAGCTTCAGAGTTGGGGAAGTTGGCAAGACTATAGTAATGTGGTGCAACATCTAGCAGCCATTCACCGCAAATATATGTAACAGTTAGGATGAAATTTCGGCTAGTAAAAACACATTCGTTGTAAACTACCCACTCCGGTTTGTGATCCAAGCAATTGGAAGGATGCAAGTGAACCTCTTTGTCGTTTTGATCTATGAAGGTCAAGTAGTGGCCAATGTTTTCTAGGTGAGCCACTTGCATGAAATAACCAGCAAGCAAGGCCTTTCTTATGTTGACATAGTAGTCACGGGTGTTGAAACCAGGGCTGCACAACTTCATCTGAAACCTCGACATGATCCGGACCAGCTGCTGTCTAACATTCTGCAGACTTCATTGCTCTGTAGTTGATGAAGTTTGCATAGCACCAATCTGGGTCTTGGTTGTTTTGCAAGAAAGCATGAAACACATTCAAGAGTGTGAGGTGATCTCCATCAATGTGTGCAAACCTAGATTTAGCTTCATCCGCTGCTTTTTGAGTTTCTCCTTTTGGCCTAATGAAACAGTTGGGTACCGATAGCATCGCGGAGATCGAAAAGATCTAATTTGAGCAGTTGAATTGAGGACTGACTATGAGCATCTTTGCTGTGGGTCTAAGGGAAACTCACTCATCATCTCGCCTTTTTTGTCAAGTTACATTCATCATCTGATGCTCCTAAATGATACAAATCGTCCAAGGCCCGAGCAAAGGTCTCATCAGAAGGATGAGACATAAGATCGAACTTTACCAAGTTATTCACACCCAGTCTTATCAAGGTCAGAGTTGTGTTTGCAAGGTTTGATCTTAATATCTCAGGCTCCATCTGCTTATCCAACCCATTGAAACTTTTCTCTGTATATAGTCGGAAACATTTTCCAGGCTGTGTTCTACCGGCACGTCCTGCTCTCTGGTCAGCACTTGCTTTTGATATTGGGGACACCAACAAAGACTCGACGCGAGTGTCTGGGTGGTAACGCTTCTGCTTGGAGAAACCAGGATCAACCACGTAAACAATCCCGTCAATGGTTAAAGAAGCCTCTGCAATGTTGGTGGAGACAACAATCTTTCTGACAGGATGTGGCGTAAGATCGAATACCTTCTGTTGTATTGCAGGCGAAAGAGTGGAATACAATGGCACGACTTTGACTTGATCTCCAAGTCTACCACCATTCTTCTGCAAACATCTTCAATCTCTTCTTCCCCGGTTAAGAACACAAGAACATCACCAGGGGGCTCACACATGTGAATCTGGACAACAGTGCTTATAGCAGCCTCGAGATAGTCCATCACAGGTTCTTGAGTATACAAAATCTCCACTGGATGGAGCCTACCGGATACTTTGACAAGAGGCGCACCACTAAAATACTCATGGAACTTGTCAGCGTCTAGGGTTGTACTCATCACAACCAGCTTAAGATCAGGTCGACTAACCAAGGTTTGTTTAAGAAGACCAAAAAGCAAATCCGTGGCTAAAGTTCTTTCATGTGCCTCATCGAGAACAATCACTTTGTATCTCTCCAAAAGCGGGTCTGTAATTGCTTCTCTTAGAAGCATACCATCGGTCAAGTACTTAAGCACCATCTGAGAGCTGCTACAATCTTCGAAACGGACGGTCTAACCGACTTCTTCCCCGATCTCTACATCCATCTCTTCAGCTACACGACGTGACACAGACGTGGCTGAAACTCTACGAGGCTGTGTGCACCCAACCAACCAGTTCCTCCCCTTAGGACCAGGGTTAGGGTTTTCATTGACCACTGCTTGAACAAATTGTGGGATCTGTGTTGTTTTACCACTTCGGTCTGACCAACCAATAACACCATCTGATTTTGCTTCAATATTTGGAGAAACTCTTGCGCCCATACTGGTAGATTCTTCCGTTTCTCCAGTATTTCGAAGTACCTTGCAGAATACGTCTTCTTCATCATATCCATTCTTATCGATTCTGTTCAACAAAAAAATAACCATCCACTTCCTCTATTTATAATCTTTTACAACGAAATATAATTTCCTTTTTCTACTTAAACAACAACAAAAGAAGAAGAGAAAGATAAATCTCCTTTTTATTTTTGGTCAAAAAAAGGAAACTATGTAGGAATTAATTAAATTATTTCGAAAGTAATTGTGATTGTGTTAGGTAAAATTATCCTTTTCTTTGGTGGTTAATAATTATTAATTTCTCAGTATTGATTTAAGAACCCTTAACAGAAAAATTGGCAGAAAGAGAACTTGTCAAGGGTATTTATGTCCTTTTGATATGCCTGCTTCGAGTGGATAATGTGAGAAGAGAAGAAGACTACTTTACTCTGGAAGAGCAAAAATCCATTTCTTTTTACTCCCAACCTTATCGACTGAAGATTGGGTTGTAGCGAAAATGGCGTCGATTGCAGCTTCCTCTACCTTTCATTCCTTCTGCAAAAACAAAAGCCATATTCTTTCTTCTCCCAATTTTCTCCCTTTGTCGAAAAACCTCAGCTTTCGGACCAGACCCGTCGGAAATAGCCGAAATTGCAGTTTATCTGGTTTTATGAAGCAGAATCAAGTTGGATTGAGGAAGATTTCGTCTGTTGGAGAAGGAGGAGAAGGTGTTGCAGTCGCAGAGGAGCAACAGCAAGAGACTGTCTCTGTGCCTGTCTCTCCTTCAGACATGCTCACCATGTTTTTTCAGGTTCATCACTCTCACTCTCACTCTCTTTTTGATTAATTTGGTCTAGTGACTTTGTGTGATTATCATCCTCATTCTCCATTTACGAATTGGTATTAGATACATTAGGGTACTTCAACTGTTAGAATTGAGCATTGCAAAATGGTATTTGAACTGTTATGAAGATCCTCTGAGCAGTACTCTGTTGCAATTTCTATGTGTGTTCTCAAATTGAGTTTACTTGATATTGAAGGCTGATGGAACTTTGAATGAAGCAGCTATTCCTAATGTGACAAGGGCCTTACAGGTAATACTTTGCTTTGAAATCTCTACCCTTGAACTAGCAAATCTGTGTGGAGCTTGGCGAGAATCCTTGTGAATGCATCTGATTCTTTTCAGTTTCTTGGATTATAAAGCCTTTTGGTTACTTGATTTGATTCAACACAATCTCTTTAGTTGTGTTCAACTCTAAGTTTGTGTGGAGCTTGGCGAGAATCTTTGAGAATGCATATGTTTCTTTTTATTTCTTAGATTATGAAACCCCTTTGCTACTTGTTAAGATTCAATTTAAACTCTTTAGTGTGTTAAACTCTAAGTTTCAGTATTCACATTACTCTTAAGACCCTCTGGATCTTCCTTCAACTACCTTTAGCTTTCAAAAACAGTGAGTAAAATCAATAGCCAATCTTGTTTGTTCTTTCAGGATATAGATGGAGTTTCCAATTTAAAGGTTCAGGTTTCGGAAGGTGTTGCCGTCGTTGAGGTATGTTTACATCCAACATTCTCTTGCTACATTGCCTTTATATATAGCTGCTCACACACATACACATATACACATGTGTAGAGGATATATATATAGATAAATAAGGGCAGATTTTGAATATGTGATTGGAGATATTATGGCCGGCCTAGTATTCATTTTGTTATACATTTTGGCGGTTAACCGCCGGATTGGTACTCAAGGCCGCATAACAAAGCGGGATCGGGCCTGAACCTTGAAAAGTCGAGAGCTTTATAGGAATAGTACTGTTAAAGCTGGATCAAACTTATAACAACATTTATTATGTTTGATGCTCTGAATCAGACGATTGAATCTAGCTTTATGTTATGTTCAATGTGTGTGTGTGAAGCTTTCAAAGCAAACAACGGTACAAGCAACAGGAGTGGCGTCAAGCATGGTGGAGACTATACAAGGAGCTGGGTTTAAGTTACAGACTTTGAATCTGAGCTTTGAAGATGCAGATGAGGTTCTTGTCTAATTAAATCATCTTTCTCCACCATTTTTGTAATTAAAGAAACACATTATTATGTTCAATTTTAGGGATACTTTTCTTTCATTTGTTCCTCGCAAGATAACAACAATGTGGTAAATTACAAAAAGTGGGAATTAATGTATAAAATAAAATAAAAAGAGAAATAGAAAAATGTATATATATATATATATATATATAAAAATTAATATTGGGTCATACGGGTTCCCACAAAGCATGGAGGTTGGGACTTTTGGGTTCAATTCTTTGTACGATGCATGTGGTTGGTTGTGTGTGAATATATGATTTGTCACTATGTTTATCTTATCTATCTACGATGTGAACTGTGAAGTGTATGGTGAATCACAGCTCATGCTTTGTTGTACTTGTGTTTATTAACCTATTTCTTTTAACTTTTTTCAATTTGGGTATTATTGACCAAAATATCTGGCACCTTAAATTGGATAAACAAAGCTTGCTTAGTATGTGTTACACTAGATCTTCACCTTCTTCTTTTTTTAAAGAACGTAACATATAATTACTAGAATTTTATCTAAGATTTTTCATAATTATCTTAAGGTGGTGTTAGATTTGTTATCAGTTTTTCTTAATACTAATGATTATAATTTACTATAATTTATACATATTTAATATTTTTCTTACCAATGGCTCAACATATACTATATTTCAATGAAACGGATATGTTTTTCCGCGTAATATAATGAAATTATGATGCGTGGAATCTGTTTTACTGAAAGAAACTAAATCAAGTAGAAGCAAACATTCATTCGTAATAAAATTTTAACAAAAAAGGAGGAAAGTGTACTCACGACATCTGTAATCACTTTAATGAACTGTTGACCTCATTTTCGAAATATCAGAATTCAGAACTAAATAGTCACCGTAACAATTTAAAGAACTCATGTGCTGTTGTCCATCTCTGGTTTTATTACACTAGATGTTTGAAAGAAAATATAAAAAGATATACACAGGACAGATCTTTCAAAACACAATATAGTAATTTCGTAGGCCATGTTAATAAAGCACGATAAACGACAAACGCTTTCTCACTGGTGCAATAATCGAAGCGAAGGGCCTCAAGTATATGAAATGTATAAGGGACACAGCCTTATGGGCAAAACGAATGCTATTTATAAAATACGTATACAAGTTTATTAAATGTCAATTTGTCATCCACTAGTCTCTCGGGGTGCTCAAACATATACTTCATAGACTTAAAACTAATTCTCTCTTTTTTTTTCTTTTTTTTTTACTGATAAAGTCGTCCAAGTTGATGTACGAATAAAGTGGTATTTTCATGTATTAATCCATTTTGGGAATCTGATATTTTGTTCCTCGAGCTCTGAGAAATTATGATGCAGTGAAAGTTCAAGAGCTGGCATGCATATAATAACTGCTCTGGTCTGGACCTAACACTTGCTATGCATTTAAATTACTATTTATTAGTTTTTTATGGATAATATTATAACCTTTTTTTTTTAGGTTTTAAAAAGGAACTTCTATTTATAGCACAAAAGGCCATTGGTCTTCTTCGTGTGACTTCACCACTTCTCATCTCCCACAAAAATGGCTCTCTCGCTTCTTTCGGTCTTCATCTTTCTTCATGTCCTTACCCATGTAAGTTATTATTATCTTGTTACAAAACTGTTACTATTGTTTTCAATTCTACTGTGTTACAATAAAATAATACTATATAGTAAGCGCGTTACGTTTTTTGCACATTTGACATAATTTGATTAATTACCTATCAGGTCGTTTTTGCTGCTTCAAATGAGGAATCCAAGGCATTAGTATGTTTCTAATTTTTTCGGTTTAACTATTTAAATATGCATATTTAGCTATGTTCCCTATTATTTTAGGCAAAAAATAATTATTGTAATTTATAGGGTTCTGTACCGACGCTGTCTCCAGCAATCATACCGCCATCTCCGGCTATCAAACAACCGACGCCATTGTATAAGCCACCCACACCACCAACTAATCCGATTAAACCACCCATCACCACACCTCCAGTCAAACCTCCCATCACTCCGGTTACACCAACGAAACCACCGGTTAAGTCATATCCAACTCCTCCTGTTAAACCGCCCACAACACCAGCGGTCCAACCACCTACATACAAACCACCAACGCCAACAGTTAAACCACCCACGACATCACCAGTTAAACCACCTACGTACAACCCCCCGACGCCATCGGTTAAACCACCGCCGGTCCAACCACCAACGTACAAACCGCCAACGCCACCAGTTAAACCACCCACGACACCACCGGTCCAACCACCTACGCACAAACCGCCAACGCCACCGGTTAAACCACCGCCGGTCCTACCACCAACATACAAACCCCCAACGTCACCGGTTAAACCACCATCACCACCTGTCAAACCTCAGATAGGTAATAATAATATATTCTTTTAAAATAGTACTAATGATTATCGATGGTTGGTTAGATGTATCATTGGACTAAATTTTGGACGGTTTAGATTGCGTGTCGTTATGTGGGACGAGGTGTAGCAAACACTCAAGGAAAAACCGATGTATGAGAGCGTGCGTCACGTGCTGCTACCGCTGCAAGTGTGTACCCCCTGGCACGTATGGTAATAAGGAGAAGTGTGGATCTTGTTACGTCAACATGAAGACATATGGCGGCAAACCCAAGTGTCCTTGAACTTTTATGACGATGGTCGGCAATGTCTAGGAAATAATTAAATCAATGGGGTTTTATAAGTTTGTAATGCCTTTAATTTTGTTTTAGTAATTTTGAGTTGGGTGTGTTTACGGAATGTAGAATATTAAAAAAAAAAAGCTTTCTCGATAAACCAAGTTTTTTTCTGGATTTGTTTTGTATGAATAAATAGGGATAAAATAAAGTTTTGAAAATCATATAACAATATCCCAAAAGGTTATAACCTAACGGTTAGTTTATTTTATTAAGCTATAGGCAATTCTCCGGCCCATTAAACTGTTGTAATATGAAACTATAACTAAATACGATAGAAGAAACAGCAAAGATTGGAATGAAACTATAAATTAATTTTGATAGAAGAAGCAACGAAGATTGGAGGATATGACAAGTCTTATGCAGAAGAAGATGAATGTGTTCTGCTAGCAGTAACTTTATAGTTGGGTCAATACTCTATAATTGGGCCATTTTTCATAAGTTCAGGCTTATCTGGGCCGATGTGTTTGAGTATCATTCGGGAGCTAAGATCGTAAGAGCAAGAAAACCTATCTATTCAGGCGTAACAAAATACTTGAGTACATGTTAGCTTATCCTACATTTTCTCTGTCATAAACCCATATTTAAATGGTTAAAATAAATAAATAGTAACCATTTTGGTTATTTATTCTTCTTTTATCGTTCTAATATTGTACACATTATAACGCTACTATTTTCAAAGGCAAGTGTATTTGTATTTATATTGGCGTCAACTAGATAAACTTAATCTTATGCTGAACATGTCTTCGCTTGTTGCAATTCTAAAAAAAAAGAGAGAGGGGAAAATTAACTATTAAGTTGACTTTTAACTTTTAAATTACTGTTTGTTTATTCATTATGAATAGAAGTATTGTCAAATGGACTACTGTTTTTAGGCAATTACCTGTCTCATTTTCAGAATTTTAAGTTGAAATTACTGTGTGCTTTTGTCTTCCTTTTGTTTTCACACTAGTGTGTTTACAAAAGCATGAGCACTGAAATTTCTCAAAAAATCTCTCAATTATTAAAAATAAAAAATAATAATATTTAATTATAAAGAGATTCTAAAAAAAAAATTGAAAGAATGTATGAGATACTTTTGAAAATTCTCTCAATTCTTTTGAAAAACTCTTATAATTTAAATAATATTATTTATTATTTATTATAGATGAGATACACTATCGCTATGCTCTTCGCGTTTTACGATTCTTCGCGGAAAAGAGTGAAAGGAATCCTTTTATATTTGAGTTTAAATTACTCTTCTTTTATGTATTTATATATATTACGACTCTAACATTCTTGTCAAGTGGACTCTCATTTCAGAATGAATTTGTCTTAATTCAGAATATAAGTTTGAGTCTGATTTCCATCAATAAATTGTCCTGTTTTCTCCACAGACCTGTACCATCTTACGCCATTGATTCTCCTTGTTCACTGTAAGTATTACTTATCATAACCTTCTTGTCTTTCTTCTGATTGGTCCATTGCTTAACTTCTTCTTGCGCTCAATAATTTCTTGAAAATCTTGTTCTTCGGACACTGAGTAAACTCGCGGTTCTAGAAAGGGTTTTGCGCTTGCGAAGCTTGTGTTGAGCTCCGGTCTCTTACACAGCTCATAGAGTAAGATCTGTAGAAATCAAGACTTACGAAGAAACGAAATACACACTTGTAGTTTTTGTCGCTCAATCAATATGCAGAAATAGCTCTCCTCCTAGTCTTCTTCATGGGTCACCAAATCAGAATCCGTTTCGTTTCCTCTGCTCCGAGAACATCTCCTCGTTCTTTGTTCACACACCTGCTTTGCAGCTTTTAGAATCTGCCTGTAATAAAAATCTCCCTGAGCTCAAATCAAAGGTAAATTTTAATTTCACTGGCTTTTTGATACTCTTTTTCAGAATTTGTTTAGAATTTTCTGGTTGTCAATAACTTAATGAAAAACAGTATCTGAGGTGAAGACAAAATTCAGAATCTTGATAGTTAATTGTCTGCTTAAACATACCTCTCTTGCAATTTCAGTCAACAGCTTTTCATACTCTGTTCAAAACTTGTTTAAGCTAGTTTAGGGTTCTCTCTGTAATTCACACCTCTTTAGAAATTATCCTGAATTGTCAAAAACCCATGAAAAAAATCAGAATCTTGAAAGTTATATGTGTTTTGCAGTTGCTTGAATCGCTCAAGGCTAAGAAACCGGTGATCATCACTGGAGCTGATTTAGGTGGAGCTGTCGCATATCTCTTTTTGCGCTATGGCTTCTAGAAACTATCGACCCAAACCTAAGCCGCCCTTTGTGCATCACATTTGGCTCGCCGTTGATTGGAGATGCTTCTCTACAACAGATTCTTGAGAATTATGTGAGGACTTCATGTTTCCTTCACGTGGCTGATGCTGCACAAACTCACATCAACCCTTTTGGAACGTTCTTGATTTGTTTAAGAATCCAATTCTAACAAAAAAAATCCCAAAACTTCCAAAATTAACTTTATACCCCCACGAAAGTCATCTTCTTCGTCGAAACAAGACTATGGCGTACCTTATACACCTCTTCCTCCATCACAAACCGTAACCTTCGTTGTAACCTTTCCCTTTATTCAGCTTCAATTTAACATATTCTTGCCTGAAATTGAGTTTGCGCTTTGATTCATCAACAGTCAAGTGGACTTCTTTCCCTCTATCAATATCCATTTCACTTTCAGGATTTGAACCTTCGAAAACTCCGTAATGGAGAACCTAAAGGATTCGCTACAGAGAGAGATATTCAACATTGAACCTTCGAAGGATTTGAACTGACGAAAACTTCGAAAAACCATCTACATGAAACAGAGAGAGAGTCTCATGATTCAGCATTGAAGTAGACGTCGAAGAGCTCGAGATGGACCTCAAATAAGGAGAGAAATCTGGATTGAGATTGAAGATTGAACATGTCACATGATAATCAAGCTTCGTCGGAGGAAAATCCATGGTGGATTCCGACGGCTTCGTCTCAGTGGATGGTTGTAACCAATCCATCCTCTGTAACCTTCGTTGCTCTCTCCTCTTCAGCCCCACAATCCTTCTCCTCTCCGCCAGCGTTTACTTCCTCTACCCATCATATCCAGACATAACAATCTCACGAATCAATCTAAATCGAGTCCTCGATTCGCTAAAACCTGCTCTAGATCTCTCGAATATTGATTTCTCAACCTTTGATTTGAATTGGGGATTTTTTTGATTTGGTGATTTTCGCATTGAAATTTTTTCTGAATTAGAATTTCTAGTTTAATTTAGATGAAATCGAGTTAAATTTACTTTCTTGTAGAAGTTAAAGTGGTTTAATGTTTTCTGATAAACAATAAACTGATGATAACCATAAATTCCAAGTAGGAATATACATATATATTGAGATTTTGAACTTTCTAGTTGGAGATATTAAAGATTGTAACCTTTATATCATGTGAATATAGATGTAGGTCTTAAGTTTAAGTTTGAAGACTGATGTTATAGATAGAGTTCGTGTGGATATAGATCGTCAATTGATCCCATTTTCATATACTTTATTCGTTTCATTTTCAGAATATAAGTTTCAGTCTCACTTTCGAGCGATAATTCGTCCCTCTCAAGTGTTTTCTCTGCAGATCTGTTCCACCTAACGCCATGGAGTAAGCATTACCATTACTCTCCTTTTTTTTCGGTTGCTCAATAATTCTTGAAAATCTTTTTTTCGTCAATTCTTGAAAATCTTGTTCTTTGAAGCTTGACTAAATTCGAGGTTTTCCTGGTTCCAGAAAGGGCTTAGCGCTTGGGAAGCTTGTGTTGAACTCCGGTCTCTTACACAGCTCATGGAGTAAGATCTCTGAGTTACATGAATCACGTCCGAATCAAGATTCATTTTTAGAATTCAATACTTACCAAGAAGGGAAATACACACTTGTGGTTTTTGACGCAATATCAATATACAACAATAGCTCTGCTTCTACTCGTCTTGCGTCAGATAATCCATATCCGTTTCCCTTCCTCTTCTCCGAGAAGATCCCCTCATTCTCTGTTCACACATCTGCTTTTAATATTTTTAGGACTGCCAATGAAAGGCTCACTGACCTCAAATCAAAGGTAATTCAATTTCACTCAATTAGCTTTTGATACTCTCTTCAGAATTTGTTTAGAATTTTTCTTGTTTTCTTAGTAGCTGAGATCAAGACAGCATCAGCATCTTGGTAGTTTTAAGTGTTTGTCTTGCAATTTCAGACAAATTCAGAATCTTGGAAGTTAGTGTGTCTACATAAACATATCTGTCTTGTTAATAGCTTTTCATACTCTGTTCGAAATTTGTTAAATCTATTTTGGGTTCCTCTCTGTAACTCACTCATCTTTAGAATTGTATGGTTTTAAAGGCAACAAGTTTAAGAAACAATACCCTTATTTGTCTTGTAGTTGCTTGAATCACTCAAGTCTAAGAAACCGGTGATCATCACTGGAGCTGGTTTAGGAGGATCCGTCGCATCTCTCTTTACGCTATGGCTACTAGAAACTATCGACCCAAACCTAAGCCGCCCTTTGTGCATAACATTTGGCTCGCCTTTGATTGGAGATGCTTCTCTACAACAGATTCTTGAGAATTCTGTGAGGAATTCATGTTTCCTTCACGTGGCTGATAGAGCACAAAGCATCAAGTCAGATATCTTCAAGCCTTTTGGAACGTTCTTGATCTGTTTAGATTCCGAGTGTCTATGCATCGAGGACCCGGAGGCGGTCATTGAGTTGTTAGTCGGTGTTAATACCGATCTAGTAGACTATGGTGAAATCTTAAGGCGCTTTGAGTCGTCCTTAATGGTGGATTCAATACTGATGATCGATGATGTTATTGTTATTGATCGAATGGAGGAACGTGCAAGGAGTAAAAATTGGCGTTATGATCAGCTTAAGAAACTAAACGGCATGAAGATATCAATGGCGTATATGGAGTGGTACAAAAAGAAATACAAGATGAAGATTGGTTACTACGATTGGTTCAAGACCGGACAGAGGGAAGTGGACGGTATAAATATTGTGAAGCTGAAAAAAGAGTTAAACCTTTTCTGGGAATCAATGGTTGAAGAAGTCGAGAAGAAGCCTCAGAGTGAAAAATCGAATCTCAAGAGACGGTGTTGCTACGCTGGGAACAACTACAGACGGATGATCGAACCACTCGACATTGCTGAATATTACCTCAATGGTAAAAATGAGTATCGAACCTTGGGAAGGTCTCGTCACTATGAGATGCTCGAGAAATGGTTTAAGGCGGAAAAGATAGAACCGGTTAGATGCAAAAATAGAGATTTGAGTGATCTTTTAACGTTTGATTCTTGTTTCTGGGCTGAAGTTGAGGAATCATTGATTGTAATCAATTCGCTGAAAACACCCGAGGGAAAAGGAGAGGAATTGAACAGAAAACTCGTGGTGTTTGAGAAATACGTGTGGGGGATGATCGAAAAACGTGAGGTATCGCCGGAGATTTTCTTGGAGAAAAGCAGTTTCATGATTTGGTGGAAGGAGTACAAAGAGATCAAAGGAGGACCTTCAAATTTCACCGACTACATGAACACTGGGAAGTACGAGAGTTATGGTAAGCCAATAATGGAATGAAGCTATTAATTTATTTACATTTCAAGTTAATAATGCCTTTGACTCAGATGAGTGATTGTTATTGTTTATTTACAATCGAAAAATACTAGTTTCTATGAAATTGCGTTACCAACTTCATTTCGTTACAAAAGAAAAGTTTTTATAAGAAAGCAAAAGAAAAAGTGGACTTTTGTTCATATGTCATTGTGAGTGTGTGAGAAAAGCGAAATAAAATAAAATTATTGATTTGCTGCTGTAACTTTTAAAAAGTGATTTGATGATGTTTATTTGTTGTTTCTAATGATACGTTTCAAGAAGATAAAGAGATCTCAATAAACAATTTCATCAAACAAAACATAGAATGAATAACTAGTCCATAAACATAAATCGATTCCTTTATAAGGAAAAAAAAACCCTACCAAACTTAAGGATCAAAAGAGAAACAGAGGAAATCAATGAATTTATAAAAACATAACACTCTCTACGTAATCCAAAAAAAAACTAACTGCCCAAGAAAATCGTCCAAACTCACACTCTGAGTTTACTTCAACCTCAACAAGTTTTAGATCATCCAGGTCACGATCGTGAAGGGTAAAATAATAATCGTCTACATCAAGCGATGCATATATAATCTCACCAGTGTGAGCAATGCCTCTAACGTCTACACGATGATACCCAAGTTTAGGTATCCAAGTAGTTCAACTTACTTTCAACCATTGTTGTTTCTTGAAATTCTCCAAGACCCACAGATCAAATGAATTCGAATGGCTGATCCTAGATTCCCTTTGTAGTTGATCAGTCTTAAATAGTTTAAGACAATATTGAACCTCCGCTGGTAATATACTGAGAAAATCAAAAAGTTTCAGATCTCACGACAAAGATTCCATCATTTTTGTGCCCATGTGAGCATAATAATACAAAACTCCATTGATACAAAGACCTTCATACTGATGTCGGTGAGGAATGCTACACTCTATGTTTCTCCATGAGTTTTGATGAGATGATTTCAATATAATTAAACACTAGCCATTGAACAGTACCACAAACATTGGTTTGGTCACGCACAATACTTTATATTGGTCGTTGAAAGGATCATATCCGAAATACCTTTTGAGAATACTTGTTTTGGATTTAACTAAAGGTAGGGTTATGGATTTGCCGGTGCTTGGATTACTTAGATTTGTTCTTCACCGTAGACAAAACTTATCGACGTAATCAGGTGGATTGAATCGAAGACCCTGAACGTGGCAAGCAATTCTCGCATCCTTTATCTATTGCAGTGAAAGCTAATAGGAGACGCTGTTTCTGCTTCGAAGATTGAAACGAGAACCATCTGATGAAATCTCGACTACGGATATGATTGTTGCTAATAACTTTGATACGTGAACGAATCTCGCTACGGATTTGGCAGGCAATCTCAAGAAGATCTCGCTACGGATTTGTCGTCTTTGATTAATGTAATACTCTTTTCATTAATTTAAGAAGGAAAAACGAAAAATACCTTCCGAAAAGCATATAAAAAAAAAAGATTTAGGCCCAGAAACCCAATCAAGGCCCATTATCGTCAGTTATCATAAATACAGGTGTAGTAAGTAAGAAAGTGCCCTAAGAGGCAAACACCGATAATTAACATATCCAGTTCTTACTTGTTAGTAACGTTTCGCAGATAGATTAAGAATGGCAGATCCGAGCGACCTCAAGTTCTCTACAAAGGACATGAATTTGGTGGATTACTATCTAACGCAACAGAGTATCTACAGGCAAAAGCGATTTCATAACAGACATCAATCTCTACGAAGAGGAGCCGTGGCTTCTTCCGCACGTCAATAATGTTCAGTTCAAGACAAGGAGTGGTTCTACTTTGTTACGAGGACGCTTCGAGCTGGAAAAACACCCAAACGTACGGTACGTGGACGTGGAGGCAGCGAAGGCGGGACTTGGACGACCACCGGCAAGCAGAAGAAGATCTTGGACAATAACAAGATTGTGATCGGATATAAATCAGAACTCTCCTACCACAAGAAAATCAATGGCAAGACAAAAGAAAATACTACAGGTTGGTGTATGACGGAGTATTCGCTTGCTAGTACTGATAACGATGATCTCTTCCAAGAAGTGGTCTTGTGTCGTATCCGTGAGACGAAACGCGTCGTTGAGCAATTCCGTTTCCACCCAGAGATCAACAACAACGTCGTTGAGCAGCCACCACAGGCAGAGAACATAGACAACAACATCAATATTGTCTCAGACGTTATTGTCCCTGCCGGAGTTGATTCGGCAATTGGAGTACAGAACGATGAGGATTATGATTGGATATTTGAGGATGGTGATGATGAATGGTGGATTGACCTTGATTTAATATATGCTTGTTTAAATGATGTTGATCAATAACAGCCACCGATTCTTCCTCAAGACATGAATCCTCCTCTTCAAGATCAAGAAAGCGATCAAGAGATGGAGGAATATGCTGATAAGCTCGAAAATATGCTGGAAGTAGAAGTCGACGTCGATGATGATGAGGCCGCCCAACAACAACATGCACAGATTCCTCTTCTTCCCGAATTAGGTCAAGATTCAAGGAGAAGAAATAACCGGGTTGTAGTGATGGAAGATGAGTGTGTTGATCAAGATTGGGTCTCTGATCTCGATGACAAAAAGAAAAGCCTCGTTCAACCACAAGAGAAGAGCAACCATAACTTCAAGATATCGCAAGAGATCAAGAGATGACTCCAACGGTGACCAAGTATGGATATCAGATGCAAGATTCATCTTGGTATAGTGCAACACAAGAACACGGAAGAAAAAGAAGAAGGATTTTCGAGGTGTAAGATTGCTCTTTTCATCTCTGTATATACTGTGGGGAACTTGTTTAGTGGATTTTCCGGGATTCAAATATCCCGTGGAGATGTAGGGTCTCCACGTTGGAGGCCTAAACTCGTTAAATTTCTTGTGTCCGTTACATTTTTCCCATTCTTATTCCTGTGATCAAATATCAAAGAGGAGCCTTGGCTTCTGCTACAAGCAAGAACGAAAGTGGATCGATATGATGAAATCTCGGACTGCGGATGATTCTTGTCCATTGCTTTGATACTTAAAGAAACCTCACTATAAAGGCAATCACGATCATACGAGATACTACTTCCAAATGTTTTCTGCTATTGATCCGAGGCAGTCACAGTATTAAAGATATATTAACAGGTGCAGTTGTCCCTTTCCATCAGTTTTGCATGATGCTGGACGAAAAATGGTTCTTAAGATTTTTTTGTATCGGTAAATATGTTTTAAGAAACTTTTCTTAAGAATCAGTTTTTAAAAAAAAAATTTTAAAACACGTTTACTAATACAATTTATAATAAAAATATTGGTAAAAATCCCACGAGAAGTTCTTACCAATAAAGATGGTCTAAACTACTTAGTTTTAGGTTACATGCACGTTGAGGAATGGTCTTAGTAGTTAGAAGAAAACAATGGTCTTTTGAAATGCATAACAGAGTGTTGAAACAGAGTAAATCCAATGCTTCTTATACCATACAATGTTGAGCACTTAAAAAATTCTTTTATTTTGTTAATATCTAATGGTTATTTGATCGTAAACTAATTTTGGACAATAGCTGTTTTTAGTTTATTAACAATTTTCATCACATTGATCATCATCATCACCGCTTGATCATGATGATCAATAATTTCTAGGGATCAGAATAAATTTTATAAGAAAAATTTTATAGGAGGCAGACAAATAATTTATAGGGGTCAGAATAATTTTTATAAGAAAAAATTGTATAAAAATTTTATTAGAGAAAATAAAAATATCATCAGAAACAAATATCTTAAAGTATATTTTATGTTCATTCATATCTAGTAATAGTTTTATTGTTGTTTCTTTTGTTAGAGTGTTAAGTGCTAGTATTTAAATAAATAAAAGCTAGACAATTATTTCAAAAACATCATGATCATATTTTCACAATATTCAGTGAAGAAAAAATAATTTTTGATAGTTACGGATGCAATGAAAAGAATCAAAATTTAATAAAACCATAATGAGATATATGTGATTTTTGTATCTACCTTTTACACACAAGAAAAAATCATTTAACTCATTGACGCTAAATTAGAAAGTATATAAATTCTTACCTAAAGTTTTATTTTGACATATAATCAATGGATAATAGTGATTAGGAAACTAGAAGAATAGACATAAAGTAGAAAAAAACTAGATATAACTAGGTATAACTCATTTTAATAGACATATTTTTATACTATATTTATTTGTAATGAGTTTTATTTTACTAATATTTACTAGTATATAAATATTTAGTGGGTTGCATTTAAATTCAAATTTGATTAGGGTCCAATATATTTTGAACTGGGGTCAATTTAGAAATTTTAATCAAAATTACATTACTTATAAAAAATTATGGGTGTCAATTGACCCCTATGGTGCAATACTACCTCCGCCCCTGACCACTTGTACTCTTGAAATGCTTGCAAATAACAATATATAACAAAAAGCTAATAGCACTAGTGAGAGCCAAAAGCCAATAATAGCTATCAAGTCGAGCTTCAGACATATCATCTGCAAACCAGTTATGTTTCCCACCTCTTGAGCTCGAGAAACTCTCGATAATCGACATCAATGCAGCACTCACAAAACTCCCCACACCGAAAACGCTCGTGTACAACGCAAATCCCATTGTTCTCATTCTAACCGGAACCTCGCTGTAGAAGAACTCTTGCATTCCAACAACCGTGAAAATGTCCGAGATTCCCAATAGAACGTATTGAGGCAGCAGCCAAAATATGCTCAATGGATCTGAATTTGGTGATTTCTTCATCTTCTTGCTTATCTTTAGTCTTTTGCTTTCGACTAAGGCCGCGATAACAATAGCTATGATGGATAGGAACATCCCAATCCCCATTCTTTCCATGACGGAGATACCCTTTTCGTTTTTCAATACTTTCTTGGCGATTGGTATCAAGACTCTGTCGTATAAGGGCATAAGAAGGATTATGGATAAAGTGATTGCGCTTTGTAGCGTTGCGGGTGGGATTTTGAAGTTTGGTCCGATGTTTCTTTTCATAGTCATACCTTGCTTTGTGAAAAAGGTCGCTGGTTGCTGGAATATGACTGCAAACATTAGAAGCATCGTCCATATCGGTAAAAGCCGAAGCAGTAGCTTGGCGGTTTCGAGGCCCGAGAAACCCGTTTCGCAGCTTTTATCATCAGCTAAGCTCTTTGTTGTAGTAACTTCAGTATTGCTACAGTTAAGAGAAGGCCAAAATTAGAGGTGTTCAATTTGGTTTAACCAATCCATAAACCAAGTCGAATAAGAAACAAACAGAATTATTTCATATATATATATTCGAACAAACCGTAACCAAAACCTAATCGTACAGGAAAATAAAATCGACTGAGATATAAATACTTCAATCTATAATTTTATATATATTAAATAACATAATTAGCCAAAATACTGAATCCAAACTGACTGAAATCTATCCTTTAAATTAAACTATATTTGGTTAGAAAACCGAATACAAACCGAATGATATTTGGTCTTCATTCAGTTTCTCTATTTTATAAACCAAAATTTAATATTTTTTTTTTAAAATTAAACCGAAAACGAACCAAATAGCTTATCGGGTTAATTGTGGTGAATGTCAAGAAAACATGATGACTTACTCTAGCTCCATGGCATTCAAATCGTGGTCATTCACAAGAGTGATCTTACTTCTTCTCCATGCTTTCCCTTTGATAATCTCTAAGATTCTTTGAAATGGTTTAGCTTTGAGGTCTACACCAGGATCAGCATATACATAAACCCCGCAGCCACTCAAGAACAAGAAGATCAACAACAACATTGAAGCGGTTGGGATTGCAAAACCGAGAATCCAACCAAATGTGTCTTGTATATAAGCCATGACAGCTACTCCTAGAAGACTGCCGGCACAGACACCAAAGTACCACCATTGGAAAAACTGACTCTTGCGGTTCGATTTGACTTCTTTGTTCTCTGAGGATGGCTCGTTGTCGTGGTCGTGGTCGAGCTGGTCAGCACCAAAGGCTTGAAGAGATGGGTTTAATACGCCAAGGCCGAGAGCAACGAGGCAAAGTGAAGTGTAGAGTAAGTAAAGAGAAATGGTTTCAGTAGTGGAACGTGACCCAGCAAATGCCGTAAATGTCAATCCCACTAGTCCCTTTTTCATACCGAACAAAAAGCCAAACATTAGTAACTTACATAGTTAGCAAAAATAGAATATCACAAATATTTAATCTTTAAATTAAAATTTAAAATACTATTGAACACGAATTTTTATGAAGAAAATTTCGGTTTCAATAATGTTTTTCTTTTCTTCTCCTTTTCTTCTACTTAATCCTAAATATTCAATAGTGTAAGATCTAGTAATGGAGAATATAAATTAGTAATAAAGATTAGTGAGGAATGATTCGAGTTCCAATTATTATAGTTGATTATACACTAGGCTTATCTATTTCTGATAAGATACCCAAAATGGCATAGTGGAACGAAACTTTACCAACAATGAATGTGCTCAACTCCATTAACGTCCGAAACTCTAAAAGGCGAGAAAAGTTTTTCTAGGGAAAATCAATCGAAATGTTCACTTGGTTAGTACCAAAGCATATAGAAAAAGAAAAAAAAATTCTCAAGAAACGGTTGGTATTCATTCCTAAAGGTTCCAATTTTCAAGCAAATATACATCATAAAAGTGCGCGCGCAAAGACGTCATCATGGTCATTCGCACAACATAAAGTAAACAAACAAATTCGAAATAACTTTCAACTCAAAGGCTAGGATCTGATTCAGAAAAAAATCGTTATAAACTTTGGATGATGGATTTCAATTGCTCTCTTTAATTAATATAAGACAAATTTTATCATTTTTTTTGGGTAAAAATCAAGGCTATAATTAATTTTATACCTATATATAGAGAAAATAGAAGATGTAATAAAACAAGGAAACCAATTCTTGAATTGACTCTTGATTATTCTGACTGCTGATTCAAATAAAACGTTGGTATAGTGATTTATTACCACAAAGTATAGAGAAGAAGAAGCAAGGATTGTGAAGAATCTGTCCCAATAAGAATCGGCGAAAGGAGCAGAGAAGAGAGGCAACATGAAAGTGAAGCCACTCCAAGTGTTAACAGTCTTGGCTGCTCTTGAATTGCTCATCTTCACCACATCAGTTAGATATGTCACTAAGTTTGATGCAACTCCTTTGAATGCATATCTCTCTATCCCAGCAATCACTATGAGAAGGGCACAAGATTTGCTTAGTCCTTTTCTCTTTTCTCCTCCAGCCATCAGTGAGAGTATATTTAAACTTGTGTTTGTGTATCTGTTGAGGGAGAGAGAGAGAAAGAAGAAGAAGGAAGGTTATGCTTTGTGTGAGGAACTATACATTATAAAGCTTTTGGACAAAAGAATATGGTTTTTATTTGAGAAGTTCTATTAATGTACACATATTTGGGTCGGTGCACACGCCTCTCTACATATTTACAAATGAATACAATTTTTAATATTTAATCTAAAATAGAATTATAGAATCATAATTCTAAAACACCAAAATAGCTTACTTATTCTTAAGTTCCTAGTTCCTAGAAACAAATTACTTTTTTATAAACAGAGTATATATATTTTTTATAGAATTCGTTCTAAATACGTTTCTGCTATATAAATCTTGTTTGTTAATTCCCTCAACTACTTTTTATCTAGACTTTGTTTTTTAGATATAGTTAATATTATGAAAATGACATTTTAGAAGGTACCCTGCATGCAGAAACTAATACCAGATATTTTGTTTTCTCTCTTTTTAGGATTTTGTCTCTTACTCCTTTACTTGAAAAGAGATTGGGACAAGCATATTGCAAAAAATAAAGGAGTTTGTATAGATATGTGAAAATAATAGAAGACTACTGGCAATAGCTAATCTTGGTCCATATATGGCATTTTTCTTTTGCATCTAATGTATTTTTCTTCTTAAAAAAGGGTATTTCAAATTGTTTAGATTGGAAAACATAATCACGTAATTTATTATGTGTTACAGTAGGAATCCAATGTCCATGGATGAGGAGGCTAACAAGTTCGCGTTAGGAAATTATTTTTCCTTCAAAGGAGTAAATGCGTATCACTTAAACTTAAATTCGCATATTGTATGTTGTTGAGGCATCAAGTTTTGTTGATTTCATGATTGTTACACATTTTATTTATATTTTGCAAATTTAGGACAAGGAAGTGTGTCGGTGTCCTGAAGGCTTAAGCAGTGTGTGTGTGTGTTGTGTCTTGATTACTTATGATAATATATAATTCTGTAGCATCAAAGTTTTGGAGAGTATAAAACCAAACAAAAGTTATATCAAGTGATCTAGATTATGATTTTTGTGGTTATGAATTAATCTTCTTTTTCATGACAAGAATCTATAATAAACCCATTACGTGGTCTCGCACGGTCAACTATCATTTATTCATTTTGAATATTATAAATTTATAATGCTTACTAGATATCTATTTTGTTTCACAAAAGTATTCATCTTAAAAACAACATTAACACATATTTAAGGAAACATATGGTATTTGTGTCTGGTATAACGCGATGTATAAAACAATGCCTGGATATCCTAATTTAACAATAATTTAATTTAAAGTGTTTTTTTTGGTACTAAAATGAAACTAAAATATTATATTATCACAAGAAAAAGTTAGGAATTAGTCATTTAACCGTTGTAACGGTTCCAGTTGTAACATCATTGTTCTTTCTTATTGCTATTTATTGCTTTTAAAAAAATGTGTGGCTATGAACTTTTCACGCCTAATGTTGCATATAATAATATTTAATAAAAATGTTTACAGCCTAATTTAGATTAGAAATAGAATGATCTGGATTGAAATTGAGGATGATGTTAAAGAGTTATGTGGTAAATCACTTACGTGACTTGATACCACCACCACAAGTCCGCATAACGATTAGCTATAAACCTATAACTTGTAATTTTTCTCATTTTTGTTTTCTTTTATAAAAAAATATGATTTAAAGGTTATTTTGTGACTTTTAAATTGTGCAACAATTAATCAAGTTGGATTGGTTTGGCTGGAAATTAACATTCCCAGAAAAAGAATCGAACTTCAATTCAATCGAACGTGTATAATATATAGTTTATATTACACAGCATATTAATCCCAGGCAAAATGGTAAAAGTAAAACTATATAATATCACTTAGTAAAACAAAATCGAGCTAATGTCTAACAGTAGTTTTACATGGTCACACTTAAGCTCCAGCTTCTACTCTCTTTTGACAGTTAATGTTCCCGGCACAGCATTTTTGAACAAGAAGAAGCCGACTCTGAGCCCAAACTCTTAGTCAACGATCTTGTGAGGCCATACCAGCCTCTAGTCAACGATCAGTCTTTTACTTAAGGTGTGTGTTTCACTTGTGAGATCGTAGCTCAAGCTTGTAAGCTCGTATTTCCATGGGAGAGATCGAGATACGTCCTTCCCGTGGCTGTGAACCATCTCGAGGCTGCTCTTGATCGTCGTACCCGAGAATGTCCATGTCTTCTTGCAAGAGATTCAAGGAAGTTGGTTTTACCTTTGTAGCTGCAAGATCTTTGAACATGTCGGAAAAGTTTACTGGTTCATTAGCCACGCTTGTGCAGTTTGCACTTCTTCCTTTATGGCAATAAGATGAGTCCCAAGCTCTTCTGTTGAGGATAAGAGCGAACCTTGGCTTGTCTGCTTTCACTAGCTGAGAGTATTTGGATGGACGCGGGACCTTGAAATTCACAATGTGGAGGTCACATGGTAGCGGTTTGGCTAAAGGAGCAAAAGTACTGTATTGCGGAACACGCACGGATATGTCTTGCGGTTTCTTGGCAATGAATGTGTTTATGGGATAGTTTAAGTGAGCACCTATGAGGTGCGAGAGAAGCGAAGGGTTCCTTGGGTGAGGGTTGGAAACAGGGTCTGACCGAGAAATGTTGGATTCTGCAAGAAGGTGAAAAACCACGGTCATTGCGCGGTTATCCGTCACGCCTTGTCCAAGACCACGTCCATCATCACGGGCCAACCGTCTGTCCAGCATAATCTCCAGCCAACCATCTTTAAGGCTTGCAACACCGAGAGATTGGCGAGAGTGCACAGAGAATCTCCTACCGTTGGATCCTTGGATGAATGCGAGAGATGGCATCGGGTAGTAGTTTCCCTGAAGAGGGATCTTATCATAAGTTTCTCTTCTGCTCATTTGGAAACCGTTGAGATCAGAATAAAAGATCTTCTTGTTGTCAACATCAGTCTTGTACCGGACAATCAATTCCTGGTCATCAAAATCATTACCTAGAAGCTCAACATGATATTCCATCTCAACCGCTAGGTCCTGAAGTGTATTACCTCCGGTGTAAAGACGAGTGCTATGCGAAATGGGCGATTTCTGCCATCTGGTTTTAGGATAGGAGAAGATTTCTTGAACCAGCAGACCCTCGGAGGTGACTAGATGTCCACCAGATTGAACAATTGGCTGAGCTTCACCGCTTGGTTTAAACAGGTAAGCTCCACTATCTGGACTGGTGTACATACCTATCTGTTCTCCCGCAACAGTCTCTGATCCGTTTATATGGACTATCTTGCGCAGTAATCCGTTCTTAACATCAAACACAAGAGTCTGATGTTCATTTTGGATCTCAGTAACGTCGCTTTCCAGTTTGGAGCAGGTATATGGAGGGGGACAAGGAAATGGGTCAAACTCAGAAGCGTATTTGAGTTTAGACTGTGTAGCTTTCTCGCATTCGACATTCCCGTTAGCAATGTAATATGTTCTCAGACCAAGCGCTGGTATGGAAGCTTTCCAGTAAAGGCGATGTCTGCCGGTGAACAGTTTGGTATTGTCATGCTGCATTTCAGGAGAAATTTGGCTAGGGACACAAGTCCAGTTTGGCTCCAGAACCGAGATTTCAGCGCGGTTCACAACAACCGTCACTACCTCCTCTCTCATCTGTTCTGATGGATTGAAGAGTATAACTGTATGTGAATTTCCTTCACGCGCAGCAATTGGCTTGTGAACCGGTCGAGCATCATACCTGGATCTCACTTGCTCTGCCTCGAAAAACGATGGGGATTGATCAGATTTTTCTTTCTCGTGGCGGATCCCAAGAAGAACTTCGATTGCTTTAGCCATAAAGATCTGAAGGTCTTGCAATGAAGTATGCATCCGGGTGCCGTAATCTTGTACCACATAATCCTTAGCAGTTCCGGTTACCCCATCATGGTGCTGGAAAAGAGCTAGATTTCTTCTTGCAGCAGTTAACTTATACGCAAAACTTGTCGGAAATTTCTCACACTGAACTCGATGGCAATAACCTAGCAGAAATGACATCATGATCTCAGCTCCACGAAGGGTATGCTCGAGTACACGATCAACAGCTTTGAAAAAAGGCCTTGAAACATAATAACCACTCCAATAGTCTTGTTGCCTATCTGCATATGTAAAGAAGTCACCTGACAGAGAAGGGAAACCAACAACCTGACCAGAGCCAACCTCACCAGGAAGAGAATAATTTACTCTGTCAGCTTCTTCTCGGAGTGTTCTGAAATAATCCTCCAAAGTACCAAAGTTTGCCTCTGCATTTAGACTAGGATTAGAGTTGATGTGATCAAACAGTTGCTGGTAGTTGCGGAACTGCGCCTCGGCTTCATCAATACTGATGTACCTAAAATCATCTCCAAGAGGTATAAGAAGGGTGTTTGTTCGATAAAGGGTGGATTTTTTCCTGTATTGATCCAGAAGCTTTAATGCCCTCTCCTGCACATTTTCTGGTGTGGTCTCCACTGGGTGCTTTCCCCATGGACAAAGTTCATACTTAAGTTCCCGCATCCGCATCCGCATCCGAGCAAAATCGAACTGACAGCAAACTGCAGGTTCTGGTCCACAAGTGTGCGGGATATCGTATGAATAAAAAGGCATCATATGAACAAAAATATCTGTTGTTTCCATAGCATCCCAACTCTGACGCCAAATATATTCCAAATTCTTATGCTGGGCAAGGTCTTTCTTAAGCTCATAATGAGTCCTCTGAATTAGCATGTTTTCGAAACCCATACGCCTGAGGAGATAAGCCATTGTTGATGAATAGCCAAAGGGATCTATGGCCCAAGAATTTTTAGGAATCACCCCAATTGTGTCATTCAGCCACATATTACCCTCTGCAATCTACAGAAGAAGTGGTCAAGTGCAAAATCAGATACAAGAGTACAGCCAATATATATTAAAAATATGGTTTAGATATATAAAAGCCTGGACTCCCAACTCCTGCATGATCCTTTACCCAAAACGGAAAAACAAAAAACGCAATGCAACAAACGGCTAGTTAAATAGTATTATCTCTAGCCAATTGATATTCTAATATCCCATGTTCTTATTAACCGGAAAAGATAGTTTCAGCTCAAAGGAGGTATTAGGTAATGTCGAACTATAACCAACCAGAAGTCAGATAATAAATACAAACTGAATGGCTAAACAGAAATACAAAGTGAAAATGCAGTAATCGCTGTCATCATCTTTGTTTCAGTAAAAGTCAAATTTCTAAAAACAAACAGGAGTAGACAACTTAAGTGCATAAACTGGAAAGACAAGCATCGCAGTACATACCTGCTCAATTATGGCAAAATAATGTGAATTAGCCTGCAAAAACATTAAGAAGAAACTTAGCACATCTCAATCAGCCTAAGAATGACATGGGACTAAACAACCATATTTTTTTCTCAACCAGACAAGTAAGCAACACACCTCATCATTCATAACCCAGCCACCTCCAACGATCTCTAGCTGCCCATTCTTAACCAAGTTAGTCAAAGCTTCCTGTTTATTGGGTGAAGCGTCTCTCCACCATCTCTCCAGATATGACATCTCCTCCCATATAAACTTTCTTCTCGTATCCTATTTAAACAGATTAAAAACAAACCCCTACTCAGATAAGATTCTAGCTAGATGTAAAATCAAAATATATACACAAAATAAATCCAGGAGCAAGATAAATAAAACACTCCATCCTCCTAACGTAAACTATAAATTTCTTGCTGTAATACTTATAGTCATCCTTTAATTTCAAAACCCAGTACTAAAAGCATCAAACTTTAGCTCACAATTTTAAAAAAGAACAAGCTTTAAAAAATCAGTTTCAACACGAAATAAATAAATAAAAACATAACCCAACAACAACGCAGTTGGTTTTTAGAGTTTAGTGACGTCACACAAGAGAATTTAGGCACTGAGATGAGATTGCTCACGGAAAGCTCATGAGCGAATTAAAGTCCGAAGCAAAGAAAAAAAATCGAACCTTGGATAAAGTTTCAACGATGGTGTCAAGAATATGCCTTGATTGTCTCTGATAATACTCCTCCACCGTAAGTTTCCAACCAGGATCGTTATGAGAGTGAGGCACAACGAAGATTTTGAGCTTCTCTTTCTCCCACTCATCTCCTTTATACGTCACTCTCCAACCTTGTTTCCACGGACCACCATCTACATCAAGAAACTCAATCCTATCGTATAGATCTTTAGTAGTTATATCTACGACGGCGCCTGAAACGGAATCGTTCACGGTTCGTCGATAAATATTCTTCCTTGGCCTTACGATCCGATTGGATCTGGAGGTAAGGAACCGTGAGGAGATCGGTCCTGGTACGCCGAAATGGAAGAGCGTGAGAAGGAAAAAGAGGAATGAGACGACGAGTGCGATGATGAAGAAGTTGGAGAAGAGGAAATTGATTAGAACTGTTCGTTTTCGAGGTTTACGATTGATCGCTAGTTTTGATTTCGATAAGGCTGTTGGGAGGAGTGATTGGCCCCAACCACCTCCACCTCCTCCGCCGGAGTTACGGCGGGTGTTGCCGATGTAGGAGGAGAACGGCATAATCTACTTTTGCTAGCCAACGAATTAAACTACGTCGTTTCTGGTCTGATCTTCTTCTTTTTTTTACTTTTCTCTGTCTCTGATACTTATTTAAGTGAACAAGTCCTTTTAGATTCGATTGACTTTTCTTCTGAATGGTGTTTGGTTTTTTGTAGATACGAGTAATTATCAGTGGTATTAGTGTCTTTTCCGACATGAGCTAAGATTTAGCTCTATTTTTTATTTTTTTACTAATGAGACCAAAGTTTGTGAGTAAGTTTTTTTTTACTAATTGTGTGTCAATGTTGTGGAGTAAGTTTTGGGTCGAATATCTTTGTCGGTTTAGATTGTTAGATCCCCCATAAGCTCAATTTTATAATTATAGTCATTCATGGATTGTTTGATTGGTGATAGTGATAGGCTTTATTTGTCGGAATTTTATATGATGATCCGATTGATTGTTCACTATGATATAACTTGATTGATTGTAGAACATATATGCCCTCGCTAAATATTAAGATGATTAAGAGAAAAAACGTCTAAAGATTGTGGTTTTGTACGATGTAATTTAAAATTTATAAACCATGATGGATTTAGGGAGCCTTATAACTTTATTATAACTTTTTATGACTTTAGAATTATTGAATTTACTGAATTTCTGAATTCAAAAAGATTTGTTTTAAATACTTTCCGTCATAGATTATCATATTCTTTTAGTAAAAATAAGTACAAATTTTTAAAAAATATATTTTCAAGATTTTGCATAATTTTTTATCAGCTTAGACTTGTTGAGTACTAAGTACACCATATAAATACTAATTAATGTGTCAGATTGAGTTTACGAGTATAAAGCAAACCAAAGCTTAGATAAATTCATGACGAGTCAGTTGTCGTTTCTAATCTCCCTAAGCTTCTAGTCATGAGCATTTGTAATGCACTTAGCAAGGCCTAGTGGGATTAGAAGCGGTCCCTTTGGAATATCTATGCCAAAATCAACGTATTCCATATAAACCTGTGAAGAAAAAAAGAGGAAGAGTTTTGAGAATGTATCATGTGATCTAACATAAAAGGCACCTTGCCAATTAAAAGTATCAATCAATTTGAATAACTTAAGACTTTTATGAACACTTTATAAAATCAATCTCAAATTTTATGGACGGTTTACTCTCACCATAATAGACAAAATGTTTCACCATGAAGGGTTGTGCATGAAATTCAACTTTTAAATAGACGAATATCTACAAAATGTGCTCAATAAAAGACATTACCACTTTAACTTTTGGAGTTTCTTTCTCTCGAGAAAGGAGCCAAATATTTGGGGGGAAAAAATCGAGCACGATGGTGTTTTTGAGTCTAAATTATGAATATTCTCTTCATTATATATTGGAAAGATGAAGCATTTTATATAAATCTCTTGGAAGGATTCTATAGGTTGATGTCAACGGTTCAAAATTTTATCGTTGAATGCAAACGAGCCGATGAAGTTTAAGAAGAATACACATTTTGCCAATAGCGATGAGGTGATGGTGAGAAACTTTTTCTCTAATGCTTTACCTACTAGAAAATTTCCCGTGAAAATGATTTTTTTCTTGAGCTAATGGATAAGGATAAACGTAATCGAGACTATAAGAAACCCTCTCCTACAAGAAGAACTACTACAGAGAAGAGAACACAATGATGAGATGTGAAGAGCTTATGTTAGAAGAAAACCTTATCAAATGAATATGACAAAAGAGAAAATATAAGCAAATCTTTTCGCTACGTAAAATTATCATCACGTGATTTTAAGCATTTAAATCACATACAACAAAAATTTACAAAATTAATTATATATAACATATATACGCAAAGGGTGGGAATTTCATGCACTATGTATATATATTTAATATATTTTGTAAAATTTTGGTTGTATGTGATTTATGTAAAACGCGAAACACTATTTAGTAAAAATGAAACTATGCAAACCTCACGTTTTAAGAAATTCTTTAAATTAGGTAATCAGATTAATCGGTCATTGCATTGATTACGTAAAATTATGATTACGTGATTATAAGCAACTAAAATTTACGTAACTACATACAAATTTTTTTCATAAAATAAACTAATATAAATACATATCCATCACACAAGAAATGATCTAATGAATGTGACAAAACCGAAATATAAACAATCTTTTAGCTATAAAATTATGATTATATATGTGATCATAAGTATATTAAAAACTCCATTTCATATATATATATATATATGTACACTAAGTTTTTACAAAAAAAACTAAAATTAATCAAATGTAATACCTACATTTTTTTCAACAGCTGCTTCTATTAATGAAGAAAGTATAATCCTCATGGGGAATCTGAGTGATACAAACTGAAACATAGATTTTTTTTGAGAGTTATGATATGAGGAATTGATTAAGTCTTTCACTAAACGATCAGCTTATTTTTCTCTCTAGAAGTCCCAAATGATCTCTAACCCAGTTATGCACTTTGAAATTCAATAATTTGTTCCTCCATTGATTAGAGAGACTAGCACATGTTTGTTTTCAACTTCAAAGATTACGTCCCGATGTCCACGTATCCAAGTTTGTTGCATGACAATCAAAAGAGCTTGCAACTCTGCCTTTAATGTCGATTGGCAAAAACTCCCATTACTCTTACCTCCTCCCATGAAAAAGCATCTGCATCTCTTAAAATCCACGCAGCTCTCGTCGGGTTATTATTTTGTTCATGACCAAGATGACGATCTCTTTATTGATAATGCATCCACTACAAGAAAACAGATAAAAACTGACGGATTTTATCATTTCCAACGGATTTTTTTCGTCTGTTCTAAATAGTTGGAAAATAAGTAATTGTCACAATTCCGTCGGTATTTCTGACGGATTTCCGACGACAAAAATTCCGACAGATTTTCGACGGAAAGAATTCCGACGGATAATTTCCAACGGATTTCCGACGGACTTTAAAAAAAAAAATTAATTTTGAAATGTTTTTTAAATTTTAAATACATTTTAAATAAAAATAAAATTCAAATTAATATGAAATTAATATACGAAAATGAAAATTAAAATTAAATTAAAATTTCAGAAAATAAAATTATCTAAATAAAAATGAAAATAATTTAATAATAATTTTAAAATAACAAAATTAAATCTAACAATTTTAAAACATTTTAAAATCAATTAGAAAATAAAATTTTAAATATTCCTAAACAAAATTTTAAATCCTAAAAAACTAAATACTAAAAAGCTAAATCTAAAATCTAACAAACATAATACTAAATCTAAATTCCAAATCATAAATCTACATTCAAAATTCCAATTTTAAAATTCTAACTTAAAAATTCATAAAAATAAAAAAACTTAAGAAACTTACATGTGTAATTGATTTTTGATCTATGATAATGTTTGGATATTGAGAGGATTTGGTGTTTTTAAATTTTTTTTTACGTTTTTTCGAATGATTTCGCAAAAAAGACGACATACTTATAAAACAGAATTTCCGACGGATAAGACTGTCGGAAATCCATCGGAAATTTTTTAAAAGATTTTATTTACTGCCTAAATTTTTACGTATCCGTCGGATTTGTAAAAATTTAAGATACGATGGATACAAAAAATTTAAATTTCCCGGATAAAATTTTGCAAATCCGTCGGAAATTTCCAACAGATTTCCGACGGAATTATATACTTTTGGACCGTCATCACAAAAATCTTCATAATGAGTTAGATTTCATGTGAAAGTGGTTTGAAGTCGATCCAACGGTGCGATCAAAAGTTACGACGATTTTCGTGATGACGGTCCAAAGGTATACTATTTCCGACGGTTCTAGTTTTTTTAAAAAAATTTAATTGAATTTATAAATTTCTGACGGATTTGGGAGTGTCCGTCAGAAATCTGTCGAAAAATCGTCGGAAAATAACCGACGAACCCATTTCTATCAGAAAATCCGTCAGAAAATATCAATCGTAAAACCGTCGGAAATTCCGTCGGTTTTCCGAATGTTTTCTTGTAGTGATCAGTTATCGAGTGAGAATCTGTTTCTTCTGTCAACCAGAAAACAGTTTTTTTTTTTTGAATAATAGAAAATTTTGAGTCAAATCCTGTAATATTTTAAGTATGCCAAAACCACATTACCTAATACTAATTCCGTTTCAAACGTCATTCAGTTTTATGACTTTTAAACTTTACATAAAATCTTTTTCAATTTGAGCTAACAACACTTGGTAGCCATCATCTCTTTAGCCTCGATAATAGCTTTTTGGAGATCATGAAATATCTAAATATGGCACGAAAAGTTATCTCGTAAACGATGAAACCATGCAAAACTCAAACTTTTAAGTAAAAGTTCAATTCAGGTAATCACGGTCATAGTATGTTTATATGAAATTATGATTACATGATTCTAACCAGTAAAGATTAACGTAAATATATACAATTTAATTTACTAAATATAAACACATATACTTTTCGCGGGAAATAATCTATTGAGTATAACAAAAAGGACAAGATAAACAAATCTTTTAGCTACAAAAAGTTATGATTATCTGATTCAGACATATTTAAAACTCTAGTTAGGTATATAAATGCACTATATTTTTACAAAACACATTAAAATTCATTGAATAGTACCTAAATTCATTGAATCTTTAGAAAGAAAATAAAAGTTAAAAAGTATTCAAAACTCAATCTGTTCAAAGGTTAAAATTTATGGTAATGAAATTAAACCGGATTTAGTATATTTGAAAAGACCCCGCCTTAGAAAGAGGTATCTGAGGTCACAACTAAACTCTGATCCAAACACACCTCTATCTCTCGCCAGATACTTATATAACTCTCTTCTCCGACAAAATGTCTACTGTTGATTCTCAGGAGATGGAAGCTCACCGTCGGCAATCTTACAGGCGCAAGGACAAATCCCTTGGCCTTCTCGTTTCCAAGTTTGCAATCTCTATCTCTTTCGATTCACTGTGATTTTGATTAGTTTTTTTTTTTCTCACGTTTCCGTTGATATTTATTAGCTCTGATTTAAGTTTTGTGTTTGAATTCAGTTTTTTGAATCTATATAATCGAGAAGACGTGGATTTGATTGGGCTCGATGACGCCGCCGCGAATTTAGGTGATTGTTATTCCCCCCCGCCCCCCGAATTTTACGTTTAATTGTATTTTCATTATCTGAATTATAACAAGACGAAATCAATCATATTTTACGCGTATTCAATTTTTTTCCTGTGACGTATTCAATTGATTTTAGATGAAAATGATAAAAAAAAATATCAGATTTCAATAGATATAAATGTATAGAGCTTGATGTCTGATTTTTGTGGGCATCGCATATTGCAGATGTTACGCGTCGTCGAATATATGATGTGGTCAACATATTGGAGACCATTGGGGTAAGCTTTGATGATGATGATAATTGTTTAGGTATGTTGTTTGATAGATTTTGAACTGATTTGGATTATTGTGTTGTTGTTTTTTTTCACGAAGCTTGTTGCAAGAAGAGGGAAGAGTCAGTATTCCTGGATGGGTTTTGGAGCAGTTCCTCGCGCTCTTGATGAACTTAAAGTATGCCTCTTTTTTTTCTTTTATCTTCAGGGTTTTATCTTCAGGGTTGTTTTGGTTGTGAGATGGCTTTATGATTTTTGTGTCTTGTGTTTTACAGGAAGAAGGAATGATAGAGAAGATTGGGATCATCCCATGTGTCACCAACTCTGAGATGGTATGTTCATATTAAGATTTATGCCAATCATCAATGAAATGGATTTTAACATTGGATTTGTTATTTTGAATAGGTCTTATATGAGCAAGAAAGAGAAGAATCTTTCAAGTTAACTCTTGATGATCAAGAGAACTCACCAACATCCCTCAGACTTGGTAATGTGATCTTATCTCGGAACATCATTGACTAGAGTAATAATACTCTGTCGGATCATCATTGATTATGCTTTTAATATCACCATATATGTGCTTTCAATATAGAATCTGATCCGAATGAAAACAAGTCATTGCTAGTCTTTTTGAATAAGAATTTTCTAGTCAGAAATTTTTTCCAGGATTGGATTCGTGTTTGAAGCTAACTAGCCTAACCTTGTTTGCTATTTTTTCAGACAACAAGAAGGAGAAAATCCTGTGGCTTCTTTCACAGAACTTTTTGAAGCTCTTTTTATGCTCTGATGTAAGTAAATAAATGATATGTTATATTTCTAACACAACTTTTGACCAATTGACACCTCCCTTGTTTGCTACTTTTGATGTCAGGCTGATCTGATAACACTTGATAGTGTTACAAAAGCATTGCTGAATGAGACTCAGGATCCCATGAACAGAAAAAGTAATCCTAATTCATTCCCTTAATCTTTTCTGATCTCTGATTGTTGCATACGAAAGCAATAACCAAACCCTATTTCTTTTTAACTTTGTGTAGCTAAAATCAGACGCCTTTACGACATTGCAAATGTGTTCTCCTCAATGAAGTTGATTGAAAAGGTACAATTACATTATGTGCAATCTTGGAAATCTCTTGTTTTTGTTTGTTTACATTTTCATACTCTGTCGTGCAGACTCATATGCCAGAGAGTAAGAAAACGGCATATAGGTGGTTGGGTTTCGAAGCCATGTCTGAAAACAGACTCATTGCTGCTGGTTCTTCAAGCCTAGGTGATGGAAAGGAGTCTAAAAAGCGGGTCTTTGGGACCGAGATCAGCAACTTGGAAGCAAAGAGAAGCAAAAGATATTGTTTTGAAGACCCCAAGCTTTGGGGAAAACAAAAGAAAAACAAAGTGAAGGAGGAACAGCATTGTGATTCTAAAGCGGCTGGGAAGAGCTCAGTGTCTGGGTCAGCCACTCCCGCAGATAACAACAGTGACCGAAGACTTGGCCGACTTGGAGAAATTGAGGCCCTAGCATCAACCTTCAGACCACAATATACCAATCCTGGTAAGTAAACCTACCTTCTTCTCTACTTATATGTCACAATTTGAGATTCTTGGGACTGCATATTTGTTTTCTTTACATTTATATAATCTGTGGGGTTCTTACAAGTTAACATTTCTTTCGTGAACAGTTATAATGGGTCTTTTTGGACATTTCAAGGACACCATGAAGTCATGGATGGAACAGGCACGTCCGAAATGACTTTAACCAAATAGATTGACTTGCGGTGTTACTTGAATTCTCTGATCAAAGCCAAACTTTTTCTCTTTTTGCGTTAAACTACAGAGTTACTCGTACAGAGTATAGATCATTTACTTGCAAATCAGATCGTTATCTTTGATAGAAGAAAATAAAATAATTTAAAGTAGCTAACCGTTTAAACTTTCTACCGTTTCATATTGTCAAAAACAATAGTGTACTCATTTAAGTTGAAAAGTTCAAAGTTCAAACTTTAATCAGTTACTTCTTTTGTAGTCTGGTATGGTTTGATTCTTTTTTATCATAAATGGTAACTGCTAAATTGTTGAATTAGCTGAAAACTATTCTAAAATTTTTATGTATTTTGAAAGCATGAGTAAATTGTGTTTAGTTTTGCGATATTTTTAAGTTGATTTGGACTTGAAGCCTCTAATAATATAAAATTTCTCAAAAGGTTTAATTGATTTATTAACCCGTAAACGACCAAACACCAGAAAAGACCAAAATCTGTTTAGTGGGCTCAGATAACTAAACGAACGAAGGAAGATTTTTCTTAACAAAAAAAATAATAATATTAAGAAAACAAATTAAAATCAAAACAAAAATATTCTACCAATACCCAACGCATATCACGCAGCCACACATCGGAGAGAGCTCGAGACGCTCATTTAATGGCGGCCACATCAGCTCGAGCGTTCATGCTCTCTCGTGTAACTGACTTATCACGGAAGAAGCTAATCCTTCACCAACCTCCACCGTCGTCTCCTCGCCGGTTACCTTGTGCTCCGAATCGTGCGGTGTCTTCCCCTGTCATTAGCTGTCTCAGCGGAGGTGGAGTTTCCTCCGACGACTCGTACGTATCTACTCGCCGGTCGAAGCTGGACAGAGGTTTCGCTGTGATCGCGAATTTGGTGAATCGGATCCAGCCGCTTGATACTTGCGTTATCTCCAAAGGCTTATCCGATTCAGCTAAGGATTCGATGAAGCAGACGATTTCGTCTATGCTTGGACTCCTTCCTTCCGATCAATTCTCTGTTTCCGTTACCATCTCCGAGCAGCCTTTATATCGCCTTCTTATTTCTTCAATCATCACTGGGTAAATAAACTTGCCGGATTTTTGAATCTCTCTTATCTCAGTTTCGTTGATTTAGATTTTATATATCTGTTTGGTGTTTCTTCGTGTTGTGGTTTTAGGTATACGTTGTGGAATGCGGAGTATCGTGTATCGCTGACGAGGAATTTTGATATTCCGATTGATCCTAGAAAGGAGGAGGGTCAATCTTCAGAAGATAGTGTTAGATTTGGTTCAGAGAAGGGAGTGAGTGGTGATGATTTAGGGAATTGTGTTGAGGAATTAGAGAGATTGAGCCCTCAGGTGTTTGGAGACTTGTCACCGGAAGCGTTAAGTTATATTCAACATTTGCAGTCTGAGTTATCTACCATAAAAGAGGTAATTTCAAAGTTTAGCTCTTGAGAATTTGATTGAGTTTTGGATGTAATTGAAGTAATATCTGTAAAGGAATTAGCAGTGCTGGCTTGTGAAGCTCTTTTGTCTTCTTCCCTATGTTTGAATTGTCTTGTGCATTCTCAGTGTCCTTGTCTACAGTCTGATTATGTTTCCATGGAAGATGGTTTATATCTTGGTTGTGAATACTTTTAAGCTCTAACACGTGTTTTATTCTTATTGTATATTTCAGGAGCTAGATTCACAAAAGAAGAAAGCTTTACAGATAGAATGTGAGAAAGGAAACAAGAATGATTTGTTGGAGTATTTACGTTCCTTAGATCCCGAGATGGTAACTAGTAAACGTTACTCTGATGTAAAGGAAACAAGAATGATTTAAAAAGAATATTTAAAATCAGAGTAAAAGATTCCTATTCTCAGTCTCAAGATCATTAGTCTGATGGCAAGAATCATATTTTACAGGTGACTGAGTTATCTCAACTATCTTCACCAGAAGTTGAAGAGATCGTGAACCAACTTGTTCAAAACGTATTACAAAAGCTCTTCGAAGACCAGAGTACTTCAAATTTCATGCAAGATTCTGTCATAAGGACTAAAGAAGGTGGTGATGGAAGTGGTAGAAAAGTAGACACTTCAAGAGATTACCTTGCCAAGCTCCTTTTTTGGTAAAGTCTAACTCCTCTTACGCTGCCCAAATAATTAAAACAAAGCTTGTTAATCTCATTGATGGTCTGTTTTCATTTCAGGTGCATGCTATTGGGACATCATTTAAGAGGTTTGGAGAATAGATTACATCTCAGCTGTGTTGTTGGATTGCTGTAAAATTAGAGAATCAGAACAAAAAAAGAAAACACCAATGTATATTCTTCTCCTCTTCTCTCCCATTTTGTTTTCTTTAATCTACTCGTTAAGTTATTATCTATTAATGCCCCCTGCAATTTTCCACCTCTTTGAGTTCTTCTAATTAGGTTTAAATGTCCATTTAGTGTTTAGCTAAAACAAAATTTATGATCAAAGGAAATAAGGATCACTAGAAGTAGAAAGTCGTTCATAGAGTAGTTTTTTGCTTTCATTTGGAAATTTAGACCTTTCGAAGGTCTTATCATATACAAGGATATCTTATCATGTCTTCAAATGGATCTTAATGTTATTTGTGTATCATTGATATAATTTTATTCATTACTCTGTTTAATTCAACTTATTTGACTCTTTCTATACGTTGTTCTTGAAGTAGTTTAGTCGAATTTTCCACGTGTCTTCACCAACCCCATCATGATATAAGTTTTTTGTTGTTAATATCCCAGCATGATAATTACATAAGAAAAAGTTTATTTATTTCAGAAGAATAGTGATTAGCCAAAGTAAATTCAATTTAACACGGATCAACCCTGATTGAGTTATGCAGGCAAGTGTTATCGATTTCTTAATTCCGTGTGGTTTATTTTGATTGAACAAGTGATTTGATCTGGGGAATAAAAATAAAGAAAGAAATGGTAGGTGAATTTTGTTTGAAGAAGAAATAGGTAGAAGAACATTTTAAAACAGCACCAAAAGAAAGAAGAAGAGGAACTTTATGGACACGAAATCAACCGAAAAAAACAGCAGTAGTTTAGTTAACTTAAGTAAGTTACATTGGACTCTTTTTCTATTTTCCTTCTAATATACGAATTTAAACCTCTTTAACGGTACTACTAGAACATGGGACTCCACCCACTCTCTGTAGCTAACGCCTCAAGCCCCTTCGTCTCTCTCTCCCCCGCCGAGTTCTACTCCCGCCACTCATTCCTCCGCCTACATCACCAACCCTACCGCCCTCATAGCCGTCGTCCACGGCTTCACCGGTGAATCCAGCTGGTTCCTCCAACTAGCATCTATCCTCTTCGCCAAATCCGGATTCCTCACTTGCCCCATCGACCACCAAGGCCACGGCTTCTCCGATGGTTTAACCGCTCACATCCCAAACATTAACCTCATTGTAGACGACTGCATCTCTTTCTTTGACGACTTCCGTAACCGTCACTCTTCCTCCTCCTCTCTCCCTTCCTTCCTCAACTCTGAATCCCTCGGCGGCGCAATCCCTCTCTACATTACACTCCACCAGAAACACCAATGGAACGGTCTTATCATTAGCGGAGCAATGTGCTCGATCAGTCACAAATTCAAACCTCGGTGGCCGTTACAACACCTCTTAACCCTAGCTGCTACTCTCATCCCCACCTGGCGCGTTGTCCCTACTCGCGCTCCATCGCTGGGGTCTCATTCAAGGAGCCATGGAAACATAGGCTCGCCTTTGCTAACCCTAACAGAACCGTTGGTAGACAACGGGCCGCTACGGCATACGAGCTCGTACGAGTCTGTGAGGATCTTCAAAGCAGATTTGAAGAAGTTGAAGTTCCGTTGATGATCGTACACGGTGGAGATGACGTCGTTTGTGATCCGGCCTCCGTTGAGGAGCTTTACCGGAGATCAAGTAACAGAGACAAAGACTATTAAGATTTACCCTGAGATGTGGCATCAGCTTATTGGAGAATCGGAAGACAACGTCGATTTGGTGTTTGGAGATATTTTGGATTGGATTATGAAACGATCTGAAATCTCCGCCATTAATGGTGGTACCAAAGCTTAAATGCTTAAAGATTTTAGTTTTCATATATAAATAGTTAATCGAAATTCAAATTTTATATTAGTAAACATTAAACAAAAACGCTCTATTATTCAAGATCCTCGAGAATAGGTCAACTAAAATCCTTAATTTTAGAGATGTGTTAACAAAAACTGAGAAAGTGGAGATTTTTACAAGTTTAATCTCTTGGGGATGCCATTTGAAGAAAAATGAAAGATGTAATGAAGGAAGTGGAAGGGAAAGTGAAATTTTCAATGGCGGATTCGACAATGATGTTACTTGTACAACAAGCAATGGACAAAGCTCATGAAAAAATCAAAACCAAACACGGTCTTCTCCTTCGTCTCAACGCCATATCCATTTTTTACGAGCTCGCTGTGTTACAGTTAGAGAGATGTCTTAATTTCGTTCAACAAGAGACTGATAAACTCGAGAGTAACCACGAGGAAGTGGTTCGAGATCTGAGAGAGATCAAAGACAGGCTTCACCACCGTCTCTTAGAGACCGAATTAGCGATTCTTGAAAAAGACAGGCAGTTGTTAGAGATGTCTGAGAACCAAGAGAGTCTAAGAAACGTGTTGGAGAGTAAAGAAACAGAGTTGGTTCATTTGCAAGATCTTGAGAGAAAGAGAAGTAATAATAAGATTGGGGATTTTATCAAAGAAGATGAGTTTTCTGAGCTGAAGAGCTCTGTTGATCTACAAGTAATGAATCTTAGACAAAAGCTTGAGACAGAGTACGATGAATTGAGAGGAGAAACAGAGGATCCTTCAGGGGTTGATATCGATGTTTTGAAAGGGACAATGGATCTTGCTTTTAACAAGATGCATCACGCCATATTCTTGTCGGAATTGGGTCCGATTGAGCAGAATTGGAGATGGTCAATAGAGAGAGAATCAATGGCGTTACTTATAAAAGGTTTCATGAATGGTTTGGAGGAGAAGATGAAGAAGGTAATGATGGTTGTGAGAGATTATGAATCGGGATTTAAAGATCAGGTTTGTTCGATTCGTAGAGAAGTAGAGTGTTTAGAATCTCAGATTGATCAGATTATCATCCATAGATCATAGTCTCCTAGATCATGTGTAGCAATAGCAGCAGCAACATCATCATCTTCAATAGATTGTGAAATTGTTGATGATAAAGAAGTAAAAGAAGATGAAGAAGAACAAGAAGAACAAGATTCGAGCAATTTCCCCGTTTCGAAACTGATAAAGAGTCATGAATCAATCATTAGGAGGAAAAGTGAAGAGCTTGTTCCTAACAAAATTGAGTCTGTCGTTTCAGGTCTTGAGTCTGTCGTTTCAGGTTTTGATATCGCTTCGAAGCGAGCTATTGATGATTCGTTTCAGGTCTTGATAGCTTGATGAGTCTTAACAGTAAGATATTTGAACATTTTTTTGATGATAATGATGATTATAGATTTGATCATGGTTATGATCATGAAGTGTTAATGGATGAAAATTTGGATGATGTTTGGATGAAAATGCAGAAGAATAGATCGGTGTTTTCAGACAATGCGATAGAAGAGAAAGAAGATGCAGAGATGAAGTTGCTAATATTGGAAGATACTTACTTGACTTTGCTCAAAGGTCTAATAACAGATGACACAAACAATAGAAAAGTGGAAGAAGAAGAAGAGATCAAGAGGGACAAGATCGAGCCAGGGCTTAAATGTATGAATTGTGTAGAGAATTTGAACTGGCAGAAAGATTCTGAGATTCTTCATGAAGATGAAGAATTCAGACAAGAGCTAAATTGGATTATTGCAACAGAGTTGCTAAGAGAAGTTTCAGAGACTGTGGGGAATCATGAAATGATTGAAGCAGATCATAAAAGAATGAGAAACAGAGCCTGTTTGGAAATTTCTTTAGTCTATGATGATTTTGATATCAAGATTCAAGAGAAGTTAAAGATGGTAACTTTCAAGTGAGTAGAAAAAGGGTTCTTGAAAAGACAAGAACCAAAACTTTTGTGTTGAATCGTAATTAATGATCTTTTAGTTCTCTTTCGAGGTTACAAAACTTGGAGATAAAGATTGATTCAACGATAGATTGTATCGCAGAGTTAAGACGAAAAGAATCAGTTTATAGAAGAGCTTTTGTTCTTAGTTCTGAGAATCTCAGAAAGGCAGAAACTGAGGTGAACCAGTTTGTGATATATTTCACTCTTAATTTTTGAGAATATTTATCAACAGTTTCAAAATTTTGTAGGTTGATCTTCTTGGAGATCAAGTCGATTCGCTAGTGAAGCTTCTCCAGAAAACACTTTGGATATTTCATCAACATCCATTGCTTCTCTACAATTTCTCAGATGTAAGTTACCCCTCTCTTTAATATATATAGATTGTTTCACAAGTAATCTCTATGTAGCAAATTTTTGAGTTTTTTTTTCAGATATCGGAGATCTCGAAAATGATCAAGAAAGAGTTATCATCTAAGGATTCATGAAACCAGGGTTCATTTTAAAGCAGACCAATTTAGGTTTTTGTTTTTTTCCTTGAAACCCCTATCTTTATATATATATATATATATATATATATATATATATATATATATATATATAATATAGTGTGGCATAATCTTTCACTAAAAAAGGTTGTGATAAAGTTTACCAGAACAAATTCTACCACATCATTCTTTTTCTTTTTCTTTTTCTTTTTATCATTAAAATTTAATATTAATTTGATGACAAAAAATATTTCATAATTTACGTTTTGTTTCATTCTAATACTTAATTAATTTCCAACATCAATCTCTTGGTCAATATTAAAATATATGTAAATTTGTGCGATTTCTAAAATATCTCAAAAGAAACTTTAAATTTATAACTAAAATATCTTTGTTTTGAAAATAATAAATATGTTAAGATATTTATTAATATTATAGGGTGTTTGCTATACAATCTCAACATGGCTAGTCAAAACTAAATCACTCACCAAAATAAAAATTCTCATACACATTAGTCAAAGTCACCTTTTTCTGTAAGAACCCTAAAACACAATCCCCCCCCCCCCTTTCAGACACCCACAACAAGATCTAAAAATCCAGTCCAATTGCACCAAAAAAAACCCCATAAATGGAAACCAAACAGATCAAAGTGATGTTCTTCTTTCTGTCTCTGATCATGGCATTGCTTTGTCGTCATCAATCCGACGCTCAGGTGCCGATGCCAAGTCCGGATGCGTGCTTCTCGCCAATAAAGACCGTTAAAGGTTGTCTCGATGCCGTAAAAGATGCCTTAAAAGGACACTTTAAAGGTTTGGGTAAGGAATGTTGCCACCTCATCAATAGCCTCGCCGACGGTTGTTTGCCGATTATTTTCCCCGGAAAACCGTTCATTGTATTACTCGTTAAGGCTGCATGTAAGGTTAAAGCTGCAAGTGATTTTAAGGCTGCATGTTATGATAATTAATTACAAAGTAACTGTTTCCTTGTATCGTAAGGTACTCTGCGTTTGTGTGTTCCTTTTTATCTAAGAAAATTTGGTGAATCAATAAAATTGTTGTTTGATTCTCTCACCTACCAAAAGTTCTCATATTAAGTCAAAGCTCAAAGGAAAAACACATTTTCATATATTTAATAACCTTTTAAACAAAACAAAAAAAAACCCTTTAAACACTTTTCAGATCTCAAACAAAAATAATACTAATGTAAAGAATCGAAACCGGGCCTAGTGGTTTTCATTTTATTATATATGGCGCCGATGTATCCACTTCATTTATTTTGTTTGAGACTGACAAATAGATCTTTCTTTTTATTCAAAAGGTTTTAGTTTTTAATCATTAAATTTAAATCTAGACATTCAGGTATCCATCCATTCGGGGTTGAATCGGTTCTTTGGTAGATTCATTGAATACTTTAGAATTTTGGTTTAGATTAGGTTCGAGTTGTAATCGGATTCGAATATCCAAAATATTTTTTAAAAAAATTTTAAAACTAAGAATTTTTGGATATTTTGATTTAAAATAAATAATATCTTTAGGTTTATAATTTTACTTTTGTGTAATTAACTTATATCAAATCTAAATATAATTTATACTTTTAGGTATTCGAATATTTTAAGTACCATTTGGTTTAGGTTTGATTTTGATTTTTTGGATATAAAAGTTTAAAATTTGTTCGAGTATTTTATTAATTCTGATTCAATTTGATATTTTTTTTATCTAGATTAGTGTTGGTTTGATTTTTTTATTCCAGATATTTTGCTCGGCCTAACCACATTGATGGTATTGTCATTCAATTATTATTTTAAAATATTTGTCTTATAAAAATACACACAGTCAAGTGATTAAATAACTTACCAATTTTCTTATGTCGAGTCGTTGACGGTTGAGTTCACCCGTTGATGGTATGATTTCATACATAAATAAAAAGGAAAATACCTGAATGGGCTTACAAAATAATATTAATGGGCCTAATAAAGTAGATAGGCCAAGCCAAGTAAATTTAAATGCAAGAAGCAGCCCATATATGAAACTTCATTCGTCTCACGCGCCTATCATCACTCACCCCTGATTCTTCTTTTACAGTCTCTTCAGCTTTAAAGCGGTGATGTTCTTCAAGTTAAGAACTTGTCGGATTCCATAGTCTGTATGTTGTCCATTCCTTATGTCTACATCATAAAATATGGATTGGGTATCGAAAATCGTTGCTAAAGTGAAGAGCTTTGGTCTGTTTAATCGCAGAACAGAACCTGTGATTCATTTTCAGCTCTGCAGTTACTGTTCTTTGGGTTTTAGTTTCTCGAAATGGGAGGAATATTTCTTATTAGATCAAGGTTGTCAAATTTTAGAGCTCATGTAGTTACCTGTTTGAGATCTAGTAATGTTTTGGCTAATTCGAGCAATAAATGTATTGTTCGACAGTATTTGGAACCTCCCATAGCTTATGTGCTTCCTTCTGCTCTCTCTTCTATGTTCTCTACTTACAAAGTTGATTCGGAGCTAGTGGGATTTAGTCAGAGTAACAAGGAGGAGGATGATGAAAGTGAGGAAGAGATTGAGCTTGATCTTGGTTGTGTTAAAAGTGACGAAGTTGTTGTTTCAGAAGATGTTGGGACGATTCGGGAGCTTTTGAAAGGTTGTGGGAATAATCGGAAGGAATTGAGAAACAAGCTTGAGGAATGTGATGTGAAGCCATCAAATGAATTGGTGGTGAAGATTCTTTCTCAAGTTCGTAATGATTGGGAAACTGCATTCAATTTTTTTGTTTGGGCAGGGAAGCAGCAAGGTTTTGTTCGTTCGGTTCGCGAGTATCACTCTATGATCTCGATTCTTGGTAAAATGAGGAAGTTTGATATAGCTTGGACATTGATTGATGAGATGAGAAAGTTTAGCCCTTCTCTTGTGAACTCACAGACACTTTTGATCATGATTAGGAAGTATTGTGCGGTACATGATGTTGGGAAAGCGATTAACACGTTCCACGCTTACAAAAGATTCAAACTTGAAATGGGGATTAATGATTTTCAGAGTTTCCTTTCTGCTCTTTGTAGATATAAGAATGTTTCAGATGCTGAGCATTTGATCTTCTGTAATAAGGATACGTATCCGTTTGATGCCAAAAGTTTCAACATAGTTCTCGATGGATGGTGTAATGTGATTGGTAGCCCACGCGAGGCTGAACGAGTCTGGATGGAGATGGGAAATGTTGGAGTCAAGCACGATGTTGTGTCTTATTCAAGCATGATATCTTGCTATTTGAAAGGTGGTAACTTGAATAAGGTTCTCAGACTTTTCGATCGGATGAAGAAAGAGTGTATAGAACCAGATAGAAAAGTGTACAATGTGGTGGTTCATGCTCTTGCCAAAGCAAGGTTTGTCTCTGAGGCAAGGAATTTGATGAAGACGATGGAGGAGGAGAAAGGGATGGAGCCAAATGTTGTTACTTATAACTCTCTCATCAAACCTCTATGCAAGGCTAGAAAAACCGAAGAGGCTAAACAGGTTTTCGATGAGATGCTAGAGAAAGGATTCTTCCCAACAATCCGCACATACCATGCGTTTATGCGGAGTCTAAGAACAGGAGATGAGGTTTTGGAGCTATTAGCTAAAATGAGAAAGATGGGTTGTGAACCAACTGTGGATACATACATAATGTTAATCCGTAAGTTATGTAGATGGCGTGATTTCGACAATGTATTATTGCTGTGGGGTGAGATGAACGAAAAGGGCGTTGGTCCGGACCTTAGCTCATACATTGTGATGATACATGGGCTGTTCTTGAATGGTAAGATAGAAGAAGCGTATAGGTACTATAAAGAGATGAAGGAAAAGGGCATGAGACCAAATGAGAAAGTTGAAGATATGATACAAAGCTGGTTTTCTGGAAAACAGCATGCAGAGCAGCGGATAATATATTCAAAAGGGAATGTTTCGGGTGTCGACAAAGGAGGTATTGTGAAGAAATCTGAAAGACAAGAGAACTTTCTCCAGCAGCCTGAGGTAAGAAAGGTTGTGAGAGGACATGGATATTCGTTTTGGGACGAATAGAAAGCAAAAGAGAGAGCTCTTGAAGCAAAGTTAGAGTCAAGAAGAATCATAGGTAGGAATTATCTTGAAGAGCTTTGACCAGATTAGCTAGCTCTGTTTAGGTTTGATTATAACTGGTTAATTTTGCTGTTGAGAAGAGATATAGTAAGTGTTCTTGAGGAATGAATTTGAAAATCATATTTATATGTATATAAAAAGAAGCAGAATCTCTCCTTTTGAACATATCTATGTTTGCAGATACAAACCAAGAGCGTAAACATGTATGCGTTTCCAATATTTACAGCATACAATTTTTTAAACCTAAAATAAGAAAATACACCACTGTGCAACGATCTTCTCCATATAACGAGAAAATATTGATTGAAACTGTCTTTTCCCGGGAAAGTTGCAGAGAGAACTTGGTCCGACTCTAACCTTCCTCGTGTGTTGAAAGTACAAGGAGAAAAGATGTTCTGGTATGTTGTTGTCATCTTGAAGCTGAAAGAAACTTGTGGAATCTTTCTATTCTATTCTGTGACAAGTTCTTACTCTTCTTCTGTTTCTTTTTCCTGTGGAAGAAATCCTCCGTGTCCAAAACATAGGAAATCTACAACACAGATGTTTTGAATCACATAAGAGCCTAGATTTTTAAAACAAGAAACTCGTACCAGTTTGTTTTAAGACCAGAATCGTTGTTACCTTGTAGGAAGAGCAAGACATCTTGCACTCAAGGCCATTAATTACATCTACACCTTCCATGGCCTTGCAAGCTACCGCAAGATCATCCAGACCGGCGTATCCAAGCATGTTCCTGCACAAAAAAATTAGCCAAACGAAATGGTTTTATGAATAATGTCCTGAATCATTCCAAAAGTATTGAAACTATACCAAACTCTACAGCAAGAGATGGGATTTATCCTTAGAGGCAGGTGAAAGCTACTGAAACTCAACATACCTTTTTAACACAATATCCTGTGGCTCTTTCTTCCCTGAAGAGTTGGAGAGAAACTCATTTTGCATATAACTTGCAAACGTGGGGTCCATGGAAACTGCATAAGCCTCGGGCTTTTCGATTATGTTATCCATAAGCTGGATTGACAAATGAGGTGGAGAGGAAGACTGCGTAGAATTAAAACAAAGGAAACAGGTTTCATGGTGGTCAATGAATAATCAGAATTCTTCAATGAAGAGATTGGAGAGAAAAATGAGAACTGGTCAAGGGTTCTTACACATTCCAACCGATAAATATTTTCTTCATGAAGGAGGATCCTCGCGTTTTCATAATACACCGAGTCAATCACCCTCCCAAGTTTCCGGGATTTCTCATATTCATACAACTGAAGAAGCTTATTGTCCATATCCTCAGCTACAACAGCTTGAAGCTGTAATAGATCAAATGAAGTCAGTTTTAGAAGGAATCTACTGTCTGAAAACTAAAAATGATCAAACCTAACCCAACAAAGCCGGTGATAACTACCTGTTTAACCAATTTGTATATCAGTTTTTCCAAGGTGAATAAAACATATGACTGGTTTCCAATAATGGCTCGGCATTCATCTTCAAACTTGGAATTTTCAGATGAGCCATTAAGCAGACTAAACAGAGCACTCATAAACCTGCACAAGATACATATACGAGTTTCTAAGTTTCTTTTATTGAACCGAATAAAGAACCTGCATAGTCTATATAGATTAGGTAAGGAATGTACCTTGCATAAGGATCTGGTGACCTAGTATCTTTCGTGTTTCTTGGTTTCATTTCACTGCCTGCGCAATAAGTTTTTGCAGACGAAATTCTCTCGTACAGGATCTGAAAAATACAAACCCAATTAAAAAGAATTAGTAAATTTTTTCAAGGTACAAAATACGTTTTCAGACTTTAACCTGAGAAATCAAATCATAAGAAATGGTTGCACTCACTCGATGAAGCCTGAAAAGAACATAAAAGTCGTCATTCCCGTAGAAAACTCTGGAATCTTTTTTTCTCTCATCAAGCGAAGCCGCTGCAGCTACATGCTTTGAAAGAGGCTTAACGGATGAGAGAACTTGTTCTGACGATGGAAGCAAACCATTGTCTTCTTCTATAAGATGTGACTCTATTCCCTCTCCCTCTCCTTCCCTTTCAGCTTTACCATCAATCTCATCATGCTCACCCTCTTCCTCCACACCGTTATCGTCCTGTGAGCATTCGTCACCAATAGATTCAGTTCCCGACGCATCCTCTCCAGCTTCAGAAGCATCATCACCATCCTCATCATCAACATCATCATCATTTTCTCCTTCAACTTCATCCTCATCATCAGCAGTAGCCTTCAAACCACGATTTTCATAAACATCAAAGTTGTCTTCAGAATCACCAACAGGTGACAGTTCACCTTCTTCCTTCTCAATTTTGGAAGGGCCACTGGATTCATCATAATTATTGTTGGCTTTAGAAACATTTGACTGCACTCCATTTGCTAAAACTATAGTGTTGCCAATATCACCTCCCTAGAAGAAATGGCCAGGAACAGTGAGACTGGTTGAAAGATCTCATAAAAAGCAGAATAGACAAGAATATCTGTTAAAATGTAAAAGAGTACAGTACCTGGGTACGTTGAATGGTATCAACGCTATCTATAGCTTCACTTGGTTTGGATAACATGCCACTTGAACCTTAAAAACAAAAGTAATCACGACATGTTTAGGTAGGTATTGCACCCAAACTGAAGAAAAAAATTATAAGTTCAATCCTGCAAATACCTGACAAATCTCCGCTTCCTACTTTACCATTATTGTTTTCTACCGCACTTGGGAATGATGCACTTGAAGTGGCTACTCTTTCATCAACATCTCCAGATCTTTTATCAGCTCCATTTCCAATTTCTTGATCTTTTTGTGGTTTTACAGCAGAACAGATGGCATCATCTTTCTTAGCAGGATCACCATCCTTGCAATTTTCTTTCCCTGACGAATCCTTATTCAACACACCAGTCCCGCCATCTTTGGAGACCGCAGATGAAGCATAGTCATCTCCATTAGCAGCAAATTTTAGTTGCCTGGAAACCAAACCTATCGCGTCAGAACTCACATTAGCTTCCCCGCTAGTAAATGCACTGTGATGCTTGGTTTCTACAACATCTTCAACAGAATCTGACCCCTTGGTCCTGGGTGGAATACCAAGTATCAGCTCCAGGAAACTAGCCCAGAGCCTCAGAACTTTACCGATCTGCTCTTTTGTAGAACATATCTCCTCACACGAAAACTGGACTAGTTTGAACAGGTCTTCATGAATAGTTCTGTCGACATATTCATACTCGAGGTGAGGAATTCTGGGTTGTCTGTAACCAGCAGAAATAGACAGAAGAACATCATCTTCTTCCTGAGACTTCTCTTTCAATTCCTTGATTTCAGACACCAGCGCTGGTATTCAACCAAGGATAAAATGAAAAATTATGAGAACAAATAAGTAAGTTGCAAGAATAGACCCATGACAGATGAATGTATGCAATAAAAGGTAAGGAAGAATCGCCTTGGTTACTTATATACAAGTTAGCGGATGGACTGAGCAAGTTCCAAGAATTTACATACCTTTTGCACTCAAATTCTTAGAATCTTGCTGCTTAAAATAGAAACTGCGGTGATCAAGTGATTTGTAATGGTTTTTCGCATACACATCCGCCCAGACCACATTAAAATCTTCACGGCATTTTGTCCATTCATCTTGTTTCTGCTTCAATCGAGTTAGAATCACAGGAAGCGCAGCGGCTGGATTCTTTCGTATTAAGTCTGTCACGTCAAGACCATGGTCGCCATAAAGTCTCTCTATGCACCTTATATTTAGGGCTGTAATAAATCAATAAGAAAATGAAAAAGTAAGCCAAAGAGACGAGGACTCAAAGATAGGATAAGGGAGGTGGAACAGAGGTATCTATAATCACTAATACAGGTCCCAGTAAATAAACAACGCCTACAGACCTGTGAAGTAGTCTTCAATCCGGAAGGAGCCCTCAAAACTTATTTTCTTTTCAATGATAGTATTCAACAATTCTTCTGCACTTTTAGCAGCAGATCCCACAGATTCCAACAACATGTCCAGCTCAAATCTGTAACAAGAAGCAAGTAAACAACAATCATAACATACAAATTTCTTAAGACTACAAAAGCTATCATATAAGTAATACTTCTTGTACATGTACCTATCATCTTCACATCTAAACAAGCTTTCTTCATATTGGTTTCTGCGCATGTGCTTAAAAGAGTAGTCTTCACTTCCTGAAGTGACAGATACCCAGTGATCATTTAAAACAGCAGCTCCTGATTCCTGTCTGTGGCACACAGATGGTATCGGATACTGCAAATAAGATATAATAGTAAGTACAGTTGAAATGCCACGGATGCAATATAGAAGTCTGAAAATCTTATTACATCCGAAGGTAGGAGCCGGTAGCTAGGAGTGCAACGCTCGCAATCAGATAGATCAAGCTCTTGTATGGATTTTCCCATGTACTTGTCCTTGGATCGCTCTTTTTCCTTAGTAGCCTCAAGGTCAGCCTCAAGGTCGCGCTTGTGTTCTCTTTCTTTTTCCTCCCCCTTCATTGACCTAGATAAATATTCTTCACTGCTAAGTGATTCTGCAACAAGTGTACCATGCCTGTTAATAATATCCCTATAACGTAGAAAGCCAAGAGAAAAGCATACTCATCGACAAGGAGGTTAGAGACTGCTGCATACTTTTGCTCATAACCCCAACAAGGTGCTGAAATCTATCTGCATAAAGGATGATGATCAGAAACAGCTACATAACTTAATTAGTAAAATGATAGTAGGCAATAATAAATACCAATACTCTCACAACGCTCGAAGAACTGATTGAACTCATCCATGAGATCAGGAAATTTTCCAAGCAGATCCGAAACCTGAATGAACGAGAGTGGAGTTACGACAAAATCTAACCAAATCCATCCACACCAAAGTTATTTGTACACCAACCAAATTCTGCAGATCTTTCTTTTGGATAATTCCATTGCTAAAAATATTGAGACACTTCAAGAATGTCTGATAATCATCTTGGCTGCATAATCTCTCCTTGACTTTCTCACAAAACACAAATGCTTGGTTGTACATGCCTAAAACAATAAAAGTATGGACAAAAAAATCATACTGTTAAGTATCAGAAAACAGAAAAGGCTGGTTGCACCATAACATAGCTGTTGACCAGGAAATTAAAAAATCAACTTTTTGTTATTATTCACAAAATTTTTAAAAAATCAGCAATCCATCAACTTATATACTGGACATGATGATAGCGTGAAGATGTGTAGCATGTCATTAATCTACTGTATAAACCACTGAAGTTGTGGAGCCTGAAAAACAGAAAAATTGTTGGTTCTCCATATAACTAAAAGCCACTTACTTTTTAGATTATTTTTCTCAGAATGTGAAGCAGGACCAGAATAAGCTTCAAAACCCTCAGTTCTTCTGGATGGCTTTCTTTTCTCTGGAAAATGTTGCAAGTTATCTTGCTCTGCTTCTCCATCGTCCAAATCACGGCTTCTCCTTTCTCTAGTATCCTTATCAATGCGTTTCCTCTGACCTATGTGCATCTTAACCATTGTTTTATCATCATTAAGGTCAGAACGGTCAACACTATGATCTCGGTCACCCCGAGAAACAACAGCCCTTTCTCGTCGGCGATCCTGATGAGGGGAAACATATCAGCACAGAAACCATCGACCTGATAACAATAAAAGAACCAAGAGAAAATGTAACCACTAACCTTCTCCATTAACATTCGCCGCACAACAGGAGGGCCTGATCCTCGATCATCATACCGTTGGGTCTGACTCCGGAGTAACTGGGCTGCTGTATGAGGCGCCAAAGAGTCTGGCAAGAACCTAGTAAACTCATCAAGCAAATCCGAGTGGTCCTCAAAAAGAGTAGATACCTAACAGACAGATATTAGAGCTATTAAATATCGATAAATTTCAATGTGACAGTATAGGAGAGATAAAGTAACTCCAATGTGACGTTACCTCATTATAAACCTCAGTAATGTTCTTATTATCCTTCCGATACATATTTAAGATGTCCAAGAAAGACTTATAGACCTGTTCATCGTGCTGGAAACGTTTCTGCAGTGATAAACAAGGGACAGATACAATGAGAGATTAGGTGTAAGGGCATTTCAAAAGAAAAAGATATACAAGAAAATTTCTGCTTGACCTTAATTTTATTTACAAAACTTATGGCTTCTTCAAATTCAACAGTTTTCTTTGGTGGAGCTTCTTCTTCATCAAGTGTAATTTCAAACCCTTTAGGCAAAAAGGTGTTGAACCCGAAAATCAAATTGTTATGCCCCTTAAACAACTCCTTCACTCTCGCAATCACACCAGCTGTATCAGTCCTGAAATGCAAGATGGAAAATGTTTCCAGAAGCCATCAAGCTAAAAAGTTCAATCTGATAGGAAAGAAAGATCTTACCTTTGTGCCTTAAAGTCTTTCATAACTTCAAGGAACATATCATATTTGTCCCTTTGATCTTGAAACATCTCCTTTACTTCTTTTAGGTACGTCAAAGCATCATCAGTAGTCAATTTCTGAGTGTTAATTCCCCCATCACCAATGCTCCCTCCTCCTGTGCCTCCACTTCCAGGGATTTGAGATTGCCCATATCTGCGCCAAACAAACTCTAATAAATAACAAGTGGTCAATCCCCCAACTCAAAATCAGTAGAGACATTAAACGGATTCACTTAATTCTCCGTGCAAACATAGTCTTGAACCAAAATTAGACTTCCCTGATCTAAATGTCAGATAATTGCATGGGATGAAAATTAAGTTTCCAACCTATGATCACCTACTAAATCTGGAAATTCACAAAGCCGCAGGTCAAGATCAGTAACAAGACCAGTTCACCAACAACACCTTTTTAAAAGCCAGAATCAACTTCTTTACGCAGGGAGAAGAAATAATGAAACCTAGAAATTCAATGACTTTTAAAGGGAATCAAACATCACAAAAACAAAAACCTCAGCAAAAAGCAACATAATGTCTAATCGCTAGAGATTTGAATTTCGAAGTCGCCGGAAAAGGGAACTCACGATTCGCCTCGAGAAGACCCCAAAGGACGTTTAAATTGAGACCCTGATGAGTAAATATCATCCCTAATCCGCTTCATAGCTGCCGGGAAAATTAAAAAGACAAAAGATCATTAATTAGGAATAACAATTGAAATCTGAATTTCAAGAAGCAGAGAAGTGAACCAAAATCCCAAAACAGAAACACAATCACTGAGAAAAAAGAGAAGAAAAAAGGAAAATTCCGATGAAGTTACTGAAACCTACTTTACGGCGCTCCAGATTTCCCAGAGATATGACTCTGAGAAGAGATTAAACAAATCAGTCAGATCTCTCAAGTAAGAGCGGAATCGAGAAGGAAACACTTGGATGAAATTCCGGCGAAACTTCAAATTCCAAGATTGTACCAAAACGAAGAAGAATTCCAATGACAACAGAGTGAAATCAGAAGAAGAAGAAGAAAAAACCTAATGAGAGAGAGAGAGAGAGAGAGAGAGAGAGAGAGAGTTTTGAATAATGAAGAAGAACACGACGGAATTTGCCTTTGTAGACTTCCGGCTGTCTTGTGTTGTTTCAGCGGCAGGAAATATTTTTTTTTTGCCTTTTCTATTTTGTTTGGGCCATAAAAAGATATTGGACCTAAAATTTATAATAGGCTTAGTAAAAGGCCTAGATTAGGCCCATTTAATATCCTCGTTAGGTGATTACTGATTAGGGTTTTTCATCATCGTATTCGCCGACAATCATATATAAAGAGGACCAAGATAATGTAGGCATCGTTCTAAGGTTTATACAGCTTCTGTCTTCTGCGTTTGTAGTTTTTTTTCCCCGGATTTTGATTCGTAGTGATCAATTGATGAGCAAATACTGCAACAATATGATCGAGATAATCTTTAAGATTCTTAGTATTTAAGTCTCTGATGATCCGATTTTGTTTTTTCTTGTCTTCTCCTTCGCAATTTTTCTTCAGTTTTATTGACTTTTCAAGGAGATTCACGACTTCAATTTCTGTTTATTACTTTATCTATTATTGGATAATAAAAAAAGAGATGTGATGAGCAACAAATTGGTCCGTGTTTCAGATTAACCGTGACCGAGAATTTAACACCAAACTCTGATCTCAATAGTTTATTTTTCAAAATTCGGTTTTTGTTTTCTTCTTAAAAACAATTGAGAAAATTTTGGTCTTTGGCTCTGTGATTACTTTGCCTAATTGGCAGTATACGCTATTCTGATAACAGTATGAAAGAGAAATAATTTATCCTAAATGAGAGCACAAGTATATATTTTGTGAAATAGATTTCTTTTGAATCCACATTTTACTTCATAGTTTTTGAAACTTCTGCTATAATGATCTTTTGAATAAAATGCACTTGTCAGACTTCAGAGATTTTTATCTATAGAATTGTAAATTTTAAAAAATAATATGAATAATAAAGGAAAATTAAAGAATAAGAAATTAGAAACAGTCTCTAATAGAAAATGTTTCTCCGTGGATAACAAAGCATATATACACGTTAAACCACCATAAATTCCTGTTACCGTTCATTGTAACAAATTTAATTTCCATTACCATGCCATGATAGTTGATGCAAGATGATGAATGTTTCTGTAAATGCAAGATGATGAATGTTTTATAGGCAAACGCTCGTTATTTAACCTTTAGGTTAAAACATACAATTAAAAACTTACCTGTTAGCATCAAGGTCTTTCAGAACGGCGACGTACATGTCATATTTGTGTTTTTGATCATGAAACGTATTTTTTACTTGCAGTAAGTGGAACAGAGCAATTCTTCATCATTATACGTCAAAACGAACCCACGAGCCACACTTCAAGATTAGTGAACTAACCAGTTCTTTCAGCAAGAACTAACTAGTTTATAAAACCTAGAAACTAAAAAGACCTGCAAAAATCTCTGATCATCGCTAGGGTTTTGAACATTGGAAAGGGAACTCACGATTCGTTTCGAGGGGAGCCCAATGGAGGTTTATCTTCAGACCCAGAAGCGTCATTATCGCCTCCACTCGACTTCATTGCTGCTGGAAAAATCAAAAGATCAACAATGAGGGGAAACAAATTGTTGCATGCAGAAGAGAAACCAAGAATCGCGATCAAGTTAATGAGACTTACTTTCTTGTGCTCCTGATTTTTCAGTGAGATTGCAGAGAAGATATGAAACAAATCGCTCAGATCTCTGAATCGAGAGCAGAATCAAGCAGAAACACTTCGATCACCGACGATTATCCATACACGTACAAGAAAATTCCGGCGAAAGCAAAACGGAAACGAATCAATTTCAATTTATCGGCGAACAAGATATATATAAACGCGCCAGATTAACGGTGTCTGCGAATCTTCCTTCTTTCGGCCTATAAATTTATAATGCGCTTTAAAAGGCCGAAGTTAGGCCCATTTAAGTATTCATTTGGACTTTTCTTCTTATAATCCGCCAACGAAGAGTAATCTAGCTAACGCAACATCTATATCAAGCTATTTGTCATTTTTTAAAAAATTTCTGTTTTGGATTTTTAAATTTGTTATAGTATCAGTTGATCAGCAAATTGCAACAATATGGTGAAAACAATCTTTGTGATTCTTAGTAATTAAGTTTCATGATCTAATTTTGTTACTCTCCTTTTAAATCTCGTTCATATTTTATCTTTTCCCGAGTTTTGGGATTGGAAACAAGAGTGGGATGAGTGATACTTTGGTCCGTGTTTCAGATTAACCGTGACAGAGAATTCTACACCAAACTCATATCTCAATTGTTTAATCTTCATTATTCGATTTGTGACAATTTACTTATAGTTTGATTAGAAAATTCACATGTCAGACTTCAGAGGTTTTTTACATTAAGACTCAATGAGGATATAAATTCATAATTATGAGTAGAAGTAATAAATTTATCTTGAAATCATACAATTATAAGTCTATTTGCAAAATATATAATAGCGGCAAATTCAAACCATCAAAGTCCCTCATGGAATGAGTAATGACCATCAAAGTCCCTCATGTAATTTGCCCCCTAGACACACTCGCATGGGGAGCTATAGATTTAAAACGAACAATATCACTGTAAATTAATAAAATAATGTGTCAAAACACCTATGTTAGTCTGGAAATTTCATGACAAATAATAATAAAAAAAGACATGACTAATACGTGACAAACCTAAAAAACAGGGATGAGAGGTTGGAAAAGGTCAAACTTTAGAGTCGACAAATATAAAACAAATTCAATAATCAAATTTTCTTCACGACCCAAAGGAAGAAAATCCAAAAGATCTCTCTATACAACCATCAAAGTATCGGATCATCAACACACACTCATTGTAGTTCATGGTGCCATAATCTGTAAAACCCCGTAACCATCTCTATAACAAAATCAAATTTGCCATTACCTGCATTGCCGTGATCTGAAATTCTCAGTTGATAACAAATACGTTATGAGTTTCTCAACTCGTTTAGCTCCAAGGCCAGGCTTAACAACCAAAGTATCACCAATTTCCGTACACGGATCGCTCCCGTTTTCCCTCGTTCCAATACACCAACCACCCGGAGTGACCATCCCGTGCCCCCGCGACAAAAGGTCTGAGTCAATCTTATCGAGAACAGGCTCATCTCTACGGATTTTTCTAGCAAAAGGAGAATTACTATCCACCATTCTCTGGAAATCATCGAGTGTAAGATGGTGAGGATGTTGCTTTGGAGGATTGTCCCATGAGATGAAATGCAAATCACTGTTTACTGTTGTGTTAGTAAACTCTTTAGCGTTGCAGATCACCGTGTGGAAGTATCCTTCAGGTGAAGAGAGGAAATTTGCGTAGTACATTAAAACAAGTCGAGGAAGATTGTCCCATCCCCAGATGAAATAATCCACAAAAGGTCGAGATAACATCATCCACGCAGATCCTATTCACCACATCAAGAAACATTAGAGCCTAAGATCAATTTTTACACACCAAAAAGGAGTGTAACAATGGTTCTTCAAGAAAATCCAAGGATTCCTACATTTAAGGAAGACCCACAAGTATTCTACATTTTGACATATTCCCAATATGTTCGTAACCTAAATATGGAAAGATTGTTAAAAAAAAATGAAATCACCTGTGAAGAGTTTGAAAGCTGTAGGCATACTTCTCTTCTGTGAAACCCAGAAAACATCTGCTTTCTTTGACATATACAAACCAGGATCAATAATTATCGGTTTTACTCGATGAGACCTACAAGTTTTTTTTCAAAATCTCAGAAAACACTTTTCAAAACGAAATCAATTTTGTAATGTAGCTAAACTATTACTTACTCTTTCCATCCAATGTTGCTCGTGTGATCGATGAAATTGAGATCCCGAGGCAGATACGAAAACGAATGCAACAGATCTGGAATCAAATCCCCAAGTGATTAAACACAACAATAAAGATTAAGCTTAGGGTTCTAATTTTGTTTACCATCTTGTGTTACGAGAGGATAATCAGAGGCACTGAGATTGATGAACCATTCCCAATCTCCACCTTCACGAAGCAAAATCGCTGCTGCGTGAAGCGTATTAGCCACCATAGTCGGACCACGATAAGTGACGAAATTAGCCTTAACAATCATCCGAACATTTTTGAATCTCTGAAACAGAGTTTGATTCGCCACAAAACCACTGAGATCCAATCGTTCTTCCGTCGAAGATTCCCGATCGAGATGAACAACATACTGGTTATTCGGATGGTAGAGCGCCATTAGAGTCCGTTTCAGCATCTGACCATCTCCGGAAGAGCCGGAAATTAGATAAGCGAGACGTGGCGGCGGCGGAGGTGAGACGGAGACTGAGACTGAGACGGACAATGGATTTATCTTCGATTCGACGAACACTGAGGATCTAAGCCCGTAGACTGAAAAAGGAATCAAACGAGTCTGACCAGAAGACGAAGCTAAGTTCGTTAGCAACACGAGAAACAGAGAACAAATGGATCCAATCGCTAATGGAATAATCCATTTACGATCTACAGGTTGTTGCTGGTGACGAACTTGCATGTAATAGCTCTTCAATTTCTTCATCTTCGAAGTCGAAGCTTCATCAATTCAGCGATTCGAGATCTCGTAGAAGAAGAAGAAGAAGAAATAACAGAATCTCTCCGCGTTTTCAGATTGATTATGTTAATGGTTGTGGTTTGAGACTTGGAGTGAGGTTTGGGTTTTGGACTTCAAAACAGTACGAATTACGAAATTGAGAAGATGAAGAATTGGTGTGTTTTTGTTCGTTTGTTGGTCTGTTCTTTTTGTATGTTCAATATTTTATATAATATTTTTCAAATATTTGTTTTGACAGCTATATATAATATATAGTGTGATTTTTATATTATATTTTATGTCATGTTCTAATTTTATCCAATTTGTGTCTGTATATCATGTTTTATTTTGAATATTTAATGCAAATGTGGTCTGCATGTAAAATCTATTTGTTTTATCTGATATTTTTCTACATTGTATCCCAGTCAAAGTTTCTTCTTGTGAAAAATAGTATTTAATCATAGTGAATGGTCATAGTTAATCTTTTATCACGGACATTTTTTTAGGTATGTGAATGATTGTTGTTTTAAAATGATTTACAGTTTTTAAAAGTCAAATAATAATGTATGGAAAGGTTTGAATTAATGAAGAGCATTAATTTAGTCTTGCAAGTTCATTCTGTTTCCATTTAATAAGTTACCATTAATTTATAAAATCTTGACTTTCCAAAGAAAAATTGAGAGGACTATTAGTTGACTAATCAGTAATGCTTATCCCTCCCTTAACATGGTAGGCTTAATGGGCTTTTAGATCCATGAAATCTCGTATTGAAACACCTACAGCTCACGTGTAAAATATAAATGTAATATATTCCCTTTGATCCCAAATTATGAAATTACCTTTCGTAATTTAGATTTTACTCTGAATTTAGATAAATCATATATGTAACAGAACAGTATAATGTCTAAACCACCAAAAAATGTTAAAACGAAAGTAAATGATGGCATAAACTATCCAGAATCCTAAATCGTATTTACTATTCGTATAGAAAATATTCTTTTTTTTTCTTTACAAATTGAATACAAAATTGAAAAAGGGAGAATAACCTACAAGAGAATCAAGAGTAGAAAGAATTTATTACGGAAAATATGTTCTTCTCTATTGAGGTCGATTCATCCCCAAAGTGGAAATGTCTACGGAAATGGGTTGTTATCATCCTTCTTTTTAGATTCTGGACTGTTAATTAATTGATTAAAAAAAAACAGCATTAGTTCAAAATAAACATAATATGATAGTGTATATAAATATGAAAAGTGTATAACTGTATACTGACACACTCTCTTGAAATACATACTATAGTATTCTTGCCTCTTGGTCCCACGTATTCTTCCTTGAAATACATATTATATAGTATAATGCTCACATGTCACTAAGTCTTAACAAATCTAAGAAATGTAATCAAATATATTAAAACTCGGGCAAGTACTAACTGAAAACAAAAGTAGTTTAATCAAAATTAGCCCTTCCAAATAATCTTTAACTCTATGAAATTTCTATTTCAGTACCTTTACAAATGACGCATGTTAGTGTTAGTTAAAAAATGTAAATAAACATATATACAGAATATATACAATCCTATTTTTTTAAACTACAGAAATATATAAACACTGAATCAAGAAGGAACGTAGATCTACATTTATATATATATATATATATATATACACTTTTCACTCATATTTATACTTATTTGAAGTTTTAACCAGTTAATGAACCATATAATATAGTATATATATTTATCGAATAACAAGATGAGAAAATCGGAAAACGTACCATTTGTCGCCGGATTCTTTAGTTTGGAAGAAAGATCGTAGCCAATCATCAGTTACTAATGAATCATCAAACTGTAGCTGGTTAACATTGTTAGGCTGAATCTGGTTATCAGAATCAATGGCATTCTCGTTATTATTTGCAGCTGCAGAGCACGAACCAAGATTGTTCGGATTGGGAAGAAACTGTTGGACGCTGCTTCTCTCTAACGGCCTCGTTTCCCTGTCTCCGAAATTACCACAATGCCCTCCGCCAGAGAAAAAATCGATCGTGCCATCGCCAACTGGAACTCCACTGTTTACGCTGAGGTTTGTACAAGGATTTCTCAATTCCGACGAGGAAGACTCGGCGGCGGCGGAGAAGGAACTAAATACCGCGGCGGGGAGATTGAAGCCAGTGACGGCGGGATTGAATACAGCAGCGAGGGGATTGTATGTAGCGGCGGCGCGATTGGAGGCGGGAATGAAATTGGCGATTTGAGTTCGGATGAAATTTAGTTCAGCGGTAAGGAGTGCGATTTGTTCTGTGAGAATCGAAATGACTTGCAAGCAGCCACCGACGGGGAACAGAGCGCGGATATTGGATTGGTATTTTATCGATTTCGCTGCCTGGTCTCGGTCATTCTGGCTCATTTTTTTGAGCTTGTCTTCGGTTTTCTTGACTCTGAAGAGAGTGTGAAAGTTTCGGTAGTCATGAGGTCGATTGGCCGGGAAGTAACGACGAAACATACAGTCAGCTAAGCAACGACGCTTTTGATGCCTGCAAGCGGCGCAGGCGTCTTCATTCCTTTTGCCTTTAGTTGCGCCGGAATAGCCTTGCAGTGTCATCAAGATTATGAGAATCAAGAAGAAAGCCATGAAAACGAGTTTGTTAGGCATGATCGCCGATTTCTGTTTCTTTTTTTGTTTGTTTGTTCCGTTATAGAGTAGAAACAAAGAAAGATTGAAACGACCAGTATTTATAGAAGAGACTGAAGCAAGAACTAGGAATGAGAGATGAATCTCTTTTTTTTTTTTTAAATTATATCATGAACTAATGACCGGGTCAGAATTAAAAAGCTTCGGTTAACAAATGTCGTTCTAGTTTGGATCAATTATGTTTATTCAGATTAAACACCCCATTTATAATAAACTATATTATTTCCATTCTAAAGGAATTATTAGTCGTTGTGTGGAGTGTGAAACTCGTTTAGTTTTCTTGTGAAATTTTTATAAGAGACCAATATTTTGTTCTGAATTTCCTAACATTAACAACGTTGACTTTGTTTGACCCAAAAACATAATTTGATTTTGTAACTCGACCAAAGATTTAGCTCATTATACGTAAACATTCGGTGGAGTTTTAACATACAGTTAAGAGTTCTACCAAACATTTACGATAAAACTTTCAATGTTTTTTTTTTTGATAAAATTTTCAATGTTTCGTACTCTAGTTCATTTTTTAAGATGATGTTTTACACTTTTACTGAACAGCTATTTTAGTTTTTGATGATTATATTTGATGATTATATTGGTTATACTTTTTTAAACGAAAAAATGTTGAAACGAAAGTAAAATGATCGCATCAACTCTCAAGAAAGACTAAATTGTATTTTACTCTTTGTATAGAAGATATCCTTTTCCCTTACACATTGAAAAGGCGGAAAATAATATACAAGAGATTTAACAGTCGAACGAAATTTTACTAGAGAGTTGAAAGTAGAGAAACTCTTACAAAAACACTATATGTTCTTCTCCATTGAGACCGATACATCCCCAATGTGGAAAGATCTACAGATATGGGAAGTCATCAAAGTCATCTACAGATCTCAAATGTCAATTTCTCAACTTGCCTACAGGCTCAATTGAATGAGATCATAACCGCCAGCTCAAAGATGGTACATGATTACGTCTTTTCTGAATTACGTTGGATGACTGATGGGGCTGGACTTCCTCCGAGCACCTACCTGAATTGGTACTCACCTTGTTTCTGACCTCAACTTTAGTCTATTAGCCTTTCTCTGTGTTTTCTGAATTCTCCTTATGCTAAGCTATCATCAGTTTCGTTTGCATTTTTGTTCCACTTTTTTTTCTAGTACTCTTTGTTAAAATGGAATGTCGAATGTTTTTACTACTTGGCAATAGAAAAGGGTTTACTGATGAGCACAAAATATATACTCAACGTTACTTCTCTGTTTACAATAGGTAAAATTAGCTAAAAAGGTGACTGAACAAGTGAGCCTACTTGCAAAAGATGAACACGAGAATCTCGCTGAGCCTAGCCTTTGCTTTACCAGCGTCGGAGAACTTAAACGAAGAGGGTGCCTTGATTATTGTATCTATGAGTCCAAACTGATTCTCAGTGAAATCTCCAAAATAAAAAGGTTAGAAACAATGCTAGAAACCAAAAGGAAATGTCGGAAAGAAGTAGGTGCGGTGGTGAAGTCTGAATTTTTAAATTAAAGGAGATCGGAAAAAGAAGTGATGTCTATATCGTTCTTTTTTTCACTACCAATTTGATTTATGTTGCTCTTGCATTTATCTTGTAACTAATACTTGGAACAAAATCCTTGTCCTGGTATGTAATTATAAAACCTTGATGCAAATTGGCATACATTTTGATTCATATCGGCCCAACCAGATTGTCGTTTATCAACTTAAGAAGTCTTTGATTATACTTGTTTACTGATTCATATATACGATTAAAAATCGTATATTATATGGTCTCTAATGATTTTTGGTTGTCCGGCTTTTGTGTATGATAAAGTATTGTATTTCAACAACTAAAAATCTTTTTGAAAATTATATTGAAAACATGGAAGAACATGTAAGGAAGACAAATTCTCAAATACTTGCGAGTTTGCGATATAGAGTTGGTTTGAATTTAAAAAATGAAGAATATTTCTTAATGGATTCTAATATTTCAAATCAACTTGGACCAGGACCAACAGTGTACAAGCCAAAGCATAAAAAAACAAAGTAATGGACTGAAACAAATCGGACAAAATGAAATCTCCTGCGACGAATCAGACATCTTATGAACCTAAATAAAAATCTGACCAACCAGACAGCTGACAAGGCTTAAAATATAAATTAGACCTGTAATAATCTCTCAGAAAAATCCACTGAAAAACTCGAGTGGAGCAGAGTTCTTTAGCAGGCAGAAAAAAAGACATTAAAGAAAAGGATCATTGGTTCTTCATTTTCAAGACGATCCTTTTAATAGTATTTTTTTTTCTACAAATCCCAACATCGAAATTAAAAACAAATGAAAGATTTCTTAGCAAACCAGATAGAGATTTGTCCAAAGATTTGAAGAGAAAGATGAAATGACTAAGCTAACCGGTAGGGGTCGATTCAGTTTCTTCTCAAGGCTTGAGAGCGAGAGCAAACCCAACCTTAGCACTCTTCTCGATCGCCTTAGAATCAACCTCCCCAGAAACGGTGAAGAACGACTTTGGACGCCACTCATGTTGGATCAGTGCGTTGGCTATACCAACATTGTTCACACGTGCCTTCACTGTGGTCAATGGGTCAAGGGCGTATTGAGTCCCGACAGTTATGGCGTTCTCTTTGGTTGTGAAGTTGTGGCTAACCTCTGCTCCAACAACAGTCCACGGGTTCACAATGTGGTAGTACGATGCGTTCAATTTATCACCCTTGTCATTCCTTCAAAAAAGCAATTTAAGAAAGAAAAAAAACTCTGTTTAAAACCAGCAGCAATAAAAGCTCAAATCAATGAAAATTTGTAGAGGCACTTACAGAGTAAGGGAAGCAATCAAATCGTCCTTGGTGAAGCTAAAACCAGCATTGAAATGTTTAAAATTGCCAGATTCGGTATGGAAGGATACATCAGTACCAAGAGCCAAAACAGTGTTTCCAACCACACCGGAGAAATTGACAATCGGGTTAGTGGTTAATCCAACGCTGGTGCAGATACCAGCGTAGTCGTGCAAATACTGCACCTCAAGCTGTTTTAAAAAAGAACACATAATGGTTACTTTACAGATTCAAACAGATCAAACTTGGCGCTTGTGAAGTTAAATTGAGCATACCTTGCCAGATTTCTGATCAGGTATCTTGGCACTAAGGATTGTCTTAAGTCCAGGGGTAAGCTCATCAGCGGTAAGAGTAGTGAGAAGCTGAAAAAAAAATCAAAAGCAGAAATTGTCAATTGAGTAGTCCAGCAGCAATCAGCAAGATCATATAACAACTAGAAAACAGCTAAAGCAAAGGTCTTGGGATGATTATTGGGTTTAGGTATGCTTACAGAAGAATCAGTGGAAACTTTGATGTCAGCAGTGAAGTTCTTGTTCTTGACTTGAGTAGCTACATCACCCAAAAACAAGTCTCCTTTGTTTGTTCCCGTTGTAGTGATCACCTAAACATTATTAAAGTGTTAACACAAGAAAGAGTTAAGTTCATGATGATCTCTGAAACACATGAAAACAAATTATAGGAAGTATAGATGAGTTTCAATCAGAGATCCTAAAAGAATCCAACTTTTAAGTAACAAAACTTTCAAACTCCAGAAATCTGGATTCGGCAATAAACCCAATTCAATTCAGCAAACAAGTATGAACAACTGATTCAGGAAAAAAAATCAATAAGAAAAACTTACAACACCAGTAGCAGAATAGGTGGTGACACTCAATTTCTTGTCTGCTTGGTAGTCCTTGTTCAGAAGATCTACAATCCAACAAACATTTAATTCAGATTCAAAATTCATCTAATGAAGAGACGCAAATGGATTTTAAAACGCTCAAGATGAGAACTACTGTTTCCAGATCCACGATGAACATTCAAATACAGCTATACAGTTGAACCCATAAAACTATTCTCTTATTATATAGCTTAAATCAGCTCATAAACACGAATATTAAGGATGCATCCACATATTTCAACGACCTAAACAATTTGAAATAGACTAAGATTTGAGATAACCTAAACGATTTAGAGAATCTCAACCAAAACCTAGATCAGAAAATACCTCAAAACCAGAAATTAATCCGATTACCTAAATCTGAAGAACAGTCACATTGGCTCAACTTAGAGATAAAAGGAATCGAAAGAGGTACCTCTGGCTTTTTTGCCGATTTCAGTGTAGAGTCCAGGACCTTTAACCATGATTGCTTCTGTAAAGATCCCGAAGTCAAAAGAGCTGAGAAGAGTAATGAATGGATTCTGCAGAAATGTAATGTGTATATATGTGGAAGAAGAAAGAAACCCCTAATTATTCTCTTTTCTTTTCCCTGCTTATCAACCAAAAATATTTCAGCCGTTGGATTCATATTACTTGAGTCGGTTTCCCCTCTTTTACAACCGTTGATTTATTTATTCCCCACTCACCAAGGCATTTCTTTTATTTTTTTCCTTTCTTTATTTTATTTTTACTGGCTTTTTCCAATTTCTTTGCGTGGCACGCAGCGGCGTTCTCTTACAATTTTCTTCCTATATTTTTTATATTAATCCTTTTTTGCTTTGGCACTATCTAAATTCATCTTATTTTTTCTTAAAATGGTGTTCTTTTAGATTTACTTCTACATATTTATTACCTTAAAAATATTTTATTTACTAGTAAAAAATATTATTTTCGGATTTAATATCAGGAGAGAATGATTACATGAAGAGAATGGTTGATATTATTAGCTTTATAAATCAACAATCTAAAAATTCCATTGACTAAAAATACGATATAAATCCAATCTATCTACCAAAAAAAAGTGTTTATATATAACATGTCATGTTTATGTTTGGAGTTTAAGCTTTGAGTTAACTTGTAAACTAAGTAACTCTATACCGAATAAATGGTTTAATGTTTAAGGATTTTATTAGTTATAAGATAAATTTGGATTAATAGAAAATAAATTTAGATTACTATTTAATAAGTTTGTATTTGTCTAGGAGTTATCTAGATCCTATAATTTAAGGGTTTTATTAGTTATAAGATGAGTTGTGTATTTCCTATATAAACAAAATGATGAGTTGTATCAAAGTTTAAGAGAAAAAAATATTAGTTTTGAATTAATTTTCTAATACAATAAAATAATGTGTTCTTAATCCAGTATCTATTACATTAGTTCATAGGTCCAATACAAAATAATATGCCAAAACTATTGGTAAGGCAATTAGCATTCCAAAGACCACCCTGAAAAAGCAAAAACAATAGAAACTAAATTTCATTTTTAGAGAAGCAAATTTTCAAAATATATATATATATATATATATATTTACCCAGTACTAACGATCTCCGGATGAACATTATACTCTCTTGCAAAAACAAATGGCACGATCCCTTGAGGCAATGCAGCCTGCAACACAATTAATGAGAAGACTTGAATTGACAATATACACTAGACTTTAGTATTCATCGATTAATAGTTCTTTGTTTACCTGTAAAATTGTGACTCTCAGAAGAGTACTTCTTAATCTGACGCTAAACGCAGAAGCAATCATAAGAGCAGGTCCTAATACAAACTTGAGGAGCATTGTTATAATCGCCATTTTTGTTCCACATGCAATGATACTACTTTGTGATGCAATGAAAAGACCTGTCATACTTTATTTAATTAATTTCCAATTAATATGAAGTCTATATTATACATATATAGAGCTTACCTAAGCTGAACATGGCCATTCCTAAGCCTCCATCAGATATCAAATGTATGGATTTATCAATCATCTCAGGCAATTTCCATCCCAATCTATTGGGAAAAAAAACATGAGTGACATTTTATGTTAAAAACTCCAAAAAACAAATTGTAACAAACCTGAATAGGTGGAATATCACTACACTATAACATTTCGATTAAAAATATGAAGTTGTAGAAAGCGTTAAAATATCAAACAGAAAGCTTATAATAGAAGAAGACACTACTATATTATCGCTTCTCTTTTCTTTGTTTTTTTCATTTTTTCTGAAAAGACACAAGAATATTTAGATGTGCAAGATGATAAAGATTGATAAGATGGTTTATCAAAGATTGAACTTTTTAGATGTGTATAAAATGATTTCTTTTACCTGAAATGTAAAATAGCCCAGATTAATCCGATTGGTGTTACGTATGTATTAGGATTGACCATAAGCTTTCTCCAAGCCTTTAATATAATCTTCATAGCTCCAGAAGATCTTGTTCTCACTATTGCTACTTCTTCTTCTTCTTCTTCTTCTTCTTCTTCCGGCTCTTGCTCTATACTAGCTTCTTCATTGTCATTGCCTTATTTAACAAGAAACCAAGTTTTATTAGGGTAAATGGTCAAGGAAGTTCTTTATCGAAAAACCGAAACTATAGTTACCTCTATGTTCTATGGAAGCTCCAGAAGATGTTTTCGCCCTTGCGGCATTCATCTCGAACAAGAAGAGCAAGATGTTATACCAAATCAAGCTCTGCAACACAACAATCTGAACCAAGAAGTTCACAGCTTCATCTCCATAGATGGCACTCAAGATTGGAATTCCAAGAATGAGAGTGTTTGGAAACACAGATATAGATAATCCAATTATAATCCAACCCAATTTTCCTCCTCTTCCTCCTGTTGGATGCCAGAATCTTAAAACCGCGGCTAATACAACAATGGCTAAGATTTTCTGGAGAATATCAGAGAGAATGAGTCTAGGGCTCATCATAAAAGGGTTGTTTTGGGAGATTACTTGGAAAGAAAGCAAAGGAATCGAGAATTTAGCGACGAATTTGTTGATGCCTGCACATTGTTCGGGTGAGAAGAGCTTTAGATATTTTACAGAGAGGAAACCTAAGATCATTAAGACATAGAGAGGAACAGTTGCTGAAACAACATGGTAGATATCAAGCCAAGAGATCATTTTTTTTATCAAATTAAAGAGTTTTTTTTATTGTCTGAAATTGTTCAATATTCACACAATAAAAAAAAACAAAAGAAACAATGAAAGATCTGAAAGAAAATTGAAGGAACAGTTTTCTTCCAAATCAATGGAAAGAAACTGTTTGATCCGTATGGCGTATAAATAGGTAAAGCCGGTGGCTTTTTCTTTCTTTGGTTCAAATGTGAACTCTTGAATTTCAAGTTTTTAAATTCCACAGCGGAATTTTTGTTTCAAAGGGAAAAAAATGATGAGCATAATTTATTTTTCTTAAACAAAAAGAACAATTTTCCCCTCCAATTAGAACTCTTGTAGAGTTGGGTTTTTCCTAAAGTTATTTTATATACAATAACCAATTACTGCAATGTCTATTTTCTTTGAAATTATTGGCAGTTTTGCCTCACCACATTGTAATATCAAAAGAAAAAAAAAAGATAAAAAGAGAAGGCTGTTTAATTTGTCTTTTGTATGAACAAAGAAGAGCTAAATATGCTCCAACAGAACTTTAATTGTATAGCCTTTGATTTTTTCTTACCTTTGATACTTGAATTAAATTTTAAAAATTTACAAAGAACTCCCCCCCTTTTTAGCATGCATATATATAATGTATAGCCTATTTTTACATTTTATGACCATTTCTAGTCAAATAAGATTTACAAAGGTACCACCAAAATATCTTAAATTATTGATAGTATGTATTATGTAAGCATACACAATATGTTATAATTAGCCGGTATTTTCACCAAAGGTCAGAGACATATGATATGAGAATAAAAACCAAAAGAATAAAGCAGTGATGTGAGAAGGAAGTAATCATGAAGCATAAATTTTTCTTTGTTTCTAAAATTGGTTTGAAGATTGATAAATAAGCATTTTCCTTTGTTAACATAAATAGAACATTGTGTTTTATTTTTCGCTAAAAATAGAAAAATGTCTCTTTCTTTTAAGTTTGCTTGTTACAAGAAGGAAGCAAATGCTTACCATTTTAGATTGAACCGAGAAACTTTGGAACATCTGAAAGCTAAATTTGTCTGGGAAAACGAATCAAAGCCTCATGAAGTTCCTTTTTAAGATGTTAGCAACATTAGTTTTTTTTAATTGTTAGCAACATTAGTTTTTTTTAATTGTTAGCAACATTAAGAAGTTCAAATCAATATTCTTTACTTAGAGTTTTTTTAATTATTAATAAGTATTTATTTATAGTCTAACTGAACGCTTTAATTTTCTGACTTTTGTACCAGAAAAAACTAGATTTTTATTTTATTCGTATATAAGAACTTAAAAATCAATATTAATCCCATATAATATATATGTATAATGTCAATGGAATTTTGCTTGAGTGAACTTTGTAACGAGGATGAAATGTTAGTAACGATATGAAAGGTTCACAGCCCATAAGAAATACACTTCTTAGTTCTTACTATTGACTTTTTCGAAGTGAAAGACTATACAAATTAGTAAATACAAAATCAATAACCTTTCTGAGGGAACAAACATAGTATCTCCACCAGTCTATTTTTTTTTATTGAAACAATAGATCGAGATAAATGAAAACATATCCAAGAATGTTATCATTAAAAACGAGTATTTTATTTATGAAAATAATACATCTTCCTATTTTTATCCCAAACAAAACCTAATCAAAGAACATGAATTGGGAGCTAAAAATAATAAACTTAAAAATAAAAACATAGATACTATCCACAAAGAAACAATGACGGCTCTCCATCCTTAACGGTAAATTCCTAAAATTGGAAATTACTTCTTTGTCTAGTTTTATTTAAACACCAAACTTTCACAAATCTAAAAATCCGCAGTTCGATTCATCATCTAAAGGTTTTAGGCTCTCAAAGAAAAAATAGAAAAAAAACGACCTAAAGCCAATGTGAAAAGCTCAGTATTTCTCCATTTAATTCTTAACCTCTTAAGAAAACGAGGGAAAAAATATTTGTTTTTTAAATATAAAAACTCCGAGAAAGAAATTAAAGAAATGAAAAAGATGATGGAGATGGCTAGGCTGTTAAAGTTGATGTTTATGTTTTGTATTACCTGTCTGATTCCGACCATACGAGGCAACATTTCTGAGTTGGACGAGTATTGGTCGCAACGAGCTGACGAAGCCCGAGAATTCACTCTTCAAGCTTATCATTCTGATCCTTACGAAGTCGTCGATCACTTTCACGAGCGTCATTACGAGTAAGTCAAGCCAATATCTGATTTTAAACCCAAAAATATTACTAATGCTGATTCTTGTTTGTTATCTCGTATAACTAAAATATTTTGGGCCTTACTAATGTTTTATGTATATAGCAACTCTACTGATGTTGCAACCGAGGAAGATGGAAACGCGAAGCCTGAAGAGGAAGCAAATGAGGTCATTGAAATGCCTGGAAACTCGACGAACAATAAGAGACGGAGCCTCAGAGGAAAAGGCAGAGGAAAATGGAGTAAGCTTAAGGGACCGTGTACCGCAAGTAACCCAATAGATAAATGTTGGCGTTGCCGTACGAATTGGGCTAAGCGTCGTAAGAAGCTTGCACGTTGCGTCCGTGGGTTCGGTCACAGGACGACCGGAGGAAAACGTGGACGTATCTACATGGTCACAAGCAACCTCGACGACGACATGGTGAACCCTAAACCCGGTACATTGCGTCACGCCGTGATTCAGAAGGAACCTCTCTGGATCATTTTCAAAAACGATATGAGCATTCGTTTAAACCAGGAGCTTCTGGTTAATAGCCACAAGACAATTGATGCGCGAGGAGCTAATGTCCATATCGCGCATGGCGCAGGTATCACAATGCAGTTTGTGAAAAATGTCATCATCCATGGATTGCACATTCACCACATTTCCGAGAGTAGCGGTGGTATGATCCGAGACTCAGTAGACCATTTTGGAATAAGGACCAGAGCCGATGGAGACGGTATATCGATTTACGGTTCTTCTAACATCTGGCTTGACCATATTTCGATGTCGAAATGTCAAGATGGACTCATTGATGCCATTGTTGGATCCACTGGCATTACAATCTCCAACTCTCACTTTACTCACCACAACGATGTAAGCATTCATCAAATTTATCCATATACTTTAGATTATATCTATTGATCATTGATATTAACTAGTAGACTTGATTATTGGTTCGTGTAGGTGATGTTGCTTGGTGCTCAAAACACGAATGAAGCGGACAAGCATATGCAAGTCACAGTAGCTTATAACCACTTCGGTAAAGGACTAGTGCAGAGGATGCCAAGGATCCGATGGGGATTTGTTCATGTTGTGAACAATGACTACACTCATTGGGAGCTTTACGCTATTGGAGGTAGTCAAGGTCCGACGATTCTCAGCCATGGCAACCGATTCATAGCTCCTCCACACAAACCTTATTACAGAGAGGTACGTAAGAAATGAAATAGGTTAGATTGTAGGAGATAAAAGTTTAGGAATTAGATTGTAAACTTATAAAAATGGATGGATTCAGGTGACAAAGAGGGATTATGCTTCGGAGGACGAGTGGAAACACTGGAACTGGAGATCTGAGAAAGATGTCTTCATGAACGGAGCCTATTTCAGACAATCTGGAAATCCTCATTACAAATGTGCGCACACGAGGAAACAAATGATCAAACCGAAACATGGTTTGGCTGTTTCCAAACTGACCAAATACGCTGGAGCTCTTGATTGCAGAGTCAGAAAACGCTGTTAGAACTATTCCTGTAATTACTATGATGTCTTAAAGACATTTTTTCAACATTTGTTTTTTTGCTTCTAATCTAGTTCAGGAAATAAAGAATTAAGGGGTGAAAATGACAAAAAAATCTAATATGTAAGGGTATTTTTGTGTTATGAATAACATATTATAAAAAAGTAAGTGAAAACAACTTCTTTTTCTACTGTTTTGTGATTTCTCTTTTCTCATTTCACCAAATTCATTTTTGAGGTGAAAATGTGGTAAATAAATAAAAATTGATTACATAACTAAGATAGATTAATTTTATGCTAAATTGATTACAATTTTTAAATCATTTTTATTTTTTTATCAACAAGTTATAGTTCTAGTAATTTCATTTTAAAAATCTTTTCTAGATTTATAATTACAAAGATATTAGTATAAGAGATTATTTTTGTCTTTAGTATGAAATTTCAAATTTACGTCCATTATTTCTTCGGACCGGGGAAACGAGAACCATAACAAATTAAATGTCTTTTTTTGTCGCTGGTATTCGATATATTGTTGTTATTAAAAGAATGCACGTTGTTGAAAAAGGATATTTATACTTTTTGTATTTAAAACGTGTGAAAAGGAATCATATAATCAACATATTCCAAGTTGGCGAGCAATTCCCATCTGTTATGTGCTTCATTGTCATCGATCTCAAATATAAATGATAATTATATTGCCTGACCAAAAAAGAAAACACACCAAAAATACTGCCACATATATAAAATGATGCTAAAAATACATATCAAATGAAAAAATAATAATAATTAAAAAAACAAAGATTCCTAGTACTCACTACTTGCCATTATTCCCATATAATCCGGGGCAAAAAAAAAAGATTTCAGGGTCTAATGTATACGAGAATGGTTTCAATTAACACAAAAACCATCCTACGATACATAAATAGCTCATTAAATACATATATATATATATATATATTATTGATACTTTTGGAATTTATATAGATAAATCAATAAATTTGTTATGTTAAGATTGACAAAATAACAATGTATGGTTAAAATAGTGGTAACTTTTTGTGGGTCAAAAGCAAAAAGGTCACGAGTTTGATTTTTGTTAGAAGAGATCTTAATTTAACATTAGTTTGGATCCTGTTTTAGGAGAATTAGGAGCCCACATGTGATTCTGAACTTCCTGATTATTAAAAAAAATATAAAAAAAATAAGATTGACGAAATCAACAGTTAGTGACTGAAATTATTATTGTAATTCAGTCAGTGTAAGAAAAACAAAAACCTGATTATCTGGTTTAGCATAACCGGGCTATAATAAAACCGCATGCAACTTGTATATATAGAAATAAAGATATTTGAAAAACGTGTGTGTTTCCATATATGACCCTTTGCGAAGACCGAAACGGATAAAATAAAATTCCGCTGTTTATAAAACACAGCCCATAGCATATCCATAATGGTTTCTCTCTTCTCTTTTCCATTTTCCTCTGTTTATATCTCTTCTCTTCTTCTTAATCCATTCCTAGCTTCAGATTTTGGTTTTGATTTCCTGATTAATTCTGTGTCTCTTCTTGGTCGGGCTTTGTCAGATCTATGGGGTTTGAGATGAAACCAGAGAAAGAACCAATGCAAGTCTAATCCAAATTCTGTCAATTCTTCTCATAATAATAAGAAGAATAAGAACAAGAAGATGACGATGACGATGACGTGGCGACGGAAGAATACTGATTCTCCGCCGGATGAGATCACGCCGATGCGGCGGCTTTTTAATACCTGCAAGGAAGTGTTCTCTGATGGCGGTGCTGGAGTTGTTCCTTCAGAAGATAAAATCCACCAGCTACGAGAAATTTTGGGTATAAATTTTTTTTTAATTCAAATCTCATAAAACTTTACATTTCTTGTTCTGGGTTTCTATAAAGTTTCGATTTTGATTATGTGTAAGATGTAGACAATATGAAAGCAGAGGATGTTGGTTTAACTCCGACCATGCCGTATTTCCGACCAAACACTGGACCAGTGAACCTTTCTTTGCCACTTATAACGTATCTGCCTCTATACCAATGTGATCAATTCTCGGTAACTTCACTAAACACAAACTCTTACCCCTATTGTTCTCTTTCTTGTGGGATAAGTAATCATGGTTAGGGTTTTATGACAGATTGTTATTTTCTGTTTCCCGCCTTCTGGTGTCATTCTTCTTCATAACCATCCAGGGATGACAGTTTTTAGTAAGCTTCTCTTTGGTACAAGGTACATCAAGTCATATGATTGGGTCGTTGATGCTCCAAGTAAGAAAACTTGTTTGCTATTGTTATCTTGCAGTTAAGTTCTGGTTGGCTTGCTGGGGTTCATTAAATATTTGACTGTGCATTGTAATTCAGTGTTCATCTGTCAAGTTCTCATTCTTTTATGTCGCTTTGCTTCGTTTTCCACATTCCGTAGTGTTACCAAGGAAAGCAGTAAGGGTCTATGTGTTAGACTTCATGATACTGTAACTAAAATGAAATCGCTTTGTCTTATCCCAAACTGCAGTGAGAGATCCAAAAACCCGGCTAGCAAAAATGAAGGTGGACTCAACATTGACAGCGCCATGCGACACCTCCATTTTGTACCCAGAGGATGGCGGGAACATGCATCAGTTCACAGCGAAAACAGCGTGAGCGGTGCTAGACGTGCTTGGACCTCCTTACTGCGATCCAGAAGGCAGACATTGCACTTATTTCCTGGACTTCCCTTTCGAAAAATTATCATCAGGTCAGCTTTCTATGCTGAGTAATCATGGTAGTCTTTGCATTAATTACATGTGATTAGACAGGATGTGTTTTTTTCCAGAGGACGACGTAGTTTTGAGAAGTGAAGAGGAGAAGAAAGGTCATGCATGGCTGCAAGAAAGGGATGATAATCCAGAGGATCTGAATTTAGTTGGAGCATTATACAGAGGCCCAAAGGTTGAGGATTGAGAGCTTTTTGATCTGTTTGACTTTTCAGATTTCAGATTCAGCTTTTTTTCCTTTTTTTTTTGTTTCTTAGTTTAAATTCTTCTTTGTACATAAAAAAGGAAAAGGAAATTGGGAAAGGAAAAGATCTTTACTGTTTTTAGTTCTAAATCTTCAGTCTCTCTTCTAAGTTTTTCCAATAGTAACCAAAAATAAACTACACTCAGACTTTATATGCATATCGGCTTTGGCATCATTAGAAGCGGTTGGTGAAGCTGTGATTGGAGACTGAAACAAGCCGAACCAAGTTGTAAGATAAATATCTTGGCGAATATTTTGAAACTGCGGAGACGTAGCTATGTCGTACGTGATTCAAGCCGACTAGTTTTGCTCGAAGAGTTTGATGAATCTCGTGAATCAAAACTGAAGGTGGGCGTGCAACATTGGTGTGAAGCCGACAGTTCCGTTCCATCCAAATGCTATATAGAGCAGCTTGAAGATACAGTTTACAAATCACCATGAGTTTGTGATTCATAGAAGCAGAGTGAGTCCAAGTGATGATATTTGTCCAAGTCAACTGGAGTCAAACGTGCCCTAGAGGTAAAGAAATCTAGAATGTGTAGTTTACATCATCATTATTATTATTGTTTTGGTAAAAACATCATCATTATTTTCTTAACTGTAACTGTTACGAAACACAATATATTATGAAATAAATTGAAAACGTTGCATTGATTTTTTCGATTGGGAATGTATGGTGTTGCCCCTCTTTACTCGTATATATTCTGTCACAGGTGTTCACTATTGTCTTGTTTTCGTTCTTTGACAAAATAAAATATACTGTCAATTTCAGTGTCGTGTTGAACTTCGTAGAAGCATAGGACTGTTCGAGAATATTTATATTCGTATCTTTACATATATCGTATAGTATCTTTTCTTCATCATTGAATCTACTTGGAGAACCTTACTTTGTATGGTTGTATACAAGGGACCCAAGGTCAAGAGCAATACACATAAAACATTCGATCAATTCATATCTTTCTATCAAGGGCGAATTAAATAAAATGTGATAAATGAAAAAATGGAGAATCACAATATTGTCTCGAAATGTAAAAAAATAGTGTAAACACAATATTTTATGTTTCATATGATTTACATAATCGAGTTTTCTGACTAATTTTCTGTTTATAAATATGATAACCAAACCATTAATCTCTCGTGATATACAGTAGCTGATCGAATTTAAAACTTTATCAATTTCAAATCCAAAATCTTTTCTTTTAGAAGCAACTGAAACTAGAATCACTAACAATAGCCAGTATATCACTAGCAATTTTTTATTAGTTTTTAAAAAATCCAACGCTTCAGTGATTCTTTTGTAATTATTCTTTGACGCAAGACGTCCACTTGATCTTTTAGATATACGTATATTTTTAAATTATTACTTTTGGTTTTCAATATTTCCTTTTTTTCTTATCATCATATTACCATAATATTAATATGACATGTGTTTTAAAGAGAAACTTTTTGGAAAAAACATCTAATATTATGAGATTCTCAACAAAAAAAATAAAAAAATAAACCCATATAATACAACCTTAGTTTTTCGTTTAAATGTCGGCTTCTACTTATGTAATTTTTGGGGGTGGGGGCTTGGGCATTTCCCCCTTTCTTTTACACTTCAGGTACGACTCTGGATACCTTCTGTAAGATGCTCTAGCAATTTGAATTTTATAAATTACTTCATATATTCAACAATATAACAGTTAACCGGATAGTTGTAATAAAAAATGGATTTAAACCGGCCGATATGCTCAATTTCCACGGAGAAGAATAATTAGTAATAGTACTAGCTGTACATGGACATGTACTATGATTCCTTCAACTCTATCAATATTTTCTGCGAGTTTTAAACTGAATAAATTTAAATTCAAATATCTTAGATAATGCATAGAGATGGGAGACTTAACCCAACAATAAACAACATACATAGTAATAAAATAATCATTCATTCAATGACCAATCTTAAACCATTGACCTAAATTTCAATAGAGAATCTCCAAGTTGTCTTTAAACTTATAAATATTTATTTTATTGTTTAATTTCAATGTCTAAATCCAAACCATTGACCTTAGGTCAGTAGTAGAAATTATAAAATATATTCGCAAGTTGATGACCTAAAAATTAATTTATAAGTCCTATAATTGTAATCCCTATAAACACCACCAAATTCAACAGTAGTTAAAAGGTATGTTTTATTCTTCTTATAATTGGAAATATATATTAATTTTATAATTATTATTTTTAACAAGAGTAATAATTATTATTTTTATTGCTGTTGTTGTTATTATTATTATTATTACTGTCATTATTATTATTGTTATTGTTCTTATTATTATTACTGATCCATTAGTTATTATTGGAAATATATTTAATTTCTAAATATTATTTTTAACATAATTTTTCTAGTAATAGTAACAATAATAATAATAATTTTTATTAATCCATTAATTATTATTGGAAATATAGTTAATTTTACTATTTATAACATAATTTTCTAGCAATAATAAAATTAGTAATAATAATTATTATTATTATTATTATTATTCGTAAACTTGTAGAATATCACTTAGATTTACGTCAGAAGTAATAAATTTAAGAAATTCAAAAAAAACATAAACCGTTAATAAATATTTTGTGATAAAGTTCCGTTCCCAGGATCTCTGATCTGTCTTTGCGAGTCGCAGAGACATGTTAGTTGACACTTTCATCCACTCAATGTCTGAAAAAAAGGGATGTCTTCTTTTCTTGCAAATTAATCTATGAAAACATTGATGTGTATTTGTTTACTTAATAGTATTATTTAACAATGCGGTCAAATCAACATAACTAATTACAATTTACACTTGAACTGAATTAAACAATCGCAAGTGAGAGGAAAATAATTAATACAGTTGACCAAAGACTTTTGATTGTCCAAATAAGACCAATAATTTTCCACATCATAATATTTAAATTTTTATCACAAATGAAAAAATTTCACAGAATATGAAAATTACGTGTTGGTCAGATGGTAATTTAAATGGCATCAAGAAAATAACAAATTAAATGCTTTGAAATTTCTATGTAATTACTAATTAGAAACTTCGTTTGTTTAAAAAGTTTAGTTTTGATACATTTTACACAAATTAATAAACATATTTAATAAATAGCATAAGTTAAACTCAAAGAAACCGTAGTTATGGATTAAAATAAATTAGAAAAATAGATTGAAAAGTCACATAAAAACATAAAAGTACATTATAAAATAAAAACAAAACTTTAGAATGACACTATTTACGAAACTGAAAGACTAACTATTAAGTATTACTTAGTTGGTTTTACTTAGTTAATGGAGTTTTAGTTACTTACAGTAATTGGTTTTACTTAGTTAATGGAGTTTTCTGTTTGTTAAATGTTTAACTTAGATAATAATGGAGTTAATCATGTGGGACATGCTAATGTAATATCTCATCGCTAATTGAATAGTTAGCTGTTTAACTAATCAATTAAACAATAACCACATCGCGACCACGATTGTTTACTTAACCATATAATGAACTGTACAGATATATAATAGTTAGCAAGAAAGTCTTTTGTTTATATTAAATAATTTTTTTTAAACGGATGATGTAAGTTGAGTTGATCAGAATGATTACTAAAATCTTTTGTGATAAAAATAAATATATATAGAAAACCCTGTGGGAGCTCAGATCCCCAAAAGAAAAAAGCAATGGAAACTTGGGTCAAGATTGAACTTGGCCTTTATGGCTATATGTAATTTAATCATATTTCACGAAATAAAATTATTATATTGTGCAATCAAAAGACAGCAATTTTTTTGTTATGTACGGTACCGCAAAAGTTTATAGTTGATTTGAAATAATTAAAAAATTGCCGGGTTTGAAGAATTGGAGACAGGAAAGACGACGATTTGCAATTGCTAGTACATTCATAAAAAAGGGCTAGCTAATTAATATATATCTAATGTATTCTCTTCGTAATTTTTCTGATACTTGTGTACGAGTAGAGCTCATATGTATGAAATAAAATATCCATTTCGTTATATATTGAAAGAGTTGAAACTAAATTATTTATAAAAAATAAAACAACTAAACAACAAAAATAGAACAAATAGTCCCTTTTTTCAACGCCATGCAGCGTTACGCCACAGACGAAATTTGAGAACTATGTGAAGCATTTGACATTCGTAAGTTGGTTAAATATATAATGAAATTAAATATAACACGAATATGCTAATAACACTGGAAAATAAAATAAACGATTAGATTTTCTTATTAACAAAGTCAATAGTTGACAAAATCATATAATTACCGTGTATGACCAGCGTATTGACCGGTATACGCATCCTCTGGCTAACATATGAACAAGGTTTATATATATAACAATAATCAAATGCCCAACATTTTTTCTTGATTTGACTTTCAGATTTGTTTGTTAATGAACAATTGGTAAATTATAATTGAATCTAATTCATCTAAAGTACTCATTTTCAAAAAAATTTGGATACTTTTAAACCTTTACATTGATTCTATAACTCTTGTTTCCTTTAGATAAAATTGATAATAAACAGAATAAAGTGTTAGAAACACTAACCGAAGAAATAACGTTATTTCAATCGATGAAATAATCTTGCACCGGTATATCAATCGATGCATCTTCGTCCATCTGAAAAGGGAAAGTTTTAAAGATCACAAGTTCGAACACCAATGACAGATATGAGGCTATATTGCGGTCGATTGGTTAGGACTATTATTTTATGATTTCGCTGTAAGTTTTTGGTTTTAGAAACTTTTGTTGTAGAAATTGTTATTGTAAAATTGTAACTTTAAATAATAATTTTAAAAGTCTAATTGGTAACAAAACAGTAAAAAGTCTCATATAAATAAATTTAATTATATCATATTCAAATGAAAGTACTGACAATAAGGCATAAATAAATATTATTATTAATAAAATTTTAGAAACAAAATACAAAAACTCAAAAATAATTATTTTTTTTGTTTAAAATATTTTATTTAACATGCATAATATCTTTTGTAATGAAAATATTAAAACACCATATATATATAGTCAACTGATTCATTAATGAAATAAACTGATTGCTAACTAAAATAGTACTAGATTTTAATTTATTAATGATTAAAAGTATATTGATGTAAATAATTAATAAAATATATTTAATACAATCGATTACTAGAAAATTTTAATAGTATTTAACTTTCCTTACAACAAAATCTAATTTAAATTAGTCACCTAGATTTTATTCAAATCTTTTAAAAAAATTTGATGGAGAAAAAAACGCAGGTGAAAAAATAGTTTTGAAATAAATAAATTCTACAACTATTTAAAATGTTAAGATAAAAGAAATTAATTATACAACCATTTCAAAGTCTCGTTTTGGTGACTTTAGAAAAGACAAAAATTTAAGAACAAATAAAAATAGTAAGCAATGACAGACTTAAAGACTCAGAGAAAAAAGAAGAAGTTAAAAGTCTAATTGTTTATGATCTAACTGTTAAAACTTTAAAACACAATAAAAATCCTAACAGACAGCCTAACACCAATCAGCCCCATTAACTAGGACGGGTGTAGGAATATTTTTAGCTGGGGGAATATGAATTTTTTTAAAAATAAGATGGGGCCATTTTAACGAGCTTACACTAACTATCTAAAAAGATTTAGACAGATCTCCAAATAGAAGAGATTACTGATTTTGCCAAAAAACTTTTGTTCAAAAATAATTGAAATAACAATTTTTTGTCACTAAAATAGTAGTAGAACATAAAAGCTGAAAATTAAATCGTCAATATGCAATTATTTGATTATCAATCAGAATTATGATTATTTATTTATACTTACATAAATTGGATGCATTAATGGTATGCCTATGAATCTATAAATATATACATATTTAGAATATAAAAATGGTTTTAATGAGGGTGGAGTAATAAATATGCTAAATAAATAAATAATATAAGATTTAAAGAGTTGACGAATGCTCATGTGATGTGAGGCCAAGAGATAGAAGAAGTCTTTTCCCATGAAGCTTCAAGGATATCTCCCTTCAGATTATACAATCTTTATTTGACGCCGTACATGTAGGCTATTTCTTATAAATATTAATTTCATTTATTGCATTTGGACATTTAAATACTATTCTAGTTACAAAACTAAGATCCATATGCCTTTATCTTTAAGAAAAAAAAACTAAGATCCATGTATAGACTACTTTACCGGCCCTGGGTGATCAGCTAATAAGAAGTATATACTTTCTGTGAAATCGTCACAGTTTTCATGTTATAAATTATTCATTAGTTAATTTTACACTTATAATTGTATTTAAATATTGTCGCCAAGAAAATTGTATTTCAGTATTATTACATTCATTTATATATACTAATTTGATAATTCATTTTCAATGTACTAGTTGTAATATATTTTTATTGACCCTATTAAAACGGAGAAGCAGTATTATTATCTACAACGTCAGGAAATAATTTATTTATTTTCGCTAGTTAATTTAAAATAATTAACACAGATATGATTGGAGGAAAAGGTAACGGAATTCAATAAAAATAAAATTAAAAATTGAACATGTTGAAGTGTTGACGCTTTGGGTCCCCTCGAAGAAACTACACACAAAAATGGCTATAAGTAAAGGGTTTGATTAAATGTCTGTGAAGAAAAAGAAGAACAAAATTCAAACAATAGGAAGAAGATAAAGATCTTCTTATATTTCTAACAATGGAGGTTCTTTTGAAATTGCCTACTTCAGATTCTCCTCTTAAGGATAAAGTTTTTGGATCTGTTCAAATCCATGAAGCTAGTAAGGTAAACACCAACTCTATATGTGCACATACAAAATTATCTATGTATATAGATGGAATTTAGATAACAACCCCCCTCCCCAAATTGTACCTTTCTTATTCTTTATGGATTTATGCTTTTATGTAATTCTTGTATCCCGATATGGATCTTCTACTCTATATGAAAATAATACCAAAAAACAAAAAAAAATTAAAGAACTCAAAACTTTGCCGTTCATTTTTATTGGAAACCAAAAGTTTATATATTAATCTTCTAGAAATTATATTGATAGAGGATTGATTCATCCCTTGAAATTGATAATGGATCGGTGTGATTATTAGAGTAGAGGTATTATTGGATCAAATTTCAGATTTAGTTAAAAAAAATTATAAAAAAATCTGTATTGATCTTATAGGGTGATGGTGATAATCAAGAACTTGAATCTGCCAAGGCCGAGATGCACGAGGTGAAAGAAGAGAACGAGAAGCTTAAAGGGATGCTCGAAAGAATTGAAAGTGATTACAAATCTCTCAAACTCAGATTCTTCGACATAATTCAACAAGAACCTTCAAAGAACACAACTCAAAATCAAAACATAGTTGATGATCCTAAGCCAACGACTACGGATTTTAGTTCCTCTGATCAAGAACGCGAGCTTGTATCGCTTTCACTCGGGAGAAGAAGTTCTTCTCCGAGAGATAGCATCCCTAGAAAGGAAGAGAAAACGGATGCGACCACCGCAGAAGTCAACGCTGACGAGGAACTGAACAAGGCTGGCTTAACCTTAGGGATCAATAATGGCCGTGAGCCGAATGGGACTGTATCTATAGAGAATCCAGCCAATTCTAGCCTGGAAAATAGCTCGGAAGAAGCTCGAGGAGAAATTTGGCCGCCAAGTAAAGTAGTTACCGGGAAGAGAAGCTCTCCGGCTCCAGTCTCCGGTGGCGATGCTGACGGCGAGGCCGGTCATCAGAATCCTGTTAAACGAGCTAGAGTTTGTGTTAGAGCAAGATGTGACACACCAACGGTACGTTCTCTAATTTATACATTTAAGGTGATATATAACGTTGATTATTAATTTATATATTTAACAAATGTTGATTTGGACATGTTTATTACATGTTAAATAGATGAACGATGGTTGTCAATGGAGAAAATATGGGCAAAAGATTGCCAAAGGAAATCCATGTCCACGAGCATATTATCGATGCACGGTTGCACCTGGATGTCCCGTTAGAAAACAGGTATGTATATATATATATATATATATATATCTACTAAATAATCAAATCTATATTAATCCTGGTTTTCCAATTTTGAAAGAATAGTTATAAAATTTAAACCATGTCTAACATAAATTAGTTTGGTAAGGTGTTATCTTTATAAAAAATTTCTTTTTTTGCCTGTTATATTTATAGGAATGTTTATAAAATTTAAACTGAACAAAAGAATTTGTTGGTCTTGTGGATAATTTTTTTTGGTTTAACTTGGGTTAGATAGACATCATGAACCATTATCATTCAATAACCATTTTCAGATTAATACGTTGAATGGTGTTCCATATGCATCTAAACTGACCAATTCTACTATGACCATGATTGTTTCTTTTGCGTATCCATGTTATAACTTATAATAGAAACATATGTGGCAGATATAAAATGATCTAATTATTTCACTATGGATGTTTTAGGTCCAAAGATGTGCAGATGACATGTCCATACTAATCACAACCTATGAAGGAACACACAGCCATCCTCTTCCACTCTCAGCCACCACCATGGCCTCCACCACCTCAGCCGCCGCCTCCATGCTCCTCTCCGGCTACTCCTCCTCCACATCAGCGGCCGAAATGATCGGAAACAACCTCTACGACAATTCAAGATTCAACAACAACAACAAATCCTTCTATTCACCCACCCTTCACTCCCCATTACACCCCACCGTCACTCTAGACCTCACCGCTCCACAACACTCTTCTTCTTCTTCCTCTTCATTGCCTTCATTAAATTTCAACAAGTTCTCAAACTCTTTTCAAAGATTCCCACCCACAAGCCTAAATTTCTCTTCTAACTCATCATCATCATCAAACTCGTCTACTCTCAATCCACCGGCGATTTGGGGCAATGGTTACTCTTCTTATACTCCATATCCTTACAACAATGTTCAATTTGGGACGTCCAACCTAGCAAAAACAGTCCAAAATAGCCAGTCCTTAACCGAGACCTTAACGAAAGCGCTTACTTCCGACCCAAGTTTCCACTCGGTGATCGCTGCTGCGATCTCAACTATGGTCGGATCAAACGGAGAACAACAGATCTCCGGTCCGCGGCATCCGATTAGCAACAACATTCAACAAACCTCCACGGCCAATAGTAACAAAGGATGTGGAGGCTATTTTAGCAGCTTATTAATGTCTAACATAATGGCGAATAATCAATTAACGGGTGCGTCTTTGGATCAACCATCGTCGCAGCTTCCACCTTTCTCTTTGTTTAAGAATTCTTCTTCTTCGTCTTCTACGACTAGTTTTGTGAACAATGAAGAGAAAAGCTAGAAATTGTTTTTGTTTTTTGGGTGATTCTTATCATTAGGTGTTATAGTATTTGTATCAGAAGATGTTGATTCTTGTTCGTCCGTTTTAATGTATTATTGGGAGACTGTGGAACCGAATTCAAATAGACCAAATCAAATGTACAATTTTAATGTTTTCTTGTGTATCAATCTTGTTTCTATACAATAACTTAATCTATCTTACCTAAGTAACCAACAATCATAAAATTTCTTATTAATTTAAAAAAAAATAAAGAAATAACAAAACGAGTGTACAATATGTAATGAAAATAAGAAAAAGAAAAAATCCGTGCAGTATGATTCACGCTCCAATTACACGCGTGAATGCTTTCCTCCAGCTCCTGAACTAGAATTGTTTAACGGATCTGATTGGCAGACTAAGCCTTAGTGGGCCTTAAAATGGTCTTGATGAAAAATATTTGAGATACAATGAAAAGGCCCAAAAGTATGTGAATCCTATCATAAAAATGGTGTGTTTGTGTTTATCTATTAGAGTTTGGTGATTCATGCAGCTTTAGTTGTAAAGATTTAAGCGAGTAATTCTAGTATGTCAAAATATATATATATATATATATATAATTGGAAAACACAGTCCGATTTTATCTCCTAACTTCTCTATGAATCACAAATTCGTCACAATTTCCTATTTTTGTCTTATTTTATCCAATAGCATTCAACCTATAAATACTCACCAAGAAACTCATCTGACTCATACTACTTTTAACACCCTTTTTTCTTCACTATGGCGAGAGTTTCTGTTTTGTTATGTTTGGTTCTATTGGTTACATTAGGAGTTGTGATAAGTGTCTCATTTGCGCACGACACTGAAGTCAAATCGAAAGATTTGGAGAGCCATAGCAAAGAGAATAGTGGAGGAGAGATAGATGTTGATCACCATGCCGGTTCTGGTGATGATGAAAACGATGAAAAAATCGAAAAGAAAGGGCATGAAAACAATGAAGAAGATGCTGGTGATAAGAAGAAGCATAATAATACTGATGATGATGATGATGATGATGATGATGATGATGATGATGATGATGATGATGATGATGATGATGATGATGATGATGATGATGATGATGATGATGATGATGATGATGATGATGATGATGATGATGATGATGATGATGATGATGATGATGATGATGATGAAGAAAAACATAAGGATAAAAAGAAGGATGAACATGATGATGATATGGATGATGATACGGATGATGATACTGATGACGATACCGATGACGATGATGATGAAGATGAAGTTGATGGAGATGAGAATGAGAAGAAGGAAATTGGGTTATACGAGCTCAAGAAGGGAAATCTGACGGTCAAATTCACAAATTGGGGTGCTTCAATCATGTCTCTCCATTTCCCGGACAAAAATGGTTAGTGAACCAAATCACATTTAATGTTGGCCGGAAAAGAAAAAAAAAGCCCTATTATATACGTACGTTTACATCATTTTGTTAAATAATGTTTAATATGCATTTAAAGGAAAAATTGATGATATAGTTCTTGACTATGATAGCATCAAAACCTACAAGGTACGTTGAAAAATTCTCATCAACGTGTACATCAATCACAATCACCGTGTATATACTAAAAAAATCATTTGTAAAATCACTAATCAGACCGATAAGATATATTTTGAAGCAACCGTGGGCCGAATAGCGAATAGAATAAGAAAAGCCCAATTCAAATTGAATGGAAAAGAGTACAAGACAAGTGCCAATGATGGCAAAAACACACTTCATGGTAACTAATTTGAGTACTACAACATGATTAGATCAAACAATTATGATTATGAATATAATAACGTTATTAACTAACATTTTTGTTGATTTAGGTGGGAAGAAAGGGTTTGGGGATGTTGTGTGGGCAGTTACAAAGCACAAATATGATGGCAAGAAACCTCACATTGTCTTCACTTATACAAGTCCTGATGGCGATCAAGGTCCCCCTTCTTTTCAATTGTTTTATTTCCACCCCAAAACTTTTGAAATGTACTATTTAAGGACAAATTTAATGATTACTAGTTTTTTTTATTTACTTTATGTATTAATAGGGTTTCCCGGAGAGCTCACTGTCACGGTGACTTATAAACTTGACAAAGACAATGAATTGAGTGTGGAGATGGAGGCAAAACCTGAAGATAAAGCAACTCCGGTGAACTTAGCTCATCACACTTACTGGAATCTTGGTGGTCATAACTCCGGAGATATTTTGGCTGAAAAAATTCAAATCCTCGGCTCAAGTTATACTCCTGTCGACGGTGAAATCATTCCCACCGGAAAAATCTCTCTGGTGAAAGGAACACCGTATGATTTTCTCCAACTCCGTCCTATTAAAGATAATATAAAGGATCTTAAAACAGGGTGAGTGGTAGCACATTCAGTACTTTCCTCATATACAATTAATAGTATATCTAATTGGTATTTTCTGAACTATATAGTAAATCACCTATATGTGTTTTTGTTTTTGTTTTTATCTTGTAGATATGATATAAATTATTGTTTAGACAGTAATGCGGATAAGATGAGGAAAATCGTGGAACTCGTAGATAAGAAATCGGGGAGAAAAATGGAGCTATCCGGAAACCAACCCGGTTTGCAATTTTATACCGGAGGAATGTTAAACAATATCAAAGGGAAGAATGGGACGGTTTACCAAGCTTATGCTGGATTATGTTTAGAAACACAAAGTTATCCAGATGCAGTAAATTATCCGAAATTTCCTTCGCAAATTGTCGAGCCAGGGAAGAAATACAAACACACTATGCTCTTCAAGTTTTCGATCGTTTCATAGACTATTTTACGCCCTTTTTACATCCTTACCTTTGGAACTATATGTTCAATGTTCATGAAGATGAAACTAGTTAGAATATTGTAAGTTTGTAACAATTCTCAATCTTTCAAATTTCTTGAAACTAACATGAAATAATTTATGTGTACGTACTTACTGCATAAACTAAGCATTTTTTCCTTGTTTTGATATTTAGTTTTGGTTATGAATTTCAATTCATAAGTAAAACGATGACCTATAATATTTCTTAATTAAAAATTTTCTTACCGTAACCATATAAGATCAGATTCCGGTTTGTGATGCATATAATATATTGAAGACGTACCTTAATTTAAGGGTTTGATGTTTGTATCTAAGAGCCCCCACCAACATGAATAAAGGACGTACCAATCTCAATAAGATGCTCACAGCAAGTGTTTTCAAGAATCTTGTGATTTAAATAATAATATACATAACTAGAATTCTTAGTTTTTTTTTGGTAATTAGATCGTTTGAACGAAGTCAAAGTAAATAAGAAAAATGAGTTTGTGATGCACCAACTTTAACGATCTTGAATGAGATATGCCTTTGTATTTAATCCCTTAAGAAATATTTCCATTTACCATACACACGTACACATATATAACACATATAAATGGCGGGTCATCTATTCGTTATGACGGTGTTTGTTAAATCAAATGATAGAAAAGTAGAAAACAGAACATTTTACGAGTTGACTCTATCCATAATCCATCAACATAAACATGTGCACTTCGCCAAAATTACATATAACCATATAAAATGTATGAAAACCCCATGATCTCACATGCCATCATCTAGCTTTGTATATATTCCATCTACGTATGTAATTACGTACACGTATTGAGTAGTATCTGAATATATTAGTGCAACCGACAAATAATTTTGCGATCGAACCGTAAATTTAAAGGTTTACAGTAACGTTCGTTTCACCTATACACAAACTATTCGTTTCAGGCTATTTGGTGAAAAGCTTAGGTACAATGATTTATTACAAATAGAAAATAAGAAACATTATTGCCTAATAGCTTACTCGGCTCACCTCATAATTATTAATTGGAATCTAGACAATCCAACACTGTTTCAATTCGAAATATATTGTGTATATAGTTTTAATTTTTTTGCCCAAACTGAACTTTCACAATCGCAAGTCTGAGTTTTTGTGGGAAAGTGAAGTGGTGGCAGTGAGGTCACATGGAGAACCCACAAAGAAGATAAATATTTGGCACTCTATTTTGTTTTTTTGAGTAAAAACTAATATATATTATGTAGTTTATATAATTCAAATATATTAGTACTTAAATTCAAATTCCAAAGATCCGGAAAGCTAACTAGACGAATGAACTATTCTCCTAAATACACTGTTTCACTTCTGTTTTCTTTTTGGACTTTTCTTCTCGTCTTTGGAATGTGTGCTTCCAATAATCTTCCTCAGTTACCAGTTACCACTATCATTTATTATCTACAATGTTTTTTTCCTTGTTTTTTTCAATTTTATTTTATTATCTACAATGTTGTTAATAAAGACTTACATATTTATTCTTTGTTAAATAAAAACTTCCATATTACGTCTTCTTTTTTAGGTTTTGCATATATTAGGGATCACTCAAAACTAATATTCTAAACTTTATGATATTGTTTATGATCTGCTTAAAATCAAGATGTATATTAATATGTATATATATATATATGTGTGTGTGCAGTGGTAGATCTAATGTTTTGGAGAGTGGTTGCATGTGCCTCATATTTTTTCCTTTTAGCTAATGTAATTTTTGTGATATGCCTAAAATTTTTTTTAAAAATCTCTTCAACTATATAAGGTTGTGCCCATGCAAAACTAAACTCTAGATCCGACACTCTGTGTGTGTAATTTAATCGGTAAAGGTTTATAAAAAATTTACCCAACAAGATATTTAGTCGGAACTTTTACAGTAATAAGTTAAAACAAAATAGATAATTCCACAATAATCTATAATCTTTTAACAAATGATTTGTCCTTGATACATTTATTGTAGTGTTAAATTAAGATTATTTATAATAAACAAAAAAACAAAGAATAACTGATTCATGTATTCCAAATTTCTAATGGCTGAAAATTTGTCATGTTGGCCTTTAACCTAATTCAGACTTTATCAGTACTGCTATTTCAGTACTAGTTAATCACTGTAATTTTTCTTATATGATAATAGATTTTGAGTTTTTCTATTGCTTCAGATATCACTCTGAGTTTCAGTTAAAATTTTTATTTACAGAAAAAAAGAGTTAAATCAATGTATGAAAGTACAACAGTACTCAAAATGGTGATTGAATAACAATAAAGTGTACTTTGGATGGATTTGAACATTAGGTCTACTATATATGCGACCGACTACGTGAGACACATGCATTATGCCGATCCATTGTTCAAAATATTAAAAATTAAATTTCTTTAACAAACCAAATTAGAACTAAAAAGATGGTAAATAAGTGAAGATAAAATAATTATTTATATAAAATTTTGCATAAATACATGCTAGTTTTGATGGATAATGTATAAATTTTGTGATAAAAAAAATTTACTAATTAAAATCACGGTAACTATTTACAAAAAATATTTCTTTATATATCTGGTATAAAAATGTCACACGAGCACACGATTTGTATAAAATAAATTAAAAGGTCGATGGAAAAATATCAGATGTAAGATATTTCATGGCTCATGTTGTGTCAATGGCAGAGCTGGAATCCCAGTCGAAGGCATCTGAAATTCTCAAATGTTGTTGTTATTTTCTTTTTAGTTTTATGTTCTAACCTAGCAAAATATTTAAAATTAAAACTTATATGTGTTGTTATACTTTTAGAAGAAGAAAATCAATTTGAACCATTCACTTCGGTAAAATGTTTGGTTATAAAGCTGAATTTTAGCCCCCAATTTTTTTTTTTTGCCAAATTAGTTAGAAAAACGATGGTATGTGATTAACAAGAAGACATTAATTAGTGAATGAAATTACATTGTTATCCATCAAAATATTAATTTAGCAATGAAATTTTAATCATTACTGACGAATTTTTTAATAGTAGCATGTTTCTGACAATACTGTTTGTTATATATGGATATTTGGTCTCGAAAAATGGGTTTCGATGAAAGAATCAAATTATTCATTCCATTAACGTAATAAGAAAATATCATACTACAGATTTGTTGTATCCCCTATACACCAATTTTCTACAAACCCAAAAGAAAGAAAAAACATAATAACCCAAATAAATTTTATTCAAACAGTGCCAAATAATTTCAAAGTACTCAAATAAAAAATCTACGAAATTTCCTTCTGATGATAATAGTGATATTAAGATGAGTATGATGATGATATTGACGATTATGATGTTGTTCTTGGACAATATATATAATTAATTGAACTGATGATTGTGATGTTGTTGCTGCTGGTCAGGCCATGCCCAATCACTAGCCGACGTCGTTTCATCAATACCATTGAACATATTGCAAAATCCCTGATCTTGATCTTGAGCCATCTGATGATCAATATGGGCCGAGGTAGTTGTCGTGGTCGCGGATCGGATTGAGGAAGGGAAAAGATCTTTGATCATGTTCACATGATTTATGTCTGAATTATTATTATTATTTTCTGTGCTTTCATTGTTGCTCCATGAAGCTTCTGCTAATTCTCTCTTGATCTTTGCTGATTCTTTACGGTCTTGTTTCTTCAACGCCACTAACTGTTTTGTGTACCAATATCATCACACGTAAACCAAAGTCAGTGGAGAGATCTATTCACACATAAATTTATTAATTTGTTAAACGAAAATATATTATCGTAATGTCAACTCCTGATCAAGCACATGGGAATTTAACTAATTTAAGATGTATGTACACAAGAATTTAAAAAAAAAAAAAAGAATCTTTATTTAATAGTAATAAAAATGAATTTATAATTAACGTCTTTTGACAAACATCTTTGCGCTGGAACAAGAGCCTATCAATAATCTAACTGAAATTTTTATCATTAAATATTTAAAGCCATCAAAGATCTCTAACTATACGTGTTAATCCATGAAGTTTTCCTTTTGTGTATGTTTGATGAATGATAATAATTCATAACTAAAATTCTAAAAACTATCAGACAAACAATTTTCCCATCGTATAGACCATATGAAGAACCTAATATCCTTAGTTTAGTGAATAGTAAAACCATTTAAATCAGTTTAAACAAAAATCGTTACAAAAAAAAAGTAATTAATCTTAAGAAATAACGCGATTGGGTATATAATACATACCTCAGCATGTAGTTTCTTGTTATGGGAAAGAAGAGAATCATTGTCCGATTTCAAAACATCGAACTGTTTCTTGAGAGAATCATAGTTTCTCTCGAGCTGCTTTGTCTTCCACCTAGCTCTCCTGTTCTGAAACCATATCGCAATCTGCCTAGGTTGCAACCCTAAAGTCTTAGCAAGCTCCATCTTCCTCTCTGGCTCAAGCTTGTTCCCTAGCTCGAAGCTCTTCACTAATGCCCTAACTTGCTCTAAATTCAGCCTCTTCTTCTTTTCTCCTAACATTATATGTGATCCATCATCTGATAGATTGTCTTCCTCGCCCAGCTGGTCTTGATTATTCATGTTGTTCGTCGTAGTGGGCCTTTTTTGAGTTAGATGATGATGATGATCTGATACTCCAGTGAACGACATTGATCTGTTCATCATGTAGTTTCCTCCTCCTTCTATACCAAAACAAAGACAACAAATTAAGTTTAACACTTTTTCTTCTTTGATAACTTAAATTACTCCCAGAACATGTAGTCGTTACGTGAATTCTGAAGTAACCGAACATCCAGTGGAAATTCTATAACTTTTGCAATCAAATTTTGGTAAGGTCCTTTATCAATAAAAATAAAAAATTTGGTAAAGTATGTACCTTTCACAATCAAAGATCTTAGAATCGTTTATGTGTATATACATGTGTGTATATATGTGTATATATAGAGAGAGAGATCGGTACTTACCATAGAAGAGGTGAGGAGGGCAAGAAGGGAGAGAGGTAGGTGAAGGTAAGTGATGACCATTGTCTTCTTGGAATTGCTGAAACATGAATCCATGTTGTGGAAAGGCCATCTTGATTATTATTAATATTGTTCCTTTCCTCCTCATACATATGCATACATATATATATATATGTCTACACAAGCTCAGAACCCACCAATAAATGATGAACTCTTCTTATAAATTGTGAACTGATCAATGTCCCTAGCTTAAAAATCAAGGAACTTGTTGGAGATCAATAACACAAGATTTTTTGAAAATTTCTCGCGAGGGAGAATTAGTGAGAAGAGGGAAGAAAAGGAAGGAAGAGATAATTTCATGGGAGGTTTGTATAAGACCCACCCTTTATACCATGTAAGCTTTAGGGCATATGATGATCTTTCTTTTGATTTAATTTGTAAAGGACACTTCGGAAATAAAATTTCAACTTAAACACCACATGGATCTTTGACATATACGTACATACATTTTCCACGTCATTTATATATACTGTTTAATCTTATGTTATTATTTATTAGTATACAGTATGGGGGTCAAATCGGATTAATCCCTTAATTTAACCCGTTTTTAAGTAAGTTGAACTCTACGGTTTTTAATGTGTTAATCCGTCAAAATTTATGGTATTTAAATTAATAATTTTAATTTACCTCGCATCATAACTCTGAATTTGGAGGATTAACCCATAAATTTTCACAATTGAGATAAAAAAACACACACCATTTATAATAAATTTCATACTTTTATCATAATTTGTTTGTGCTTAATATTATATACATCATATAAATAAAAATTACATAAAAATATAAAACACGTATTTTCTTTAATTTAAATAACCATATGAATAATTAAGCAGAAGATCATTTTTAATAATTGTGTTTGTTCATTAATAGAAAACATAAATCAGTAAAAATACTTATAAAATGAATTAATATATTCCATATATATCCAAAATCAAAATAAATAGTTTCATAAATCATAATAAAGCTTAATAAAATCTTATAATGGTTAATGAATCATTTAACTCTATTTTAATATTTTATAAGTAAAAAATAATAATTTTTATGTAATATATAATTATATAAATGTATAAAGTAAAAAAATATTGTGACATGCGAGTTAGCCCGCAATCTGCGTAGATTTAACTCGCAAAAACCACATACCCCACATACCGTGATGAAAAAACTGATAATACCTACTTTTTTGCTTTTAAATTATGAACCATAACACATCCTATATCAATACAGATTGGATGTAATCCTCACGTTTTAGACCCTAATTGACATCCCTAATATACTACTTAGGTTTAGCTTACACATATATACAACTATAAACCAACTAATACATTGATTCAACATTTTCAATTAAATTAATTATTTTGTCACAAAATTGTCACCCTACTAATTATTAGAAACACTCATAACCAAACCCAAACCAATATAGACAAACCTAATATTAGCCCTTAATGTTTATATATTATCTTCGAGATTCGAGATTCATTATATATTATCTACGCCTATATTCGAGATTCATTATCTATATATTATCTTCGATTCTTAATGTTTCATTTATGATATAAAGATTATTAATTAGGTCGAAAATCTAATTAAATCAATTGAGATCATTGAAATAATCAGTGTAACTTTTTAAACTCTATTAAAATTTTACATCTACTCATGTCTATAATTAGTATACAAACATCTAATCATTTTAAGAAGATAAGCCAAACAAATATAAAAAATGATTACACCCATTACTCTGATCTGATCAATCCTCGAATATAGGCGTAGCATTAGGAAATTAAATTGTCATCAAGATAAATTAAGGCTGCAAATGATTGGTGTTTTAAAGAGAGTTGAAGGTATGTTTCAACCATCCGTTAATGTAAATTTGTATTTAACTCAATTTTAGTAACACCTACATACTAGTTGAAAAAACTGGTGTTTTAGCTAAAAATTATTTAACCACAAAATAGGAGATGAACAATTGATAGCAAAATCATTCATCTCATTCAACTTAATTATTTTATTTTTATTATTCAATTTATTTTTATTTATTTTATCATCATTCATCTTATTCAAATAATTTTTTTCAACTACCATTTGCAGTGTAAGAGCGTTAGAGCGGTACGCTCGAACAAATTAATTTTATAAGGCCATTAACATAATCGTATATTGGGCATGAACTATAATTTTTCAGGTGGAATCAATAAGTGAATTATATTAATTCCCCGAATATCTAAGTGTAGTTTGTACGTATAAGGTTTGCTAGTGCGTATAGATCACCTATTTGTCTTAGTTTTCCAGTTTAATTTATTAGCATTTACGCGCTGTCGCATGCATATATGAATTTTCTTAAAAAGATTGTTTTTTTCGTATGAGTTGTATAATATACGCAAATCCCACTCATTGGTTTTCGATGAACATTCCACAGTACAACTTAAATGCATGAGTGTTTTTCTCACCGGTTAAATGCGTTCACACTATGCACCGACCTATGTATTTTCTAACGAAACCAAATTTATACTAGTATTTATTAATTAGATTCAAGGTAATAAGTAATACTAACTATAAATTGTATCAAAAAGATAAAATAATAACTAATTTTCTTATGTAAACATTTCTGTGAATAATACCTATATGAAACTAGTTTCGGTTTTCCGATACATATATGAAAGAAACTCATATTCCTTTATAAAAAAAAAACTCATATATACATTGATTGGGAAAATGATGATTGAGATGCTCTTTTTTTCCCTCTACTAAATTTTGTTGGAAAGAGTTTTTATGAGTATCCAAGGTAGATGTGAACGACTGAGAGACCCACCACTAGTATTTCCCAATTGTCATATCTATGTGGTGGGTTTTGCAATATCAAACATAAAAACAAATATTATTTTCCACATTTGTTAGTATATGGCCCTTGGTATATGGTATAATATATAATATACTATTTAAACACAAATAAAAGAAACCGGTCCTACACTATTGTGCCGCAGACCTGTCCTACAACAAGGTCTTTCACATGCTTGTATTGGGAAGATTTGAAAGAGTATTAACACGTATCTATCTATCCCCTTTGGCAATATGCTTTTGTTGCAGAAAATTATTGAATGTTTTTATTTATATTTAAAACTATAATATAAGAAAAATAGATATATGATCTGAAGCTTCTCCAACTAGCTCCACTGCTCTCATGTGCTCTGCTTCCTATCCTTCTCTTTCTATCTGCCTCTTTCTTGGGATACTTCAACTCTCAACTCTTTATTCTTAAAAATATTTAATATATTTAACGGGCTCTTTTCGTTATATTAAACGGATTTGCTCGATCCTTTTTTATTTTCTTCTTTTATGTTATTTATTGACCCAGTCATATAGTTTTTATTTTATTTTATAAAGACCCAGTCATATAGTTGTACATTTATATCTAAATTATCCGTAGTTATTATTAACCATCTTGTTTATTATTCATCAATTATATGTGTGGCAAGCAAATTAAGTAGAACTATGTCACGTTTGAGCGAGTATCTTAATTAATAGTTGATATTATTACAAAAACATCAATAAAATTAAACATAAATGAAATTGGATACGGAGACTAACACGTGGATCAAATTCCACATATTATCAATTATTTACAAAAAGTAACGATCCATTTTAAATTATTTGAATAGTACGTATGTGTAACTTTTCTATTAGAGGTTTAAACGTATATATTTAAAAAAACGTTAGAAGTTTTAAAAACTTATCAAACTAAATTTTAAATAAACCTCTGTTCAAATGCGCCAGTTACACATGATCATAAACTGGTTTTTTTCTTTTTAAATATAACAAACGGTTATAAATATTTTTTCTAGTCTAAAAATCAAATATTTACTCAGTATAAATACATCAAAAAGGTTATATAGTACTCATGAGAATTCTAAATAGATGTCATACCTATATATGGCCATACCTATAATTTCTGTAGGCCGCTTAATTACATATTGTTCATATTCCTTTTTTGTTGGTAACAACATTTCCATCGTCGCCGTGGGCTCCTATTTTCGTTTCCGACACTTGGATTCCACTCTCGTTCTCGTTCGAAGATTGAGTGCAACTATTTTGGAAAACTAAAGAATTGTCTACGGTTCATGAAGATCAACAGTACATGAGTTTTTTACGTATCTTTGTTTTCACTGAAAAAAATTACTGCAAAACACTTTATAGAAAATTACTCATTCTTAAATAGTTCCAATTCAAACACTTTTATAATCGAATCATTTTCATATGATGAAAATGATGGTTTAAAAAAAAAAAAAAACTAAATCTCTTGGATCCCAACTTTTCTAGATACTAGAATATTGCAATTGTCACCATTTAATTTACAGAGCACGATATCTTCGTTCTAGACTAAACATTTACTTTCGATGGTGTGAATTCATTGGGCTCCATCTTAGTTTATATTCGGTCTTGTTATCAAATGTAACGTTTTGACCGAGAAACTTCATCCTTGCTTTTAGTATGTGGATTTCACTCTCGTTGGACAATAAAATGTAATACTCTAATAACTACAAAGAATTGTCGTAGGCCGGATTCAAACTTACGTTGAACAGCAGACTACGGAAAAAAAAAAGAGATCCTAATATTTGCCTATTCAATTATTTAGTGATTCACAAAGCTCAAAACAAATTTACTAATGGGCTAGCTCGTTCGTGCATGTGGCCCGCTACTTTCGCTACTCGGAGGACTGTCGCGCACGTGGAGAATACTCTCCGATGATGCGCACGTTGTTTATTTCCTTATTTACTTTTAAAGTTACGCTTGTTGAGCTAGTGGGCCTATATATTTGGGACTCTTAGAGAACTTAAAATTATTAATATATTTACAACTTTGGTTTGTAGCCCAGCAGAACGTATAAGCCTGTTACGTGTTTTAATATTGTCTACGAAAGTGGACAAATAGGTTTACACTTATAAAAATTGCTCTTTATGTAGGATTAAAAAAAAAAAAAAACAATGACCACAATTCAAAGTCTCGAAAATATCCCCATGGTAGTAGTTTAAATAAAATAGCCAACATTTAGTTATAAACAAAATGCTTACAGTGAGTTAAATCCAGTTCTAAAATATTTCTATAGTTTTATAGTTGTTAGAAATGCTTGGTAATAACTGCTAATATAAAAACAAATTGGGTTTGGAAAGTCAAATAACGCGGAAAATGTGGGAAAGGAAAAAGAAGTACTACATTGAATTTGAATGGCTTTGTTTTGACAATACCGTTAAACAGTAATAACGACCTTAACCGTGATGTAAGTAAATCAGTTCATCCCCCTTTTCTCTCTTTTTTTATTTTTTATTTTTTATTTGTTTTACTCTCAGAAAAGGAAACAAATGAGAAATTTAGATGTTTCCTTTGTCCAAGGGTGGGAACAGTTATGTCGGTTGTTATAATAAAATTGTAGGGTAGAACAACATTCACCATTTTATGGTCCATCAATAACATTTTTTGGAATTTTATAGCCCAAATTTTGTTTTAATCGAATCCCATATCATATTAGTATTCACTTTTTTCCAACATTAGTATTCAAATTTTCAGGTCCTACTAATTTATTTATTTATTTACCTTGTTCAATTTTCATAGTTCCAACTTTTATGCATTATTTTAATTTTATCAAAAGTTTTTCATTAAGATCATGTCCGAGCATTCCAATTGCACATGTTAAAAAAATGGTAATGCAAATTCTGTAGCCATTTTGTTTATCCGATCGCCTCAAAATTCATTATCAGCCGTTTTCATTCTCTTGGTCTCGATAATCTCAAAACTCTGCTTTTAAAAATGATTTGTGGGCTTACTCTAGCTCATGGCCTCTGCTTTTGCCCACGGATCATAAGATTTTGTATTTTGTGTTCAAGTTTGTTTTTCCTTTTGGTCTGATTAGGCTATTTAGCCACTGGAACTAAAAAAACTATGTAAAACTTGTTCTTCTCGTACTTTGAAACAAATATGATAATTTTTCAACTTTCTTTACCGGATATTCTACATCAAAATTCATACAACTAATATTGAAATTTGTTGTGAGCATATAAATTTTTGTGTGCATCACACTTAGACCATTGCGTAAATATATAATTTTGTGTGCATCGCACTGTTGGCTAACTAATTAATAATATATGAATATTGATTTTAACTATGAATTGTTCACTCTAAATGCACACATTTATTGATTATGAATTATGACACCATAATAGTTTGTATTAACGTCGTTATTGTGACTTTATAATCCAACTTTAAACTTGGCATTATGCATGTTGTTAAAAAATGTTAAAAAGTTATGACTAATCTATTTACACTATCAGTAAGAATTTTGTTATGTATTCCCTCCGTTTTAAAATAAGTATCATTTTATCTTAAATTTTTTGTTTTATATTAAATGTCGTTTTAAAATTTTAAAGTAAATATTTGGTAAAATTTACAGTTCTATCCTTACAGTGTTAATGCATAAATAATTTTATTTATAGAATAAATTAATAAGAGTAAAAAGTAAAATTTAATCATTTTCTTATTATGTGTGAAAACAATTTAAACGACATTTATTTTTAAAAAAGATGGAGTATGAATTATATATTATTAGTTAATACTAGTAAGTATTAATAGTATTTAAAAATAAATTAGAAAATATTTAGTGTAATTGCACAAAACTACAAAACTTTGATTTCTATAGAAAATAATAATTGAAATATTAATTTCAATGAAAATAATCGAATAACATAGAATAATATTACAAATGTAGCAAAATATAACATATATACACAGTTACACACACCTAAATAATATAGGTATCTAATTTAATGTAAGTTTCAGTTGAAAGGGACCATATAGGAGATCCCTACGCACCACCAACTTTACTCTGGGAATTGATCGATTTCACTATCAGTAACTATCTTAAAAACTATTACAGGCACAGTACATTCACAGGTTTTTCCATGCATATAACAAACCAAATTATATACCTGTATAAGAACAAAAAAAAAAAAGTAGCTACTAATACATAAAAGTTAAAAGCATCAGTCATATTGGTCTTCGTGAATAGTTCAGTTATCGGTTGGGTAAACTGTAAAATTTTAGTTCGAGTACATCGCTAACATATACAAAAACTTAGATATATATATATATATATATATGGTATTGTATAATAAGACCTTGTCAAACTATTTGTATATTCAAGTTTCATATATATTATATGTGATAAACCAGTTATAGAAAATTATAGACCCAATTAATATACATATATATATATAACTAAAACAATTTTTTTTAATCAGATCATCTTCTTCATTTTTTGAGAAAGTGAATCAAATCATCTTATTCAAATCATTTTTATTTGTACGTGGTAAACAACGGCCATATATATATAATTAGGGGTTAGTAGTCTCTGCTGTAGGTAAAAAAATTAGACTTTTTGTGGAGACGGAATTAAAATTTATGTTCACTAAATAAAAACACAATATCGCTAATTACTATATAAATTAGTTTTAAATAATCTAAAAAGTCAAAGGTTAGATTATGTTAAAAAGGTCCACATTTACTAAAGTTTCATATAGTCAAAAGTTTCTCATTAATTGTCATAAGCTACAAAAATATATATTTTCAACCCATTTAATTTTTTTTGGTCAAATCAACCGATTTAACTACTTTATCGTTGCATCCTGTAAATTTATCTTTTAGTGAATTTATAAACAAATTATTTTAATTAAAAAGCAACAAAATTGCCATATATTATACTACATGGAAAAGATAAGTCCACAAATTCTTGGAACATTGGAAAGTAACAAATTATGATCAAAGATAGTGTTATAACACTTTTTATATAAGTATAGTGTGTATAACATCATGTCTTGTTATATAATATATAATTTGTGAGAAATTGACTTAATTATTACGCTAATTTATGCAAAATTTGTGGCTTATGATCCCAATTCTCCGACAAATTTAAGTATTAACGTCATTTGTATTTCACATCTGCTAACAAAAGACGACAAACTCCTTTTGAGAATTTGAATTTATTTATGTTGAAATCTGTACTAAACTCTCTCTCTCTCTCTCTCTCTCTCTCTCTTTTTACTTCGCTAAAAATCGCGTTACATTATTGTGTCCTTATTGCAGCATTAATAAGCAAGATTTGTGTGATCCTGCCACTTGATATATTTTCAACCAAGCAACCCTTTTTTAAAAAAGGAACTGCTCATATTTCGACCAAAGAAAAAAGAAAGAAAAGAACTGCTCATATATACATTAAGACTATACAGAACACTTGTTTTACGCGAATTCATATTTAATTATTTTTTGAAACATTAAATAATTTACACCGATGTATAATTATCTGTATAAATTTATATCAAATATCAATAATTTATACAGAAAATTAGATCAGCTTGTTAAATCAATATGACTAATTAACGTAACCATGTAGTACCAAATTAACATGACATCATAATTTAAGTTTGGAGTTTGCATCAATTAGGGTATTGTCGATCTTAAAGTGGAGACTGGGTATATAGCCAATGTGTATATTGGTTCATTGTTGTGTTAACATAAAATCAAATTAGTTTGGGCGAAAAACATATTAAACAATTATAGAAAAGAAAGAAGAAATAAAAAATAATTGCAAGAACTTAAAATTATAAAGAATCGAAAGAAGTATAGAAAGAGAAGAAATATTATCTACGAACGAAGGGAAAAAACGTGCATTGTAATTTACCAAAAGTTTCCTTCATATTTGTTTAAAACTATTTTATAATTTGCAATCATTTTACAACGGTATAATAGTTGAGAATTTTCCATGCATGGGAGTCTAAAATAGGTTCGATTTATATATTTTAGTGTGTTTCAATCAAGGTTGGTAAGTATGTATGCTTTTAATGACAATATTAAGTAACTCTTCTACAAATTTTAAAGATTAGCTTGAATTTTGGTTAAAAATGATCTGTCAAATTTATTCTAAATATATAACAAAACCATACAAATGGACACACTCACTGACTCCCATATAATATAAAAGGATTTAGTATAATTAAAGCATAACGGATAATGGTGCATGGATGACGTTAAACCAAAAAGAGGGTCACAATATAAACCCTAGCTAAAATTATTGTAATTAATATATAGGAAACATACAATAGATAATTGAGTGAAATGCTGATAAATCAATCTCTCAATGAGATTGAACGATTATATAAAAAAAACAACTAATCCATATTTATCTTCATTATCCATTAATCAAGCTCCTAACAATGGCTGCTTGTGGGCTGTTAGGATCAATGGAGTCCAGAAGCTGAGTCAATCGATCACTGAGGTCATCGGCTTCTTTGTTCAAGTTTCTTATGTAGTTGCAAGTCTCTTGTAACACTTTCGACGCTGATAACTATATACATATATATATTTCAAAATTATACATTCTATAGTCAGAATTTGATATAAATATTCAAAAGGAGTCTTAGCATGAAGTATGATGCATGTTAATAAATAATGCAGAAATATCTAGACGCTAATTGCTACATTAATATGCATCGTTCTAACAATAAACCGTAAGATAAATGCGCTTGTATTATTTAACAACTAAACCAGAAACCAACACATTGTTTTAAATTGAGAGCAAATCTAAGTGGTTATGTGTACTATAAGAAAACGATGCTTCCATTTATAGAAACCGGCCTTTTTTTCTTTCTTTTTTCCTAGCGTTCGTCCTTTTCTTGTTTTATGGAAACTAAGATAAGTATATAATGTAATACGAAAGATAAGTCGGTCCATACATTAATGTATTGAATTGATAGTCCGCGAAGCAATATAGTCGTCTCACATTCAATGTAATTACCAATAATAAAAGAAAAATAAATTAGAAGCTTAATGCTGAAGTTAGGGGAAATATGTTCCTTTTCCTCAAAGTCCGGTTAATGGTCAAAAGACTTTTTAGAAACTTCAAAATGCAAATTATGCAATCTTCCACACGTAGCTCGATATGACTATAATGCACTATTCCAACATGTTGTATATGCACGTTTCTCTGTTAAACATATATAGTAACTAACCCTAAACCAAATATCATAAAATTCAAACTTAATTATGTGACTATATATGCGCCAAACCTTAGAGTACACTTTATAGTAACTTTAATAAAGAATTTACCGTGTTGGAACGACGGTTCTGGCGAATCTCTGGAATAGACTGTCGGAGCTTAGAGATGAGATCAGTAATCTGATCATCGCTAATTCTTGATGATGAGCTTGCTTGTCTTGACCTTCTGCTAGACGACATTTTGATTTGAAAGAATATATAAAAATATTTGTAAATATATGAATCCAAGAAAACGCTCTCTTTTCTTGATGGTTTGTGGGTTAGAAAAGAACTATAAATGTTTGCGCTTGTCGAAGGAACGGGAGAAGAAAGAAGGAGAAGAAATGGTGTTATATAGAGAGCTAGGACCACTTCGAGAGAGAGAGGGAGAGAGAAAGAGAGAGAGTAATACAAATAAACTTAAATAGGGGTGTTGGATATGACGAAGACAAGTGCATAAGAGAGAACAGTGGTTTAGAATCGGAGTCTTGGATACAAGACACGTGAATTGCAAATTTATCAGATTGTGATGTATATATCATATATCTGGATAGTATTATATTAGATTCAAAAATATGTCGTACATTAAAAACAAAGTAATTAAAATAACGATAATTAGAATCACAATTATTCAATTTTAATTACCCTCTTGGTAATATATATGACATTTAGTTATAGTAATATACAACCGTAGCATGTACTAGCTTTGCTTGAGGTGCGAGTTTGTGAGAATGTATCATTATTTTTTTTAAGACCAAACGACCAAAATCCAAAAATTAGACAAATTTTCATAATTTGAAATTTACATGTGAAACCTGTTAATTATGATCATGGAGAAACATATTTACAGTAGAAATCGATTTCTGATTTCAACCAATGAAATGAAAAACATTAAAATATCATCACTTGATTTTATCTTATTATACTAGTGGAGCACTTTTCTATATGCCCAATATATAGTCATTATTTTATGATCGATGATACGTAAAACCAAGAAGATTTTGTGTATCAGTTATAGATACGGGTAAATAAAAACAATGGACTTAGGTCAATTTGAGAGGAACTTACGGTATCTATCCTAACCAATAGGGAGTGGCTAGTTTTAGTCCAAGGTCGATCACGTGTACCTCAATAGATAGTGTATCAATATATGCATGCTGACGATATTTACTTTTATATAATGCCTAAGTGGAATTTCATTAATCACAGACCCCAATTATTTCTAACTTGTTCTACAGGTGAATTTTTTGTTTTCGGTAAATGAACCAATCCCCACTTTAAGATCGACAATACCCTACTTGGTCCAGGACGAGTGATTTTAAAACTAGCATTCGTCAAGATTTGATTTTGGATATATACTTTTTAGTTCATATATAATTCTAATAGTGTTTCGATTTGGTTATTTAATATAAGTGCGTGTAATGATATTTTGGTTATAACAACAAAACATTTGTTAGATCTAAACACATGATGATGATGATGATAATATCCAAAACATATGAATGAATGATGATGATGTTGATGATAAGTAGATGCATGATATATATTAGAAAACAAGGAGATGGTGTGATGAATTGGACATTAAAGAAAAATGTTTGTTGATGAGCATACAAAGGTGGGACTATTTATGTTTTAGTATTTTGAAGTTAAATTTGTTATAAACAAAAAACAGTTTTAACCTCCCATGTGATGATAGGACACTCTTTTCCCCTCTAATTAGGGAGCATACCCATCCTTCACGTCCCCCTCCCACATGACTTTTTTTCACAGTAGCGAGATTACAATATCAAAATCTCTATATTGTTTTTTTTTGTGATGACAATATCAAAATTTCTATATTGTTTGTTTTTCTCTGCTTTTAGTTAGAATGCAATATCGGGACTTATAATATAGTATTTTGTATTGTTGTTGTCGTGTCATTATACGTATTCAAATACAATAGAATACATGTCATGATAAATAAAAATTTTGAACATTTACAAGTTCAGTTTTATTTAAGAAGTTTAGTGCTTTAACTTCTACATTAAATATGTAGGTTATAGTTTTCTTTCACACACACACAAAAACAAGTTTTATATAGTAGATATGGAATATTTACTGGTGAATTAGGTAAATACTGTAGAAATTTAACTCAGGTTCAACATCTCTATTTCTGTTGATCAATATATAGGAGTTCATGAATCTTACCCAAAATCCACAACTTCCGCAGTCAATCTTTTCTTTCGTTTCAAAACTACTTCAACACCAAAAGTTATCCAAAGTCTATATATATTTTTTCATAAAGTAAAGATATATATGGCATGTAAGAGATCTCATATATGAAATAAAATTAAATCTAAAATAGCATACAAGGACTTCGTTAATCCATATAATTAATTTAGCCATTCTTATACTACTACACTTTTTGAAATCTTAATAACAGTTGGTGATACTATATGAATTGTCTAGACACTATCCTAAGCCTCAAGGCACTGGATAATATCATAAAATTGTATTAACTTCTACTACTGGCTATCCTAGGTCTCAAGGCATTGGATAAAATTATCCAAACTTCTGGATACTGACGTGCCAAGTTGTGAATGGTCAGAACATAGAAGAAGGATCGTTCTTTATCAAAATATAAAACACTCATGATTAATTAGCTTTTACCAAGATCTGGAGGACTAAATTAACAAGTCAATTAGCAATTGACATATGAATCTTATTATCTTAATTATAACTATATATCTGTCTTAGATTTTTGATAGATATGATATAGGCCAAATCATCAAAGAGAGGGACGGGTGTTCTCGGAAATGTAGACATTGAATGTGAATGCTTGTCTTCGTCTGTTTTGTAGTCTAAATGTCTATCGAATATGTACCACCAAAAATTTCTTCATTTTTCTTTATTTTTGTTCTTGATTTTATGTCTCGAATTTAAATCTTAGGTTTCTTGTAACCAACGACACACTTCTGTCTTCTGTCATAATAATATGATATACTTATGTCTCCAATCTCTGTATCTATATTTTGATATTTTGTGTGTGTAGTTGGTACTTATCATTTATATGCTAATCGTGTTTGGATTCTACAAACATAGATGTAATTAAACACGTCGAGGGTTTACACTATGTCTCGCTTCTCTGATTAGGGATTAATTTGAATTTCCTCGAACTAAAATAAAATATGCCAACAAATAAAAATGAATCACAAATTTTAGCAGACAGGTCAATTTTCTTTTAAGGACAAAAAACTTTATCAACACTAATCCTCTCCGTTGGTAGACCAATCCGGATTAATCCACAAAGTTCAATCTGTTTTCACAACTATTTTTTAAAAATCCATTTGGTTGATCAAATAGCGTTTAACTAATTTAAGGATTATATGTTATTCCGTGCGAGTAAAAAAAACCCATAAAGCCACTTTTTCAAGTCATACTAGCTAGCTAAAGGCTAAAGCTATCATCAACATCTTGGCCAGACTTGTCCATACACATCTTTCTTCGAGTATCCTCGGTCCCATGACCATGGAACATCTGAAATCTCAATGCAAGTAAAAAACGTTAAGAACCCGCGAAAGAAAGAAGTGATATTTGTTGGAGAATGGATGCGAAAAAACCTTCGGGTGAGTATGGCTTAGGAGGTAGTTGATAAGGAACTGGTAATGAGATTATCTCAGGCGAATCTCTGTCTCCTTGCCAGGTCATTGTCACTAGATTACTCCTCATCTCTACCTCGTCTTTAGTATCTTTTTTTGCCTATCAACATAACACAATTAAGAGGGAAAGATCAAAGTTTGGCTCCAGGTTTTACGGGTTTAGGAATCTTCAATCATTTTACCTTAGTAGTACTCGGGTTGTTCTCAGTGCACGAAAATTTACAACCTTGTGTTTTTATTGGAGATGGTAAGAACAAGACGCCCAACTAACAATATTACAGTCAATGGAATTTGAAGATATGATCAAAAGAGCTGTATTTGCCACAGAATTGGGAGTTCCTATCGTAATGCATGTTATAAAAGATCCAAGATTTTGATGCATGAAAACACCAGGTTTTACCTCGTAGGAACGAATCATCAACTGGGAATTGTTTTTCTGAAGTGCTCCCCAGGCAGCTTTGCTAAGATTCGACGAGGTTAGCAAGAACCATCTATGGAAGCAAAACAAGAACATTGACCACTAACTGTACATTTTATTATTAAGTGGGTAACTAAAGATTGAGACTTTATGAAGTTTACGCAAGCTTCTGGTCGCTATAACGTGTGAACGTCTTTATATGTGGCATTGCACGACTGTAACATTACAAAGCATCAGATTTGAGTAGTAATCACAAGTTGGGATTTGTAAAGGTTTTGTTTTTTTTTAAATTACCTGCGAGCACTGTGATCTGCTTTCCATTTAGCCCAATACTTTCTCAAGAATGGTTTCTCCACGTTCTTCAATGGGCTCGGAACTGCATTGCCAGCAGCATAACCCTTTATTTGAAGATTTCACGGTTTAGAAGAAAAATCCATAAGCTATATAAGGAAATATGTAATCTATAGAAGAAATCTTTGAATGGATTACTTCTAAAGAACACCTGACGTCCTCTACTGTTGGCCATATTATCAACGGATCCCCGGGGCCGAGAGGAGTTTTGTCCTCTGTTATACCAGAAGACAAAGAAGCTCCAAATTCAGCAAACCACTTCTCGTCTAAAGAACCGAGGGAAGAAAACTGCATTACAAAAGATTGTAAAAGAAGACCAATTGCAAAAAAAAAAAAAAAAGAGAGAAGAAACTTGGAACGGAACAGTACCTGATAAACTAACGGTGATCTGTGGAACTCTCTATCGAAAGTGCATTCTTGAAGAATCGTCCGTAGCTTCATGTGTCCCCATTTTCTCAAGTTCAAACCAGTGTGGTATCCAGGGACCGATGCAATTAGTCGAACCTGAACATTTCTTGCGTATCTTAGTAAACAATAAAAGTATACAAATTAGCCAAAAAAAAGAGAGAAATAGAAGGTACTGTAGCATCGGAATAATCAAACTTTTTGAAGAAGGCTGCATTGATCTTGACATTGCCACGACCAGGTAAGCTTGCAGTAAACTCAGGGCATTTAAGAACAGTGAGGTAATCAATAAGATCACATTCGAATCCGCAACCTTTAGGTGGATCTTTGTCTTCATCTTTCCAAGGGAAATCTTGCATCCACAAACCTTGACTTTTGTTGTTCCAATCAACATGGATCAGATTCGCAGTGTGTACTACAACTCTCACTCCTCGAGGATAGACAAGAAATATAGCCTTCGAATGGTGTGTCCCGAATGAAATAGGTAACCGGGGCTTATGAAGAATCCAATTAGCTGGCTTCTTCCTCTACTAAACAAAACAGAGTTTAGAGATTTCGGTCTACCATTAACATCAATTAGAAGAAATCAGCAAAACCGTAATAACAAACCTGAATATACTCTTGCCTACCATCACCTTCTCCATGAATGACCATAACCTGGGGAATGTTGGCCAGTTTCGGGCAAGCTACGGAAAGAATTTGCAGTGAATTAAGTTAAGTTAACAGGCTCGACAAAACCTTAAAAGACAACACCAGCTTATTACCCGCATGTATGTACACAAAATAACTAATCATTTCTACAAACAAGATATGAGAAAACTCACCTGAAATCAACCAGTCTAAATCGACCATATAATTCGATAGGATCGCAGCGACAATCTCTCCCTGTCATGTACAAATATATCTTCACTCAAGATGTCTGAACAAAAAAAATTAACTAATAAATTTTGCATAAGACTAACCTCAATGACATCATTAATGGAAACACAAGAAGTATTAGCCCAATCAGGCAATCCATTAACATTCAATAGCCGAAACGTTGAAGGTAGTTTCTCATTAGGTGGAACAAATCGACGAATGGCCTCTACACTATCATCATCTTCTTGTGTTTTAGCCTAAAACAGTTTCATCACATCAAACAAAAGCCTCAAAGAAACCAAAAAAAAAAAAAAAAAACTGCATTCTTTAGTTATGCAAAGTAAGTAACCTTCCGAGCTTTCTTAGCACCTCTTTCATGACTTCCTTTATGATTCTCTCCATTGTTTTCACTGGGTAGCAAAACTAGCTTGAAGAAATGATGACCAGGGATCAATTCAATAAGAGCATTATTAGTTAATGAAACCTCTTCACGGGGCTTTACTTTCTTCCTCTCGCCGTCACCGGAAGACCTAATAACCACCGGATTCGTTCCTTCCTACCGAAAAGACACAAATTTGATATGATTAAATTCGATAACAAGCGAATTGGTGATCAAAAGTTAGTTTTACCACAGACAACGAAGCTGAGCCAGACGTGGAAGTGATAATGGTGATGTGTTTGCGGCTGAGACGTTTATCAGCGTTTGAAACGTTTCCGCGGCCGATGGTGTTTGGACCTTCGGATAAAGTTATCCTTGGGGATGAATTGTCTTCCTTTAAATCTGATTTCAATGGAATCAAATACGCAACCTATAACAGATACAAACATCAGAGGAATACATCGAATTTTCAGTAATTGGAAGAGACGGAAATTAGGGTTTTGTTTTGAATTACCTGAGAGTGAGCCATTAAGGAAGACTTCAACGAGTGTCTCAGGTTGAAGTGAATTGAGGAGGAAGCAGAAGAAGCAGAAGAAGCAGAACGCAGCGTTTTGGGGAACTTTATAACGCTAACGCTCAATGGGATAAAATAAGAAATTTGTGAAATTTTGGGATGTTTCAATGGAGAAATAAGTAAGAAATTAATCAAGAAATTCATAGTAACGATAACGATTCTCCACGCCGGCGGTGACAATGTCACCACCGCATCATCATCATCGCCGATGGTTTTGTTTAATAGTTATATAACATTTCAGAAAACCTTGGCATTAAAGTCTGGGTGGTGTAGTCGGTTATCACGCTAGTCTCACACACTAGAGGTCCCCGGTTCGAACCCGGGCTCAGACAAAATTTTGTTTTTTTTTGTCTTGCATTGACACTTCGGTTTCGTATAGTCATCCCATTGATACTTTGAATACATTTTTGGCACTAGCACTTGGAAACACCAACTCCTTTTCTCTAGCTTGCCTGGCCTAACCTTGTCAACTTTCCAAGTTAGCCATGGCCCCAACCTTTCCCTTCCTTTCCTCATATACCTAAACCGAGCTAGTCCACCTAATAAGATCAAACCACAACTATCTCAGCATTACGGTGAGATGTCACCATCGAATAAGTGTGATTGGAATTGGATATGAACATGCAGATTGTTTATTAAAAAGGAAAAGTCTAGATTGTTAGGGGACCAAATAATTGTTTTGATAAAGTCCAAAGAATATAGTTAAATACAACACATTTGTAAGATACTGCCAAAACATTGTTAATTAATTATGTTAAATTTTTGCAAGATGTATTATTTTCTCCTACCGTATCATTGTCACTTTGTCAGTTTACAAGTCCAATATCACAAGCAAAATTGTTCATTTTCTTAACTTTCCTACCTACAAGCCATTGTTTCCGTGTTACAATAGATAGTTATGAACAAATTAGTGTTATTATTAATCAATCAACTTTCTATTCATTTCAACAGTTAGATGACAAAAAAGAGCTGAAAATGCCAAATTTCAAATCTCAAGTTTGTGTGAATTTTTTTTTTTCTTGCTATAAATTATTTTGGCAGCCTTTTTTCTGGTGGCAATATCAATATTATACACCAAGCAAACCAATAAACTATAAACAAATGAAAACTAGATCATATTTCACAAACAATTATTTTTAACTAGGTCTACATCCGCACATACATGTGGAATTTTTATCTATAATTTATTTATTTATAACTATTTAAATCTATTTCATTAAATTGTTAAAATACTAATAATGACTAATTAATTGTAAAGTTATAAGCATATATATGAAAATTTGAATGGAGTTTTATTTTTACTTATGTTTTGCTTATACTTTTCTTATACTTTACTTTTTTACTAATTTACTTTTCATATTTAACAAAAAAAATAATCATAATTTTAAGTTAATTAAGTTCAAGTCAATAGTATTAAATAAAATATAGTTCCTTCTATCTATCAGTGGAAAAGTTAAATCTGTTACCTAGTAAAAGTTTTAACTTTATAAGAAATATGATATTTGTCGACAAAAAAAGGAAAGGAATATGATATTTTGGTTTGTGTCTATTTTGCATCAGTCGACCTTAAGTAAAATATTCATTTTGAATTAAACCTCTAATAGGTGGCACTAGTGTTTTTTTTTTTTGATAAAAGGTGGCATAACTTTTGGATTAGTATTATTTTTAGTTCAAATTTCTGCGATAGACACACGTATATGTAGTTGATAAATCACACGCATACGCATACGCTCAATAAGCTCATATATACATTCACGGTTTATATACACATGAATTATGACAAGTTCTTCAACAACGAAGACGAAAGCAAAACAGAGAAATTAAACGAAAACTCAAGAGGACAGAATCACCTGCACAAACAACCAATGATCAAACCACAAAAAACTAAAGTTAACAAACGATTGAAGATGAAAATTTAAGCTCAATACATCATCAGATTCATACTGAAATCAAAAGTCAACTTTAACTTATTGGATCGATCGATCGAGAGACAGAAACGAACCTTGATCGATTAGATCATCACTGATCAGCGCTTACAGATTTAACTTTTCCACTAAGAGGCGAACAAGGCAAATTCGGCCTCGAGATCAGAAATAAACTCAGACGACGTGGACGAAGATATCGTCGATCCTCTGGATTCGTGGCCTTGTCTTCGACGAGAACACAAAGATCCTCCTCTCTAATCTTCAAAACCTGGTTATGTATTCGCTCTTTAACCGTAGTCGCCGTGATCCAACGCCCGACGGATCTCGGTGACTCAGTCTCAGCTTCCGATGATCCACTGCTCTCTGTTTCAACCTCCTCCACCATCTTTCTAGCTATCGCCTCCATCTCCGGCCACGTTTCAGCTTCTCCTCCTCCTCTCATCGTCATCGGCTTTATAGAGAAGATTTGGGAACAAATTTGAATTTCGAAATTTGAAAATTTATTGTGAACTGTGAAAGACATGTGAAACGGAGCTTATTTATACAGAGGACAGAGCTGTTTAACGAGATGAAAAAACGGTTACTGTGTGAAGTGTCGGTATTGATGACGTCACGAGAAAGTTAGAATTATACAAGTTCTGACACGTGGAGAATTAGATGGGCGGGATAAAGAAAAATGTGTGGAACGGATCTCTCTCGGTGTTCTTTGACTGTGATGATTTAAGACGTGTGGAAGAAGAGGATATCGGATCTGAAAACAACCAATCAGGTGTCGTTTTGTCCGGCATATGCTAGTTCGATAAACTTCCAAAAGATGATTGCCACGTCATCCCAATGATATTTTAGTACAGATGGAGGTTATTTCTGATATTTTATTTATTGATATCAGATAAGTTGTATATTCTAATCAAAAAACAAAAACAGTAAGTTGTAAATGTAAGGGTGGGCGAAACTATCCGGATCCTAATGATATTTAGACAAAATAGATGTTCAACGAATATTTATTAAAATTTTTTTTTTCCGAATTTAGATATTTAGGATTTGGATCCAAATATCCATGAATCTAAATAATAAAATTGAAATTTGATAAATCCGAATCCAAATTTCTTCAAAATCCGAATCCAAATCTAAATCCATAACAATCCTATATATATCATTGCATTTGATTGATTTTTATGGTAAGTAGATTTTTGACCAAAAAAATGGTAGCACTAAAGTTTTTCCATCATATAAGAATCATCAATTGAAATCTGAATATTTGCCAGAAGAGTTTGCACGGTAAAATTGTTCATTATAGTCGCATATATTATAAATAGATTCGATAGATAGATCGGTTATCATTTGTAATATAATTAAATTAAATAGCTATGCTAAAAATTATATAATAATGATACAAAAGTTGTAAGAAATTTTATTAGTTTAAAATATTATTTCAATATTGTTTGCATATAACTTTAGAAATATATGAGTAAAATATATAAATCTAGTGAATTATTACAATCTGAAAGACAATATCTAATACGTGTAAAATTGGGATTGATATGGTTGTCTCACGGCTCTCACCGTGGGATTAATGATACTATTTTCCTTTACGTGTCGGAATAACCGACCGTTGCGTAGAAATTATAGTATTAAAAAATTACATTATGGTATTAAATTGTTTTAGTAAGGTGAGATGGTTTCCACGTGGTTCGTATGTAACACGTGTGTCAGGAGAACACCGAGTGTTGGGAAATAGTTAGCGGTGTGTACTGTGTAATCGCGGACGGTGAAATCCATAACCATATTACAAAATCGATTAAAATATTTAAAAAGATAAAGGCCAAATGCAAACTCTTGGCTAGTGCCCAGTGGGCCAATGTTCAAGATGTCGGCCTAACAATACAAACTAGGCCCATAAGATCTAATTTAGTTGGGTAAGATGATTTATTCTTTCAGACGTTTAATCAATCAAAAGAAACCGCAAAACATATGGCAAACCTTTAAAGATAACGAGAGAGATAATCCAAAAGTTTAACAATCTTTAGAGAAATAGAAACCATTAAACAATCTTCACGAAACGGAGAATAAGGTTCAAAACTACAAAATATCAAAAAGCAGGCTTCATAGCTAAAACCGGGGAGAGTTGGGATTTACTCTTCATCATCACCGTCTGCGTCACCACCAGAGGCTTTCTTGGAGGCAGACTTCTCATTCCTTCTCTTGACTCTACCGGGACGGCCACCTCCGAAAGGACTGGTCAGAGCAAAGTCAATGTGCTTCTGAGAATCAAGTCTCACCATGAATGATGGAATGTTCACCAATTGCTTTCCAACCCTATGAGAATACCCAAAATCAAGATTAGTAACCAAGTATAAGACCAATTACAATCATTCTCCAAAGGTTAAAACTTTTAGCAAAACAAGACAGATGTTGTTGAGGTTACAAAATAACACATACCCAAACTTAGTAAATTTAAGACCAATCAAGACAATATTTGAAGTAAGATTAACATCTAAATCAAGATGCGAAATGATTGTCTAGTAAAACAAATAACTGGACAAAACACCAAACCATGAAAGTTTGTAAGCTTTAAGACAACAAAATCTGTTTGAAAACGTACAGCGAAAGAGGTTTATCAAATAAATAAATGAACTAGCTGTCAATATTATTCGAGAAAAGCCAAGCCACTCGAGGTCAAGAGAAGGTTAATTTCAATTAAGATGTAATTGCCACATTAAAAATAAGAACATCACGGAAAATAAACAAATGAATCGAAGACAATACCTGATGTGCCTCTGCCTGATGAGGACACGAGAGTGATGGATAGACTTAGCCATACCAGACTTAAACACAATAGTCTGAAGACGACGCTCCAAGAAATTCTCAACAGTCAAAGCCAAGACGTAATCGAGCTTGTTCTGACTCTCATCAAGAAGCCCATAACGGTTCATCCTACGGAGAAGAGCCTCACCTTCAAAGATCCTTCTTGGACTCTTCTCATCAAGAGTCAGAAGATCTCGAGCAGCATTACGGATACGGCTAAGAGCATATTGCACTCTCCAGAGCTCACGCTTGTTACGAAGACCATACTCACCAACAAGCTTTAATTCAGAGTCAAGACGCTCCTTCTCATATGGACGACGAGGTCCCTTGAAGGTCTTTCCATCTATTCAACAAAACACACATTTCAACAAATCATCAGCTAGAAAGGTATGATCTACAGTCTAATATCTGAGATTGAATCATAAGCGATACAATAAAACAGATTCATAATCCATAGCTTCACATGTTCTCAAAACGAAAGAGCGTATAATCAAAAACCTCAAACAATCCCCAATCTATCAATCGGTTCGAATAGATATCTCAACGTAGATTGAATCGATAATGAACAATAATCTAAATGAAAGGAAATGAGAAGCTTACGGTTGCGGTAGTAGCAAACGTGCACCATATCTTCGTCTGCTTAGTGATAATCGGCGATCTGGAATACTAGGGCACGCAGAGAGCAAAGAAGGAGACGAATGACCTAATTTATAAGGGTTTCCAAAAGCCCTAACACTGTGTTACTTGATTGGGCCTTTTTACCAATATATGGGCTTATTTATTTGTTTATCTACTTTTCGGGCTTGAGTTTGGGCTCAGAGTTTGATTCTTTTTCTTTTTTTGTCACTAGTTTCTTTTGTCAATTTAAATGATGAATCTATTACCAACTAGATAAAAAATCGAAATTTCCCCCGAACAGTCATGTGTCTAAGAAGGTCATTTTACAAATATACTGAAATTTAGACCCATATCGCAAAATCTCATAATTGCAAGATTTTTTACTAGTCTTGCCTTAAAAGAACAGCAATAATATTTTAAAGCGAATATTGTCTCCAATCATATTTAACTTGGTGCTTAATCTTACCAACTCCTAATCATATCTTAGCATCTTCTAGACTAATCTAATGCCTAAGAGTTGTCTACTAGCAGCAAAAATAACTCTTTTCTTTTTTTAACTGTGTTTTACTTTTCGGGTACTTTTGTCTCCCAAGTCATAACTCTCGATGTAAACAGGATAATAACGCACATTTTATGATTAAAAATCTCTTAACAATTCTTTGATAAAAGGACATTTGTTCCCCTAATATTCAAAAAATGTTTCACGGATTTCACTTCGTTATTAAAATCTGGAGGTTAATTCTCATATCTTTCTCGTATTTGGTCGACAGCTACACCTCAAATCACCTCTCTCTAACAAAGATAAACAACTAAGAAAAGAAAAAAACAAAAAGACATTTTAAGTGCAATAGAAAAAGATTTGACCCGTTGACTAAACCAAAACAAAATGTAGAAGACAAAAAAGAAAAACCAAAATAATTAATTAGCCTCTAAGACAACGACGACGACAGCGTTTTAACGTCAATTTGCATTACGTCGAAAACGACCCATTGGTCGGGACTACCCCTCCAAGATCATGAGTCTCACCAACATTCTCACGACTTACTCCTCCTCCGCCGTTAGCTATTCTAGCTCCGCCGCGTCTTGAAATCTTATTATTATGCATCCACACTTTGAAAACGCTTTTATCAACTCCGATCTCCCGACATAACTCCTTAACCGTCACGTCATCCGCTTTCGCCATCCTCCACCCAACTCTCTCCGCGAACTCGAACATCTTCTCCTTCTGGTACTGGCTAAACTTCGTCCTAAACCGTTTCCTCGACATTGGAACCGCCGTGGCTGCTCCTCCGGAGAGTGCGAGGAGCATGTAAGAGGACGAGATCGGTGGTGGAGAAGCTGAATCATCGTCATTTGGACTACGAATTCCCACCGGAGGAGGAGGCCGAGGAAGCTGGTGACGGTTATGAGGTCGAAACTCAATTGCCGGGACCACGGCGGAGAGAGAAGATGGATCTTTTTCACGGCGGTGGAAGTTACGGTGGCAACCACAGGCAGCGCACGTTAGTGAAGTGGGGTCGTTTGAGTTAAACGACGGTGACGGCATAAACTCGCCGCATCCGTCTAATGCATGACCGCCGATTCCGGCGGCGTGGTTCTTAAGACATTCTTTATAAGTCGCAACCGCTTCAGACGCTGAATGATGGTGCAGGTGGTGGCAGCGTATACCGTTGGAAAAAGAAATAGGCTTCCGGGGCTGGATCCGGGTCGGAGCTTCGATCTCGGGTTGCCGTGAATCCAAGTCGGATACAATAGTAGTTGTAGTAGCTATTACATCCATGACTCAAAACATTTAGGGTTTCCGAAAATAAAAGAAAAATATTTTGTAAGATGAAAATCTTTGGGAATTTTGGATGAGTTTTGGTTAATTGGATAGGAATAAGATTAAGAAAAAACAAAAAGTATGATTTCCTAGTGATGGGAGGAGAAGAAGAAGAAGAAGAGATGAGAAGTGAAGATAAGATAAAGATTGCACTAAACACAAATGGTTAATTGTAAAGTTGTAATATATTTGGGTTTAAGGATTTGGACAGCTATAACATTAGTAAGCGAGAATTTTTAAAAAAATATGTATTACTGCTCAACTCTCATGGAGGAATAACGGATGAGATGTTGAAGACTGTTGATAATGAGAAATCCAAGTTGTGTGGTTGAGATTCATAATCATTATGGGGTTTCTCTTCTTCTTTTTTTTCTTTTTGCTTGGACAATTTTTTAACCATGGTTTGTTGACCCACCCTAGGGTTAAAAATAAAGACAAGTGTCATAAATATAGGCTAATGAATAGCGTTCATAGAGCAGCATCTAATGTGAGTCATGTCTTTTTCTTTTTGCTAAATTTGTATCTCCATGACGTTGACAACTAATTAATATTTATACTCGAATATATATCAGTATTAATCTCTCTCCTTTGTTACCTTTTGATTAATCTTGCTTTGCTTTTGGTCTGAATATAACTAAATAAAGCACAGATAAAGAAAGTTGACTAAAAACTTGATTGGTTTATCCGTAACCATAAGTAAATTCGTTTCAAATAGCTAAATTTTAAAAATTGTTTTTTAACCAGCGTTTTGGTTGTGATTAATTAAAATTTTTATTTTTATTATTTCATAATCTATAATACTGATAAAAGAATTTAAAAAAAAAAAAAAAAGTAAAATAAAATTTATTTTCTCTTATCAAAAATTATCATATTAAAATTAAAATTTTATATATGTATTCTCTAAACTAAAATATATTTATAAGTATAAAAATATTATTTTATATAAACAAATATTTCAAACCTTTGAAAATAAATAATTTTAACTAGTTATTCTAGAATTTAATAAAAATTAGATTTTTAAAATTTTATTTTATTAGTAAAATTTTTGTGTTTTATAAAAAATATATTATAAATATACTTTATATTAAATCGCTACTGAAGCTACTGTCTAAAAAAAAAAAAATTGTACATACATTTGTTTCTAATTGGTAAATCAATTATAAATCATTTAATATCGTGAATAACCGCAACTTTTCATTTCTACACATTTTTGTATTTGTAACCATAACCATTGTGTTTAAACCGATTAAATTCTTATACATGTTGATTTAAGTGCTGCTAAAGAACAAAACGTGAATGATTATCCGTTTTGCTTAACTAGGGAAGATATAAACATTTTCAAAATAGTTGCTTAATTTATGTACTTCTAAAGTACTTAACTCATAAATGTTTCTTGATTAGCTGACGGTTAAAGTGGCCTTGAGCAAAGGAGACAACAAAAGAAAGGCTAATAAAGTGACACGAATATCGGTGGAGAAACGACATCGTTCGTCTCAAACCTCATAACCATTAGGAACTGTCTTTAATCAGAGGCCTGGATCAAAAAGATTATATCACAATTACGAATAAGTGGATAAGAATTCACAATTCTTAGCAAAAATTCCGATTAATAGTTAACACCTTTCTAAGCCATTTACTATCCTCTAAACAAGAAAGGTGTGAAGTTGTCAAAACACAAAACAGCTAACACGTGGCCATATCTTGCCATATGGCGCTGCATAATCAAATAAGATCGAAGAGATTTTTCTTGTTCTTATCAAATAAGATACATTGAACTTCATATTACTTAATTAATGTCGATATATATTACGACTTGCACGACTTATGAGAACCAAAATAGGGAACAACAATATCAACATTTCCAGCATTTAGATATGACCTGATTATTACCTCATTAACGTTATATTTTTGTTTGTCAACCATTAACCCTAGATTTCACAAAGAACTAAATATATATAGTATTAAAATAGGTTATAGGGTTCCTTACTTTTTGGCTAGGAAAAATAAGGCAAATAAATAAGTTTGTATGCCCACAACAAGGATACTATTAGATTTTTCCCAGGATATATATATATATATATATATATATATATATATATATATATATATATATATATTGTGTGTTTTGGTAAATTATCATCCAGGATATATTTTCTTACAGATTTTGATTTTATATCCTGTGTAAATTTTGATTATAATCGCTATAGCATTAAGTGTCAGTATATGTATTTATATTCTCTATATGTCCTTGTATTAGTATACAACAGTAAAAACATAGCCACACATTTACATATCCACGCATTTATGTACTAAGTTTGGAAGGATATGTCATATACGATGAACGTATGGGTGGCTAGTAATTTATTAATTCGTATTATACTCCGGTTTTATTAGAAAAAAGAACAATGAAACTTTTTTCTCTATGCCAGCGAAATAATTCTTAGTTTTTTTTTGGTATGATGAAAATATAAAAAAACAATGAAAACAATAAAATACATACTGATGTGCGCGACAACTTGAGAAGAAATGGAGGAAACTACTTTATTGACTAAGACAAGTTGGCTCTTAAATTCTTGATAAAGAAGAAGAAGAAGAAAAAGAAAAGGTAACCTCTTAATTTCACATTATGCCAAAAACAAAACTGGTTCAATCTAGCGTATCTAGCCGCGTTTAATATTTAATAAGCTAAGTAACTATTCAAATTTTATATTGCAGATAAGATAGGGCTTGTTTCATTCTTTACAAACTTTATTCTTTTGGAGAATGTAGGAATAAACAAAAAAATTAGTGGGATTGACTGAAAATCTGAAACACTCGAAGTTGTGTAAAACCGGAAACGTCATTTACGAGAGCCCGATGCTTAAAACGTTGGCCCAATTTGAACGGGTTTATAATGGGCCGAAAACGATTAAGTGAATAATACAATACAAGTGGAGTGGGGAGGATTGTAGTTCCCTTGTCATAATATAGTTTGAAACATTATTAGTTGGGATAATTAACTTACTAAGATGATTTTGTCTGCTTTTGTGAGAATTTCAGGATTGATTTAAACCTTATTTCAGAAAAAAATGGTTTGGAACTTATGCCTCCTGGCTTAAACAGACCAACGATTAATTGAGTGTGGCTGTTCTAAGATACCATAATCTTTTAGTCAGGAGATCATATGATCTAAAGAACAAACGAAGACAGCTCAAGATTGTTGAATCAATGAGTTCTCACGAAGATGAAGCTGTCTCAATCTAAGTCGATTTTGCAGCTGCAGCTTTGGTGTAGATAGGGTGAAGAACATGACCAGCCTTTGGATCAACATGAATCCATTTGCGTCCAGTTATCTTGTTTTTCTCAAACCTGACTCGTCCTTCCTTCAATGCAAACAGAGTATGATCCTTACCAATCCCAACATAGTCTCCAGGATGAAACCAAGTTCCGCGTTGACGAACTATTATGTTTCCAGGTATCACATTCTGTAAAATCATAACCAGAGCTAAGATTGATTTGATAATCTGAATACTATCTAGCTCATTGTTCTTTTCTTACCTCTCTTCCGAATTTCTTAACGCCGAGATTCTTGGGTTTAAGAGTCACGGCCGTTCTTTGTAGAACCAGCGGTTTTCTTAGTAGCCCAACGCTTGAAGACCAAACTCAATCCACTTGAAGAACCATCTTTAACATCCCAAAACAACACAAATGAGTTAACAAGAAAAAGATCATCAAAATACAGAGAGATTGATAAGTGTGTATATATACACCAGAAATGCTACTGCCATTATAAGCTGGACTCTCAGTGATTAGTTCCCTCAAACTAACTCTTCTGCAAATGGATGCTGCTGTGTTTAAGAAATTCATTTTTTCAGAATCTGCAAGCAACAAAGTGAACCTTTAAACGTAAAGCTTTCAATGAGAACCAATACATTACAAAGCATTTCTTAAGCAACTGGGTTTTTGTTCTCTCAAATTCGAAACTCCACCAACGTCCGATTAACTAATTCGTGATCAAATCTGAGATTTACCAACCGCAGTAATGGATCATCGTTAAAAAAAAAACCTAGAATTAGCCGACCAAAATGGGTCTAATCGCCCGATTTCTCCAATTCGGTTTAGGTTTAAGAAAGGAAGATATTTACCGGATATTTTCGATTTCAGTTGACTGCGACCGACGACAAGCGTGACCGGTGATGGCGACGGCGACGGATGCGCGATTAGGATGACGGCGCGGGAGCGAAGGGGCTTAAAGGAGTCCGAGTCTGAAATGCCGGAAAAACATGATCTCAAATGCCGACTTCGAGTAAAATGATCTGATTATTTTTCAAATTAGTTTATATAATACTAATTGTAAGTGTTACCGACAAAACATATTATTTCATATCTTTTTTACACGTAATGTATATACAAGGTTCAAATTTTATTAGGGTTCAAATATGATATTTTGTGTATGATATAATTAAGTATAAGTATATGCAAATATTTAAAAAGTATAAACATATATAATGTAAATAATGTAAAAAAAATGCGATAGCTTAAATGGTAATTAATGGGAGAAATTTAGAATTCGAATCAACTATATTCATTATTTTATTTTAAAATAAATATTAAAATCATCAGAATGTCATAATAAATCATTTAATGTGAATCACAAATTCCCAAAAATTAGTATTTCAACTTTGATCCGGCTTGAAGCCAAAACCCTATTTGTCAAGTCTCAACTATACACACAGAGGGTCTTCACGTTTCCCTTTTTTACATTATGACCCCTATATTTTAGTTTAGGTCAAAATTGAAAATAATTATTTACCGATGTTAATTTGTCTAGTCATTTCATTTGTGATTTTAATCTATTTTATACTTGCATTGTTACACACTATCTACATATTTCATAATTAGGTATGCTCATTCGTTTTATTTGTTTTTTAAAGAAAAAGTTTAACAAAATCGTACTTCATAACAAGAAAATAGCTCCGTTCAAATATCTGTTTTTGGAAAAGAAACCAAACCTAGTCTAATTTATAAAAATATCTTAGATGTCTTGTATATAACTTAGGCTTGTAAGTTGAAATGATGAACATTATCTTAATTTCTTGTAAGTTTAACAACTTAATGTTGTATTTCTTCTTCTACATGCATGTGTTAGAACAACTTGACATGATCTAGACGCTTTTTGAGACAATAATCAATATCCATGTGATCTATCACATGCTTTCAAATCTTTCTATGAAAATATGGTTTTGATATTATATTTCAATGTTTTCTTTCAAATGGTCCTACGGTCCGTGCTTTGCCGTGCCCGTACCCCGACCCTACAAGTTTCTTATATTAACCTTGTAATAAATTGTGTGTCACGCGAATTATTTACAAACATAAATAAAAGTAAAAAGTTTTTGGGGTAAAAAAATTAGTATAGTTCAAAATTTCATATTGTTAGGGGGAATCAGTAGCTAAAAATGACTTGTAATGGTATAGGTACAATAGGTATGTCTAGTCTAGTGTGGAAAATTATAAACCGAGACGATGCTGAACCAATTTGTCTAATAAATCGATTCTAAAACTAAAACTATATCAAACAAGACATAATCCTCCACTCGATTTTTATATAGAATCGGAATATAACTAAAGCCACAACTAGATTGGACACTCTAATATATTATCTTCACCTTCAAACTAATCTTATTCATTGTCATTTCTTATAAGTTCTGTCTTTTTTATACATTTGAATATTTTTTTCCAACTACATTTGTATATATCCTATTATATACATCAATATAATAACATAGATAAGTCTTGTTTTTCGTCAATAGATATGGCTAAATACATTTTCTCATATACTTTATTTTGTCACATCTCATTAAATATATTTATAATTATGATTGATAAAAAGTGACTCTATTCGTTATTAGAAAAGATAATATTTCTTACTTAAAACCAAAAATATCCCAATGTTCCCTCCTTTTCTCCGAGCAGATCGACTCAAAACAATAATTGGAAGAGCATGTGGAGCTGACTAAACTGCACATGCCTTCTCTGTTTTCCTTGTCAAACTTTTTTAGTTTTTTATTCCTACTAAAAACAACTTTAGATGAAAAAAACATCTTTAGTATCGAGAAACTACTTTAGCTGATTTGATATTTACACAGTATGCAAGTTGGGATGTGTATGCAACTATGTATGTGTGTGTACTATATACGTCTAATTTGTTGCATATGTGTTTCAAGTTGCTTTTTATTCATCGTAATGTGTCTTTCCTTTCCGAACTATATGCCTAGTGGTTTGTGAAGTACCTATGTTTTAAGGTTCTCTGCACTTTTGTAATATCTCAAATCAGTTGTAAACAAAAATGTGGTATCTAGATCATAACTCTAAAACAATATTCATTCAGTTACAATTTCACTTTACCACGAACTGGTTCATCTATAGATTGGATGCCTCGATTGACAATAAAAATATAAAAATAAATTGTTGATTGAAATCTGCGAAGCAATCAATCTGAAAAACCCTGATTATAACGGCAGATCTAGATCAGAAGAATTAATATTAAGAATCACGAATGAAATGAATGAATTTCTCTTGACTATATTCTGAAACTTTATTTAACTAATAATTATCCGTCAACAAACACTGGTATAGTAAGATTGTGATTAAAATTTACAGTTGGGACCGTTGGTCAGATGACTCAGATCTAACTCCCGTCTCCTTCTTCAATGCACCGTTCTTTTTTCTTCTTCTTAAGTTACGATGTTTAATTCTTAATTATATTTGTTACCTTTAATAGTATATTTGTGGTTAAAACATTTAATATTGTCTAAACTATCTAACAGTTCATAATATAGTACATAAGTTTTCTTAAACCATGTGCAAACCATCCAACCACAGTTTACCAATGGCAAGTAGCAAAATGAGGACTAGCATCGAAGGCTTACGTGGCAGAATATAGTTGGAGGAGTACTATAATAACGATATGTGTTGCCGCAGATAATAACTAATAGAAGCCAGTGTGTGTATATATAGCTTATATGCAACATCTTAGGGTCCTCAACCAAGACTCCTCTCTCAGTATACTTCCTTTCAAATCTCTAACAAAAGAGACCGAACTAGTTTGAGAGATTTAGAGGAGTGTTTGGTTCTTCGGATACTTTATATCCCAAAAAATTAAAAATGGCCAAGTCATATGGTGCTCTCATTCTCTTGGCCCTCATTGTCTTCTCCATGCTTCAAACCATGGTAACATCTCAATCTTATTATTATTATTATTTTATTCTTATTAACAAAATATATGGAACTCTTGTTGTACTTTTGGTTATAATATTTCAAATTTGTTTTTCATGAAATTAATATACTTGTTTTCGCTTTCTTTTTTAGGTTGTGGCCTCAAATAGCTCTAAAGGGAAATGGAACCCGGTAAGTTTTATTATTTAAATTGACAAGAAATATTGTAAACAATAAAATTACCTATTTTCATCTCTTAAATGAACAAAATGTGTTTTGATTATTTACTTATTATATATTGTTACTCTTTGGTTAATTTTCAGAAACGTTATGGACCAGGAAGCCTGAAACGTTCCCGTAAGTGTTTCCTTCGCATCTTTAAACTAAGCAAAATTATTTTAATTTATATTTGACGATATTAAGACCAAATCGATGATTAACTGTAGAAAATGTACGTAGCTAGTTAAGCAAATCAAACTTTTATTTTGAGTAAACAAAAAATGCAAGAGCATTTCAGTTCCATAAAAACTGTCGAACATGTTAAAAGTGGTGTCTAAAGTGGACTGTTTGGTCAGATCTGTAGACTCTCAAATATTTAAGATATTGCCAAATTTACCCCTGAATGATAGTCATATAGTCAAAGCAACCCACTGTCTTGGGACCCCCACACACGGTCAAAAAGACATTAACATGTCCCTGTTTTTGTCATCACTTTACGTTTCTTTTCACTAGGTTCAGTTATTTATTAGTATATAAAATATGGACTAATTTTTTCAAAATTTTGGTTGTATGGAATGACCAGAATGTCCATCGGAATGCAACAGAAGGTGTAGCCATACACAGTACCACAAGGCCTGCATTACGTTCTGCAACAAATGCTGCAGAAAGTGTCTGTGTGTGCCTCCGGGGTATTATGGGAATAAACAAGTTTGCTCTTGCTACAACAACTGGAAAACTCAAGAGGGTGGACCAAAATGCCCTTAAAATATCCCTCTGGCTTTTATATCATCACTTTTTATAATAAAATAATTCGACGATCATTTACTTTAATTTCACATTGATCAATGTTTCATTTTAATTTACTTTTATTCCTAATGTTGTAATGTTATGTCACTCCTTTGGGATTTTGTTCTAAATCCTTAAAAAAATGAGAGTGGCCTATGAGTGATATTTTCATGAATATTTAATGTTTCTAAATATTATCCGGGGCGAATACATAAAACCCAAAAATAACAAAAGGGACAAAGAAACAATACAGTTTCTAAATCCCTCCAAGAAAAGTTGGATACAAAAGATGTGAGACGTAGTTAATATAATGGGCCTCTTAACCCAGTCCTAGAAAGCCCATTATTGATTCATTATAATTTTGTCAGTAAAAGCCCATTATTGATTTTCCACGCCTTTTCTGGAAATCACGTGTTCCATTAATATAATTGCGTTTGTTTCTCCGTCCGTGACAAGAGGCGGCCAGAAGGAACGTGGCCTTGTTCGAAATAATCGCAATAAATTTATGACAATGATATTGAATCGGTTCGCTGATAAAATGATACTTGATATAAACCACAATCTTAAAATTTTATTTTTTTGAACTAGAAGCTTATAAACTGTTAAACCGTTACCCCACGTAACAATAAATTCTTAACACTTTTTTAAAAATGCATGCAGCTTATAGGTTTATATCGACTCAATGATAATGGATGGAAAAATAAAACGATTTAATTATAATACTAACCCTTTTAAAATAACGAGTATTAATTTGAATTTTGATAGTGATATTATTATAACATTATCACAAACTATTAGTTCTTATCTATAATAATGTTAGTTGTGCCTAAATTAATAATTTGTGCTGCTCCGTGTACAATTATTTTAAATGTAATTTGTTACAAATGTAATTTATGTAAATTATAAATATTTGGTGGTGAAAATAATTTTAAAGTTTCATCTTATGAGCCAATTAAAGAGTCTTAAAATTTCAAATTTATATATAAATATTGACTAAAATAATAATTGTAATTTGATTTTTATGCTAATTTTCTTCTTTTTTTTTGTTTTAAACGGAGTTATTATGTATACAAAAAAATAGAAATTACACACGGCGTATCTGACCACCGTTAAAAATTATTATTATTCGTAAAATGATTAATTAACACTTAAAACATATATATAATCATTAATACATAAAAATCATTAATATCTCTATGAAATTATCATAGTAAATTTATAATGCATAAACAAACAAAAAAATGTGTGATGGAGTGGAGTTAATGAGAGAATAAAGATGAAACTCTCCATCTATTCATAAAAAGTATGGACTTAGAGATAAGACAAAATTTAGAATATTCGGATTGATTAAGATTCACATTTATAAAATCTATGATTAGATTTTAATTGTAACAAATCATTTGTTTCTATAATTGGAAATTAACACGATATATGGCTTAATTTATTTTGCATTCAAACTTAAAAGTTCAAATTTGAGAATATTCGAATAGTTAGAACTGATTTTTAAAAACAGATTTTAATTTTAATAATAATTAATTTTCAAAAATCAAATATTTTAATATTATGTTGATCGAGGCTAAAATTTTGAAACTTATTTTGGCTTCAAACCGAAAAAATTTAAATTTAAGAATATTTGGATTTTAAAAATATTCTAATATATTAAGATTTTAATTGTAACAAATAATTAATTTTCAAAATTTGATATTAACACAATATATGCCTAAATCTCAGTTAATTGTTTTAAAATTTTGAATGTAGATATTCCTTTACAATAAATCGATTGCGAAAATCAATCCAGCTTCTCTATTTGAATATATCTTAATAATTAAAACTAAATTAATGTGAAATATAAAGTTAAGTAAACTGTTATTGTTTTTAAAATCTGGAATAAATATGTAGATATGTTAATTTTGAATTTTAAATTTTATATTTGTAAATCTGTTAACTTATATGAATATAATTAAGAGCATATATTGTGTTCTTGTATGACAATATATGAAAATAATTTCAAATACGTTTTATATGAAAATAATTTATATGAGATATATCTTAAATAGTAACCATGAAAATTTCTTATATTTTAATTAAAATTAATATATCACAATTGAAAATTAGTAACAATATAATGTTTCATTTTATTTAATTTCAATATACAATGCTTTCCTTTTAATAGTATATATATATATGTATAATGTTTTAGGAAGAAAAACTTTGTTCGAAGTTAAAATTTTGAAATTTATTTTGGTTCTAAATCTTAAAAATTTAAATTTAAAATTTTGGATTTTAAAGATATTCATATATATTAAGATTTTAACTGTAACAAATAATTAGTTTTAAAAAATCGATATTATCATAATATATGTCTAAACCTCACTTGAATTTTTTTCAAAATTTTGAATGTAGATATTCCTTTACAATAAATCGATTGCGAAAATCAATTCAGTTTCTCTATTTGAATATATCTTAATTAAAACTAAATTAATGTGAAATATAAAGTTTGGTAAACTGTTATTGTTTTTAAAATCTGGAATAAATATGTAGATATTTTAATTTTGAATTTTAAATTTTATATTTGTAAATCTGTTAATTTATATGAATATAATTAAGAGCATATATTGTGTTTTTATATGAAAATAATTTCAAATAATTTTTTATATAAAAAATAATTTCAAATATGTTTTTATATGAAAATAATTTATATGCGTAGCACATAAACCACTAATAAAATGTTGTGCATAAACGTCAGGTTATAATATTAATTTTATATTATATATATATATTTGTGTGTGTGTGTTTTGAGTTTTTTTTATAACTTGCGATTTCTTTCTATCTATCTCTGTCGTCTCTCGATCTCTCGTCTCATCTCTCACTTTGTCTTTTCCCGACATCGAAGGAGCAGAGTCGAAGATTAAACAATTATGAACGAGAAGGAAAATTTCATGTCGGAGCCATTCATCGTTAAGGAGATTGATGATGAAGAAGCAACGCGTCATGATTATTGTGATAATTCACACAGCAATACTTCCTTCTCCAAGACTTGTTTCCATGGCATTAACGCTTTATCAGGTTTAATTTCTCTTCTTTAAGAAATTTTATTTTTCCCTTCTTGATTTGTTCAACGCTTCATTCTTCCCATCTCCAATCTCCATTACCCACGGAGACTGATCCAACTCTTAGCTTATCCACATACACACCTATATCTATATGTGCGTGTGTGTATATATATATATATATATATACATTCACTGCTTTCTCATTAATTTATCTCACTATAGTATAACTTACCTTTTTATATATTATATGATACAAAGAAAACTAAATTTAGATATATTCTAGATGTTCTTAACTCAAGTTTTTTACTTTATTTTGTTTCTAGATTGGTGTGTTGGAGGTCCAATCCTATTTTTTTCGTCTTTCACTCTTATCTTATCTTGCCTCAGTTTTTTGGTTAATTGATCCTTTTCCCGTTAATTTAAGTATATGAACCCAAATTAAAACCCTTTCTAGTTCAACTCGAATTGGGTTATTTTTTCGTCCAGATGCAATTTCATAAGTTTCTTTTAATACAAAAAAGGTATAGCAAACAAACCAATTGGTTTGGTCCAAATGAATTAAAGTATTAAACACTGATTTGGCGGAGTTTCCAGTGGAGTCTATTTTTTATTAGCTAAATGATAAATTATAAATGTGTTTAGACCACATTTATGGGTCTATCAGTTCTTTTTAAAATGGTTAAGTATAATTATGGGTCTATCAAATAGGTCATTGTTATATTTTTGTTTTAACGTTTATAAACCAAGCTACTTTTCGACCAAAAAAAAACCAAGCTAGTTAGTTCTTTCTTTTTGGTTTAAATTGATAAAAGTGTTTAGGATATAATATCTGTGTGTAATACTTTGAATTTTGTTTCTAATAATTTACTCATTAAATGCCATTGAAAATTGTCGAAAATTTTAGTTTTAAACAACACAAGACTTTTAATACCATATTTTAATGAAATATTTAAAATCTTAATTAACACAGAATTTTAAATTCTAAACCATGATTTAGACATATCAAACTCAATAACACCATGTTTAAAGGATAGTTTAGAATCATATATTAGAAAACAATAGATTATGTTTGGATGTAGATTATATGAGAATCCATACTGAAAATGTTTCGTTCTACACATGTCTGGCCAAACAGTTTTTGTTTTGTTGAAAGGCCTGGCCAAACATTCATAAGCCATTCTCATTATCTTGTATATATGGAGACAAAAAAGACTAAATATTTACATAAAAAGAAGCCAACAATTCCAATTCTCTTTCAATATCTAAATACAACGTGTCGTCCCTTATAACAAACCCTTAACAACACGTCTTCCATTTTCAAATTGTGTTCTTCTACTTCTACAAAACCGCTTGAATAAAATCAAATCATACCTTGATAACGATCTAGTCAACGATTAGGTCTTTGCGTTGTGCATTTGCGTTTGAATGTATTTTGTAAATAATTTACACACAAAAAAAGGGTTTGCATTTGCGTTTTAAACAAACATTCTTCTAATCAACTTTTCTTGTCTTTTTCTTCTAGGTGTGGGTATATTATCGGTCCCATATGCATTAGCATCCGGAGGATGGCTAGGTTTGATGATACTCTTCACCGTAGCAATCACAACTTTCTATTGTGCAATTCTCATTAAAAGATGTATGGACATGGATCCACTTCTTAGATCTTACCCTGACATTGGGTACAAAGCCTTTGGAAACACAGGACGTGTCGTCGTATCCATCTTCATGAACCTCGAGCTTTATCTAGTTGCGACTAGTTTCTTGATCCTAGAAGGTGACAACCTTAACAAACTCTTCTCAAACGTTAGATTCAACTTCCTGGGACTTGAATTCGGAGGCAAGCAAATGTTCATCGTCCTTGTAGCTCTCATTATTCTTCCTTCAGTTTGGTTAGACGACATGAGGATTCTTTCTTATGTTTCCGCGAGTGGTGTCTTTGCTTCCGGGTTGATTCTTGCTTCTATCTTTTGGGTTGGAGCTTTTGATGAAGTAGGGTTCAAGAACAATGACTCAGAGATCTTTCGTCTTAATGGAGTCACTACTTCCGTGAGCTTATACGCGTTTTGTTACTGCGCTCATCCTGTTTTCCCAACTCTATACACTTCCATGAAAAACAAACGCCAATTCTCAAACGTAAGTTTCATAAAAAACATCGTTATATATAATTTTCTTAACGAAGCACATACTAATGATTTTGTATGGGTTTTTTCCACATTTGTAGGTTATGGTTATATGTTTCACAATATGCACATTCATATACGCATCAGTGGCGATATTGGGTTACTTAATGTATGGATCAAATGTAGAATCACAGATCACATTGAATCTTCCTACTGATAAGCTTAGTTCAAAAGTGGCGATATGTACTACATTGGTGAACCCAATAGCTAAGTTTGCTCTCATGGTTACGCCAATTATCGACGCGATGAGAAGCCGGTTTTCCCGGTTTTTGCCTAACAAAAGAGCCGCCGGTTTATTTCTGAGTACGATGTTGGTTATAAGCAATGTGATAGTGGCATTGCTTCTTCCGTTTTTCGGTGATCTCATGAGTTTGGTCGGAGCATTCTTGAGCGCATCCGCATCGGTTATATTGCCATGTTTGTGTTACCTAAAGATCTCTGGGAAATACCGAAGACTTGGGTTCGAAACACTGGTTCTTATCGGTATTATATTAACCGGTATCGTGGTTGTGATAACCGGAACATACCAAGCGATTAAGGACATTTTTGGACGATTTTAAAGATTCCAATAGGTGAGGTCTACTGTTATAATTTTTATTTAGGAAGAAATATATAATACCAATACCATAGTTTTTTAATTTACTTATTCATGTTTCCGGACCGGAAGTTCCGGTTTGATTTGTATTAGACACGAATAAAGTCTTTGGTTCGAACTGTATCCTCGGCATTTAACGGTTTATCAGTATATTCACAAAATAGCTCGAAATTCGTCTCCGGTTAAAGTTTCCTTCTCCAACAAAACATCGACAAGCATGTCTATGGCTTCTCTGTTACTCCTCACGAGGTTCTTCGCGATCTCGTTATCAATTTCCTCCGCAATTTTCTCGGACATGGAGTTCCTCAAATCTCCCAACAGCATCAATCTCATCAATGAAGACTAAACAAGGTGAATTAGCCTTTGCCTTGTTGAACAAGTCTCTAACCCTAGTTCCTACACCAACAAACATCTCTATGAACTCCGAGCCGGACAGTGAGAAAAATGGAACAATGGGGCCAAAGAGTAGTGATTCAAACCCTTGCGTATGCTCTAGATTCTGTATGGTCCCATTTTGCCTTAGACTCAAGTCAAGTCAATGGAAAAAAACTACCTAAATAATCGCTTTCTCGATGATCAATCCTCACTAGACATGAAAAATTGATGGGAAACTTGTATATAAATTTCAAAAGCAATAATTTTTTTTGCTTATATTATAAAATTTGGACCACCTTCAATAGTAAATCTTGTAAGCAACCTTCCAACATGATTGAATCGAGCTCGTTGGAAGTAATGGCAAAACTTGGACTTTATGATAAGAAATAGTTTGAATTCAAGAGACGTTTCTTTAATGAAAGTAACAGTCCTAAAAGTTTCAACATTTATGGTGAAATTTCCAACCAGATCATATACCAAAAACACAGAAACGCCAGAATCTAGAGCATACGCAAGGGTTTGAATCACTAACATGAAAGTCAGAATAAAAAAAAAACCAAAGAACACATTCAAGACTTAAAACGAAAACATTATTCTTCACTATTAACCACTTTCTTTGCAATATCCTCATTGTAAAGCTTTTATTTAAACACATGGACATTAACTTTCTGTAAGAAGTTCTTGTGAAAATAACTAAACCCAAAACCAAAAAAACGAGTTCTTTATAAGCTAACCAAAGTAATCATCATCATCATCATAACCTGTAATGATCCTATCTTTACCTCAAAAAGATTGAACCTTTATCTTCATTTCTTGATCTTCCTTTGCTGCTGTAGCATCTTCTTAGGTCCAGGAACCTCTAATCTCCCAACCGAACACCCACATTTCGCTCTAAAAACCAGCACGGCTCGACCGTTTGGTGGAGCCATCTTCTTCAACTGAGCCTCTAACTCACGGTGATGATCACGAGGCAACTCAAACAAACCCTTCTTGTCCACATTCTTCCCACTCGAGCTACCATTATTAGCACTCTTAACACAATCCTCAGTCTCAAGCTGAATATCAAACTCCGCATTAGCTTTCCTAAGACCTTTGCAATTAGGTTTCCCACATTTATGACGGCTATACAAGAGTATAACAATCATCCAAGCAGATAATGCAGTACAAGAGATGCTTAAAGCGATTAAGCCATAGACAATAGGATCAGGGTTACGCAAAATCTCTTCTTTGACTAAACAAGAGAGCTCTGAGAAGATTTCAATAGATTTGACTGTGATGAATTTGATGTAAGGGAAGATTAAGAACCCGGATGATGTGATCACAGCGATTAGGATTATCAAATCGATTGCAGCTGATCGAGATCCGTCGCAGCAGACAGGGAAATTTGAACAGCTTGATTTTCGATTATTGCTGCCTCTTGGTTTTGGTTGATGATGATAATCTGGTGAATTCGCCATGATCGGAGATTGGTCAACAAGTGAGATTGAGCTCTGGAAATATACCATCTCACAAACTCGAATCCCTTTGAGGAATCAGATCGATTTCAGTTCCCAAATCCGATTCAGGTAACCCTAATCCCGATCAAACACCAAAAATCAAAGCTTGAAATCAAATCGACCAAACAAGACCTGAATAAAAACTTAATCAGAAGAAATTTGGAGTGAACCTGATTTTGGATTGGATCGAAAAAATCTGGGTTCAATCTGATCGGATTTCCCAGTTCATCCGAAAATGAAAATCGGATTTCGCCAAAATCTAATGACTCGGAGCTGTAATTCGAATCTAATTGTATACAGCGAGAGACGTCAAGGATCGATTTTAAAAAAAGGGGAAGTGGGAAACGTAAAGGAGCGTTGAAGCTACAACATCACCGTAGAATTAGAAGAAGATAGACACCAAATATGGAGTTAGGAAATTTTAGATAATCTTCGTCAGCATCATCATCATGATTTGAAAGCTTCTTTCTTTAAGACAGTAAATCGGTGATCGTCGTGTCGTGTCGTGTCGTGTCGTGTAAGAAGGAAGAGAGGAAGTCACAGGAGTTAAGGTTATGAGCAAGATTAAACTCTATCGTTCGTGCATAGGTGTATGTACGTCCAAAGTAATTATTTTTTGAATTAATTTGTACATTGATTATTTTACAGATACTTTATTGATTTCGTGGGTCACTACACTAGACTTCTCTTTCTCTAGGCTTCATTACATTATTATTTTATTATTTTGGGTCTTTTCTGACAATCTTTAAATTATATTTTTCTTTTAAAAAACTATACTACGAGTAAGCTATTATAGAAAAGCCCAAACTCATGAATGAAGCCCAAGACCAATTATTCCATCTAGTATTAGGTAGCTTATTAGCTAACACCTAGAGGACTAGAGTGTAAATATTCCAAGAGCAAATACGACTTTGAGTGGTAGTTCCGTAGGGAGCGAAGGGGACCAAACGCACCAAATATTAAATGGTCAACTGTGAGTAAAAATGTGCAGAATAAACGAAGTAGATGAAACAAAAAAAACATATTGTTAGTCTGTTTTCACTGATCTTTCGTTCAATGCCGGTCTTGAAGGATTGTTATTAGACTATTAGCCCACATTTATGTTTTTGGTAGCTCATTTGGTAAAAACATCAAAAAACAATCAGACCATTTAGTCCACACATGCAGGGTTAACCAACAAAATTGCAGCTATATATGAGAAATTTGTCACAAAATTTTAAATATATATTTATCACAAATTATAAGACTCCAACTCTAAACTTCTTTTGCTTTAGCTTGAAGGTTATTTTGTGCCGGTTCTGTTTTTGGAGTGAACAGTTGAAAAGGACAAACATTGTAAGAGAAAAAGAAATACAAAACTGACGATGATGTTATTAATTTCGTTCTAAGATTAAGTTTCTTTTGTCTTGCTTCGTCCGGAATTACCATTAAGAAAGAGTAAGTAATAAAAAATGTCAAAATTTATTGAAGTGCATAAATATACTTGTATATACATGCTTTTCTTATAAAACTTGGCAAGGCACTCCCACAATCACATGCTTCAATATTATTTTAGACTTTTTTAATAACACAAATTGTTTATTCATCTGTCTTGTTATGTGTTACTATAATTTCGATGGACGGTTGTGATAGTAAAATATCAACACAATATTAATTCTCTTTAACAAAAAAACATAATATTAATTAAAACTAAGTCAAACCTTGTTCCCTAATTAGAAATGAACACGATAATCGATATTCTTTTGTAAAAAAAAAAAAAGACTTAAAGAATGTGTAAATCTTTTTTTTTGGTTGCTTCAACTTGGTATTTTTCCCATTATAATGCCAAAAAAAATAAATTAACTTTCATAGTCAAAAGTTTACTTGCCAAACTCGTGGAGAATAACCTAAGTGCCTAACTTAACAATAGTAAACAATTTCTTTGGGGAGAAACTCTTACCTTTATTAGAAAATCTGGCAGATCTCATCTAATTTCTACAGATTATATTTAGCGACATATTTGACTATCTATTCACGCGGTAAATATAGTCTACAAAGAAAAAAAAATTGATGTTCGTTGATCAAAATGATTCATCCGCAGAATTTGTGGGTTGAATCCGTGGATTAGCTTAAAAATTTTATTCGCAAATTTTTAATTCATTTAATCTGCGGATTAAAATTGATCAATTTGCACATGTTCAGCTCAAAATCTGCAAAACTTGCAGGTAATTCATTATCTGTTTTTTTTATTAAAGAATTTTTTAAAAAATTATGATTTTTTTAGGCCAATCTTCCGAATATCTATTAAAAATAAATAAATAAATAAAATCAACATTTACGAATTATCTGCTAATCCACGGATTTTGAACCAACAATCCGCACTTTGCAAACGAAATATTTAATCCGTATCCACAGTTAATCCGTAAAAAGTTTTTTCTCTGTCGATACGCATCCGTTCTGTGACGGATCAAAACCCGCAAAACCAACAAATTAAATTATTTTTTGACAAGCCCTAGTTGGCAGTGGCAGACATGAGGTGCCCGACTCCAGTTCACATCACGTGGAGTCATCGGTGCTACACGTGTTGCCATACGTGCGAGTTTTCATCTCGATAATCGACTGGCAATTTAAACCATAATTAAGTTTTATTAATTTTTAATATAACTCAATTATATAAAATAAAATATATTGAATATTCTAATAAACTAATTACCATCTTTCTTCATTGGATCTGAAGGTGAAGTAGTTTCCAGGAAAAGTGGAAAACCTTGAAACTAAAGGTTCCCCTTTTCTCTTTATAAAAAGTTTGACTATTATAATAGAAATGGATTGATAACTAACAAACTTCGTAATTAAAATAATGATAAAAAGTTTAATATAAATAAAATCTTCAGAACTTTCAAAAAGACAACAATGGGTCAATCTTGTTTCTTCAAAGTTCTTCTTGTTTCCTCTCTTATACTGCTAATCTTCCTCTCCACTGGTAATAGCTAATTGCCATATTCTTCTTCTTAATCACTCTGTTACAAATATTTTAATGAGTTTATGTTCTTGGCCCTATATTTACGGGTGATATTGAACTTATGCCTGACGTTTTTTTTTTGTGAATTTCTAAGCCATGGGGAGAAACTTGCCAACTGCAGAGTTGTCATGCGTTTACAGTTCTGCTGATCTATTTCGTTCCAGGGTACTTCTTTGTTCTCTACTTGTCTTCTAATCATAGAATGGTACAAAAAGAAATACGACATTTAGGAACTTAGATTGGATCTTAAAAAAAAGGTTAAACTTCTACTGTTAATTATGAATTTATGATATATATTCAGAAGTCAGAACTCTCTCTGCAGAATGCTACGTATGATTTAATTTCTGGGAGTATGTTTTCCATTCATAGTGTAAACAAGATGTGCATTAAACAGTTTTTCGTTGTAACAATACCAAAAAATGTATGGAAATTGTAATTAGAAAATAAAAGGTTCCAAAGAGACTTTTGAACCACTGGTTTTAGGTTTTGATCCACGTAGTCAATCATATTAGTAAAAAGAAATATATATATTCAATTAATTATATTGCAAAATGAATCGAAAAATACAGGAAGGCAATGTAAGGAAGACGACGGAGCTGATGGATTACGAGCCGCCGGGGTCTAACACCAATTGGAATGGTTTCGTCGCCTTTCCTCCTCCCCAGTCTCCACTTCCATAACTGTGTTTGTGTCTGATATTCTCGCAATGAATAACAATATGTAATTTGAAAATTTTAAACTTCTATAAGTTAAAGCTCTACTACTCTCTCCATTGTGGAAAATACGAGTTCAAGTTGTAATATATTTGCTTTGCTGGCTTGCTATAATTGGTGGACACATGGGAAACGCCATTTAAAAATGGAAAACAATCTTCCCACACATCAGTTTAGTTTTTGGGAATTGCAGACTTCTTTTTTTTGGTCGAACATTATTACAATTTCGGTAAAGAAGCTAAGTTTTGCTTCTCTTTAAAAAATCTATTTAAACCGAATGTAGCTTTCTAGACACAAATGTAAAAAGGATGTGAAGCTGTAAAATCTGGGAAACCCAAATCGAATTAATCCAAACCGGACCAAAATTTTATATCGAAAAATCGAAACGAGTTTAATCCAATAAAAAAAATATTTTAATTTAAATTGATTTGTTATTTTTATATTAAAAGAGAATCCAAAATTGTTTCGACGAACACTACAGTAAATTTAAATTTATTAGAAAACCAAAAATATAGTTACTCGAACCGAAAGTAAAATCACACAAATAATTTTATCTTTTATTTTGGAAAACCGAACCAGAATTCGAATTAACGTTCTGATTAAATATTTATACTATTAGTAATTTTGGACCATAAAATATTAAAAACTATTTAAAAATTTATTTGATATTTAACCAAAATATTATTTAATGAATTAATGTCAAATTAACTAGTATAATTGTAAAAACTAAGAACAAACGAACCGATTAAAGTCCGCGCAAACCTTAGAAATACTTATAACCCCAAATCCGAAGAAACGATTTCGTCAAGGAAATCAAGGTTCGTACTTTTTTTGTTTCTCCCCAATCCAAACGTCTCGGAGATCTCTAATCGAAATCTCTAATCGTCCCAATATTGAATTCGACGTCTCAATTTTGTGTGTGTTGCCCCCAGTGGTTACTTCGATAGCTGCGTAGCTTGTTCGTTTGATAGACTAGAGTTCTGAGTTTTGATTTGACATGTTTCTCAGATCTTCTGAGGAAATTGATTGATTACCTTTAGATGTAGATTTATTATATACATACTTGCTTGAATGGTTGTGAAGTGCTACATTTTTTTATTTATTTATTAGTTGAAATAACTCAGAATACTATAGATTTGGAGTTTTGATTGTTTGATTTACATGTGATTGGAAGGTACACATTTTACAATGTCACCAGATCATAGAGATAGCCATGGAAAGAGGTCTCGTCCTCAGTCTGACTACGATGACAATGGTGGAAGCAAAAGGAGATATCGTGGTGACGATAGAGATTCACTCGTGATTGATCGCGATGATACGGTGTACCGATACCTCTGCCCAGTTAAAAAGATTGGGAGTGTTATTGGTAGAGGAGGTGAGATTGTGAAGCAATTGAGAATGGACACGAGATCGAAGATTAGAATAGGGGAGGCAATTCCGGGATGTGACGAGCGTGTGATTACTATCTATAGCCCTAGTGATGAGACAAATGCCTTTGGAGATGGAGAGAAAGTACTTTCTCCTGCGCAGGATGCTTTGTTCAGGATTCATGATAAAGTGCTTGCAGATGATGCGCAAAGCGAAGATAGCTCTGAGGGAGAGCATCAAGTTACTGCTAGGCTGCTTGTTCCTTCAGATCAGATTGGATGTATTCTTGGGAGAGGTGGCCAAATTGTCCAAAACATTCGGAGTGAGACAGGTGCTCAAATTCGCATTATTAAGGACAGAAACATGCCTCTATGTGCCTTGAATTCAGATGAGCTCATTCAGGTATCTTGGAAGGAAATCTGTATTTCTGATTGTCTATTGGCGAATTCCTTATGACGTCATCTATCTTCTGTCAACATTTATGGTCATATTTTTTCACTTAGCTTATTTATCTTCTTTCTAGATATCTGGAGAAGTGCTGATTGTTAAGAAGGCTCTGCATCAGATTGCCTCCCGCCTTCATGAGAATCCTTCACGTAGTCAGAATCTACTTTCTTCTGCAATTGCTGGTGGATATCCTTCTGGTTCACTCATGAGTCATGCGGGTGGTCCTCGAATTGTAGGGTTAGCACCACTGATGGGATCCTTCGGAGGATACAAAAGTGATGCAGGGGATTGGTCACGCCCTTTATACCAAGCTCCAAGAAATGAGCCACCGGCTACAGAGTTCTATATACGGCTAGTTTCCCCAGTTGAAAACATTGCAGGTGTTATTGGGAAAGGTGGTGCTCTAATCAATCAGCTTCGACAGGAAACCAGAGCAAATATAAAAGTTGATAGCTCTAGAACTGAAGGAAACGATTGTTTAATAACTATTTCAGCAAGAGAGGTTTGACTTTCTTTCCAAGGGCTTCTGTCTTTTAGGTAAGAATAGTCTCTCCAGATTTTCTTCCTTGACAGTGTCTTAATCTTTTTTAGGTTTTTGAGGATGCATATTCCCCAACCATAGAAGCAGCTATGCGGCTGCAGCCAAAATGCAGCGGTAAGGTGGAAAGAGATTCTGGACTTGTTTCATTCACCACTCGTCTTCTTGTGCCAAGTTCTAGGATTGGTTGTATCCTTGGTAAAGGAGGAGCCATCATAACTGAGATGAGAAGAATGACCAAAGCTAACATCCGTGTACTCGGGAAGGAAGATCTTCCAAAAGTTGCATCCGATGATGATGAGATGATTCAGGTAAAATTCATAATGTCTTAGGGCTACTCCTCTAATCGCCATTGCAGTTTATCCTCTCACTCTTAAAACTCTTCACGTTGAGCATTAACGAGAAACATTTTGAATGTTCAGATTTCCGGAGAACTTGATGTTGCCAAGGAAGCTCTCATACAAATTACATCAAGATTAAGAGCCAATGTTTTTGATCGGGAAGGTGCTGTTTCTGAACTTATGCCGGTCCTGCCATATGTCCCTGTTGCACCAGATGCTGGTGATAGGTTGGACTATGATAGTAGAGATGGCAGAAGACTTGAACGAGGGAATCCTTATCCTGGTGGTTATGGCTCAAGTGGTTTGTCTGCTGAAGGTTATTCACCTTATGGTGCGCCGGTATGTCTTCTAAAAGGTTCCATGACATGTTGATTTCAACATATCAGTTCTCAGTTAATGACTCTTCGGATGTGTTTTTATAGGCTGGTGGTAGTAGTAGTACTGCATATGGAGTGTATGGAGGTTATGCATCTGGACGTAGCAGTTCTGGGTGAGATGATTTCTTCCCTTATGTGTTTGTGACACTATCAATTATTTATACTTTAGAACTGCGGAGATCTAGTGTTTCTAATGTTGATGTAGGGCACAGACTTTTGGTTTTCATTTTGCCTAACAACTCTTGGTGGTTGATCCTTATCATGGATTTTGTCATCAGGTTATCCAGCCATTCTTCTACCCATCGACGCAGAAACTATGATTACTAGAAGCTATTGGTGGGTGATTAAAAAGGTTAGATTATTTTATGGTTTGCTTAAGTCCATCATTTAAACTTAGTTTACCTAGCTATTTACCCCAAGTTTATGACATAATCTGATCTGATCTGTCCCGGTGTCAGATTCTGATTCACTGCTTTTTTCCCTTTGTGACCTTTTCCCCTTCCCACTTAAACAGTGTGAGATCCTGAAGCCTGAAGCTAACCCCACAGCCCACAGTTGAAGCCTTTTCACCAAACAAGATGACAAAGCTGAACCACCAAACACTACCTAGGAGAACCGATTATATATGGATGAGATATCTAAGTTTGTTTTTAAAATTTCCATGTCCGCTTGTGACTAAAATACTGCCAAGCTCTTACCCGTTAAACCATATCCATTTGCCTTGGCTGTAATGCTGTCTGTCTTTCAGTTTACCTTTTTCTTTCCTCGGATCAGATTCAGAAACCTTAGTTTGGTTGTGCATAGTTCCGTTTGTATGAATTATTTAACTATGTTAAACGTCTCATGTATTGGGGTTTTAATTACAGCATGCTTAAGCCTCTCTCTGACAGATTTTGGTATCACAAACTATTACCTTATAGTCTCTCAAGAGTCTTTAAAGATCAAATGCAGGGAAAGAGAGGAATGAGCATCTATTAGGTTCTTGTGAACATTGTTCAGGTAAATCAACCAATTGGGTACCAATCGGTTGTTCATTTTGGTCCACATGAAAGGTATATAAACGTTTTCTTCTCTCTCGCGCTCTCTATGTTGTTTCTTTGCACGTATGCTTCTCTGCAAGCAGTGAAGACAGGTTGCTATTTCTGGAAGACTCTGTCGTCGGAATCAATTCTTTTGATCATTAGATTTTTGGTAGCTTCAGCTCGCCAAAAGTTTGCATGGTGAACACTCCGAAGACGGCTTGGTTTTGTGCTCAAGATTGTCCGGTTATCTCACCCGAGCTACCCGGTTTTGTTGCCTATCTCAAAGAATTCTGTTCATTTCGAGAATGTTGAATGATGCGTGAAATTGGTAGATCTCTTTATTTTATTTCTAGTTAGAAATACTGAAAACAACTTCTTTTGTATAATTGTGGATCAATACAAAATTTTGTATGTACTTTGTGTTTTTATTGTCTTTCCAAAACACTTGCTTGTGTTTGCACTCAAAACACCACACAATTCAAAGGTTAGGCCTGTTTATGTATAAACGTCGTACAAGGCAAATGTCAGTTTACAATTTTGCAATCTATGAAACGCTGTCGTTTCTAAGTGGTTTCGATCCTTAAAATTCGTCGTCACCTTGCTTAGTCGAATGCTGGAGCTGGAATGCAGCAGATGAATAAGAAGAAGGCAAATAAAGTTCGATTAATCTCTGCAATCGCATGCTTAATCTTCTCTCCGTCAGTCACTATACTCGGCTTCGTTTTCCTAACAAGCTTTCTTGTCTCTCATGTCGTTACTCTTTCGCGTTTTTCTCTACTACCTCATCTGCTTCGTCCTCTTCTTCCTTGCGAAATGACCCAGCGATCCATACAAATGATGAATCTTCCTCGTTTAATTTACTCTCCTTTGGTATATTGGATTCGATTTCAAGATCTCTTGGTGGGGCAGCGAAGGAGAACCGTGGCGTTACTAGTTCTTCATCTCTAAAAGACTTTCTTTTGGAGTTTTCCGATGTGGTTCCCGAAATTATCCGTAGATTTAGGAGATTTCAGGGCTTGCAACCTGAAAATGTGCTTGAATTGTTACTGGGTTTTGAATCTGAGCTCCAGAGAAGTGGAATTGGGAGTAGAAAGGTACCAGCTTTATGGGAGATTTTCAGATGGGCTAGTGGGCAATACAAAGGGTTTAAGCATCTACCTCAGGCTTGTGAAATCATGGCATCGATGCTTATCAAGGAAGTAATGGTTAAGGAAGTTGAATTTTTGCTTATGGAAATGGAGAGCCTTGGAGATACGTTGGATAAGGAGGGGATTTTCTGTGATTTGATTGAGAAGTACGTTGATGATTTTGATTCCAGGAAGGCAGTTATGTTGTTTGATTGGATGAGGCGTAAGGGTTTAGTACCTTTAACTTCGTGTTACCAGATTTTAGTTGATCATTTGGTTAGAGTTTACAGAACAGAATCAGCATATAGAATTTGTTTGGATTGGGTGGAGACAACGGCTGAATCAAATCACATGAACATAGATAGAATTGGGAAAGTTATCGAGTTGCTATGCTTGGACCAGAGGGTTCAGGAGGCTAGAGTCCTGGCCAGAAAGCTTGTGGCTTTAGGTTGTAACCTGAATACCTCAATATATAGTAAGATTGCTTTAGGATACAACGAGAAGCAAGACTTTGAGGATTTGCTGACTTTTATTGGTGAAGTTAATTATGAACCTGATCTATTTGTTGGCAATAGGATTGTGCATTCTCTCTGCAGGAGGTTTGGCTCGGAGAGAGCTTATGTATATATGGAGGAGCTTGAACATTTGGGTTTTAAACCCGATGAGGCCACTTTCGGTATCTTGATTGGTTGGTGTTGTCATGAAGGAGATATCAAAAGAGCCTTACTTTATTTTTCCGAGATTATGGCAAAGGGTTTAAAACCCGATGTGTATAGTTACAATGCTATCTTAAGTGGGCTTTTTAGAAAAGGATTGTGGCAATATACCCGCTGTATTCTGGATGAGATCAAGGAAAATGAAATGATGCTCAGCTTGTCTACATTTAAGATAATGGTAACTGGATACTGCAAAGCTAGACAGTTTGAAGAAGTTAAGACGATTGTCAACGAGATGTGTAGTTATGGGTTAATTGAAGCTTCTAAAGTTGAAGATCCGCTTTCAGAAGCTTTCAGTTTAGTAGGATTTGATCCATTAGCTGTTAGATTGAAAAGAGACAATAATTCCGGATTCTCCAAAGCAGAGTTCTTCGATGATCTGGGGAATGGGCTATACTTGGACACTGATTTGGATGCTTATGAGCAGAGGGTGAATATGGTACTTGACAGGTCTGTGCTACCGCAATTTACGTTGCTTATCATTAGAGCATGTAAGGACGGCGATTTACAAATAGCTTTGGGGCTTCTTGATGAAATGACACGATGGGGTCAAAAACTATCATGCCGAGGTTTCACTGTTTTAATGAAGAGTCTCCGTACATCGCGTTCCCTTGTCAGAGTAAGTGTTAGCCTATTGGAAAAATGGCCAAAGCTGGCTAATCAATTAGATGGAGAAACCCTTAACTTTCTTGTTCAAGAATATTGCAAGAAGGGATTTAACCGCCATAGCAAACTCATTTTCCATAGAATGGTTCAAATGCATCATCCTATCGATAACACAACGTACACATCTTTGATAACTTGCTTCTGTAAGAAAGAAACACTCAATGATATAATGAATGTGTGGGGTGCTGCCCATAATGTTAATTGGTTGCCTGAATTGAACAATTGCGGAGCTTTGTGGGAATGTCTCGTCCGGAAAGGACTGGTGGAGGAAGCTGTTAAACTCTTTGAGCGTGTACTCATTTCGTATCCTCTATCACAGTCAGAAGCGTGTAGGATTTTTGTCGAGAAGCTCACAGTTCTTGGGTTTTCTCGTATTGCTCATTCTGTTGTTAAAAGACTTGAAAAAGAGGGTTACGTTGTGGAAGAAGAGGTTTACAATCGTGTTATCAAAGGACTCTGCAATGAGAAGAATGATTCAGCTGCATTTGTTATACTTAGCGAAATGCTAGACAAGAAATACATTCCGAGCTTCAAAAGTTGTTTGATGTTAATTCCTCGGCTTTGTAGAGCTAACAAAGCAGAAAAGGCATTTACTTTAGCAGAGCAATCAGATTCATCTTGCGGCTACTATGCTTTGATAGAAGGACTATCCTTAGCTGGGATGATGTTTGATGCAGAAAATCAGTTACGGATAATGTTATCAAAGGGGTCGTTACCAAGTAACAATATCTATAATCTGATGTTTCAAGGTTATTGTAAAGGTAACAACTGGAGGAAAGTTGAGGAAATACTAGGAATCTTTGTAAGGAAGAACATAATCTGTTCGGTTACGAGTTATAGAGAATATGTTCGGAAAATGTGTTTAGAGCGTCAGTTTCTCTCTGCAATTAGTCTGAAGGAGTTTCTGTTGCTAGGAGAAAGCAGTCCTGGTGGCATAATCATCTATAATTTGCTGATTTTCTATCTGTTTCTGGCTAAGAATTGCTCGGAGGTTAATAAAGTCTTGCTTGAAATGGAGGAAAGAGGATTGTTGCCTGATGAAACTACGTTTAACTTTCTTGTTCACGGATACTCTTCGTCCGGAGATTCTTCTAGTTCTTTACGATATCTCTCAGCTATGATCTCCAAGGGTATGAAACCGAATAATCGAAGTTTAAGAGTGTTTATAAGCTCTCTGTGTGACAATGGAGATGTGGAGAAAGCTCTTGACTTGTGGCAGGTAATGGAATCAGAAGACTGGAATTTGGGTTCTTCAGTTGTCCAAACCAAAATCGTGGAATCCCTAATTTCGAAAGGCGAAATTCCAAAAGCCGAAGACTTTCTAACCCGTGTGACACGCGATGGCATGATAGCTCCCAACTATGATAATCTAATCAAGAAACTATCTGATAGCGGGAACCTTGACATTGCGGTTCATCTCTTGAATACAATGTTAAAGAACCAAAAGATTCCGGATCCTTCAAGCTATGATTCAGTCATCAGTGGCTTGCTGAGACACAATCAACTGGATAAAGCTATGGACTTTCATACAGAAATGGTGGAATCTGGTCTAAGTCCAAGCATAAGTACATGGAATGGTCTTGTTCATAAGTATTGTGAGGCATGTCAAGTTGTGGAATCAGAGAGACTTATCAAATCAATGGTCGGGTTAGGCGAAACACCGAGTCGAGAGATGTTTAAGACTGTGATAGACCGGTTTCGAGCAGAGAACAATACTGTGAAAGCTTCAGAGATGATAGAAATGATGCAAAAGTGTGGCTATGAAATTGATTTTGAGACTCACTGGTCTTTGATTAGTAACATGAGCTCTGGTAAAGAGAAGAAGACAATAGTTGGTGAAGGATTCTTGTCTAGGCTTCTCTCTGGGAATGGGTTTGCTTGGAAGCGATAGGTTTACTTTAAAAGTTTGGGGCTAATTTAGAAATGTAAGAGAATTGAGTTCTTTCATGTAGTTATACGATAGGCCCGTTAATGGCCTCAAACCCATAACGTGGGCCTCCCTAAGGTCTCTAACTAAATAACGACAAAAGAGAGCAAGAGTATTTATTTGACTTGAGCAATTGACATAACTTGCATGGAACTACGTAAAGCCAACTCAAAAGCTGAAGTCATAACTTCAATTCAAAAAGTGTAAATACTTTTGCAAATATTTCAATATATTCATTTGGTTTAGGTGTCCTGCTTCAATTTGATATATATGGTTCATTTGTTGGATAAATAAATAGGTTTTTATTTTATTATAACCTAAATAGACAAGTGTTTGACACAGAGAACCATTTGGGCTCTTCATCTCCAATCATTTAGGAACTTTTGTTCGAATTTCCAAGTATCTAGAGAATTTCCTATTTCGAAAAGTATTATAAAAGAACAAATGGGTTTGTTAATCATCTGCGATCATAACTAATTCCATTATTTTAACTTATCACTATACACATACTTTGTAACTACTCCACATGCATGTTCCAGCAACAATTTTATTATTATTAGTTGGGCTAGAGATTTGTTTACAAATTTGGACAGAGTTTATGTTTTCCAAATTTGCATTGGAGATTTGGTGGAACATGAATGTGAATATGTTAATAAAGCATATCCGTTATGCTAAGTTTATGGAAATTATAATACTAAAAAGGGGATGCCTTTAGCAAGTACAATAGTGATAAAGACCTTATCATAACCACTATAAGTCCCAAAGCATGCACAGCATATATATACACGCTTACTCATTGCTCTTAACCCTCATCGAACTCTCAAGATACCTAGCCCTAACTTCCTTCGCAAGAAACCCATAAAACCTTAAAGATCAGAAAGAAAATTAAATCCGGTCAGGCTGAAATCATGGAAACAAGCAAAGGTATCCAAAAGAGCGGTCTGATGAGCAGAAGGATTGCGATTCTTGAGTTTATCCTCAGGATTGTTGCATTCTTCAACACTATATGTAGTGCAATCCTCATGGGAACCACACATGAAACTCTGCCTTTCTTCACTCAATTCATACGGTTCCAAGCCGAATACAACGATCTTCCAGCTTTATCGTATGTGATTTGATTCTTTTGCATTTTCTTTTACCTGTTTTCAAATATCAGGGAAATAACCTGGACTAATTTCTTGAAGAGTTTTTGCCTTTGGTTTGTTTGATCAATCAGGTTCTTTGTGGTTGCAAATGCTGTTGTGAGTGGTTACCTCATCTTGTCTCTAACTTTGTCCTTCGTACACATCATCAAGAGCAAGACTCAGAACAGTAGAATTCTTCTTATTGTCCTTGATGTGGTAAGTCATCAGCAAATTAAAACTTGTCCTGTTTAATAAGCATGTGCATTCTCGTTAGCTTTTACACAAGAGTTGAAATGAAAGAGCTTACGGTATGATATTACTGATTACGATTGGCTCCTCCTCATGTGTTAGGTAATGTTGGGTCTTCTAACTGCTGGAGCATCCTCAGCAGCAGCCATTGTCTACTTGGCACACAATGGGAACAATAAAACAAACTGGTTTGCTATTTGTCAACAGTTCAACTCCTTCTGTGAGCGTATCTCCGGATCTTTGATTGGATCTTTCATTGCCGTTGTCCTCCTCATTCTTCTCATTCTCCTATCAGCTTTTGCTCTTTCCCGACGCCATTGAAAGATTTGGTCTTAACCTGAAATATGAGTTTTCTTTTCCCCTGCTTTAAGAAATACATTGTTGAGTGTGTAAAAATGTGAACTTGAGCTTTCAGACGTGTGTTATTTGCATTTCTGGTTTTTTTTTTCTCATCTCCATTTTGATTTTTTCTGTGATTTATGTATGAGTTTCTGTCAAAAGTTGTGTTTAACCATCAGCTACCACAATATCTTAATCTTTTTCAGTGTTTTATAATCTATGCTAGATCCATAATCATGAAATCAACATAAAAGATGACAAGAAAAAAAAAGGGTAGCCTTATAACGTTAATAGGTTAACTATATGTTACACAATGATTCTGCAAAGGATCATCTTGAAGTTAGAGTGTAAACATCGATGTGGTGCTCAGTCTCTTAGAACATCAAATGAGAACTCGAAAAATCAGAGAACAAAAAAGTAAAGAACCTATCAAATTTATCATTATTGGAGGAAATTACCCAATCTTACTGTCCAAAGTTAGGCTATGAAGCATTGATTTTTTACCTTAACTAATCCGACCTCATGATTTTGACTCAGGTTCTGACGAGAGTAAATATTGCATCATCAATTTGTCATTGTCTTCCTCGATCAAGCTAATTCCAGTCGGTTTTTTCACTCTTGTATCATCGAATATCTTCCTTACTTTCTGCACCCCATCCCACTGACCTGTGGAAGCATATATGTTGGAGAGCAACACGTAATCACCACTCTCGTCTTTTCTCATACTGAGCAGTTTCTCATTTGCATACTCCCCTAACTCGACATTCCCATAAATCTTACAAGCACCTAAAAGGGTTCGCATAACAATGGCATTATGCTCAATCTTCATCGACTTCACAAACATGAATGCTTCGTCTAATAGCCCTGCTCGTCCCAACATGTCTACCATACAACCATAATGCTTTATGTTTGGTTCAATATTATACATATCCTTCATAAGGCTAAAATATCGACGCCCTTCATCAACTCTCCCCGAGTGGCTGCAAGCTAATATAACTCCAATAAAAGTCACCTCATTTGGCCATACTTTCAACCTTTGCATTTCTTCGAACATTTCAATTGATCCCTCCGCATGATGCAAAGCCAAACCACCTATCAAAGTATTCCAAGTTGACAAGTCCTGAATTTTCATTCCTCTGAACACTTCAATTGCTCTATCTATGCTTCCGCACTTTGCATACATGTCAATTAAAGCATTCCAAATAGGAGCCCACACATGTATGGAGCTCGTAACAGAAGCCATTTCCAAGATGTAGAGATGAAGTCTCTTCCCAGTTTCTAAGTCTCCTAAGACTGCACAAGCAGATAACAAACTCAGCATTGTCACAACATCTGGATGTTCACCAGCATCCCTCATCTCCATGAATATACTTAGTGCCTCCCTCGGGTACCCACAATTTACATAACCAGAGATCATTGCATTCCAAGTCACAACATCTTTCTCTGTAAACCTATCAAAGAGCTCTCTTGCTGTATCCACCTCCTTACATTTCAGGCAACCAGTAATCATCACATTCCAAGCTACCTGATCTTTGTCAGGCATTTCATCGAAAAGCCTCATCGCCTCACCTATCTTCCCTCTCTTAGCATACCCAGAAGTCATAGAAGACCAAGCAACCTTCTGAGCTTTCGCAGAAGCATCAAAAAGTTCGCTTGCAATTCCCAAATCCCCACAATTAGCATGAAAAAGGATCAAAGCGTTCTTAACATACTCATTGGACACAAACCCATGTCTCACCACTTTCCCATGAAACGCAAATCCATTATATCTCCACTCAAGCTTCGAACATGCCTTGAGAACAAACGTGAACGTATACCTATCAGGTGACACACCTCGTTTCTCCATCTCACTATACAAAGCAACCGTTTTTTCAGGTTTGATGCTCTGAGCAGTGCCGCGCAACACATGGTTGCAAATGGATACGTCTGGTTTAGGAATTTCGTCGAACAACTTGTGGGCATACTTAAGCGCACCCGGAACCAACAAAGAAGCCGAGTAAATTAGCTCCCCAACAACAGAAAGATCAGACATGAGGGCATTAACAACCATAGAAGCGTGAATTTGCTTCAAAGTTCGGAAATTTGTGCAGTTCTGCCATAGTTTTGGACGACCGCGATTGGCGGTTCGGTCGTTGGTTTGCTTCCTGATCATCGCGTTTCCATCTCCTTTTGGTTATTTGTGGGCTTTCGGTATTCATAAGTGATTTCCGGTATTGTAAAACCGTACCGGCACTAAAAATCAATTTTAGGTGATTCCATTCTAGTTAACCGGTAAATACTGTGGGGACCAGTTTAGACTGGTTTAGTCAGAGATTGTCTCAGTAAACATGAAACTGAAAAATAAAGAACAATTTCATGATTCGTATGTGAAACTTGGGATTTACGGTTTACATATAAAGTATAGGAGCTGTTGATTCACCTTAAGGCAATTAAAAGCCAGTTAAATCTTGTACCGTAGCTGCTCTTGTTGGTGGTGTAACTAAGTTTCTACTTTTCTTGGTCTTAGATGTCTCAATAGTTTCTGTACGCTTTTGAAGGTGACTTTCAATGTACTGATTAGTCGCTACTCAAGTTTTTATTACTTTAGTCCTTTGTAAAGAGAAACAAACAACTCAATGATGAAAGAAATAGAGAACAAAGGTATGAGCTTTCTCTTGAACTGATACTTTTCTTTCACCAATTTAGAAGATGGAGATTCAGATGAATTTATACAAATATACACTCAAATCCCTAACTTAACTCAGCCACACACAGCTGGACAACTCAGGTTAGATTAAACTTGAGTATAATCTCTAATAGCTCTGCAATCTCTAGTTTCGCATACCACACCTGCAAATTGTACTTCTTTACGCGCTGTTGTCTACTCACGCTTTCCTTCTTTACTTGTGACCAAGATCTTTTACTTGGGCCTATATTTAGGCTTTGATAACTCTATTCTTTTGGGTCTTCGTTATTTGATTTAGCTGGGCTTGACTCTTCACGATTCATAACCACAAGTGTGCTCTGTTCTTCAATTTTGATTTCAGGAACTGATGATATACTTTCACTTTGACAATTGACTGTTGTACTAATTTTGCTATTAATTCTTGCTTAATCGAGATTTTCTTAGTTTGTTGCTAATTTACTCTTCACAAATAATGCTTATGTTTTTGCCTTTTGTAGTTTACATGTTTTTTTATGTTGTTTGGCCTCTTTGTTCTTTGTTGACTTGTAGTTGTCTGATTGATATATCATATCTTTCTGATTGTTGTTATTGGATTGGATCATGATTGCAGAAGAGACCTTATTTTATTTTGAAATCATTGGGATTATTAATATAATTATCATTAATTTCAGCATTTAAGGAAGCAAATTTGTTATCAGATTTTTTTTCCATTGAAAGAGTTGCTGAAGGTGTGATTAAAAGACTTGTTTTCGTCCTTTAAAATGCCATTGGTTGTAGCAAATAAATAGAGACTTGGCTAAATCTAAGGTCCTTTTTTATAGTTAAGTCGAAAGTGAACCTTGTCTATATCTGAGTTTTGTATTATCTGATATAGTTTAGTAGTCGAAACTGCTTTGGTAACTACCGAACGAAACAGAAGTTTTTAAAATCTTTTCGGTCTGAATGTCACAGATTGAGAGCATGCTAAGTAGTCTCTTCTCACGTACATAGCATGGACTTAAGCTCAGATTTTGATATCATATGTGTGACATCTTGCTTTTTGCAACGTTAGATCAAGTACACTTAAGCAGGAGATTTGAAGCATCAAATGTAGGAAGCCTTATTTGGAATCGTGGATCGATAGAATATTGACAAGTGGCATAATTTATGAAGGCTATATTGAAGTAATGTAAGGACCATACAGAGTGTAGAAGCTGGCAATATGGCATCAGCACTACATTTAAAGAGGTTTGTCCCCATTGTCCTTGACATCATTTGTAGCCAATATGATTTATATCTTTTGATCCATGAGCTCTTCATCTCTCTCTCATCTTCAACTTTCATATTCACATTTATTCATTTTCCTCTTTTTTCATTTTCTTGTAAAAACCGACTTCTTTTTGTATTTATTTGTACAATGCTTGGGCCTATTGTTTTGTCTTATCGGTCTCTGATTCGATGAAGATACTTCTTACTACACCCCCCACCCCACAAGCTTGGAGCCCACCTCAATAAATCCATCTTTGCCTTCATGGAATACATTTAGCTACTCTTCTTTCTTTGGTCTTGTAAAATCTCTTTAATGTCACCGTTTGCCTTCATAAATCATCTACCTTTCTTGGCAGCATTATTTACCTTGCCGATTACATTTATACACCTGCAAGGTACCATAACCATATAAGATCAATATCAAGGTATGTGTTCTAGTTTAGACAATAAGATGAGATAAATCGGTTTCCGTACAAGCTCATTCTTCTCAGAGGATGTCTAGAGTTTTGAAACATAAGTGATAAAAGTTCTGATGCTATTCATTTCTCAGAGGATGTACAAATGATTAAGAATACTCAACTTTTAAGGTTAGAGAGTTTTTCTTAACTCTTTACTTTAGTATAGTTCTAGAGTGTAGGCAAATAGAGTAAAACGTAGAAGCATTGGTATCTTATTTTCCTACTAGACTATTGTTGTATATGCTAAAGGGTTAATCTAGTGCATACCTAATATAGTGTTGCGTGTATAGTTTGCTTACAGAGGTTAGAGTTTTTACCATTTTCAGAGAAAAGAAAAAACTGAATAAAGAAGAAAGTCTATGGATATATACTTAAATTTACTTGCATCAACTAAGTTTTCTCCTGCTTTATGCTCTCTGTCTCGTTGATTTGCTATTGTAGTGACAGTTTCCCCCTAGTCACAACCATTTCACAGCATTTACTATCTACTCTTTTTAGTAAAGGTTGATGAGAGAAACATATAAAAGTGAAAACAGAAAAAAAGAAATCGATTTCTACGATTTTGATGGTGGAGTGAGTGCTACTTAACAAGAAATTACTAGTTATAGCATATACTTAGAGAGAAAAACAATGTGGACTTTTAAAGCCATGGATTACCTGAAATAGTAACCTGAGGCTAAGCTAAAACTAACCAAAGGCATATTTTTCTTTACTTTTGAACCATAATGTAAAAATAGAAGGTTGAAATTTGATTGTGAGTTGTTTTCTTATTTAACTTTTATTGGCAAGTTTGATGTGGAAGAAGGATGATGAGATTTTATTGAGTTTTGACCTTATTGTAACTTGGCAAGATCATCAAAGTGAGGGCTATTATTAGCATAGAGAATTCACTTGTAGCACAGGAAAATAACCGCTTTAATCTTGTGATATGGAAGAGTCACAGTGGCAGGTAATGAAAAGATCACCGCTTTTGCTTAGATAATCTATATCTCTGTGTGAGAGTAATTAGAAAGAGGGGGGACTTGTTCCAGGTCTTTGAACCACAAAGGTAATAACTTCTCTAGACCCCATTTGGTTAATAAATGCTCATCCATGTGAGTGAGCCAGGAAAAAAGGGATTCATTTGTTGTGTGTGTCTCTCTCTCGTCTATATATCAGCCTTACATCACTGAGATATGTTTCACTTGTAACATTTCCACAACTTTAGCCAATAAGATCATTCCTTTCTGCTCTCATGGTGATTATCATCTGATGAATGAATGAGATATTTATCTCTTACTTTCTTCTTCTTCTTCTTCTTCTTCTTCTTTGTTCTCTTATTATAAGATTATTATAGTTTTGGTTTTGGGAAAATGGGTAGATCACCTTGCTGTGACAAATTGGGTTTGAAGAAAGGACCTTGGACACCTGAAGAGGATCAAAAGCTTTTAGCTTATATTGAACAACATGGCCATGGAAGTTGGCGTTCATTGCCTGAGAAAGCTGGTTAATGAAATTCTCTTATGGATTCTTTTCCACATTTTCTGCTCTTATTATATTCAAAACTTTTCTCATCAATCTTCCTTATAATTCTCAGGTCTCCATCGATGCGGGAAAAGCTGCAGACTCAGATGGACTAATTACCTAAGACCTGACATCAAAAGAGGCAAATTCAACTTGCAAGAAGAACAAACCATTATTCAACTCCATGCTCTGTTAGGAAACAGGTCTGCAACTAACAAAACAATCTCAAATCTTTTCGAAAAGTTTTCACCTTTCTGATTATGCTCTGCTTCTTTACTGTTATATAGATGGTCAGCTATTGCAACTCATTTGCCAAAGAGAACAGACAACGAGATCAAGAACTATTGGAACACTCATTTGAAGAAACGATTAGTTAAAATGGGGATTGATCCAGTGACTCATAAACCCAAAAACGAGACTCCTTTATCTTCTCTTGGTATATCCAAGAACGCAGCCACACTTAGCCACAAAGCTCAATGGGAAAGTGCTCGAGTTGAAGCTGAAGCAAGGCTTGCTAGAGAATCAAAGCTTCTTCATTTACAACATTACCAAACCAAAGCATCATCTCATCATCATCATCATCCTCACCATAATCTTGGATTCACTCACAAGACATTGTTAACCAATTGGACAACAAAACCAAACGAAGGTAACACAAAAACGAAAACACTAAATCTCTGCAAATTTTATAACTTTTTGGAAATTTGGTTTGATTTTGCGTGTGCAATGTAGATCAACAACAGCTTGAATCTCCGACATCAACAGTTTCATTCTCGGAGATGAAGGAATCTACTGGAATCCCGGCGAAGATTGAGTTTGTTGGATCATCCACGGCTCTGACTCTGATCAAAGAACCAGTACACGATTGGATCAATTCCACGATTCATGAATTCGAAACTACGCAGATGGGGAAAGGAATCGAAGAAGGATTCACGGGTCTCTTGCTCGGCGGCGATTCAATCGGCGGGAGTTTCTCCGGAGAGAAAAACGAGACGGCGGGCGAGAGTAGTGGTGGTGACTGCAACAACTACTACGAGGACAACAAGAACTATTTGGACAGCATTTTTAACTTTGTGGATCCTTTGCCATCCGATTCATCGCCGATGTTCTGAACAAGGGTCGATATTTCGTCGGAATGTTTTTGATTCTTTTTAGTTTCTAGTTTTTGTGTGTAGACCCTGATTTGTTAATTTTTGACTAATCATTTTTTTTGCTTTCGTCTAAAATTATTGTTTAATCACTACTATTGCTGTCTTTTGGTATTGGATGAATATTCCATGTCATAAAAAATAAAATAAAAACATTTTGCTTGTGAAGAAAACAAAAGTATGCAAATAGTTTAAGAATACTGGAACAAAGTAAAAAAAGAAATGGCACTCCAGATAAAACAATAATCGGATATTTTAAAATTGTTTTCTTTTCCCCCAAAACTACAGTCTAAATTTAGAGCTCTTTCTAATATATTTAAATTAGCCCTTTTAGTAAAACTTTCTAATTTAGAAAAATATAAATAAAAAGATGTTCAACATAGATAAACCGATATGATTTTGTTTGAACCAAACCAAAATAATTTATTTTAAAATAAAATTATTTTTATTTATTTAAATAAATTACCGAATCCAAATCCGAATCCATACTAAATAAAAGATCAAAAATTTTTTAAATTAATTGATTTGTTTGTGGGTAGAATGTTAAATTAAATTAATGGATATGATTTAGAAGCCAATAGAAAGGGAAATTGGTGAGGAAGCAAGAATGAGTAGACTGGTTGAATATATTTGTCACCTTCACTAATTCGTGTCTCACACTCGTACATGTATCCATCTCTCGCACAATATATAATAGAATTAAAATCTTATGTCTCTCTTCGTTCTCTTCCATCCAAAATCTTTAGCTGGATTCCAGTTCGTCCGGCCACATCTAACTCTTAGAGACACTCACTTCATCTTCAAGAAAACCATTCATATATTATATGATCTTATAGTTTCTATTAAGATTTGAAGAGAACAAACTTCAAATCTAGTTTTCATGAAATTAAATTATTTAGTCTAAAATCTTTGAATAAGACTAAAACTAATCTATAAACTATATATTGGTGTCAGACTGTGTTACATAATGATAATGTGGCTGTAATAAAAACAACACGTTGACATGTCGATTACTATAAGATAAAATTAAATGTTGGTTGTTTCATGTCCTTTTCTGCCTTTTGCCTTTGCTCCTCTCGAATCCGATTTTCCATTTTTCCAATTAAATGTGAAAATAATTTAAGTAACACCAAAGCCGAAAAAAGACCAAACCAATAAATTATAATGCGATAATAAATATGATTCGTCGTGATAAAATTATAATAGGATTTTTTTTTTTGGATATGAGTTATGACTTATGGCCCCATGCAAATGGACCCAAAAGATATCCCAAAATTTTCAGAAACGATATTAATTATTGAATTATCACAATAAAGTATAACTGTATAAATAAATATGAATATATTATACGTTTGTAAGAAACTATATATATTCTTTTTTGTCGTCAACTCTGGTTTTAGAGACTGCTTTTGAGAGATTAATTAGGCTATTTTTAGAGACTGGAAATAGTTACTCGTATTATAATTTTAAGAATTTAATAATTTCCATGTTGATTTTTATGTAATACTTTAATTAAGAATCAACATTTTGAGACAAATGAATTTTGGAATATTTTGTCAGGTAAATGTGAACACAGTTTGGTAAATGTATTTTCTATAATGTTTGACCCAAATATTCTGTCTAGTAGTTTGTATTATCCGTCGTTACTGTTCTATCAATTATCATTTGAATTCAAATTCGAGAGTGAGTATTTTTACGGAAATCAAAATACATTTAAAATATAATACTTCCGTTTCCATATCTATTTACATAAAATAGTTAAAGAATGCAAGATCCCTTAGTTTAGGCCCATTTAAAGCCCAACAATCAGTAAGGGAAAAAGAGGAGCGAGCGAACACATCCACCACCACCATCACGAATCGCGAATTTGAGATTTCGGAAGCTTCGATTGATTTGGGATTTTAGGGTTTTCTTTCTCCGAAGACGACTTCAAGGGACTTGCCAGTGAAGCTTCCTCCAGAATCTGCAATACTGTACCTTTTAGATGATTGTGACATTTGAATTGGTAGCTACACAAATTTTAGAACCAGAAGATTCCTGATTTTGATCGTAGTTGGAGTGAGAGAGAGCTAAGTTTTGTTTGTAGGCTTGATTAGTAGCATACCTTATTGTGTTTCCACCATTTTATAGATCCATCGAGCTATACATGTGAATTAGAGAATGATGTTTTGCTCCTTTTGTTAGTTTGTTTCTGTAGTTCATAGATGATGATCATATGCCACTTACTTTTACAATTTCTCTCTGTGTTATATTTCTCTGGATATTTGATTCTAAAGGTACTAGCTTTTCAATGTGAGTCTCATCTTTTGAGAAGATCTTTGAGTAGTCGAGCCAGTGATGTGATGATGCCTTGAGCAAATTCTCTGGCTCATTCGTCAACAGCGAACCCTAAAAAGGTTTACTTGTTTATTTCCTCATTCAATCAAATCTCTCTTTGGAAAACCCCGAAAAATCTTTTTAAAAACTTGTATATTCTCTATACCTGAAATGTTCTTGAATCTTATTATATGCCAAGTATGTACCAACTAATTGCGAGGTATAATAATTATATAATACTATAATATGTCTTTACTGTTATTTCATGGTCCTTCATGAACATAGTATATATGCATAATCACAAGTTGCTGAATTTAAATTAATTTAATCAAATACCGAAGAAAAAACGAACAGAATAATTTTATTTTGGTTAATTTTAATGATAATTTGAAGATTCGCTAATGCAGAGTTATTAAACAAAAGCACTGTAAAATATAATGAATGATATATATATGTATATAGATATAATTATTAAACAATATTATGTTAATTTGAAGTTGTAGTTGTAGTTGGGGTAAACGTCATTAATAAAAAAAAAAGAAGTGAAATATATCAAATCGATTATCATATTGGATAAATATCCAAATAAAAGAAGAAAGACTTAAAATAGGAAAAAGAGCTTCCACGTCCACTTCATCAGATTCTATCCCTCTCTCTGTAAGACTCCTCTCTCTCTGTAAGATTCCTCTCCGTCGTTCTTATCCATCGCAATCTCCGATCTCCATAGCTCTCTTTCAGATCCAACAGAGCTTTCTCTACATGAAATTCGGCAAAGAGTTTCGTACTCACCTCGAAGATACTTTACCTGAGTGGAGAGACAAGTTCCTTTGCTATAAACCTTTGAAAAAACTTCTCAAATATTACCCTCACTCCTCCTCTGCCGATTTGGGACTCAGAGATTCCGATCAGATCGATTTTCGTCCTGTGTTTGCCGATACTACTAACATCTCTTCCGTTTCCGCCGACGCAGACGCCGGAGAGGTTGTGATTCCCGGCGTTAGGCCAACGGACGATCTGCAAGGTTCGTTTGTTAGGATACTCAATGAGGAACTTGAGAAGTTTAACGACTTTTATGTCGATAAAGAAGAAGATTTCGTTATCAGATTACAGGTCTTGTCAAATCTTCGCTTGTTCTATCTAATGATTTTAGCTTCACGATCTTAGTAGAACAAGTTTGAAATTCGTTAGAACTTGGTTCATGTCACTGATTCAGAGCTAAAGAAGTGTATAGAATTGGATTGGCCTTTAGATAGTTTACAAATAGTTTTCTTAGATAGGATGATTAATATCGAATCTTTTTGAAATCAAATACTTTTAGTGATGAGAATTCTCATGGCTTCTTAGTCTTATAGTTTGATTGGCTAATGATTACTTAGTGGAAACAATTTCTTGCTCTGTGTTTGATCACAATCAAGATCTAATTGCTTAGGAGTTATGGTTTATGACCCTTGCTCTCCTTGTTTGAAGACATTAGCTCTCATTCATCTAAAGCTTTTGTAGAATTGTGTTCATCACATTGTATTATCTATTTTGCTAACAGGAGCTCAAGGAAAGAATCGAGCGAGTTAAGGAGAGGAACGGTACGGATGGGGAATTTTCATCAGAAAGCGAGTTCAGCGAAGAAATGATGGATATTCGCAGAGACCTTGTTACAATTCATGGTGAGATGGTGCTCCTCAAAAACTACAGCTCCCTTAATTTTGCAGGTATGTTCTAAGTTTATTTATTAAGGGAAATAAAAAAAAATCTTGTTTCACAGTAAGTACTGTATGCTAAAACATAGTTGGATTCTAGGACTAGTCAAAATTTTGAAGAAGTATGATAAAAGAACTGGTGGACTTCTACGTTTGCCTTTCACACAGCTTGTTCTACATCAACCTTTCTTTACAACTGAGCCACTTACTAGGTTAGTCCGCGAATGTGAGGCCAATCTTGAGCTTCTCTTTCCGTCTGAAGCAGAAGTTGTAGAGTCTTCCAACACAGTGCAAGCACGGTCGAGCTCTCATCAGAACAACCCACCACGAATCTCAGCCGAGACTTCCTCAACTCTCGGCGATGAAAATCTTGATATATATAGGAGTACACTTGCTGCAATGAGAGCTATTAGAGGGTTACAAAAGGCTAGCTCCACGTACAACCCTTTATCATTCTCATCGCTTCTTAGGAACGAGGATGATGAGACTGTAACAGCTGAAAACTCTCCAAACTCTGCGGATTTGGAGAGCAAAGATGAATCAGAGAAGAAAGGTACTGGAGCTTCCCATTGACCAGTAGAGAATGATGCTCCTTCTGATCAAGATTTTGAGATTTTGCTTCTTGATATCACCCTAACTTGTCATAAAGTTAACATGTTTTGTTCTTCACGTTTTGCAGATCACAACTTCTGTATGCATTTGAATTGTGTAGTACAGTGGTTTATAGATCTTTAATGAATTTTTTTCTCCTTTGTCTTATTTTGCAAATTCGTTTAAAAAATAGTCTACAGAACTGATATCATCCAGCCCATTTGATCTGTTCACCAGTAATCAGAACAAGAACATGAGCGGCCCTTGAACTGATGAAATCTTCTATCTCTGTGATGATTTCTCAGTCATAGACCTTTGAAACAATCTTCATAGCCGAATGATAATCCCGACATATCCTCAGATTCTTGAAGACATGAAGAGGTTTCCTCGGTTTTGTTTCCGGAAGCCCGAAACAGACGGCCAATTTCTCACTGTGACAGCACAAAGCTTGCTCTTTATCCTCCAAGTCACCCTCTGAGAGAGAAACCAGGCCAGAGATATCAGGGACATAACCAGCTGATCTTATCCGTTCAATCACTTCATTCAACTTCAAGTAGATCTCTTTCCTTCTCGGGTGTGATGTATCACCTGAACCAAACCGATGAACCGAGTCATTAACGTGGATGGAGCTCAAACCAGGTATTTTTCCTGATGCCTCGGTTCCTCATACTTCCCCTTAACCCATCTGCAATGTCACTCTTTCCTTCTGCAACATACATGTTGGACATAAGTATTTGGTATTCTGTGTTGCCTGGACTCATCTGAACAAGCTCTCTTTTAATTCGTTCAGCTATCTCCAGCTTTCCATGGACGCTACACGAGCCTAGAAGCGAACCAAGGACAACTTCATTCGGAGGCACTGGCATTTCCCTTATCAAGATCTCTGCTTCTTCAATACGACCAACCGACCTAAAAGATCTACCATACATGCATAATGGTCAACTTTAGGTTCCAAACCATCGAACCGGAGGCTGTGGAAAAATCGCCTTCCTTCTTCTACCAACCCCGAGTGGCTGCAAGCACTTAAGACAGCAGTGAAGGTTAAGTCATCAGGCTTCACCTCTCTTCCATCTCTGAGAGCATTTCAATAACCATTCTACCTTTCCCGTGCATTGCTAATCTGCTAAACATGGCATTTCATGTTACCACATTCCTCTTACACATCAATCTGAAGACTTTCATGGAAGAATCTATGTTTCCACATTTGGCGTACATATCAACCAATGTCGTTCCCACCATGACAGGGTCATAAGTTGCTACCTCCCCCATCATCATTGCCGTCTTCAATGCATCACATGAACCCATCTACCAATCACTAGGTTTCCAGATTGCGCACATGCCGATAGCATCGAGCAAAGGGTGAAAAAATTCAAATCACTCCCACATTTAAACACCATTTCCGCTAGAAGCTCCAATGCTTCGCCTGTAAACCCAGCTCCCACATATACAGAAACCATAACCGTCCAAGCAACAGAATTTCTCTCAGGCATTTCGTCAAACACCTCACTTCCTCTCTCCAACCCCTACCATTTTACAGCAACCCCATGTCCTTGTACACCGAACCCCAGATCTTCCAACTTGGCACACACGCCAAACAAACATACTATACAAACATCATCAATCTCTACTCTTTTCCTCCTCATATCCACGAAGAGCTTCATGGAATCAACCAAGAACCCGTAACGTGAAAAAGAGGATAACAAAGTGGTCCAATCCACATTGTCTTTTTTCCGACAGAGGAATTTCGTCGAACAGTTTCTGGGCAGTAGCCATTTCACCAGAGGCCGCATAAAATTGAAAGAGAGCGTTGCTAAGATACGACCTCGGAGCTTTCATCAATCCTGAAGTGGTTAAAACGGCGTGCAATTCCTTTCCGGGGCGGAGAAACGAGCGGTGAGTACACTGTCGGAGAAGGAGACGAACTTTTTGGTAGGATAAGCATTTCATAAGATTATGATCAAAAAGCTCGTCTTTTTTTGTTTTCTCAAATCTTATAATTGATAGAATCTTCGAATTATAGCGTTCTGCGTTACACAGTTCGAACTTCTCGTGTTGATTTCAAATTTTCCCGGGAAACAAACAGAAACAAATTTCAAAAAAAAAAAAAAACAGAAATCCGGGAAAATCTTCTCTGCTTCAAACTCTCACCTCACGCGCCGTGATACCGCATTCTGAGTTTAATACAAGTATTTACCACGCGCTCTACGTGCTTGTGGGATTGTTTTCTCAAATATTTTTCAATATTTTCTCTTTATACACATAACAAAAAAAAGGTTTGGCTTTGATCTCACAGATAGCACTAACCACTAACACAATCGTACAAATAGATTACTACAATTAGATTTTCTTGAGAACACGACTTTTCTAGTAATGAAACCTGTTATAGCTAATTATATCCACATTTGGGTGGTGGAATAAAGTAGTTAATATCTAAATTTGTCATTGACAAAGAAATACAAAGAAAACTGGGAAATTATGTATTTGTTGAATAATTAAAAAAAATGTTAAATAGATTGTCCAGAATCTTCATTTTGATCAATCCACATTTTCTACACATCCCTACCAAATCAACATCATCATTTTAGATTATTTTTGCGGTCCACATGAAATTTACCCATATTCTTAAAATCCCTCCAACCAAAATTCAAATCACACATTACCTAACCTAAATAATATACATAGCTAAATATTCGTTTAATATTTTGAAAGTTATAATTCAATCCATTTGGTAATAATTTGACAGCTTTATGAAAAAGACATGTGGTAGTTGGATTTTGATGCTACAATACGAACAATCACGGATAAACCACATGGAACATATAAGCCAAAAGATGTTTGAAATACAAGTTTCATTGTTTTCTTTTTCTTATAATTAAATTCACAGATAATCCGACTTGATCATACTCATTCACTTCCATCAAACAAGAGAATTAGAGCTTTTTCGAATCTTAAAGGAAATTTTAATGATTAATTTCTCAACCTTTTTTCAACAATTGATTTAAAGACACAAAACAAAAGATTAAAAAACCAGCAATCCAACATTACAAAGAGAAAGAAACTCAACTGGTTCACTTCCTAAATTTAAAAGATTTTCCCTGAAAAGAATTTGAGGTTTTTTTAAATCGGTTTCGATTCAACTAAACAACTTTGAGGCTTCTGGTCACTACCACATCCTTAAGATCGTATCCCACACTGTCGTAACAGAGAAAATAGCAGCCGGGAGCATGAATTGAGAGAAACCTGTGACCATAGAAACTGATCCAATGTTCTTGATAGGTGCAGATTTTGGTGGAGGAGGAAGCTTCTCGACTCTCACAGCTAGCTTCATGCCGCCATAACAACCACCCTTTCCGTCAAGTAGATAGTAATGCTTGGTCTCATTGAGAGTGACGATGTCTCTCCCAGCTCCACGTGTCCAGTTACGTATTGGGTGGTCGGCGATACAGCTTTCATAGTCAGTCTTGTTTACTTCAAGAATGTTGTGTTGGTTTCTGTCGAACACGAAATCTGAGAAGAAAGTGACCATAAAACATGAGTCCACATATTCTTGATTAAAACTAGATCTTGAGTTATGAAATCACTAAACCGGTATTGACCCACGATTTGAATTTAAGCTACAATGGAAATGTATGATTCAAGATTTCAGCTTTAAATCAGTGGGACAAAGAAAGATTCCTATTTATCAGACAATGAACAGAGAGAAAGAGAGAGAAATGGAATGTATTGGTCACTCAGACAACCTTAAGAGTGTGTTTTATAACCAAATCTGGATTAATTTGGAAACAATTGTGAAGAAAACTAACAAAATGTGAATCAAAACAGTCTCAATGGACACAAAATTGATGACCTTTCAATGGGGCATTGTAGAAGTTCAGAAAGCCAAGAACTTTGGTAGAAAAATTGAAAATTTTGAAACAATTAACACATTTAAAGCGAAACCCATTTCAAATCAGATCTAATATAAACAGATCCGAGGATGTAGATTGAGAAAAAAAAAAAAAGAGAAAAGAGAGAGAGGAAGAGGGAGAAAGAGCATACAGAGCCAGTCATCGAGGTAGAAATGCTTGCCCTGAGCCCATATGGTATAGTTAATGTTGGGATTCCAAAACTTGTTGTCACCGACTGTATACTTCTTGGCCGTCACCCCCGGCATCGGCGCCGCCATTAGAAAAGCCAGCACCACCGTCGCAACTAACACCAATCTCGCCATTTTTTCTATCTGATAAAACTCTTTCTTTCTCTCTCTACTAGAATTGCGCAATTTGTGATTTATAGCCGATTGAATTTTCCTTTTTCAACTTCCCTTGGTAATAATGAAAAGATACATTTATATATATTTTGGCATAGTGAAAAAGAATATAATAACATTTTAATTTTAACAACCCCAACCGCGTTTTCTTTTCCGCGGTACGACGACTTTTTGTGCAAACGCTTCACTGTGCACTGTTCACTGTTCACTGTTCACAGATCCCACCGCCTTGTCCGAATTTTCTTATTTTCCATTTTCTTTGATCGATTTCTTATTTTCCGAACATATTTTCTGTTAATTTAGATGTGTTATTTCTATATGTATTCGGAGCTATATATAGCTTAAATAATTATTATTCAAATCTAATTCAGGTGATGAAGATTTATGTGCTTTAGTTAAAAAATCCAGACATATCCAGAACATCACGCTCCATGTCTGTAACACTTTAGTATCTTCTTTTTGAAGTTTTTATTATAATATTTTATTTCAAAATTATCATACAGATTATACGCTTTTTGCATGTGATCATTATGGTTCTCAATGAACGTTCCACACTTTTGTTCCCGGGCCTCTCATTGGTTCCTTGATTTTCCGATTCACGTTTATGAATTTAGTTTTTTTCCCGGATAAATCTACAGAATTCTTAATACGAGTTTGAACTGGGCTTTAAAATCTGTTACTAAAAGTCTATGAGCCCATCGCTTACATATATATATATATATATTAAAATTCAACAACTAGCTTTAGCCGAGCAAACTAGTATCCGATTTTTCCGGTTGGAGAAGAACCAGAAACCGAATTTTATGAGTTTCTTTAACCGGTATGGTTATAACTAAAAATGTTTTCTATAAAGGTAAGCTACTGCGAACAAAAAAAAGAACAATTAATAACGCGCGCAACGAAAACACGTGTAGCGCGTGGGCCCAAAAATCCCAACCAATATATAGCCCACGTATATGTGAGCCCAACTGAAAAACCCAAAATCAGAGGCGTAGGCATGGGTTTCAGTTTTTGTTATCTGGATTTGACAATTATTAACTATTCGTTGGACTTCGTTTGTTCAATTTAAATCATTGTTGATTTTATTTCGCGCCTAACAGTTATTGAAACGGTTCGACACACAGTTCGGTCTATGACATCTGTGCAGTTTCAAGGAGCTGCAGCTCTTTCACCGGAAGCTTCACAGAAAATTCGCCTAAGGACACTGTGAAGAAATTTGCTACAACGCAATCGTGATGACACATCAATCATGATGAAGATGGAGAGGGTGACTTCAGAGTTTAGAGGTTCAAGGTTGGGTTCGATTTTCGAAATCTTCGAAATGATGCTATTGCCCTTAGAAACTTGTGACCCCTTCTTATGGTGTAAATAAGAGCCAAACTTTTATTTAAAATTTTTTTAAGTTAACTACATGGCCTCATATCTAATATGTGTCATGTCATATTAATTCTTCAATTCCAAGAAGAACAAGACAGAAAGTAGCTGGCATCCGTTATTTATATATATTTTAAATGTAAGTGTAATATATAACAAAAGTGTTTGGTAAAGTCTTGCTAAAAAAGTAATTTCCTTTTTACCATCCTAAAACGTAATTAAGACAATTGACATCTGAGTTTTTTTAAAATAATTTTTAGGGTTTAGTTGAAGTGCTATTACCTTATAAAAGAGATTATTAGGTGATAAAATCTTTGGTTTTGAAAGTTTGCTGAATTATTTAATGTTATAAAGTTACATACATGATTCATATTTCTATTATATATCTAACTGCCTGACAAAAGAAACAATATATATGTACCGACCTTTGACTTGTGCAGAGTACATGTAAACCATATTTCTCGGCTCTTTATCTTTGAAATTACAATTCTTCCCCTCAAAGTTTCTCGTAACCATCAGAAGAACCCTTTAAGTATTGAAAAAGACACGGATATGACCACATATTTCTAAGGTATTCATTTTTATTAAGAATATTGAAAATGAAATTAACCACAAACGAAACGATGTCTTTAATTTTAGGGTAGATGGAAAAGAAAAGTTGTCATAAGAGTGATTTTTAAAACAAGACGAGATGAATAATCAAATAATTTTTATATAATGTTTATGAAATTTGGTTAATTTGAGCTATAACAAAAATATGAGCTTCAATGGTGATATAAAAATGATTAATTGGTTTTCTTGTAATTTTCTAAAAAGAATAATAAAACCTTTGCTTGTTGTTTTCTTCTTCTTCAAAAAGCTAAAACACTCAATTTCTGTGAACTGTGAATGTGATTGACTCCTCTCTCTCGCCGACTGCTTCATCACTTGCTGCTTCATAAGAACAGAGATTAGTTTCTTGCGAGTAACTTTTTTCTTTCATCTCTTACACATTTATGCATTTAATCCTTCATTCTCTAGTGGCTTTTTGATTGCTCTCACTGATGAGTGAGCACACATTAAAGTTTGAGACTTTTTATGGCTATACTGTGTTTTGGGTCTTAGCATTCGTTTTTTTTTAGTTAAGACTTTGAAAGCTGAAACATTCTCAAGTAATTTTATATTATGAGGTTATTAGCTCGCAGTAAGGAAAGGATCACACTTTTCTTTATCTCTGAAAAGATGTCAGTTTTTAGAAAACAACTAATCTCTTCTTCGAAATTCAAATTGCATTCATCCAAAGTTTACATTTTTGGCAGGTTTGTTGTTTGGGACACTGGTAAATACATCAACTTTACTGTAGTGATGGTAATGTCACAACTTTCTTTTCTATCATAGTTGTAATTCTGGAGATAAATATCATAAAAGTTCAAATTTTTTTTGTATGTGGGATGTTCTTACGACTGATCATTCTGGTGGGGAGGACAGTGATGTGGATAGGAATACATATGATGAACTCGAGATTGACCTCTTCCAATTGTCTCCATCTTCTTCTCCTGTACATTTAATGTCTGAAACCTCAATTGGACCTGATGGTGTAAGTGCTTGCTGAATTCTAAAGAAAATACAATTATAACTTGTTTCACACTAAAGCAAGAATAATGTGATTTTTTTTGTTTTTGTGCATTACATGGGCAACCTCGCCAAACTCATTTCGGAGGGAACCTCGGCTGCTAGTTTATTGATATGGGATTTTCGGATGATATGATTGCTCGAGCAATTGAGGAAACCGGTGGTAAGTTTATTTCTTATTTTGTGTTTTCTCATATATGCCTTTCTGAGTTCTATCAGTCAATGAAATGTTGATAATTTGCAGGAGCAAATTCGGAACTGGTTCTTGAAACTCTCGTCAAGCATTCAGTGAGTTTTTATGGTTGAATCTGTTATGTTATGATTTTCTAAGTTCTTCTCTTCTAGTCATAGTTGGCTTGTATATAATCTCATAGCATTCTTTGATATGTTTCTTTGTGAAGACGAAATCTGAAGCTAGTTCTTTGAAAACTAAAGTTATAGATCATCTTATTGGGATGGGTTTTCCTGAGAAATTGGTGATAAAAGAATGCTGTGTAACGACAATCTTTTTTAATGCGGTTTTTCTAGGAATTGAGAAAGTTTAATGCGGTTTTCTGACCTGTATTGACATGATAATTAGGAGACGAAAATGTAGATGAGCTAACAAACGCACTTCTGAGTTATGCAGTAAGTAGACACTCTGATCATCTTGTGTCTTGACATCATAATACATTATTTCGTGTATTAGAGGTTCGTTACGGTTTTTATAGGTAGAAGATAAATTACAGGAAACAGAGGACGAGGACATAAACATTACTGATGATGACAATCTTTACTCATTATCCCCAGACGAAGAGGTATATATATTGTTTTTTTCCAAGTTTCAGACCTTTGTTTGCTTATAAAATTTTCTACTTGTTCTTTTAATTTCAATGCATTTCTCATGTAACACATTTTTAAGAAGTAGATTGTGTAGGTTGTCTTATTATCTGTTTTGGTGAATGACAGAATGAACTAAACTCCCATGCAGATGTTTTAATTGCAAGCTTTAATCGAAATGGACTATTCGAGGCAGGAGGCTGCTATAGCTATAGAGAGATGTGGTAATCTCTAGCTTATTTATTTTCATGATACTCCAGAAATTTCTTATTTTTCTATTTAAATCTGTTAGACTTTTACACGTATTACTCTCAGAGATGCAATTAGCATCCTTGAAACTTAATTCATGTTTCTTCTCAAACTTTTCAGGAGAAAATGCAAGTGTGGCAGGAGAACACTTTTACATGTGGCAGACTGCCATGACCATTGATGACAACCTCATCCGTCTACCAAATCCGATGATTGGGTTTGGTGTACCTAATGATCCTGAACTTATGACGCACAAACCAATCCCAATTCCAGATATTGCTTGTGGCCCGCACTACTTTTACTACGAGAACGTTGCAGTGGCACCTATAGGTGTTTGTACCAAGATATCCAGCCATCTATATGACATCATGCCTGAATTTGTTGATTCCATACACTTTTGTGCCACTGCAAGGAAACGAGGTTATATATATTGACAGTTTGCCAATCCATAATTGGTTTCAAATTCAGCCTCCACCACTCTATACCATCCGAGAAGTGTTTCCCTTAACCAAGAAATGGTGGCCCACTTGGGATAGGAGAACAAAGTAGAACTGATTGCTACAAGTCTCTAGGCAACTTAGAGACTCTCTATCAATTCAGTTTGGTTTTAAAGTCTTTGGGTCTAAAACTTGATTTTTCTTTAGGTTGATACAGTTGTATATCACTTGTCTGTCCTTAAGCCTTTGTTCCCAAACGGAATAAACGTTATGTCACTCTTCACGGGGATTGGCGGAAGTAGCACTCGATCGGCTTCACTTCTGTCGAGATTTCAGAAGTGAATCGAAACATTTTGAGAAGCTTTTGGGGGCAGACAAATCAAACAGGTGTTCTAAGAGAGTTTAGAGATTTTCAAGAGTTCGACCACCATACAATTGAACGACTAATGGACGACTATGGAGGGTTTGATTTAGTCATAGGCGGTAGTCCACGCAAAATGCTATATAACTAAGTAGTTGCATTTTGCAGATTCTTTTTAAGGTACTTTTATCATTGGAAGAATATATTTTCGATTTTAGTTTGGGAAAGTTTCTCTCTAATCATCAATACTAAACCAAATCGAACCATAATAAACCGAAATTATACACCACTTAGTTTTGTAATTTAAAATCAAACCAACGCTGAATCGGACCAGAGTCTTCGACTGTGTCTCCCTGCTAATTATCTTCTCCAGCGAGCTCTGACACTGCCAATAAACAAATGAACTCCTGCAAAACCCTTATGCGTTCCTCCTTCTCTTCCTTTCCAATCGTTCCTCTTTTAAACTCTAATTCCTCTATCACCTTTATCTCCGTTCGCGCCTTTTCTCCTCTCTCCGTCCTCCATCCAAATCCATGTACATTCTCTTGAACTTTGCAATTCGTTATTTAGATTTGAGAACTCATAATTTATTCGTTGGATTTCAAATATGTTCAATTTTAAAATCCGATGTTGATGCGATTTCTCGCCTAACAGGCATTGGAACAGCTCGACGCACATTTCGTACGAAATTCGCGTCTTTTCATGGAGCTGTGGCTCTTTCGCCAGAGAGCTTCACGGAAGATTCGCCAAAGGACACCGTGAAGGAGTTGCTAACAACCAATCGTGATGACGCGTTGAGTATGATGAAGATGGAGCGGAGGTGCACTGTAAGTGATGCTGAGAGTGAATGCAGAGGATCATGGTTTCCTTATAAGGACAGGTTCAAATGCGGTGAGGTGCATCTTAGTAGCCGTGAGGTGTTGGAAGCTGTGAGCCCTCATATGATGGAAGAGAGGAAAGATAGATTCAGGCGTGTGGTGGAGAATCGAAGCTTCTCGGTGTGTCTTGTGGTTGAAGGTCTCTCTGATTTTGGAAATATCTCTGCTGCGTTTCGCTCAGCCGATGCGTTAGGGATTCAATCTGTTCACGTCGTTTCCTGTGATAGCTCCAAAAGGTGCCTTTGAGGTTGGAATTTTCTGGTTTCTTGGTTCTTAGGATTGGGATCAGTGAGGGGTTCTTGCATTTTCCTTGAAACTTTGTGAGATATATTGAAATTTTGTGAAATATACAATGTGCAATGACCAAAGATCATAAGCTGGCGATTGAAATTTGTAGCACTTTTGATTGCATTGTCCTTCTGAGTCCAAGATTGATTATGAGTTGGTAGTTATGTGTGTTGGATTATAGGATAGAATAGTGAGGATTCTTACATTTTCTTGAAATTTATGAGTTGGAATCTACACAGCGTGCAATGGAGTCTAGGATTGAGTCATAAGTTGGTGACTGAGATCTAATAGAAGTTTGGATTACATTGTCAGATCGTAAGTTGTTGGCTTTTCTTTTTCTTGATTAATATGATTGAAATGGGGATGCTTATAGTTTCTTGAACTGTGGAGTGATACGTCTACTGAAATGTCTGATTGCATTGTCGTGTGAATTGATTTGCATGTCTCTGTGTGTGAATGTGTATTATGTACGTGTAGGTATAAGGACAATCGCCATGTGAGTATGGGAGCTGAGAAATGGCTGGACATTGAGCTTTGGAACACACCTAAAGAATGTTTCCAAGTTTTGAAGTCTCGCGGTTACAGAATTGCCACAACTCATTTAGGAATGAACACGGTAAAAGCCTCTAAAGATTTGTTTGTATCTTTCCTGTGAATGTATGTAAGTACTCATGACATATTGTTTGTGGTAAATATCATAGGTTTCCATTTACGATATGGACTGGTCATGCCCAACAGCAATAGTTGTTGGAAACGAGGGCAGGTAATATCATCTCTCGATTTCAAACTCGCAGATTCATCATTTCTGAATGTATTTGTGGAGAATTTGCAGGGGAATAAGTGATGAAGCGTTGGAGTTATCAGATCTGCGTTGCAGTATTCCGATGAACGGAATGGTGGATTCGTTCAATGTCTCGGTGGCTGCTGGGATTCTAATGCACCATGCAGTTTGTGACAGAACTAATCGTCTGGTAAACCGATTGACACAGCTACATTAATTACGTAATATTAAAGTTAGCTTTCAGTTCATTAATGTTTCTATTGCATTTATGGGTTTGAACAGGGAAGTCATGGAGATCTGTCTGAAGCAGAGAAAGAGATACTGATGGCCGAGTTCTCACTTCGTCACAGTAGAAGCGCCCTTACCATTGCTTCCGAATTTGCTAAACGTAAACAGCACTCTACTTCCTTCTAATTTTGAATTTTTTTCTTTTTTTTTTCCGTTTTGCGTGTTATAGACTTATTATAAGTTTTGTATTCTCGGTTTGCTCCATAATCAAAAAAAAAAAAAAGAATTACGATGCTGGCTTCATACGTACAGTTCCTGTTAAATTCTCAACAGATCCTCCTATCGAACCGTATTGCCTTTTCAATTTCATCACTCATGTATCTACCATACAACCAAAGGCTAAGCTATAATTACTCCCTTGCTACATTCGGCTATTCATAAAGCTTACGCTTATACAGCAAAACGTCGAACTAGGAAACAGTTCAGAACATAAATACAAGGTCGTATCATTTTAAGTAATATTTTCTCCATTGACAACAGAGTTATAAGATTTTTACTAGCTTATATATAAGTTTTTGTACCGTTGCATCAAATCAATGACATGGAATTTGGAAGCAATCCTAAGACATAAATAAACCCACTCACGATAGAAATACAAGTCACAATTCTAATAGGAAGAAAAGCCTAACCAAGTAAAAAAAAATGTTTTTCTGTTGTTATTTTGGAACACATAATTAATCGATTAACATATCACTGCTTGTAGTCTGTATCCTCTCCTTGTTGCTGCTATCTTCTCCACTTGTTCGTTTCTTAGACTAATGCGACTTCACAAACTCATCGATTCTCGCATTCAACTCAATGTCCGGTATCAACATATCCGATGTCAAATGTGCCCGGTTAAACAGATCATGCTGCAGCAGAAGCAAGATGATCGGATTCAAAGAGAGTGAGTGAGTGAGAGAGAGATATGTAACTGATCATCAACGTGTGTTAGATATGCTTGCGTTGTCGCTGAGAAGATGCCGTTGAATGATGGGTCAATCAACTGTGATTCTTGAGCTTGGAAGTACCACTGGATCTCTCATTAGTGTGTACTGCAAAATTAAACAAGAACAGACATTAGAGTGTGTTATAGAAACAAGACTTGGGTCTTTGGTTAATTAGACAGAAAATACCTGAATTGGGTCGAGGAACTCGTCTGGTATTTCGCCCAGTGCAGCTTCAGCATCCATAGCTTCAGAAGCAGCAGCTTTGGCTTTTGTGCCTAACTCCATGAACTCCTGAATGATTCTTCCATCTTCGCCTATTCTCCTCAGCACATCTGCTCCAGCGTTGAATAGCTGCAAAAACCGCAACTTGTTTAGTTCAGTGAAGACAGATAAATTATGATGATGGAGGATTCGGTTGAGGAAGGAGGATTAGACCTCTTCGTTATATGATCGGCCATCACTGGATATGGCACTGGGGAATATGTTTTCCGTGTCTCCTCTTGCGAGATTAACATATATGCGAACAATCTTTAAAGTTCATCAAAGCAATCACAATAATAATCAGTCAGTATTTTTTCACACATTTTGGTGGAGGAGACTCGAGTAATTGAGTCACTAACCTGTTTAAGCAACTGTTTTGGACGGAATTCATACCTCTCGGGATCTTTCAAGCTTAGAGATTTACGCTGTGGACCCACGAGTTGTAGCAAGAAGTAGTTAAGCATATTCGCAACCCTCTCAACCTGAATAACAATTAAACTCTTCAATTGAGTAATCATGGGGCAGGTTACCGTTTCAGGAGTAGGGTCACGTTACCATCTCAGGGAGTAGAAAAGGGGCTGTAATCTCCTCAGATGTAAATGCAAGCATAGTCACATCTTCATTTGCCAGCTTCATGTCAATTCTAACAATTTGCAGAGCAAATAAAGTTCTTTAGGGCATCATCAATAAATATAGTACGAAACAAGATATAAGAAGTGATAATCCAACTAACATTCTCCTGAGAATGGAAGAGTCTTGTTCTCTCCTGTCTTTCTTCAGTTGTTCTCTGCTCCCACTCGGCAGTAGTCGACATCTCCGCCTCAATTTGTTTAATCTCGAGAATTTTGTTAAGACTTTCATCCAGAAGATAGATGCTATCATTGACTAAAAAGTTTAAGAAGTTCAAGTAAACGCCCTTCTCCTCCTCTTTTCCAATCTGTAACACATCAAATTTGGTAATACTATAACACTGGAGCATGATAGTTGAAGCTCAAATTCATGGCAAGTTTACAAAGAATTTACCCGTCTCCATGCATTTCGATGACTAGGCACCTGCCAGAGATACTCTAGAAGCTCAGCAATGTTGTCGCGAATATTGAACTTGTCATAGAACTGCATTTGGATAACTAGACTTACATTAAAGGCAAGAGCGGATGGCAATTATGGCTTCCAGATCTAACATATTCTGAAGTATTATGCAATAGACAAAAGCTTATAGCCACTAAGCAAAATCTCTTGCAATCACCTGAGTGTGAGGACCCATGAACTCAATGTCAACATATAGTTTTAGTAAATTCCTGACAAGATACTCAAGAGATAACTGATGCCCCTCGAAAAAAGTAGATGTAGCAGAAGAAACACTGCAAATAAAAATTGATCTTGAGATTAGTGGACCGTTACTGCAGAAATTGTTGCTATGCAACACAAATTGAGGATTTACGGGTTTCTTTCATGGGAAAAAACACCTTGAACGGGGCATGCAGCAGTTCAGAACTTCAACCATTTTTGCTCTGAGTTACGGGTATCTAACATATTCTGGACTTGCCATGAACATAATTATGAAGTTCATAAAGTCGTCCTGAAGAGACAAGAACAACCATCATCAATGTAGGTACAAAAATAAGAATTTCAATAGACAGATGCGATCAAACTAAGCATACCACCACCAGCCCATCCAAAGCTTTGGGGATTCTAGAAGCAAATATCAGTAACTCAATTGCATCTTCAACAAAATGCTCAGGCATACAGGAGAATTCCATGGGGCAAGTTGATGGTAGAGGCATCTTAAAGCCACCAACTAATCCAACCAACCAAACAACCACTAGTCGATAGAAAGACAGAGCTCGCTGAATAAAATCTCCATCCTTTAAAACAGTATAGACATAGTGCAGCTATTACTACCATGTTAACGGTCTAGAAAAAAAGCCAAAGATGTTCTCAGAGCAGAGGATATGATTACAAACCCTCAATATTTGGGCCTCATGGCAAAGCTTTTCTTGCGAATACAGCTCTTAACTCTTTTTCCATTCAGGATATATCAAGTTCCAACTGTGGAGAAGGTGCTTGATCTCTCATGGTTTTTAATGTTGCAAGATTGTCTTCACCTCTCGAGATGTCCTACATCATACTGAAAAGAGAAAAGTAAAGAACAAGACAATAACAATATTCTGCAAATCCAGGTATCAAGGACTCTTCACAATCAGAAAGTGTGATAAAGTTCAAATTTTCGCTGTAGTCCTTTCTGTTATCACTGACAAACGCCTTGACCAGAAAACATGTCAGTAACAACATTAACTAAGAGCTTTCTACAAAATAATTTATCACAATCGTTTCCAAATTTTCCAAATCTTCAATATTTCCGGTTCGAAAAAAATGTAATGATGACTACCTGAGCAAGATGTTTAAAGTCAGAGAGTGCTTTTAGGAGACCCAAATTGAGGACCCTCGCAGTCATAAAGAAGCATTCACAGATGAAAGTGTATTTAGTTTTTGTCTTTGCATTTTGCCCAGAAGCATTACTACTAGAACTTGTCGCTTCTTTGGATTGTAACAATCGACTTTCATTCCCATTTTCTTGCCCAGCACCATTTGCTTTTCCCGTAGCGTCCTTGTCAATCCACTCAGAAACTTCTTCAGATGAGGCATTGAGAGCAGTCAAGTCGCTGGTGTAGATTGTAAATAATATTATTCATCATGAAAATATGAAAATCCAGTGAGGAAATACAATTAGAATTATATTGAGGCCCATACCTTAATTTTAAGCGATGGCCACAGAATGCATATTTTGGATCAATCTTATCGCTTTTAGTGAAATGATGGTCTAAAAACGGTTCACAGAGGCGGAGCATTACTGCACTGAGGTTAACAAACATGCCTGAGCTAGCACAAGAGAGTGGATCAACCTGTCATACAAGATATACATATTACAAATTGCTGGTTTGAGCAAAAGAGACAATACCAACGTGATTAAACTGAATGGTGAGAATATCAATTCATAAATAATGATCCGAAGCAAATATTCATCTTATCGAGGGATGACTACCTGTATATGGGCTCTCGACGCATTTGCATTGATCACCTCTGCAAGAAACTGTAGAACACACTCACGGGTATCGGTACTTTTAAGTAAAATCATCAGTACATCATGCAGCCCACTGTGTAAAATGTTCATAAAATTTTTAATTGTGGAGAAGGATGATAATAAGTCTGCAGGCGTTCGGATGCTTCAGAGAAACACTGCTGTCTGATATTCACAAAAACAAAAGGACATATTAGCGTTGCCATAACATGTAAAAAATATTCTTTGAGGTATATCAGGAAAACGCTTATGATTGCAAACCTTACCCATGTCAAATGTCAATGTTTAATGAACAGTCATGATTCTTCGGTACAAACAGGAAAAAATGCTCAAAATAATTGATTTCATCCACAGTAGTCTAAACCTAACAGAGAGCTTACTATTTTATTTCTGTTGATTTTGCCTCCACTGATCACCTAACTATGCTGGATTTGTCTAATAATGTTTAAAATATATATCAGTGTCATCTTCTAAGCCAAAAATATCTACTTCTTTTCTTTTTTGATAAAGTCCCTACTATGAGTAAAGCTAGACAATATTTCTTATTGTCCAAACTGTCTTAATAACTAAACAACCCCAAAGTTTGAAGATTACAGAATTCTCAGTTATAGAAGTAGAAACCCAGAAATACGTTCCAACTCACCCAACATCAGGTTGACTCTTGAATAGCGCATTATCTGGCAGTGCACTGCTATGGAAGAAAGGGCCGAGAATGCTCGTCAACTCCATTGCTCGACCGTTCATACAGGCGCCCCGGTAAGCTAACAAGGTACTTAAGTGCCCTTAATGGTGGCTGGAAATCTCCAAGCACTGATACATTTAGGACTGTAGACCTCAAGTCCTCATACAGCTCTTTCAGAATCGGGTCCAAGCTATCAAAATCTGAGTCTTTAAAAAACTCATCCAAAATCCAGGAGGAGACTGAACTCCACTGCTACTAGCTCCAAACATATCCAACGAACCCGAACCAACCTCCGCGAAAATCAACGGCAGTACAGGAGACACATTCCTCTTCTTCTGCTTATTATCCAAGTTCCCAAACATGTCAGGATTCGCCAAATGAATCCTGCAGTAAGAAACCGAGAGCTTCTTAGCATGTGTAGTCACAATCTCCATCTCCGATCTCAGATTCTTATCCTTCATCGACTGGATTTTCTTCGATTCGTCGTAAGCACCCGATTAGATACTGGAAAGGCGGTTAAGCGGCGGAGAAGTTGCCGGAGAGACGATCTATAAGCACTCTCTCCAACAAATCACGAGAGAGAAAAAGCTCTTTACCTTCACTGAGAATCTCGGCGGCAGTCATCTCCAAGTAAACCAATCGAGGATCGGAATCAGCAGATTCCGTTAGGGTTACATAAAATATCTTCCGGAGAACAATATCTCAATTTCAGCCGGCGATCTTTGAGGTTTGCTCGTCGCCATTGACTATATGATCAAATCAAATCAATCACTCGAAGACTCGATTCGGATAAAATATAATTTTATTTCTGAAACTTTAAGCACCGATGATGAATCAAAGCGAAACAGTTGGGAGACTAACAATTGAAACTATAATTAAATATTTGAAAAAAAAAATTCACGAAAGAAGAGAGAGAAACCATCGGGAGATTTGGGAAGTAGGTTTTACTGTGACGATAAACTCTTTGAGCTTTGGGAGTACTGAATTTAGACAAACTCAAAGAACACGAAAACTCTAAATACGATCTGTTACGTCGTACTTGACTTTAAAACATCGTTTTATACTTGATGAAGAAGGAATATATCTTTTACAAACCGTGAATAAAAATATTTATCAAAACCTTTGGGCTTTGGGCCTTTGGCCCGATCATCACAATTGTTTTTTTCTACGCCAACACCACATATTGAAAACTCTAAAAGTGTAACATTTTGAATCATTCATAACCATGTCAAAAAAGTGTTGCATTATATCGATGCTCTATTTACTGGTTTCGAAATGATGGGTAGAGGCAGGTTCTGTCACAAAAACCGTTTAAACAAACTCATATGCTAGTTTTAATAAGGTACATAATAAACATCATCCAATAAAAGATTTTGTTTTAAAAAAATAAGAGGAAAACAATGGAAAACACAATTATTTGGACCGATAAATATTGGTACATTTTTTTTTGTTTTATTCGAGATGATCATGCGGTCGGATGGACATGAACATCGCGGCATACTGAAGTAACCGGCGTTCACTGTTGCCTTCAACGCTATTCTCCGACACAGGACTCATCGAACCGCCTGCACTACCGTTGTTTTCACCACGGGTTCTCTTCCTGTACCGACGCCACGCCATTTGAAGATTCACAGCGGCCCAATTCCTCCAGTTTGAGGAATAGTATCTTGCGGTCCGCTTAAGCCGCTCGTTCGCGAATTTATAACGGAAATGATCGGTGATGTACCTAAGATCTTCAGATCCTAGGGAGAACGCCTCAATGTTGTTGAGGCAGGCAAATGTTGCGGACGAAGGGGGAAGACGGTCAACAAATGGACGGCGTAGGCACCACGAGAGTAGCTCATCGCCTAAGTAACCGCCTGGTTCGAGCGTACTAGTGGCTACCACGCCTTTGTTTACACTCTGGGTACGTTTGACTCGCCCACGCATGATGAATATCATTCTCTGTACTGGATCTCCTTCGCGGATGATCTGTGACAATCAAAGAAACCGAAGAATGCAGATTTTACAAAACTGAAGACATCATGAATCAACTTTGGGTCTTATGATGTTGGTAGCTTAGTTTTGAGAAATGATGGGGTTGAGTACCTTTTCGTCTTTAGAGAAGACGCGAGGCTTAGCCCGATCGCAAATGTTGTCGAGGATCAAATCGTCCATGCCCCTGAACAATGGCACCTGAGAAAGATCAAACACGTCAGAGACTCGCCAGTTATTTCTTTTACAAGCCTTAACAAAAAATTGTGTGCAACGTTCGTTTCTAGTACCTTGTTAATGAGATCGAAGCAAAGATATCGTTTAATATCTCTTCGAAGACCCGGAGGCAAATCATGTATAAGTTCCAGCTCGTCTTCTCCACCCAAGGCAGTCCATCTCTGCCTCTCAAATCGCCTAACTCTATGTCTTAACCGGGAAGGTAACTGCCTACGTTTCATCCACCATTCCATATCCCTACAACGTATCTGCATTTTCCTCTTCTTTGCCATTACCGCATGCAAAAAGACCTTCAAAAGAAAGCAAACTGCTTGTTAAATTCTTCTGATTCCATCAAAACACAATATCATATAAGGAAAGACTTATCCTTGCATAGTTTACCTGAATGTTTCCGATCAATAGCGTGAAGAGTAGTAACCCGCTAAGGACCATAATTATACTGAAAATAACCTCGAGCCAGTTGCTTGTAGGCTCAAGATCATTCCCGAATGTGCTGTACAAAGAGAAGGCCAATATAGGATCAGTATTTGTCGATCAGAGGTTTTTAACTATCCAAGATGTAAAACCTTAATCTGTGAAACTAAGCAATTACCTGAGAGTCATTAGGCCCCAGAAGATGGGGTAAAGAATCTTAACCGCAAGAGAGTTGCTGGAGATGACTGGAAGTGCCCAACCGTAGATACCATATCGGAATGATCCGTGAGAGTCTAAGCACATAGGTTTATCGACCACACTGGTAAGGTTTCCAGATAAGCACGGATATCCAACTGTGCTTGTCGGTGACACAAATTGGTAACAGACCTCTTCTTTGCATGACAGACTAAGATTGCAGTTCCCAGTCCTCATGCACTGGTTTCTTATGCAAGAAGCAACCCGCTGTATTGCGAGAACATACCAGCATCCCCCAGCAACCTGAAACCACCAGAATCTCAAATTTCATCATACATTATATTCAGGCGGAAATACGGTTTCTAGCTTGAGAGAACTTACGTGAGAAGCGATGAAATATGCAATGAGATTAAGGGCAAAACCCCACCAAATAGTCCCAAAAATGTAACCAGTGACCTTTTGCATCCTTCTCATCAAGCAGATGCAGTGATAAATCTTGGGGAGGAACTGGAACAAGAAGATTAACAGAAGAATCGTCATTATCAGCTTAACCTTCTCTTCTCTTATCAGTTTCGGCACCACTAACCAAAACACAGCCTGCAAACAAAGAAACACACAAAGTTCACATTTGCAACTCAAATCAGGATTCATCAACAATGTAAATAACTTTTCAAATGATTCATGGGGGCTTTCTTGATATGAACGAGAGGTAAAGGGTTATTTTCATAATATTGGAATAGTTTGAAGGTTGTTCTGAAAAGTTGACCTGAGGGACAGGTAGAATGACTATAACATCAAACCAGAAGCCAGTGAGGGAGCGTGCGTAGTGTGACGCGATGGCGCGTGCATCCCAAACGAGCTTCCCGCAACCAACGACAAGGGACTCTCTGGAGACGTAGGCCAGTCTGAATTGAAGGCACACGTGCCATAAGTGAACAGCGTCGAGGCACGTGCGAAGCACCGTAATCACCGCCGCGAACGCGCCATCCATATAAAGGCACGCAGGTCCGGTGGTCCGGCCGATGGAAAGTGCGTAGAAGAAGAGCGGATCTACAGCTAAAGCCATCCCGCGAGCTAGAAGTAACGCGCGGTTCCATCTCTGCACGCGCTTGCTCCTGGGATCGAGAACGTCGCCGAAAGGACCTTTGAGATGTCTGAAGCGGGGTCGGACTGGACTCGGGACGGATCCGTCTTGGATTGGGACTAAGGAAGAACCAGCGGAGGCACGCCACTCCGGCGCGTGAGCTTGATCGCAGCTGGTTGAGTGGAAAGCTGGGACGCCTACCTGTGTGCAGGCGTAACACTCGACGGAGCTCAGCACCGGCGTTTCATCGCTGATGCTGCTTGATTCTACGCCGTTGTTTTGGACGATGCTGATTTCTTCGATTTCAGTCGTTTCTCGACGGAATTTTCCGGAAAACAGTCCAATCCACCTGAAAATTCAAATCGTGAAACTCTAATTTAGTAGCAGGAATATCGATATCTTGCACAAAAAAATCATTCGGAATCATCTCACATTCGTTATATAGTACACAATTTTGAATTCGTCCCCAGAAAAAACGATTGAAGACAAAATTTAGTGAACGATTATACGGAATTGCATGGGGACTTGTTCGCTATAGAACAGTTTAAAAAAACGAGAAAATTCTCCTGGAAAATTGTTTCTCGGAGATAATATCGTTCTTAGGAAAAGCTTGTCATCGTTGAGTAATAAAACACAAAACAAAAGACATTTTCAAATTTTGAGTAATACCGCCATTACTGAATAGTTACAGCCATGGATATGAATAAATTGGAAATTGTGTATATAAATACCTGAAGAGGAAGTTGGGGTGAGAGGGCATGATTGAAGTAGAGGAACCACCATGGGAGAGAGAGAAGATTTGCAGGGAGAGATTGAAGAGAGAAGAGACAGTGGCGGAGAAAGAGATTGTATATGTAAGGCAGAGTGAGGTACGTACGTTTCTAGTAGGATTCGGTTTAATGTTAGGGGAGACTCCGGTATAAATTAAACCGAAGATTCCCCTAAATCGAAAACCGAACCGGGAGGAGAGATGAGCTGCAAGTGGGAGAGATGTGGTAGTAAAGAGAGCTTTAGTAACGGCCCACAATAGACACTGAACAAATTGGATTCCGTACAGATCATGAAAAATACAACGCTAGGGGCCTAAAGTGGACCCATTTTGACTGTTATAATAATTTATTTATTTTTATTTAATCATTGAAGTTTAGCTAAGTTTAGTTGAGGACAAATTTCATAATTCTACTAGAAGAATTTTTTTTTTTTTGGGTAAAATTTGGACTAGAAGATATTATGATATGTGTGTAAGAATAAGATTATAGACTTTTAGTATATGTACTATTTTAAGTAAACTAGTATATAACAATTATTTTTAAATTGCAGATTTAACGATTGAAAAAAAGAGTATAATCTTATATTTGTAACGATACTCCATAGTATATACAAATTACAAATAAATTACTTGATTTTAGAATATTTTTTAAGATGTAAGCACAATACTTATTAGGTAAACACCGCATGTATTATTAATCTACGTAAACATAATATTGTTTTCTGTTCAGACTTTATATTGTTCATTAGTTCTACCAAGAGTATGCTTTGATAATTATATGTTGATAATTCTCTATACTATTTGTAATTCTTGGTAGATTTTTTTGACTTAGACATTGATAGATTCAATTTTGTCATGAGTTGTATAGTTGAATATGTACTTGAGTAAGGATTGAATACGTGTGGAGGTAAGCCATATAACAACAGAGACATATACGAGGAAACCTTATCTCGTAATTAGGCATTTGTTGGTTTATTCCAGTGATTACTATAATGATTTAAGCAACAGAAACTGTCATATTTTTTTCCGATTTTCAAGATTACTCACACTTACTTTTTATAGTTCGTTTTTGAAGTATCGGTCATGCGTAGCCCACGTACCCGGAAAGCGAATTTGAGAGTCATGCAAATCCCTACCAAACATTTATAATTCGAGTCACGACCAATATCAAAAGAACACACATCTGTATCGAGCATAATTGAATAGTTTCTTTTGGCCTTTTGGGTAGGATAAAAACACAAGACTTAGATGTAAATATAAAATGATCAAAGTGAGTTTTGAGCTAGTGGCAAGTTTTCAGATTCTCCAAAAATGTCTTATAGTTCAAATTCCATTTGGAAAGTACTACTGTTTTTTAACGGAAAGATATATGAGTTTAGATCCAAAATTCTTCGACTAACCTTATTGAAAAAGTTAAAAAAAAAATTAGTGAAAAAAATACGAATAATCGTTCAACTCATTCTTATTACATATAGTAGATGAATAATTGTTACGTTTTTATGATTGTAAACTATATTAGCAATAGGTTATTTTCCGGTTGCGAGAAAGGTTAACGAATTAATATATTTTTTGTCGACAAAATTTTAGAAAATAATAGCGAAAAATGTGGAATATTGTTTCTGTAGATGTCGAGCAGGACAAACAAACCCATGTGCAATAATTTTGTTATTTGTACGTTTTCCTAATTCACCGGATCATGGAGAAGGATTTCTACTGGAAAACTGAGTTTTTTATACACTGAAGAGAAAGATCTTCCTAATTATCTCAGATCACCTACTGGTTCTTGTCATGATGCCTGCAAATACTGAAGTAAACATGATTCTGAAGACTAGCCATTGAGGAAGAAGGGATTGTCTCAATCGGTGATGAATCCTTCTTTTGCTTGTGGCAAAGATGATTCTGTTGGTGGCTCTGATCATACGAAGAGCGAACTTATAAACTTTTCTAGCAGCGTTTGTGATGTTAAGAAGAAGGATGCAGACGGAAAAAATGAAAAGAAGAAGACGGTCTCTAAGTCTTTCAAAACGATTTATGTGACACGGTCAAGTTCTAAAGAGATTGTTGAACCTAACAGGCATATCACTGCTTTGAAGCTAAAATCTGTTGCACAAACAGCAGCATTGGCTCTTGTTTAAGTCGAGGCATTTCTAATTGTTTGTTGACACGGACAAAGTCAGGGAAAACCTCTGAAATTATTCTAGAGCTGCAGAACCAAAGAAAGCAGTAGTTTTGCCTTCAAGAGCCTCAATGTCCTCAAAACACTATTCCCGAAGCTTGAAAACAAAGCAGGAGAGTAAACTGGTGGATGAGAAGTGTAAAGACTTGGTTGAAGAGAAAACTCTCTATGTTGTTAAGATGGAAACAGGGAATGAGATTGTTGAATCTGATCAGAACCAGAGGTGTGTCATGGATTCACCTACTGATGATCCAAAGAGTGAGAAGAGCCAAGAAGAAGCTGAGTGTATTGTGACTGAAGCTGAATCTTCTCAAGAAGAGGAAGAAGAATATGATGAGAATGTTTCTTTCTCTGAAGATAAGAACACAATAAGCCAAGGAAAAAGCAAAGTCCTCTCAACAGAATCCGCTGTAAATGGCAAGTCGATGAAACTGAGAATCAAAAGAGGAAAGATTATAGATTTTGGATCACAAGACAACTTTCCAAGAAAGCTTAAGTTTAAGAGAGGAAACATCGTTTCCGGAGCTGACACAACCTCGAAATCTGGTGGTCGGAGAAGCTTAAAGACCAAAGGAACCAACTTCAGCAACAATAAGGAACAACAACACAAACACAGATCGTTAAAAGTTGTTCTTAAACACCAAGACACACAGAAGAAGAGAGATTCAAGAGTGTTGTTGTTCAACAATATGATAGAGGAAACAGCTAATAAGCTTGTGGAGACTCCCAAGAGCAAAGTTAAGGCTTTAGTGGGTGCTTTTGAGTCTGTCATATCTCTGCAAGAAAAAAGTTCTACTGCAACAACAAAAAATCTATAAATGATTATTCTCAGAACAAACTCTAACTATAAGGCTTGACTGGTGTTTATATATATATGCATGTAAACATATGTAGATGAATAAGTAATCATGGTATTTGTGTATGTATGTATGTAAACATATGTAGATGTATGAGTGTGTAATGACTCACATAAGATACTACAACTTGTGAGCGTTATTATTATGTCAAATCGAATTTCTAAGAAAGGTTTGGAGATTTTGTAAGATTGGTTACAATCTGAGTTAAGTAAAATCTAGGGGCTGAAAAAGAAATATAAAAACCGGACGCCACGCCGTCCTCTAATGGCATTGACTATGTAGCTTCTTTAGCCAACGTGTCATATTTTAATTCGTTGTTGTCGTTTACTTGTCTCACTGGCTGTCACTCTACCTTCCTGGACTTAATTTAATTTTCCTTGTTGAGCTATATGGAGTAAAAAAAATTAAAGCATTGAGTTTTCTTTCCTTATCGATTTGTCTATGCGAATTGTTCGTTGTTTTCTTCTGCCACCTGATTTTTCATCTTGTTTTTGTCTATCTTCTTCTGGAATCTGGGTTTTGTTTCGAAGTTTTCGAGGTCCCTCATTCATTGTTTCCGTCGAAAATTCTCCGTTTTTTTGTTTACTTTGTATTTTTGTAGCTTTTAACCTTTAAATGCCCTAATTTTCAGGTTCTAGTTGTGGTTTCTGGGTTTAGGAGCAGAAGCTCTTTGTAGTAAACATCATGCTAGTAGGAATTCGTTGAACTGTTCTCAATTTTGCTCTGGTAAAGTGCTTCCCTTTATTCTTTTAAAGATCTTTGCTTTCTGTGTGTTTGGTTTGTGGCGTTTGTGGCGTTTGTCTATGGTACATTTTAGGGACTAGAAATGGGTTTTCAGGAGAAGATTTTAGGGCTCGTATTGCTAGATTTTAAATTAGATTGTTGTTCTTGCTGCGGTCTTATAGATCTGAGTTACATTGTTTGTGTTTCCTTTGAAGGTCTTGAGCTAGTTTGATTCCATTTTTATTGATAGTAGATAATGATGATGGAGTATTCGTGACTTGGAATATTGGTTTCTGGGTAAATGACTGGTCTCGACGTTTTGTTTGATAAGAAGTAATGTCTAGACATCATCAAATGAATCTGAAAATTCCCTTCTTCTCTTAGCATCATTTTTGGATGTAAAGAGGCTTTATACTAGTGAGAAAGTAGTTCCCTTGAGACTCTGTGTGGTTTGTAAATGTGTGTGAAGGATACTTTGTGTTGGTTTCAGTGCTTCTTACTGGTAGTTTCTCCTAGCTTTGTTCAATTCATCTTCTTCCGCAAGCTCTCTCTTGTTCATTTTCTCTGTATAGTTTGGTTGTGATGAGTCCTTGTCTTGAATCTGGTTTAATGGGTTGTCACATTTCTTGTGGAGTCTGTATGACGCCGAGATGCTTATTATGTCTGTCCCAGCAATTCCGTGAAATTATAATATGTTTGATATGGATCTCAAGTGTATTAGACTTTTAGGAAGTGATGGATCTTTATTTCTCTCTTTGCAGAAGCTCTGTGTGTTTCCTTCTTTGATTGAAACGCAGAGAGAATGATTTTACCAAAGCAGTATCGTTGCACACACTCCCCAAGCTGCCAATGCACGAGTGGCCATTTAAGCGAAGACGTGTTGTTATTAGTGTTCCAACATCTGAATTGGAATCCGAAATTAGTTGCAACACTTTCCTGTATATGCAAATGGTTTGATGATTTCGCCAAACGGGTGTTATGGAAAGAGTTTTGCAAGACTCGTGCCCCTAAAATGATGCTTGATTTGCAATCTAGCGGTAGTCATTGCATTGACGGTAACTGGCGAGCCCTTGGGAAACTTCTCATCTACTGCTCAGGATGTACACAAGGCGGTCTTTTCAATAGCACTGTTCAAATCCCAGGCCACTTTGTTTACAGAACCCGGTTCTCAAGAACATTGGGAAGAAGCCTCCTTCCTCCTCAATGTAGAACCGACGTACTCTATGTTTGTGATCCATGTGAGCATCTTGATCAAGGAGAAGAAGGCGACGTAGGTTTGTTCCGTGGGATTTTCAAGTCATTCCCGACATCTAAAATCCGGAAAGTGATCATTAACAAGGTGGTTCCCTTTCATCCATCCGAGGTTTGCCCGTACTGTAAAGCCAAGCTATGGAGCATGCTACAAGCTAAGATAATACCTCAGAGTGCCTGCATTCGCTTGGAAGCTTATGAAGACTGCATCGAGTATTTTGTTTGCCTCAACGGACATTTGCTCGGTATCTGCACTCTGGCGCCTTTGTCTGATTCAGAGGATGCAAATCCAAGCGAAGATAGCAATCACACAGAGAAGAAACAAGGTATTTTACAAAACCCATTCTGACTGGTATGACAAGGCAGCTTCTTTCGACTGACAACAGCAAAATCTTGATTGATTTTTGTTGCAGACAATTGCTGTGCTAAAGAAAACATATTGAAAAGGAGAAATTCTTTGTTGGGTGGAAGTGAAAATGGACCTTCGCCTCAAAAACGACTGACAAATTCGAATCAATGTAACATTGATGTGTGAAACATTTGTAAATTTATCATTTTGTGTACGTCTGCTAAATCTATTGCATCTGCAGAGATTCTTCAACATTCATATACAGTCAAACTAAGATCAACAGTTTCTATAAATCTCTGGACCTTTGAGACATCAGTAATAGTAGAATTACTCATCAGCTTATGATTTTATATTAACTCACACTGAGATAAATATTATCATTGTCTTATGTGACAAGTAACTCACTAGAACTTCTGTACTAAAATGTCTGAATCTACTTGAGCTTCAAAGGTTTCATTTTTCAAGTGCTCTGTTTTGAGAAAGCTTCTTCTTCTCGTTCAGTTTCCGCTGTTTCTGACTCGATCTTTTTGAATATGAGCTTTTGCTGAGGTAATTGACCATTGGCGAACACTGTGACCTCCGTATCAATCAAAATGCCATCTTCCTCCTTGAAATCTCCTCTCAAGATACCTTTAGCGAGCTCATTCTCAATGTTTTGCTGAATCACACGCTTAACAGGTCTAGCTCCATAGTTTGGATCATACCCGAGGCTTCCAAGAAGATCAACTGCTGCATCTGTGATGTTTATCTTCATTTTCCTGTCTGCAATTCGCTTCTGCACACGCGCCAGCTGTAAAAAGAAAGATTCAATGAGGGTTTTGAATATAAACTTCAACTTTGATTAAATCCATTTTAAAACACTCTAGATAGCCAAGAAGTAATCATTTGAATGCAATTAGATGTCAAACTATTCACCAACGAGCATTTGAAAGCAATAACTTCTTATCTAACTGTCTAAATGACCTCTAGTTCGAATTGCCTCCAATAGCTGACTCCTTTGCGATTTTCCAAGAAAAGAAAGTATACCTGTAAGCGGACAATGCTGTTGATCTGCTCGCGGTCAAGAGGCTGGAAAACTATATACTCATCAACCCTATTCATGAATTCAGGACGAAAGATTGATCTTGCAGCATTCATCACTCTCTCTTTAATCGTTTCATAAGCGAGCTCCTTTGCATCATCATCTGTGTTGTTCAGAATTAACTGTGAACCAACATTCGAGGTCATAATAATAACGGTATTGGTGAAACTCACTGTACGTCCTTGAGAATCTGTGACTCGCCCATCATCCAAGATTTGGAGAAACACATTGAAGACATCCCCATGAGCTTTCTCAATCTCGTCAAAGAGGATAACCGAGTAAGGCCTTCTTCTAACCGTTTCTGTTAACTGTCCTCCTTCTTCATAACCAACATATCCAGGTGGAGCTCCAATGAGCCTAGACACAGCATGTTTCTCCATGTACTCACTCATGTCGATTCTCACTAGAGCTTCTTCTGTGTTGAACAAATAAGAAGCAAGTGCTTTGGCTAACTCGGTTTTACCAACACCAGTTGGTCCCATAAACATGAAACTAGCTATTGGACGGCCTGGATCCGAAAGACCAGCTCTTGATCGTTGGATCGCTTCAGCTACCGCGGTCACTGCTGGGTTTTGACCAATTACCCGTTTATGCAATTCTTCTTCCAAACGTAAAAGTTTATCTCTTTCGGATTGTTGAAGCTTCGATACCGGGATTCCAGTCCATTTACTCACAATCTCAGCGATATCGCTACCCAATACCTCTTCTCTAAACATAGATTTCCCCGAGCTTAAGTATTCATTCAGCTCTTTCTCTGCTTCGTTTAGTTGGCGCTGCAACGAGTTTAAGCTTCCATATTTGAGCTCTGCTGCACGGTTAAGATCGTATTCACGTTCCGCTTGCTGGATCTCAAGGTTTACTCGATCAATCTCCTCTTTAATCGACTGAAGACGGGACATAACAGACCTCTCGTGCTCCCACTGTTCGGTTAACTCAGCTTGCTTCTCCTTTAGTAACACTAGTTCTGTTTCTATTCGATTCAGTCTCTCTCTAGAAGCTTTGTCTGTGTCATTAGTGAGTGAAAGCCTCTCCATTTCAAGCTTTATCACTGCACGGTCAAGCTCGTCAAGAGCTGTCGGTTTCGATGTGATTTCCATTTTCAATTTCGCAGCTGCTTCATCAACCAAGTCAATTGCTAGAAAACCAATTACCAAATCAGTTAGTAACACTGTCTATTGATGAAGATCATATAATAAAATGGTAATCACAAAGTATCAACCTTTATCAGGTAGAAACCGGCCACTGATGTAACGGTCAGAGAGGATAGCAGCTTCCACGAGAGCACTATCCGAGATGCGAACTCCGTGATGAAGTTCATACCTTTCCCGCAAACCACGGAGAATTGAGATCGTGTCTTCAACAGTAGGTTGATCGACATAAACCTGTTGAAACCTACGTTCCAAGGCTGGATCTTTCTCTATGTATTTCCTATATTCATCAAGTGTTGTAGCACCGATACATCGTAACTCGCCTCGACCCAGCATCGGCTTCAGCAGATTACCAGCATCCATCGCCCCATTAGTTGCACCTGAAAGAAAAAAGAATCAAACTTTCTCTACAACTCATTGCAAAGAAAAGAATAATGTTTCCATACAGTCAAAGGATGTTGCATACCTGCACCAACAACTGTGTGGATCTCATCGATGAACAAAATGGTTTGGCCTTCTGAGTCTGTGACTTCCTTAAGTACAGCCTTTAGTCTATCTTCGAATTCTCCTCGGTACTTTGCCCCAGCAATGAGTGCACCCATATCGAGAGATATCAACTGAAAACAAACCAAAGGATGATTGAATCAGCTGTTATCAAAATTGTCAGAAAAAAAGAAAACCATTTGATAAATAGTTAAATACCTTTCTGTTCATCAATGCTTGAGGCACATCTCCTTGCACAATCCTCTGAGCAAGTCTGTTTCAAAAGTGGAGATATAATATCTTAGCAAAGCATAAACATATGTGAAGCTTCTGAAATTTAGAGCTAAGATGATAATTTACCCTTCTGAAATTGCGGTTTTACCAACACCTGGTTCACCAATCAACACAGGGTTGTTCTTTGTTCTCCTCGAGAGAATCTGAATGCATCTACGGATCTCATCATCTCTACCAATCACAGGATCGAGTTTTCCTTCTCTCGCCATTGCTGTTAAATCTTTCCCATACTTCTCCAATGCCTCATACTTGCCTTCCGGATCTGTCAAAACATGATCATTAACACTCTTATCCACTATATATGCAATAAAATTTTTAACTATTCAAGCTCAAATGTGGTTTCCAACCTTGGTCAATGACTGATTGTTTCCCTCTGATCGATTCAATTGCAGATTTCAAGCTCTTCTCTGATATCTGAAAATCCCTAAACAACTGTTTCCCAAACCGCTTATCATCAGCAAAAGCAAGAACCAAATGCTCCACTGACACATAAGAGTCTCCTAAGTCTTTCTTATACTGTCTTGCTCTCTGAAATAGACCTTCCAAATCACGCCCCAACATTGAACCAGCAGCTTCTCCATACACCTGAAATCACTAAGTTAGTTCTCCAAACAAAAAACCACAAATTTCAAACTCCAAAAGACATTCATTACCTTTGGTTGGCGTTGAATGAACTTATCTGTTGCTTCTAGAAGCTTCGTGTTATCCACACCAATCTTAGAGAAAATCCTGCGAGCTAAGCCATTCTTCTGCTCCAAAAGAGCTTTCATTAGATGCTCAGTCTCCACAATCTGTTGCTTATTCTCTTTGGCCACATCTGGCGATGAAACTATCGATTGCCACGCCATTTCTGTGAATTCTTGCTGTGTAAGCTACACAAGACAACGACATCGAACCCAATTAGCAATCAACCATTTCGAGTGTCAAAATCAGATTCTTGAAACCAAACGAATACTTAAAACTCCAGTACATATAAAATTTAAAGTTTCAGACTTTACCCTCCCATTAGAAGAAGCTTCACATCGGACAAGGAAAGGCCGATGTTCAACCCGCCGCGTGAGCCTCGCGCTGTGCTTGAATTTCAGAGCTTTGAATGAATTAGGCTTCGCCGGAAACGCCACAGATGGTTGAAGATGAGAAAACAAAGTAACCCGTCGAGTCTCTGCTCCTACGCTGACAACACCACTAAACGCCGCCGTGGCAGCCGTCGCCATTTGCTCGGAGACTTAAAACGGCAAGCAATTAATAATGGAAGATAAAATACAACACGGAGTTTAGCAAAAATCGCCTAAACGGCGAGATGTTTACTTAAGAATTCAGCAAAGATATCGCTTTCGCTTCTTTTTTTTTGTTCCGTCTTCGCGTAGTTTACCGAGAACCTGAAGCAGGAAGTAATAAAGAAAGGAGAAGATGCTAAACGACGCCGGAGGCTTCGTGAACCCTCGGGATGATTAGACCTTCTTCTGACACGTGTCACCTCACGGAAATATAGGATTTTTCGAAGTAGAAATAATATGAGCCGTCCAAAAAAAAAGCAGAAACAATAAGAAAATTATATTTTATTCCCAAAACTTAGGCCGATGATACGAGATCGGCTCGCTGCGACTGTAACGTAAATCAAACAATACTTTTCCTAATAATTCATTCATTCGAATCTGCAATTTTTTTGTTTTTTTTTCTAAATTCCAAGGTGTTATGAATCAGAATTGCATGAGAAACCAAACCTCAAGCGATCAAAAAGCCAATGGTGTTGCCAGAAACAAAATTAGAAAAAGAAAGAAATGTTGAAGAAAGGCTCGAGAATAGAATCTCCCAAGCTTTTTTAACTCTACTTGTCTTCTACGTTTGTTAAAACGTGAGTCCAAAACACAAGCAGACACACTTGTTCTGTTTCAGATCAGCTTTAGGCCTCTTCTTTTTCTTTTCTGTTAAAAACATTAGCAGAGCAAAGATCTCAGATTCTCATGACTTTAGCCAGATGAGGTTTTCAAACAGTAACAACAATGCTTCAACCCATCATCATTCGATTAAAAACCGAAGCTTTCAAGAAGAATCAGTAAGTTGTTTGTAAAAAAGAAGATTACCTTTTTCAGTAACCTGAGGTTGAATGAGAACATGCATTGTGGTGACTGCACCTGAGAGATTACAGACAGGATTCCTGCAATCTCCAACCGTCTTGTTGTTCTCCAATATTCTACCCGCACTTATCAATTTCACATCTTTCACTGTCTTCGGCCCATTCTCCTTTTCTGCTCAAAATTATAACACCGATGAGGTTATTATTCTATCACAGCAATAGACGAAGAACCAAAACCAGCATCTTTCTCATGGAGAGATGAGAAGGCGTTCTTAAGTCTAGTGCATGACTATTGTAAACTAGCCTAGGGTGATGCAGGGAAGTGTAGTTTTGCCAGTTCAGCAACAGACCTTATCGGTTAGTTGAGAGCGGAATGTTTCAAGGGGAGCTAAAGGAATGAGTTGAAGCATTCTTGATTGGTCTATGATAATTTAGGCGTTGGTGAGATTTGAGTTCTGAGAACCTATCAAAAGGTTTAATATGAAGTTCAACTTTTTGCAGCCTTTACAAATTACAATGCAATTCTAAAGTCTTAATGGAGAAACGACCAGAGTGATAATAAAGCTTACTGCGTAAAATGAATCTCAATAAATGCGAAGCAGAGTAAGCATATAGACACTGACCTCTTGGCCACTGAGCAACAACGGTTTCCTTCAATGTTGCAACGGTTGTAGCATCTGGAAATGATTTAGGACCGATGTCTGAACCATCAGTTAACCGGAACTTAATCTCTAATTGATCCTTCACCTCTGCCATATATTTCCAAGAACAAATCTCTCCTCACCAAATATTGTGTTTCACAGAACCAACCGAGCTCAAAAACTTAAAATCTCTAAATTGAAACCTTGTTGCTTCTGTCCTATCTGCAATGAACATTTTTTCACACAAGAACAAATTTCAAGCAGCTAAGAAGTGATTTTATGTAGCTCAGATCTCATTGTGAAACCTGAACCTTATGAATTGATGGATGATATTGAACGGTGTAAATGAATATAAAACCATTGATTTTATAATATGAATGCTATTATTTTTCAAAGAAGAATCGCAAAGATCTTCCATTAAAGATATGATCATGAATCGTATCATCTCCAAAAGGGTATCCTTTAATCAATGAATCAACAAGAGAAGTACCAATAAAACATAATTTTAGGCATTCTTATATCAAAACCACCAAAAAAGTCGCGATTATTTAACCGATCGAAGAACAAAAGGAACCTAATTGGTGTTCTTACTTGGGTCTGCGACTGATCTGAGTTTGATGAATCAGAAGGACTTTGAAACCTCACATCACATACTCGAACAGAAAGAAACGAGAGAGAAAGAGAGAGAGAGAGCTATGAAATGATTATGAGATATTGAAGATTTGAGAATCAATTGCAGCGAAATGTTCAATTCCTTTCTCTACGCCAAGTAAAATGCTCAACCTTAAATTCCATTTAGTTTTTTTTTTTTAAATACTTATTAAGATATCAATTTGTAATTTTGTACATATGATCTTATCTTTAATAGAAAACAAAATCACAGCTTGAAACTTTTTCGTTTACGCTCGAAAGCTATAGAATTTTTGTTAATTGGTGGTGCAGGTACTCAGCTAACTTTGGCTCAAAGTATCTTGTAATCGAAAGAAATTACATTAAAAATCACAGCTTGAAACTTTTAAGAAGCTGAGAAAGAAGATTACATTTCTATTGAGAAATTAGTCTGATGAAATCCATCGCATTAAGTAAAAAATTGTAGTAAAAATTATGAACCCAAATGATATAATAAGAAATGTAGAGCAAATGAAACAAGTGTATAATTGTTCCTCCTCAATAATCAACAACTGGCTTTTTTGGTCATGACCCCTCCTACTACCCAAAAACAAAACAAAAAGGAATCTTTCCCAATTTTCTTATATAAAAGATTCAAGAAACGGATTCTCCAATCGAAACCGAAAGAATATCAAAAAGGGTACCTTCTATTTTACAGAAAGAATGAATCTTTATCTCTCTCTTTCTCTTATGCAGCTTCCCCTTCGCTGCAACAAGTTTCTTATGTATGTGGCAAACTAAATTTCTGAATCTTTTTGAGTGAGTAACTTCTGCAGTGCTTGCGTTTATCTCTGCTATTTTTTACTTCCCAGTATCCTCCTCTGTCTTCTACATCTATAAGTACCTTCACGATTTTCTGAAAGTTTCGGTTTCCTACTCCAAGATGTGACAGTTCTTGATGAAATCATTGGAGTAGTTGACGTATTTTGTCCAGAATGGCCGGAGATGCTCAAAACCAATCTCCAGCCACGGCTTTGATTGGCCATTGTAGTGGATCACTGCAGCTTTCTTGACATTTTCTAAGTTGGTCTTGTTCTGATAGCCTAATCCAAGCATATGCCATGACGAATCTATTACGTGGACGTGACCGTTAAACGCGATAAGAGCAGGAGGCAAGGTTCCAAGCTTCCACATTGTCCGATTCGACTTTAGATTCTGTTCCAAAACAGAAGTAAACAGAGTAGGAAAGTGAGGTAACTTGAATTCTGCTAAAGATAAAGAAAAGCATGTAGGCTTCTCTAATATTGACCTGTCTAAGCCAAGAGTGATACGTTTCTCTGATATTAGTCTTCCTCCAAGTTTGTAGATCGAAGACATTCATACCATATGCCCAAGCACATTCTTGAGGATCTATATGCTTTGCAATGAGCGGGTGTGAGAAATTGAAGTAGTTCTTTAAACGCTTTGACATCACCCATTCATCTTCACCCCGACATGTTTCTATTGCTCCATTGACCTTACCACCAAGGTCAACATCCCAAAGTGGATTCAAGTCTCCCTGGACAACTATATCATCGTCTAAGAAGACCACCTTGTCCAAGTTCGGGAAAAGCTATTCCAAGAAAATAAAAAAAAAGACAAAATTGACATATGGTTTCAGAGGAAAGCTGCATGAAGCTCCATTGCAAGCTGGGGATAAAATATTTACCTCCGGTATATATATTCTGAGATGGTTGAGCAAAGATATGTATTTTGGACTTCTAGACTGCAATGTTGAAGCATGTTCGAGGAGTTGTTTCGGTGAGGTTTGCCCCAGCGACATGATTCCCATGATAATAGTTCCTGACACCATTATAGCTTTCCACAGCTTCCAAAACCGGAACATTCTCTCTCGTCAACCAATCAAACTGATGAACACCTTTCACCTCAACAATAGCAGGTGCAACAGAATTAAGCGCAAACCATGAATGCATACCCGCATAGGTTTTCTTGTCTGTGATAATGTGAAAGACAATTTTCTCGGGTTTTGAAGATGACTGAACAGTGGATGAGACCACAACTGAGGCAGCCAAAATATTGTCCGTGGACAGAATAAAATGGTGGTAAGCATTATCTGAAAGAACAGGGAGAAACTCTGGCGAAGGAAGCTGTCTACGAGCATGAGTGTTGGAGGAATATTCATCTGTCAGTCTTAGAGAGAGACAATGAATGCCTTTGGGAATGGAACTTGCTGCAAAGTGCTTGTTCATAAGTTTTGCAAATTTTGATTCTCTAATATCCCGTTCAAACTTCTCCATCTGTTCAAGAGAGATAGAAACATATCGCATAACATAATCTTCTAATTTATATGGCTCACTGTAGACAGAAACGAGAAGTATCCATAGTAGATCTCTTCCAAATACAGAAAACGAAATCAACTTGACGATTTCAAGGGCCACAGATATATGTAACAGATTTTCCTAAAGAAAAAACAAATGGCTTTGATATGATGCAGGACAATTATGTAGCATCTGAAATAATTTAGTATAGACAAAGCATACCATGGCTCGCAGCACAAGAGTAAATGTTTTTGCATCATAGTGGTGATTCTTCATATCTGAAACAAGTTGAATAAAAGAATTTGGAAGCTTCAAACCATCTGGAATTTCTTGAGTGCTTACTTCGTTTAGAATTTTATAAAAGTCTCTAGCTAGTCTCTGCAGCAAGAGAAACACCAGGGGAAAAAGGTATCATTTAAGAACATGAGAAGATAGTAAAAGTTAGCAGACTAAAGAAAGCAACCACTCACCTCTGAATCATCTACCTTACCAAGAAGACGTGGACCTAACCGCCCCCCTAAACAATCTGAAAGTAAGGAGAAAAGGGGAAGAAAATTTAATGAAACCATCACAAGGGTAGTGGGGAGATACATGAAAGCTGATCCTTAAATTGAAATTAACACCGATGTTGGATGAAAAACCTCAACAAATGAAGATACTAAACCATATAAAAGTATAGAGTCGAGCAATCCTCAAACAGCATATAGATAAATGTAAAGTGAAAATATCCTAAGAGTCAATTTGGTTCAAATTTAGTAATGCAGAGAAATCTGTAGTTTTTACCCCACACAGGCAAAAAAAGGGAATTTTGTCATTTCGCTCCACAATCCAACAAAATGCATTGATGAAGAAATATATTGTGAAAATTTATGAACTCCTAGCATTTAAGGTAGTACAGCTCTTTGAAAACCAAGATCCTACAAAATTCCTTAGTGGGGACCTAACAAGAAGAATCCAAAATCACCAAACTTTGATGACTTAAGCCATTCAAGTACAATCCCAAGCATCACCACTGGATACAATAAAACTAACAAGAGGCTTGTGACGACAATGGACAGTAAAGATGAAAACTTTTGGTTAACCTACCAAAATCCAACTGCTAAGGAAGATCCTAACCATTCCATGGGAAAAAAAAAGACAATTCACAATGGAGAATCCTAAAATTTGCTAATCCACATCAGAAAAGTCGAGATCCGAACCAGTTAAGATATAAAACATAACAAAATCAGAATAAAAGTTAGAATGGATTAAGGAAATGAGAAAAAGGTTTACCAATGGAGGAGCACTTGTTGACACCTTCAAGGGTAACAACAGCGGTTAAGATGAAGACAAAAGGCAATAAGAAAGCGAGGGTTAAGATGGTGTGGAAGAGAGTTCGGTAAGAGATATGACGAGCTGCGACCTTGATCGTCATCAAGTCAATAAACTCATTGCTGCTCGAAATTGTGATACTTCTCATGCTAGGCGATATGTGAAGCTGCATCCTTGTTCGTGCAGCCCCACCACTGTCACAACAGAAATCGAATCGTAGAAAACCCTAATAATTCCTGAAGACGCCAACGCACACGACAATCCCAAACCCAACATCAGATCCGATCAGATTCCAGCTCTCCGATCCCTATTTCGATTTAGACTCCTGCGTACCTCCCAAATCCGTCTCTGTTTCGTTCCTTATCGGTATTCTTCTTCTTAGTGGTCTTCTCGCAGACCGCATTGGATTTCTGACCGCCAAAGGAAGAATCCAAATTGGAGATTCCCGCGCTACTCCTTCTGAAGATTTGGTTTAATCAATTGAGTACGAGAATCCAAATGGGTTTACCTCAAATTCACGTCTTAAGCAGAGAGGTTATAGAGTCTTTCTCACAGATCAAGATTCAAAATCAAAGAGCTGAAGAAGACGAAGAAGAAGGAAAATGAAAAAGAAAAAAGAAACAAATGAGAGGAATATCGAGCTTATGTTCTCAGTGATTTTGCCAGTGGATCTATAACCAAAAAATATTAAAACAAAAAAGTATAATTTATTTCGAGATCTAAAATTATAATGAAATTAAGTAGAATTGGTATCTTGACCTTGAGTTTAGGGTTTGTTTTATAGAGACCTATTTTCATGGCTAAGCAAGAGTTTTGCTTTTTCATATTTCCACTTAAATGATTGATATAAACGAATTTTAATTAGACATAATTATTAAAATTTGACAATTAAACTAATAAACTAGAAATAATATATTCCATTCAATTTGAATTACAATTTTTTTTCAAGAGAAAATTTAATTACAATTTGTCAAAAAAAATTGAATTACAATTGATTTGATTTTAGTCTATTCAATTTAATGTGATGAAGAGATTAGTAAGCAATTGGACAATGTCTTCTTATAAAATGGTAAACTAAAATCCAAAAATAATATAAAATAAAATATAGACTTTTCAAATCGATAAATGTTGACTACCGGCGGAATCAAACCCGAGTCAAGAAACAATCCCAAAGAAACAAAATAGATAGACAGTTTTCTCGACAAAAATTTGATGAATAACTCCCACTTTTTTTTTTTTGTTCTCCATCGCTTTTCCGGAAAATTGCTAAAAGAAACTGAAAAAAAAAACAGAGCAAAAAGTCTCAAACTTGACTAATCAAATTATGTACAACTTCGAGAAACAACAATCCCAATCTGTTTTTGTACACCAACACCAAAGTAAATGGTTCTTCTCATCTAAAATAACAGAGCAAAATAGTCTCAAATTTGACTACCAAATTCTGCACAACTTCAACTTCTATTCTTGAAAACGGAGAAACAGAGTTTCAGTAAAACTCGATTCCAACAGTATCAGGAACAACACTGAGATACCCCAAATCCTCATCTTCCTCTGTTTTCGAGTGTGGTCTCTTGCCAATTGCCATGACACTTCTTGTGACCACCTAAAGCATGAACCGACCTGAACTTCTTTGAACAGATGCTACACTTGTGTTTCTTCTTTCCTTGCGTCACTGAGCATCTCACAGATTCATCCTCAGGCTCTACTGATTCCTTTCTGCAATTCTTCTTGTTCTTACTGTTGCTCATCCGATGAAACGTCTGATGACCACCTAGAGCCTGATAAGACGAGAATATCTTGTTGCACAATCTGCATTGATGCTCAGCATTCCCTCTATCAGATCCAGTATCTGAATGAGAACACTCCATAGCTCCTACTCCAAGCTCAGTACTGTACGACGCATATTCAAAGTCACCGGCTTTTCTTAGTTTCCCCTGATCTAATGCATGCTTTTCTCCCAAGCAACTCGCAGGCTCTTTCCATGTTTCTTCCATCAGCTTTTGCTCATTACTCCAAAACCCAGTACCAAATTCACCTCCTTTTCGGAGCTTCTGCTGATCCAATTCACACTTGTGTCCCAAGGAACTCACTGATTCTTCAAATGTCTCATGAGTAGTAATCTCTTCTTTTAGCAGTCTTTGCTCATTACTCAAAAACCCAAATTCAAATTCACCAGCTTTTCTCCGTTTCTTCTGATCCAATTTCTGATCGTCTCCCAAGAAACTAGCTGTTTCTTTTGATGTTTCATAACTACTGACCCTTTCTTCCATAAGCTCTTGCTCATTACTGAAAACCCCAGATTCAAATTCACCAGCTTTTCGCGGTTTCTTGTTGCGCAAACAACCCAAATCGTAGCTACCTTTAGGTGTCTCAAGATTAACATCTATCGGTTCAGCAACAAGCTTCAGTTCTTCTACAAACTTGGGACTACTCTTAGACAATAGAATCAAACACTCTGCCACTTCTAATTCTTCATCATTCGCAGCAGAAACAGAAGGCGACTCAAGAAATGTAGTAAACGAACAAGACAATGAAGTGTTCTTGTACCTGATGATTCTCGATCTCTTCTTCTTCCTCACGAGACTGAAGCTACTACATAGACTCTTCAAAGATTCTTCACAAACTCTCTGGTTCGTCGATAAATGCATCACCTCTTGATGGTTTGAAAGGCATTTCTCGTAACGAAACCCTTTTCCACATTCATCGCATCGAAACAAAATCTTCTTCATCGATTCTGGAGATTTCTGGGTTTTCTTCTTCGGGTTTTTCCTTAGACTGTAGTAACAAGAGAGATATCGCTGTTGGTTCATCGACTTTTCTTCTTCTCGTAACTGATTAATATTGAGATTTCGCAGAGCTCCATAGATGGGTTTATCGAGCTCTTGATGTTCTTCTTCCATTTAGGCGCGCAAGACACGGGGTTTTGGCCTAAAGAAGAAGTCGATGCAGGTAAAGATGAGGTAGATGATGTAGAGGCAATAAGGATGCAACAAACTCAGCAGATATTCATTGTCAGAGAAACTATTAGATGAGCTGAAGTAAAGAAGGATTATGCTCAGTTTCCCGATAAAAAATGAAAAAAAAAACGTCGGAGGCAGAGGAAGTAACAGTTTTCTGGGAAAGATACAAGAGGGAAGAAGGTAGTGGCAATCGAAGAAAACGGAAGAAATGCAAATCTTTTGAGTTTCTGTGACTTTTCGAGAGAATGAGAGAGCGAGAGGAATGGAAACAGAGAGAAACGGAGAAGATATAAGCACTGAGCCAAGGAACGAGAAGATGGGGGTATTTATGTAAATCGCCAAGAAAAAGAAGGAGCGAATCTTTGTTTTCAATTAGAAGGTTCCGCGTGGGTCATGAACCGCAACTAATTAAAAAATTAATTAATAGAATATTCTCGAGTTAAATAATATTGTTATCAAGTTGGATATGGGGATAAGAATTCTAAAAAATAATAACTGAAGTAGAAATTACAGTTATTGTGAAGTAGGTAACTTTTATATTTATGAAACTCGAAAAGATTACAGTATTTAATAACCCAAGGTACATAATTACCAACAAAATCCAAACCTAAAATCTCTGTTGGAACTCATACGAAGAACAAAAGCGACAATTATTGATCAAAACATAGTAAAAAGTATATGAAAAACTCATGAGAATTCGGAAAAGATAATGGGAAAAAATAACGCTAAGGAAGAGGTTTGGTTGTTTTAGGCAAGAGCAGGCATGTCCTTGAGCCACTGGTCCAATGGCTTACCAATGGCGTAAACAATAAACCCAATCTTCCTGAGTTTGTCAGCGTCGACCACGTTTCTACCGTCGAAAACAAAAGCCGGTTTCTGCATATTCTCAAAGATCTTCTCGTAGTCGAGTTGCTTGAACTCGTCCCACTCGGTTAAAATGCAGATACCGTGAGCATCTTTGGCTGCAGCGTATGCATCCCAAACCACTGAGACTTGTTTCACAGTGGTGGGACTCATAGGCTGGAGATGAAGCGGATGGTCCCAGTCGAACTTGTTCATGGTTAAGTCTCTTTGGATCTGGTCTTCAGTGACTTGTGGGTCGTAGATGCTTAGACGAGCTTTGTCACCTAACAGACCTTTGCAGACATCAATGGCTGGAGTCTCTCTGGTGTCTCCTGTGTCTTTCTTGAAAGCAAAGCCGAGAACAGCAATCTTTTTGTTGGAGACTGTGTTGAACATTGAAGAGACAATGCGGTTAACAAATCGGGTTTTCTGGTAGTCGTTGATCTTGATGACTTGTTTCCAGTACTCAGCAACTTCGGGTAAGCCGTTGCATTCGCAGATGTAGACTAAGTTGAGGATATCTTTCTGGAAACAGGATCCACCAAATCCGACACTTGAGTTCAAGAACTTGGGACCAATCCGAGAGTCTTTACCAACAGCGTAGGAGACCTCTGAGACATTAGCGCCCGTTGCTTCACAGAGAGCAGACATTGCATTGACTGATGAGATCCTCTGGGCTAAGAAGGCGTTAGCTGCAAGCTTGGAAAGCTCGGCGGACCAGAGATTGGTGGTGAGGATTCTCTCTTCAGGGACCCATTGGGAATACACGTCTTTCAAGGCTTTGACGGCTGCAAAGCCTTCAGGTGTTTCACGACCACCAATGAGGACACGGTCAGGTTGGAAAAGGTCTTCAATGGCAGTTCCTTCAGCAAGGAACTCAGGGTTGGAGAGAATCTGAAATTTGATTCCTTTGCTGTTGTGTGTAAGAATCTTCTCAATTGCCTCAGCGGTTTTGACAGGCACAGTTGATTTTTCAACAACAATCTTGTCAGAAACCGAAACATCCGCGATCATACGAGCAGCGCTCTCCCAGTAAGTCAAATCCGCAGCTTTGCCAGCTCCAAGACCACGGGTCTTAGTTGGGGTGTTGACAGAGACAAAGACAATGTCAGCCTCTCTCACATGTTTCTCAACATCAGTGCTGAAGAAGAGATTCTTTCCACGGCACTGCTTAACAACATCATCAAGACCAGGCTCATAGATTGGGAGCTGATCGCTGTTCCAGGCAATGATCCTTGGCACAGAGATATCAACAACGGCTACTTCAACAGATGGACACTTTAGAGCAATGACCGCCATGGTTGGACCACCGACATATCCAGCTCCAATGCAGCAAATCTTCACCATTTTTTCTTCTAAACTGAATTACCTCCAGAAAAAAGAGAGTCTAATGTCAAATTTCGAATCTTTCAGTAATAAATACCTTAAATAAACATCAAAGAAAGAGGTGAAAGTTCAATACACATTACACAAGTCTTAATTATGTGATCACTGCATAAAAGTCCTTAACAATTCGAATCAAATATAAACAGAACGAATTTATGCATCTAGCTGCACCGCAGAACGAGAATTCTGACTCAACAAATCAGATCCAACAATAAAAGGGTTGTACAGAAAAAAAAACTAATATGCAAAAAGCATTCACAATATACAAGAATTAAACTTTGACAGATTCGGTTTAGAAAACTCAGATCCGGTTTCGTAAGAATTAGAAGATGCACACAGAATACGTTTACATAAACATGAACTGAATATTAGGTGAAGCTACCAATTCAGAGATCGAATATTCATGATCATGCTTAAGAATGAGCCGTTTAAATCCGAAATTCAAAGAAAACATAAAAATACAGCTAGAAATTTAAATCAAAATCTCAGATCTGGTACATGCAAATGAACCCGGTTCAAGAATGGGAAAAAAACGTAAATGAGAAATGAAATTACGTGAATTTCAGCGGATCACCGACACAGATCGACCATGGATGCAGAAAACTCTTAGCCCTCAACAGAATCACAGGAGAATTTTTTGGAAGATAACAAAAACATTCAAAACCAAATCTATGAGAAAACAGATCCAAATCGAAACAGGGGATATAGCCGAGATTGGATCGCGATAAACACAAAATGGATAGAGAAAACACGAATTAATAAAGAGAGAAGCTAGAATTTATCATACCTGTGTGTGAGAGCTATGTAGGCTGTGGTCTACACTATCGAAGACAATGGAGTTGAAATCGCTAAATCTGACAATGGAGAAGAAGAGCGGGGTGAATATGGAGTTTATATAGGTGATGAGATTCCTAAAATGCCCTTGAAACCGTCAAAGAGTAACGCGGTTTAAATGTTTTGGTTACTTATTTTATTGCTAAACATAATTAAATTAAACAAGACTTTCAGTTAAAAATTAAATGAGATGGTAGAAAAAACGATGGGCCTCGCCTCACAATATTTGGCAGCTTTAAAGTTTTAAAGACACGTTAAACATTTGACATATATCCAAGGATTGGATTTCGACCAACAATAATAGACTATATCGTATACGCCAAAAAAGGTAATAATTAAGACTGTATCGTATATTATTCAATATATATATATATATATATTATTTTCTGGACTTTTTCTTATTTAAATATTACTATTTAATCAATATATATATATAAGAAATCAAATAAATTCATTCATTTAATTTTTAAAAATCATTTATTGTGTCTGTTTCTTTTCCATAAATTGAATTTTGCATTTTCTCCAAGCTTTACTCTTCTTGGTATGAATTCCCTTCTGTGTTTCTATTTTATCAATTTTGTTTTATTGCCAATCAATATATTTTTCTCTCCAAGTAATTGGTGCTTCAAGACAAACATTATAGCTACGTGTAGATTGTTTACCTGCCGAAAAATATATATTCCCTATATTACAAGCAAATGATATTATTATTTTTTTGAGAAAAAAAAAATAGATGAAGGCAAAACATCTATAAAGAAGTTTGTTGACGAAGAATTATGCAAACATATTTTGAGCAATTTAAAATTTCTATAATACATAATTGGTTTGAATCCTTTTATGTGCGTCTCTGTCCAATTTTAGTCTATAATTCCCCAAGTTTGGTGTTTAGTTAATTTCAATAATGTATATGTTGTTAATCTATTATTATAAAACCAATTTGTAGGAGTAATTAAGCGACTGCGTGGTGGAGTCTGCAGGACAAACTTGAGAAAAAAGATTAATTGCACTTTGCTTGAAACCTCAGTCACACTTTTTGAAGTGCTTCTCAAGCTACATTTGAGTAATTATATAAATAAAATATAATAAGAAGAGTGTGGTTGAAAAATATAATATTAACATTATTTAAACAAAATGTAAATCGAAACCAAATCTTTTGGAAAAAATGCGAATATAACATGGTTCGTATACGTTGACCAGTAAAAAAACTGGTTAGTATACAACTCGATTTGGTTTGCCATGTTACTTAATCTCAGTGACTATAAGACCCCAAATCATGATTTCTATATTTAATAATTGTTTTGCTAGTTTACATATCGAATTACTGTAGAATGCCTCATACGACACCTTTCACTTTTTCGTAACGTATGCTCCGGTCAATTGTGTGGTTTTTTTTGTTGAACAACATACGAAATATATTTCAATTTCGATAAAACAGAAATTACATGTAAATGTTTTATACCGCAGTAGAGATTGATAGATTTTAGAATAAAAATACAAAATCAACAATAAAATAAGTAGAGGAAATTAAGATCACCTAATCACAAACCCTTTAGGCGCAACACCTGTAGCTTGATCCAACGTAGTGAAACCTTCCCAAACCAATCCACTCTTTGGTCCACGCAGCTTGGTTCTCTTAGACTGCACTCGTTCACAAAACCTTACCACCAATCCCCAAATTATCAAAACCACGATCACACCTACAGATGCGATCTCCAACGCTCTCGCGTTCGGCGTGATCACTTCCCCTGCAACATAGTAAGCCACGACCATAGGAACGTACAGAGGTAAATACCAAAAAGTATTCTCTTGTTCTGAACTCAACAAAGTTAACATTATCGCAATGGCAATGTGAAAACCCGCACTATTCCATAACCATAACAAGATAAAGGAGCCTGTGTCCATAACCACCGAACCCGCTTTCGGACCGCTCGTTCCACCGCTTTGACCGCCGCCGTCAGAAACGCCTCCGGGAGGCTGGAGACCGGTCTGATAGGTAGCTGTGATGATCAGAGTTACGACCACTAAAAGAGCGTTTTTTTTCTCTTCAGAGATCCAATAATCGGACCGAATCTTTCTCGTCCGTCTCGATTCTCTCCATGTAAGCCGTGAACCGAGTAGATCAGATGTTTTCTTCAGCCCAACCAGAGAAACCGCACTATTTCCGCCATGTCTTTTAACCTTTTTCTCCATCTCTCTGTTATTGTGTAATGCGGCAATGTCGAGAACAGTTAAAACGTTCTTGTTCTCGATGTTGACGTTAATCTTGGAACTCTCTAACATCAATTTCATAGCTTGGCGATTGTTCTCGTACGCCGCGAGATGTAAAGCCGTGTTACCGTCTTTGTCTCTTCGGTTTATTACTCTTGTCTCAATCCGCTCTGCATCTTTTTGACATAATCTTAGAATCCATCCCATGAGAACTTTAAGAACGACTCCTTCTCTTTGGTCGTCGTTTTTCACAGCGATGTGAAGAGCGTTCTCTCCGTTCACGTTTGCGTCCACGATGCTCTCGGGGCAAACCAAGAAGAATTCTGATATTACATCGATATTTTTTCTGCTTACCGCAAATAGTAATGGCGTCATACCTTTTTTGAAAATATAAAAATTAAAATTAACGAGTCAGTTATCAATCCGGTATTCCGGTTAAATCGAGTGTAGTTACGGTTACCAATCTGGATCAACTGACCCATACCGAATCAACCTAGTGTTTAACCGGATCTTGACTGAAATTCAAACTACTATTCTATGGACTATTGGTTCTACAATTCTACTTCAATACTATCTCCAATATATTGAATATACTAGATACATATAGCTTGTTAGGCCTTAAGCAAGCGGCCACTCTCTGCCTAACATCTAAAGTGTCTAGTCGAGACTTAGACCATTTTAAATGGGTTAGGCGATTTTAGAATATTTTCGAGTAATAATAAACTATATAATAACTTTTAAAAAGTTTAATATTCGGATAAAAGAATGAAATTAAATTTCATCATCTTTATATGCAAATCTTTTTAACACTCGACAAATAAGTAAGGGTACGTACCATGTCTCCCCTTGAGGCGAACAAGGCTTGGATCAACTTTAACTACTTCAAGTATTAACCAGAAGTGACTGTGATCGACCGCCAGGTGTAACGGCGAAAGTCCGTCTGCGTTAAGTTTCCGAGCAAAAGATGGTTTCAAGTTCATCATTTCCATTGCGAACTCTGTTTTTCCGGCGACGGTTGCCACGTGGAGAGGAGTGTTAACGAAGGGTACGTCGTCGATTTTATCGAGAACGTATGGATCTTCACGGATTAGTTCGTATAATAAATCGATATTCCCAGACTTAGCGGCAGCTTCTAATGATCTTTGATCCATTTTGTTAAGAGACCAAAACATGAATACAATGACGAGCATGTTAGTGATTAAACATGATGACGAAACTTAATTGGATACGAAATGATAACTAAGTTTGTGAAGGAAATTCGAACTCGCATACAACAAATTAAATGTGACGTGACAGTATACGTGGACGTAGTATCATCACCTTGATCCAACGGTTAATATCAGATGGAATAGAATTATTGTCAGTATACTGGATGTGACATGGAGTACACGTGGGTCAAAATCGGGCTGTATCATCTCTTTGATCCAACGGTTAATATTATACTAAACTAATTTGCTGTCAAAGATGTGGAAATTTTGATGTGACGTGGCATATAAAGTGGATTAAAATCTGTATTTTTTATTATGATGATATAACGGCCTATAGAATAAGAAAAATAAATGATTTCTTACTAATCAAAAAGACTAGCCGTTATTGAGAGCGTCCAAAAGAGCGCCGCAACGGTCACATTTTTCCCCTATCTTCTTCGTCTCTTTCTTATTCAATTTACATAATCCATACCAAGAAAAACCCTAATTCTTCATCACTTGTCAATTTTTTTGGGTAGATTCTTAAATCAAGAGCGATTATTGTTCGTCGTGGTGCTGCTCTTTTGATTCCAGATTCTGTTCTTATCTTCTATGGAGTCATTGATTGTGAAGAATGTGAAACCAGGGACTCCTCCGGTGAATGATCGGAGCAAATTTCAGTCCAAGGTTCAAGATACTTCCAGATCGTCGGAGAATTCAAACCCTAACATGTCAAACTCGAGTCCGGCTAAGTCTCCTCTGACGAAATCCGCAGTATCCCCGCACGTGAAATCTTCTAATTCGAAGAAATCTGTGCAGAAGAATCAGAGTCCGAACCCTAAACCTAGCCAAGCGGTTTTCTCTCCCCGGAATCGGATCAGAGAGAGGAGATTTGTTGTGGTGGCGAAGAAGAATTCGAGGAAGGGGAAGAAAGATCCAGCGCCTACCGAGTCTATAGTTGCTGAGATTGATTGTAAATGCGGAGAGAGGAAGAAGGGGAATATGAAATGTGTTTGTGTTGCATATGAAACGCTGCGTGCTTCACAAGAAGAGTTTTTCAAAAAACGAATTGAATCGAAGGAGGAAAAGGGAGATTTGGAGGAATGCTGTAATATGGAACAAAATGTTGGAGATGGAGATGAATCCGGGGATCCGGAGCTTATGGGAGCTTCTACAATGAAGAGGCCAAGGGCTAAGGTTGTGGAAGAATCTCGTCAAAGTGTGCTTGTATCCGGTAAAGTGATGAATCTTGTGGAAGCATTTGAAAAACTCACTTGCTTTAGTCATTCAAAGACTGCCGAAAAGAAAGAAGAGAACCAAACTGAAGATGATATGAAGAAGCCTGTGAAGCGGGAGTTGCCTGGAATGAGACAGCAACCTAAGTTCTTAGAAGGAGAGAAAGAGCAACAACCGTGGAGTTCTTCGTTTTGTCCAGCTGAATTGATCTTAACAGCTAAGAATCTCGGGTTAGACCACAATACCTCAGTTTCTTCGTCCTGGGACAGGTTAGTTCGTTGTTGACTAGAAGATTTCACTTATATTTTGAGTTTTATTGATCTTTTCTGTTTCTGAATTGGTTGATTCTGGTGATTTTTCAGTGCTTTGAGTGGGAGTTCAAATGCTGGCAGGAAGAGCAGAAGAAATGTATGTCTTTCTTAGTATGTCACTAAAGCTTAGGAATAATTTGACGTCCATTTGATATAGTTAGTTTGATATTTCTGTCTATGCAGAGCTTGGACTCATCGACTACAATGGGAAGTAGGAGATCAAAGAAGAAGCAGGTCAAGGTCACTTCATTGAAGCCGTTTAAGCTTAGAACTGAGGTATGAGTTTTTAAGATTAAAATTCATATAAAGTTTTTGGATTTCATGGTAGAAATCTCTAGTGAGTCGTGACTGTTGGTTAATCTTTTGTTTCTCTGCAGCAAAGAGGTAAAATGAAGGAGGAAGAGTTTGCAAAAAAGCTTCAAGAAATAACGTTGGAGGAAGAAAAGATGAGAATCCCCATTGCTCAAGGTCTTCCATGGACAACCGATGAACCTGAGGTAAGCATACTCTGATATCCTATTAACATGTTGCATATGGTCAAGTGAGCATTTTAATGTTGTTTTCTGTTTTAGTGTTTGGTTAAGCCTCAAGTGAAAGATAAAACAATACCAGTTGACTTGACGCTCCACTCAGATGTCCGTGCAGTAGAACGCGCAGAATTTGATTACCAGGTAAAACCTTGCTAATGCAATGATTATATTGAAAATAATTTTGCATTGTTCCACTAAATTTCACCATGTTAAAGAGTGAATTTGTTGTTCCAGGTTACCGAGAAGATGAGCTTCATTGAGCAATACAAAATGGAAAGAGAAAGACAACAGAAGGTATGATTTAGTGTGGCGATATACCCAATAGCAGAGTCTTGGTTTAGTTGATTTTGATAAATCCTATATTGGTTTGTCAGTTGGCAGAGGAAGAAGAGATAAGAAGGTTGAGGAAAGAATTGGTCCCAAAAGCACAACCAATGCCATACTTTGATCGACCTTTCATTCCAAGAAGGTAGATAAATACTGTCCTCTTCAAATCTCCTTCTTAAATAGACAGTGGTAGGTAATATAGAGAGTAACCTAATAGAGAGTACCTTCTTATAACAATAAACTTATTTGCAAAAGCTGATACAATTGCTTCTTGTCGTTTTCTTTTACCATTCAAAGGTCGAGCAAACATCCAACTGCACCACGAGATCCCAAGTTTCACATACCGCAACACAAGAAGATCAGATGTTGCAGTTCATCTTCTTGGAGTGAAACTGGCTCCTGCATGAGCGATCTCAACTATCAGTATCTATAATAAGCCACTTTTGGGTTTGCATTCACTTCAATAATATTTCCATGTCCATATATTCTCATTTTGTAAAAAACCACATTATCTGTAAGAGATTCAATGAAGCAACCAATTAGTTGCAAATTTTTCATAGATTTTTCAATCAATAATTCTTGTTCCACCTTTGTAAAATCACCTGGTCTACACCTAAAGAATGAGAAAGTTTTCGTATCTGTTTGCAAATTCAGGTTTAGTTCTGGTTTTAAAATATCAGAAGAGCTTCATAGATTACTAATTTCTAGAGAAATCTATGAAGAAGAGTAAACTTTGGATACAAAATCACCGTAAAGAACAAAACTTCAACAGCTTCAAATGTCAAATTAGTTCGTCAAGAAGAACAAAACAGAAGAGAGTAAAGGCCTAAAAATCTCAGTAACATTCTTGAGGCTCCTCCAAAGCAAGCAGCATAAGAAGAACAACATTCAGCTCTTCATGATTCAGCTGCAATACGCCCAGCGACCTGATCCAAATCCCGTTGACCAGTTGAAGTGATTCTTCTTCCTCTGATACAAAGAATGAAAGAAGAAGAGAGTTGGGCGTTTATAAGGTCCTCCTACGAAAAGTGTCTAAAAAGGAAAAAGTATTATTACCCTTTTGTATCGAGCTCGACAATGCTCATTGTCTCCAACTGTTGGAGAATAGGGCGAGCAATACCGCCACTGCTCTTACAGCACCAACACCAAGACCTCCTCTCAAGTAAATCTTTCTGGCCATAGAAGCTGCACCAAATAAGAGATCAACAACATTTACAATGATTTTTTTTAAAGTACAAGAAACAGAAACAAGAGAAGAGAGAGAAGATTTTTTACCAGCTCAAATGTAGTACCAATCAGGGTCATATGGAGCAAGCTCCTTCACAATGTCGGTCCATGGAGGAAGCTCGATCTGAATCATAGGTCAATGAGGGTATAGCTGAAGACATATATTATTTCAAAAATAAGACATAGCGACACTGAGGCACAATGAAAGACACGATGGAACTGGAAACAAGACAAACTTAGCCTTGTCTAAATCAGATTCACAGGTTTGGTGAAGTTAGTTAATTAATACTTAAGAGAGTTGGGTTCTTTCTTCTTAAGCATCGAAATTAGATTCCTTTAAGACATCTCCGTCTTTCTCTCTTGCTCACTCTCACTCATATCTCTCCTTCCTGCTTCCTCGGTTCCATCGACCACTGCATTACATTAGTTTCAACAATGGCAGCATTGTCGGTACCTAGCGCCAAGTTCTGTATTCCGAACTGGCGGGTCGGATCTATCCCTGGAATCTCGACCAAACGACCCAATGGGATCTCATTTCCCTCCGATGTATCTCAGGTTTCCTCTTCTCTCTATCTCTCTCTTGCATGTGATGATCCTGTAAAAAAGTATGAGCCTTTACGAGAAGATTGGCCTTTTCTTGTGAGTTTTCGATTGGGCAATTAGTTATCATCTATTTAGTGTATAAAGTTTCGATTACTGTACTTGCGACCCTCGTGCAGTTTAACTAATGAAACTTACTTTTGCTTCATAGTCTTTCAATCTTTTGTCTTGAATTGAGAATGTTATTATTCACAAGTGATACATTCATATAGCAGCACAATGCTGATTAAGTTGTTGTCTTTTTGAATTTAGTATTCATAACCTTCTCTTTCCACATAATCAATCTACAATCTGGAGGTTGCGTGCCACAACCAATGAGGTAAATAGTTCCATGTATTGTAACCTTCTTACTTATTTTCGACTTTACCAAAGGTTGTTTCTAACTCTACCCCAGTGACTAATGGTGGGTATGTGAACGGAAATGTGAAAATCAATGTTCCCAAACCCGACGACCTCTCTGAATTCATGGCTAAAGTCTCAACTCCTCTTAAGTAAGTCCAAATCCAACGAACCCTTACCATTACAATCCTTTTGTTTAGTCTCTCTCGTTCACTAATTAAACACTAACATTTTGATCTTATCAAGGCTTGTGGATTCAAGAGACATAGTGGAACTTGAACTGAAGCAGGTCGACTGTGAGATAGTTATTCGAAAGAAGGAAGCTTTACAGCAACATGCACCACCACTTCCACTTTATCACTCAATGCCTCCTCAACAAGTGGCTCCTCCTCCTCCTTCTCCTACACCCACCTTAACCCCTACAACAGCAAAACCAACAACCGCTCCATCTCCGTCTCATCCTCCACTCAAGAGTCCTATGGCTGGTACTTTCTACAGATCTCATGGACCTGGGGAACCCCGTTTTGTCAAGGTACAAGAAGATGCCTAAAAAAAAAACTCAATAAATCTTTGGTTCTTGTTTGAAGTCGAATCAAAGTTCTGAAAGTTTCTGTATTCTCCACTTAAGTTGATGTCAGTTGTTTGTTTTCGCGTTTGCAATGTACAGGAATCAGTTGCATTATCGAAGCTATGAAACTGATGAACGAGATTGAGGTCTGATACTGTTTATAACATTACAATAACGTACAATCGAAATTTGCGGATTTGATGATCCTTTCAATATTAATGTGATTAAATATGTGTTTGATTAATTATTTGAGAACTTTTCTTCAGAGTCTTTAACATGTGAAGTTGTGTGTTGAAAACAGGCTGAGAAGTCAGGAACCATCACTGAATTACTGGCCGAAGATGGAAAACCGGTCAGCGTTGACACGGTACCGATCTCTCTCTCTGGTTTAATCCGGTTTTCTTATCTGAATTGGTTTTCAGATCATTAACTTGTTGTTACTACTACAACAAACTATGCTGCCTCTGTTTGTCATCGTACCTTGAAACGGAGAAGCATCCTTTTAGCTGGTGCAAAACATCGTCGTTCAAAGTCTCGGTTTAGCTATACCGACGTGCTGAAAATCACTAAAGTAATTATTACGGTTCAAGTTGGTTTGTTTCCGGTCTTCTACTCAATAGCCCTCTTTCTTTTGGGTAACACGGTAACGAGTTATGCATGTCTCTTAAAATAAATTCAACAAAGAAAATAATTACTTTATACTATGGTACTATGGTTTTATTATGAAATGTGTTGTTCGGATGATATTAAAGAAAAGTTTTATTTTAAGAAAAAACGAGTTATGAAGATATTGGCGAACGAAATTACCAAAAGGCCCGGAAACCCAATCAAGGCCCATTATCGTCAGGGTAGTATAAATACAGGTGTAATAATTAAGAAAGTGCCCTAAGAAGCAAACACCGGTAAATTAACATATCCAGTTCTTACTTGCTAGTAACGTTTCGCAGATAGATTAAGAATGGCAGATCCGAGCGATCTCAAGTTCTCTACAAAGGACATGAAGTTGGTGGAGTATATTCAGGCAAAAGCAATCTCTACGCAACAGAGTATATTCAGGCAAAAGCAATTTCATAACAGACATCAATCTCTACGAAGAGGAGCCGTGGCTTCTTCCGCACGTCAATAATGTTCAGTTCAACGACAAGGAGTGGTTCTACTTTGTTACGAGGACTATTCGAGCTGGAAAAACACCCAAACGTACGGTACCTGGACGTGGAGGCAGCGAAGGCGGGACTTGGACGACCACCGGCAAGCAGAAGAAGATCTTTGACAATAACAAGATTGTGATCGGATATAAATCGGAACTCTCCTACCACAAGAAAATCAATGGCAAGACAATAAAAAATACTACAGGTTGGTGTATGACGGAGTATTCGCTTGCTAGTACTGATAACGATGATCTCTTCCAAGAAGTGGTCTTGTGTCGTATCCGTGAGACGAAACGCGTCGTTGAGCAATTCCGTTTCCACCCAGAGATCAACAACAACATCGTTGAGCAGCCACCACAGGTAGAGAACATAGACAACAACATCAATATTGTCTCAGACGTTATTGTCCCCGCCGGAGTTGATTCGGCAACTGGACTACAGAACGATGAGGATGATCATTGGATATTTGAGGATGGTGATGATGAATGGTGGATTGACGTTGATTTAATCTATGCTTGTTTAAATGTTCTTGATCAATAACAGCCACTGATTCTTCCTCAAGACATGAATCCTCCTCTTCAAGATCAAGAAAGCGATCAAGAGATGGAGGAATATGCTGATAAGCTCGAAAATATGCTGGAAGTAGAAGTCGACGTCGATGATAATGAGGCCGCCCAACAACAACATGCACAGATTCCTCTTCTTCCCGAATTAGGTCAAGATTCAAGGAGAAGAAATAACCGGCTTGTAGTGATGGAAGATGAGTGTGTTGATCAAGATTGGGTCTTTGATCTCGATGACAAAAAAAAAAAAGCGTCGTTCAACCACAAGAGAAGAGCAACCATAACTTTCAAGATATCGCAAGAGATCAAGAGATGACTCCAACGGTGACCAACAATCCTTATGGATATCAGATGCAAGATTCATCTTGTTATAGTGCAACACAAGAACAGGGAAGAAACAGAAGAAGGATTTTCAAGGATTGCTCTTTTCATCTCTGTATATACTGTGGTGATGATGAACTTATTTAGTGGATTTTCCGGGATTCAAATATCCCGGTGAGATGTAGGGTCTCCACGTTGGAGGCCTGAACTCGTTAAGTTTCCTGTGTCCTTTACATTTTTCGCATTCCCAATTACAAACGAGAGACGATCGAATGCTGGAAAAATAGAGAGTGAATTGATCTGTGCGAGCTTAAATTAAAGAGTATTTCACTGAGCGAGTGAATGATACAAGAGAGATAGGTTACAAATTCAGACAATTCACCACCGTTTTTTTTATAGACTATAATCTCCTATAGAATTCACAGGCACTCTCGAGAGGATCTCGTATGCTAAATTCAGAGGAATTACATGTTGGTCATTATGTGTAAACAAATGTTGGTCACATTGATCATTCTTGGTCTTTGCGATGCCTTTTCGTGGCAAGGCCTATATATATCTTCTAAAAAACTCTGGCCAAAATCTCAACAAATACAATTTTGGAACTACAATAAATTAATACAACCAAAAACACAAGGATTTACACTAAGAATTAAATTCCAGAAAAGAAAAAGAAAAAGAAAAAAATAGGCAAAGACATAAATTTCCTAATCAATGTGATCCAGTAAAAATAGAAACAATACAACACTGAATATAATCTAAGGATCAAATTGACCGCCCTCCCTCCCTCATTCAGGTCTACTTCTTCTACTTGGATTTTGTTTTTCTTTCTAAAAAAGGTTTGAACGTTCCAAGTCGTTCATGTCTTCCTAGTTTAGTAAGAAACCTTACTGTACATTGGTTAAGAGCCTAATAACAGGGCGTTTTTTCTTTTCTTTTGGTGCAGCTTTATGTACAGTAATCTAAAAACAGGATCTCACTTTTACCTTCTGTTGCTACTTTTAGTGCTGTAACTTGGTCTCCGAGCAGCCACACCACCTCCTCCTCTTCCTCCTCCATTCCAAACTCTGTCATCATCTTCCTCGTCATCATCCTCTTCATTGTAGGCCACTGCTTTTTTAGCAGATCTTGAGGTTTTTCTTGGCATTGGGCGTTTTCTCTTGACGGTTGCTGAATAAATGGTGTAGTCAATTGTATCTTCTCGCATTGCGTTCTTAAACTCCTGCAAGACAAAAAAAATGAATAAAATGAACTTCTTAGAGAAGTGAACACAAGTGGGGGAAATTTGTTAGGGGTTTTGACCTGATATCTATGAACCAAGTCTTGATATGTTGAAGGTAAGTCGGTGCGAGTTTCGCTGAGGTCAAAGGCAATGCTTTGTCTGGACAGAGGATCTACTGCCTTCAATGGTTCCATTGGAGAATAGGCCTGAGATATTTGTTTCCAAATACAATCACGTTTTCGTGAACATGTTAAAATAAAAAAGGAAAACAAGTGGACATAGAGAATCATACTTGGCACCGGTCATCATTTAAGCTGTACGTGACTTTTAAGTATCTCTTGAGCTTCAAAAGAAGTTGTAAAGCTATAGCTGCTAAGCAATCAAGCTGAAATAGCCAACCAAAGAAAGACTCGCATTAGTAGAAAACGACATATATAGAGGCAATGATGATGTTATAAAGACTGCTCATTTTGGATAAACCATATGTAAAACTGAAAACCAAAACGAGTTTAAAATATAAAGAGTACTCAATTTTGTAAGGTTTTTCGATTTTCTATACTACCAAAACCAATCCTCTAGAAAGGAAACACCAAACTGAAACATTATTTTAAAAGAAAACTGAGAAAATATTTGATTAAAACCGAACCAAAACTAACCTAGATCGAAAGCAAAATGTACCAACCTCATCTATGCAAGATTTGGTGATTAGTTATTAATCTTCCTAGACTGAAGAAGTGGGAAATTCAAACAAAACGAACACAAAATTTTAACACCCTAAGCATCACAAGAGAACAAGGTAAGACTACCTGAATTTTCTGCTGATCATCAGTGGACAATTCAGGCGGATCAGATGAGGTCATCTTGTGCACATTTGCTTCCCCATTATGGGTTTGATATGAAATTGACTGATCCCTAGGATCTTGGTATACTGCTCCGTTGAGGTCAATTGGAGTTGCATGGCCATAGGAACTCCAATGTGTAGGTTCTTCTAGGATCCTTGTGTTCAGATCCATCGTGTGCATATGTCCGGGAATTGGATCTTGCTGGGATGTTCCATTGCCGTGCTGAGTCTTTACAGAATCTTTATGTAGCAAAGCCCTCAAATTTGACTCGATTGCGCCAGCCCGGATTTGTATAACTCGGTTTATGGAATATACAAGATAGAGCGGCTCATCAGGTGATGTGAATGGAAGTAAAGCAAGGGTTTCAGTGCAATACCTGTAAAGAGAAACAGTAAAGTTAGTGTTTATTTTACCACAGAGAGACTACAAAGATTTTTGTAGCAGCGAATACTCACATCAGAAAGGATATTACTGAGCCACTCCAGATTGGATTATCAAACTTGCGAACAATAGAAGTCATAAATTTGTTCCGAGAAATCCGGTTTCCGCGGATAAGCTTGTAGATCCTAGACACCCCAAGTCTAGCTTGTGTGAGAGTACTACTATTCTGATCATTTTTCCCCGACATATTTGTTGAACCCTTTTGCTGAAGATTTTGATTTACTTCTGCAGTGACCTGGCTGATGGATTGCATAAAGATGAATGACATTTGAAGCCCGTCACCGAGACGGCTCTCAAAAAAGGCCGGATACCTGATGGAAATGTTAAGGTGTGTTAGTGCGCTGATACGTGATAAATGAATAATGTAATATTATGTAAATCCAATCAGGGGATTACTTCTCATGCATATTCATTAGTAAATGATGGGCCAGTTTTTGGTTGGCCTCTTGAGGATCTGTCTCGAGGGCAATCAAATAAGGAACACACGTAATAGGATGAACAAGACCTTGACGTAGCACAACTTCCACTATCTGCAGAACAGATATATCTCTCTTTAAATCACAAAAGAGCAAAAAGGCAGAAGCAAAGATTATTAACGGAATTCAATAGCATACCTTGAGACCAGTCTGGCGAATTTGATCATCAAAGTCCAAGCATCTACCTAATATCTTATCCCAATACAACTGCACAATGCCTCCGCAAATGTTTGTGTCACCTGCACCAGCGGCCACAGGTACAGTATGCCCACCTTGCTCAATTGGGTCAACCGTGGTGTCACTGACTTTATCAGATCCCAATTGTTTTTCCGCATCAAGAAGGTATTCATACATGTTTTGTAATGCTTGCATCTGGATCATGAGCATTCAAATAAGGATGTAACTATATGCATGCGTCAAACAAAACATGTACACCATATAAATTGAAAACGCACAAAGATGGCTAATATTACCTTCATACGGCCGTTTGCTTCATCTGCTAATGTAGTCTCGATTATCTTTCCAATGTCTTCTTCCAACATGTATTCAGGTCGCACAATTAGAATGAAACCTAAAGCCTACAGGAAGTTTGGGGTCACCATTATTCTAGCATAATGCAGTATCGAAAATGTGCAATAAACTAGCACTATATGCACCATACCTGCAGCGACCTGACTTTCAAAGCAGAATCTTCTGTGTGGAGATGCCGTTTAAATAAACTGAGACAGCCAGAGAGATTGAAATTCTTGCCACCTGAGCTGCTAATAAGAGAGTTTCCATGGCGAATAAGCAAGCCAAGACAAAAAAGGGACCGCCCAGCAATCTGAAAAAGACAGAATACTTTCACCGTTAAGCTTTATGTTAATCCGTTGCTGGATTTCTCTTGTGAAACAGTTATCACAACTCAGACAACACTAACTTAAGTGAGATGTATGTGAAACTGAATATTACTATCAATGGGCAGTAAAACAACAATGAAGAGCAGTGTAAGTAGAGAATACTGATCTTCTCAGCAAGAGGGTAATGGCAGTCACTTGAGTCTACCTAACGTTAAATCAAATACAGTCCAATGTGAATAGGAACAAACTCCAGTTTATGTAATGATGCAGCCAAATTTACACTCACAAATGCAAACCACAACAGACCAATATACGGACCCACAGAAACTCCATTTGTAAAATCATGTGCATAAAAAGGAGAAGACCTTAATTGTGTTTAACACAAAAAAATCTGATGCATGATCTTTTCAAAGTAAACCCACCTGCTTGTTATCGGTACCTTGGGCCTCCAGCCGCTTAAAAAAGAACTGAAGAAGATGCTCAACTATGCTAACACCCTTTCCCGCCAATTTACTCACAGTACAGAGACACCTGAGAATTTGAAGGGTTGCACTAATCAATAAAAGGTACTCCTAAACAAGATTAGCATGACAATGTTTCTCGACTGCATCTTCCATGAAGACATGTGATTATCCCAAAAACAATGTATACAGCCAGGAATGATGGTAGTTGCTTTATAGAGGGCACCTAATGCATGCATGAACAACAGATAGAAAAGAATGCCGAACAATCATATGCTTTAGATCTTGCTCCAGATCTTCTATGACACTCAGAGGCAGCTTGCGGATCAAGGGCAGGACAGAATCGATAATGAAAATAATACTCTCTAGTAACTGTGCTCCTATTCTACTATCAACCTGCAACAAATACAGAACGAAAGGCTGGTTAGCAACACCTCGAGTTTGAGATCCAATAGCGGACATGCCTTCACACAGTTGATTTCTTCTCAGGATTATTACCACTAATTTATAAAGAAAACGAGCATAGATCAGCTCTTAACAGAATCATTCCTTTACAAAACTTAAGAGAATTTTGACCAGATTAGCCATATATAACCTGACTCTTCAGATATGGCTGTAGGGTGATGACAAACTTAGTAGGGTCTGAAGCCGGTGTACACAGCCCAGGATCCACTAGACAGAAAGCATGCAAAACAAGTACATAAGGAAGCACTTGCACCTCTCCTTCTTCACGGCTCATTTCTTCTACCTGAGGGAATAAAAGATGTAAATGTTGGTTCTCGACCAATCCATCAGTGCACAGACATGAAGCATTAATATTAACCTGTAATATTTTTTCCAGTAAGCATTTGCACATCAGCTCGCAGCGCCTGCGTACTGATGCAAGACCAACTGGGTTGATACCAGCCGCTTTAGCTGCTTGAGGGAAAAAATCAAGGGACAGGGCACGCTTAATAATTGTTACAAGAAGCTGCTGATTTGGGGTCCTGCTTAACAACCCAACCATTTGCTTTGTTTTCTTTTCCAGCTCCATTGAAATGGAGCTAGCATCACTAGCAAAATGAGTATGATGCCCTAGACGTTCCTCGAACCAAAATTCATAGAAAGTTTTGCACACAAGATCCTGCGGATGAACAAATATCTATTATAGATCTTTTATTTAAGCATAATATAACAAAAAAAATGAGGACAATATATATCAAAGAGCAATGCAATTGAAATGCGAAATTACCTGAATGCTAGACTCATCATCACTTATACGAGATAATATCTCAGTACATGCACTTGTAAATTCAGAGAAGTTGGGATTCAAAGTACACATGTCACGTATTATCTTGATGGCTCGTTTTCGAACACTCACTCCAGTATCTTTAATCCTCTCAGCGACTTTCTCAAAGTACTACAAAAATAAATCCCTTAGATCAGCAAAGAAACAGCAAAAGTAGGGAATGTGATATGACAATAATGATACAGGGAAAGGTCAATTACCTTTAAACCAACATCAGGATGTGATGCAATATGCCTACCAACAAGTTCCAATGCTGCTTCTCTAACAGATATTGCAGAATCACAAAATCTTCCTTCAACAGCCAACTGAACACGCTTATCGCACAGTACCTCTGGATCAGCTTCAACAACTATACTAACCTGTCATGGTCAATGAGAGAATGTATTATCGTCGCTAAAATAGCATAACTGTATTCTGACTTTACCCAAAAACGGAAATAAGAATGTGTTTAAACACTTTGCTCACTTACTGCTCGCATTGCTTTCGCCCTAACAATGGGAGAGTTCTCTCTTAAACTAGCCTGAAAAATAACCCAGTTAGAATAAAGAAACTCAAAAAAAAAAGATGCACAAAAACTTTCACTAACCAGGAGCATGTGTAGAATCTTATCAAATCCTCTGGAAAAAGAACTATTCAGTCCAAGCGCTAAAGTAATTTTCTTAATAGCATCTCTTGTTAAGAACGAAGTAGTTGCTCCAGAGTTACGGATTATTGACTTTGCTTTTAGTCTGGCAATGTAATATTTGAATTTCTTCTGAGATTTTGGGACATCTTTATACCAAAGGCACAAATAAAACCTGCACAAAGTATGTTCCATATAAGACCCATCTATATTGCAAAATCTGTCTGAAAGGAGTCCGGAACAAACCAGCAAATGAAAGTATGCACATCATCAGCAGATCCTGCATCCTGAAGGTAATTCAGGAGCATCTGTTGCACAACTTCTCTCTTTGAAATCATATTTTGATCTTCGATGTTTTCTGCTGATTCCAGATTACCAGTACTCTTGGCGTCCGCCTTGCAGTAAGACTGCAGTACAAGAAGTTGCCTCTTGCAAATGCAAAAGGGACAGTGCCAATTTCGACTTGGAATGTCTAGTTCCTTTAAACCCAAACAGTCACCATGAAACCTCCTTTGACAAATTTGACAGGCCAATAAATTCCCACCTCTTTTACCTAAACAAATAGCACAATCTTTTGTGCAAACTTGGTCAACTCTAGTTTCACTATCTGATTCTAGTAACGTCCAGAATCCATCTCCGCTGCAGAGGACAGAATCACTTTTTAATCTTGCAGCAATTGTACCTAGCAATTCAATGGCCATTGACCGAGCAGAGACATCTTTTGATTTCAACCCTGCATTATGCAGCAGTATGACACAGAGAACCTGCAAGAGTTTACCTGTCAGAGTGGAAAGAAACATTGACTTGTAATTAAAACAAACAAAGTAACACGATACATTACCTCAAGAATAGGAGACACAGACGGATATTCAGGAAGATTTAGTGCTGTCAGTAAATCTATAACAAGATTCTCAATTATCACTTTTATCTCAGAAGCATCCTGACCCTTTAAACTGGCAAATCGTTCAAGAACACGAGTCCAGAAAAGGCAACATGTTTCTGTAGCCGCTTCATGACATTGAGTTAGGTAGCCAACATCAACTGGGGTCTCCAGTATGGCGTTTGCACTGGAAGCCTGTCTCAGGGTTTCAGGAAGGCTTGTGCTGTTGTGAACCAACTGAATGAGCAAAGCAGTGACCATTTGAATCTGCCTCTGTTCTTCATCAGGGAGAAGATACGCTCTCAACGTTCGTTTCGAAGAAGGTAACTTCCAGAGCAATTGAGATATCTCATCTATCACATACGTCCGGTGTTGAGCATATGAATTATATATCTGCATCAAAGTAGACATTTAAAAGTATTTAAAGAACATTACTGACGTGGAGACACTGATCTTTAGAAAAGAAAACACAACAAAGATGTGGAGTAAGTGCAAAGTCTTACACCCCCGATTAAGCTAATTGCTTTAAGTTGCAGAAGTTGGATATTTTCCACCAAAAATGTTGTAATACTTGTCTTTAACAGTTGTAAAATGCAACTGTCAGACAACCTTTCTACCAACAACAGGTCCTTGAGTAAGCCAAGAATAGTGCATAGTTTCTGTAGTGCAGTATTCACTGCTCCAGAGATCCTAAAAGACAGAAATATCAGGTGGGAAAATATGTGCAGCTAAAATCACAAAAGAATGGATATTAATCAGTAAACCTGTTCACTGCCGACTTTTTCACTTTGCCGCTTTTTCCTACGCGCCGCCTTTTGCTGGCTGAGCCCATGTCAGGATCGGGATCATCATCATCATCACCTAGAAAAGCATGTGGCATATATCTATATGTCAGATTTGTGTACTTAGAACATAACATGTGCAGTATGAATGAGAATGTTAAAAAACAGCAAAGAATATCGCAAGGCACAATCTTTGTGCTTACAAACTAGTGTAAAACTAAAATTTTCGCTATACGGAATGACAGGCCACACATTGGAACAGAATGTTCATAGCAAATGCAATTTCCAAAGTTAATCGGAAAAAGAACCTTCAAATGCCAGGTTATCTGCTGGTTTACTTGTGGTGCGGTATGATGGATCATAAGCAGACATAACACCCATCATTTGGTGCCTAGAAAACTCCAGAAGTCTCTCAATTATCTGATTGAAAGAAATACAAAAAATAAAAATGAGTCAGATAAATATGGTGAAATGACAGCAGAGAGCAGAAACAGACTTCAAGGAAAACAACACTTAAGAAGCATTCACCTCCTCCTTGTAGAGCTGCTTTGGCATATCACTGTTCGCCATCACTGCAAGTGATGCATGGATTGACTCAAGGGCACCAAGAACCAACGACACTGAATCTGAATCTGACTGAAAATAAATTTGCGCAGAAAATGTTAGCTAAAAAGGAAAAAAACGTATTTGCCACTTTTATAATACTAAACATGATAATTAACACAGTATAAAGAATTAAATCATTACTGCTTTCTTGCAAGTCCAAGAAAATATACTTCGAACAGAGAAAAAATAACTTTAATCGAAAGCTATATTGTATGATAAAATAGTCCATGAGTGGACTGCAACATGAAAAAAATCCCCACAGTTTTAAAGAAAGAGAGGCGCAGATAGCGAGAGCCAAACAGAAAAAATACTCACATGCTCACTATAAACGGACAAGCCTTCTGCCCTATGTATCTGATGATCCAGAGTGTGCAATAACCTTGATAGAATATCAACAGGTACCATATGCAGAAGCATTTTTGACCGTATGGTTATCAATTCATTTACAAGAACTCGAACTTCATCAACAGGCACTGATGACCATTCTGCTTCATCCCTATCATCACCAGGGACCTCAGCTCTGCCACAGAAGTCCTCCAACATCTCACAAAAGCTTTGTCCGATGGACTCTAAGCAAGTAATAAGAAACTACAATTATTTAAAAGATAGGTTAATTGCAAAGAAAACAAGGAAAAGAGGAGAAACAGACCTTGAAGCACCGATGGATCTGGTTGAACTAAAGACGGGTCATCTTTACGTTTCTTCTTGCCCTTTGGCTTCTTGGAAGCAGAAGATTCCTGCACTTTAATTCAGTATGTCCACGGAAAAGAAGAAAGCCACTTATAGAGTAAGATAATGATGATGAGCCTACATTCGTGGTAATCATTTCAGGCCGAGAGTAGTGAGTTGTAATATCATCTTTTGGTGACTGGTTTGTCGAAGGTTCGTGCTGCCAACTATGATCTTCAACATGATTTGATTGTAATACCCTTTTCACCGGGTAAGCCTGGATACTCCTAGCTAAATGATGATCTGTCTGTCGTTGCATCTTGACAGGAATACTTGGCTCAGAAGTTATCTTCTGAGGCTCTTCATTGGTAAAGACTGGATCGCAGGTTGGACCTGGAAAACTTGAAAATTTTAATAGATAATAAACACAAACATATTAAATCAATCATAGACTAACGAAATAAACGGTTTTCCTGGAACAACCAAACAACTATTAAGGCTTAGCACAAATGGAATGTCGAATAGAGGTTCACTACCACCTGACTGGGTAAACAAAGAAAGGAAGATACTGCTAGAATCAAGCATTAAAGGCATCTTAAATGCGGACCAAATATTCTAAAACTTAAAGGAATCTTTTCTATAAGATTTTCAATACTTTCCTTGAAATCTGTAGCAATCCATAATTCAATAAATGAGAAGGCTTCATTTACCAGGGGTAACATACTCAAATGCTCCAGGATTGCATCGTACAACTTGGTCATACAACCAAAAAGGCTCCTCAGAATTACAATCGAGCGCCCTAGCCTTGTTTCTAAGATCCCTGCAAGATTAAATCAGAGAAAAATAAGTTCTTGCCCTCCACAATCATAGTCTCTCTATGAAAGAATTGCCCCTCCAAACATAAAATACCATCCATCATAATATTCTCCAAAGACCTAGATAAACCGGGAAAGATGTTCAAACCACATGGCTACTCTGCCAAGCTTTCGAGGGAAAGCAGCACAATCAAAATCTCGAAATTGCTTAATTCGAGGAAAAAGCTTTGAACATAACCGCTTCATACCAGCACATAACAAAATGTTAATGCTCCCTTCGCCAGCAAAATTGCCTACACCTATATCTAATCATCAAACTTCTTTATATTACTGACGAGTTCCATATCAGCCAACAAAACAACAGATTATTCACTCACTGCAGTCACAACAACTTTTCGTAAATTAGGTGATCCGCTAACTTCTTAAACTCACATATGAAACACGAGATAATCAACTTAACAATATCAGCAACGAGGCAGATTCACGTATCAGATTCATTTCCCTAATCCAATTGAGGAAGAGCTCTAACTAGTATATGATTTCGGGACACAAATCATAATTGCCAAATACGAAAACTAATAGATTGCTTACAGGTAAGAAACGTCAGTCTCCTGAAGCATGTTAGCGATTCTACTGGATTGCCCGAGAACCTCACTGCGATCCAACGACCTGTTGCCACTACCTTCACCAACCTCTTCGAACAGCTTGAACTCCCCAGGTTCCGCCGCACCGCAGAATACAGGTAACGACGGCAGCGGCAAGTGAGGAGCAACCTCCGACTGCAATGTATTGGCCAAACCGATCCCGAAATGAGTCAAACTCGAAGTTGAATCCCAGTCCGAACTGCTTGGATTGCTCATCCTTGGATCGAACTGACTGAAGTAACGAATTCAAAAATTAGGGTTTCTAGATATCAGATTTCGAATAACTTGCAAAAACAAATGGGGAATTCGAAGAGAATTTGAAAATTTTGTATCAGTCATAAAGAGAATTGAGCCCTAGATTTGGAATTAGGGGAGAATTTAGAGCAAATTAGGAAGATGCAATTGGCGGGGAAAGTAAGAGAAATCTTCCCCTGAAATTTTCCTCATTTTAGATATAAATTCTTAAAATGATTTAAGGTATTTTCCTCTATTGAATGACCTTTACACCCTCGACTATTTCTTATAGTTTCAGTTACGATTCTTTTATCCGTGAACTCAAAACAAATTCATTTTCATAAGAATTTAACAAAAAGAAAAACCTTGGCTAATTTGGAAAACATAAATTCTTCGTCGCGAAGTTTAATTATTGTTTGAATCTTCTTCTTCTGAAGTACGGAGGAAACTTATCTTAAATCGAGAGTAGTTAATGCTCCAAAACAAACAAAAAATTCATGATTGCTACTAACAATGGTCAATCTGAAATTTGGTTTGGTTTTGATTGTGTTTTTCGTTTTAAGATAGTAGTAGGTGTGCCAATAGTGTATAGCTGTTTGATTTGGGCCAACTTCAAGGCCGTTCGGCTCTAAAGAAATGTTTGCTAACAGAAAGCCCATGAAGCCTTCTCATATTTTATTCAGAAGTTGATCATTTTTTTTGTTCTTTTGGAGTTGGTCAATTATTTTTCTTTAGTTCACTGGATTTATTCAAAACTGAAAACGAAAATACACAAAGCCCAAAACAAGACTTTCTGGCAAGGGTGAACCATTTTGGAAACAAACTTTAACATTTGCCAACAATGGAAGAACCATTTTGGAGAGTCATTAAACGATCAAACTAACAAGGAACTAATAGAAAGATGAAATCTAGCAGAAAATAAAATACTAAGAGGGGTAAAACCGAATCTCTCACTTAACCCCCGCCCCAGGAACACGGAGCCATGGTGCAATCCATCAACCCCAAACTTCTGCAAGAGTCTCAACGACGGAGATCCCAAAGCTTGAAGGTTTACAACCCATGAAACACTAATACGGAAACAGAGCCTAAACAAAATCCCACAATTCCTTAATCCTTTAGACAACGCCTAACTGGATCTTCAAATCTTTTTGTCCTCTCTTGGAATAGGTACTCTTCCGAAATTGAAAGCTTGGGCTTGCTAATATTTGCATGACGGGACCTCAAAAGAGGCTTATTGAACCCAATTGCCAGAGCCGGTAGTGTCAATACTGATACGACTTAAATCCCTTGAGGAGCAGCCCAAAAACAAACAAATCTCCCCCATATCTGGTTGTTAGAACGAGTGGAGGAGACTTCAAAGAAGCCGCTTTACCAAAACAGCAAAGCTTACCTGATGCAAGAAGCTGATGGTCGATCAGATCAAACCAAATCAGTCATCGCTGAGAAGACGAAGAAGAAAACGCAACAAGATGAAAGCTTAAAACCAGACCAAAGGCAGAATAAATCGGAGTCAAGATTGCCCAAACGGCAAATCAAAAATCCGAATATCTGGAGTCGAAGCCGAACCTATGCCGGATCTATGAGAGCCTCCGGTCATCGATCGGAAACAAAAACCAACGATTGCTTAGAAGGACCTGCTTCGAGAGAGAAAATGATCTTTCTTCGAGTTGGTCAATTTTATATCTAAGAAAATAATTAAACGACAATTTTGATTTGCCCTCGTAGAAAAAAAACAGCAAAATTTGAATTTTGATTTTTTTTGAAGGATTTATTATTGTCAAATTTGGTTATTCTCTAAAGTCAAAAACTTTCCAATAAATTTACACTACAAAAGTCGGTATAATCGAAGATATATGGAATTGCCCATTAAATAACTCGAATACAAACAATAAAATTCTTTGGTCAACGGAATTCTTTTTTAAGTTTAGAAGTCAGTTCGATCTTCTGGATAAGTTATTACATGCGACTTCATTACACGAGTAAGAATGTAAGATATATGGAAATGCTTTAGTGGAATTTAAATTGCATATTAGCAAAAATTGTTTTCAATGAAAAAGAAGGAGAGCGAACAAAATTTTTTGCAAAAAGACACGTGTCAAAAAGATAGAGCTTTGTCACGAGATCTATATGTGCTCAGTCGTGAAATTATCATTCCCTCTTTCCTTTAATCATCTGCTTCCGCTTATAAGTAAGGACGAAAATCTCTCTCTGGATCGAGGGGTTTAAGCCGGGTTTAATCGCATTCATAGCCCTATAATTTGGCGCCTTTATACTTCGATTCGGTTTCTTAGTACCTCCGTTAGCCCTAAATTCTCCCAATTTTACTCCTTCGCTAGGGTTTCCCATTTGGTTCCTCGCTGGTACCTACCGGAGTTTGTCTGGTCCTTCTCCGTAGTTGATTCTGCTGCTCGGGGGGTTTCCACAATGGGGAAGTCTTCTTCTCCGGTAAGCATTTCGTTTCTGTTTAACGGATTCGTTTTTAATTGGTCCGTTCTTATGCCGTGAACCGGACTCTCGCTGAATTTCTAGGGTTTTGGTTTTGTTTTGGGAAAGAATTGATATTTATGGAAGTTCAGTTTTCGTTTCCTGTATTGGGCAACTGGCTAGTGGGTGCAAGAATGCTAAGTCCAATTCCTCAATATTCAATCAGTCTTCTTCTTCTGTGGTTATTCCTTGTTTTTGTGTGTCCTTTGGTTCAATTTTTGTTTCAGCTCAATGTCGAAATCTGATGTTTTTTTTTCTCCTCTTATTGCTTTTAAGGTACCGAGATGAGAACTTCGTGAGAAATGAGTTTACAACAATTTTGGTTATCAAAGGAATGCGCTTTTCGTTGGGTCGATTCAAGAGATGGTTCTACATGTTACGCTGTGTAAAGTTGTAATAAAGGTTGAATATGACCAATGGAGGCGGAGAGGGTGGAAGTCAGCGGAGAGAGTTACACGGGAAAAGAAATATTTTTCGTGGGAATGAGTTTGCGTACGCACTCGCTAGAATGGCCGTGGCACAGATATGCGAGAGTGTTGAGATTAATACTTATCAAGAATCACAGGCACGAGAAGGTGTGAGATTCAGTTCTTTTCATGAGTCTGCGCTTGAAACATTAACCGATGTAATGATTCAATACATCCAGAACATTGGGAAGACTGCACAGTTTTATGCTAATGTTGCTGGTAGAGTAGAAGGTAATGCTCTGGACATCGTTCAAGCATTGGAGGATTTGGGGTCTGGATTGGGTTTCGACGGTGCTCCTGATATTGATCATTGTCTTGCTGATTCCGGTGTTGTCAAGGATATTATTCGGTATACAGGAGAAGCAGAAGAAATGCCATTCGTTTATGCGCTTCCCCATTTTCCTTTCAATAGAGGAAAAAGACCAGCTCCGAGCTTTTTCGAGATTGGAGCAGAGCCACCAGATGAGCATATTCCAGTTTGGCTTCCTGCATTTCCTGAAACCAAGACCTCCAATGAGTCGGAAGAGACTAGTGTTGACAAGATAGTAGAAGGGGATGTGCAGAGTAGAGAAAATGGGCTGTCTTTGACGAGTAGGCAGCAGTATGTTGATGTTGATAGGTTAAAAGTTCAGAAGTCCATGGATCAAAAGGATGTTCAGAAACCAACAGAGGAACTGGAAGGTAACCCATTTCTTGCTGCACCACTTTGGCTTGGAGAGAAGAATGTGCCGCGTTTGTTCTTACCGTCAGAGCTTACTAATGAAGAAGTTAGCACTAATCACGTTCCTGAGAAACAACTTAGCAAGGGCCATCGCGTTCCAGCTCATGAGGCATATGCTCCAGTTGATAATATCAACGACAAGAACAGATTGGCTGAAACGGAGGATGGAGAGAGAAAAGATGGTGCAAGAACACAACGAGCTTTGCTTCGTTTCAAGATTGGGACTCGAAAAGCCTCTGTGTGTTGGATGATAAATCAGAGCTTAGAGGAAAAGGGTTGGTTTCAAGGGAATGGAGACAAAAGGGAGAAGAAGGTTGAACGCAAAGAAAAGCGCGAAAGTATTGAAACAGATGTAAAATAGGTATCTTGTCATTTAGAGTTTGTAGACGGAATATCTTTGCATCCTGAGTTTAGTGATAGTGTGCGATTGAATACGTGACTTCTTAGGGAAAGAGATATTTTTACTGACTCGAATCTGAAGGAATAGAAGTGTGTTTGTTCTTTAGCATAATTTGCTGGTGCAACATTCTTTTTCAAATGGAGATACAATATCCTCATTTCTAGTCAAAATTTATTCCTTTTACGTGTGGCAGAGTTCGTAATTCAAACTTAATTCAGAATTGTTGGAAGAGAAGTGGTGTTTGGTCTTTTACATCAATTGAGGCTTGCTGAAATATTATTCTAAATGGATACAACATTATTAAGCTTTATCTTGAGTTGAATCTTTACATAAATAATTAAGAGGAGAATATAAGAAAGGGTTCATAGAACCAAGAACCAAATGCTCTCAACTCTGTAAAATGGATGATTTAGATTTCTTCATTTACAATTCTAAGGGATGAATAATTAGGAATATTAGCAATGGAAAAGCTGCCTTGGTTGCCCACTTAGCATTCCTGGAAAAGCTGCAACCTCGCTTGTCACAACTTCACTAATCAAGTCCTTGAAGATTAGCCTCTCAATATCTAACACTAACCCCAGTGTCTCTCCTTCAATCTCCTTCCAGCTCATGCCATGGCTTTGCAGATCCTCCCAAATGAGGTCTTCATCGTCCTCGTCCAAGATACACTTTGAGTTATCTTGTAATCGATCAATCTCTGAACACAGAGTTTGCAGAAGCTCTTTCCCTTGAGAACTTTTTTCGGTTTTCCTTAGTGGGCTGATTGATGATATTATGGATGGTTGCTTCGTACACCCTTCTGCAGCGAATCTTCGAGCTAAGATCTCGTTGATGGTGTCAAATACGAGTTTCCTCCTGCTTCTCTCTATCAGGTTTGCCATCCCGAATCCTCTGCCTTTGTGTTTGTTGTCCTGTATACTAACATTGCTTGTCTTGTTCTGTTCCAGGACAAAGAAAAGGCTAGGGTTGATCGGTAGGTATGCTTGGTGCAGCTGAATGCTTATCATACTGTAGTCGATATCTCTTAGAAGCCCTGATGTTAGCAGTATCTCTGAGATGTACTTGTGGTCACCATTCTTCAATTCAGCACCTTCCTCCATGAAACCTTCGATAAGTTTGGTATCAGACTGCTTTAGACTCGTGCTACTCTCGAGCCACACAATCGATCTACATAAGTTGCTCTGCTTGCTCATCCACTGGGACTCTTCAGAACTTAGATTATCGTCCTCTGTGGCAAAAGAGATAGTAAAGGTGAGAACTTCAAACTAATCCAAACTTGCAATCTATTTTGGAAATATTGTGGATAAATGTAATGGTTTAATATCAATGAACTTGTGGTTTAATATCAATTGATCATATTTATCAATGAACTTTGTCAGAGACTCACCCTTAAAGACAATGGATATCTTCCTCACAGGGGATGGTGACTCAGCTTCGTCGAAGGCTACATCGAGAACTGAAACTGGGCTTGGCTGCTGTACTGTAAGTTTCAGAGGTTTTGGCGACAACCTCATTCCCAACTCTGGACTCTGCATTGATAAACAGATGAGATTCAGTGAAACATGTATTAATGAATAACTTGTGAATAAATTTGCTTGAGGAGAAAATTTTATACCCTTTGTTTCGGGGTGTGCTGCTCCGTGATGTCACTGCTCCTCTCGTATTTGTATCTGCTTGTAACCTCAATGTCAAGGTTAGAGGCCAAGCTTACGTTGCTGTCAGATCTTAGACTTCTCAAGTCACTGCTTTCATCACTTAAACGGTCTTCAGACTGCTGCAGGCGCCCTGGTATTCTTCTTGGGGAGGCTGACTCTGTCTGTTGCTTACTGAGTTTTTGTCTCTGGATCTTGTTCGGTTCTGATTTTGGAGACGTTGGTCGAGACTGTTTCTCGAATCCGAACTTCTTTGGTGGTGTTGGCTTCTGGCTCTTCCCTGACTTGGCCATGTCGCTTTTCGACTGTAATAGTCTTGTACTAGTGTTTTTCGTTGTGGAATCTGTCTGGCCCTTGTAAAATCCTGGCCTCGGGGTCACATCCATGGCACTCTGCTTCCTCAGAATGACATTTTGGGCTTGCCTCAGGTTTCCAACCTTGACATTTGGTAAAGCAACATTCTTCGACGAGAAAGAGGTGGAATCAGAAATGCCCGTCTCTTTGAAGACTGGAGCCGCCGCTGCTTTCATAACCACAATAGATGAAGATCTAAAATTCTTGGACGATGGGCTTGTTGCAGATGGAATTGGATAATCAGTTCTCTGCATAAAATTTGTTGAACTCAGAGTTTTGTTGTCATCATCTTTGTTTATCAACCGATGCGTCTTCTCCATTGCTTCAAGTATTTGCTTTAGAGCTCTGAGGTCTTTCTCAGAATTTTTGAACTCAAGCTGCGAAAGCCGCTTTTGTATCTCACCATAAACTGTTAGTGTGGTAGCGTCAGCTGCTTTGACTTGGTTCTTGGCACCATCCACTTGCGTCCATGGAGCTGCTTTCATAGGAAATTTAGCAGGCATCATCTTCATGATTGAATCAGAACTTCTTGATCTTTGTAGATCTGCTTCCACTCGGGGAGTTGGTCTCGGTGAGTCGCAGAAGCGATTTTCTCTGTTCTGATCGATCACAGACTTGTCTGGAATGACTTCAAGACCCATCAATTTGGCAATGACACTCGAGGTTGTTCTTCTGTGACCTGCTACAAGGTCTTGCGGCTCTGGTGAACAACTAGATCTTGCACTCCTAAAGGAATTTGATCTACTGTCTAAAGACAACCTTGGCGTCTCTTTCAAGTTGGCGCATGTCCTTCTCGTCTCCCTCTCATCGTAAGAGTACCGAGGACTGTCTTTCAGCTTCACTACTCTCCGTCCCTCGCTCCATTCATTAGAATTACGAGATGGTGATGATTCTTTGAGAAGAGACACATTAGCACTAGCTGACTTAGGCTGCTGAGACAAGGCTTCTTTATCTCTGGTTCTTATCTCCTTATGAATTGAGCTTTTCACTAGCTCCCTCATATCACTCGGCATCATTTTACTGCCCCACCTTGGTGACACGTTGGTAGATTCTCTTACCGGATTCTCACCATTACTCGTTTGAATCAAACCGGGTTGTTCAAACTGAGAAGTCGTGGTGCTAATATCTGCAGATGAGAAGCTGGAGGAGCATGGTGAAGAAGAAAACGACAACCTCGAGGATGATTCAGAGGAGACTCCTCTCTGTTTCTCCTTTGCAGCTTTCTTCTTCTTACTTTTTACCGTTGAAATGTTGGTATCGCCGACATTGCCACTTGTTTTGCCTGCAAAAAATCACCCACCAAAATTAACTTTTTAACCAATACAATGTTCCGTTAGGTATATACACAGCTATAGAGATAAGAATAGAGAGAATTCTTAAGACAAGACATGTTCTATAGCTTTGGTTTATTTCATCTTTGTGGTGCTGAATCTTGGATTTAGGATCTTAGTCAGGAACTAGAATACAAAAACAATGTCCTTTGTTGAACAACTTTTTCAATCTGAAACTTTTTTCTTTTTTTCTTCTCTCAGGTTTTAATGGAGAGGATATTGCAAGCAAAGACTAAAGAGGAAGAAGAGCTAGAGAAATGTTACCTGAAGGCAGAGACTTGACCTCATCTCCGCCGACGGCAACACGTCTCGCCGGATAATGTTGCCGGTAAAACACCTGAAAAATCCCATTCATACATCCAATCTGTTTGTTCAGATTTGGATTCTCTTCTGACAAGTTATACAAAAGCTTTGCCGACATCTTCTTCTCTTCTTCTTCTTCTTCTTCTTCTTCTTCTTCTTCTTCTTCTTCTTCTTCTTCTTCTTCTTCTTCTTCTTCTTCTTCTTCTTCTTCTTCTTCTTCTCTTCTTCTTAGCTCTGGTCTCATAAGGTTTTGACTCTAAATAACTTTGGAACACTAAGATTCTCTCATATCAATTCTTGAAAATCTCTACTTTCTGATTTCTCCTCTGTTTTGTGACTTAAGAGGAAGAAGAGGAGACAAGAGGACAAAGAAGAAACCCAGTATTAGGACAAAGGTAAAGCTACTTGTGAAGTTATGACCAGACAAGAAATTAGGTTTCTCTGTGTCTATTCTCTTGGAGGGTTCCTTGAAGAAGAAAGAAGAGAAGAAGAAAAAAAGAGATTATTTTTTGGTGTTGTTTGAGAGAAAAGGCAAAAGAGCTCTCTCTACAATTATATGGAGAAGCTTTTCAAGCATATATAAACATCGGTTATGTTATGTATGTACGTACATACACATGCGTGTGTACACATGTATACGTGTGTATCCAGAGATTTATACTTGTAAGAGAATGTAACTGAATTATTTGATTTTAATTATTAAAATCAAATTAAAATTTATGACAAAGCTCTGAAAAAATCTGCTTGGGAATAATGAGGGATCTATTTTTTATGCATCTCTGATGAAAGTGATGCACATGAAAGCTCGACCAAATTAAATTCTTTTTTTCATTTGTTGTTAATTCAAGAAGAAAAATGATATAAAGCCCTTTATTTTCAATCTGAACAATCTATAATCTTTGTATATATACATTTGTTTATCTTAGTGGTGAATGAATATGTTTGCGTCTTCTTTTTCGTCGCCACTGGTAAATGTATCTACTTTAATTACTTACAAACAAATTAGATGGTACAATTACTAACAATATTAATAATAATTAATGAACAGAGAAAGGAAATACTAAATAGAAAAAAATATGAGGTTTTCCTTACACATCCATGCGGACAAAATAATGTGGGTGGGGGTCTCTTAAGCCTTTGGTGCCCCTTTACACATGCATGTGGATATTTGTCAGAGACAGACAGCAGAATTTTTATTTTCAAACAAATAAATATATAAAGAGAAAATTCTAATAGAAAAAAAAATAAGAGAGGAAAACTGGCTTCCTAATGTCCAAAAACAAAACTATAATTTAATATTCTTTTGGAAGAAAGTGGATTGGTGCACTGGAAAAAAGGTTGCATGGTCTTAGATTGGTGGGTCTTACAAAAGAATAATTTGTTTTGGCTTCATCAAAGAATAATTTAATTCTTGAAAATGAAATACTTAATTTAAAAAGTGTTTATTTTACCTGTCGACATTTCGATAGTTCTAATCATTTCGAATTTCATAGTTTTATTGTTTATAGTTGCGATCGTGTCTTTGGATTTTTGCTTTTTAAAAAATTACTGCATAAATTTTGACTTTAGTAATTTTTTACTCACAATCATTTATAAATGTTTTAGGACTATTAGACTAATAGAAATATGAATAAAGAAAAGTCTTCACAGCCTTAGTATTATTTTTACATAACAGCCTTGAAATTATTGCATCCTAAAACTTTTGTCTATCAAACAGTAACTAATTGCTTTTGAAATAGTATATAGAAACTGAGGAATTTTAAGCTTGTTTTATGATGTAGAATAATGTCTTTTTAGTTTTTGTTTTATTTAGATTTTGATATACTGATTTGAGAGTTTATGACTTTTATGTCATGCGATGTACTAGTTAAAAACCTTTTAGGCAGATCACGTGCTTTTGTTCAACTATGTGCTGTGTGCAAGGTGGGGTTTGTGAACTTACTTATTTATTTTATATTAAAATGATTTTATATAGTTAATCATTAAAAAAAAAATAGCTTTTGGCCTTGGAAGTAACCTAGGAATATGCCGCACATGGGCAATTGGGTTACTAAGCGTGCTTATGATTCTTATTTCTGTATTATCTTAATCGTGGGCCAATATAATTATTGGTAACATTCTTTAAGTAAAAGTAATTATTGGTTACATTACTAAGGGTGTATACAAAATGATTTATAGTAGTGATTCAATCAGTTATTTGGAACGCAAAACGTAGAATTTCAATCGATTATTTAGAATGCAGAATATCAACTATGTATTTATTCCTTTTTTGTTAAAGAAAGATAATCAACTATACATTTTAACTCGAGTTTCACATGCTATTACAATTAATATGACGTTATCGTTTTATCTGAAAAGATTATGGTCTAATGAGTTTAATTTCATGATGGAAAAAACATTACTAAATATGACGTATCGTTATCTGAAGAAATTAATCTCCAATGAATTTAGGCTTCATGTTAAAAGAACATCATATTGCAAAATAACATAATCATAGAATTATAGACTAAAAGGTTGAATAACAGAAAAATCTATAGCTAGTTATTTAAGAAAACCCTTAACTCAACTGTATAATCATGTGGGAGATGGTAAAGTTTGAATTTTAACATATCATAAACTTAGCAGAGTAGTGAATTGATCGAACATAAATCGTAACTCCGGATAATTGTGATCGGTAAAAAACATATCGAATCACATGTTATTAATCAATATTTTACTAATAAAATGTACATGTGTTGATATAATGATATAACCGTAAATTATTTTATCATTTTTATCTACCATAAAATAAAACAAGATTATTAATCATCTATGAGCTGAGTTAAGAAAAACTTATCTATGAGCTGGTGTCCTTGATTTTTTTGGCTAAAGAAAAATGTATATACATACGAAGATTATGAAAGATATGTTTCAGACTCAAAGATCTTGATTTAGGTGTTTTAGAATCTTGAGAATGTGTGGGGAGAAAAAAAAAAAAGAAGAAAGAAAAAAAGAGGGTAAGATGTTGAACATGGACGTACCTTGTTTGTTATGGTAATGTGCTTTTCCAAGTTGACTTTTTGCATTGACCCTTAACCCCCAAACTGGTACATGTATATCAACCCCACCATGCATGTGTACACATGTAAATAAACCCATTCACTGAGAATCGATTATATTATATAGTCCATATATATATGTCACCAGTGACATATAAAAACAGTTAAATAAAAACCATACGAATGTTTGATGTATGCTAATTATTTAGATAGGGTTTTAACTTTTAACAAAACCAAAAAAGTGTTAGACAGAGTAAACCGTAAACCTCCGAATTGGAAACAAAAAGAAAAGTAACGAGAAATACTTGGCAAGTGAAAAAGAAAACAAAAGGGAGCAAATTCACATGAAGCAAAATTCAATTTTGATTGAAACAATATATTAATCTTATTATTAGTAATTGACTTCAAATAAAATCAAACCTCATAGTGTGGTTTCTTTTATTATAAGTCTAAATATCTATTTTAATACAATAATTGGCACATGATTCCACTTTATCACCAACCCTTCAAGATTTGTTAGTTTCACCATTAATTCAAGTGTAGGTTTCTTTCCCTTTGATTTTGACGAGCAACACTATACATGCATATATCATAACTATTCATAATAAATATTGTTGCTTGCAAATCCTTGATATTTTAGTAAGTTTTTTTAAAGTAAATAAAAATCTTGCTATGTGTTTATCACAAAGTGATAATAAAGATATAGATTAATAAGGTTAACCAGATTTTGTTTTTCATATTTTCTCTAGAAATGATGAAGTAATAAAACAATGGATATGGATAGTTCGTTAGATAAACACAAATTAATTTTTACGTTGTGGTATCGAGTTCAAGCCTAGCGTTAAAACTAAGGCTGGGCAAAAATTCCGGATCCAAAATAATAAAGTGAATTAGATCCAAAAATATGTATCGTATCCGAACCAAGAAAAAATTTGAATTGATTTAAAATTTTTATATTCAAAAATTTAAACCGAACAAAAAAAGCGAATGAATATTCGAAATATTTAAAATATAATTATATACCAAACAATATTTGTTATATTTACATTTAATATAACCCAATCTTCTTAGAGATGTATAGAATAAACTCATATATATAGTCCAAGATAATTATTTAGAGATGTTATTGTGTATGGATTAAAAAGGAAAATAAGAAAAGTCAAGAAACAAAATTACCAGATTAAGGCATGCAAATTTTGGTAAGTGGAATAAATTTAATGTAGTATAAAATGGTTATCATCATATATGCACATGGCAATTTGGTGCTTCCAGTTACTTCACACATACTTAAAACATAAAAGATGCTTAAGTTTTTAGGTAAGAGGATCTAGTGGTTAATTAAAAAATATAATAACTATGATATTCTTTAAGCACATTATCGTAATCTGCCCACTAGCTAGTACCAACCTCTATTTACGATTAATGCATCATTGGAAAGTACAAAAATCAGATCATGATATTACTCGAAACAACCTGTGTTTTTTCCTTTCTTTTTTGCGGTCTAGAATTTTCACTAATAATTTCGAATGAAGTTATAAAAAGTCGGGATAGGTCATAGATCAAAATCTTTCCAGAGACAAAGCTAGCAAGTAAAAGTCAGTCACATAGACTAATTCCCAAAACATAGAGACAGACATGAGAAAAAGAGAATAAAAGATTAATAACAGAATAAATCGTTATATTTTACCAAAATAAATAAATTAAGATGTCTCAACTTATTTTGTCAGCGATACAAATTTTAAAATTTAATACAAGAATCAAATACTGTTAATTAATCTATGAACTCCGAATTTTTTTAAAACGTTATTGGCTTCTTGTCACAGTTTCCGCCGAAATATCTTCATTTTGCTTTATATTTTGCATCATCTTTCGTGTGTCTTTCTCTATTTTGATATGAGACCATTTCCTCAATTCTAGTTTCTGTGAGATTAAAAATGATCACAATCATTATAATTGTTTGATTAAATAAATAAAGTTGGTTAAAATATGAGCCAACACTTTATTTGTTTGGTGAAAGGATTTAGTGGTTAATTTTAAAATAGTATTCACTTTGATATTCCCTAAGCATATAATCTTAATCTGCCCATTACTACCAAACTCTGTTTACGATGAATGCCTTAGAGGAAAGTACCACTAAAATCAAATCATGATATATATTGCTCGTAAGTAACTAAGATTAGGTTAAATATTTTAATTAGACCAACGATGTATGTCTACATTTTTTCGGTTTAATAGCCTATGAAGGATTCTATGATGATTATAGCAATCTTTACACTTTTACGATTTGATATTCGTTTGGTAGGATTTGATCAACTTTAAATGGATGTCGTATATAGGTTTTAATCCACATCACAATTATTTAACTATATAAAAATCTTTCATATCCCATCTTGTGTACAATCAATGTAAGAAATAATTTCCAGTTTTCCATACAAAATTATTGTTTTATAAGATCAGCTTTCACAAGTCAGTTTAATTAAAAACGTAATCTGAACTCCATATACCAAGGTTAGGGTTAGAAATTTAATTGCGTGTCTAGACATCGTACTATGATAGACCATTAAGACATTCACCTTCATGATACTTTAATTAATTTTTTATATAACATTAAAATAAGATAATAATGATCATAGAAAGCTGAAATAGTACATATACACTCCTCAATTTTCATTTTGGTTAATGATTGTATTTTATTCAACAAGTTGTTCCAATCATATGGGACTCCCTTTTTATCTGCATTCACAAGCTAATTAAAAAGCGCACAAGTTGCTGTACCTTGGAACTTATGGAATTTCATCTTCTCTGATTTTCAATTAAATAATTCGTTTATTTCCCCAAAAGTATTAATTTCAACACATGTGATACATCAAAGTAATAAAAATAGCATACACTGCATTGAAAGTTGAAACATTGGTGAGCTGAGAGCATGGAAAGTGGAGACCATGAAAGCACCATATGCTTTCTCAGCCAAAATGATGCAACTCTTAAATGGTTATGTGGAGTATAAGATAGACTCGTGCCAATTTCTTGTTAACCTCGATCTTATCTTTAGCTAACACAAATTTTTGATTAATTGCTTAAGAAGTTATGTCATCTGATCCATGGCTTGATTTATTTTCCAAAGATTTATTTATCAAAAACTAAAAAAATGGAAGAAATTCAGAAAGGTTGACCAAAAAAAAAATCTTCTTATGTTTTTTGTTTTTTCTAAAAGCTAGAGAGAAAAAAAAACATATTCAATTCATGAGAATTAAAGGAAGCGAGTAGCAAGCAAACTAAACTGAATGACGCTCAAAAGACCATTGGGTTACTTAGTAATCCCCTTTAACTTTCTCAAGATCCCTAAGCCCATTCCAACAATTCCAACATTGTCTTAAGAAGTCGGCATATGGTGAAGTTTCAATATAACCAATATAAATCTTGTATTATTCATGGCCTCCTACTTTTCGCTGTCTATGACTTGATTGATAAAATTGATAATGTATACAATTTTGTGGGTTGCCACTATTTTCCAAGAGATTCGAAATCTTTATAATCTATAAAAATAATGTCAATATTTAAACATAAATTGTCACAAACAGCTTTGTACCAACATAAATGTTTACTTTTTGTCCCAAACGGCTTGTTATTTGTTCTGGTCCCTCAAACCGGTTTAGCCCAATAGAAAACCGGGTAAAATTTTTTAAGGGATTCAACAAACAACTAACCCCCACACGTGCCTACCATAAATAACTTCATGCCTCTTTCTCACCACTCATTGTCTTACACGTGTAGTGTATATATATATACATACATGTGTATCTCGTTGTTCCTCTGTTTCTCTGCCTTAACTTGCGGCCAATCGTAGAAGAAGAAACAAACCAGAAAAAGGTAAACAAACAAAAATGTTACTCTCTCCTATGTGTCGTCAATGGTTTATAATTATACAAATTTATTATAGATCTATTGATATGGATTTGTTCAATCTAATGTTGTAACACATTGTTAGACTTTCAAAGATCGGCGGCGGAATATTCTCGCCGGAAAATGGGGAAAGCTAGAGGAATTAACAGCGGCGGTGGAGAGAGCTCACTAGGTTATCTTTTTGGTTCCGGCGAGTCTGTTTGCAAACCTAACAAGCCCGCCGTTAACACCAGCTTTATCACCACCACCACAACTACAACCACCGGAGATAAAAACAAGACGGAGGAGGAGAAGAAGAAGCAGAGCTCGGTTGGTGTAAGAGGAAGTCCTAATAATTACTACAGATCAGATGGACAAAACTGTGGCAACTTCCTCACGGTAAAGAGTTTTAACATTTTGAGTTTAATTGTAAATTGAATTTAGAATATTTAACAAAATGTGGGTTTTGGTTTGAGAAACAGGACCGACCATCTACGAAAGTTCATGCTGCACCAGGTGGAGGATCTTCTCTTGGTTACTTGTTTGGATCTGGATCTCGGAAATGATTTGAAATTTCCACTACCATCTGAGCATTTTGATCCATTGAACAACAAAAAATGTAACTTTATTCCTATGCTTGAAAGTGTTGGTCGTGAGATTGTTTGGGATTTGGCTGTTATAAGCTTTATCAATCTTGAGATCATGAAAAATGTATTTCAAAATTTCCAGCAAAAAAAAAAAACATTCACAGCTGTAGCTATTGAATCTACATAAGTTTTAAGAAAATATTTTGAATCATTTAAATCCAACGCATGGTCTATTAGTACTTTGTAGCTTCCATCTCCTGTACTAATTGAACAGTTTAAACAGCTTTTCCTAATGACACAGTTCCTCAATCATCATCTGCTTTATACTTTTTATCAACTCTATCCAAAAACTTCAATAGATTTATCCTACGACTTACGAGATGGCTGGATCAAGGGAATTCAAAATCAATAAAGATTGATTGATCCTGGCCGTTAGATTGTATACGTTGATTTTTATGTACGGATAGCCGTTGGATACATAAAACCGTTTTTTCCCTCCTTATTTTACTATCGTGACCGGATCCGGTTACATACTTAACCGGGAAAAAATAGAGCGTTGGATTAGGGCCTCCATTTGATGCTTGTCTCTCTGCTTAGCTGCTGGAGAATTTTTTTTTTTTTTGGTTTTTCATGTTAAGATTAAAATCAAGAACCTGGTGACAGGTAAAATGTTGATTACATATCTAGTTCTAAAAGAGAGACATGGAATGCCAAAAGAGACCGTTTTTTGTAGTAATTAAATACAACTCATAAGGGATGAGATACACATCCGAAATAGTATTGAAGAAGAGAAGGAGAACGCGAATCTTTGGTAGGATACATGATGAGTTTGCTGCGAAGAACCTGATCGATAGCTTTCATGATAGTAGGGGCCGTGGATGATACATCTGTGAAGGTGCGCGCATTATGTTCTTTCCAACTGAGATATACCGAGACGTGTAGTATGAGTTTAGTGATTTTTTTTCCATGAGTTAATGGCTGATTATATGGCGTCGCAGAGTTTAACCAGGTAGTAGCGTCCGTGAGGTGTAGAGGGGGACTTGGCATAACCAGTCCCGCTAGAGGTTTTTTTCCCTCCTTATTTTACTATCGTGACCGGATCCGGTTACATACTTAACCGGGAAAAAATAGAGCGTTGGATTAGGGCCTCCATTTGATGCTTTGTCTCTCTGCTTAGCTGCTGGAGAACTTCGTCTAGGGATTTAGGAGATTAAGGTAGAGGAGAGAGTCAGAGATTCAAACCAGAGCAGAAAATGACGACCATTGTTCCCACCTCCGAAGAAGATCCTTCGCTCGCCATTGTTCGTTTCACTTCCCAGCTTGCTGAGGTACCGCCTTGTTTCTGGATCGTCGAAAAGTGCAGAAGATTGTACATTTTGATTATTTTTACGGTCCTATCCATATACATTGGATTTCGGAAGTGCTAGATTTTTGTTTTTGTTGGAATTGAAGGGGAATTACTGGAATTTTTGGATTTTCTGCTCATTTCCATCAGAAACTATTCGAATTGAGCAATTTAGTGACTCTATTGCGATCTCATTTGATCTGTTTCTAATAAGAAATTGCAGCAGTGTGAAATTGTTTAGTTAACTGTTGTTTTGTTTGCTTATTAGGTTGCAGAGCCTCAAGTTTCAAGGCGTGTAGAGAAGCAGAGGAGTCTATAACAGCTGGCAAGTGGCTGGATTTGGCAACGTTAATGGTAACTTCAGCTGACTTGGTGTCATCCAAGATCTCTGAGAAAGGTCTGTCTATTTGTTTTACCATTGCACAGGTCTATTTGTTTGTTAGTCCTTTTTGGCCATAATATATCTTTCTAGTTTTGATGTTGTTTACCTCTTATCAGATCTTGAGTGTACCTACACCATAATTTGCAGCCTTGTCAAGAATGTGAAAAGTCCTGAGGAAGTTCAAATGGTGAAAGCTATAGCTTCTAAGGTTGTCCAACTGCCGAATGACAAAGCTTCGTTGCGTTTGAAAATGTATGATCGTAAGAATCTTTGAGCTAATCTATCCTAGGATTCTTTGAGCATATATTATGATGTTGCATTTATGTATTATGTGCTTCTCGTCTTCTACTTGTCTCTGTACAGCCTCTTCAATCTATATAATCTGCTGGACCACCCAAATGCTCGTTTTTACATATATATGAAAGCTCTGGAACTGGCTGTAAACGGGAAGGTTACTGAGTATATAGTGCCTTCTTTTAAGAAGATTGACAGCTTCTTGAAAGAGTGGAATATTAACATCAAAGAGCAGTGCGAAGTATTTCTTGCCATTGCTAATGTGCTGAGAGAAAATAAAAGGTAATGCGACAATGTTTCTTTCCTCTCTTGTCTGTTTAGGTATACCAATGGCCTCATGGGATTTTTAATCAATATTCCAGTTTCGCAAAAGAATCCCTTCAGTTTGTTACAAAATATTTGGCGACTTTCTCCAATGAAGATACCCAGGTCCTGAGTGAAGCCAAGGAGGAAGCTGTACGAGCAGTTATTGAATTCGTCAAGGCTCCCACTATATATCAGGTATCATAATTCATAAAGCATCATTTCTTGACTTGTTACTGCAGTTGGAAGTGTTAAAGACTACTCTTTATTGGAATTACATTCATGATCTTTTTTTGTTTTTTTGAGTTGCAGTGCGATTTCGACATGCCAGCCGTCGCATAATTGGAGAAGGATCCTAACAATGCACCAGTTTACCAGCTACTGAAGATTTTTCTTACTCAGAGGCTGGATGCGTTCATGGAATTCCAAAATGCAAATTCAGGATTTCTGCAAATATATGGTACTGTCTTATCTCTTTACTGCTTAACATGATTTCCAGATGAATCCTTCATTCTTTAGTGAAGCCGTATAGTATTTAGTATAATAAGCCATAGATGGCATTTGCAGGACTTGTCGGGAAGAATGTGTAGCAAAGATGAGATTGTTGTCACTAGTGGATTTGGCCTCAGATGAAACTGGCAAAATACTGTATGCCTCTATCAAAAATACACTACAGATCATGGGACATCAAGAAAATAGACCTTCAGCGAAACAAATGGTGAAAAACCTGATAGCAGAAGATGGCTGGAAGGGATTCTACAGGGGTTTGGGCCCAAGATTCTTTAGCATGTCGGCTTGGGGAACGTCGATGATATTGACTTACGAATACTTAAGTAAGAAGTCTTTTCTTTGATACTCAAAATCTCACTTTGAGCCACTCATAAAACAATCAAGATTCTTCTTTTGAAATGCTACTGCTCCTTTCTCTGACATTTTTCATTCTTTCTTGATTATTTTCAGAACGTCTGTGTGCAATAGAAGATTAGAAAGCCTCACTACTGTTCTTTGGTTTTTCTCCTTCGGCTAACTCGAGTAGACGCATAAACTCAGATTCAAATTTCGGCTATTGGGAGCTTCCAATTAACAATTGGACCATTCTTTCAACTTTGAAGTCTGAGTTCCGTTATTGTAATCATTCTTTCAACTTTGTGTATTGGAATATATTCTTACAGCAGAAGAAATTCTAGATTATGTTCTTCTGCTTTAATTAGTTTCTGAGAGTTGAGAAGCTTCAAAACTTTGCAATCAGTTCATCAAATCTTATAATCGTATGGATATATACTTTTTTCATGACACTTAAAATTTGAGTTTAGTTTTGATGTTGGAAGCGGTTTCTCATTTGAATAACGTGTTATCATCAAATCTTGTGGTCAAGTCCGTCAGGTACTGTGTATATTTTAGGTCATGCTTATTGATACAACATCATCATCAAGCAGTAATTATTATTACCATAATCTCCAAAAGTGGTCGAGGGAAATACAACACCAAACCGTACTTGCTCCTTGTAATAAAAGCCAAGAACCATACGCTAACACCAAGAGGCAATACTGGGCTTTATTTAGCCTACATGAGATTTACTTATTTACTTCTTAAGATTTAGAGTATTTGGCTCATGGATGTTTTTACTTTTTACCCCTATGTATCTCCTTTCACACGTTAACCCAGTTTATCGCATGGTTATCCCTACTTAAAATTAGTTAAAACAGATATAATATATACGGGGAAGTCAAGATAAAAACAAAATATTTATACAAGAAAAGTTAGTTAATGTTTGATTTTTTTGTTAAGTTATTTATTCTTAGTTTCTTTTTGTATGACTTAACATAGAATAGTTTCTCCATTCGAATAACAACATAAATATTTTCCGGAGACTTAAATATTCTGTAAAATACCCTACGTTTATTGTGATTTTTTTTCCTTTAATTTTTTAAAAATCCAATCAAATCAAATATGATAATGCATTATCGATAGTAACGTTTAAGCTTGGAGCTCTTGATTTTTTTTTCCCGAGAGACTTTTTAGATATTACTTCGTATTTATTAAATAATTATTTAAGTGTCTATCACCGACGTGCATGTACTTTCCTTTGTATTATAGCTACATGATATATCATTTATGCAATAATCATAGACGACGTGCATCGACGAGCGGTCCACGACCACGACGTAAAGATTACGGTCCACGACGTAAGGATTACGGTTTCAAATTTATATTATATCAAAATTTTTATTTTGAATAATATATGTTTAGAACGCCTAAGAATTTGTTGATAAAAAAAATATCGGAGATTTTTAGCGAATGATACAAATCTAGAGCGAAGTTATAAAGAATTATGATTTATGTCCTTTAATTTCTGTTGAAAAGTAGTAGTATGATTTATTATGTGGTACTGGTTACCTTGTACAATACGAAATGTATATATACGAACTTTAACTGAAAGGAAAGTTAAAAGTTGAAGGATTAAAGACAATACCAGATCTAGCTCCCCACATCTACACGCATCATTTCTTCGTTACGTAGCAAAGTAAAACAATGCATTTATTTAGTTGTCAGTTTATCATAAGAAGAAAGAGTTATCAATTTATTATTTCATTTTAATTAGTTCTTCAGTTTTTCTGTAAGAGAAAAAGAGTGAAACGTTAGTTTTGTAACCTAATAAAATGGTGTTCCAGTCAACAAATATTACATTCCAGTCAACAAATGTTATAAGTACTATAAATAGTATAAGTACGTTTTCTTAGATATACGCTCATTTGATTATCACAGATGGTATTCAGTAATCATAAACATTATACATTAAAATAAAGCTATAAGCACACATTAACTAATTTAGCTGCAAAATAAAGTTAACTTTCCATTCAATGATAATAAATGGTTCACCATTTCAAAATTTATACTACCAGGTACTAAATCCAAATTAAACTGAAAAAGAAACAAAGCAAATCTTAATTATTAATTTGTTTTTTGTTAAAAAAACTGAAACCAAATTCTTACTACATATTGAATCAACCATGATGGATCACATTTTTTTGTTAGCAAAAATAGCTTAGCAAAAATATTAATTAAATTTAGTCTCCGTTCATATGTACTTTCATACATTTTTTCACAATTTTTGGAGAAAGAGTTCACCAATAGATCGAGAGTTAAGTAATTCGACTGTTTCTTTAGCTAACGGAAACATGTAGGCTGTGATTTGTGAGCGATAGCAGATAGATGTGAGAGTAAATAAGGAGAAAAAAGTAAAGTAAACTAAAAAAGTGAATTTGGAGTAATTTTTTACTCCACCTTTTCCTATAGTAAAATTTTACTCCACTTGTATTATTTACCAGCTAAAAGTGGCAGAAAATCACATTTACTTTTTAGTTTCAACTGAAAAAAGATTCTCCCTTTTATTGACAAAAGATAGAAGGGAGATTTTTTTTAACTATGCTAACCAATCAAAACCGTTGTCAATCCGGAAAAATTTAGCATGGAGCACACTGTTTACTAAATAAAATATAATTTTTGGTTAAAATAATAAAAAATAAACTTAAAATTGATTTTAAAACTGAATTGATATCTGCATCAAACAAACATGTTATTTATCCACCTTTTTTTATTTATAAAGATTGTTTATTCACCGTTGAATAATTAACTCCCTTTTTGTCAACCTTGAATATCAGTATAACTCTTCAAATATTCGATTTCATCGCAATCGGTTTTAAAATTGATCTATAATTAATAATTATGATTATTACAATCCCGAATTGTACGGGACATCAAAGACAGAATAGAAAACTCACTTTCCAACCATACAGCTTCTCACTGGACCTGTTGAACGAGTCTCCATCAGACACGTGTTAACAATAGCACGTGCTGTAACGAAAGCACGTGCCAGATCTGTATAAATCAAAGGCGTCTTTCGCCTCATTTTCAAAACTCAGACTCCAATCTCACCAACAAAAAAACCAACAACCCGACCCGATCCGATCCGATCTCATCATGGTTGAACCGGCGAATACTGTTGGATTCGCGGTGAATCCGACGCCGTTGCTGAAAGATGAGCTCGACATCGTGATTCCGACTATCCGGAATCTCGATTTCCTGGAGATGTGGAGGCCTTTTCTTCAGCCGTATCATCTGATCATTGTCCAGGATGGAGATCCATCGAAGAAGATCAATGTTCCTGAAGGTTTCGACTACGAGCTCTACAACAGGAACGATATTAACCGAATCCTTGGACCCAAAGCTTCTTGTATCTCGTTTAAGGATTCTGCTTGTCGTTGCTTTGGGTACATGGTGTCTAAGAAGAAGTATATCTTCACCATTGATGACGATTGCTTCGTAAGTTCGCGAATTTTCAATTTGTTCGTTTTTTTCCTTGATCCGCGATTGGGATTTTCAATTTTATCAATTTTGGCTTTGGATCTGTTTTTGTCTGTGTGGATTGTTCAAGCTATTTGCTTGAATTTCGTAGTTTTGATGCGAGATCAAGTAGCTGATACACTGATTTTGACGGATCTTAGGTTTGCTTAGATGATCCTTGTTTGATTAGCTATGTCAATTAGGAAAGGCCATGTTTTGTACCAGATCCATAGATCCGCTTGATGAGATCTCTAATGTTTACTTCTGGATTTTCTGAGCTGATGTCGTTGTTTTTGGTTGACGACACTGTTGTTGAGCTGATCTATCTGTGTCATTATAGCTACCTTTACAATATGATTGCATGTCATTGTTCTACACCTTTCGGGATTTGTGGGGCATATTCCAAGGATGAGTCTCAATTACGCTGTGTTTTGATTTTAATTCACTGAATTTCTGGAATCTTTGAGGTCTTTTAGAAAATTTATGGCTGGCTTTTGATTTTAACTGCACTTTTTCTTGGATGGATATATATAGGTTGCCAAGGATCCATCTGGCAAAGCCGTAAACGCTCTTGAGCAACACATCAAGAACCTTCTCTGTCCTTCAACTCCCTTGTTTTTCAACACTTTGTATGATCCTTACCGTGAAGGCGCTGACTTTGTCCGTGGATACCCTTTTAGTCTCCGTGAAGGTGTTTCTACTGCTGTTTCCCATGGTCTCTGGCTCAACATCCCTGATTACGATGCCCCCACCCAACTCGTTAAGCCTAAGGAGAGGAACACTAGGTGATGATTATTTTGATTATTATAATTTATTCTGTGTTCTGTTAGAAAACTCATATGTCACTCTTTGCTAAACATTTGATATGTCAGGTTTGTGGATGCTGTCATGACCATCCCAAAGGGAACACTTTTCCCAATGTGTGGTATGAATTTGGCTTTCGACCGTGATTTGATTGGCCCAGCTATGTACTTTGGTCTCATGGGTGATGGTCAGCCTATTGGTCGCTATGACGATATGTGGGCTGGTTGGTGCATCAAGGTACTCACTTTTGAAACAATTGGAATTTACGGATATGAACTGTCTACAACTTAAACTGGCTTAAAATTATGAAGCACATGCTCTGTACTTAGCAATACCTTTGTTTGGGATGAATCTTTTATAGGTGATCTGTGACCACTTGGGGTTGGGAGTGAAGACCGGTTTGCCATACATCTACCACAGCAAAGCGAGCAACCCGTTTGTGAACCTGAAGAAGGAATACAAGGGAATCTTCTGGCAGGAGGAGATCATTCCTTTCTTCCAGAACGCAAAGCTATCGAAAGAAGCAACAACTGTTCAACAGTGTTACATTGAGCTCTCGAAGATGGTGAAGGAGAAGCTGAGTTCCTTGGACCCATACTTTGACAAGCTTGCAGACGCTATGGTCACATGGATTGAAGCTTGGGATGAGCTCAACCCACCAGCAGCTGCAGCAGCCAATGGCAAAGCTTGAGCAGTATGAGCCAAAAAGAAAAAAACCACCACAGTTTTGGAAATTATCTTTTACTTTAGCGTATTTGTTTCTACACACTTGAGTAGTTGTCATCATCACTAGTTTCCGGTGATGGTTGTTGCGTTTGATTTAAAATGTCACCGGTTTATTTATAAACAGAGGTGGATTTGTAGTACTATTTTCAGAGCTTTTTCTCTGTTTCTTTGATAAAAATCCTTTCTCTTAAATGTGTTTGCAACTAGTCATCCATGATCATATCTCAATTAATAAATCGAAATTAGAGATTCTGATCCTGTTAATATGCTTTTGCAAGATCCCTAACCCCAATCCATGAAGACGTGAGCCCACTAACTCTAAGGGCCTGCTGCCTATTTGTTTAAACCCAATGCTTCTCTAATATTTCTTCTACTTATTACTTAAATAGCAAGCAAGAGAAGAGACCTAAAGATATAGGGTTTCCGAACGACAAGTGAAAGCAAGAAAGAGGGAGCGACCATGAGAAGGCAAAGTCAAAGCAAAAAGATGAAAGCCGAGAACAATCCGCAATCCTCGGTTGTTCCTTTGGATCTACAGATCGAGATTCTTAATCGGTAGCCTGTGAATTCCATAGGTACGTTCCTGCTCGTATCGAAATCATGGGAAAAAATCATCAGTTTGTTTCAGTTTCGATCCTTGACTCAGCCTTCATGTCTCTTAATCGTTTCAAGCTATCAGAATAGCGAAACGGGACACATAAACTACGACTTGTTCTCTTGTTCGTCTTCGTCGTCATCAACCGAGCAAACTACCCTAGTTATTCCATTAATGGGTTGATGAACATAGGAGAAATCGTATGTAACCCTTGCACCGGTAAGTTCATAACTTTACCAAGCGTCTTAACCTTTAGATGTACAATGGATCACAGACGCTTTTTCGGATATGATCCAATCAATGATCACTATAAAGTATTGACCATGACGCAACGTATTAAGTTTTCTTCGTGGCCTGATGTTGTCATTAGTGGAATTTGGTGTAAAAGGCATTGAGTCACTCTTCAACTTTCAGTTTTGGTGTGTGTTAGACGATAATTGAGCTTAAACATCATTCATCAATTTTTTTGCTTCTCAACAATGACACAAAACAAAACATACTTAAGTAGAAACTAGACTACCTACCCTCTAACCACTATTTAACAACTCCCAGTAGACCTCATTCACTCTAGATCATAGCCGGTTGTTGCACGTCACCTTGCATACTTTAATCATAACCTTAACTACTACATTATCTTTAAGTAACCAGACCTCAACCTTCTTCTAGTTTGGTTTGACATTAAAGTGGCATTAGTCAACACCTGACTTTCAAGTATTCACATTGGGAGTTAAAACAGCAGAATCATGGAGAATGATAGATTGTAGCGTTCCTCACCGTCCTCGGTCTAAAGGTCTGTGTATAGATGGAGCTATATATTACATTGCGCACACGAGCACATGAGAGAGAGTGGTGAGAGTCGATTTGAAGTCTGAAAAGTTTGGTATCTTTGCTACATTATCTGATGATATTAAAGTTTGGCGTCGTGAGGTTCCAACATTGATAAACTACTATGGCAAAGTAGCCACCCATTCAAATTTTTTTGAGACTAGGATTTGATTTGAGGGTTTTCGAAGCTGGAAAACAAGATTTCTTGGAGATGTCTTTGGCTAATCTTCCCGAGCCGTGTTTACATATGGAAGGTAGTAATCATTTGGGTGAGTTTATTTTTCCACCCTACAATTCTAAAGAGACTTATGCTATCCGCTACGATCGCAAGGGAGCTAGTTTTAAGAGGATGGTGAATGAAGTTGATGATCCCTCAAACCAAAGGGCATTTTTTTCTTCAAGCAAATTATTTCATGGATTACATAGAGAGCGTTATGCTCTTGTAGTTAGAGATAGATGTTGGCACTAGCTATATTTTGTCTTTCGGTTGGGGCTTCACTCTTTCATCTCTTCAGAACTATATATTATTCAACTAAAATTAATATGTTGTGCAACAAGCTACAAACTATTTTCTGAGCTTTTTCTTTGTTTCGTTAATAAAAGCTTTTCCTTAATGAGTTTTTTTTTGCAATTAGTGAAAAATTTTGTTCATTAATTATTCATCACCATAGCTATCTATCTCAATTAATAAACCGAAATCCAAATTCTGGTCCTGTTAATATGCTTTTGCAAGATCCAAGACCCAATCCGTGTAGACCCGACCCGGTTGCGCAAGATTCAAAAGTTTTTTTTAGGTCTCCTTGCTGTTAATAGGGTCTTTGAAATCATTGAACCAACCAGCACTGCACATATATATATATATATATGGTTTAACATACATTTTTATATGAATAAAATAAACTCAGTCTTTCACGCTTGCCCCTACTCTATCTTTTTTGTACGTAGACATATACACAACTGTTAAAGGTTGCTATACATTTAGGTATTTCAATCAACCAAAACTTTGGTATATCAACGAACGTCTTTACAGTCCTGTTTAGCTCTGTTTCCACAACCCAATCCCGCAAAAAGGATACATATCCGTAAGGACCCGACTCGGTTACGTAAGATCCACTTTAAAAGCCCATATTAGGGTTATATTACGGGTCTGCTCCTTTGTAAACCTTGTCTCCATATTTATTTAGTTTTACTACTCAGCTAGAAAAGAGCAAAACAAAGGAGTAGACAGAGACATCAAGGGTTTCGAAACCAAGAGCGATCGATCATGAGAACACGCAGCAAAAAGACCAAAACCGTGAACAACACTCTACAAACGTCGGAAGAGAATATCAATTTTGATCAACTCCCTCTGGACCTAGTGATCGAGATTCTTGGGAGATTGCCTGTGAAATCTCTAGTTAGGTTTCTCACAGTATAAAAGTTAAGGGAAAAAACTATCTGCAGTCGAGAGTTCGTCACATCTTTCCCGTTTGGATCTCCGCCGCAGCCTCGTACCCTAGTCGCTCTCGGTGGTCAAATTTGTAGAGCTTCCAGTTGTAAATTTGGGGAACACCAAAATTTGAAGTTGTTCTCGGCGTCTTCCTCATCATTAACGTTATCTTCAATATAACGTGTGACATGTCCATTCCCATTCCTGATCGCATAGAGTACTTTCATCATCATGTTAATGTATTGATAAGCATTGGATATGGTCAAGAGAAAATCATAACTAACCCCAGAACCGGTCAGTCCAGAATTTTCCCAAGATTCAGACCAAGAAGAAGGGTGTAAAAAGCTTTTTAGGGTATGATTCAGTTGATGTTCAATACAAAGTATTGTGCATGACTGAAAGACTTCATGGCCCTAGGGAAGAAGCATCATCTAAACATCAAGTACTCACAGTGGGAGCTAAAAAAGAATCATGGAAAAAGATAGATTGTAGCGTAGCACTACTCACCGCCCTTGGACAAACGGTGTGTGCATAGATGGTGTTGTGTATTACATTGCTAAAACAGGGGCGAGTATGTTGCAACTTAGCTTAATGAGATTTGACTTGAAGTCCGAAAAGTTGGATCTTTTCACTAGTTTACCTACAGAGATTCGATATTGTGAAACTTTGATAATCTACGAGGGGAAAGTAGCCATACCCACTAAGGATACATCATACACATTTGATGTGTGGGTTATTAATCAGGATGCCGAAAACACATGAATGGTTGATGAAAATATGTTTCAGAATTCTGAATGATACAGGTCGTTATTCACGGGTCATAGGCACTATTCACACCGGTGACTTAATTTTGGCACCATCCACATATTCTGATGAGGTTTACGTCTTCCATTACATTCCCCGCACCAATCTTTTTAGAGAGATTTAAGTTTATGATTACAAAGTGAAGCTCTCATTGTTATATAAGAGCAATGGTTTTTTCGGATTACGTAGAGTGTTAGGTTATTGTCGAAGAGACAAAATTCACCTTTAATCGTTTTTACTTTTGTTGATTACTCGGTTGGTTACTTGAGTTTTATTTCATAAACAATATCACCATTCTTTTGCTTTTGTCTCTGGGATGTTGATACTATAGTTTATGTTTACAAAAAAGTTCGTGAATATCTTTTTATATGGAAAAGATGTCATGATTTTTGATACCCAGGCCATAAATAATACTTCATAATACTTTAAGCACCTAGAAAATAGAGTATTATTAATTATGTTTGATGATTTAAATAAACAAAATCATGAAGAAGAAGAATAATGTGAATACTGATAATATACAATTTTGGGTTGCCGTCATGAAGAAGAAGATGGATCCGATCATAAAGTAACAAATAAAACTTTCAGTCTTAAACGTCTGGAATACATTGGACTCTACTATGCGTGAACATACAAGTTAGTCGCAATAACAGCAACTATTCATACACAAACACATTGCTTGTTGAAAACTTCTTTGAAACATACACAAATAACCAAAAAATTGCAAAACTTTACTGAAAAACAGAGTTACATGTTTGCGATCGTTGTGACAAAAGGCACCAATCTTCTGTAATCTCTTCTTCCAAGAGCACAATTATCAAGAACCCGGCCCAATATTAGCCTTGTATTCTGCAACGCCACATCTCTCGGAGGTATCCCTGACTCTGCCGCAGCTGCACCCAGAGGGAAAGCTTGTGACATTGTTGCAGCCATCATTGCATACTGAAGAGGACCGCTCCGGGCTTTGAATGATGTCTGAGGTACAAGCGTCTTCTCATCAGTCCCGTTTTCGGAGTGACCGGAATCCTGAGGGTGGGACCCACCGGTACCCCCTTGTACCGGGCTGCAGCTCTGAAGAAGGGCTTCGAGAACACTCAATGCCTCCCAACACAGAGTGCTTTCAACTAGCTGCGAAACGATTGTGTACATGTGGGGACTCTGCGAAGCATCCATGGGAGTATGTTGGAGCAATGCCTTGAGCATAAGTAATATGACTCTTTGATAATCCACTGGTCCTTTCTTTAGCAGTCTTAACAAGTGACCGAAAGCTAAAGCCGAGTGTTTGGGGAACCATTTGTTGCAGAGCAGAGGAGAGATGCATGCAAGAAGATTATCAACTCTTTTAATCTCGCCACGAGCATAAGCGACAAAAACCGTAGCCAATTCATCAAGTGATTTCGCCCGACACCAGGTCGCAATGTTAGCAGCTACAGAACATGCCTTTTGATACTGCTGTTGGAGCGGTAATGCAGAAACCATGACTTGGTCTTGGCTCAGCTGCAAGCAAAGCCAAGGAAGTAGACCTGTGATATGCATAAGGAGCCTTGTCTCAGCATCGCCAAATATAGAGTCACATGAAGGCACCATAATCCTCGAAAGGACCTCAATGGAGAACTCATGGCTAACAGTAGACCTCAGTCCTTTAAGGACGAGAGGCTGTACACCTTCAAAGGTTGGCAGAGTTCCACTTGACGGCGGCATCTCGTACCCTCTAGATTCTGTCCTTTGGAACTCCCCTAAATCATTAGAGTTGAATTCATCCCGAGGCATACTCGACAAGAGGACGTTTTCAGTTGTTTTGTCACGGAATGATAAGCGATCAATAATACGGGAGAAGAGCTCAAGAACCTGGCAATAGACATGGACAAAGTCTGTGTGCATCATGGCGACACAGCCCCAGAAGAGTTGTGGGTAAAGTATGACTTTCTCTGGCTCCATATTCTCTACCATGACCTGTAGCGTCAGAAGGATTTCCATAATAAAACCCAAAACAGGAGGAATGGGATTGCTTAGACATCGATGAAGACAGCGTAGAAGGGAGACACATGCATCACTTGTCACACTAGGTCGTAGCGCACGGTATATTTGGTGTGATCGACAGGCTAGATGTCTTGAAGTGCATTCCATAGCCCATTTGAGAGCTTCAGTTCCCCAAGTTTCTCGAAGGTCTCCTTGGAAGAATATAGCATCAACCATACTCTGAACAAGTGCAGACAAAAGAGCGGCACTAGGAAGATCTGTTCTCACAACCGTTGGATCTTCATTTTCCCACATCATGCTCCCTCGTTTTGATTGCACATATTTAATTAAACTCACAACCTGTTGTTTGTTCTCTCCATCGCTGTTTTCCACCTCATATAGCTCCAAATGCCGACCTGCAAGTGAGTACAATAAATTCACAAGCAAATGTTGACAATGCTCTAGCACAATGTCTTCAGAGCTATCCATTGAAACAAAAGTGACGTGGAAGAGCAAAGGCAGATGTTCCCTAAAATCTTCATCATTCTCGTATGCGATTTCTGCAAGAAGAATCAGAGCTATATCGGCATGAGTGAGTGAGTGCTGTTGATGTCCCTGTAAGGCTGATTGGAGTTCCTTTGCATTGACACCGTGCATTGCAATCCCAGAATGCAACACATCTTCCCCAGAATTTGGTGTATCTATGAGGTAATCTCCACTATCACGTGAGACATGGCGACTCCTCAAACTTCCTGTAGAGCTCCGAACTCCCATTAAAGGTCCGGATGCATTCACCAATGATGGCAGGAGCTGACCAGAACGACCAGTAGCTACAGGAGCAATGTTCAACTCAGGAGGCATTGGACTTAAAGGCCCAGAAGCACTTCGCCCCGTCACGCCTGTTCTCCAGCTTAGGCTTCCACTTGTATTCCTAAGGGGACCTTCAAGGGAGCCTCGGACAAGAAGTGGTGACATGTGTGGCTGGCTGTCTGCAACTGAAGCAACTTGAGGTGCTGTGGCAGGTCCCTGAGAGAACTCCAGCACAAAGTTTCCATTGGAATCACCCCGGTTTGCACTATAACCAATGGGTTCAATACTGTCTTCCAGCATCCGCTGTGACAGTTGGTAAACCAGGTGATCAATAGTACGCTGAGGACATATTCGTGCGAGGTACAAACTTACACGTTTAGCAACTGAAAAATATGTAGCAAATGCACCAGTTATTTCGGCAGATGCATTTGAATCACAGTCCTCAATGCCCTTTGTGATCAAGAAATCCAATACAGGGCTAATGTTTCTGGGCTTACTAGCAATAGTACTCCAAAGTTTTTCAATTTCATCAGGGAACTGATCACCATGTCGCCATGTGACATAGTAAAGACTTTTTAGTAATCTTTCACTCCAACCAGAATCCTTGAGTTTCCAAAAATTAAGGTTCTCAATCCATGGAGCCATACAGGTCAAGACCTGATGCTGAGCAATTATATCAACAGCATCAAGCTGACGCTGCATAATTTCTTCACACAGGAGCTGGCTTAACTCAGGATGATCCTTAGCGAGTTTGCAGGAGAGCTTGTACTGGAACTGCTGATATGAATCCGGAAGATTACCTACAACCGCTGCTCTATAGCCTCCTGAACCTTCTATACCATCCTCAGCCCACTCACGCATAGAAAGTGTCTCAAGCATTTGAAGAGCATCATCACGAATTTGTCTAGATGGATCGACTACCTTGTAGAGAATTAGACTCAAGAGCCTCTGGATTTCACATTTTGGTATTTCTTGTCGCATGTAGACCTCAGCCAACACACTGAAGTACCCATCAGCTATAGCCGCATCAGAGTAGTAACACTGGGAAAAGCACAGATGTATTAGGTCATGCAGTTTAAGAGAGTCTAATGACGTATGAAGTCACACGGATGGATGAGCAAGGCATAGAACTGATTAAACACAACTTCCATGCATTCATAGTCAGAGAGAATTTTACCTGATCAATGCAGGCAGGGAAGAGATCCAAGTTTGTAAGTAGAAGATTCTTCAGAGCCAATTTTGCCAACGCAACACGTAGATGACCACCTCGATGCCTATCACGGCCTGTTGTCCCTCGTCCACCTTCTCCTGTGTATTTGGAGTAAGATGGAGTTCTTGGATCAGCAGGCGAGTAACCAAAAGGGACCCTGGGCGCAGGCTCGATGAACAAACTATTTATCCAAGATATCACACGGCCACTCATTTTTCTTGCATTGTCATCAAAACACGGTCCATATAGAAGGGAAGCCATTGCATTCAATGAGGCCCACTGGATGGCTTCAATTTGTTCATTTAGTTCCTTGTCAAAAGAAATCTTGTCAACAGAATCTTTTGACCGGTTATGCTGCGAGGTCTTATAGCGCTCAACTTCACGGCGATAATCACTAACACCATCCTGTCCCCATGTACTTCCTGTATCATCAGACCAAGAAAGGAGCAGATCGAATAGACGTTTCCTACTTCTAACATCAAATTTCTCTGATTTTGATTCAACAAATTCAGGGGCAAGAAATCTTAAAACAGACGCAAGTGCATAGCGCAGAGGCTGCATATCCTGAAAGCTTTCAGGAGGTGCCTGTGATATCTGTCTTGTTGAATCTTCAATGAATCTCAGGTAATGGAGGCGAAAAACTGGTTTACGAGCAAGCATTCCAGGCCAAACATTCTCAGATACTGTTCGATATATATTCGCAACATGAACACGGAGGTCCTCTCTTCGACCTCCTTTTTGGATCTGCATTCATATCACAGCAATAAAAATTTTTAATGTCAAGTACCAATATCTTTCACACAGTTGAAAATCAATGCAAGGAAAATGGTGAAGAAGAAACAGCCGGTCATTAATTTCATATACAGGGAAAAACTCTGCAAAATATGGTTAGTACTTCAACATATGTAGCAGCCCTTACATAAGACAATACTGGATACTTCCGTTCCTTCAACTCTAATGATTCAAGATGAAGGGATTACTATAAGTTAAACCCAGCAAAAATCTAACATAATATGCTCACTTGAGTTCAACAAAGCCACCTTGAGGGTACATATAATGGCAGTGACTTTTAACTTTTCATCCATGAGATTGCCCTTACTTATTCTCATATGCTCCTTTTCCTCAGCTATTGTTTTGAACATAGAAGGAAAGTTCTAATTTTTTCTAAAATGATAAGGAGTACCACCGTAAATCTGGGCAGCTAGGCAGTTGCATAGTGAATCACCTATCTTGGACAGGGAGGATTTCCAGGTATAATTCTGAAAGACGGTTAACTACATGATTTTCTACAATTTGCTTCAGTATATACCTTCCACTTTGGTTTGGTCTCTGTTTCTGATGAAATTTCTTCCATGAAAGATGCAAGCTCACTAAACATAATTTCACATGCTTCCAGATGCGAGCGCCCAAGAGCCATAGTTGCAGCATGCTACATGCGAGGAAATATCAAGTAAAGATAGGTTAAAATTTTATCAAGGAGAAAAGATTCAACCAAAACCACATCAAGTAAACAAGACAAGATTAAATAACTGATAAAATTACCAACATCAAACTAAAAATGCAGAGACACAAAAAAATACGTACGTTGTGGGTCTCTGACCCAAATCTAAGATAAGGGAAAATAAGGTGGTACATGTCTCTGGTTGATGCAATGCTACCCGCATCTTTGCCATCAGGTGGGCATGAACACACAAACATAGCATACAGAAGCCACTGATCCAGTTTGTTATCTGTATCTTGTGACTGGCTAGCTTTTCCACCTAACTCAACAGGTGTAATATGGGCAAGGCGGTGCATAATTTCAGACCTGTAAGTGAAAAGGGCACCTTAGTTCTTATGTTATTAATTGTAGCAAAAGAGGTATGACAATGAAATGAAACAAACAGTATTTTGTGCGAAAAGCACTGGTGCTTGTATAAATAGATTTTCTGTCATGAGTATCTTCCTTTCATGGAGAGACCTGTTAAAATTCCCACACGAAAGTGAAATTTTATCTGCACATTAAATTAGCGCATAAAATTTTTTGAAGGCTTGTTGATCCATAAAGTCTACTTTCCTAGTCCTTACAGAATTTTCCCAGTCTTGAATGATTTAGGGCAGTGTTGACGGTTAGAGAAGATGGTAACAAAAAAATCATATCAAGGCTCAAGAGAACACGCTAAGGATGATGTAGTTGGAAAATATACTTGAAACAAACACACGGAAGATAATGCAGCTACATAATATACTTACTTGGCTTCTTGAACAGAGCGTGGGCAGAGCTCAGCAGCATATTTAACAAGTTCGCTGAGACACCGACCCCATCTGTTCTTATCAGGGCTCTCAAAGATTATGGATTGAAGAGTCACATCGGAAGGAATGGCATCGGAATCTCGTCTTAAATCAAAAGGACGGGCAGAATCCCAATAACAACTTTGGACAATATCATCCTAATATGAATAAAGAAAAAAAAAGAACACAAATCTTAATTTTTCCATAAAGCCAGACGAGTTGAAACCATAACCAGCCTAAAGGCTAAAAATGTAAAGCCTCTGAAGGGGTGAGATATACACAGAAGGTACTCACCCCATGTTCTTCCAAGACATCGATCATGTAAATGGGTTCAGCTTCAAATTTCAGAACGTGGTCTGGGTGCTCTTGAATCATGAGATCCCTAATATCATTTCTTAATGCACGTACACATCGTAATAATTCTAGAGCAGTGTGCCGAATCTGGCTGTCGACTGAACTAAGAAAGATTAGGCCAACAGCATCAATATCAGCAGAGCGAAACTCAATTGCATCTGCTGATTGATGAAAAGATAATTTCTTGAATCTATCATCTCCCTTTGCTGTTTGCTTTTCTTCTTCGGCATCAGTATCTTGTCTGTCATCTACTAAACAAGCCCTCCAAAAACGCATGAGTTCCAACAGGCGTCCTAGTGATGTTTGAATGAGGAGTGGGAACTCATCAGGAAGCTTTAAGATAAAGTTTGCCATCCCTCTCATAACTGCAAAACGGCGATGAGGAAGGTATTTAACAATCCGGTTCAGGACTTGCACTGCTTCCTCTCGAACTCCAGGATCAATACTTATACCATGCTGAGGTATTATTTCCGTGATCTTATCACTTCTGCCAACTTCCTCTATCAGATAAGGTATGCACTTCAGCACTGTCCGGAAGAGAGATCCTTGAGATTTTTCTTTATTCACAGCATCTGCATATGCCTTAAAGGTTAGCAAGAAATGTTTTCAGGAGAAAGTATTAACCAGAGAATCCCAGGTACAAAAAAATACACTAAAATACACACAACATATAGTGATTTTTAACCTCCTCATAAAACCATGTACATCACACTAAGCTTTTCGCGTAAAACTGAATTTACCTATTGTAGTCCTCGATGATGTTAGAAGAGCTTGACTATAGGTCCTGTGGCAGGATCTCAAAATTGACTCAATTGCTGCTTTCACCTTTGGTATGTAATGGCCAATTCCATGAGCTGTTAAGAGAACACTAAGAAAAGTTATGTGTATGGAAGGAAAAGTTATGGAGACCAATTAACAACCTAATCTAGGTTAACAGGTTACCCTTAAATATTTCCAACCCAACATACTGGCTTGAAGGTGACATAACAAGGGCAAGCAAAGCACGAAGACCAATAATCTTTGCTTCACTTGGACTATCTTGCTTTAACAGTTCTAGTAACATGTGATTCATGGCGAAGTCAAGGTTATGTTCAGCTATGGTCACACAGAACTCAACGAGTTTATCTTGTTGGACATCCTGAGAGAGCATTCCTTTTCTCAGAACTGTTAGCAATTGTGATGTCACACTATCCAAGTAATCCCATATACGATTTGGTGGCTGGGTAGCTGCATAGACACTCAAATAAAACCTCAACACCCGGTGAAGACAATCAAGTGCCATGTAGCGATGGTTCTTATCCTGCATATAATTCGCAGTATGAACTATAGTGAGTGAAACCAAGATATATATATATATATATATATATATATATATATATATATATATTTACCAAGAACAGGCTTGAAAAATAAGCTAATGTAGTCACATATGCTCAACACAGTTTAAAAGGAAACTGTTGTAATTACGACTGCACACATCCGGGTGTAGGGACGTGACAATTGCTCTAGAGCATTCTTACTTAAATTAAGTTTTGAATACAGGCAAACTTACTCTCAGAAGCTTGTACAATTGGTCCATGTGAGAGCTTAAATTATGATGAAATATAAGCGGGTCACCGAGACAGAGAAGAAGAGTCACAAGCGGATAGCCAACCTATTTACCCAACTATACATGTTAAGGACTGAAATCACAAGGAAACATGATAAAGTGATAGTAAATCAGATTGACGTACACCAAGATGTTTGCTCTGTTTCTCCATCCAATGGAGTAGCTGCACTCTGATGCGCCCAACAGCCTCATACCAAAGTGTCAGCGCAGGCTCTGCAACTGAAGGAGGCCACTGGCTTTTGCCACCATCGGAAAGTGGGGCCAGGATGTTAGAAAGCATATTGCAAAGCGCATGATGAAGCTCACTTTTACGTTTGTGTGGAGCACGGTTAAGAGGGTTTGCTTTTGCTACAAAGGAGGCCGACGCATTCAGCCTACCCTCACTCTTAACCTGAAAATAAATATACTGTCACGTTCGCTTCCTGAAGCCAGCACTTTCTAAGATATCCGAGACATACCCAAAGCTTCAAGTATCGCATCCCATTAATGATGCTGAGAGTTTCACTTCTTGCAACACTTGTATCAATCCGACGAGTGTTGAGTTCCATGAAAAACCGCTCAGTGACAGAGCTGAATCTGTTAGTGGAAAATTAAAATAATATATGGATTAGAGCGGATGTGGTTGCGGCTCAAAACTGGATCACCACTTTTACTTGTCAACTAAACTTGTGAATGCAAGTTCACCTTTTATTCATTTATACTTTAGCATGCCTGGAGGATAGATAACAACTAACATTACAAAATAAAATACCTAATACGGGATAGTGCACCCAGGAGTTGAGCAACCAAGTCAAGAAGAAGACCCCTCAAATCGACCAGCGATGGGTATTCAACTTGGCTAACAACCCTGTAATGGAGGAGCACCCAGAAAAGCAATTTAGCTTTTTACAACTCGAAAAAGGCATGCCAAAGGATGATAGCATACTGTTTAGTGAATCATATAAATTTCAACAGCTCCAGATTCTGAATCACTACCTGTCAGCGTTGATTAGCCAATCAAAAACAAAATTCTCAAGTCCAGACCATAGCTTCTCTGCCATTCACGCAAATTGTTCTTCTCTTAGCAAGGCACTATACATATTTTGTTGTAAGGAAATTGAATAGAGAAACTAACGTACCGGTGAGCCCTTCCTGTGGGCAACACTCCACAAAGCGAATACAAGCTGAGCAGAAGATGCACTCAACAGCCAACTGATTCCCGAAATGTAAAACCATATATCAGAAAAGTTAAAAACCAATTTCGAAAATTGATAAAATAAGACCATGGATATTAAGAGTACAAAGAAACAGAGAAGTAAGAGTATAATAGAATGGTCAGTTGGATCTAGTGTACTTGTTCCTGTGAAGAGTCAAAAGAAAATACCTTTCTCTGGAAAGTCGATGCATCATTTGCACCTTTAGGAGATTCACTGCAAGGCAGGTATAAGCCCACAAACAAACACAGTATTAATAATGGTGTAGTAAAGTAGCTTCGCCCAATCATAGATTACATCTAGTCAATAACTTCACCTATATGAAGAAAAAGTAATATCCACATAAGAATTATGATAATGCACCAAAGAGTCCAAAAGCAACACTGGAACACGGAAGAGCAACAATTCAAGAAAAAATAATGCAAGATGCACAAATAGTAGCCTGTGTGAAATAGGTCTATTATACGTATTTCATTTGAACAAGAGTCAGATACACCATCTAATTGTTAACAGATAGGAATAAAATTCACCCACCTTTCCCTCCATCTAAGTAGAGCTTCTAAAAGAGGAACAGGTGTGTGACGTGCAATCATAGCCAAGGAATCCAGCACCTGCTCATAAGCAGGATCTGATGGACGAAGGTACTGTCCATCCTGTAAGTACCACACCAAGAACCTTTTAACTACCAAAGACTGGTGTAAAAAAAAAAAGTGGAAAAACTATACCAAAAAACACATATACTAGTCCGTAAGTTGCAGTAGGAACAGAGGCATTTCCTTCACAAGTCCTCTTTATACCCAATTCAAATGTAATACTTCAATTAAATCCTACTCAGGACTTACGTTTCAACTATTGAAAAGGAAACTACCCAAACAACATATGGATTCACATGTGTGAAAAATTAAAACGAAAACGTTGACTGAGAAGGAGACGAACCTGAGCCTGAGCTGTCTCGATTCGCCGTCTTGCGAGAGGTAGGAATCGCTGAAGCAGTGCCTCTACTATCAATTTTGCTGCACTACCTGACTTCATCACGTTCAACAAGAATAGATCCCCAAAGACGAAACTTTCCCCTAATCAAATGAAAAATTCAACAAATTATAAGATTTACAGACACGAATCAAACAGAATACGAGACTGAATCTCGTGAAATTCTCAGAATCAATCAGAAATATCAAAGAAGAGCACCACAAAATTACGAAACCATTCTAGGGTTTAGTTCGATTCGACGAAAGAATCGCTTAGAAATTTCTTTGATCAACGAGCTTCCTCGTTCCTCTTTTCTTTTTCCTTTATGATTTTTATTTCTTTTTTTCTGAAACTGTGAACGTTAAGATGTTTAGTACAAATCATTGTTTTCTAACAACACTTAACATTAAGGTAGATTCTAATAGAGAAACTAAACAAAAAAATTCTAGTATCAACACAAGTATTGACTTTAAATATTATCAATCTCTGGACCGTTTGTCTGGAAAGTAATTTTTTGTTGTCCACGTCCGGAAAATTATATCTATTTCGACGATGCTATTTCTGGAGACGAAAATAAAAATATGGGTAATTTTGCAAACCCGCTAGTTTTGATGTTTTTATTTGTTAAATGAATAGTTTTTATATGAGAGATATTTTTAGGTACTTTTTACATAGTTTTTAGTATAGCTTTTGGAAATAGTGTTTGGAAAACTACAAAAACTGACATTTTCTTTCAAGAGATAAAAGAAGAGAAAAGATAAGAGGGGAGAAGAGAGAAATTTCTGACCTAGATAAGAGATATGATGGTATTTAAAAAAAAAAGAGGTGAATCATATTTTTTAAGAAAGCAATATCATAATTGTAATTATTTGATTTTAACAAGGACAAAATTGTTATTAAAACAGGAAAAATATTTTTTAGGCAAAAAATTATCAATTTGACAAATTAAAACATAAAATCTACCTACCTTTCTAATTATCTCTAAAAAATGATGAAAATCAAACATAATCAATAAAATTGAATTAATTCAATTAAGTATGAAATTACAAGTTTACTAATCATATTTTCTTACATTTTTTAAGAATCCTAATTATCATGCTTAATTTTGGATTAGAAAATAGATTTCACAAACTTCTTAATTTTGGTAGTGTTTCCCACTAACTTCATTATTTGTCAAAAAATTTTCAAAAGTGATATTCCAAATCAATTTTTCTTCTTTGTTTTTCTGTAAATTCGTCGGTCGGCGTCGACTCCGGCGTCGGCCGTACTCTTTCTAATTATATTATAGAATTTATCTATAAAAAAACTTCATTATTTGGAGACGACAAATTGGAGAAGCACGAGTGTGGATGATTTTTGGGTGATTGTCTTTCTCCTCTTCACGGTTTTGCCGGTCATGTTTCACTAGTGATATGTCTGTGATCTCGCCTTTGAATACCGATATTCTTTTTCACACCACAATTAGTTGGGTTGGTGTCTTTTCGACGTGTCTGTTCAACACATCGTGTGTGTTCATGTGTCTTGCCGACAATCTCACCATGTTTTCATATATTACAGTTTGATAGATTAGATTGGATGAAAAATGAGTCGTATTTTCCACTTTTCATTTTTCTTTGTGTTAGTTATTTTATGTCTTTCTTCGTAGAGTTTGATTCCGATGAAGTTATCATTCGTAGTATTTCTGCCGGTTATTTCTGTTGGTTTGTTAAACTTTAGACAAAAGACAAATTCATACAGAGACAACCATTGATTGTGAAGTTTGAAATCTTCACATAGTGGTGTTTTGAGATTTGCGAAATTCTTATAATGTGTCATAGTTAGGTAATAGTCAAGAAGTACAATGGTTGAATTCAAATACAAAAAAGGAATTTAACAAATTTGTTAATCTGTTAGCAAATAAAAGTTCTAAAGTTGAACGATCGTCAATTTTGTTTTTTATGTTGTATCGTTCTTGTTTTTTAGTTTGTAAATTCTTTGATTGAAATAATAATAATATTTGGACGTTAAAAAAATAGATCTCACAAAGAAACGTATTAATTATATTCTATAAAAAGTTTGACTTCCAAATCAGTTGCTCAGTTCCATCTCGTGGTCCAGTCCAAGCTTGTGTGGTACAGTTGTTGCTATTCTACACTGTACCATAACTGTACCGACCGGTTTACAACACAACATCAAATAGATCCTAACCAAGTTCCGGTACTTTCAAACCAGGATTTCTCAGATCAGACAGCAGAAGCTACTACCCTTATCTCAGGAGATTTCCGGTACTTTTACTCTTTCTCTCTGTCTGCGTCTCTGTAAACAAACGCAGAAGCTTTTCTTTTGCTCTGGTTCCTTGCAAGAAGCTTGTCTTTCTTTTCTTCCTTCTTACAAAGCCTTCGGGATGCTACTATGTTCTGAAAGAATCTCTCATCTTGTTTCTTGAGAGCTTGGAAGATGTCTGAGAATCTAGTGGAAGCCACATATTTCTTATCAGTTGAAGAAATAAGGTGAATTTAACACCACGTTTAAATCCAAATCTCCTCGTTCAGGCAGGGGAGGAAACTCTAAATGAGGAAACGATTGCTCAAAGCTCTCCAGCAACTGTTAAAAAGACAAAAAGACAACTCTAGTTCATGATCAGTCTTCCACTTGCCATTTATACTGAACCAACTGAACATAGAGACACAGATGAAGGTTACATTCTCTAGTATCGGTTGTGAATACAGCTCAACGAACTTTTCCCGTAGTATTCTGTTCAGTTTATCCACATCGCAAGCATGTGTCCAAAACGAGTCATGTACTCCTGTTAGAATATTTTTACAAGTAATGTGTTGATTGACACAAGACCAACGTTTAGAGAAAGATGGAGGTCCAATAAGATTTAAGTTGTGAAAGAGGATAGAACCTGCGAAACACAAGCCTGCTCTTTTACAGGCAACTGCAGTCATCATCATATGAGACCCGTCAAGGGAGTGAATATAATTTGGAGGAAAAGCTGTTCTTTGTCGCCTGACAATGACCTACAAAACAGAAACAAAAGCCCACAAAACTCTTTTAGGAATAGGCCTCTGCACCTTACTCTGTTTCCTTGCCTATCTTATAAACAAAACCAAGGTAAAACTGAAGCAGACCTTATCAGTTTCAAACTGAAGCGACAAGGTTTGGAGAGATGTCTTTACCTGCATTCATTTTAGTAGAAAACGAAGACAGCCACACATTTAGATTCAACAGACGAGAGCAATGGTGTTCGCAATAATGTTATCCACTCTATTAACTTTTAAGAAGACTTACGAGTTTTGTTCCCATTTGGTGGTAAGGTTGTACAACAGGAAGGCCCAATGGTGTTGTCCATCGAACTGTTTCATTTTCTGAAGCAATAATCTGCTCATAGATATATTTTTTCCATCGAGAATTATTAGAGGTCCAAAAGCAAATTTAATAGACGCTGAAAAAAATGTCCACACACCTTCGCACATTCACCAAACCAACGCATGATGGCGCGAGCAGCTTCAAACATCTCATCAATAGCAGTTAACGTCATCTGCCCCAAGTATGATAAAACAAAAGATTATCCCCTTTGAAGATCGAATTAATGAAATTGCATAATCAAGATTTTCTAGTGTCAGTGCTTTCATCTGTGACTAGCATACCTTTGCTGCATAGCAAGCCGCCCCAAAAATTTCTTTATCATCACTAAATTCACTGCGCTCCTTCAACCTTCTCTTTATTTGATCCCGAGCACCAATATAGGTGACACCATAGACTGATGTCATAACCGTCTGCTTCACAAGCTTTCGATCCACCTATAGATTTTGAACAACCATCAAGTGGTAACAACTGACCAGTTATGTGACTGAGTAAACAATATACCCAAACAAAAGAAATATCAGGCAACTTGCTCAAACACCAATACCATATATACATTAGAAAAGTTCACTAAAATCTATCTTTTGTGATTTAATAATGGTCTTTGAGTGATGTAATATATGAGATTTCTTCTTCACTATGCAAGCAAGGAAGCCAAAAACCAAGATACAATAGGTTAGGAAATGGAGAAATAATCAAAAGAATTTCAGAGACGGACCGGACCTGGTTGAGTAATTTTCTTGCATGCAATGCATCTGGAAAAAATTCAGGATCTCTGTCTGCGTCTCGGCGTATTATATCAAGAACCCTGCAGAGGATATGCAAATGAAATTTCGAACGCACATTTATTTTCCCAGATTAAAGTTAAAGTTAGTTTAAGCAGTAGATGTAGAGATTACCTGATAGCTATTTCTGAATAAACATCTGCCGGCTTCTCACCTGCAACTAGATTAACAGCTTCTGCTCCTACCTGATAATAATTTTTTAAAACCAAAATCAGAAAAGAAAGATGACAAGAGACCACAAAAAAATATTTGAGAATGGAAACAAGAGAATTACTGTGTCTCTCCCAAGAGCGGCATAATGCTGTAAACCATTGCAGGAACCATCCTGGCCAGAATCAAAGTGAAGGAAGGGAAGTAAATTTTTTAAGGCACAGACAGATTGTAAGAGAAACTACAATGTAAAGTCATTAAGAACATTCAAGCCTAAAGAAGGAGATGTCAATGTGGTAACTTCTTCCAAAAAGTACCTGATGTACAGGAATATGTGAGAGAACTGTCTCCGGGGATGGACTTCTCAGAGCTTCAGTGAGATTTATGCACACAGCCAAGCACTGAAATGGGTCTTCAGCCTGCAGCCACCATCTGCTTCCTTCAAGTGGTCTGTCTGCCGAATCAAATATGTCATCCAAGTGATTTTCTGTGAAAGCTAGCCGTCCCTCAAGTGGTAACTTATCTATACCACCAGCAAGCAAGTTTGCTAAGTGTATCTTCAGCCACCGTAAGCCTGAACTTCCCAGAGGCCTTCCCTCAGCAAACTCCAAAACACCCCGACACAAATCAGAACCGAGATGATTTAAGTGCGGGGGCATAGGATATGCACGTCCCCGGAAGTCAACATTGTGGGGGTAGTAAAAACCTTCCTCATCTTTCATTTTCCGTGCTACCTGCCCACATTTAAACACTTACGAAAAGAACTCTCAAAATGCATCACTATGATGGCAAGGGGGATAAAGCTCACCGAAAGCTTGAGTTCTGTGTCACACCGCTGAGAATGTCTCTCGATGTTCTCCTTTTTAGCAGATTTGACTTCCCACTTCCATTTCTTAAGAATGCCCTCATCTTCAGTATCAGGCTTTTCTGGTAAAGGAACCTGCAGTTTAAAATTAAAGAAACCTTGTGATGCACAAGGGATCAAAAATATATATGCGCCAACAATAACTAATGTCAAAATTTTGTACTAATGAAAAACAGTAATCATTATAAGATCAAAGTAATACGTGGAGTAACTCACATCGCTGCGATCCACCAGATCAGCAACACGGCCACCACTGCTCCATATCCTATCTACAACCGTTAACACTCGCTTATTTACTCTCCATTTAGTACTTCCAAGTGTATCCAGGGCCTAACAAATGTCCATGAGATATTTACAGAAATTATCAACTGTAACTGATTGCCCCACATAAAGCTCGAGAAGAAACAGTAATCTCTGACCTCAAAGACTGGTTTTAGTTGTCCTTGAGGTGCGCTCTTAAGTGCCTCTCGTTGTTGCTTAGCTCCATGAGTTTTCATTATATAAGATGCTAAGAACAAGTAAGCACCTTTGTCGTATCTGCGAAATAACAAAAAATGAAAGTGAAATAACTTATAAAATACACACCAAAATAAAAGCCTTCCAAGCTCCTTATGAAGAACTGCTGAAAATTCTTGAAGCTATACAAATCTAAATTTTCTTTTTCTTAACATAGTTATATCGGCTTTAAGGTTCCTATCAGATCAAAGTAACTAGTATTGGTCACAAAAAATTATACAATAATTTGGAGTTGATTTTTTAAATATCATGCAATGCAATTATAACACCACTGGAGGTAAGTATAGAGCAAAGAAAGCTCATTTACCCCGACCATTTGAGAGGGGGAACCAGCATTGGCATGTATGGCATCACTGCATATCTCCCCTGCATGTAAGAAAAAAGCGACATTCACACTTCAGTTATACCTTAATCTTCAAATGCCAGATCTATTCAGTCTTATTTACAGGTACCACCCAAGTCAAACTCTCTTTAGATATAACATTCAACCAAATTAACATAAATTACTTCACCACTACTTTTGTTGATATTGGGTTACAATTTACATTTAATCTGATAACAAACCAAACGTGAATAGGTCACCTACAGTTTTTTCCAAGCCTTTGCGGACCAAAGGGTCACACTCTATTACACCATATTTTCTCCCAGATTTCCTGTTGTGCAAGGAAGCCCAAAATATGAGCCTATGACATTCATTGAACCAGAAGATAAGCACTACTTGAAAACCATAGACAAAAATTCCTCACATATTTCCTTTCGCTACTGTCTTCAAGGTATGCACAAATGCAGGTCGGACATCAGGTAGATCATCATCCTGCTGATTAGCTGGAGACTGTATATAAGCTGTTTTTACCAACAACTCTATTAGACAACTTCCAACCTGTGATATGAATTTGCAAATATCAAAATGTTAGCAACTTATGCAGCCAACGCATATTTTCTTTACATCCCCAGCTTAGCAACCAAGCATATACACACCTTAGCCCTAACACCTGCGGCCCATGGTTTTGTATAGTCATGTGACTGCAAGATCTTTCTAACCGCTGACAACTTCTGTTTCTTTATCAACTCATTGACCCTTTTTCTTAACTTGTCTTGTTCCTTCATTGCAGTTCCATTTTCAACTTCCCCACTCTCCTCACTGTCATCCCCTTTTTTCTTCCTGGTCTTATCCAGGAATGTGCATATTCTTATCTATCAATTCACGACAGAAAAAAAAAGAAACAAAAAAATACCATTAGAATACATGACATCCAAAACACCATAGAACAGATCAAATCCTAAACAAGCAAAGGAATCTTATAGCCAATACAAGAGAAAATAATATTTCACAACTCCATATAAGGGGGTTATACGCTTGATTATAACTGTTACATGCTGATTGCTGAATGAAGGAGTCCCATTAACAAATACTGTAACACCTTATCTAGATCATGTTCACAATATTAAAGCAAAAGTTTTTGCTTTAAGTTCAGGGTCACACTTCCAGTATCCAGCTATGGAATACATTATAGTTTAACCTTATATGGTTCAGGTTCACTTGTGAGGGAAAAAAGCTTTAAGAGATCAAACTCCCCACTACAACCTATTACCAGTAAATGATCTGAAATAAATAAAGCAGAAACCAGAGAAAGATCAAGCTACCCAACCTCTTGTTCAACGGCATCGCCTACTGTAAAAGCAGCATGAACAACCTTAACACAACCGTTATCACCGCCAGTCATCAAACGCCCCATTAACTTGTGCATTGTGATAACAGCTATCATGTCGGCAGACAACTGATCAAGGTAATGTGCATAAGTTGCTTTACTCTTCCCTAATCTATACAATTCCTGTTCTTTAGCAATTGCATCTCGTAACGGTTCAAACCAACCCAGAAACAACGACTTCACATAAGGCAGATTAGGCGCAAGCTTTTGCTCACACATATCCGTCATAAGTTCCTTGTACTCTGCAGCTGCTCTTTCCCATTCTTCTGTCTCGATCTTAACTTGTCTTCTCCATAAATTCTGAAACTTGGTGCGACCCATTCCAATATGTTCTTGCTTCTTCATCCGCCATGAACGATGACTTTCTCTCTTCTTCTCTTTCTTCATTTCGTTTAACAATTCCTGTACTTCATCAACAACCGAAGACTCTTCCTCAACATCTGTTGAAGAGACCTCTTCAGCTACACTCGTGTACCCTCTAGCTAAAGATCCGTTAAGGTAGCTCTCGTTCTTGGGTAATCCCAACCCGACCCGCCCCGAAAAGTCCTCTGTGATGCTACTTAAACTACGAATTTCGTGACATCGTGAGCTCGAGATGGATCCGAACAATGAAAACCGAAATCTAGAACTTTTCGAGAAACTTGAATCCTGAGAAAACCCAATAAAGCTACGAGTTTGGGAACCGGCGTTTAATCTAGCTGATGCTGACCTTGAAATTGCTTGTTTAGCAATGTTTCTCCACATAGGGAAGGATTGAGAAACTGGGTTTCGATAAGAAATCAAGGGTTTATGAAATGGAATCAAATGATCTAATACCTTAGCCTGATTTGCCAAGAACACTGGGGTTTGGGCACTGGACATCAATCGAACTTAAAATGAGTAAAAATAAACCAGAACAAACAAAATACAAAATTGAAGAAATTTGATCGCATGAGTGATAAAACATAGAACGAAACTGGCAAATTGGGAAGACTTTGATAAACGGAAGAAGAAGAAAAACAATTGGTGAGTGAGAAGAGTACACGACGAAGCCGCCTTAAACCCTTTCTTAAAAACCCTCACTCTCTAAGGCCCCTCTGTTTGTTTTTTATTTGTTCTCTGTTCTCGTATTGTCAAACTAGTTAAACAAATATTAAAAATATCTACCCTAAGTTTTCTGGACCGTAATTCAACCCGGGAAAAAAGATCTGACTAAGGCCCCTATTACGGCCCATAGAGGGAATTTATGGAGCCCAATTAGTTAAAACTGAATGTATTTTATTTTATTTTCTTCTACTATTTGACCCTTTCATTTCATACAACTTTTTAGTGGAAGCCAATTATTGTCAACAAAAAAATGTGGAACCCAGTTACAAACCAAAACTATGATAAACACGTAGTAGAATACAAATTTGGATTTTCGTTTGAATAACATCAATTGGATTTTGTTTTTATTTGTCAACAAATATCAGTTGGATTGAGTATAACTTATGTATTTTAGTATACTCGTCTATTGTTTTAAACTTAAATTCGGACTAAAAAGACTTATTTGCTTGGTATGTGTCGATTAGTGGTTGGGTGTTAGCTGAGTTTTACCTGTTAAAACTCACACCTGATTACTTGCTCTCCGAATTTGATGCTCTCCACCTCTATAGTTTTAATATATTACAAATTAGCCCCTTTTACTTTTCATTTCTAGTAGATGTGGATGTAATGGGCTAGGCCCTAAAACATTTGCCTGAAATAGCAAGCCCGATTTGTTTCCTTTCTCGGAATTGAAGCTGGAGGAGGATTGTATTAGGTCTCTCCTCTCTCTCTCTCTCTCTCCGTTGCTCTCGAGAAAAACTCAGCTGGCAAAATTTATGTCGTCGGATGCGAAAGGACGAAGCTTTGAGGTAAATTAATAATTACTGATCCAAAGTTAGAATCTTTGCTCTAACTCCAAGGCTAGCTGATTAGGTAGCTTACGATCGATTTTGCCCCCAGTTTTGAGTTCCTTTTGCGGGCATTTTGTTGTTTATTCTACTGGGTTTTTTTGTTTCTTTGAGGATCTGATGCTCTCTACTGGTTTGTTGTTCGTCGATGATTGAGTGATCTTTCTGGGTTTTTTGGGGATCTAAGTCATCTTGAGGTTATAGCTAATGGTTTGGATTTGAGTTTGAAATGGAACGTTTAGGATTTTGGGGATTATTGATGGGTAGTGTGGAAAAGTCATCGGATTCTGGAAATTCGATGGCTTGCTCTGCATCTGAGAAGAATGGAGACGAAGAGAGTAGTACTTCATCGAAACAAGTTTCACCATTGAAGGGTTCTGGGTCGAGAAACACTAGCCCTTTAGGTCGAGTTGGGTCGAGAAACACGAGTCCTTCTAGGCAGAAAGTGGTTAAGACGAAACCTCGTGGTTTTGAGGAAGAAACAGTAGCTTCATTTGGTAAACCAGTTGTTGCTGATGTGCAGATGGAGGATGGGATATGGGCAATGCTTCCTGAGGATTTGCTGAATGAGATTTTAGCTAGGGTTCCACCGTTTATGATATTTCGTATCCGATCTGTGTGTAAAAAGTGGAACTCGATTCTTCAGGATAATAGTTTTCTCAAGTTTCATTCAAATGTGTCATCTCACGGACCTTGTCTTCTCACTTTTTGGAAGAACTCGCCGCAGATTCCGCAATGCTCGGTTTTTAGCTTGCCATTGAAGACATGGTACAAAGTTCCATTCACGTTTTTGCCTCCATGGGCATTTTGGTTGGTTGGTTCTTCAGGTGGTCTTGTTTGCTTTTCGGGTCTAGATGGTCTAACTTTCAGAATTCTAGTAAGCAATCCTCTGGTGCAGAGTTGGAGGACTCTACCAAGCATGCACTATAACCAACAAAGGCAGTTGATTATGGTCGTGGATCGCTCAGACAAATCGTTCAAAGTCATAGCCACAAGTGATATTTACGGTGATAAGTCACTTCCTACCGAAGTTTATGATTCCAAAACTGACAAATGGTCCTTACATCAGATAATGCCTGCGGTGAACTTATGCTCTTCAAAAATGGCTTACTGTGATTCCCGATTATATCTAGAAACTCTTTCGCCTCTTGGTTTGATGATGTATCAGCTTGATACAGGGCAATGGGAACACATTCCAGCTAAATTCCCGAGATCTTTATTGGATGGTTACTTAGTTGCTGGAACTCAGAAGAGATTGTTTCTTGTGGGAAGGATTGGCCTCTACAGTACTCTTCAAAGCATGAGGATATGGGAGCTTGATCACACAAAGGTTTCTTGGGTAGAGATAAGTAGAATGCCGCCAAAGTACTTCCGGGCACTTCTGAGACTTTCAGCTGAGAGGTTTGAGTGTTTTGGAGAAGATAATTTGATCTGCTTTACATCGTGGAATCAAGGAAAAGGTCTTCTTTACAATGTGGATAAGAAGATTTGGTCTTGGATATCTGGGTGTGCTCTTCAGTCCTGCAACAGCCAAGTGTGCTTTTATGAGCCAAGATTTGATGCATCTGTCCACTGAACAATAAGTAATCGTCTGTTTCATGTCATTCTTGAAAGGATTACAATTTGGCTGCCTAGCAAAACATGAAATCAAAGAGCATCTTGCGAGTACCTTCACTGTTGATGAAGACCTCTTCAGCAACCACATGCTTCACCAATGATTAACAATTTCGGTGGAAAAAGTGTAAGATAAACATGTTTGTAGCTTTCTGTAAATTACCATTCACTGGATAAGAAAACTCTCTCTATATACCTGTCACTGGAAAAATATATAAAATATGCTATTTTTTCTAGATTGCAATGCTGAATTTTCCTTCTCTGCATCTTACGTTTTAAGCTTCGCTTTCCAAATAATGACTGTTCAAGAATAATATGTTGTCTTGTTGGCTAACACTTGTGACATATGAGAAAGTAAGGTTAAACTTATAACATTGGAATATAGATTCTTCTAACTAGAAGCTAGAAAACCAGAGGAAATCTTGAAATGAGGAGCAAATCTAGCTTTGAGAAACATTTCTCTACAATTTAGCCAACTCATAGACACTTATAGGGTACGAGTATTTTGCAGACTTGCTGAAGGTATTGTGAGCTATGATTTTGTTGGCAATTTCTGTTGGATGAAATGCATCCCGAAAGACATATTGATGCCTATTCAAGCACGGTTTCTACAACGGAAGGCATGTTAAGGCTCCTCCATATCTCCCATTGCCGCAGCACGCTTTGTTTGGTACTACAAGACCTGCAAAAAGGAGAACTTAAACTAAGTTCTGATGTATATAGAGATAAGAATAAACCCCTTACTGAATAAATAGGGGTTGAGGTCATTTTACCATATCTAGAGGGATTTGCAACCATATCATGAAATAGATCATAGACATTGTGATAGACAAAGAAAGATCCTCGAAGAGTTGTGTTGAGAGTATTTGCTAGATCTTTCAGACGGCTATTGAACATCGAAACCATATTGTTGATCTTTGTCACACACCCACTGCTGCTGTTGTTGCTGCTTACCATAGATAGCTGACTCGGTATGCAACCTAATGGTCCTGACCCAGCTAACATCATTTTTCTAGCACCTAAGTTGTATACTCTCTGCCAAATATTTGTAAAATAACACTTTATACTTTCTGAGTATGAGATGAGATTATGAGAGAGTAATGAAAGATCATTAGCTTACCGATATTTGAGCAGAGAAAGTCTTGATTAGGAGATCTGCATAGTCTTCTCCATTATAGATTTGGCTGGTGGAGTATCTCTCAGGCATAAGATAGTTGTCGATATAATCATTGCTCCCAATATTGATCCCAATGATAGATTTCGCAAGTTACTTTCTCAGAGCTGCAGAGTTTTGAAATAAAGGTCGAAGATGTAACTCGATTGTTATCTCAAACTGTGATATCTGTCCACTAAATGTAGTTCTTGCTCCCTGGAAAGCAAAGGTAAATGAACCAATCTGAAAAAATTAAAAGTTCTTGATGTCTTTATTTTCAGAAGGGTTTTAGTTTCTTGATCCTCACATAATGTTGACCAGTTTCATCTAAGATCCCAGCTGCTGCAGATGCATAGTTAACCCCTCTTAAAGCATTTTGCCCAATGGATAAAGGAGACAAGAATGGTGGCACCAATGGCAAGCCGAGGTACGTTGCTACAGTACAACCAGAATGTATTATACACTTCACTGAGAAAGTTAGTTTAAAAAAGGTAAAAAATGTATAACCAAATTTCATATGATCTCCTTAGGTACCTCCATAATCAACAACTGTACGGCCATTGCAGAAACGGCCAGTGATCAATTCCATAAGAGAAATAATTAGCTCGTGCCAGTGTGGGAATTTAATTTTTGTTTCCACTGTCAACTAAGGAATCGTCAAAGACAAAGAAAGCTGGAGCAAGAGGATGATGATCTCTAGATTGGCCATTGCCATTACCAAACCAGACAAGCTCTAAGAACACAACACAAATCAACACTCTTCATGCTTGGTTACTATCTTTCTCTTTCTATGTCTCTGTCTTGAGAGCTCTTAAGAGAAGGTTGTGAAGAAAACAGCTCTACATAAAACTGACCAAAATATATGTATTCATGGTGATATAGAGAAAGATATGGTTACGTGACATAAGAGACTGTGTTTGGTTCAGAGGAACTGGTCGTGGTAAATGATCTCATGAAGTGTGGTGGTTAACTGTTACTGTTCTAAAAGATCCTTTGATTTTCATTTACTGCTTCTTTTATTTTCTTACTCTTTTCTACAGAGACAGCTTTTAGGAAGAGCCAACCCCTAAACTTTCTTGTTTTGTAAGTATGTTTTATAGTCATTGATGATCTTGTGCATAACTTTGATTGAACAATACGTGACCACTCTGATACCATGAAAGTATGTAATGATGGTCTTTCTGAATTTGTGTGTATAAAAACCGGTACGTTAATAGTAAATGATTTAACCGGATGGATATATCTACTATAATCTTGACGACAAAAAAAAAATCTACTATAATCCTGGGCCTGATTTGAGGTCTGAGTCCTTGGTTTGGTGGAATTGCTATGATCCATCTTTGTTTCATTAGATAAATCATTTTTTCCACAATAGTTCTCTAATTTATTAAAATGAACCAACATACATTGGCTAATATAAACAAAAGCGCCACAACTTTGATTTTACAGAATTAATTGAAGTCCTTCATAAGTAAACCCTAATGAAGTAGTTGACATTCGGTTTCCATCCCAAACACGTGTCAGCAGCTAGAACAAACTTAGACACGTAAAAGGATGAGTAATCTATAGGAAACCGACCTCAGCTTCCGCCGTTCGACTCCGATTCCGAGTCACCGCCGATAATGAATTCGAACGATAAATCTTTTGCTTTTCACCGATTAGAAGGCAAACGGAACCTCAAATGAAAGATAACAGCTAAAAGAAATGTTATTATGATTCAGATTTTTCTTTTTTTCTTCACGTAAAGTCACAATTCGCTTGGTAAATTCCTGTAAATCTGAGATAAAAATAAAAACAAACCACTTATGTTGTTGAAGGAGTTGACGAAACCACTTATGTTGGAGAGAAATGGGCTGACGTTGCTGAAGGAGCCAACACCGCCAGACAAAAGCCGACCAATCACGACTATCGTAGCCAAAGGCTGTTGAACTAAGCCGGTAAACACCGGACGGCAAGAACCACCGCTCTCTCTCTCTAAAATATTTTCAGAGACATTAGATAAATCATTTTGGATTATTATTTTGGTACAAATAGGAAAATTAACAGAATATTACATAGTAGGGGTTTTTTTTTAAAGAATATTAAATTTGTGAAGGTTTTCAAGGAGCGACTAGAATCGGAGAACTAGTCCTCGTGTCTCTCAAAGAATATATCAATTTCGATGATAACATAATAATAATCTATAATAAATTTGATTAAAAATGGTCCACCAAAGCATATCATTGAGCAAATCGATGGTTAAAAGGGATCTTTTTGGGTACAATAAAAAAATTTCAGACTTGTTTAGCAACCCTAAGCAACCAGTGTTATTAGTTCTCAATCAAGTAAATTAAGCTTTTCATTATAAAGAATAAGATCAGCTACAAAACTTAGAAAATAACCCTGATTTATTTCATAACCATGTGTTTACCGACTACAAGCAGCAGCTATGAAGTGATTCATTGCCAATGAAACAAGAGTAGCTTCGAAATGAATAAAGATGCTTTTTTTTGTGAAAAGATGTCGCCAGTTTTTTCAAAACGCTTATCTGGATTCTGGAATCTGGATGATGTTTTACTTTATATTTTTAGTTTCGCTATAGATACTTCTTTAATTAATAAACATCCTTACCATTACCAAGGAGAAGCATCTTTTTTTTGTCGGAAAACCCTAGCTACCCTCTTGTTTTCACAAAATCTATAACATCCTGATATACAAACCACGAATTGTATATATTGATCTTCGGCGTCAAATATTTTCAAGAACTGATATATATATTACAAAAGCAACGTAAGTACTAAGTAAAAGACCAAGAATATCATATGAAGACGACAACTGTGAAGTTACCGACCCTCGTTTTAAGCTTTCTCCTCCTCATTTATCTTCTTCATGGGCATCGAGGTTTGAATCTACCCATTATTTTGTATGGTAATATGATGCTGTTGATGATGATAATGTATATTATATACCTATATTGCTTTCTTTCTTTATTTTTATTTTTTTTGTTAAAGAACCTATATTGTTTACTTCCCATGATTCGATCCTTGAATAGATGTTTCTTCTCTTCATAAAATACAAATGCATGCATGTATATACTTAATGTTCACAAGAGACAAGCATATTTCTATATTTATATATATACAACGAACCAAAACGATAGTTACTAATTACTGGTATGCAAGTGGCGCATTCACACAAGATCCATTATCCTAAATTTGTATTTTTTGAATAAAATTTTGGATATGAAAATGAAGTAGAATTTTTGAATATTGAAACCATAGTCTTAATCATTTCTTATGTATATGTAGGTGGATCGAAAAATGGAGATCTCTTGATGGGACGGAAGGTAATTAACTAACGGTATATCGAAAGTTTGAAGTAAATTAACATTTGGTTCTGTATTTACAAAAGTTGATTGGTTTTATTTGCAGCAGTAGTAAGTGGAGAAATTAAACAATAGAAAAGGATCATGTTGTTTATTCCGGATTCCGGTTTAGATTTTTGTTTTTCCAGTTTAAGAAAATAGTCACCGATACAAAACTGAATTCATTACAAATCCATTTGGTTTTGTTTTAGTTTTGTCAAGTATAAGTTGTGCATGTTTGGTCTTCTTCTTCTCTTTTTCATCATTTGGTCTTATTTCTTTTTCTGTTTCGGTTTTTCATATAAGAATGAATAAAATTATTTAGCTCAAATTAACTTCTTCTTTTTTTTTTTGTGCAAAACCCAAATTAACTTACATTTATTTATTTCGAATCAAATTTTCTATCTGGATCGGGTTGATTCAGCTTATCTAGGTTGAATCTTAAAAAAATGAATCATCATCCATATCTTCTTTCCAGTGTTAAGCATTAATCTTCTTTTATCTATTTTGTTGGTAGTTAAAAGCTCTGAAACCGATTGAAATCAAAAATGTAGCGAATGGATCGTTGAAAGATTTAGAAAGAGAGGTCGAGCATCTGATGAGTCACGAATATCCTTCACCGGTGAAGCCGAGGAAAAGAACTCCGGTTCACAATGGCGTGCCTAATGCTCATTAGTTGACCCTTGTTTTATTCTTCCTTTAATTACTAGTTTAATAAGTATCTTAAAATCGACGTATCATGTAATGCTGAATATTACCTATATAAAGAATTAACTGGTTTAGAGTGTTTGTCATATTTATTTTTCTCTCATTTTTTTGAGATATTATAAACTTTCAAAATTAGTATACTCGACGTATAATTTTATATAAATATTATTTCATCCACTTGCTTGTAGTTTCGTTACTAGATCGATTGGAAAAATAAAAGTATTTTGTCATGGCAGTAGCCTTACTTTGAATCACATTCCCCACGAGAACATGTTTGTTAAGACAAAATACATCATTTATTCTATGACATTTCTCTAACTTTAATTTCCTAGGAAATAAAATGTGGAGATATTAGTAGATATTCCAAATACAAGTTGGATTTGGTCAAGTCATCAATTGTGAACTACAGACGAAAAAATCTCAATTAAATTATATTTTGGACCACCAACTTTTATTTAATGCCTTTGGGCCATGCTTCATATTTTCAAATCATTCACCCCTAAATTTTAAAAAAGTAAGATATCTAAATTCAATAATATATTTTTTTGTTAAGGATATTAAAATGCAATCATTCATAGTTAAATGATTTAGTTAATATGTATTGCAAGACCACAATGCACAGTGCAAATTTGAAAAGGTCAAATTTGAACTAAACCACAATGGAGGACCTTGAAATATCAAATTTGAACCAAACAACAATAGCTTAATGATGAAACTAACTGGATCTCAAGAAAAACTTGTCCATAAGCATTAATTGCGGTGTTCTCTGATATCTGTAACTAATTTTTCAAAATTTCTAATGCTATAAAGAATTGGGATTAAGCCTACCAGAAAATAGTTACAGATATCATTTTTCAGAATAAAATGAACGCGTTATCCGCTTTTTAAGAAACAAATATTCTGTCTAAAAAAGGAAAAAAGAATAATAAAGTTTTCAAAAATTAAATGCTGCACTTTGCTCTGTTCCATTGGTTTCATCAGTTTACTTTGTGGACGAGGTCCTCATGTAGATTGACTTTATTTAAAAGCGGGAGAAGAGGATAACACTTTTGCACAGATCAGAACCCTCAACGTCTTTGCTCGCGCGTTAAGAATGTTCAATGGCTTTTTGCTGCTCTTAGGATTTTGATTTTGCAATTCTTGGTAGGTAAAAAGGCTTTTTTTTCTTATTTCGAGATTTTTGATCGAACCCACTTGATTTCGATCTCGATTAGTTGTGAGGAATATAGAAAGTTTTAAAATTTAGGTGATTTCGGTAGTGTTAGAGCACAATTTGTGATTTTGGACTTTGAATTGTGAAACTGAAACATTCTTTGAATTTTCACTGCGACTATGGTTGCGTGTTAGCTCTAGGGTTTCTCCTAGAATAGAAGAAAAGTGGGATCTTTGATTTAGCATGAATCTCTTTCCAATTTTGTTATCACAGAGACGATCACTTAGAATCTGAGAAAAAAATCGAATCTTTGATGCTCATTCCCACATTTGGATTAGCAAACAATAAGTTTCTGAGAATCTCAGAGGAGTTTGTGTTATTTAGTTAATAGATGCCAGTCCATTGATTATCCTATGCTTATGAGTGAAGTATATGTGATGTGTGAAGTTGTTGTCTGTTGTATAAATCACTTGAGTAGAGTCTGATAGTATTTCACCGGTGTGCTATTATCTTGTTTGGCTAGTTTCCCAAACATGGAGTTCGTATACTATATGTAGATGATTATCTTGATAGAATGTCTAGTAATAGTGTTCATGATGCAAAGCCTTGATGGTGAATTTTTGCAGGAAAGATTGATTTTTCAGAAACAAAAGATTCCATCTTTGGATTCAATTCCCTTATGGTTTGCAAAATGATATCAAAATGGTGAAAAGAAGTGTTTTGGTAGTGATTGGCCTTTCGGTTGGGCTTGCACTTGGTCTCTTGCTCGCTCTGCTTTTGTTCTTTGCCATAAAATGGTACAATGACCGCTCTCACCTAAGGCGATGCGCTAACGAACAGAATACCCCAAATCTACCTGTTCACACTGCTAAAAGAGGCGTAGTTATCCCTGATGATAGCTCAAACACAGAATCGTTACAGCCACCTGAGAATGCTGCACCAACTCAACATCAGCCACGGTGGAACAACCATAACAAAGATCTCACTGTATCTGCATCCGGCATACCTATATATCACTACAAGTGAGTACTCTGTCCAGAGATTGACTTTGTACGAATTATTTTTGGGGTTGTAGCAGCTTATGGTCTGAAATTTCTGTAGGGATATTCAGAAAGCAACACAAAATTTCACAACCGTTCTAGGACAAGGGTCTTTTGGTCCTGTGTACAAAGCGATTTTGCCCACTGGAGGATTAGCTGCGGCGAAAGTTCATGCCTCTAATTCAAGTCAAGGAGACAGAGAGTTTCAAACCGAGGTAAGTGTACCGATCCTCTGATTGCCCTGGTCCATGCATAATGGAGGTAACAAAGCAGTGTCGGGTTTCTTGTTTCCAGGTATCTTTACTTGGGAGGCTACATCACCGGAATCTTGTGAACTTGGTAGGATACTGTGTCGATAAAAGTCATCGGATGTTGATCTATGAGTTCATGAGTAACGGAAGTTTAGAGAATCTTTTGTATGGCGGTAAGTCACCCTTTGCTTTCTTTTATGGATACTAGTCACAGCAGGATATCGATCACTCTAGTATTTCACAAGATTTTATACTTTGCTTTTCAGGTGAAGAAACGAAAGTCTTGAATTGGGAAGAGCGGCTTCAAATCGCTCTTGACATCTCCCACGGCATTGAATACCTTCACGAAGGGGCTGTACCACCAGTTATCCACCGTGATCTTAAGTCAGCAAACATTTTGTTAGATCATTCCATGAGAGCTAAGGTAAGAGAGGAAATGTTTCATACGCTTTCAAAACTGTTTGGTTAAATCTTTAAAATTCGGTTTTTCCTTCTTCTTTTTTTTGGGTATAGGTTGCGGATTTCGGGTTGTCAAAAGAGATGGTTTTAGATAGAATGACTTCCGGATTGAAGGGTACTCACGGATACATGGATCCAACGTACATTTCGACAAACAAATACACGATGAAGAGCGACATTTACAGTTTTGGTGTCATCATTCTTGAGCTCATTACTGCAATCCATCCCCAGCAGAATCTGATGGAATACATCAACCTGGTAAGTTAAAAAGTACACTATACTTAATCAACCCAAAACATAATTATAATTACCAAACCGAACTAAAATTGGGTTCTGATTTGGTGAGTGACTGTGTGATCATTGATTCTGTTTTGCTGATGATCAGGCTTCGATGAGTCCTGATGGTATCGACGAAATACTCGATCAGAAACTAGTGGGCAATGCAAGCATTGAAGAAGTGAGATTATTGGCGAAGATTGCAAATAGGTGTGTGCATAAGACACCAAGAAAAAGACCATCCATTGGAGAAGTCACACAGTTCATACTAAAGATTAAACAAGGTCGGTCTCGAGGAAGAAGACAGGACACGATATTTTCATCGTTTGGTGTTGTTGATGGGGAAGATCTGTCAAGGGTTATAAGCAGGATTAAGGATCAGCATGTTGAGTTAGGGTTACTGGCTGGTGTTAAAGAAGAGGATCATCAAGAGAGGAACAGTACTACCACATTGTAAAGAGTTTTTGTTTGCTGACCAAAAAAAAAAGGGTTATGTTTCAAAACTCTTGACTAAATATATATTTTGTTCTTCATTCTTATTGGCTTAGATATATCATCATCAACATCATCAGCATAACACCATCATCATATATTAAGAAAATTTTGGCTGACACATAATATATCCGTATTTGTATCATTAGTTATAGGATGTTCTTGCTTGAGAGTATATGTTAGGTGTCATATTAAGAACTAAAACTAATGATACAAATATGGTTTTGCTTGAGAGTTAAAAGACAGAGGACTGAGTCATCTATGGTTTTGTTTTCGGGATGGAGTTGAAGTTTTTCTTCTAGATGCCAAGAACTTATGTCGCAGCCTCTCACAGCTTCATTAAGAGCTGAAAACATTAATTTGTCTCACGAACTACCTTTGTAGGTCGTGTGTCCCAGTTTGGATATCGAATTTTTTTATTTCAAATAATGTTTTTGACCCAAAAAAACTACAACATATTACATTAATTAATAATGATATCTTCATCCACTTTTGTGTACTTGGAGCATCAAGTTTAAACATTGTAAAAATAAATTATCAAGTTCACAAACTCTTAAATCTCATAAACGATAGCCACCTGCTTTCTGAATCCATTAATTAATAATGATATCTTCATCCACTTTCGTGTACCTGTTGTGCCGCGAAAGCTATGTGTCTCAGTGATCCAACATTATTAAATCCAATCAATAAGCAATCAATTAAAGGTAGATGTTGAAGAAAACCAAAGCAGGGAGACATATCGAAACGACGGCTTAAAACATCATGTTATATAACTTGTAACAGTAATGTAAATTTCATTTGAAGAAAGCAATATAATCATACAGAAATATCTTTGATTGAATATATATAAATTTGCAATTAAGGAGATGATTATAGTGCCAAAGAATATATATACAGATGAGAGAGAAAAAAATATCATGTAAATGATGAGTTTGGTATCGATAAGATTAAGAACCTCTACGAAATTTGATGAGTGGGAGATGAAATGGTATTTCGTGGATCACCCGTTAATATATTATAAAGCTATTAAATGTTTCTTGGATCACTTGTATAACTATTGAAATAGTTTTTTTTTCTTGGATCACTCGAGTACACTTGAAACTATATATTCAGCACTTGAAAATAATGTATATTTTCTGGAGATATAAATTCTGGTTTAATTTTCTTTAAAATAATTTTTAAATGGACATAATGGGTTAGTGAGTTAGGGACATATTCCATTTCTTCTCAAAATGATTGCAAAAATTGAAAGTGTTTTGGTTGTAAAACCAAAAAATTGTGTTTTAGTTGGCTTTGAACTTTTGAGCCTAAAGTAAATTTCAACTCATAAAATAGGTGAAAATTTAGTAAATCTTGTACAAAACAATATAATAGGAGCGGACTCCACTTTAGGTCTTTAGGTAGTGGAGCATATTGAATAAGTAGGTGAAAATTAGTGATCTTGTACTAGCCAATATAATAGTCATATTTCAACAAAAAAAACAAATAAATAATATATTATATATTCATAAATTTCATAACCTAAAGTTGATAAAAAGAACATGAATTATATTTATATCTTAAGTAGTTGAATACAAAAATCATTTAAATTTTCAAGTGATCAACTGAACTTAATATTTTGAGTAATGTATCTTCCATGTTTGTCATTTACGCGGCGGTCTCTATCTATGTAAAATCACTTCAAAATATTATCAGTTTCTTTTTGAAATAATAATACCAAACAGCTACTTGCTTAAATTGATTCTTAAAATACTTTAGATTGTAGAATCTGTAAATGTCATTTGCTATTGGTTATTTGATTTATCTCAATTTCCATTCATTAAAATATATTTTTTCTCATAGAAACATTTACTAGTTGTAGAATAAAACTAATGTAGGAAATTTGGTATTAATCTGAAATATGTATATTGAAACCAAGGTATAATTACAGAAAATGGCACTTTTTATTTAGCAAACAAAACTGGCAAGGCCGTGGATGCCAAATGACAGTTTTTCATAGAACTCTCTAAAAATCTGCCAAACTTTACAATGTAAACTTCAATCAGCATTTCTTCTCTCCATCCATGGGAGTCCTTTCAGAAATCTCTACACCGGGAACCCTAAATAACTTCAATCTGTAAAACTCACTGCATATTCATCTTTCAGACTTTAGTAATTAGGGCTTTAGACCCGATATTCAGCCGTTTCCTTGCCAATGGTGAAGTCACACTCTTCAAATGACTCAATGGTTCATCTAACAGCTGCAGGCATTCTTGCGGGTTGGCATAGAAGCAGTCTTCTTCCTTTGGTCTATTGGGAATCACTAACCGTCTCTTCGGGCTTCCCATTCGAGTAGAGTGAAACGCCTTCACTGTGGATGAAAACACATCCCAACTCAACAATCCTCCAGTATATTCATCTATCAGCTTAACTAGGAACTTCCTGTTCAGCTGAATTGTCTTCTTGAACCCCAAGAATCTGCGAGAAAAATGGTGTTAACCTTGGGATGATAAATATGGGAAGAAGGAAGATGAAAGATAACAATAATTCACCTGCGATGACCTTCAACGACTCTTGCCATGTTCCCATCATTGGTTGGGACAAATATATCGCTCTCAAGAGCCACTAGGTAATCAAGTGCAGCCATTTGAGATGAATGGTTCCGGCAAAAATCAAGATCAGAGGATTCGAGTAGGGTTTCTTTCCGAACCTGAGTTAAGATAATGGAGTCAATGAAAGATATAGGTTTGAAAAAACTTGAAGAAAATAAATTGACTACTTACCACATTTGGAAAAGCGTCTGTTAAAGCCTTCATCCGCCTTTGACCACCGTAGATTTCTCCAGCAGCTATGTAAATTTGAACATTACGGGCAATGCCCAACGCGGCCAGCGTAAGAGCGGTTTCCTCAGGAGTTAAAGGGCAAAGGCCTTCTTTCCTCTTCAGCTCAGAATTTATGACTTTCTCTTTCCACCATGGATAAGCATATCTACCAACAAAGATAATTTACATCAACAAATCCATCGAATTTGGAACAAAAAGCAAGAAGATTTTCGTATTTTTTTGTACCTCATTCTTGTTAACTCTTCTTCTTCCTCGGGGTTGCAACCATGTGAGCAACCGGAAAATGATAACATATCCATTTCATATCTGAGATGCAGGACAAGAAAGGGACCTTTCTCTCTCAGAATCTTGACTACTCGTCTACCCAATTCCTCAATCTGAGGAGTAAACTTAAGGCCGTAGAAATTTACTCGGCACCTCAGCTTCTGAACCTCCACAGGCAATTCGTTATTAGCAAGTCGAGTATCCGTTTTGTTCAGATGTAAGACCTTATGTTTCTTCACCAGTGGAAGAATCTGTTTCCAGAAATATTTTTAGTAAACTGATTTAGGTATAAGAAGCGAAGTGAGGACTAATCTCAAACGAAAATAGAAAACTTGGAAAATTACCTGATTTTGGTAGTAAGACATGTTCGACCAACTAATAGGAGGCATTTCGTGGTACATTCCAAGCTCAACCCTTTTCTTAAGCCTTGGAGGTAACTCTTTGAGTATCCGAACTTCATCTCTTAACGAACTTATGAAGTGATCCACATCAAATATGTCTTTAAACTCACTGCTCCGAAGAAGAAAACATATTAAGAGATTGACAAATCGATAAAAAAATTAAAACAGAGTTCACAAAGAAGCTTCAGGTGAGACTGATGAGATACATACCTTGGATCGTTCCAAAACGAGGTCTTGTCAAGCTCTGGCACAATAAGTGTAACATTCATGTATCTTGCAACAGTTACCATATCGCATATCTGTAGAAAGCAGACCAAATAGAAAATAAGCAAATCATATCACAAAAAGATGAACCCTTGCAAAGAGAATAATTTCCAGTAGTTTAGTTCTCATCTTACCGCTGCTCGCATTTGATTGAGTCCTCCATTGCAGGAAACCATAAGATAACCATTGTTCCGATATAACCCTGAGAAGAAAAAAGCCAAAAGATTAGTTTCCAGATTCATCTCCAAGTTAGCTACATTATTCGATTCAACCACAAATTTGAGCGATCAATCTTCTCGAAAGAACTTACTTTTAGGCGGAAGGGCGATTTTGGTGGGAAGAGACTTCATTTCTGCAGCCGTAGACAAATCATGATGATTGAAACTAGAAGGCCAACCTTTGAACAATCTAGGTCCCCACATCTCTCCCAAAGCCATCAAATGAACAAAACAACTCCAAAGCAACAATATGGTAACAGCACGAATCATCCATAGGCTCATCCGAGGCCTCGAAACAAAAGAGTTCTGGAGTTTCTCAACCTTGCTCTCTCCTAAAAGCCTAACCTTCATCTCTATTAGTTTCCTGTGGTAAAGAAACTTGTCCATTTTACACATTTTTCTAAGTTACCGACCACTTCTCTCAGTCCCCAAAAAACTCTCAGAGAAATTTCATCGTAACACTTATAAGGTAAGCCTGGAAAAACTAACCACAGCGTCTTTAACCTTGGACGGGAAAAGAAAAACAATATACTAATCTTTTGGAAGATATAGTTTAATTATCCTAATGACACTCAGAGAAAACGTAATCTCCACACAATACAAGGCAACTACGTGAGCATTAATCACACATCGATCTTCGGCTTAATGTGACTAAACACAGATCTTGCTCAATTAAGTAAAAGAAGAAAGACGTTGAAAAAATAAGAAGAATCTCAGGTTTTAATTCAGAGGCGAGAGAACAAACGACAACTTTCAGAAACCCAGAAAAAGTTTTTTCAATTGAAGTCAACAATTCAAGTTACAGAAAAAAAAAATTAGAGAAGTCTTTGAAATTCCGCAATGGCGATGGTCCTTCAAAGCTCTCTCAAAATAGCCGCAGAAAAATGAAAAGGAGGATAGATTTTAATTCGTGGTGAGGGTCTGTCTTTATTTGGTCGACGAGATTCTCTGACAAGGTTCACCGGCTAATGAAGATGAAACTCGTCAGGAGAAATAGGGAGAAGATCGGTGTGGAAAAAAATAGACAAGAATGTGCAAAATTCAGCACGTTTTTCTACCAAGGAGGAAAACAAAAAGAGCAGTCTTTAGTTTTTTTTTTTTTTTTTTGTCGGCGAAATCTGTGATTTGTGTAGTCTTTTTTATAACTAAAAATGTGAGAAAATTTCTTCTATTCTTTGCATTTTTTATTTATTTTAACGATACAAACCCAATAAAAGATCGTATTGAATAAGTCGTATTTCACGATAATCTATTGAGTTATGAATTTCAGGTAACTATTAGTACATGCATACATACGCAGTTATATGTATTTTAGATAAAATTAAAGTTTAGAGGAAACCAACGAATTTGAATTTGGTTGACCAAATACATTCAATCTATTTTTTTAATTTTATTTTATAATGGAAGAAATGATATTGGAAGTTAAATAACAAAGTTTCAGTTATATCTAAACCACATTAGCACTGCTCTTGCCTCCAAACCAATTGAAGCATAACTAATCCACAAGTTAACTGCCATAACTACTTTATCAAAAGATTTAAATTTGATTGAAAAATTAAATTAAAATTTTCAGTTAAACAATATATCTATTCTATTAAATAAAGTACAAATGAGTAATCTATGTATCCAAACATTATTGTATTTATTTATATATTTAGGCCTGTCAAAATAATTTATCCTTGGAATCCGCGGGTTAGTTTAAAAATTTTACCCGCAAATTTTCAACCCGCAGATCAAAATCGATCAATCCGCACCTGCCTTACTCAAAACCCGCAAAACCTGCGGATAACTCGCGGTAACCCGCCACCCGCTTTTTTATAAAAAAATTTCAAAAAAATTTATGATTTCAACCCGCTAACCCGCCGAATATCTATTTTTTTAAAAAACCAACATTTGCGGATTATCCGCCAACCCGGAGATTTTGAACTAACAACCCGCATCCGCAGTTGATCCGCACACGCAGTTGATCCGCAAAAAAAATTTCCCCGTCGATCCGCACCCGGCCTGCGGCGGATCAAAACCCGCATAACCCGCGGGTTAAATCATTTTTTGAGAGCCCTACATATATCCAAACATTCCCCTACTTAGTAAAAATAAAACTAATCTAATTAAAAGTTGTTTGATTATATTTATCCATTACTTAATAATATTAATAATATTTAAACTCTATAAAATAAATTCTATAAGAAGTTTAAAATATCAGTTATTTTATAAAATTAGTTATCTAACATTTGTCTTTGACCTGTTCATTTTGGGACAAAAACATGTCATATCTCGTATCTATCGGAAAATTTTCGTCTTATACCTAATCTTTTTTATATAATTACACGTATTGGATTTGATTATTTTAATCCAACGGATAACAGAATGAGTAAGAAAACAGAATACTTGTGTAGAGATTTTACTAACTCATTGATCATTATGATCCAGTCAATATTTTATATTATTTTTAATCCCGTTTCTATTCTTAGGAACTCAAAAAAATAGTATATATTTGGTTGCGATTTATATAAAACTAACACATAAATTGATTTTCTAAATTTACTTCACAAATAATAATACGAGAAATTTTAGGGAAATGCTCTATTTAAGTTTGTAATTGGAAAAATATTTTTTCCTTACTTCATCTATTTAAAAAAGACAGGTATTGTTTTACTAAAATAACATTAAAATGCTGAATAATATTTTTTAAAAAAATAAATATTTTTTTAAAAATTGATAATGTTTTTTGAAGATAAAACCATATTTTACTTAACGCACAAAGTAAATATATTATTTGGAAAAGAAAGATTTTATTTAGAAAAAAACTATAAGAAAATATCTTTAGAAAACCTTTGATTTTTATATTAATAAATTTATATATTAATTCTATTAAATTATATATTAATTTATTTTATTTGAATAAAAATAAATTTCTCCTTATTTCCTCTATTAAAAAACTGATATTGTTTTACTAAAATAACTTTAAAAGGCTGAATAATAATTTTTTAAAAATTAATTTTTTTAAAAAATCGATAATATCTTTTGAAGATAAAAAAGTATTTTAATATATAAATTAATAAAATTTATATTATTTTATTTTTCTGGTTAATTTATAGAGACTTGTATATGAGTGAATTTTAATATATAAACCATACAACATCTTTATCTTAAAAAAATTTAAATTATAATAATCATAATAATTATTTAAAAATTCGTTTTATTTAATAAAATATAAATTACTTGTAAATTATATAAGGGAAAATTTTTCATAGATATATATATAGTTTAAAATAAGAAAAAAATGTGTATTTTTCAAATTATGAAACATAACAGGGTATTTTCCAAAAAATTCCTAATAATATAGAGATTTCTAGTTTTATAGAGTTAAAATATTATTAATATTTTAAAATTTTATAGATTTTAAATATTATTGATATTTTAAAAAATTTATTGAGTTTAAATATAATTAATTTGTATAGATTTTAAATAGTATTAACATTTTAATTTTTATAGAGTTTAAATATTATTAATATTTTAAATATTTTATAGATTTTAAATATGATAAATATTTTATAGATTTTAAATATGATAAATATTTTAAATATTTTATAGATTTTAAATATGATAAATATTTTAAATGACTTATTGACTTTAAATATATATTAATAATATTTTAAACTTTTATAAAATTTAAATATTTGTTTATTTTTGAAAATTTTAAAAATTTTAAATTTATTCAACTATAGAACCGGATTAAACCAAATAAATTTTTTAAATTTGGACGCATGATAATTCAAACTTACTTCTCATTTATTTGAAATTATTTTAGTCATTTTTGTAATATGACACTGAACTATTGCCTAAATTTCTTAGCCCGATGTGGGACATTGAACAAACATATTTTTTCTTCATCGATTGAGTAATATATATCTATTTTTAAAAATTCGAACAAGAATATATGCAGAAAAATATATAAAATTTATTAGTTATGTATATATATAATAATTGAAAAATGAAATAAAAATAAGATCAAATAAAGGTGAAAAGAGATTCCTAATTTTTTTAATATATCAATTTAAATTAGGTAGAGAAATTTTAGAAATTTTGAAATTATTGTTAGTATTCATACTATTAAATATATATTAAAATTATTTTAATATTTATTATTATTAGATAAATGATTTTTTGGACGTATAAATAAGTATAAAGTTGTTTGGATATAGTGATTACTTATTTATACTTTTTTAATAGTATAGAAATATACAGATGATGTTCCGTCACAAAATCTCCATGTTTGCTATTCGAAAATGATTGGTATTTTATACTACCAAATTCGTGTAACTTCGATTGATATATTTGTGTGTGTGTGTGTGTAAGCATACTTTATATATTGGAAATTAACTAAACTCCAATTGTCACGTATAGACTAATACGCTTAAAGATTTATTTATTTCTTTTCACTTGGAGATAGAGGAACCTGATACACCAAATGAGTTGCTTTAAGAACATTTATTTATTTTCTATGACTATGACCATATACATTCCACCAACATTGGACATTATATTGCTGTCGGACGCAATTATTTATATTTCTAATCAGAAAACGGAGAGAAAAGCGTGTAATATCAGTAGGTTTAATTAAATGCGTCATTTCTATTTCAGGCTAGATATCTAATTAAATTTGTATTTCAAAGTTTGAATGCTAAGTATTTTAAGTAACATTTAATAAACATTTTTTCCCAAGGCACGAGAAAAGGAAAAGAACTAGAAAGATAAGTTACGTAACAAAGCATAAGCGATAATCAAAACCAACAGAAGTATTCAGAAAAGAACCAAAAAGATAAAGGAAACGTTTCTTTTTAATGTTTTTTGCTTGAAATAGAACTAACACATTGTAAAGAAACCAATAACGTTGAAGATTAGATAAAACGAAAAAAGTTTAACTAAAAGAGAATCAACAATTAATATGCCCACGGAACTGTGTCGGTGGCTCAATATTCTCAAGACTCTCGACTTTCAAGCCCATGCGTGTGTATATGTCTAATTAAGCCAACGTGTGCATTGGATTTGAAATTTTGTTATCGATACTATGGTAGACTAATGTGTGTTTGTCAAGAAGTGTAGTGTATTATACTCATTGGGACCCTTATTATAAAGCCTTTTATTTGAATCTTTACGGTAGTGGACTGATTAAATTGTTGTTTTCTTTTTATTATGACAGTGATTGAATAGTTCCGGTCTTTTAGAGCATTCGAAATTCGTTTCCTAGTGTAATTCCATAGTAATTGAATAAGATAAAAATGGGCTTTTATTTAAAAAACAAAAAAGGTCTTTTAGAGGCCCAGTAGAAGAAATCAAAAGGCTCAACTTAACAGGCTTTTGTTTTGCTAAGGCCTTACAATCAACGAAGGATGAGGACCGTCGGAGTCATCTCACTTCTTCTCCTTCGATTAGGGTTTCTCAGTATAGCTCCTCTGCTCAATTAGGGTTTTAGCTTCCTAGCATCTTTCTTTTTCCTTTCTGCTCAACCCTCAAAACCTTACTGCCGTTTGATTGTTCAACCTTGCTCTGCCCGACGCCGATTAATCTCTCTCAGGTAAGCTACTTGGATTTTACTCGTAGACCAGTTGTGCAGAGATTGATAAAACATAATCGTTCTCTGTATACAAGGTTTTTGATTACTCATGATTTAATCGGAAATAGTAGACATGTAACTGTTGAGGTGAAGTTAATCTCTGTAACGAATCAACCCTAGTTTCGCATAATTTTGCAGAAGTGTTGAAGATGAGGAAGCTCAAGTTTCACGAGAAGAAGCTGATAAAGAAAGTAAATTTCTTAGAATGGAAAAGAGAAGGTGGGCATCGGGAAAACGAGATTACGTATCGATACCACATGGGCTCTCGTGACGATTACAAAAAGTTCGTACATTTGTTCTTCTGTCCATATTCTATCAATGCTCTGTTCGAGTTATCCTTCCTCTTTCAGTTTCAGTGTTTTAGCGATGAACAATGGTTTTGTGATTATTGAGACTGTTTTTTTTTTTTTGCTAGATATTCAGGATTGTGTAGGATGGTGCAGAAACTGACGAATGTAATGAAACAAATGGATCCAGCTGATCCTTTTAGGATTCAGATGACTGATATGCTTTTGGAGAATCTGTGAGTTTTATTTTACCAGTGTGTACAAATATAGAGCTGCTTACAGTGCAGAGGTCTTAGTTTCCTCTAGATTTTAGGTCTTTGAACAAAAAAGTTAACTATTATTTTCTCCAGCTTTTTCATTGATCTTCAATATCCTTTTCTTGTTATATTAGCTCTTAGAGGTCATCTAAAAGACCTCTTCTTAACTAACTTTGAGACATATGAATTTGGGGTTCTTACTTCATAAGCTTCTGTATAGATTTTTGGGCAGTTGGTTTGGAATTTTTTTAGGTTGAATGCCATCTTGGTAACTTGTATGATCTAATTGTTTTCTGGTTTAACGATTTTGTGGAGTTGACTGAATCAGTATTCTTACAAAATATGTTTCTTTCTTAGCTTCTTTGTAGAGCTAAGTTACTGTATAGGATCTACAGAACCATAGATATAAAACTTGTTTTCTTAATGGCTGAATAACTTGTGATTTTTCCATTGTATGTTGAAATGGCAGATATAACATGGGTGTTATACCGACTAGGAAAAGCTTGGCTTTAACTGATCGGTTATCAGTTTCATCCTTCTGTAGGTAAGAATTTATTCAAGAGCCTATGTATCCGGTTTCTGTTTCCCTCGAGAGCCAATGTAACTGATATGTATCTCATTTCAAGGGCCTCATGTCGGGTTTTTTTTCTTTTGCAGGCGTAGGCTATCGACTGTTCTGGTTCACCTGAAGTACGCAGAGCACTTGAAAGAAGCTGTGACATACATAGAGCAGGGACACATTCGTGTAGGACCAGACACGATTACTGATCCAGCTTTCTTAGTAACTCGGAACATGGAAGATTTCATCACTTGGGTTGATTCTTCTAAGATTAAACGAAAGGTGCTTCAGTACAATGACAAATTGGATGATTATGACTTGATTGCTTAAACTTTGAGAAAGTTGAAAAAAATAGTGATGTTATCTAGTTTTGTAAAAGAAGAAAGATTCCATGCTTTTTGCAAGGGTTTGGATTGTTTGGTTATGTTCTCTGGAATATGGCAGACGTTAAGCATATTAATGTGTTTCTTATTTTGTATTGTTGCCTTTCAATATAGGTAATGGAAAATTCCATAAATTATATTGAAAATGTTATTTTCTATATTTTTATTACTATTTTATGTAACAAATATTTAGAAAATTGTTCTTATAGTTTGGTTATGCTATCCTTAAAAAATATGACTATTTGACACATGAAAATCGATGTACATGTTTGTTTGGCATGAAATACAACACACGAACCCGTTGGGTCCGACCCGACCAGAATGATCCGAATCGACCCGAAAGTGGTAAAACCTGTTATTTCTCCTCTCCCAGTCTCTCGGTAGCTTAGAGAAGCTTCAAACGCAGCCAAAATAGCGGTTCAATCAAATCAAAATGCATCTCTTGGAATCAGAATAGCTTCACCTTCTCAGAAACTCCCTTCGAAACCTATAGGTCATATCTCGCTAGCAACGAAGCTCAAACCGTCTTCTCTACCGTCGATTTCGTGCTCTACTTGAAATTCTGGTCAACTTCCGGCGAGACGCTCCGGTATCAGTCCCGGAATATTCTCATCCTCGTCCTCCAATCTTAGCTTCTCTAATGAACCACCAGAATCTGAATCGCCGTCATTTGGAAAGGTCAGTCATCGTCAAAATCTTTTCGTGGTACAAATTGGGGTTTAGCTGGTTTAGTCAAAGTTGCAACATTTTAGTAATTTGAACAACCGTTTTCCTCAGAAAATCTTGAAAATGGAGAGAAGATGATTTAACTAACTTGCTCTTATATATCATCTAGCTCCGTTTATCACTATAATCTCTGTATTTGCATGAGAATCCCCTTACCAAACAGGTGATTACAATTTGTTCCATTGAACCCATGTCTGAACACATCTCCTTGTCCTAAGTTTATAGATGCTTATGTTGATTCTGAAACACTTTTGAAAGAAGTTTTGGGTGTATGGTTATTTTGCTTGATTCTGAAAAATTTTGTGAAAGAAAGTTGAGATGCATGATTACAAAGGATTCCTGGATGCGTGTGCTAGTGAAGCCACTGGAGAAACTAAGAGTGGTACTAAAGTTTGTGTGGATGCAAAAGGACATAGGAGTTGTATTAGACCACATGATTCCAGGATTTGGAACAATCCCACTCAGTTCATACTACTTCTGACCTAGGAAAGACGCTTGGGAAGAGCTCAAAGCTTTGTTAGAGAGCAAGCCTTGGATCTCTGAGCTTCATCGTGTCTTCCGTTTTAACCAAATTCGATTCACTTTCCTGTTGCTTGATACCAGCCAATCTGTTTTATCACAGGGCATTCATGGTCGCAACTTTTTAAAAGTCTAAAGCTTTTGCGTTGTTTAGTGTATCATTAGTCCTTTGTGATGCCAAATTCTCTTAAATGGGAATCATTGGAAACTCGAAAATTCATGTCTTGATGAATCCCAAAAAAATGTTCTCCAAACATTACAAATGTGGAAATTTATTTCATTTTTATCATTAAAAGGATGAATTCAGAACATAAACTGTGAAAAGCTGTGTAGAATCAGAAGCAAGAGAGGCAATTAAGCAAACAAGAGATTTTTTTCTAAGAAAACAAAGAAGATCATCAAGCAAAGTACTTAGCCATATGAACCCCTTTATAAACCAACCCACATTTCTCGTAAAACACTTTGTTCTCAACACTACAATCGAGAATCACCTTGTAGCAACCCATCGATTTGCAATGATCAATCAGAAACTCGACCACTTTCTTCCCCAGCTGTTTCCCGCGAAACCTTGAATCCACAACAACGTCTTCGATGTGCCCAGCTTTCCCGCAATTCCTCAGAAACTTCTTCTCTATCATCGCGCTTCCCGTTGCAGCGATTTTTCCAGAAGTTTCTTCTTCGATCACGCAGATCACGTGGTCGTCTCCGTACGAGCTGATTTCTTCGAATCGCCGATCGAATTCCTCGTCGGTCACTGATCCACTGACGGTGAGTTGACCTAGGAGCTCGATGTATCCTTTTCTCTTATCGGAGATCTCCAGTCTTCGGATCTTAAACGCCTCCGCCATTGCAGATCGGATAATTTCGAATTGAGTTTTGATCAGATTCGCTCACTGGAACTGAGAACATAACAAAACAAATTAAGTACACAATGAAAACGTAATAATTTCGAAAAGGTACTCAACCTTTTAGATAGTTACAAAAGTTGCCAAATCTCTCAATTAAGATTAATTACTCCATTTTACTTCTTAATCGACTTTTGATGTAATCATCGATTAAATCCTGAGTAATCAAAAACCTTGTAACAGTCTAAAGAGAACAATTATGATTTACCATTCTCTGTATAATTGGTCTACGAGTAAAATCCAAGTATTTTACCGTTTCTACTGATATTTTACGGTATTTGTAACTGAAGATTCAAAGAAAAGCAGCAAATGAAACTCTTTAGTAACAGATATTTATGGAAGTTACAATAAGCCAACAAGTGAAATGCAAAGGAAACAGAAATTTAAACAAAGGGACATGAGGATTACATAATTGGAAATGTTTTATATTTAAGGTTGATGGTGATTAGAAAAGGAAGATGAAGCCGGAGGGATTCCAGGAATGAGGGGAGGGAACTGAGGGAGAGGAATAGGGAAAGAAGGCGGTGGCAGTGAAGGTGGATTTACGACTGGAACGGGTACGGGAAGAGTTAGAATTGACGGAAGAGGAGGGAGTAACGGTGAAGGAGGAGGTTGAAATGGAAGCGGTGGTAGAGTTGGGGGAGAAGGAATAACCGGGTTTGGAGGAAGAGTTGGGGTTGGGATAGAAGGAATTAACGGTTTGGAGGGATGACGGAAAGCAGGTTAAGCGGGTTTGGAGGAAAGAAGAAATCGGGTTTTAGTACTTCGGTTTTCTTGTCACTCAAGGAATCGGATTTCTTGTTAAGAAAGGAACCTGATTTCTGAGGTCCTGGAGGAAGAAGAGGAGGAAGTTGAGGTATAGGTAAGTCCGGAAGCGGAGAGGATTGGGAGATTTGGGAGAGGTGAAGGATTAGGAATTGTATTGTGGACCGGTGGAGGGAATGTAGGATCCGGTAAAATAGGTTTGGATTCATGGAGATTGATCGGTTTCTGGCTACATATCTCTGGTTGGTTTTCAGGTTTGAAAGTGAAGAATCCTGCAGAGAAAACCCTTGTATTCTCTCCATGATTGCTCGATTTAAGGCGTTTGAGAGAAGAAGAAGTCGCGGAAGAAGCTATAGAACAGTAAGGCTGTGAGCTTTTTAGCAACTTCACGGAGCACTCTTGATCTTCTTTACATGTTTGCTCACAGAGAAAGGTAGCTTCACTTTAAATTTGCCGCGCTCGTCTGTTTTCACTTCTTGTTTGAAACTCGGTTTCGAGTTCTCGTCGATGCATTCCACGGAAGCTAAAGCACCTGCAACAAAATCCATAAAATAGTTAATAATTCTTTCTAAGACTATTATCAAAAGATATTTCTTTTTAAGATTTTTGATCCATAAAACGGTTTAAACCAAAAATACATAGTGAATAAATGGTATAATCTAGAATTGGTGAAACCAGATTGATGAAAATTTTAGGTGAGAAATATAGCAAGAATCAGCAGAAACTATAGCTGATGTTTGGTCTAGATTTTGGGAAATCAGAATCTTGTAGGAGTTTCACTAGGCATAAACTAGAATTACTTAGACTTTAATCGGTAGAAATTTGAACATAAACCGGTTAAACCAAATTGATAACCGATGTTTTGGTAAAACAGAGCCCTCTGTTCTTAATTACAAGAACCAATATTTTCCAAGTAGTTTCTCGAAAAAACATACCCAAGAAAAGAAAAACAAAAAAGCAAACCTGCGATTAAGTGGTTGGGCTTTTTCGAAAACGCGCTGTTAAAACAAGTGTCACAGTAGACAGTTCCGACCACAACTGCAGAAGAACGTGCCTTCTTCATAAGATGTTTCTGTCCTTGAGACAAACCTACATAGATTCCTAAGAAAATCATAAGAATAAACCAAACCCATAAGGTCGTTGTTCTCTCCATAGTTATCGACTCTGTCTCTCTCTATCTTTCGAAACAGAAAGAGGGATTTATGTAGGAGAGTTGTACGAAGATGAGTGAGCCACGAAATACGAAGAGATTGTGAAAGAAAAGCTTATTTCTTTTCTTTGTTAATGAGAATCATGGGAAAAAAATACAAGGTTAGCTTTCAAAGCTACTATATTGTCTTGTGACTCTGTTATACAGCTCAAAGGTTTTAATAATTGTAAAAAATAGTAAGAGGTGAGAAAAAAGACAACAAAGATATTTGGATTCACGTTCGCATGTCGCCAGATTGATCCTTACATGGTTAAATATCTAAGCTTGTTCTCATTGTTCCTTGGATTCCGCGGAGTGGCTAAAACTACTTTCTGTCATCCATTTACCATCTTGCTTTGTTTTTGTTTTTGTTTTTGCTTTTTAACATACAAATTAAAGAAACATTCTTAGGATAATTTTTTTACGTTAAAGGTTGTATACATCTTAGACATTTTGAGTTTAAAGTATCTGTTTTCTTCCTCTTTCCCGTAATATTTTACATTTTTAATTCTGAGTGACACCAAAACATGACATTATTTTTCATTTCCAAACTATTAATCACTGTTTGTCATGTTTGATGTTTTATGTATTGTTCACATCCCAAATTTCATAGAAAAATAGTGTAAACATTTTTTGTTGATTATAGGTATGTTCGTTTGTCAGCCTCAGCTTCTTGCGGGTGCGGCATGCGGTCAAACGATGTTTGTTTGCTAGTCGCAGTTTTCTGCGCCCAAACGTTGCGGCAGACGCAAATTATTGCGTCAAGAATTTTCAGTTGCTGAAGAAATTTGTCGGTGCATCTGGTATTGTTGCGTTTAGTACTAATGTGGTTGCGGCTGCGGCCTATTGTTATTTGTTTATTTGCCACAGAAAGTTGCGGCTACCGCTGTGATTAGACACGTGATTGTTAAACGAACAAGAACTGCAGCGTTTGGTCGCAGGTCGCAACTGCAGCCGCATGTGGCTGCTACTGTCAAACGAACATGTCCTACAACTCTGTATATTCCTTAACGTCGGCAACTAATAGATAATTTGTTATTACAGTGATTTTGATATTTTATTAGTAGTAACAATCTGACAGACGATTTTAGTATTTTGAATCCATTATCTAAGCTAGATGTTATAGAGGATCACGATGATTTATTTGTAATATGCTTAAAATTCTGAATCTTAAACTACCTACAAAAACAATCTACTAAAAACACTGTCTCCGAGTAGAACCTCTATATCCAACAAAACATTAAGCTTTTTGTCCAACCATTGGAAGAGTAATATTTCTTACAGATGATTGAGGTTTACATATCTATATTTTAAAAACTCTTGGTTTTTTGATTTGGTGAAACATAAAGCCAATGAGACTAAAGTTGATAACTAGGCTTATGTAATTTTAGTGTGTTTTTTTCTTTTCTTCAACAGAGGAAACAATACATGAAATTTATTAAAGTGAAGGCTTCTGGGAATGAGAATGCGGAAGTAAAAATATAGTTGGAGAGTCTCTGTCGGTTCACGAGACACTAAGGATGTCCACACAACATATATACCCAATTCTAGTGTCTTCTTATAGAGTATGTATATACATAACATAATCATTCTTGATAAGAACAACAAATTATATAAAATAAGTTAAAAGAATGTGAATTTTCGACCAATGTGCAGTTGGAGTACTGGTAGTTTTTTATGGATCAAAACTAAGAAAATCACGAGTTAGATTTGCATTAGAAGATGTCTGTTCTCTGAATGAAATTCTCTAAATGAAAGTTAATTTAACATATTCTAACTCTGTCCCAAGAAGATTACGAGTCTACAGACTGTGGTTATTAAGAAAAAAAAGAGAATGTTCTTTTTGAATTTTCTTTCTAACTTTGTTTTTTTTTATATTCAGTTTGTGTCTCTTAACACCACGCGGTATATGCTAAAATCATCACCAATTCACGAGAATCAACAAATTCTATTAGAAACTGACCCAAAAAATTTTGAACTACAATCGGATTATAGATCGACCACGAGATTTTGTAAATGTATCAATTCATTTAGGATAACTACAACAGTTTTAAAATTTAAATAAAAATGTAAGTACTAAATAAAAAAAGGAATTATTTGATATCAACCTTTTTTAAAAAAGGTGGTGAATGTTTTGTTATTATATTAAAATAAATAGAAATACAATTCAAAAGGATTTAATTTTTCATATTCTAAATGATAGTTTTCGTAAAAGAGCATTTTAAATTTAAAAAACTCAAACATTTAGAATTCTAATAATAAATTTCTATGTAATGACTATATTACAAAATGGGCCGAGATCATATTAACCCAAATTATAGTTTAAAACATGGTCTTGCCCATTCTTTGATATGGGATGATTGACAAAATGAGCATGTTTCTTTTATTTAATAAAGGTAAATGCGAGAGAAAGAATATTGAGCGAATAAAAAGAGTTTAAAAATTTTTTTGGGTTATGTGGAATATTTAGAAAACAAAAGTTCGAAAGATCTTCGACAATTTTAATGAGCAGCCATGTGATATATTCAATATCGCCATACAAGAAATGGAAGCATGGAGAAAAACAAATTCAAAGGAAAATCCGCTTGAAGGAATGGTTGGTGATGTATCGGAGGAGAAACTACCCCAAGACATCCTTCTTTGTTACACGGATGGTTCGTGGCAAGACTCACATAATAGGAGCGGAAAAAGTTGGGTTGTTACCAACAACAACAAGATTCTACATGTTGGTCTTAAATGGTCTCGACGATGTTTTTCTCTTTTTCATACAGAGTTAGAAGTTCTTGTCTGGGCGATGCAAAGCTTGGTAGTCTTCCCTTTGTTAGATGTTGTTTTTATACGGATTGCTTATACATCATTATCATGACGACAAATATGGAAGATTGACCATCATTTGCATCAGAACTGAGATATTTTTTTATGGTTATGAATTTATTTGTGTCCTTTACGATTAGATTTATTCCGCGTAACGAGAATATTTGTACATATCAACTTGCAAAATGCGTAAAAGTACGTAATTTCTGTTTTTCTCATATAAATATATTGGTGTCTATTCAGTTTTCCTTAAAGGAAAATTTTTAAACCAACAACTTAACGTACGAGGTTAACAACAAAAATATATATAAAAAATAAAGGTAAATGCGAACCTTGTTATTTTTCAGTTTTCATACAATGTTATTTTTATGTATATGTATCTATTTGATTAAATTGTCTTTTTACAACCATATAAAATTATATCTATTATCTTGAAGTTTTATATAATTATATAACACATTAAATAAATAATATATTCATTTACAAAAATACTAAAACAACCAAAAATATATTCAAACAAACTTCATCCCAAACTTTTGTTGGCATATTTGTTTAATAACAATATTAATGTGTTATTTTCTTAAATAAATTCATCCTAGTGTCATTGTAAAACGTAATTTGATTAATTAAAATGATTTTTCTACAGTTGGTTAATTGTTCTAAAGACTCCATTGGCGTCCAGCAACAACGCCCACCCACCTTCTCACCAACTTCATCACACTCACTTGTTTCCCTGCTAAATTGAAATTTCACCTGTGTTGGAGTTGGGTCCCTCCTCGGTTCGATCGAAAACGAAAACCAATTTAGTTCTTCGTCAAAGGTATAGTCTTTGTTCCGATTCGTCTGATTTTTTTATCTGTTCTTCTGTAAAGCAATGAATAATGGGTTCTGATCAGCACAATCTCAAAATGTTGTTCTTTATTTTTGTATGTCAAATTTCTCTGCTTTTGTTCTGCTGATTAATTTCAGTTCTCAGAGTTAACCAACATATGGGGTTTTGTGTTTAATGATCGCAAGTGGGTTATTTTCTATTATATATTTCTCTGTTTTTATTGCGTTTGTTAGGGATATACCTAATTTAGGTTTCAACTTTATGATATATTTTTGACCAAACATGCTGAGTTTGGTGAATGTTTGATGTCTGTTGCTGGGAATCTCTGTAGTCTCTACATTAAGTTACTTTATTGTCAATGCTGAAAAACTCTTTAGTTCTTGCTCAAATATAAATTGATTTTTGTGGGTTTTGAATACTCCAAAGTCCAAACAGTGATCAGATTATTCTACAGGTGAATTTGAGAGAATGAAGCAGATTGCTAGTGAAATGTTTGGAGAGTTTCTTTAAATAGAAACCTCAGATTTGGCATTTTTTGTGAAGGTTAAGGAGTTTCTTTAAGAAGTGATGCTGATTTGGATTCTGAGTCTTTCTCAGTGGAATGGAGCAAATGAGCTAATAAGCTTATTATCTCTGGTGAAGATTCCAAAGAAGAGTTCTCTAAATCAACTTGGAGAATTCTTAAGTCAAAAACAATGGCTGCTGGTAATGAAGACTTGTATATAACGTCCGAAGATGAAGATGTCTGTCCAACGTGTCTTGAAGGTATTCATTTTCATCTCTTTTTTTTTTAATTCAATCAATGCATTTGAAGAAAGCTTAGTATCATATTTTTTGGCGTTTTGCAGAATACACATCAGAGAACCCAAAGATTGTTACAAAATGTTCTCACCATTTCCACCTCAGTTGCATTTATGAATGGATGGAGAGAAGTGAAAACTGTCCTGTTTGTGGAAAGGTAATACTTTTCTTGTTATTCCAAGCCATATTCTCGGTTTCTCATTCACTGGTGATTCAGATTCCAGGCAACATCATGCATAAGTAGACTTGTGATCTATGAAAAATAGAGCTAATCATTCTTCCTGAAACTCAGAAGATTTGCATTGTGTTTTCATTCATGTTGATTAAGAATTTTTTTCTCTCTGCTGTGTTTTTATCTCATTTGCAGGTGATGGAGTTCAATGAAACACCCTAAATGATAATTATTGATCCTGTCTTTTACTGCCTAAAACGAAACACGGGAGATTGACAAGGCAGCAGAGAGATGTCCAAATTGCTTTGGTCTGTGAATATTGCTTATTTACAATATATGGTATATATATACATGATGGAGTAATTAGGAGATCTCTCTCTGCATAGTTTGGCTAGTGAAGTTGCGAGGAAACCATCTTGAGACAAAACAACAACAAGAGCAAAACACACAACAGGAGTCTTATGCTTCTCACGGTCTGCCTCTGGTGTAGTATTTTGTTCAAAGCATGAAACTTTTTACATCATCTTGTATAAATTACTTTAACCCTTTTATTAATATATATGTGATGTTTATATTATGGCATATATGTCTACATTGGTTCAAGGAGAGATCCCATTGTAACCCATAATGTTTCTCAATACATGCCAACAAACCTGTGTCATGGTTCAATGCTAAAACAATTCCACACATTTCAATCCTTAATTTATTATAAGCAAGGGCTCCCAAAAGATGCAAATTCCCTGAAGATCCTGAAGACCATTATATATAGCCACTTATGTTTACAAAACCAAGTCGTTTGTCTATACTTTATATATATATATATAAAGTCTTCTGTTGGTGAGCTTGATCACACCACATGACTCTCAAAGCATCCAGCCTGGAATGTAACCGTTTCCCGGCTGCGTCTGTGCTTGTGTTGTCGCAGTTATCTGCTCCGAGCATACAGGGTTATCATACCTGTCATCATCACCATAGCATCAAAAACCACTTAAAAAGTTCACACAGTTTGATGATCCTCTTTAGACCAAGCAACTATGCAACCTTAAATAAAGACAATTGTAGTAGTGAAGTACACAAGCTGATATGCAGATGATTTCAAGGCAAATGTTAAAGGATTTACCCAATTTGCAGAGTTGGATTGCATTCAAGAGGCTGGTATAGTCCCTGAGACTGAGCGTGATGATGCGCGTAGGAAACATTCTGTTCATCTCCTTCCCATCCTCCTCCTCCCATATGGTGATGACTTCTCACACCAATCACATCATCCAACTAAATGATTACATTTTTTCACCGAAAGATATAATCAGAAACAAGAAAACTTGATAGTAGTAACTGAATCTTCATCAAATAAATTAATTGAGTATATAATATACCTTCATTGCCAAAGCTCTATTGGTTTCAAGCAACATTTGCTCTTTGCTTTGAAGATCAGAGAGCTGGTCAAGCATGTACTGTGTCTGCAACAATCATTATACCACCATAGTAGTCATAATTAAAATTACAGATTAAACTCAATAGAATCCTTGATTCCATGTATGTATATAGCTTCAGGTAGTTAATGATATAACCTTAATGGAGCGAACTTGCTTGAGAGAGCCATCTAGTTGACGTTCAAGCTGTTCTAATTCCTTAGAATTCAGAGGTCCTAAATCCTCCCCAAGAAGATTTCTGCACCAACAAAGGCACAAACACACACAAATATGAATATACATAATGTATGTATACATAGATTGATAGATAGATATATACCTTTGTTGACGCTGAAGGTTCTCATATCTACCCTTAAGCTTGAGATACTCTCTGTAGCTGCTCTGAAATTTCAAGAAAACGTTACTTTTTAAAAGAATCTTTCTTGAAAATAAAATGGCAGAAATTTAAAATATTATCTCAAAAACACCTCGAGTTCTTTGGCAGGTTTATTGTTGACTTCAATAGAGCCATAGCTGCATTTCTGGTACCGTTCCAGTGTCTTAAGCATGCTGAAACCAACTCACAAATATGATAAGAATCAATCAAATAGATCATACTTGACTTAGGTGATAAATCTGCAAACGACTGTAAACTTGAGCTCTTCGAATTCTACAGTAATATTCAATCAGAATTAATGATTATTCCATTATTCGTCTGACTCACGAATTACTTATAGATTCAGTTGTTTAAAACCTTTTTTTTTTATTTTGCATTTGTATTTACAGATATCAAGAATATCATTTCCAAGCAAATAAATATCTTAGGTTTTCGTTTGAGTTTAATTATTCACAAATGCATGATAATATTTTTGAAAAAACAAATAAAATTTTACATTTTTCTTGAATCCCAATTGTGCATATATATATAAATGCACAATAAAAACAAAAGCAATGAAAGCCTTCATAGATATACACACGTTTAACGTTTTAACCACCATAAAGTATGATGAACTACCAAATGGTTAATGCATGTAACCAAATATATATTATCATTCTACGTTGGGTACTTATTTTCATAGAAATCTGTGTGTCCAACTTTTAAGTATCCAATCACACACACATCTTAATTAATATCTCGTTATATAAAACTTTTCAGATTGCATACCTGGATTGGATTTATTGTGGAATCCATCTACATGTTCATTTATATATTAAAAAAAAAAATCATAAATTGATTGCTAACTTCTCAGTTCCTAAATCTTTTGACAAACAACTAAAAGAGAAACCAGATCTCAAATTTCAAGAATTCAAAATCCTATAGAAAATGAAATCAAGAAATCTCATTAAATCACGTTCATAGAAATCAAGATGGTGTGATCTATATTATATAGTTCCAAACAAGTTCTTCAGACAAAGATCTATACTGGTCGTCAGATCTAGCAAAAACCAATGAAAAATTAAAAAATTGAAGAGTGAGCTAGAGTGATTACTTTGAGGAGCTGCAAAACTCATAAAGCTTGCCACGATTGGAGAAGATGATGAGAGCAACCTCAGCATCACAAAGAACAGACAATTCATAAGCTTTCTTCAACAAACCGTTCCTACGCTTTGAAAACGTTACTTGTCTGTTGATTTTGTTCTCTATCCTCTTCAGCTCTACTCTTCCTCTTCCCATTTTTTTTTATGTTACCCTATTTTCCTCTTTTAATATACACGCAAATATGGGTATGTAATGTTTATCTATATACAGACACACACAAACATAAGTTGGGTATCTCTTTTTCAGATGAAAGATCTGATCTTTATGGTCTGGAAATTAACCCTAATTTCAAGAACAAGGAACTAGCTTAAAGAAGAATTAAGAAGAATAAAAAGAGGAAACTTTTGCTTTGCTGGTTTTGATTATAGGGTTCTTAATTGTTTTCTTTTTTTTTTTCTCTCTCTTTGTGTTTGGAAGTGTGTGGAGGTTGTGAACTAAATCGATCTAAATTGGAATCTATTGGGAGCAAAAGATAAGAAATCTGTGAGGGTGAAGGTTAGGGTTTGGTGTGTCTTCATTTCAAGCCATCTCTCTACTTCTTTATTCTTCTTCTATTTGACAAAACCATCTCCATTCTCTATTAGCGCGTGTGATTCAATCACCAAATAATTAACTCATTCCAGGTTTCCATTTTGAACAAATATTTAAACTGAAATCACATTTCAATCTTAATCGTTTTTTTATGATTTTTGTTTGGTTCGAATTGAAATTTTCTATATGATTTTTAGTTCGTTTTGCTTTATTTCTTACATTAAAGCGGTGATAATTAGTATGAACTAAAGTTCCATTTTTGGTTTTGTATTAGTTTACTTCAATTTAATCCCAAATTCGCAAATTTTCAACTTGTAGGAAATATGTTGGAGCGTAAATATATAATTAGAAAATATATGTGCTTCTCTTCAGGTAGAATATCATGTTTGTGTGTATATATGTGGTGTCTACTATTTATGGTATATAAGCCTGACATATAGAAAATTATCTAAACATATCCATGCTTCAAAACTCTATGTTTATCTCATATTAACAAATTAGTTATGTTTAGTTATATATATGCAACAACTCTTAAAAATAAACCGCCTCGCTTTTGATGTTTGACTAGTAACTAGACACATGCATGATCCCCCAAAGGTTATCAGTTAACATATTATATACTGTCTTTCAGTTATCATATTTAAAAGTCGATTTAAAACGAAAATTTGTAATAACTAGATGTAAATGTATACTCGTATGTTTTAAAATCAAAATACAGTGCCATTATAGATTAAAAAATGTTTCGGCAATTTACTTATGAAAATTATATGATCAATTTACTGTTTTTTAACCATCTACCATGTTATATCATAATATTTTACAAATGAAAATAGATCATTATATAACACATGTGGATTTTGTTAAAAAAGGGACTACAAACTACAGTCGGTGCAATCTGAGAAAGATTTTAAAAATTTGAACTAAGTGATCGATCTAAGATATGTTAACATATATTCCGAGGTTTTTTACACGGTGATTATTGATTATTAATTTTCTAACTAGAGTCTCAGAAACATCATCATTATAATTTGAAAACAAAAGTAAACATAAATGTGCAAGTTGTAGATACGTAAGCGCGTGATATTGTGAATGAACAATTAAAACTAAATAATACAATAAATGAAAGCAACGTATCATTTTCTAGTTGTTTTCGGAAGCCGCAGAAAAGCATCTCCTACCTTAAAATGGGTTTGCACGTGTCGGTCTCTTATTGGATGAGACTATTTTAATTGGTTTTGAACTTTTAATAAGTTAAGATAAACAGTCAAATGGTTCAATAACCATAAAACATAAAACTGAGAAAAATTAGCCGTATATCTGGATCGAGTTTTCCATGTTTTGGGGTGTTTTGATTAGATAATTACGCGTTTAAAAATAATCGATTTCTAGCCTAGATTTATAAAACACTTCTTTTTAAATGGAAACCACTAGATCACGACCACTTATTTCTTATATGATATATATATATATATATATATATATGGTTAGCTACTCTTTTAATGTTGGTACTAAGAATAACGAACATTTTACCTATTGAGTTTGAAATAAAAAATAATTTATATTTTAGAATCTTATAAGATTATATTTACTACAATTCGAGACACTGCAATAGGCACGTGGTTGATGGAATTAAAGTTTGAAGAAGAGGATAAAACATAGATGATATTTGCTATCAATTGTATCACGTAGACCATGTAGTCACTGTCTGAGTGCCAAAAGATCAACTAAATAAAGTGAACACATCTTTAGCTAAAGCTTATTTCAAAGAGTGGAATATATATATATTTGGATTGCAATTACGAATTACGTGAATATAAATGGACTCATATGGTTTTGTTCAATTAGGAAATTTAAACCACGCCACTAAAATGTATAAAGAACTCTTTTTGGGCAGAGGCCAGAGAATCTACAACAAGCGGAGATGCTTCAGGTGACGTGGGTAGTCCGTACGGATTTACAGAGCGTAGAGACGTTAAAAAGTAAAAAATCTTAACACTGAAATTACACAACAAGATGGGTGATGTGGTCTGAGGAACACGTGTCGACACATGATTGAGTAAGACTTTTGTTGGAGACGTGCTCGCTGTGCCAAAGCTCCTTTTTAACAGTGTGACTTGTCTATGTTATTTATTTACATTTCTGACCTTTTACTTTTCTTTAAAGACAATAACATCGTAAATACTTTCTATTTTCACCAAATCAATCAAAATTTGTTTTTGTAAACTTTATTTTGGATTTATAAAATTTTTGGTATGATATATCTCCTCTAGCTGGTGAATTATTTTTAGCAGAAAAGCCATAATATAGACAATTATTTTTCTGCCAATTAACTTTACTTGTTTTGAAAAATCCACCAAGGCACTAACTATAGTATCAATAATGGTTGATATATTTTTTCAAATGAAAAAACAACAACAAAACGAAGTAACTTGATTTAAGTTAAAACAAAAATTCTTGAAAAATGTGTGTTTACACCAATTATGGTACATATCAACTGCCAAAAACCCACCCAATGTTGCTAACAGAGAGAAAGGACAAGAAGAGCTTTTGGTTACTAATTGGATTTCTCCGGTTAAAGTTAACCAAATTAATAAACCACCAATATACACTTCAGCTAATCAAAGTGCCTTTCTTGATTAATCCAGCAACTGATAAAGAATTGGAATAAGAGACTTCTCAAACGGATAAGACATGCTTCAACTTCAACATTACCAATGGGCTGATTACATTAATCATAAAGGTCAAGAAGATGCAACAAGTAGTTTTAGTATTGAGGCAATCTATAAAATATAGAAAAAGGGTCAAGATTTTGAGCACTCCGGACAGGGGAAACAACCTTTGGCTTGGCAATTGTCGCACGCGACTGCTCTTGCGTTTGATGAGTCACTGAATCCAAATGTTCCTCCTGATTTGATCGATCCTGTTCCTTTGCAGCGGCCACAGGCTACACTCTTAAGATCTCCACATTTTCTGCACATTCCAAGAGATCTGCAAAAGTGGTTTTTACAAATATATGATGGTAAGATATATAGAGTCAAGAAAAAGTCTAATTTCATTCAGCCATAAACAGACAACACTCTAGAACATTACTTGGAAACATCAGCCATGCAATGAACAGCCTAAAGACCATGCCTACACAGTCTTTCTCATTACAAAGGTAAGATTTTCAGAATCCATAATCAAAATCAAGAGTCTCACATTGTGAGGATACTTTAAAAACAGTCCATTTCTTCGAACATGAAAATATGATTCAATACCAGAATATTATAGCTCGTAAATGCGAGAATCAAATGGTTGTTCAGTGAGGATTACAGAATTTCAGGAAACCATTACTTTCACATGGTGAGAACTTAGAACAATAAAGTTTCCATTTGAGAGTGAAACTAAAAGCAGAACGCAACATGGATGTTTGATTTCAGAATCTATTCGTTCGTTGAGGTTTCAAAGAACACATCACAAAGAAACTCCTAAAGTCTTATCATTTTCAGGTTTTTAGTAAACTGAGAAGAAAAAAACAACCCCACTAATCAAGCAAGAGATTTCTTAATTTAATTTTCTCTTTAGCTCAGAAAGCCAACAGCTTATCACAATTCTACACAGCTACTACAATAATCATCATCAAACAAAATTCAAATGGGTTCATCCAAATTCCAAACATATTCATCCAAAATCCGAAATTATACGACATGGAGTTTCACACACACAGTCACAATATGAAAGATTGGGTTTTGAGTGTTTTCAGAAACCTTAGTGGTGAGATTAATGAACTTGTATTACCTTCTCTGAGAAGCGGCGATGAAAGCATCAACTTTAGGAGCAGCGATGGTGGCACCGAGAAGCAGAGCCCCAACTGCAAAACCCGCAATTTCGTTTGATGTTAAGCTCTGCATCGTCTTCTTCGTTTCTCTCCTCTTCTCACCTTCTTCATATTAACTAATATAAATATATAACTTATCCTTGTTTACACAAATGGCCTATTAGCTCAGTTGGTTAGAGCGTCGTGCTAATAACGCGAAGGTCACAGGTTCGATCCCTGTATAGGCCACTATTATGCATTTTGTTTCTCTCTATTTTTTTTTTATTAATTTTCATTTTCATTTTGATATCACCAATTTCAATCCCAAAGTAACATAAATGACAAATCCTTCGTATGGTTTGTAGGGTTTAAACTACCTGACTCCGTACGGCTTCTTTTACCTTTCTTTCTCTCTGAAACTGCAACAAATGAGAAACGATAGGGTTTCTTCAAGCTTCACTCAAGCAAGTCCATAAGTGTCGATGCCTTTATCCACATATCAATAGCTTCAAATTTCTTGATATACCGTTCGGGTTACAGATTCATTTTCTAAATATTTCCCCACTAAAGAGGAAAATCTGAGATCAGCAATGGAAACATTCTAAATGATTATACTGTTATTATGGAAGGAGAAGCTGAGATTCTAATGCACAAGAAGAATCAAGTCTTTTTCAACAAAGCCCAGGTTCCATTTTTACCTTTTTTTTTGTTGCTATTGAATTTGATTTGCTGCAAAGGTTCTTCCTTTTTGGTAATAATTTATTGAATTACATCAAGAGCAATCTTAAGATTGATCAAGTATTACTTTTGAGCATTTAATCTCTGTTGGATATTTCAAATATAGTGCTTTAGCCTTTTTAATGTTTTGAGTTAGTGTTATTTTGTGTTAGTGCCAGTCAGAAACTATAAGAAGTTTAAAGACAAATGTTCCCAAATCCTTCTGAGCAATTCGAGCACACTCTTATAAGATAACGTTTTTATTGTTTGAATCCATATGGATATACGTGTGAGCTAAACTAATTGCTTATTGGTTTCCTATCCACTGAAAGGGAAATATTGTCATGAGATGGCTTTGCGTATCCTCCTGGCCAGCATCGAGGTAAATTTTTTGCTTCTGCGTTTAATCAAATACCGTTGAACTGATTCACTCGCACCATATCTTCCAGGCTTTGATTGTTTTTAAGATGCTCTATTACTATTTCTTTTCTAAAAGCTTTTCTTTTCAATCTATTGACTTTGGTCATATTGTGGTTTTGCAGAGCCACGCAAATCGCTACAAGCGGTATATTGTTCCAGTTCTATTAGTCCAAATGGTTTCTATGTCCGTGTTTACACGTGACTGACGTGAGTTTTCCTTTCTTTTCAAACACGTCCTCTCAGCTAGAGGCAAGTAAAGATTGAAGCTTTATGAAATGCAGTTCGGCGAGTGCTATGAAGAATACTCCTCTAAAGCTGTCATATGTCTATCAATGCATTGGTTGTGATTCCTTTCATCTTCAACCTGTTGGAAGATCTCTCTCTAAGGTTTCGTTTCTGTCTCCCTACATAGTTAGTTTAGTTAGTTTCTGAAAACCATCTTTTTTTGAGAATCCTCTTCTATAAATTTTTACAGCATAACAGTGTGAGGTATCTACCAGGAGTTGGTCCTGTTGTTCCTCAGGATTGCACTCATTGTGGAAAGAAATATAACATGGGTGGGCCGATATGGTCTGCTCCAATGCACGATCAAGAATGGGTGACTTCGATACTTAACGGTGTTATATCCATGAAAGACAGATATCCTGCCTGTGAGTGAATCTGCGCTGTTCTTACCACAAACTCAGAGACAAAACTCTCCTCCAAACTCTGAAATTTTCAGTTTTTGGTTTGGGTCAATTTCTCTAAACCTCTATTTGCTTGGCTTGTCTCCAGGAATTGCCTGATGTTCCGCTCTTTTTGAGCCTTCATAGTCTCTCTGCAACGCTAAAATGTACTTCACCATCAGCTGCTTTGTTTCGATCAGCGGTAATCAATGCAAAGTACCGTGTCTCGGGGTCCCATGTGAACCCGCTCGGGATAAAAACTGATGCTCCAATGGAGATTATCTGAGACATCATGCGGTGCTGAGTAAACAGTCTTTGTTTCTTCATTTTCCTCAAGTAAGTCTACTGGCATAAAGTTTTGTTTTTCTCGGTGATAGTGAGTGAACTGTTTTAATTGTAGGTGAAAAATCATCCCATTTAAACCGCAATCACCTGATCACCCCGGAAGTGTGATTCTATCTAAAGAACCATCGCATCAGGTCTCTCTATAGCTTACTATTGTTCTAATGCTTCATTCCTAGATTTGATGAAGTGGAGGAAGCTGAATAAATTTCAATGTTTGAATCTCTAAACTCTGTTTTTTTTGGACAGGCTGACTTTCCGCGCCACATTGGTTCTCTTAGCAAAGCACAGGCGAAGAAAGTAGCCCGGTTTCTACCAAACCCAGAGAAGCATTGGGGTCCAAAGATAAGTGCTGGTCGTACAATCACAAGCAAACACGTGTCGCTTTTTGGTCATGAAGCAGTTAACGATCATCTCAACGGCCATCACAAGTAAGCAGGAGCCCAAGAAGAAGAAGAGCAGCAAGAAGATATCATTGATGACGAGCCAGACCTGAAACGTCAAAAGACAACACAGGATTTTGCCTCAACATCATAGGGCTTATATGTTTACACAAGAACTTTTACCTTTTGGTTTGGAAAAGATTTACCCTTTTTTAAAAAATCTAAGCACTTGATCATTTTTGTAGACTTACAAGTTCCAACAAACAATTAAGAAGTCTAAATGGATTCTTCAGATCTGTTTGCGACTAATTCAAGGATCCACGACTTTTAGCTAACCCACTAGTGATTAGTGGCGTGATTGTACATTTCCATGTTGTTTTTCATCACCACAAATTTGATACGTTTCAGTAGTTTATGATTTTCATTGTTACTTCTTGTTTCTTCGGCCATTCTATATGATAGATCCATAAAAGAAAAATAAAAAACGTTGTTATATGAATTGGGAAAGTAGTATCTATCATCTTAAGCTCTCTGAATCTGAAATCTGTATAAAAAAAACAGATCTATTAACAAAAAGTCGTTGTAGTATAGTGGTAAGTATTCCCGCCTGTCACGCGGGTGACCCGGGTTCGATCCCCGGCAACGGCGTAATTTTTTAATTTCCTCACTTTTATTACCCCTATTAACTTCATAAAACTTTTAATTATTACGTGGCGCAATCTTAGCCCACGAGTGTAAGTTATATAAGATACACGTCACAATATTATAATCTTTTGTATATAAATACGAATCTTTTCAGCATCCTGCCCCAAAATTTCTCCGTGTTGTTGACCCTTTCACTCTCAAAACTCAGCAATGTCATCAGCGGCTTTGTTCATTAACGTCGAAGCAGAGGAAGAAGGCGGTGGTGATAGCTCAATCGGCAGGGAAGTTTCTCAATCTGGTATCCCACCTGATGGAGAAGCTACGAGCATGTTCGACTGTTTCCCTCCGTTTAATCAGAGGGAAATCGGCAATTTCGATCCATGTTTCCTTTTCCCAGAGTCGAAATCAGACTCAGGATCGGCTTTTGTGGATTCAGAACCTGAATTCATCTATTTCTTTGATCGAAAGTCGTACGAGGTCGACACGATCGGCGAATTTTACATAAGACCGAATCAGAGGGTAAGTACTTCTGGTGCTGCCGATATCTGGGGATTTCACGAAACGTAGGAGGATATAGAATTAGGGCTTGGAATCGGAATCGGATCCGGGTCAGTTACATGGTGGGGTTTGGGAATCATATGGAGATTGATATGGGTCGGGTCGAAGTTTGTCCGGGTCTTAGTCCTGTTGGGGAAGCGATGGTAGCTGATGAAGAAGTGGAATGGGAGGATTTGTAGAACGCGATCAATTGGGTTCCAGGACCTGCCCAAACTAGTTTTTTAGTCTGGAAGAAGAAGAAGAAGAAGAAGAAGATCAAGATTTAGTAGATTGGCAGGTTTTTGGTAGCTGTTAACAATGTTGGTGTTTTGGAAGAATCTGAAGATATCATGGTAGACGCTACCGCTGGTCTTATGGATTTGGATTTGGGTGTTTATCTAGCTACAATAGATGAAGATTATGGAGATTACAATGCTCCATAGAACAAATGTTTGATAACGAGGATGCAATCATGGGAAGTCCTCCCGCATCTAAAACCGTAGTAGATGATCTTCCTGTTGTTGAAATTACCTCTGAAGAATTGAGTAATGGTAATTTCATTTTCTGTGCAATCTGCTAAGATGATATTGTGGTTGAGGAGAAAGTTAAGAGGCTTCCTGATAAGCATTACTATCATGGAGAGTGTATTATGTCCGGTTTGTCGGTATGAGCTACCTACTGGTGATCTTGAGTATGAAATGATTAGGAGATTACAAAGGGCACGGTAGCAGCGATGATGATGTTCGGATGGATGAAGTGATTGTGATTTACATTCGGTAATGCCTCATCGGTAACGATCTGTTCCTGGATGATATTATGTACATATCGGTTCTAGTTCAAAGGAAAAATATATAGTTATTAATCTTATAGACTCGGTCAGTTTGTTTAGAGGAATTGTCGATCTGACTTTAATTAGTTCTATTTATGATTTTTTTAGATGTGATTTGATGCTTCTTCAAGAGTATTTTTAGATTTATCAATCAAGATTATACAAATTCCACTGCATTATTCTAATGTGAACGTGAAAACTTGATCAATATGCGATGTATGGAAAGTGAGAAGCTCCTTCATGATTTCACCAAATAAGCACGCCGTAGACAGTTTGGTTTTATGTGAGATGTTGCGATAGTTAATCCGATTCATCATGTGCCTCTGTGACCAGCTTTTGATTAAACCAAATACATAAAAAATGATGGATTTGGTCCGGTTAACGTTGTCTTGTCAGAATTGGTCTAGCATGGGCCGGATCTAAATCATCATGCGGGATATTAGACTCATTGTGGACTCTACAAAGTACAAACACTTGTAAGAATTATACGGTATCTAAAGTAACATACATTTTCATCGTATCGTGTTTGTCCGTTCTGACAGCTCTAATGATTAGTAAAGATCTGTTATTTGAAATATCCAAAGGTATGGGATGAGATAGTTCGGATAATAGCCTAATGGGTAAGATGGATTGCTAAATAAACAAACTCTCACTAAATCACATAAATGGTCGATTCCGGTTCAAAAATTTTAAGTAATTTCGGATAATATATACTATTTTATAGTTTTTTACAATCTAAACCTGCACTAATCAGATCAAGGCTAGATTCAACTTAGGATGTTTTACGTAATTTCGGATAATTTCTAATATTTTTGGATTTTTTTTGACAATTTCAAAATTTTAATACATATCATTTAATTTGGATATTCACACGGCCATACTTTTCAAGTAAAAGTGAGCTAGTGATAAGATATGATACCTCTTGGAAGGTTAGTTATAAGACTCATTAAATCCTTTTGGTTTCAATCTTACATAAGGAGGGGATGATGTGCATTTTCTCATATACGTACATTTAACTTGTAGCTTTTAAACTGAGAAGATTATGATCATGACGTAAAGACTTTGTGCTTTAGAGTTTAGTTCAAAAAAAAATCTACTTCAACTTTGAACCGAAGCCCGCTAAAAGTAAGATAAAAAACTAAAGTTAATAGTCATTTTCACATGGGAGTGGCTGGCTCCTTTCTCTATTGCGACTCTACATTCCTAAAGAGCCAAACTTCAAGTGTCGATTTTTTCTTTTTCATGATCGTGGCAAAACTTTTTTTCTGGCTCTTGGACACCCATTTGGCTCAACACTATTTGCTTATCCTCATATGCAATAATCATGTCTCTTGTCTCTTTCCATGTAACAAATACGCCACAGAAATTTTCTAAGCTTTCTATAAAATATAAGCTTCTCTTTGAAATAGAAAGTTTTAACCATGTGCACCAGACACTAGTTGTTCACATCAACCATAGTTACAAATAATGTATTTAAAATTTGTCAAGAACTTCCATGTCCCGTTCGTAAAATATTTGGAGTTTAAAAGAAAATGGATTGTTTAAAATCATGTGCATCTTATGATTAATCCGACGCCATGGTGTAGACATATGAAGTCTATTAGTTAGCACTCATTCAGACAGCTCAATTACACAAAAATATCTTTAAATGACTAAACATTTTTGACGTTTCATACTTTATTTGTGTGGATATGTTTCGACTAAACGGTTTCAAATAAGTGAATTGCCAAAAAGAAAGAAATAAAATAAAACGTATTGTAGTTGGAGTGGGTGAATAACATCACATCAAAATAAATTCATCACACCATTTGAATGTTTCATTTGATAATTATTACCTCAATCATTTTGGGATTGAAAATTGAGCTCAAGTCTTCAAGTCTTTAGTGACGTTCTCCCACTTTGTTTTCTTGTCTCTTAGGATTCTCTCTCTCTCTCTCTCTCTTTTCTCCTTAAGGTACATTGATTTCTAAACCAAAATGCACATCAACTACTCGCAAGCAATAACCAGAGTGACAAGATTGTAGTAGGCAAAAATATATATAACGTAAATACAAGTTCATACTAACTAATAATCGAAAACACTAAACAAGAAGTCAATAACGGAACTAAAATTCTAATAGGCAAAAATATAACCTAGATATATAAAAATTCATACTGATTAATATCATACAACAATCATATGAATTTCAATAGCAAGAATATAACCTAGTTTGGTACCCCAAAAAAAAAAAACTCGTACTAATTAACTCATGTAACAGCAAAACAATAACTTCAACTTAAATTAAATCCAAACTGATTGGTTAACTACAATGTACGTAACATCCACAATGTAACCACATTTATAGATTGTGTGAACTGCATATATCTTTGCACTTGATCATCGCGTACCAAGCTTTTGTGATTGTGTTAGGCATTTAAATTTGCATGGGGGAAATTTGTTATCTTAGTATTGTCTTCATACTCAAATAGTAATTTATCTGGCTTTGATACCTAAACACCATAATACTTTAAAAAACTAAAAATATCTCAAAAATTAAAATAAACTACGGACAACATTATTAGGCAACGACAAGTCGGTTATTTAAAAATTTAAACTTTTTGCTAGTCATATTAAAATTAATAGCACAATCCTTTATCCCTATATTTCTTTAAAAAAATTTCACTTGAAGAAAAGTAGACTACGTACCCGTGATTAAACAAATAAACTAGTAACTAAAAAGTAAGATTTTTGTTAGAATGTAGTTTTCCACTATTTGTGAAGATAGTAGTTATACTGATCAAGTTTAGAGAAACTGAACGCAAAGATTAATAAAAACTTAGGCATACATATTAATCAAAATATATTTGTGAGTACTATCTCCAGGGTCGTGTTTATAGTTTTTGAGACTTAAGGCCAAAAAAAAAAATCATTTATAAGTCTTTTTGGTAAAATATTTGTTGTAACTAAAATTTAACATATACTTTTGTAATAAATTAAAAATAATAAACACTATTTTTAATCTATGAAAATAATTTTTTTACTATTTTCTTGAGTATAAAATAATTTATACTATTTTTCTTTGATTTTTTAGTTCACACTATTTTAATCTATAAAATACTAATATTTAGCATAAATTTTATAAACTATCAGAAATGATTAACACTATTTATATATGAAATAGAATTTTAAATTCATTAAAATAACACTAAAATATATATATATTTGCGAATATATCAAATAAAATTTTAAAATTTGGAGGCTCTAAAAATTGTTTAATATTTGGGGGCGTAAGGCGAATGCTTTTTCCCTTTCATAGTCTCGCCTCTCTATCTTTATTAATTTGACAAAATAGATAGAATGATTTAAAAATACGAATGAAAATACAAAGTATAAGAATGAAAATGGGTATATATTTATAAACTATTGATAAAAATAAAAGTTGTGGAATTATAAAAATAAAAGGTGTGCTGATACAAGTTATTGGCTTATCCTTAATCCACCAATCAGTTGGACCATCATGACATCATCTATTTTTCATTAAAACAGTTTTACAACAGATTATTATGTTGATAATTTACATTTCGGAGTTTGCTTAACGAAGAAGATCAATGAATCTAAGAAAAAAAGCAAGAATATATATTTTCTACAAGAGTCAAAACCGTTTTAATACAATTTTTTGTTTTATTGGAATAAATGTGGATAAAGATAATTCCATATGTGGTTTTAGACTTATAGTTTTATAAGCTAGAAGAGCATATTTAGGTACTACAAAACTCATTTTGACCCAAAAAAAAAAGGTACTACAAAATTTTCACATGGTAATTACTGATTGATTACCTTAGTTACGTTTTATAAAATTTGATTTTCTTAACAAAATAGAAGATTTAACTTCTAAGGAATTTCTTTGGTAAAGAATTGAAAAATCGAGGTAGGCCAATATCAGGTGATAGTGTACATTGATGGGACCCAAAACAATGAGACATTCAAAAACACTTTAATAGTTTATGATCCAACGAAACGTATTGTTAAAAGAACATTAGATAAAGGAAACACTAAGAAAAAGCAAATTGGAAAAAAAGTAAAAAAGATAAAATAAGAAAAAAGATTTGTGGCTGTGGCGAGAAGGACAAACCGTGCAACGGACATGAAACTGAAATAAAGAGAAATAAACTTTGTCTGAATGATATGACTTGATGGGTGTGTATTTGCGGTTTGTTTGACCAACACAGCCACACTTCATTCAACACTCAATAGTCACTGAATTTTACAAATTATGCAATTTGAAAGTTTAAGTCAGTTCAAATTACGCAATTTGAGGGCTCATTTCTCGTTATGCCATGACGACGCCTTACCAGTACAAACCTAAGCCAACTCGAGAACGAACTAGACGGTACAGAGAATAAAACCAAGTCTATGACACTACAATACCGATGTTACTTGGAGAAATCCATCGAGAATTTATCGGTACACCAAATCATCAAAAGGAGCAAATACAAGAAGAATATTTTGCAGCAAAGTGTTGTTCATTGAAGAAGAAAGATCTGGCAAAACATTTCAAGCATCAAGCGAGAAGGTTCTACGCTCTAAACGGACTCAACAATCCGAGCTTGAAGCACGTCTACCTCTCATCAATAGACGAATATCTAAGCCAGCAAACCAAACTCTACATCAGAGATCAAGGTCAGACGGTTGAAGAAATCTCAATCGGTCAAATTCAACAATACATCAATCGGACCCTTGACAAGTTATGCAAACAGAAAGAGTTTTGGATGGAATTCATGGATAAGTCTAAACAACTATCCAAGATTTGTGCAAGGCCAGACCTATCAATCAAATGTTCAAAATCAAAAAAGACATGTTCTTGCAACACCAGACACAAACACAGAAAGCAAAGAAGAGCAACACGAAGAGACAACTTTAAAGGTTTCCGACGCAGACGATTTTTCAAGAAGAAAACGAGCTTTCGAAAGTCAACCAAGTGTTTTCTTTGTCACAAAGAAGGACACTACTCCAAGAACTGCCCGAACAAGTCAACGAAGAAAAGGCAGTATCTCATCAGCTCAATATCACGCATAGCGCCGGATATCGACCTCGAAAATCATGATCTCGAATCCGTCCTATCTTACGACAGTGATGACAATGAAGCAATATGTGGATACTCCGACTATGATACTTCCTCAGAAACTTCAGATGAAGAAGCATTTGATGATTGTTGTTTCAAGATTTGTCAGATACCGCAACAAGAAGATATCATGACAATTCCACACCTGCCGGTCACAATCTTTGATCCAACAGAAGCTGAAGATCCAATCCATGTCATTGCATTCATCGACACTGGAGCTCACACGTCGATACTAAATCCAAAGATTCTACCTCCATCGATGTGGACACCATTTGAGCAAGAATTCAGAGTGGCAAACTCAGGAGCTTTAAAAATCAAACTCAAGTCCAAGCCTATTACAATCGAAGTTTTCCCTGGATGCCATTTCACTACAGAAGTCCTCGGATCATCCGCACCCGGAAAAGATCTAATTCTTGGATGGGATTCCTACAATATACTGAAGAAAAGGTTTGATATTTCAATCGAACTAGGAGGAATCAAATGGAAAGGACTATTCAAGGCTTTCACAACATTGCATAGGTTATTTGCAATAGAAAATCCTATCGCTCCAACATTTGAAGAAATCAAAAAGGAGATTGCAGATTCACATGTTGAATTTCTGACGAAATGCAAAACTCCTCTATGGCTAAACCAAGACTTCTTTGTATCACTTCCGTTCAAAGAAAAGATGGCAACAACTCCTACTAAAGCGAGTCACGCAGGAATGTCTCCAGCTCTACTGCAACAAGCCGACGAATGCGACCAACTAATCCGACAAGGAATAGTCTCCTCAACTAACTCACCATGGGCGTGCAAAGCATTCTACGTCAACAACCAAGCCGAACAAGCACGAGGAAAGCTAAGACTGGTAATTGATTACAAGCCACTGAATCAATACCTTCAAGACATCAAGTTCCCATTACCGAACAAAAGATCGCTGCTCCAACATCTCTCAAGAGCAACAATATTCTCCAAATTCGACCTCAAGTCAGGATTTTGGCAACTCGGTGTTCAACCTGAAGATCAATACAAAACAGCGTTCTGCCTATCGAACCGCCACTTACAATGGAAGGTTCTACCCTTTGGTCTGAAGACAGCACCATCGCTGTTCCAACAGGCGATGCTAAGGATATTCAAACCGCTGATACATACGGTGTTAATCTACATCGATGACATTCTACTGTTTTCAACTACAGAAGAAGATCATATCAGAGACCTTCAGAAATTCCACGAAATCGTGAAATCATATGGTATCATGCTTTCGGCCCGAAAGATGATCATAGCCCAATCCAGTATCGAATTTCTTGGAATGGAAATTACTCAAGGACAGTTCGCAGCCCAAGCCCATCTAGCTACAGAACTTCTGAGCTTCCCAGAAGAAAATCTGACAAAGCGACAAATTCAGCAATTCCTTGGTGTAATCAACTATCTAGGCGACTTTATCCCGCAACTTTCGCAGCTGACTCATCCACTACGAAAGATGTTGATAAAGAATCCTCAACAGTGGACAAAACGACAAACTGAAGCTGTCAGACACCTAAAAAGGAGATTCAGAAGCTACCTCCTTTAAAGATTCCCTTTACGGGAACACGAGTTCTACAGACTGACGCAAGTGACAAATACTGGGGTGCAGTATTACTTGAAGAAGAAAATGGAAAAAGACAAATATGTGGATACAAAAGTGGACGCTTTAAAGATTCAGAGATGCACTATCACTCAACGTTCAAAGAGATCTTAGCCGTCAAAAGAGCAATCGAAAAGTTTGAATTTCATCTGATAGGACATAAATTTCGAATCGAAATGGATATGTCTTCTTTTCCGAAGATGTTACAATTCAAGCAGAAGATGGTCCCGCATCAACAACTCTTACGATGGAGTGAATGGTTTTCAAAGTACGACTTCGACACCGTCTATTTAAAGGGCACGAAGAACATTCTCGCCGATATGCTCAGCAGAAAGCCTCTCCAAGGCATAAACATCATGGCGAGTTCTTCATCATCAAAGACACATTATGACTTCGACAACAACATGCCAAAAGACGTGAAGCCTCTCATCACAAAAGGACATTTTCGAGAAACTTTGCGAAACAGGATATTCCACTACCAATCAATCATCTTAACAAACCACGGGCTCTACGGAAGATACATTGCACCGCTAGGCATTCATCCCGACTACCCGTTCGCTCATCTGTACAGGATCGAGAACAAATATATGCCGGAAGAAGTTCTCTGTTTCCTCTGGTATCTCTATGCAGTATACACTATTGGTATCTCATTCGATATCAAATGGTTATACCAATACGTCAACGAACAACAAGGTCAACAAGAAGGACTTTCAACATTCCTCACATGGTTCAACCTGCTAGTCAACTGGAGTGGCAAGCTACGAAATTCAGCAAAATCGATGCAAATCCCCTACAAGAAACTCAAAGAACCAGGTGGTCTAAATACTTTCTTTAGTCCACACACTATCTATTTCTTCCATCGACCAATTCAAGTCAACGACAGAACTGCAAAGGTTCACGCACTACCCAACCTCATTCATCACAAGGATTTCAAGCATGGAATCAGACCAGACTTCAACGTTCGCGATAATGCTCTATATGAAGAGTTTCAGACTCATGCATTCCGCCTCAACAATGCTCGACAGACATTTCACATCCCGTTCAACCAGAACTGGTCCTACTATTCCATCGACTATCAAATGAGTCTCGACGAGGATCTACAATTCTTCATGTCTAATGAAGAAAAACGTCATTTCAAAGCAGCAAAACCAGAACCATCCTCACCAAGCTGTCCAGCAGAATACTTCCAAGACGCTCAGTCACCAGACGATAATCCTGTTATGGATCTCGATGAAATCGGACGAGAGTTCAATATTAACGTTAATATGGACTCCCCCGAAGACTTCTCTGAGCCAGAACCACAATATAAGTGCCCGGGAACAGAGTACGGATGTTGCACGAAGAACATTGAAGATTTCGAGATGAATCATTGAGTAAGCTTGATGATTAATTATGTATAATTATTATGTTAAATAAATAATGTCAGCATAATGTCAATATGATATCAGCATGATATTAGTGTGATATAAGTATGATGTCATCGCTGATGTAAACGATGATGTAATATATAAGTAGTGTGATGTAAGCGATGATGTAATCATGATGTAAACATGATATCATCGCTGAGGTAAGCGCTTATGTCAGCGTCTTCACCTCCCCCTATAAATATGTGTGCTTCCCCATTGTAAAAAACACATCGAGAAATAATAAAAACTTCTCTCTAAAATTTTCTCTCTCTAAACATGTTCTAAATCTCTCTAAGTTTTCTGAACTTCAATAGATCTTCATAAGCTTTGTTTCTTTCTTTTCATTCATAAGTTGACGATCTGCTTCTATGGCTTAATTTTCGGCGGAAACTCCGGTGGTCTTTGTAAGAATTTTCCGGTAGATCAACACGACGGTTTGATCTTACGGTAACCAACACGACTTTCGTGGGGTGGCGTGGGTATTGGATCCAAATTGAGACGGCTTGAGCCATGGCTGAGTAGCGCCTACGATGCTCGCTGTAACCTAGAGCCCATAAACCCCCTCGCTTTGTCAATACGGTTAGCGTGAGATCCGACTTAGTCAATACGGTCTATCGTTGGGTTCTTGCTTAGTTCATCGTGGGTTCTCCCTCGTCTGTTATGTTATGGTATCAGAGCCTAGACTTATGTTTTGATGGAATGAATCATTGTTTATGAATGATCGATTTGAATGTTCTGGAAAACTATTTTCTAATCATGTCTATTTCCGAAAATTCCGTTCTTGATTCCCAGTTTGCTATTTCTACTTTACCAAAAAATAAAAACCAAAATAAAAATCGTTCTTCTTTTCCTACTATAAACTCTTTATATGAAATCGAGTATGTTCCAGGGGATCAACGTCTCCCAGAAACTACTCTTCCTCTTGTAAATCCATATGAAATCTTTTCCAAGAAGCCAAGTGCTTTTTCGGTAAACGGAGTTCGACAGCTCATCCGACCATCCTCACACAGGAAGGTTCGTGAATATGTGCAGTCAAGCAAATTCTCATCTTGCCAAGTTCCAGCTACAGAAGAGGAGCAGTTCATATCGCTCAATCTTCCAGAGAATCTACCACAACTATGGCAACACCAAGGCTATACACATCTACACTTCGGAGTAGTTCGTATCGGTCTGACCTTACATGCACGAAAAGGTCTACCAGTCTACGCGAGAATTGCCCTGCTCGACTCAAGATTAAAGTCTTACCAGCAAGCATGCATTAGAACGGTACAGACAACGTTAAACGCCGGAACAGTGTTTATTACATTGTTTCCAAACTTTAATGTTTCTTTACAAGATCCACATCTTTTAAAGACTTTAAAGGTCCAACTACAACTCACTGGAGCCAGAATGAAAGAAGATAGTATCATGGCGACTATTCATCATCAAATAGTCTATCGGGTTCAAGACCATGCTCTTGATCTCATCCTGCCATCCTCTGACGAAGCACTCTACCTTGAAGTCACGTCAGCATCACAAGCTCCAAACGCTGTCCAAATTCCTCGACAAATATCTCGAGAAGAACTCATCCAGCAGCTACCAGATAAATGGATAACTAGCTACGAAAAGCTACATCAATCGGCCCAAACTCCGATTCAACTATCTGAAGCTAGCTTTCACACACGAAACGACGGTACAACCGAAATCAAGTTCGAGAAACCAAGATCATCCTCGTTTCGCAAACAGCTGTTCACTCAGTTCTCTATTAGAATTGATGAACACGAGTTCTACGGTCCATACAAAGAACAGATACCAAAACCAATATCCTTTGGTCAAGACGGCTCTGTCGTATTCCCGTTCAAGGACGAAAACGGTCATCAATACTTTGATGTCTGTTCATGTTCAGCATGTATGGATGCCGATTACGAATCTGATGAAGAAATCCGACAAAGAAGAAGAAAAAAGAAGGATCCTCTCTATCGAAGATATCTTAATGGCGATCCTACAGTCAGCACTTTAGGCGAAGGAACCGGAAGATACGAATTCTTGGTCCAATATTCGGACAAGAAGAAGGAGAAAGAAATCATGATGATGAGTCCAGACGACTTCCCTCCTTTTCCCCCGCCTGAAGACTTCACAAGAAATAACATAGCGCATAGTCCAAAGATAGTATCGAAAGCTATCAATTCATCCGGACTAGAGCAATTAAGCCAAGGAGAAAAGGTCCTCAACTGGCAAACAGAAAACGCTATCGCTCAAAACCATATTTTGAGCAACATGAACCAGAAGTTTGACCAGATGAATAAAGACTATGACAGAAGACTAACGTCTCTCACTAAGTCAATCGCAGAAATCAATGCTCGACTCGAAACGCTCCACCATGAGATGCTAACAATGTCAAAGCAAATGATGGTTAATACTTCACAGTTTCAGAGCAGAGAAGCCGAGATGAATAATCTCAAGTTCTAGTTAAAAGATCTGCTGAAATACTTTGAGAGCATGCAGCAACAAAGGCCGTCAGAAACGTATTACCCTTCCTATGGAAATACGTTCTTGAGCACTCCAATGCCTCAAACATCCTATTCTCCAGGATCCCTTTTTGGAGGTCAAAGTCAAAGGCCAAAGACATCCTCACCAGGATTCTTATCATCCGATGAAGCGCTCATTTCTCGTTATGCCATGACGACGCCTTACCAGTACAAACCTAAGCCAACTCGAGAACGAACTAGACGGTACAGAGAACCTGAAGTTCAAACCAAGCAAGCGCGAACACCTACACTTACTTCATCTCACTCGAGCCAAGATTCCCTTGATGATCGCAAGAAGAAGGGAAAAGATAAAGACATTGGAATCATCGAATTCTCGATGACCAATCTGCTCAACGACATGGCAAATCAAGCTCAAACGGCAGCACAAACCCAATCAGCTAACAAGACAGTGCAAAAGCCTGAAACAAAACAGGCATACTCTTCGCAACCAGTGGAGACAACGAAATCACCAACCCCGATAATAGAGCACTACTCGGACACGAATTCAACTGAGTCGCAAACCGAATCAGAAGAAGAATCAATGCTGAAACAATTTGCTATCGGAGAAAGTTCTTATACACCCAAGCGAGAGCCAAGTGTAAACGAAGTTTTCTCAAGCGATGAAGAGATGAATTATCAACATTTTCAAGAACACAAAAAGCCAGAAAAGCAATTCGCTTCAAAAGTCATGACGTTTACGTTCGACGATATTCCGTTCGAGAAATGGAAAGAACGTCTTGACGAGTTTCACGCTTGGATGAATTCTGAAGCACTAACTTCGACAACGTACGCTGTCATCCAACAATTTACTGCAAGGCTTTCTGGAGCCCTCAAAGAATGGTGGAACTCACTCGGTGATATTGGATCCTAATTGAGACGGCTTGAGCCATGGTGAGTTAGTTGATGAGACTATTCCTTGTCGGATTAGTTGGTCGCATTCGTCGTTAGTTCATCGTGGGTTCTCCCTCGTCTGTTATGTTATGGTATGAATCATTGTTTTTATTATGGTATCAGAGCCTAGACTTATGTTTTGATGGAATGAATCATTGTTTATGAATGATTGATTTGAATGTTCTGGAAAACTATTTTCTAATCATGTCTATTTCCGAAAATTCCGTTCTTGATTCCCAGTTTGCTATTTCTACTTTACCAAAAAATAAAAACCAAAATAAAAATCGTTCTTCTTTTCCTACTATAAACTCTTTATATGAAATCGAATATGTTCCAGGGGATCAACGTCTCCCAGAAACTACTCTTTCTCTTGTAAATCCATATGAAATCTTTTCCAAGAAGCCAAGTGCTTTTTCGGTAAACGGAGTTCGACAGCTCATCCGACCATCCTCACACAGGAAGGTTCGTGAATATGTGCAGTCAAGCAAATTCTCATCTTGCCAAGTTCCAGCTACAGAAGAGGAGCAGTTCATATCGCTCAATCTTCCAGAGAATCTACCACAACTATGGCAACACCAAGGCTATACGCATCTACACTTCGGAGTAGTTCGTATCGGTCTGACCTTACATGCACGAAAAGGTCTACCAGTCTACGCGAGAATTGCCCTGCTCGACTCAAGATTAAAGTCTTACCAGCAAGCATGCATTGGAACGGTACAGACAACGTTAAACGCCGGAACAGTGTTCATTACATTGTTTCCAAACTTTAATGTTTCTTTACAAGATCCACATCTTTTAAAGACTTTAAAGGTCCAACTACAACTCACTGGAGCCAGAATGAAAGAAGATAGTATCATGGTGACTATTCATCATCAAATAGTCTATCGGGTTCAAGACCATGCTCTTGATCTCATCCTGCCATCCTCTGACGAAGCACTCTACCTTGAAGTCACGTCAGCATCACAAGCTCCAAACGCTGTCCAGATTCCTCGACAAATATCTCGAGAAGAACTCATCCAGCAGCTACCAGATAAATGGATAACTAGCTACGAAAAGCTACATCAATCGGCCCAAACTCCGATTCAACTATCTGAAGCTAGCTTTCACACACGAAACGATGGTACAACCGAAATCAAGTTCGAGAAACCAAGATCATCCTCATTTCGCAAACAGCTGTTCACTCAGTTCTCCATTAGAATTGATGAACACGAGTTCTACGGTCCATACAAAGAACAGATGCCAAAACCAATATCCTTTGGTCAAGACGGCTCTGTCGTATTCCCGTTCAAGGACGAAAACGGTCATCAATACTTTGATGTCTGTTCATGTTCAGCATGTATGGATGCCGATTATGAATCTGATGAAGAAATCCGACAAAGAAGAAGAAAAAAGAAGGATCCTCTCTATCGAAGATATCTTAATGGCGATCCTACAGTCGGCACTTTAGGCGAAGGAACCGGAAGATACGAATTCTTGGTCCAATATTCGGACAAGAAGAAGGAGAAAGAAATCATGATGATGAGTCCAGACGACTTCCCTCCTTTTCCCCCGCCTGAAGACTTCACAAGAAATAACATAGCGCATAGTCCAAAGATAGTATCGAAAGCTATCAATTCGTAGCTTGCCACTCCAGTTGACTAGCGGGTTGAACCATGTGAGGAATGTTGAAAGTCCTTCTTGTTGACCTTGTTGTTCGTTGACGTATTGGTATAACCATTTGATATCGAATGAGATACCAATAGTGTATACTGCACAGAGATACCAGAGGAAACAGAGAACTTCTTCCGGCATATATTTGTTCTCGATCCTGTACAGATGAGCGAACGGGTAGTCGGGATGAATGCCTAGCGGTGCAATGTATCTTCCGTAGAGCCCGTGGTTTGTTAAGATGATTGATTGGTAGTGGAATATCCTGTTTCGCAAAGTTTCTCGAAAATGTCCTTTTGTGATGAGAGGCTTCACGTCTTTTGGCATGTTGTTGTCGAAGTCATAATGTGTCTTTGATGATGAAGAACTCGCCATGATGTTTATGCCTTGGAGAGGCTTTCTGCTGAGCATATCGGCGAGAATGTTCTTCGTGCCCTTTAAATAGACGGTGTCGAAGTCGTACTCTGAAACTGTGAAGTATTAACCATCATTTGCTTTGACATTGTTAGCATCTCATGATGGAGCGTTTCGAGTCGAGCATTGATTTCTGCGATTGACTTAGTGAGAGACGTTAGTCTTCTGTCATAGTCTCTATTCATCTGGTCAAACTTCTGGTTCATGTTGCTCAAAATATGGTTTTGAGCGATAGCGTTTTCTGTTTGCCAGTTGAGGACCTTTTCTCCTTGGCTTAATTGCTCTGGTCCGGATGAATTGATAGCTTTCGATACTATCTTTGGACTATGCGCTATGTTATTTCTTGTGAAGTCTTCAGGCGGGAGAAAAGGAGGGAAGTCGTCTGGACTCATCATCATGATTTCTTTCTCCTTCTTCTTGTCCGAATATTGGACCAAGAATTCGTATCTTCCGGTTCCTTCGCCTAAAGTGCCGACTGTAGGATCGCCATTAAGATATCTTCGATAGAGAGGATCCTTCTTTTTTCTTCTTCTTTGTCGGATTTCTTCATCAGATTCGTAATCGGCATCCATACATGCTGAACATGAACAGACATCAAAGTATTGATGACCGTTTTCGTCCTTGAACGGGAATACGACAGAGCCGTCTTGACCAAAGGATATTGGTTTTGGCATCTGTTCTTTGTATGGACCGTAGAACTCGTGTTCATCAATTCTAATGGAGAACTGAGTGAACAGCTGTTTGCGAAACGAGGATGATCTTGGTTTCTCGAACTTGATTTCGGTTGTACCGTCGTTTCGTGTGTGAAAGCTAGCTTCAGATAGTTGAATCGGAGTTTGGGCCGATTGATGTAGCTTTTCATAGCTAGTTATCCATTTATCTGGTAGCTGCTGGATGAGTTCTTCTCGAGATATTTGTCGAGGAATCTGGACAGCGTTTGGAGCTTGTGATGCTGACGTGACTTCAAGGTAGAGTGCTTCGTCAGAGGATGGCAGGATGAGATCAAGAGCATGGTCTTGAACCCGATAGACTATTTGATGATGAATAGTCACCATGATACTATCTTCTTTCATTCTGGCTCCAGTGAGTTGTAGTTGGACCTTTAAAGTCTTTAAAAGATGTGGATCTTGTAAAGAAACATTAAAGTTTGGAAACAATGTAATGAACACTGTTCCGGCGTTTAACGTTGTCTGTACCGTTCCAATGCATGCTTGCTGGTAAGACTTTAATCTTGAGTCGAGCAGGGCAATTCTCGCGTAGACTGGTAGACCTTTTCGTGCATGTAAGGTCAGACCGATACGAACTACTCCGAAGTGTAGATGCGTATAGCCTTGGTGTTGCCATAGTTGTGGTAGATTCTCTGGAAGATTGAGCGATATGAACTGCTCCTCTTCTGTAGCTGGAACTTGGCAAGATGAGAATTTGCTTGACTGCACATATTCACGAACCTTCCTGTGTGAGGATGGTCGGATGAGCTGTCGAACTCCGTTGATCGAAAAAGCACTTGGCTTCTTGGAAAAGATTTCATATGGATTTACAAGAGGAAGAGTAGTTTCTGGGAGACGTTGATCCCCTGGAACATACTCGATTTCATATAAAGAGTTTATAGTAGGAAAAGAAGAACGATTTTTATTTTGGTTTTTATTTTTTGGTAAAGTAGAAATAGCAAACTGGGAATCAAGAACGGAATTTTTGAAAATAGACATGATTAGAAAATAGTTTTCCAGAACATTCAAATCGATCATTCATAAACAATGATTCATTCCATCAAAACATAAGTCTAGGCTCTGATACCATAACATAACAGACGAGGGAGAACCCACGATGAACTAAGCAAGAACCCAACGATTTCTGCTTGAATTGTAACATCTTCGGAAAAGAAGACATATCCATTTCGATTCGAAATTTATGTCCTATCAGATGAAATTCAAACTTTTCGATTGCTCTTTTGACGGCTAAGATCTCTTTGAACGTTGAGTGATAGTGCATCTCTGAATCTTTAAAGCGTCCACTTTTGTATCCACATATTTGTCTTTTTCCATTTTCTTCTTCAAGTAATGTTATCAGATCTTACTTAACTCAAACCCAAAATCCACACTAAACATATTTTCACAGAAATTAATGGTCTCTTTGAATATGTTGTTTCCTCAAATAGTGAGTTTGCATCGCTAAAACAGTTAAACCCGATCCATTAGTAGATTGTATTAGATACTAACTTTCAGTCAACATCCAAAACGTTTACCTAAGACCATCTCTATTGAAGTTTTTTAAATGGAGTTTTTAAAATAAAAAAATATAAAATTAAATAGTAAAAATTATTTGAAATAAGAAACAACTCTTAATTAAAAGCTTTCTTAGCAGAATAAGAAACTCTTTCCCCACATGTCTATTTTTAACTAATTCATCCTTTCTATTAAATTAAAATATTATTTTTTTTAATTTTAAGAAGCTCAATAGAATTTCTCACCAATGATGATGCTCTAAAGGGGACCACTATCAATATGCACATATTTTTAGTTCTTTGCTTTTTTAACAAATGGATTATAATACATCCATGCATGCCTAAGATTTTGGTTATATGTATTTTAAAGAAAGATATGTTTTCATTTTTTTTTTCGAACCATACGTTTTCATATTATAATAAACTAATAGTGGCAAGAAAGAGAAAAAGGGACCAAAGACGATTTCTTCAATTATTAAATGGTTTTCCTAAAAATTATCCATTGCTTATTTTATTCTTTTTCAGTTTAACAAATCTAAAGTCAGGAAACTACAGGACAAAACCCAAATGATTTCTACAATTTGATGTCGCTATATTACAAATTCAGACAGTTTTGCAACGAAATGAGCAGATATGGTAACAGTCATACTTCGTATTCTTGATCAACTAAGGAACATTCGTCTAATTAACATGACTTGGTTGGTTAATTAGCTACAAAAATATTGGTTTTTAGTTTTTAGTCATAACAACGCAAGTGTGTGTGGTTTTAAGTGGTTGTTGAGTCATCAGCTCCCCAAACGTATTATAGCCTTGGCCTTAGCCTTTGTAAGGAACATCATAAAACGACAAGCAAAGCCTGCCTAACTCATCTTGCTTTCCTAGTGCAAGCAAGGAGTTTATTTGGTTTAGTTATCGTTCATAGTGGTATTTTGAGCATATATATGATAAATAAGAGAAGAGTTGAAGTAATAATTAAGTTCTTATATCGACATCATCTTCTCTACATGATTTAATTTAGTGAGATTAAATACATAACACTTGAAAAAGAAAAACCAGTGTATGTGGTCGTATCATGGTTGAAAAATTCATCAAGTGGTTTGATGACCAGATCTTCGAATTTTCAAAAGTAATTTGAATTATGGTTGGTCAGTATGAATGTTCAAATAGCAAGAATAATGGATTATTTTATGGATCTTCAAAATTAGCGGAATCACGATAATAAAAAAGAATCGGAAGAGAAAAAATACTTGAAATGATTTGCGATTAATTTGAAGAGACCGTTAACAATCAGTGGAAATTAAGCATATTTGGGTTTTACGTGTATGGTTGAAATGCAGTATGCCATGATTATGCTAGAGAATAAACGTTTTGAACCTAAAAATATGGATAAAATTATAATTATTTTAGTATGTCAAGTTTTTAGTAAAATTCTAATTTAATAATTATAATATTACTAAACAAAAAAATCAACTATACGTTTTAAATTTTTAATTAACTTTAGCAAATTACAACAATTTTACTTTACTTTGTGTGTGTGAGAAAGTGTAATTTTATATTAGAGAAAACACCACATTTTCAAAGATTTTTTCTAGGACCTCTAAAGTCTAAAGTCTATGCGAAAACCATATAATAACTGATGTTAGTTAAAGAAGAGAAGCAAATCTCAAAGGTCTAAGAGACATATAAGCTTCTTATTTTTCAAGAAGAAAGAAGATGAATTGGTGCATAAGTTTTTGTAGACCTAGAATAAAATATGAAAAACACAAATAGATCATTAAATAAAGAAATATATCCATCCATACATATTATAAACCTTTATAAATTGACTTATATGGGATCATACCACTTTATATACTGGCAAGCAAAAGCACCGTTTCCAAACTAAAATAATTTTGAAACCCCACAACTAGAAACTACAATTTTTTTCTCTCTGATGTAAGCACATAAAGTTGATCCAAAGACTTGATTTTATCCACAATATATACATATTGTACCCGAGTCCTCTATGTCATTATTTTTCAGTCGCATGCATGAACTTCATGATCATGTCCCGTGTATTGTTTGATGCCAATAGATGACCATGGCGCCGTTCTCTCGTATACTCACACGCACCTGATAAAAAAGATGCCACTTGGTTCTGATCTAATATAAGCCATATATATCTTCGTTAGTATCATTGATCAAAAAAGAAACATTCTCTTTAGTAGATATAGCCATCGTATATTTATTTGGCAACTTGTAAGTTTAAAAAATTACTCCAAATTTTGATATGTAATCTCAATAATTGTAAAAACAGATGACCATGCTAATGGCCAATGGGCTATGTCGATTGTCGAAGACATAATCTAAATTATTTTATCAAAAGCAAAACCCTTATATATATATTAGCATGTGTCACGAAAGCCACCAATTTGCAAAAAGGTGTGGTCCACTTTAATGCCTTTCTCTGCTGTATAAACACTCCTTCTCCTCCAATCTCCACCATTAACTCACCCTCTTTGAGCTCTAAAGACAGAGAGAGAGAGAGAGAGAGAGAAATTGACCATGCAGCCAAATTATGATAGCTCAAGTCTTAACAACATGCAACAACAACAAGGCTACTTCCACTTAAACAACTACTGCAACAACTTAAACCCTTCAAATCTCAATCTTATCCAGTACCCTCAAATTCAAGAACTCAATATACAATCTCCGGTAAACAACAACTCTACTGCTTCCGATGAAGCAACCGAAGAAATCTTCGTCCTCAACGAGAGAAAGCAAAGACGTATGGTATCTAACAGAGAGTCAGCAAGAAGGTCAAGAATGAGAAAGCAAAGACACTTAGATGAGCTTCTCTCACAGGTTGCTTGGCTCCGAAGCGAGAACCACCAGCTTCTAGATAAACTTAACCAAGTAACCGACAAAAATGATCATGTTATTCAAGAGAACTTGAGTCTTAAAGAGGAAAACTTGGAGCTTCGACAAGTTATCTCATCCATGAAGAAGATTGGAGGAGCAATCCATGACAAATACTCTTCTTCTTCTATGGATGAATTGGATCAAGACTTCTCTTCTATTACAGATGATCCAAGAACTCATCATCCATCATGATTTGTTCTGATCGAAGAACACTACTTCAAGTTTCTGCCTCTAATCTATCTATTATTTTTTTGGTATCCGCGAAGAATCTCTTTTTTTTTTACGGTTTAACTACGTACCAAAGTTTGAGTTTTCAGCTGTTGTGCCATGAATTAGAAGATTTCTTCATCTGTTTTAGTTGCGTAAACAGATATGAAGATAATTAAGTTATTGTTATTTGTTCTTCCATTATAATATAGTTTTAATGCTGTAACAAGGAATTATTAATTTTCTTGATAATTTTGGAAAAGAAGAGTGTATTTATATTTATACATAGAGAAAGAAAAGAAGACGAACAAATACCACCAACCTGCACCCAACAGAGTAGCCAATTTTCATATAGTTGAATTAAATAAAATTGAATTATTCAGAAGGGTCATCTTGTGATAGTTCTGCATTCTTCGTGAGAATAGTTCGAGGAGGATATGGGAAGAATATATAACATCGATGTGAAGAGAACTTGAATAACATATAAAAAAATATTGTTTAATCTATTTATTGTCAATTAGTTTAGAATTGAAAGGTTATAAAATTTAATATGGTATCAGAGTCCAAACACACGCTATCCCACCAATTTAAAATCTATCTAATCTATCGAAAAGGACTATCTCCAGATATCCAATATTGGACGATAAAATTTTTTTCTTTCTGAAAAACATATAAAAATATAAGCAAATCCACTCATTGCTAATTAATTTTGAGTTCTAAGTTCACACGGAACTTAACATAGTCTGACATGGAAATCTATGAAACTAATTTCTTATCTACTCTTAAGTCTTAACTACGAGTACACATTTTTTCTTGATAAAGAACTAAAGAAAAGTTTTTTACATTCTTTTATATATCTTTGCATGAACGAACATATAATCTACTGATTTGTAGCGCTCTTATTGTTAGTTTGTTACACGCTGAATTACTAATCCAAGTTCAAGTCCTTGTAATAATGTTAATTGGCAAAAAGAAAAAAAAAACAGTAATTTGCATCATTTTGCATTTGCCTCGTTTTTTTTCTCTCTTTTCATTGATGTTAATGTGATGGTACTTGTGAGGAAAAAGTTTTGGCGCGTAAGATTAATTGGGCCTTATATATATACGAATGATCCTTGGTTTCTTAGAGAAAAGTTTTAGAGCGTAAGACTAATTAGGCCTTCAACCTCTGAGCCTAGTGTTTACTTTGGCCCATTAATATTAGTTGCGTCATTGTCGGAATCTCGAGTAGACGTGAAAATTCAAATTCTGATGATCGTCTCTTAAAATTCTAAGGCTTTTCACTCACAATCCCAATTCGTTAGTCTCTCTTTCAAGTTTCAACCCATCACAATCAATCTGGGATAATTTTGGACTAGATTGAGTAAAAGAATTGTGGATTCAATCTGTTGAATTTCACAGTCCTAAACGCCTTAAACCCTAATTCCATATTTAATCAAATGGTCGATGGAATCATCAATTTCGCATTTTTTTCTTCTTCTCAGTTTGATCCAAAATCATCCGAAATTTATTGTGACGAGTTGAAAGTAAGTTCTTTTATCCAAAATCTATTGCTAGGACTTGTAACTAGCCAATTGGGTAACTTTGCGTGAATGTTAGATGGTGTTTGATTCCAATTTGTATGAATGCTAGGGTTTATACTGATCTCTGACTCTCTGTAAAGGATAGAGATGATCAAAAGTTAAGGCGTGTTGAGGATATAGCTGTGCTTGTTGTTCTTTTTTGACATTTCCCATTTGTGGTTCAAAGAAAGATGTCTTTACTTGTTCTTCTTCTTCTCTGCAAATTTGTGGATTTCCTTGAATTTGTTGTAATGGTTGTTTGGAACACCTATCACATCTATAGGCACTCACATGACACTTGAGTTTTTGTTTTTCTGAATTATGTGGAGGAAATTGCTATTTTACTATATGGTCACTGAAGCAATATAAGAATCTGATAAAGCACAGTATCAATTATCTTTGTTAAATTTTTTCTATTAACTCATGCTGTTGTTGCAGACTTTTTCCTACTTCAGATTAAGGAGAACTTTTTTTTTTTGGTTTCTAGCAAAAAGAGTGAGAATCTATGAGGGCCCAAGGACCATGTAAAGCTTTTGATTGTTAGTTTAGGGATGCTTTTCAATTTTCATGGCTGTGAGAAACGATCTGAAATATCCTTAGATTATGGAAAAGTGCAGCAACCTTTTGTCACTTTATGCACTATTCACGTGAAGTCGAGAAAGTCGAGAATCCATCGCTTGATATTAACACTCAGTCAGCTATACGCTTGGTTGTTATTTCTTCTTAAAGTTCTCCAAGCAGAGAACCCATATGACAGGATTTGGTTAACTAATCCAGAGAAAGAGGAATACTAAGTAATAACAGTTTGCCAAAACTACAGACCCATTTGCATAACAGTGGTAATAATCCTTGAAGCTAAGAATTTCACCAAACCTAACAGAATCTCAAACTAAAAGTAATTTACAGCTTGCAATCTAGTCTTTATTTTTCCATAGGAGTATCATAATGAAGGAACAATGCCATATCCTGTGTCGTACATTAGCATTGTGTTGAAACCTTGGTCCTCAACTTCGATTTCTCTACTCTTTGCGAACCGCCCATTGACCCGCGGTCTTCTCTCTGCATATGCCTTCCTTGAAGCATACCTTATTGTCTTCTCAAATTTCCTTGTCTTCTTCTTCTCTCTGTATCTCAGGACCCTGGCTTCTCTGTCCATTGGACTGAGTTGGGTTATCATCTGAATTGGAGGGTCAGGTACTTGGTCTATCGTCCCTTTCTGCGTTCTTGGGTGTGAAGCTGTTGTGTCACGTGCTGTTGACTCCGGCACAACGCCAGTTTCCATTGATAAATTGTGTGCCTAATGATGACAGAAACAAAGATATTCTCAATCCCTCTTGTAAGAGGACTAAAGAGAGTCGATGTATAAAGAAGGATATTGATTTGTGTCCTGCTGCTTATTATTGTGAAGATGCTGAATTGAAGGGGTAACAAATATACAAAAGCCTTACGTTATGGTTAAGGGAACAGCTGTCGTTGTAGTGACTTCCTGAGGAGCCATATTTGACATCGAACTGAAAATTCTGTTGGTTGTGGCGCAGGTGGCCCCTTGATTCTTCAAGTTGAAGCGGAAAAACTCTATCTCCCCCGTAGCTTGTCTGTGGTACGCTGCAGTTTTGTTGGTGTTGATTGTATTGACCTGTGAATTTGTAGTCCATACTCGAGTTGTAATCCACAAGGTCTAGATACTCATCACTAAGCAATAACTCATTGTTCTGGTTATTGTTATTGTGATTGCCACTATTTTTTTCAGAGTTAGGGAACAACCACGAAGCCACCTCCTTGGCATCCTCATCACCTTCTTCACGTCTCTCTTGATCCACCACCGGTATCTTCTCTGGATTGGTCATTGCTGTCTCGCTTTGGTGGTGAGTGGCCTTGAAGCTGAAAGAGTTTCCAGAAATGGGCAGAATTGGAACTCGCTGATGGCGTCTAGCAAGTGGGTTTGCAGAATGAACCTCTGAGTCACAGGCTGTGCATAGAGATGCATCATCTGCCTCACATAGAAAAGCAGCTGGAGAACGCTCACATGATTCGCAGACTTGAACCCGTTTATGGCGGGAAGCTACACGATTGGCAGAGTGAACTTGAGTATCACAGCTTGTGCACAAGTAGGCAGAGTCAGCATGGCAGTACACAGTGCAGGGGGTTGACCGGCATGTGTCACAGGTACGTGCCCTGACGTTCTCTCCACTACTAATGTTGTTACCCTCTTGTTTCAACATAATAACTCAGAGATGTAGTGTGTTTGATGGATTGGGAGATTGTATCTGGAAGAAGGGGCTAATAAAGCTCTATCTGCTGTGAGAGAATAAGCAGAGGGAAGACCCAATCCTGAGTGCCTACACGTGGCACAGAGATAGGCTCTTAAATGTGATTGGATCATCTTGCGGCTGGCTGAGCTTTTGGGAAGGCTTATGTGTAAAGTGTAAAGTGTAAGTGTAAACATCTCTTCCTATGCACTTCTTCGTTGGGACCCGTTACCACAAGTTTCTTTAGGTTTTGCCACTTGCTATACAGAGATTCTCAAAGGGAAGTGGTCCGGATAAAGCCATGGTGTTGCAGACACATTGTTACTATTTTTTGTATCACGTTTTACTATTTTCATATGGATTTTTTAAAAGTAAAACTAGATTCTTTATCTCTTTGGCTTCGCATAAACTCTAGTTGAATATTCATCTTGAAACCTTGTGATAACTGTCCAGGTATATCTTCGAGTAAGGCTTTGAGTCTCCTAACCATCACCAACTCTTAAGGGTTTATTAACTATCAAGGGTTAGACAAACTCGTGAAAATGGTAAAGTTGTTGTTCAATTATTTTTGATTGCATCTGCATCATTTAGAAAGGTTTGGAATTGAAACTTCCAAATGATTTTCTGATGAGAAGTGTTCTAGTTTTTAGTCTGGTTAGTAAAGTAATGGAAATGAGAAGGGAAGCTGGCATGGAAAACTTAGACTTGTCTTGGGGATCACAGTTCACAGTGGTAATTTACTAATCAGTGAATGCAAATTGTTAGAGCACCTTAGCTTGCTAGTTTCTTGGTTAGTAAATGCAAGTTATTTGGTGACCCATTCATGTGTTGAGCATCTTGGGTTTGCTTGTACTAGTAACCACCAGTATTTTGAGTTGCCTTGTCAGTGATATGCTAATAATAATTTACTGTGTGGAAGCTACAAAATATGATACTCTCTAGGTTGAGGACTTGGTTCCAAGGACGCTTTTGGGGTTCAGTGGATGTATGATACCCATTTTGTGGTCCAAAAAAAGGAGATTTAATGGGCACTCTAGTGGCCAAATTCATGTGGCTTCCTTCTGAGTTCTCTCTATGGCTCTACCTCAAAGTGATTTTCTTGTGTAAAATGCTGGTCCTAGAATACACTTTTCGTATCTCTTCCTTTTTCATTTATTCTTACACCACACTTCTCTTTTCCCACAAGGGAAATTTTTTAACTTTAAAAGGTTTTTTTATTTTGCTTGGTAATTAGAACATAACTTTTAAGTTCTTCTTGTTATTTACTGGTTTTATTAGGAATGTAATGGCATGGAAAAATGTGTTGAAATGGTTTCATGATCATTGAACTCTAAAGAAAAATATCCTACGTTCCTTACATTAGTAAGCATATTTGGAGATCTTTATCCCGTCAAAGTTTGATGTCTATTCCACAAAAGTGATTGGATAATTTGAACATCTTGGCTTTTAGTGCTTTAATGATGAAAAATGAAGATTTTAAGGTGGTTCAAGTTCATGAAGAGTAGTAGTTCAAGAAATAAGTATTTCGCTTATTATTGCTCTTTGACAATCTGTGAGTTATTTTCTGTTGCGGTTTGTAACTTCTCTCACATGTGTAGGCCTCCATATAACATGAAAGTTGCATCGAGATTATGTGGAGTTAAATGCATTTTTGATACTCAATTCTAGAGATTGAGGAAACAAAACTATATTGCTAATTTGTTTTCATTATTTTCCAGTTTTTCGTGATTGCAAATACTTTCCTTCTATCAGGTTTAAGGAGAAAAGCCTATTTTCTTGCAAAGACTGAGAAGAGAACAAAAGTCCAGGGACCATATAAAGCTTGTAATAGTTTTGTGCGGATTCTCCATTTTCCATGGTTGTGAGAGAAATTATCTGAAGAAAAGTGCAAAAGTGCAGTGACTTTTGGCAAAAGGTAAGCACTTTTATGCACTTTCACGTGATATCTCGAATCCACCACTAAATATAACATCTACTGTCTTAAATTCGTTAGTGCTTCAACTTTTTGTCACTGCATCTTAAATTTCTTGAGAAAAGAAATTTAGTAGGAACTCAACTACTTCAAGTTTCCTTGTTGATGGATATATGCAACCAGGGATATCTTTGATTTGCTTGCGTGGTTTATAAGTTTGTATTGCGTGATCCAACCGGACTGACTAGATTTTCTGGTGGTCTGAGAACTTTGTTGCAGTGGAAACTTCTGGCTTCAGTGGATGAATGAGATCCATTTATGTGGTCCAAAAAGAACATGTATTTCGACACTCTAGTGGCTTATTCATATGATAATAACACTCACTCAGTTATGGCTGAAACGAATCTTTTGATTGGTACAGGAATTCATCAGCTTAACTATGGAAGCGGGAAGCTATCTTGGAGGTAGATAAGTTAAAGTGAAGGCTTAGTTACAGTGTCATCCCTTTTCTTTTCTTGCCTTGCTATCCGTTAATGCTAGCATATACCTTGCAAAAGTGAGTTATTATTCTAAAATATAGAGCAAGATATAGATTTCTCAAACTGAATATCTTTGTTCATTTGGATGGTCCATAGGGATTGTTATATTCTGCTAGTACTTGGTTGTGAGTAATAGAATCTTTTTATCAGGATGAACCACGTGGGAATGGATTTGGTACCAATGTTAATCAGGAACAAGAATATACTTCAATGTAATTATACCTAGTAGCATGGTTCACACAGAGTTGTTGATTGTTTGCTATCTAACTCCCACTTATCTGAGTACATTACTGAAAATGACTATTCAGTATATGACTTTATGTTGAGTTTCATTGATTTCTAAAGTTTTACTGTTAGTCAATGTTATTTACTTTCAGTAGAAAATCGTATCGTGTAAAAACCTTCTTTTCTCAGGGATGTATGACACTTTCCGGGGGCGGCATAAGTGGAATCATTTATATTCTACGTGTTCGAATGGAAAGTGCCACCAAGAAAGGAATCAAAATAGTTCTTTGCTTTTGAACCTTTGGAAAGGTGAGTTCCGTGTTTAACTGTTCTCTTTATAGCTAGCTGAAGTAAACCATATCTCTTCATAGCATCAATTTGAGTTTAGACTGAAGAGCAGTATTACATGTGGTGGTAATATTTCACAAATAAGACGTTTTCTACTCAAGTGGGAAAATTTTGTTTTTAACTACCGACAGCAAAATATTAATATATCTAACTAACTCGTATTAGTTAGACAAAACTATAGATCTATATGCAACCTAGTTTTGTGATAGGAGCATCAGAATGAAGGAACAATTCCAAATCCTGTGTCGAACATTATCGTTGTGGAGAAAGTTTGGGCTGCCTCTGCGTCGACTTCTTTCCTCTTAGCAAACCGCCCCTTAATCCGTGGTCTTGTCTCTGCATACGCTTTCCTTGAAGCATATCTTATTGTCTTCTCAAATTTCCTCATCTTCTTCTTCTCTCTGTATCTCAGGACTCCAGCCTCTCTGTCCATTGGACTGAGCATCTGAATTGGAGGCTCAGGTGGTCGGTCTGTTACCGCTTTGGGGGATCTTGGGTGTGATACTGTTGTGTCACTCGTTGACTCTGGCACAACTCCTAGGTCCATTGAAGAAACGTGTACCTAATTACAGAAACAAAGACATTCTTAGTCATTTAGTTTGGTGTGTATAGTGTAGGAAGCAGCATGCTGGTCACTGTGAATTAAGGGCTAGCAAATATATAAAAGCTTACTATATGACTTAAGGAATCATTACAGCTTCGATGAACTCTGGAGGAGCCATAGGTGATACTCAACTGAAAGTTCTGTTGCTCGTGGTGCATGTGACCCTTTGATTCTTCAACTTGAAGTGGAACAATTCCATCTCCTCCATAGTTCCTCTGGGGTATGTTGCAGTCTAGTTGATACTGACTTGATTAATTTGTGAATTGCTTATCCATACTCGAACTGTAATCGACAAGGTCCAGATACTCTTCACCAATGGAGAACCCATTGTTGTTGTTGTTGTTACTACTGTTTTCCCTATATTAGGCAACAACCATGAAGCCGCCTCTGCTTCATCTTCATCCTCTTCTGCTGGACCTACCACTGTCACTGCTGTCTCACTTGAACAGTTATTCGCCATGGAACTGAATTAGTTTAGAGAAATTGGCAGAATTGGAACTCTTTGATGGCGCCTAGCAAGTGGGTTTGCAAAATGAATCTGTGAATTGCAGGCTGTGCATAGAGATGCAGCATCTGCCTTGCGCAAAAAGGCAGCCGGGGCTCGTTTACATGATTCACAGACTCGAACACGTTCATGGCGGGAAGCTACACGATTGACAGCATGAACTTGAGCATCAGAGTTGGTACACAAGTAGGCAGAATCAGCTCGGCGGTACACGGTGCAGGCGGCTGATCGACATGTATCACAGGCTTGTGCCCAGTTACTCTCTTCTTTCAGCATATTAACCAAGTTTGATGGTGACGGAGATTGTATCCCCGGCGCTGACATGCGGCGAGAAGTTAGTGGCCTTGAAAAGTTGTTTGATCATCTTGTGGCTGGCTGAGTTTCTGAGAAGGGTTATGAAGTATGGGGTCCAGTCCACGTATGCTTACATTGGCTTTTGGAATCATCAACCATTAGGAAAAAGTGAAAAACTAGTAGACAGTCTTGTTATATCTTTGCAATGGAGTAGAAAGCGACACCAATAGTTACTACTCTCTCTCTCTCTATCTGTCTCTAAGTGTGAACACCTCTTCCTATCTACTCTTCTATGGGGACCCTTCTAAATGTTGCAGATATAAAGCACCAAGGTTGCAACTTTTAACTATTTTCGTAGTATCTACTACTATTTTGGTAAAGCTGGAAACTTTTGCAGCTCTTTGGCTTAACCCATTAGCCTTTCTAGTTGATGTTTAAATTGATTCCTAAATTTTGTCATGTTTTAACTGTCCAGGTTTCTCTCCAGAGCAAGGCCTTGAGTCTCTGAGACATCGCGTAACGATCATGGTTCCACAGGTGATTGCAGCTGCACCATTTTAGAATGATTTCAGATAAATGTTCTAAATGATTTTTATTCTGATGGAAAGTGTTTTAGCATTGTTAAGAAAGTGATGACTCTTAAACCATTTGTTATCTTCGTATGATGCTAGCTTTCTTTGGTGTAGGAGATAATATGGCCCGTCTTAAATTTGTTTGCTTCCACATCAGGTCAGTCAAGCTGAAGTGGGAAACGGTGGAGATCCAAGGAGCCAATTGGAATCTGCAAAGTCGCTTGGGGTCTACAGATTAGGAAGAACATGAGCCACATAATGAAGCAAATGGTTGGGCCAATGCTGAATAAGGTTAGTTATATCAACATCACCTGTGCCCTCTGGTCTGTTTATACAAATCCAATTTGAATATTATCACCATCATATTCATAGTAACAAAACATGCACGAGTCCTCGAGTCATGAGTGTCATCACATCTCAGCCACCTTTTGAAAAATATGATAAAACTCGATATTCTCAATTTTAGTTTTATTAGAGTTCAAACTTGTGGAAGTAACCATATTGATGTGTTTAAATCTACATGGGTCAAATAAATTGGTGGATCCACAAAGTTAGATTTTGAAACTCTTGTTCATTAAGATTCTGAGTAAAAAGGGAGCTTTCAGCTTCAAGCAGATAAGAGGTGAAAGAGAGTCTCTATTTACATCTAAGAAACAAATCAAATTACAGAAAAAATGAAATCATAGAGCAAGAAGATCAACAAACGAAACAAGATTCTTTCCGAAGATCAACAAACGAAACAAGATTCTTTCCGTTTTTGTGGCGATTAGAAAGGGCTAACCTCACGAGCCAGTTTCAGCAACAACTCTGGGACAAGACGCTTCCTGGGAGGAGCTAATGAGTCTTTAGTCAGTGCATATTTGTCCTCGGCGTGTATCACAGAGACTATGTCATCAAAGAGTTCGTCTTTACCGCCTCTTAAGGGATCCTAAAACAAACACTCTCATGAGTTTGTTATTTCAACACTGAGCTAAGTGTTTGTATGTGTGTGACACAATGTAAGGTAGTTTCTGTGGCTTACCTGAAGAAATAAGTCAGTATGTGTCTTTCCGCTATATAAAATAAGCTCGGCTTTAGCTCCAGCAGCTTGGAGAGCGTCTGCAAAAGTTTTGCTGCAAAAAGAGGATTTTTTAGTAAGGCAAAAGATTATTAGCAATTTATGACTTCAAGAGGATGATTATAATATACCTTTCATCAGATGGTATGGAATAGTCTGAGGATCCGTGGAAAAGCATGATAGGAGGCAATAGAGACACGGCTTTTCCAGCAATTGGGTCTTTCAATCTTACTTCCGGAGAGAATTTCTCAAATGACTCTTCTCCTTCCATTATGCTATATAAGTTGGGAGTTGAACATTAGAACTAATCAGACTACGTTTATGATTTGATTAACCGAGCATTTACCTTAGGAAAATCGATCGATACAGGCCCCGGTTATGGAAGTGATCGACCAAATTGTATAGATTGTACCTGTTCAAGTTCAAAATGATAAGCAGATCAATTGCTGCATACCAAAAAGCACATAGAAATAAGTTTAGTAAATTACCCTCCAGATAATCCGAAATAAGCTTTTATCTGGGAAACCCTCCAGGAGATGCTCTCTCCTTTTGATTCTTTAGTTGCTTGTTCCAGTAGAGCACAAGCAGATATATGCGCACCAGCTGATTGTCCCATCAGGTAGATCCTACAGACACAAGCACCATGCAGTTCAATACCAGTGAAACTAATTGGAAGATCAAATGGTAAATAAAATCATAAGCCAATGAGTTGAAACCTGTTGGGGTCACCTCCAAATGCAGAGATGGTATTGCAAACAAATGAGATTCCTTGAGAAGCATCCGTCACCATATCACTAATTGTTCCCTGAGGAAAGTTCCTAGACCAAAAGGAATGGATTGCTTGGTAAAATGCATGAAAACTGAAACATATCTAGAATTTCAATCGTTTTCAAATCCCAAAATATTTTCGATTTTAAACATAAGTAGAATCCAGAGTAAGGAAGATTCTAAAAGAAGACTAGTTCTGAATTGTGTACTTTCAGTACCTGTAGTCAACGCATGCTACAATGATATCCCTTTCTGCTAGCTGCATTCCCAACAGCGAGCCCCAAGCTTTGTACCTAAATATCAGCAAACATGAACTCATTAACACACGACTTTATCTACTGCAACAAGATGGAACTTGGGTGCGATAAGAAAACAGAGCACATTGGGATCTTTCATTCTATAACTGTGCAGGGGAACTAGGACACGAGATATATTTTACTATACCTACATAGTAAAACGAACGAACTTATATCTTATGCCGAAGAGAATGTTGTAAGTCTAATTGTGCTACTCACCCAATAATCCAAGCTCCACCCGTCACAAAAACCACAACTGGCTTCAAGCCATCCTTGTTGCTCGGTAGGTACAGATCCAGCCTACCGAATCACAATTTATAAATGCAATACATCAACAGTCTTAGACATAGGTAATATGACAAGAGTAGACATTCAACATACCGCTTTAGGACAAGGTGAAAGAAAAAGGTAAGATTTCTATTCCAGTTCACACACAAACCTGTTCCTTGGTTGATCTCCATACACTACACTCCTCTGAATTTGTGATGAGAAAAAATAAATATATGCAACTGCAGAAGATATACAAAAATTGGGATGAAGAAATCAAAGGCTAATTTTTTCCTATTAAAAACAGAATCTTAAATTTAAAGACGTAGAAAAAAAAAAAAACCTTGAAGAAAGCCAGGCATAAGCAACATAGCATAACATGTAAGGGCAAGTAATCTTGTCATCCATCGATAGCCTACCCTGAACATGACTTAACAATTTAGTTTCAAGATACAACAACTAAACTAAGGTATCACATGTTCTACTAGATCGAGAGTGAATCAACAGCACATGGAGTAAGTAACTTTCCTAGTTAGAGTAAAGTCACCAAGGCACATGCAACAAGATATATCATATGATATGATTTAACAATATCGCTTACACAATGATCAAAGCCAGCTAATGTCTGTAAGAATAGAGATCTGTACCCGAGGTAACGAAGAAGCTTAAAGCTAAGTCCAGTAATTAAGTACGTCTCAGCTGCCGCGTGGCCGATATCGCGGCCGAATGACTGCTGCCTGCAAATCCGACGAGCTCCTCCGTCCACCGGAAATTTCCCGGACACTCTACGGCGTACCGGTTCACCTTTAGAGCTGTTAAGCAGAGTGGTTCTATCGGAGTCCTCGGGTAGAACCTCTTCGATCTCCGATACTGTCGAGGTCATCGGCCGGCATCGGTCCGGCTGCTGAGTGTGAAGAGGCGAATGCATCTTGGGCAGTGGATCTTAATTCCAAGATTCTTCGTCTCTGTCGTGTAGTGTTTTTGGTTCTCTCTCTCGCTCTCTGTAATTTTAAACTTTTTCTGTATATCCCATTTGTGCGCTCTCCACAAGAGGAAATGTAGATATAAAACCCCAAGTCCTACAAGATGACGTCTTCTTACTAACCTTTTTTATCGTGTAATGAAATGAAAAGAGAGAATAAAATGTGTGAATACTAAAAGTAACGTCTTTGTCTTTAGTGTGTTGTCTAATGAATTATTTAATTCTGATTGGATGGAGTAGACTGACGACTTGGAAGCTATTAGCAAAGCAAATCATGGGCTTAGGTGTCTTTCGAGTTTCAAAAAATCGTGGGTCCCACGTGTGACGAATATTTCAGAATCTTTGAGAAAATCCATCACTTTCACAACTTCACCATCATGCCAAACCACTACAAAGTCTATATAATATACAAGGCTATTTTTTTTTTCTTTTCTTTTGCAATCTAACACACCATTGGTAACTTTTGTTTTCTGTTGCATTCACATACAACCCACTGGTATTTTTTTGCCCAAATATTGGTAATCTAAACACAAAAGTTATATAGTAAACAAAACACCCAAAACTTTCCGATTTGGACGCAAGATTTGTAAATTCTTTAATACAAATTATAGTAAAAATAATCTGCAGTGGTTATTGTTATTTAGAAATTATAATATAGAATGTAGGATTTGGATTCGGAATTCAAATCCTAAAATAACCGACTTTAAATTATCTATCTCAAGAACCCAAAACTTAAAAAATTTCAATATGAAAGATCAATGAAGGATCATGGTTGTGAACCAAGTTTAATTTATAAATCAAACTATATCAAATAGACTTAACAAACCAAAAAGCGAACTTTAAAGTTAGTTACAATAATGACCAAACGAGCAATACTTCCCGCCACCGCCATGACCACCATATCCACCTTCATCATCATCTTCATCATTGCTTCTACTGTGAATCCACCACAATAGATTAGTCAGAGAGTTCCCATCGTCAAACCCATTTAATCCTTTAATCTTCTCCATCGCTCCATCTTTGTCATAAATACTTTCCAAAGCATACACAAATCCTTTCCACCCTTCTCCTACGCTGTCTCTCGCCAACGCCGGAACAGTCCAATTCACGAGCTGCTTCACAAATTTCACATCGGAGAAAAGAACTTCCGACACCGGAAGTAACGGTAATAACTGTATTCCGAGCCGACACTCTTTCCACTCTTTAGGCGCGAACCATAAGCCACTGTCTCTCTTTGTTGACCATAAAACTCCAACCACACGATTCTCCGCCGTGAAATCTTTTGGGTATATCGCGTCGTCTTCTTTCACCTGCCACCACCAACAAGATGAAACTTTATCAATCAAACCAAAACTAATCTAACACTCGAAATGAAGAGAATTAACATATGTCTTTTATCATATCCAAAGTCCAAACTGAACTTAACTAAAACTGAAAATGAATCAAACTGAAGCAAACCGGTTAAATTAAATTCTTTAAAATTCTCTAAGTAAGTTTCAAAATTAAATTTAAAGAGAAAACGAAAGTAAACCAAATAGTATTCAACTTCCATTTGGTTTATATTATTTATATGCCAAAAAATATGAACTAGAACCGAAACAAACCCAAGTCCTAAGACAATAGGACCAAATTCCGGTTTTCAGATCAAGCTTTCTCTATTCGGTTCGATTCGATTTATTCAGAGTAATAAATATCGCGACGTTACCTGCCACCACATCTTCGCGGCATGAATCTCTAGCGTCAAAACCATCGAAGCCGCCGCTACCAGATGTGTATCGCCGTAAGCTAGCCCTAACAAAGCAGCGGAGTAATACGCATTCACAGCCTCGCTCGTGCTCTCCTGATTCCTCCCGTCAGCAAACTCCGTTAACCCTCCAGCCCAAGAATGAAGCTTGAAAAGATCAAAGCATCTCAAACGCGGGTAATTCAAATTAGCTCCTTTTTTCCCCGACGTCATATAATCCGCCATTAAAGTATACGCTTGAGGTTTGTATCTCCTCCCCCACAAAGGATCAATCTTTGCAAGCACAGCAATCGCATAGAGAAAGTAACCTATATGATAATGATGATCATTGTAAATCCCAAACCCAAAATCTGCTCCCGAATCTCTCGAACCTTGCTTAGTGATCACACCTCCCCATTTAGGATCATACAAAAATCCGTTTGGTTCGAAAGTTCCGTTTAACCATGGCTCGATCATGTTCTTCAAGTAGTTTCTAATCGCCGGAATCACATCGAGATAACAAACTTCTTCTGCGATTAAAGCTAACCTCGCTGCTCTCGCGATCAATTTCGCGTAGAAATAAGACGAATTTGTAACCGGAGTTGAGGAATCTAAGGCTTGAACGTCTTTGATGAGAGCTGAGATGATCTCTTCGTGAGAATCTTCTTGAACTCCTTTCATAGAGTGCCACGTCACGGAAACAGGGTCTGGTCTCAAAACCCACGAATCTCCGACGACACCTACTAAATCTCCGTCGATGCTGTTGTATCGGAAATTGTCTAGAACTGTGATTGAACAATCGTCGGTTTCTAAAAGCTTGAGATGAAGAGGATGGGCGAGCATTAAGAGATCTCCATAGCCTCTCTTCTCCCATTTATACTCCAAAGCAAAGGGCTTCGTAAAATCAGCGTCACCGGAAACTGGGTAACAGCAACTGAATCGGTCGAGGATTGATTCGAAATCTGGATTTGAACTCGGTAATACGGCGATTCGGATTATACCCGAAAACCCACCACCGCAATTGATCGAAGAAACGCCGTCTTTGGTCAGATTAATCTGAGAAGAGGCGTAAATCAGCCATGTCTGGTTGTTGTTGAGCTTCACGGTGTATTTGGTAGATGAGCTATTCACGGTAAGCGATATAATCGCGTGGATCGTTGAGATTGTGATCGAGGAGTTACCAGAGACGGAGCAGGTGATGAAAGGGCTTCCTCTAACGAGGAAGAATCTGAGATTAGAGGAAGGGAAATCGAGAATAACGCCGAGATCGCTGAAGGAAGAGATCAGATGAGTTTTCCGGGAATGTGAGTCGAGTCCATCTGACCCGGATATGATGATGTCCGCGTTGAAAGCTTCGTAGATGAAAGCAGAGTTGTGAGACAGAGATGGGTATGAGATCGAGAGAGATGAGACTGATGGTTTGATGATGTAAGGGTGAAAGTACTCAGCTTGGTCGCCATTATTGAGAGTGAAGTTTTGGAAGAAGGAGTTTGTTGGGAGAGGAGTTGAGAGAAGTTCGTAGCTGAAGAAACGAGACGGGTCGGGTAAAACAGAGGAATCGGATCTCGGGAAGAGAAAGGGAGTGTTTCTTTGCCTCGAGGAAGACATTTCTTGAGGAGGCGGAGATGTTGAAGGAGGAAGAGGAGGAGGTGGCTCTGGTGGTGGTGGTGATGGAGGTCTTAAAGGTCTGTTCTTGGGCTTTTTAAAGGGTTTGGTGATCAAGACTTTGACTTTTCGCCTTACTTTCTTCAACATTTTGCTTAGTCAAGAGGAGAAAGAGATAACAACGGATTTGGAAATTGGGTTCCCAAAAACTAAAAGGGTCGTTTTTAATTGGTTATGAAATGGTCGTTGGGTTTGTTTGGTTTGAAAAAAATATAAGGGAAATTTTGTAATTTATAATAGAAGTTGGTTTACAAGCTAAGGTTTTGAGAACGTGCAGGAGACTTACTAGATGCTAAACTTAGACAAGACATTGGATATATGCCCAATTGAGAAAATAAAATAAAACCACAATACATGGTTTTTGCCTACAATAATTTTCTAGGAATGTTACTTCCAACAAAAATATTTGCTTAACAACTTCTTAAGTCGTTTGTGTGATCGAATTATAATGTTTAAATAGGTTATTTTTCAAAATTCCAGATTTTGTGGATAGTTTTGGAAGATGCTTGAGGTTTGTGATTTGATGTTTTGCTGAGCTAAGGGGGAAGAGGGTTGATTGCAAGCAATGTAAATTGCGGACACGCGGTAACGCATATTTTTATTTTTAAGGCTACTATAGTCCTATTGAATGGGAAAAAGACAAAATTTTTTCCATTTTAATTCCTTTTATTAATGTTGCCTTCAATGGATATATATCCCTAGTTGATAACTTTTATGAAAAAGAATCACATTTCTAATTTGAAAATTTAATGTTAATAAATTTATTTTTAAATTTAAAATTTTCTCTAAAAAAATTTTAAGAATTTAAAATGATTTTCCTAATATAAAATTTAAACATGGAAAAATTTATTGTTACATAAGAAGTTATTAAGTTTATTTTGTAGAAAATTTAATATTAGGAAATCATTTTATATCAAAATTAAAACAATTGTCTGTCTTTTATCTGACCTTTTTTTTAATTTGTCAACAATTGTCTGACTTTCTTTTACGTTTGTTTATATTTTCTGTTTTCGAAGGCCCTTTTTAAGGCCCGTATAGACGACGGATACTATCGTACTAGAAGCCATTTTGAGTTCCCTTCGTTTCAACGCAACTTATTCCAAACCGAACCAACATTAGAATTCGACATAACCGAACTGTCCCGGTTGAAGCACCAACCACCTCGGTTTAGCTCTGGGATCGTCCCGCGAGTCACCAAAGAGAACGAAGAAGAATAAAGAATAAGAAGAAGAAGAAGAAGAAGAAGAGATATGGCCGGACTTCTAGCTTGGGCCGCCGATGTCGTCGGTAAAAATGGTAAAGAGGGAGACGATGAGAAAGATCAGATCCCTCTGGTTTTCACGGAGGAGCAGCAGAAATACGTCGATGAGCTTGGCCGAAAAGCGACAACTCTCAGCCGTTCGATCCAAGATCTACGGCTCAGATTGCCTCCACCTGATATCTCCCAGCGGCTTCCTCACCTTCTTGCTCACTCCCTTGCCTCCAATGCCGCTCTCACTCTTCAGCTCGATTCGCATTCTGCTACTCGTGAACAGGTTCGTTTCCCGATTCGAGAGAATTTGATCGATTTGAGCTATTGAGATAGAGGATTCGGTAATTGTGTGTCTGCATTATAGGATTAATGTTGAATGGATATGGCTACGGCTGATTTTGAAGTGATCCTCATGGTTCTTCTTTTGGTATTGCAATTAGGCACAAATGAGAGAGCAGACGCTACTGGAAGAAAATAGTGCATATGAGAATGCAATATCAACCTGTGAAACAAAATTAGAAGAGAAAAGGCATGAAGCAGATTCTCTTCTTAGAAAGCTGAAGGTGAGTTATTAAGTATAGAGATGAAGCAGATGATCAAATGATAGACATTTTCTTGTTCAAATATAGATAGCGGTTCGTTTCTTGTCTGTGATCTTGTTTAGATATGAATTTTGGTCCTGTTACCACTTGGGTTTGCAGGAACTAGAAGATGCAGAGGAAAGCTTTAAAACTGAGCAGGAAGATGCACAAGCTTCTGTAGATGCAAGGCAGCCCAAAATCTCTGCTGAATCTGTTATCCAGCCTGATGGGAATGGAAAAGATGGAGCAGATACAGAGGCCATGAAGTCTGTTATGCTAGAGAAGTTGGAGGGCAAAAAGAATGATTTGGTCAGTTTTCATTTTACCTTTCATGGGGTATGGAATTCTCTAATCATGTATATCTGACGGCAGTATAAGTTATTTTATTCTTTTAGAGTTCAATGGAAGAAAAAGTTCAGGATTTAGAGAGGAAGTGGGCTGTTATACAGGAAAGAGCACTGAAGCAGCCTTCTCCAGGTACTTCTTTTCAGCAATACTGATTGTATTTCTCGACTTTCTTCAATTTCTCGCACAAGAAACTTCAATCTTATTACTTGTTAACTTACTAGTTATCATCATTCAGAACCATCACATCTTCAACATATATGAAACTAAAAACCTTTGGTCCATAGCTTATTTCCAGTAAAAATCCACTAGAGATCTGTTTTGGGTTCCATTAGCTAGGTTGATAGCGTGAAAAGTTTCATTTGCATTGTCTGACTTGAAAGGTTTTGCTTTCACAGCTCAGAGAGAGAAGACACTGGATAAACAACTTCATAGCCTACTCGAGCAATTAGCTGCAAAGCAGGTCCATCTCAACTCTCAACCCAATTAATCTACACAGTTTCCCTTTAGACTGTTTCTTAACAATAAATTTTGATATGCCTATCAGGCACAAGCAGAGGGGATTGTTGGTGAGATTCATTCGAATGAGATGGAGTTAGAGAGACTAAACAGTTTGTGGAGAAGATATGAAAGCTTTAACGTTGAGGGGAACGCCGCAAGGAACAGATTCAAGAGAACAAATTCAGATAGAGGATTTGGATCAGACCATGAAGTTGATGGTCAATCCTACCTTCCATATTCATCTGCTACAAGAAATGAGACCCAAACAAGGCTTATGTATCTCAGGTCAGCCTTTGTCGTCTACATTTTGGCTTTGCACGTTCTGGTTTTCATCAAGATTTCCTTTTGAGAAATTGTGTACACGAGTACTCTGTTGTGCTTTTAGATTGCGCAATGGGGTCAAAATATTGCATATATAATTGATAGGAATACAATATTTTTTCTCAATTGGGTTTCCATCCTTGCATATGAATACATGACAATCGAATACTTAGACTCCTACAACAATCTTTATTTACAATTTTCTTGATTTTATATATTAGTCTCCTCTACTCATTCTTGAGAGATGGTTTCTACTTCTCGTTCTTCATCATTTGTAGCAAAATATCATTCCAAGTGTCGATAGGTCCAGGCAGGCACCAATGAATACAGTCATTTCCTGTCACCTCTGCAATCTGCAGATGGACGTATCTCCCATGATGCCCATCTGGTCGCAATAGCATTGCCTGTGTCGTGTCCATTAACCTCAGTCTCAAACCCTTCCTCTTCCTCCCTTCTTTTTCTGCAACTCTAAATTCCTCCAGTTGAATACCGTGAAGCTTGAGATCTGCACCTTCTGGTATAGTCTCGTTTTTTCTGTAAGGTCGTGTTCTTACACGGTCCCCTCCTTTGTTCCATGGACCACCTTTAAACTGTTGAGGAGAAAAACTCCTCAAAAATGCCAAACCCTTAAAATTTTCGAGCATAGCTCTAAGAGATATTTTTAAAGCCTTCCTGTATCCATAGTACAAAGGCAACTCTGTCGTGTTTGGTAACGTACAGTGTTGGCACCCAGAGATTTGTTGGTTCTCATAGAAAATAACCGGCCGGTGGAACCAGTGGCCTGATGAAATAATCAGGTAGTCGAGCTGGTCAATCTGAGTCGTCCACTCAGTGTCATATTCGTCAAGATATAGGTTGAAGAGGTTAGACTCCGGATTTGTAGGGTAAGGTTTAGTAGACTTCACTAGAAATGGTGACCAATATGCATGAAGAGTGAAGTTATAGGATGTGTGGTTTCACACTTTGAAATCTGTATCTGGTGAAGGAGAAATGTCTTCTGGATATTCCACCTATAAAGGATATTTAAAAAAAGTCAACACGTATAGAGATGTTGGTTAGTTAGTGAGCATTGACAATTGTTTGGATTTTTACCCTAGAGAGAAGGCACAAGAGAGATTGGACTTGGTTTCTGCTAATGGAATCACCAACAAACCCCATGGCTTTCCCTCTAACCATTTCCAAGAACTCCTGAGGATCATAGACGGGAAGGTCGCAGCCGTCCGGCTTCCATTTCCATCTCATGAACCCTGTGTCTGGTCTCCCGTACTTCATGCAGTTCTGGTGCTCATGTATCGCCCAGCATGTCGTGTTGGTGTAGTATGGAGCCTTTTTGTTTGGTACCCATTCCCCGGTAAAAATATCACATATTTACTCATCATTTCTGATCTGCGTCCTAGATCTTGATGTGGTGACTGGGGATGAATGATCATCAGATGATGATATCGGATCTGATGAAAAATTGTGACGTCTTAAAGACGTATGATTGAGTGGAGCGGGAATGGGACCGTCTACAGGTGAAGGACTCTGATCGGATGAAGGATTTTGATATCTTAAAGGCGAATGATCGAGTGGAGTGGGAATGGGACCATTCACGGGTGATGGACTCTGATAGGATGAAGAATTCCGATGTCTTAAAGACATATGATTGAGTGGAGCGGGAAAGGAACTGTTTACGGGTGGATGACTGATCGGATGAAGAATTCTGATGTCTTAAAGGCGTACGATGGGGTGGAGTGGGAATTGGACTATTCTCAGGTGAAGGAATCTGATCGGATGAAGAACTTCGTTGTCTTAAAGGTGTATGATCGGTTGGAGAGGGAATGGGACCATTCTCAGGAGTAGGACTTAGATGGAAAGAAGATTTCCGATGTCTTGAAGGTGTGTGGTCCGGTGGAGCGGGAATAGGACCATTCACAGGTGAAGAAATCTGATTTGAGGAAGAATTGAAATGACTGAGACGGGTATGATCGAGTGGAGAGGGACTATAAGTCTCGGATGTTGAGATTGATAGAGGTAAGATTGGATTAGCAAGGAGAGAATATAAAGCAGGAACTATTGTGAGGAGAAATAGAACAAATGCCAATGTAACTGCAACTCTTGGTGTTCTTTGAAGGATTGTAAACAAAGGAAGCTCCATTGTCTGTTTCAAGACAGTGGTGTCCGGTCTTATCATAAATATGTATGTATATATGGTTTGTAATGGTGAACTCGTGGTCATCCAATAACTAAACACAACATTTGACCATTTCGTTAAATTCAATTAAATAAACGAAAGAGAGAGAGTGAGAAAGCAGAAGACGTTATTTGGTTTGGTCATTAGGACAACATTTTCCGAATTTGAGCCAGTACTCCCTTGTCTTCTTCTCTCTTTAGCATAGCGAGCAAGAAGTCATTGAGGTTATCGATAGGACCTGGCAAGCACCAGTGAACACAGTCGTTGGCCAATGTGACATTGGCCTCAGGCATATGGCCGTAGCGGCTCGGGTGACCGTCAGGTCTAAGCCACATTGCTTGGGTCGTATCTAGTAGTCTTAACCTCTTCCCTTTCTTCTTTGCGTCTTCTTCAGCTCTCCAAAACTCTTCCAACTGAATCTTGTGTAGCTTCATTGTTGTTTCGTCTTGAGTCTCGTTGCTGTTGTAAGGTTGTTTCCTCAAACAATCTCCTCCTTCGTTCCATAACCCGCCTTCAAAATGCGACGGCGCAAAAGTTCGTAAGTACATCACCCCACTGAAGCTTTCCGAGTCCAAGATCGCTTTAAACGCAGTTCTAAATGCTTTTCTATATCCGTAAAACATTGTGAGATCGGTTATGTTTGGTAATTGGCAATAATGGCAACCGATGATTGTTCGATTTTCGTTGTAGACTGATGGCCGGTAATGCCAATGGCCAGAGGAGATGATCACGTAGTCAAAGTCTCCTATCTCCGCCGTCTACCTCATCGAGGTGTAGATCGAAAAGATCGGTATGTTCAGGCTGGGCCTGGTCGGATTCTGTGGACTTCACTAAGTGTGTTGTCCAAAATGTGGCGATCGTGAAATTGTATGTCTCATATGTCCATCGGCTGAAATAATCGTCAGCCTTAACCGAAGCATCCACCGGATATTCAACCTGAAATGTTATACATAGTTTAATCTCTAACGGTTAATACGAGGGATCTCGTGTCCGGACAGATCGAAAAATGGATTCAAAAGTCAGAGTAAAGTATAAATAAATCAATTTGGGTAAAAAAAACAAATTGTAACCAAAAATGAACCAAATTGTACCGAATCAAAAATTGAATTTCTTTTCATTTAAAAAAAAAAAATCTTTGGAGCCAAATTCTAAAAAGGAAAGCAAATGAGATTCGATTTCCATATTCAATACACAAAAATCCAAACCAAAATTTAACAGAAAGAAGCCGGACAAGACATCCCTGTTTGATATTGTTTAGGCAATTTGATTATCCGATTAGTTAATTAGCTAAAATGACCCATGGGACTCTGTGGAAATGTCAATGTGTGTTCTATTTTTTTCAGAATCTGATATTTATATATTATTAAAATAATTTAATTAAAACATCTAAAATCATTGGACGGACTGACCATTTCTTTTTCATAATTACTTTTTTAGTATAAGAAACCACTATTGTTTGCTCAAAAAAAACATTATTTCAATAATTGTGGCACCGGTGAACCAAAATTACCTTTATGCACGTACCAACCTCTTATTTAAATATAAATAACTGAGTATGTATGTAATAACATACATGTAACTTAATGTATGTATATCCACACACTTCTTAATATGATCAACGTAGTGATGCACATCTAACTTCGTTTGTACTACTTTATCAAAAGTGTATCTTCAACTAATAATTTATTATGAAGGGTACTAATGATTCGAGTTAGAGGCTCATGAATTAGAATGTTACTTCGAAGTCAAGAATGGTCATATAATATTATTGGGTGCATGAGTACTGGTAGTTGAAACATAGAACTGTCTAAACAGGGTTCATAACTTTATAATGACAAGATAATATAGTACTCCGTTCTGTTTAACATCATATAACTAAAATTCAAAATTATGCCAAAAACAAAAACAAAGTTTAAATCACAATTTAAGTAATATTAGCAAAGAAACAGTTTTTTTTTTAGAGTTATCATTTTAGTTATTCAAGAAAAGGAAATTAAAAAAAAACTAGAAAACAATATAAGAGAAAAGGTGTTACCTGAGAGAGAAGGCAGATCAAAGACTGCATGTGGTTTCTGCTAACGGAGTCGCCAACAAACGCCATGGTTTTCCCTCTCACGATCTCAAGAAACCGAAACGGGTCAAAAACCGGCAAGTCATCTTCGCACCCATCGGGTTTCCATTTCCACTTGATGAAATCCGTGTCGGATCTTCCAAACTTCATGCAGTTTTGGTGTTCGTGTATCGCCCAACACGTCGTGTTAGTATAGTAAGGTGCCTCAGGGTTAGGAACCCACTCTCCCGAGAATATGTCACAGCTCTCGTGTGTTGTTACGACGCTGTTTTGGAGCTTGATGATGCTAGTTTGGCTTGGAGGTTGTTCCTTGAGGAAGAAGTTAGGGCCTTCAACAAAAGGGTAGAAAAGAGGGATGATGGTGAAGAGAGCTATGGCAATGGTCACAACAATGAGTAGCTTTTGTTTACTTGGAAATGTTGCAAAATGAAGAAGCTCCATTGAAGGAAAGATAGAGAGAGGCGGAGGAGATATTTTAAGAAAAAAACATTAAGATTATCTTAGAATCGGGACTAATTTATTTATAAGTTGTGAATTATTTTTAATCATAATTAAAGTTTTTGTGAATTTTAGTGCCACAACAAAAAGAGTAGGTGTCACATCAAAATTATGATTATTGTAAAATAGCTCGCAGAAAAATTTAAAGTAATCAATCAAACAAACAATAAATTCATAATGTGACGACTATTCACTAACTTGGACGTTTTTTGTCGGCAATTTGGACGTTTAAATGATATTTGATACTAAAACACATGTAATTAGTCTCTCGGTTTTTACTTTATCCTTTCAATAATTTGTTTTTCTCTTTGCTGATATGGTTGTTATATGTGCAAGTGTCAAGACAATTAGCTTCTTTTTTTTTTCTTTTTACATTATGCATTGCGCGGTGTGAATTCATATGGTAGGGTAGTGTAAATAAAGATGCCTTTAACAAAAAAATTAAAATAAAATAAAATAAAGAGCCTACTTTTTTTATCAATTAGTTTAATTTTTATTTTTGATTGGTTTTCAACAATTCTTTTTTTTTTATTATTGTTATATTTACTTATTATGCTCTATCCAACTGTTACAAACAAGTTAAGTTAGGAGTTAGGAAAAAACACATGAGTTGTGTTCAACCATGCATGTGGATTCCTTTTGGTTAGTCGTTGTTAATTTAGCCATAAGGTAAGAAAACTTAAAATACTTTATTAAAAAAGTCTATTTCATTGAATCAAGTATACACTGACTGTTTTTTAAGACTAAACTGACGTGTTCATGATAGCACTAAAAACTCTAAAACTCTAGAAATAACCCGAATTCTTTACGTCAAAAGAGAAAACCTATTTCTTATTAAGTAATAAACACACACAAAGAAGTCTTCCAAGTATGTCGTTGCATTACTGAATCTTCATATGATTACGTAGCTTCTAACATACTACACTTACACGAAGGATCGCATTGTTGTCTGTTGTTCTCAGTTTCTTGCAAAATCTGATGAAGTTAGCCGTTTTGGTCCAAATCAGGCAATAAATTTGTGGACACAAGGTCGACAATGTTTTTGTCATTGACTCGATCATTTGACCTCTCAGTTGAGTTGGAACGAACTAGCTTTTCTGATTCGGGTTTGGCTCCTGCGAAATTTTCCATAACTACAAACTGAATCTACAATGCACCGAATTAGCTATGGCTTTTTTTTGTGTTTAATTATTTCCGCCAACTGCCAAGAGTTAATTATAAGGTTTGGATGATATTACGAATTCCTTTTGTAATGGGAATAACAATACCTTCAAAAAATTGGATATTTGAATTACTTAAGACATAATAACTCTCTCTTTTTTTCATGGTGACCAATACCAAAATTTTAACAAGATGTAGCCTTATATTAATGTCCAAATTATAATAGAATTAGGGATACACGAAAACAAGAAAAATATATTTTATCAAAATACCATTCGGATTCAGATATGTGTCTTCCAGGTATTCGGATTTCAAATATCCGTCCAAAAATCGAAATATCTGGATTCTGATTTGGTTAATAATTTTTTTGATGAAATCATTGATAAAATCGAAAATACCAAATAATTAATAAAATTACTATTTTTTCTGAAAGTTTAAACATATGTAAAAAAAGAGTTAAAAATAATTATTAGAAAGTTTTATAAATAAAATTCACATATTAATTAAGTGAAAAAAATTTCTATGATCAGTTTTTGTACATTAAATGGATCGAAATCCGAACGGTTAAGATAGTATGCGATTCATTTTTGCAAAGTATTTTGCAGAATGTATTTCGCTTGAGACTTACAAAGATGGAGACACGTGACCCGTCTACGTGGAAGCTAGAACGCCACAATAGTATAAAGTTGTTATTGTGAAAGGTTCTTTTTTTCCTTCTCTGATTTGGTTTTACATACTTGAGAGATCACGGCAAAGATTCCACAAAGTTTAGAGATTTTGGCTGTTTTTTTAATTTTTAATCGCTAACCCAAGTTTCAATTTCATCTCAATTCCCTGAGAAACATCGTTTTACGGAATAAAAGAAATCGACACTCGGATTACTCAGCTGTCGGGAGTAAGTGTACGATGTTTAGGTCTCTGGTTCGGACAGGATCACAGGCGTCATCTTCAGTCGTCACAATGTCGTGAGTGCCTCTTTGGTTTCCGAATTCTATATAATGTCGCTCGAATAAAGCATTGATCTTTGCGGGTTTTTTTTTTTTTTTTTTAATTCTGTCGAGAAAATGCTTGCCAGAGACTAATCAGTTTTAGGACTATTTTCTTTCTGGGGGCATTTGTTGATCTTAGAGCTGTATTTTGAGATTTCTTCGTAAAGTCATAGATATTCATTGATTTTATGATGGTCTTGTTTCTATCTCTTTGGCAGTTCAATCACTAAGAGAGGCAATGTAAGGCTTTTGTCTGAAACTGCTGGTTCACATTCAAGAGATAAGGTAATACACCATACATTTTCATCACTATAAGTTTAATCAAACATTGTGATTAGAGTTCATGGAATCTAATTGCCACATCAGCAATTTAGTTAAGAATATAATCAGTTGAAACAAGAGTTAGATCATGCGTGTAGTCCTTGGGAAGGCTCTGTGCCTATGGAGAGCAGAGAATGCTCTCTTAATGTCTCTCTCGCTCTCTGAATCTATGACATTGGTTTTAAAGATTGTTCTTTTGTACTGAATGCAGATATTAGTTTTGGGAGGAAACGGTTATGTAGGTTCACACATTTGCAAGGAGGCACTGAGACAAGGTTTATCAGTATCTAGTCTTAGCAGGTATTTGTATCATTACGGGCTTTCGGATTTCAATCCTTTTTGTTGTTTTAAGGAAATCTGATTTTGTTGCTCGTAGACCATATTTACATAGCTTAATCATAGTCTTTGCATTGTTATTAGGTCTGGAAGATCTTCTCTGTATGATTCATGGGTTGATGATGTAACCTGGCACCAAGGTATTTTCAAGATTTGAAAACACATTTCACTTTGTTCAGCATTTAAGAAACAAAAGACTTCGATGAATGACTTGGTTTTGGTTTTCTACTAAAACAATAATAGGTGATTTGCTTTCACCTGATTCTCTGAAGCCTGCACTAGAAGGAGTTACATCTGTGGTAATTAAGAAATCTTCTAAAAATTTACTTCAGCATATGGTTCCTTCCAATCGCTTCTCATATAGAAACTTGTGCAGATTTCGTGCGTTGGTGGTTTCGGATCCAACTCACATATGGTCAAAATTAACGGTACTGCAAACATTAATGCTGTTAAAGCTGCAGCAGAACAAGGTAAGATTTTTTTAAAGATTTGATGCATTGTAAGGCCTTCGCTGTTTGTATGGGAATGAGAAAAAAACCTCGAATTGTTAAGTTATATGCAAATATGTATAGATCTCTTTTCTTCAGTTTATTCTTTTGCAAACTGACAGAGAAGAAACTTACTGTATTATTATGTTTAGGTGTGAAAAGATTTGTGTACATATCAGCTGCGGATTTTGGTGTCATAAATAACTTGATTCGAGGATATTTCGAAGGGAAGGTACTTGTTCTTCTTCTCTGTCTTGTCCGCTAGTTCTAAATTATTACATATCTCTTTGATCCATTTGTCTATCTATTTGCAGAGAGCAACTGAAGCTGAGATTTTGGATAAGTTCGGAAACAGAGGTGTGTAAATTCTCAGTTTTAATCGAAAACTCGTTGCTATATATACTTAGTGTTCACTGATAAGTTGTTGTTTTGTCCTCTGTTTTCTTAGGTTGGGTTTTAAGGCCAGGATTCATACACGGGACACGTCAGGTCGGTAGCATAAAGCTGCCACTAAGTCTCATTGGAGCTCCTCTCGAAATGGTAAAGAAGATTTGCATCGATCTCTCGTTTGTTTGAAAACAATCTTAGATAAAAGTAAGAATCTTTGGTCTCTCATTGCAGGTTTTGAAGCTGTTCCCAAAAGAGATGACAAAAATTCCTCTGATCGGGCCACTTTTAATACCTCCTGTCAATGTTAAATCGGTTGCTGGAACTGCGGTGAAAGCTGCAATCGATCCCGAGTCTGCTTCTGGAGTCATCGATGTGTACCGGATTCTTCAACAGTCTCTGAAAAACGACACCATCTTAACAAAGTTTCTAAGGATGGGTTTTAACTGTCTAAATAAAATGTAACCATCGTGCCTGGTTTTGCTACCATAAAACTATGACTTTTGCGCATATTACAAGGAGGGCTAAAAAAATGATTTTTTCTTATATTAAATGAAGCTACTTGAAGTACCAACACGAAACAGCAATGCAAAGACCATCAATTATATGAGCATCGAGTTGTAGAGGCAACAAAGTTTTTGGGTGTAGTTTAATTAATTACGGGACTGAACCATAGCCGCATATAAACCTTGACACGATTTTAATTTTGAAACCAGTCGAACCGGATTTTATGATTTTAAAAGGCTAACCTTGTCTATTTGATCAGGGTCTAGTTTTTTGGTTCTTCAATTGTGGTTTTGGTTATGGTTTTAGGGATACCTTTTGCATTGTCTAGATTCTAGCTTTTAAGTTTCTAATTTTCGATTCTTCATTGTTTCCCCCAACCAGGTTTTGCAGGTTAATCCTACAAAAATCTCTGATTACTGAACGACGATGTCTGAACGTCTTGCTAAGCGTCCCAAAATCTCCAGAGGGGAAGATGACTTTTTGCGTGGGAATATAATCGAAATCGAGCTTCACAACTTCATGACGTTTAATCACTTAGTTTGCAAACCTGGATAGGATTGCGAGTTGGCCAAGTTAACGCCTGTGCAGCTCCTAGAGGAGACGGAAAAAGCTGTTGGTGATCCTCAACTGCCTGTTCATCATCGCACGCTTGTTGAGAAAAGCCGTGAACTGAAGCAGCTTGAGAGAGCTGTGGAGAAATATGGAGAGACGCTGAAACAGCGTAAAGCTCTTGTTGATGAGCAAGAGAAAGATGTGGAGCGTGTTAGGCAGAGAGAGTTGTTCTTGACTAAGGTTGATTCCATGAGGAAGAAATTGCCATGGCTGAAGTATGATATAAAAAAGGCTGAGTACGTGGATGCAAAGAAGAAAATGAAGGAAGCCGTGAAAAAAAGTGGAGGAAACTGCAAAGATTTTGAACAGCATGAAGGAACCTATTGAAAAGCAAAAGAAGGACAAAGGAGAGATGGATTCAAAATGCAGAAGGTTAAGAATCTCCTGGATGCTAATGGAAGAAACCGTTGTGACTTGCTCGAGAGAGAAGATGAGGCAGAAGCACGTGTAATGGCAACATACAAAGAACTGGAGGAATTGAAGAAGCAAGAAGAGCATCGCCAAGAAAGGATTCTGAAAGCTAGAGATGATCTGGTTGCTGTGGAACGAGACCTACAAAACCTGCCTGTATATGAACCTCCTGTAGCCAAACTTGAAGAGTTGAGCTCTCAGGTCACAGAGCTGCGCCAGAGCATAAACGGGAAGAAGAATCAGAAGATGGACAACGAGAGGCTCTTGTCTCAGAAGAGACACACCCTGGGCAATGCATTAATAAGTTGAATGACATGGAGAATGCAAATAACAAACTCTTGAATGCGCTAATCAAGTCTGGAGCTGAAAGGATATTTGATGCATATGAATGGGTGCAACAGCATCGTCATGAGTTTAAAAAGGAATTATATGGTCCCGTTTTAGTAGAGGTTAACGTTCCAAGTCGAGAGAATGCTTGCTATTTGGAGGGTCATGTTCCTTATTATGTCTGGAAGTCTTTTGTCACTCAGGATCCTGAGGACCGTGATTTGTTGGTTAGAAATCTAAAACGTTTTGATGTTCCAGTTTTAAACTTTGTGGGCGATGGCGGCAATCAAAAGGCTCCCTTTCATATTTCTGATCAGATGCGTTCTCTTGGGATCTATGCTCGGCTTGATCAAATATTTGTGCTCCTGACGCCATCAAGGAGGTTTTAACTTCCCAGTTTGGTCTGGATGATTCGTACATTGGATCGAAGATTACAGATCAGAGGGCTGAAGAAGTCTCCAAGTTGGGTGTTAGAGATTTTTGGACACCGGACAATCACTACCGGTGGTCTTCCTCAAGGTATGGTGGTCATACCTTGCAAGCGTAGATTCTGTGTATGCATCACGTCTTCCATTATGTGGAGCGGACGTTGGAGCTTGAGAAACTGAGATCAAGAAAGGAGCAATTAGAAGACGCTCTCTTATCCATAGAGGAAACTTCCAAGAGTCTTCAAACAGAGCAAAGACTTTTGGAAGAAGAAGCAGCCAAACTTCATAAAGAGAGGGAGGAGATTGTTAATGTTTCGCATCTGGAGAAGAAAAAGCGCTGTGAGTTGGAATCACGTTACCAACAAAGAAAGACGAAACTAGAATCCTTGGAGCAAGAGGAGGACATGGATGCTTCAGTTGCTAAGCTGATTGATCAGGCTTCCAGAGCTAACGCTGACCGCTATAAATATGCAATCAATCTCAAGAAATTGACTCGCTAAAGGAGAAATGGCTTCCAACGTTGGGAGTCTTGAGACAGCTTGTTGATAAATGAAGCATTCAGCCACAACTTTCAAGTAATGGCTGTTGCATGAGAAGTTTCATTGGATGAGCGCGACAGAGACTTTAATACGGAATACATATCAAAGTGAAATTCAGCGAATCAGGGCAACTTCAGGTTCTAAGTTCTCACCACCAATCTGGAGGAGAGCGTTTCTGTGTCACCTATCCTTTACCTCGTCTCTCTTCAAGATCTCACAAACTGTCCTTTCCGGGTTGTTGATGAGATTAATCAAAGGTAAAGAGTGTAATGCTTTATTAAAATTGTCACGAAACATCATCAATTAAGTCTCTAAAATCTGAAATTGCTTCTGCAGATATGGATCCTATAAACGAAAGAAAGATGTTTCAAAAGTTGGTAAGAGCTGCTAGCCAACCAAACACACCACAGTAAGTTGTTCTTTTCCAATTCATCTTAGAAACCCTGGAAACTGCAGCACTCAAGTAAAAGTAAGAAACACTGTTGTGTTTATCTCTTGTAGGTGCTTCTTACTAACCCCAAAGCTCTTGCCGGAGCTAGAATACAGTGAAGCCTGTAGCATTCTAAACATCATGAACGGTCCTTGGATCGAGCAGCCTTCGAAAGTTTGGAACTTTGGTGATAGTTGGGGAAATCTCATGAGACGAACCGAAGCTAGTCAATGTTCTTAACTTAATCATCTTTCTATTTTGGGTTTTTCGAAGACCAATGTAATTTACTTAGGATTTTATTCTATTAAACCAAACGGTCAGACCAGATTGAACCTTAACCGGTTTCATGTTTTGGTTTACATTTTCTCGGGAAAAAAAAAGTTCCATAGATAAATTCCGAAGCTTTGATGAATCTGGAACGTGATAATACATAGGCATATGAGTAATCGATGTGATCTCCAACGTCTCCTTTCTATTTGCCTGGTTCCTTCCTCTTAAGTCATCTTAAAATTCATCGCTCCATTGTTGTTCTTCAGATTTCAATTTCTCTGCAACTCCTTTGATCGCCTTTATTTCATTTCGAACATCAAGGTTTTGGATACGACCCTCTTGATCTGACACCGGAATGTTGGTGGGTTTTTGGGTTTTTCCCCGACAAGCTTTTTCCTTTGTTTTTGGATCGGAATTGTCTTCTTCTAGTAGGAACTGATCACCATGAATAAATATAGAATTTACTTGCTGATTGCATTTTTTCTGCAAATACCCTTTTGAGATCAAACTTAGTTGATGATCTGAGTTTTGAATAAAGCTTTTAGGTTCTGATTCATTGATTGCGACATTAGCGGCTTGATCATAATGTTGGGGATATTAAGAATTTTGAGTATGGTGTTGGTCTTTTCAGGTTAGTTAAATGGAAAGAAAAACAACAGATGACAGTGAACCAGGATCTGTCCCTCTGCTTGTACCGGTTGATAGATTTGGGTTTCTGAAGCAAGAACATGGCAATTCTTCTCCTCAACGTTTCACTAAGACTAGATCATCTAGTAACTATGACAAGCATGTCTCAATGAAAAACTGTTATTATTGTTGAGAACCACTATATGGTGCTTTGTTATTTTAACCTTGGATGCTAAATTCTTTAGGGAGGAGAGAAGAGTAACAAAATGGAGGAAGATGATTGGAACCGGAGGTAGTGATTGGAAGCATTACGTTAGGAGAAAACCTCATGTCGTCAAGAGGCGTATTCGAAAAGGGATCCCTGATTGCTTAAGGGGTCTCGTTTGGCAATTGATCTCTGGAAGTCGAGATCTTTTGCTTATGAATCCCGGTGTTTATGAGGTTATAATTCATTATCTCCTTGTGTGTTTTTGATAAGTTTCGTTTTCTTTGGCTTCATTGCTGTGAAAAGAAAATTTGATGATTCTTTCGCTTTCATTATAGCAACTGGTGATTTATGAGACGTCTGCATCAGAACTCGATATCATTCGTGATATATCCCGTACTTTCCCATCACATGTTTTCTTCCAGAAGAGACATGGACCAGGACAAAGATCATTGTACAATGTTCTAAAAGCATACTCTGTCTATGACAGAGATGTTGGATATGTTCAGGTCTTTCCAGAGATTTTTTCCTTTGTTCTTATTTCCTCAAGATGTACTAAAGACTCATGGTTCTAAAAATAATTTGCAGGGAATGGGTTTTGTAGCCGGTTTGTTGCTTCTTTATATGAGCGAAGAAGATGCCTTCTGGTTATTAGTTGCATTACTCAAAGGAGCTGTTCACTCCCCAATGGAAGGATTGTACCAGGTGAGGCTTTCTTTCCTCTAGAAGATACCGATATTCTAGCTACTTGCCTCGTTACTTACGCGAGTTTGAAAACGATAGAGCCACATTAATTGATTGAGGATAGTAAGAAAATGACTTAAAGAGAAATAAAAATCCTTTCCTTCATGAATTAGTTAGCTTTTTGACTGCTTTTTAAAATCCTATAGAGACTTTTTTTTCTTTTATTCGACTAGAGTCTAATGCTTCTCGGTGAAGTTATGATAGTAGCTCTTTGGAACATTATGCTTGAAAACAGAAATTCAATACCTCGGTGATTTTATTGATTTAAGATGTATTGTGTAAATGTAGGCAGGGCTTCCTCTTGTACAGCAGTATCTGTTACAGTTAGAGCAGTTGGTAAGAGAGCTAATGCCAAAACTAGGAGAACATTTCACTCAAGAAATGATCAATCCGAGTATGTATGCAAGTCAATGGTTCATAACGGTCTTTTCGTATTCATTTCCTTTCCCTACGGCTCTACGAATCTGGGATGTGTTTCTAGCTGAGGTAAATCAAATTAAAAAACATCTTATAATCTCAAAAGTCTCGTTTTTTTTCCAATTTGTGTATCTTTTCTCCTCGGTATAGGGTGTTAAAATCGTGTTCAAAGTCGGTTTAGCATTGTTGAAGTATTGCCATGATGATTTGGTGAAATTGCCGTTTGAGGAACTCATGCATGCTCTGAGGAATTTCCCTGAAGATGCCATGGATCCTGATACTTTACTTCCATTGGCTTACTCCATCAAGGTTCTTATCTCTTTCTTACTCAAAGACTAAAAAAAGCTCTCTCAGTTAGATACTTGAAATTGAATCTCAGTCATTGTCTATTTTTGATATGAATCTCCTCCAGTTATCAAAGCGTTTGGAAGAAATGAAACAGGATAGTGAGAGGCCCTTAGCTAAACTGACTCAAACGACCAACCCGGTTCAACTATAGAGTTTGGTATACTTGAACCGACTCAAACCGGAAACCATATTTCCAAAGATTCTCCTCAATTCTTTTGTGCAAATTCTATCTTTCTCTCTCAATTTTTGTTTTTGTTTTTTTTTGCAACTCATGTGTGTGAACTATTTATTATTGTTTTTCTCTTGTATAAAATAAGTTCGACTCCAAAAAAAATCAACCTTTCTTTCTTTTTTTCGGTATATAACATAAATTGTAATCCGGAACGAAAAAAATAACTTGAATTTCACATGTATCAGCATGTTCACTTTTGAGTTCAAATACGATATTCTACCTATTTGGCAGCACCTCTTAAATCCCGTCTATTTGAGATGGCCGACAAATAAAAAAAACCCGGTATGGCTGACTTGATCGAGGCGAAGTTAACGTTTGCTTCAAGAACAAACCTTTTCTATTAACTCTTTAAAAAATGCAGCAACTTCACTCAAAATCTCTACTTCATTCAAGGTTTCAAGATTTTTGTTTCAAGTCTTTGCGATTCCCTGATTCATTTTGGATCTCTGGTGAGTGAGTTTCGTCTGATATATGTTAGTAGTATCCAATGATGATAATTGCTCAATTGAATTCTGATAAACGATTGAGATTTTTTGTTTTCAGAAGATGACGAAAGAGGTGAAGGAGGCTTTTCGTTTTGTATGTCCATCTGAGTTGTGGAGGATGGGTCTGTTTTGGATTATGGCTCTCGTTTCTTCTTACTTTCAATTGCTTAAAGCAAGGATCTTTGGCTCAAAATATACTTCCATTTCTAGCCCCATCAATTTACAGAATGGATCTTCCAGACCCATTTGTGTTATCACTGGTGTAAGTGCAAGAAATGTTGTGCTCTTTACTTGCAGTTTGCTTAGAACAAAGGACTTTGGATCAAAAGTTCATACTTGTGTTATCACTGGTTGTGTGAATCATTGTCTTGATTATGTCATGTTATAATGAAAAGTAATGCCTCCAGTTTTAAATGTAGACTTTTGTGTTTTACATTTTGTGCGTATGGATTTTGATTTTAGGTTACTTCTGGGCTTGGTAAGGCCACTGCATTTGCTCTTGCAGAGAAGGGTTTCTACGTCATTCTTGGTTTCAGAATTCTAGGCCTCCTGCAATCCCCAGATGAAGGAGTTGAGTCTGTCATCGATGCCGCTTTATCCACACCTGTAAAGAGCTTTGTGAAACTTATATGGATATGTTTTTAAGTTTCATACAAGTTTTCTTTCTTACATACTCAAAACATGTTTTCATTTGCAGGAAACATCAGGTGCTTACTACTTTGGGGGAAAGGGAAGGACCATTGAATCATCACAAGTTTCTAGAAACCCAAAACTTGCTAAACAACTCTGCGAAACCTCTTATGATTTGTTCAATGAGTTGCAGCTTCTTCATCACAATAACTAATTAAAGACTCGTTTGTAGATCTTTTGAGTCTAAGAATCCTGTCAATCTTATGGATATGTGAAACTATATGAAAGATATGTAATGAATTTTTATAGTTGATATCTTAGTTTAGTGTATTTTGTTTAATCTTTGGTTCACCGTTATTCGTTTAAATATTGCTACAAAATACGATCAGCCATTCTAAGAAAATGTACATGTAAAAAAAATTTACAAATTAAACTTTTAGAAACTGTGAGCTTTCCACAATACTTTAATTTGGTTATTTGTGTTTAGGTTTAGCTGAATTTGGGAGAATAAATTTTGTTTTATGAGTTCTGATTAAAAAGTGTATCGATTGTTTCCCTTTAACTTTTGACCAACGGATGAGTCACGAGGATGGTGACAGGGTCATTTGGTCATTGTAGAAGACTAAAGGAGAGAGAGCCTAGTAAAACAGAATTTGATTCTCTGGGCCCCACTCTAACATAAACTGCTCACGTACTCCGCACCTGTCTGATCATCGAAAACCTGAACATGTCATTACACGTGTCGTCCTATGATTGCTTATCAATTGTTGCAGCGTTTCTGTGGCTTAGCGAATCTCGGAGATTTAAACGTATAACTAATCTTTAAATACATTTTGACCAAAAATATACTCAATTACTTAAATAAAACGAGATTTCTGGCTGTTATCTTTTTTTCGTGGTCAGGAATCGTCGTTAATATCAAACGTGGCTTCTTGGAAATGACACGTTTCATCCTAATTTTCTCATTATTAATTTGTTGACAAAAATAATTGATAAAGAAATTATTTATTGCAGCTATTATATTAGTTTGTGGTCAGAAATCGTCGCACCTACCACATAAAGAAGGAGTAATGGGTATTTTAGTCAAAAGCTAATAAGGGTAAATACATAATTTCCCCGAGTCCTAATAGCCTCACAACGCATCTGGGCTGGACACTATATAAAGAACTCTCTCCACCATCTAAATTCTACAATATCACAAAATTTGTTTCTCCATTCATCATTTTCAAATCATAATTTTAGGGTCTCGAGTTTTCTGAATCGCCTGAATAAGGTTTGTTCTTATCTTTTATAGATCTGTTTCGTTGATCTTCTCGTTTTACTCTGATATCATCTTGTATTTTATCAACTGGATTAATTTTGACGTTTGATATATTGGATTAAGAAGAGATTAAAAGACTCCAGATCGAGATCAGTATTAATCTACATGTAAGTCTTTTGATTAGATCGTTATTTTGATCTCTTGTTTTTCCATTGTTACGTTGTAGTGTGATCATTAGTTTAGGATTTAAGTGTTAGCAAATTGCTTATGAAATAGTTTGATAATGTGTTCATGAGATATCTGGATTTGTTAGAAAAATATCAGATCTTAATATTTGCTGTATAGTTTAATCATCCTTAGAAATTATCAGATTTGTTGGTTTATTATGTTTGAACCATTGTGTTAATGGTGATGTAATTACCTTTTTGTAATCCCATTGTTTCTGATTATCATCTAACTTTATTCTTTGTTTCATTTGTTTGTGTTAACAGCAAAGCGTGAATGAGATTATGATGGAATCGAAAGCTGGTAATAACAAGTGTACCACTAGTTCCTTATTTTACGAAGCACCACTCGGTTACAGCATTGAAGACGTTCGTCCATTCGGTGGAATCAAGAAATTCAAATCTTCTGTTTACTTTAACTGCGCTAAGAGGCCATCCTGAGTACTTGTCTCTTCCGACATAACTCATTAGTTTAACTTGCTTTTCAATACAAACTCCTTCTCTCAAATCGCTGGTTCCCAAATCCCCTCGTTCTCTTCTCTCAAGAAGTGTTTTTGCTCTCACTACAACAACCAAACGCGATGGCCATGTCTGCAATCGGGTTTGAGGGCTACGAGAAGCGGCTTGAAGTTACTTTCTTTGAGCCTGGTCTCTTTCTTGACACTCAAGGGAAAGGTTTCCGTGCCTTGACTAAATCACAGATCGATGAGATCCTTAACCCAGCTGAATGTACAATCGTCTCATCTCTCTCGAACGATCAGGTCGACTCTTATGTTCTCTCTTAGTCCAGCCTCTTTATCTTCCCTTACAAGATCATCATCAAGACTTGCGGTACAACAAAGCTCCTCCTCGGTACAACAAAGCTCCTCCTCTCTATCGAACCACTCTTGAGGTTGGGCAGTGAGCTCTCTCTAGACGTTAAGTCAGTGAGGTACACTCGTGGAAGCTTCCTCTGTCCTGGAGGTCAACCATTCCCACACCGTAACTTCTCTGAAGAAGTCTCTGTTCTTGATGGTCATTTTGCTAAGCTGGGTTTAAGCAGTGTTGCGTACTTGATGGGCAACGATGATGAAACCAAGAAATTGCATGTTTACTCTGCCTCTGCCAAGAACTCCAACAGCAACAACAACAATGTCTACACGCTAGAGATGTGTATGACTGGTCTTCACAAAGAGAAGGCGTCTGTGTTCTACAAGAACGAGTCAAGCTCGGCTGGTTCTATGACTGATAACTCTGGTATCAGAAAGATACTTCCTCAATCTCCAATCTGTGACTTTGAGTTTGAGCCCTGTGGCTACTCAATGAACAGTGTCAAAGTTGATGCAATCTCCACCATCCATGTGACTCCAGAAGATTGATTCAGCTACGCTAGCTTTGAAGCAGTGGGATACGATTTCACAACTATGGACTTGAGCCATTTGGTCTCAAAGGTACAAACTTGCTTCGAGCCAAAGCAATTCTCAGTTTCTGTTCACTCTAGCGTCGCACAAAAGGTATACGGCTCGGGTCTCTGTGTGGAACTGTACGATTACGGATGCAAAGAGTCAACAACGGACTCTCTAGGAGAAGAGAGAGGAACAGTGATGTATCAGAGGTTTGAGAAGCTGGGAATGTATTGTGGTTCTCCGAGATCTACCTTGAAATGTGAGTGGAGCAGCAACAAAAGCTGCAGTAGCGAGGACGAGAAGGAAGAGGGAACCTAAGCTCAAGTTTTTAATTTTGGTTTTGTTTTTTCGAATAATGTCTTGTGTTAGGAGAATTTAACATGATCTGGTCCTGCTTCATGGATCAAAGGCCTGATTATTCAAAATAAAATAAAATAATGTCTTGTGGATTTGGGATGATCGAATATTATGAATTATCTTATTAACATGATTCTTTCGTGATTTTGACATAAAAAAAGCATATGTTTAACAGTGAATTTATTTTACCTCATAATTCTATGAGGCCTAGTTCTTATTTGTAGTCTCCGTTGGCAAAGGATTGGAAAGAGATTTATCTGACTAGACGGCAACGCTTCGTTGATCAGTCACACGAGTGAAACGGCGTAGTTTTTCTAAACTAACATCATCGTCTACGTTTATAATTCTAACCAAACAAACCGAACAATAAGCGTGTAACGTGTTTCGATTGTGACTATCATATTTACATACTTTACTTTTAGTTCATGATATTGTTGTGGTTTCTTTTTTTTTCCGTCAAATTCTATATATTAGTTATCAGTTTAAAAATTATTTTCTAGGGAAAATCAGTTGAGAACTAATCCTTTTATATGAGAAAAGAGATACACAGGTCAATGTATTCTTAACAAATCTCATTATCCAGACAGCGCTAAGATAAATAAAAAGTAAATACAATACATATGGTAAGATAAATAAAACATAAATATAATCTATAAATTTAAAGCAATATTTTAAAAGATGAATTCTAGCAACTCTTGAAAATTGAGGACACACCGTAAAGATATGTTACTCGAAATGGTGTAAGGTTAATTGATAAATAATGATCGGTTTCTCCAAAATACAATACCACACGAAATACAAAAGTATACATTGTATTTTGAAAATCTACACTTGCGAGATGTCAAAACACTTGATTCTTGATGAGGGTGGTCACAAGTATGACGAGAGAAGACTATATTTCATAGAAAAAAATCGTTCTCTTATAAATTCTTCATTATGAAGAAAGATACGATTTAGAAAAGAACGATTTTTTCTTATGGAATATATTTAGTGAATGTATTCGGTTCCAAAGGAAAAAACAAACACTATAATTCTTTTCCTACTGGAGGAAGTAGAGACTAAAAGATTCTTAACAAAGGATATTAGTGAAAATAGTTTCTCTAAACGGAACGGAAAGAAGTTGATACCATACATCGTTTTACGGGGGTAAAGAGTCTTTGAAACGACAAACTTAAAATAACCACGTCGTTTACATCTTCACAATTAAGGAATCATATGGGCTAGAAAAAAGCCAACTAAACCTTATTGGACTCTCCATAAAAGAAGAATTTGATAAATTAGGCAGCCTTTTAAAGTGTACATTAAAAGCTTGATTACAATTGGTTGAGCTGAAAATGGAGCATGAGGTTTTTAATGGGCCATGGACCACTTGAGTGAATTTGAATAAATGGCCCATATCGACGCTTAAACTAGGACTAAGTTCTCCGGTGAAGCACCGGAATTTGACGGTGAAGAAGAAGAGGTGGCTAGTCGAGTCAAAGCTCTATCGACGTCAGAAATCTTTAAAATGCGATGAGTCTTAATATCAGCGTCAGAGAGAATTCAAATTTAAAACTAGAGAGAGAAGGCTTGGTGTGATATTGTTGTGGCCTATCAAGGTAGAATGGTAGATGTTTGGTGTAATTCGTCTTGTTTTCTTCTCTCTCGTACGTGATTTAGAACTTGTTTTTCTCAATGACATACGTATTTAAAATCAATTAAAGTGAAAAAACAACAATTATGAGCACATTTCTTTTTACAATAATTTATTATTTTTAGAAAATTACATGTTATTACAAAAAAATTCAAGAATTGCATTTTTTACCAAAAGGAGAAATAAGCTAAACTTATACACTTACACACTTAACCGGGGGGTTTTGAAAATTTGATGGCTCCAATAAAAAAGTGGTAAATATTGATTAATGAATTTTGTTTTCTTTTCAAATCCTCTACATCCTGACTCAATTCACTACTCAGCTATTGAAAAGTTTTTTTTTAAATGGCAATCTATAACTATTAAATACACTATATAACTTAAAATATCTATCAACCAAAATTACTATTACACATGATAGATGATATCTAGATATTTTGAAAAACTATATTTTAATATAACAAAAAAAAAACAAAAAAACATGGAGGCTATAGAACCACAAACAAAGAGTCTTAATGTCTTATATCCTATATCCATAGCAAAAACGACACGTGAGTCCTGAATAGCCAATAAAAAGCTACCGACCTAAAGCAAAGCACATCGTACCATTACGCGTCGCCCACGTGGATTCAGAGTACACATGGCACCACACAAGTGTCTCCATTTGGCCTATAAATACAAACCCTAAGCCCACATCTCTTCTCATCATCCAAAAGCAAAAACAAACCAAAATATCATATAAATAGTTTTATAAGAAAAGTATCTGAAAAGAAATGGCAGACAACAAGCAAGCCTTCCAAGCCGGTCAAGCAGCTGGAAAAGCTGAGGTCTCTTTCTCTCCTTCACACCTTGTAGAAATGCGGTTGTTGCAGTTGGAGACAAATGTGCCAACCGCACTAATTAATCTACTACCGTTTATGAACAATTTTGAAACAAAGGAACTTTTCTATATACACTTCAATGAATATTCTTGAATCAAACGTATATATTTTGTAGCACTGAACATCATATCACTACTTATAACTAGAAAAATTCTTTGGTAACTCTTTGAAAAATAGTTGAAGTTTGATCCTTTTTATGCATTTTATCTCACTATTCAACATTGTTTGTGTTGGGATTCCGACCTTACTCTCAATTAGAGGTGAGTTTTCTCTCGTCTCTCTATTTCTCTTTGTTTCTTACTCACAAACCCTTTTAGAACACTAATTAGAGAGATTACTCTTTAATTGTCTACATTGATAGCATTGATCTCTTAGATCTTTTCTTACAACACCATACAAACATACTAATAGTAGCTTGCTTCTACTTACTATACACTTTAGACCATACTTCTAGATTCTAGGCTTTCTTACACAAGTTACACTACTAATCCTTATAACAACTCTTAACTACTTTAGTTTAGCTAAATATTGACTAACACAACACACAACCTTGTTTGGGCCATATTAATTCGCAGCCCATTAGCTTTCTTATTACCAAAACAACACAAACCCCAACTTCTACTTCTTGTTGACTTGTGTTCCTTCTCAGTCGTTTTTGACCTCTCTTTCACGACAATTTCTTCTTCTTCCTTTCTTCGCTCTGCTTCTGATTAAAACTTCTTCTTCTTGCGGAATTTAATCTAGGATTCATGATTTCAAAAGTTTGTTTTTAAGTATTCTTTCTATGTATTAAATCTGTCTTTACTTGTCTTTTTTTGGGACGAAAATATCTGTCTTTGCATATTTCATACTATTTCCGTTGCTATTTTACAGTCAATATAACAGTTTCATTTTCTTGTCTAGTTTTTTAGTTTGTAATGATTAAATAAAAGAACATATAATTGATTTTGCGTGGGCAATGGTGTGTACGTATAGGAGAAGAGTAATGTGCTGATGGACAAGGTCAAGGATGCTGCTTCTGCAGCTCAAGTGTCCGCCCAACAGGTAATTGCATCAATACACACATAATATGTTATATATATCTACAGAAATATACGTTTTTATAAGCTTAATTACATGATGTACGTAGTAGCGTAGATCTCTGATATTTAATACGGTTTATGTATACGTATAGGCGGGAAAGAGCATATCGGATGCAGCAGGGGGAGCTGTGAATCTTGTGAAGGAGAAGACCGGCATGAAGTAGCGATTTTAATCAATTCTGGACTTCAATTTTCATTTTCTAAGTAATCGTTTGGGATTTTAAATAAATTTGGGAGTTATGATTGATGATTCTCATCTTCATCGCAATTGTTGTTGTTTAATGCTTTAATGTTTCTCCCTTTAGGTGTATGTATGTTTGGATGTTTACTGTATTTAGCTTCCGGTTAATGAACATCTGGTTTAAGTTCCAACATTTCTTTATTTTATCTTTTATTATATTAGTCATGCACTTGATGTATATACATGATTTAATATAGTTATTGAGTTAAACTGAAATATAAGTTCATATTACAGAAACGTACTATGAGATACATCATTTCACAAACAAAGAAAACATTAAAAAAAAATACCCATACTATATAAGAACTTTCCTAAGGATGTTAATAAACTGAAGGAAATGATCATTCTAAAAATTACTCAAAATGACAACACGAAAAAAACGAGAACTTCCTAAGAATATAAATTCACTAAATATATTAATTAATCAAGGCAATGATCCAATTAAAACTATACGACAAAGATGAAAAAAAAGAAGCTGTACGACAAACCTGGTAACAAGGAAACCAGGGGCTAAAATCAAATTATCTTTGTTTTTTTTTTTGTTTCCTCTGCGAGTCTGGGACCTTCTCTCTCAGTTAGATGGTTTCCTGACCCCAAAAAATCAAAATCCTCACTAAAACCCTAACATTTCCCAGAGCTTCGCAATTCGCTGTTCCTCCGTTTCGTTTATTTCAAAAAGGATCAAGCTTTTGACTCAGATCAAATCAGATATGAGATATCAACAATGGCGATTGCTCCTTCTTCGAAGCTACCATTGGTCTCATCTTGCTTATCCTTCTCCTTGTTCTCAGTTTCAGGTAAGCTCCATTTCAACTCGATCATTCTCTTCCTTCACTCATATTCGTTCTGGGATCGGAGCTTTGCAACAAAGCGAAAACCTTTGTTCCTTACGATCTCCAATGACGAGCTCTGCCTTCATGGTGAAATCAGTTTCTCGAAGCTTCTCGTCAGACCCTGCGATTGAAGAGAAATCTTCTGCTGAGACTACCGTGATTGATATCTTTAGCAGATTGAGTGGTGAGGGTGAGGTTAGGAAAGAATTGGAGTCGAGTGATATCGTGATTAGTCAAGATTTAGCTTTGAAGGTTATGAGAAAACTTGAATCTAACCCCGATGTTGCGAAAAGGTTTTTCCAGTGGATTACGGAGGCTTCTCCTGAGGAAATTAACTCGAGAAATTATAACATGATGCTACGTATTCTGGGTGGTAATGGACTCGTTGATGAGTTTTGGGGGTTGGTTGATGCTATGAAGAAGAAAGGACATGGTTTATCGGCTAATGTTAGAGATAAAGTTGGCGAGAAATTTCAGAAAGATGGACTGGAGAGTGATTTGGTGAGACTGAGAAAGCTTTTCACTTCAGATAGTGTGGATAATTCTGCGGAGAAGGTTTGTGATAAAGTGTGTAAGATTGTGATGAAGGAAGAATGGGGTGATGATGTGGAGAAACGGGTGAAAGATTTGAATGTTGAGTTTCAAAGTGATTTAGTGAAGATGATTGTGGAAGATCTTGATGTTGAACCCAGGAAAGCTTTGTTGTTCTTCCGGTGGATTGATGAGTCTGGTCTGTTTAAGCATGATGAGAAAACCTATAATGCTATGGCTGGGGTTTTGGGAAAAGAGAAATTTCTCGATAGATTTCAGAACATCGTTGAAGAAATGAGGAGTGCTGGTTATGAAGTGGAAATAGAGACTTATGTTAGAGTTTCAACGAGATTCTGCCAGACTAAATTGATTAAGGAAGCTGTTGACTTGTTCGAGATTGCAATGGCGGGTAGTAGTAGTAACAAACCCACCTCACACTGCGTCTGTTTGTTGCTCAAGAAAATTGTCACTGCCAAGATTCTAGATATAGATTTGTTTTCAAGAGCTGTGAAAGCTTATACCAGACATGGTAACGTTTTGACGGATTCCTTGCTAAAATCTGTCTTAAAGTCCTTAAGAAGTGTGGATAGGGTTGAACAGAGTAATGAGGTATTGAAAGAAATGAAGAAAGGAGGCTATATTCCTAGTACTGATCTACAGAGCATGATTGCATCAGGTCTTAGTCGTAAGGGAAAGAAAGATGAAGCCGATGAATTTGTAGACTTTATGGAAGCATCTGGAAATAATCTAGATGACAAGGCAATGGCGTCTCTTGTTGAAGGGTATTGTGATTCCGGGGAACTTGATGAAGCTTTAGTGTGTTTCGAGAAAATGGTTGGAAAAGCTAAAGTCTCATATGCTGATTATGCATTTGAGAAGTTGGTTCTTGCTTACTGCAACAGAAATCAGGCAAGGGATGCATACAAGCTTTTGAGTGCACAAGTAAAGAAAAATCAGCTGAAACCTTGCCATAGCACATACAAAATCTTGGTGAAGAATCTGTTGATGAAGAAGGTTGCAAGAGATGGTGGGTTTGAAGAAGCTTTGAGTCTTCTACCGATAATGAAAGACCACGGGTTCCCTCCTTTCCTTAACCCCTTCATGAATTACTTCTCAACAACTGGAAAATGCACCGAAGCTCTCGGTTTTCTGAAGGCTATGACCTCGAAGAACTTTCCATCTATGTCAGTGGTTCTGCGTTTATTCGAAACTATGATGAAGTCTGCAAGGCACAGTGAGGCACAAGACTTACTTTCTCTGTGCCCAAACTATATCCGTAACAATCCAGATGTTCTAGAACTCTTCAATTCCATGAAAGCTAATGAATCTGATATAGAAAAACCTTTGGCTGCTTCTGCTTAGCTCCAGTTTTAGTTTACACTCCTTCAAGTCCTTTTTGTTTCTGGGCATTAGATTCAAAAATTTTAGCCAGAAAATTTTCTCGCTGTTCCCTTTTTGTTTGCATGTACTACCATTCACCAGTTAAGTGTCTTCATCAACTTGGTGCACTGGCAAAATAATTTCAAGGCACTCTGTTCTTTTATTTGTCACTTGCTTCATCATCTTCTACTTCTTGGCTCTGCCATGGATTGTTCGGAGTATTGTTAACAAGATCTGTCTGTAATTTCATTTTCAGTTTTATTTTTTCCCTGTGCCAATGTTGCCTATTGATCAGATACTTGCGTTTGACATTGCCAAGTGCTTATGGTATCAAATTGGAAGATCTTTGATGATGAGATCAAGGTTGGCTTCCATAGTCTTTGTTCGTTTCTGATTATTGATAGAGAAACAGGACCACAACCACAGCCACAATCCGTTTTTAATTGCATCTTGCTTTGTAGTGCTGGTCTTTGTCACGATCTATATCGCTCTGTTTTGCTGAATCTTGATATGTAATTCTGAATGTGAATGTTTCTTACCTTGCACCGTTTTCATTCTCATTGTCAATAGCATAATCTCTGCAAAGTCTTTTGATGTTTTCTGCAGAGAGTGTGGAGAAAAAAGGACTGAACGATGAAGAAACAGATCGGTGAGAGAGTGACATAGCAACATATAAGGACAAGCTATGATGGATGTTCTTCCAAGAAATGAGACAAAAGAGTGAAAGAAATAAAGAGAGAGATGTGTCATCATTTCTCTATGATCAGTTGCTATTTACCAAAGGGAACCGTTTCAAACCCTTGGATTCGTCCGGCGGGTTTCCGGTTTTTGAAGCAAGCCTGAGCTGCTCTTTTCTTTTTTGGTTTTAGGTTTGGTTTTTCTTTGTGTTGGATATATTTTGTTATTGTCGATTCTTTTTTCTTAACCAATTATTTTCTAAAATTTTATTAATTTGACAACAGAGCATAATTTGTCATTATATATAGTTATTTATTCATAAGTTCATAGAGGTTAAATTTCTCTCTATCACTTTTTTTTTGGGGGGTCGGAAGAAAGTGAAAAAGAGGTTAAAGGTTTCAACTTTTCCGGGAAATGCTAAAAATAATAGAAAAGAAAAAAAAGAAATTAGTTGTGTAAGCACTAAGCATGCTTAGTTACCTGCTTGCTGGGGACCGATTATATAAATTAATCTAATATTTACGCATGTATCAAGTTCAATATGGCTTCAATTCTTTACACGTTTTATTTGAATGAGAGTGATGATCCTAAGATTCGTGTATAGTTTTTTTAGCTTGAGAAAAGACAATCATTCAAAACAATAAAAATGGAACGAAATAAAATATGGCTATCAGTATTGAGACATGTAATTAAGTGGTTGTAATAAAATTCTATATGGCAACAATAAAATACGAGTTGATATATGGATATTTAATATATTATAAAATAAATTATTTGGATTTTGTTAGGTTTGCTGTTGAAAGCATATTTGTTAAAACGTTGTGGCAACGAGTGATCGAAAAATGAAATGTTGATGTGTTTGTTCGTACCAAATCCATGACAGATGTTCTTGACAAGAAAAAACAGTAGGAGTAGCATTTGGTGTGTTAGGTGAATCCGAAAGCATTGAACTCATTTTTACTATTTCAAAAACAAATGAGATAGTCAGAACACAATTGTCCCAGACATCCAAAGAAATGGTCATGGTTTACAACTAAAATTTTTAGAAAAATATATATAGAGCTAATCCAAATATATTTTTTATGAAAATTAGTTGAAACGATTATGAAATTTTAAGTCATCGTTTATGTTTGAATGGTGACACCGAAATGGACGATACAAAATAACTGGATAGGACAAAACAAGTGAATTTGATAAAATAAGTGGTGAAATCTTTTGATATAATAAATAAGGTTCTGTTTGACCAAAAAATTAAAATAAATATGGTTCTAATATAATAGATTAATAGCTATCAAACTTTGATTAAATTTTTGTTACAATTTGAGTGTTTGAAATTTTTTTTTATAGACTAAAATTGTATTGATGGATAAAACATTAACTTATAAACTTATTCGAAATTGTCCAAATATTTTGAATAAAAGAAAGAAAAAATACACAGACCACATTTGAACTGTTCTAATTTGGATGATTAATGTATGGTTAAATTGTGGTTTACAAATGAAAGCACACTTAACAACATTATATTTAAACATCTCACTGCTCTGCATTGCACCCAAAATTAAACAAAAATTGCAGATAATCCGTGGGACCGCACATTTTTAACGTTACCATTCGATCAGAACCTTGGTATTTTTAGTCTTGTTAGTTATTACATTAACTTTGGTGATGATTTCTAGTTTTGAATGTATAGCACCAATTACATTTTACACAGGTACAATGCTAATGTCGTTGTTTCAAATGCCAACAACTGTATTATCTTTTTAGTTATAAAACGTTAAAGTTAACTAATAATGTCACGCTTTGACGTAATAATCACGTAGATAAGGGAAATGATGGCAAGTTGCTTCGACAATTCATTTTCATGGACCGACAAGACATGGTTCTGATCATTATATTTCAATAAACCATGCAAATGTAATTATTGAGAATATCATCCAAATGGAACCCAAAGCTAATTTCAAATTTTCCTGATTCAACGGATTCTAGGAAACAATATGGTTATAACTTGTTTGTAATTGTCTATTTGTTGACTCGCAGCAGTTCACTAACTTTCAGGACTTATAAAAGTATAATATTCGACAAAAGCTTCCATATGCTTTTAAATACCTTTTCATAGTATGTCATTGGGCTTAATACTTATACATATTAATTATCATCACCTTTTTATTCTTAGGTTTAACTATTCAATTTGCATTTCCTTTTATCAGCAATTACAAAGTGTTAATTTTAGCAGTAAAAATTATGGTTATAATCCGTTTACGCTTTTCATTATTATTTTCATGCCGAGTATTTTTGTCTTTCCCCAACTTCATTTGAAATCTTATTTTTTCGATTAACCATCATTTGGTATTAATATTTTGTGTAAGCAAACTAGTATTTTTAGCTACCTTAAACCAAGTCTATAAACTGTCTTTGGATGTCAACACAAAAGCAAGTCTATAAACATTATATAATAAAATATCATTTTCTTTTTATAACCAGGACTTGATGACAATTTGGTGAGTTTAAAAGACAAATACAAAACTCTAAGTGGCAAAAAGACAAAGTGTTAGACAAATGGATGTAGTACTATGGTGTATTCATTGCCAAGCGCATGTACAATGTTCGTAATTCCTGTAAATGGCAGAAATAGTTTGAATCATCAGAAACGAATTATTGGATCACTTTAAAACCATTTTTTAAATATAAATGATCGCTATAACTTTTTTTTTATATTCCATCTTGATCTTTACTTAAGTACTTTTTTATGTTATACATTATGCGAGTTTAAATCGGATGTTAACACATCAACAACATTAACACAAAATACTAAGATGAGACAATTTAGCTTCACCACCATAGGCATAGTACGCAAGTTGGGAACCATCTTTATCTATCGGTACTCTGCAGTCTGCACAGTCTTGCATGTCATGTTTTGTAGTAAAGTTTATGATTTGTTTATTTTTATCACCTCTGAAATTCACAGAACCCATTTTCTATCAAACGTCAAATCTACGAGAAAAGCATTAAATATTAATGATTGTTTCTCATAAATCGAGTTTTAAGAAACCGTGTCACGTGGACCAAACTATAAAAACTTGACTAGGAATGACGTTTGGGAATGTAGTTCTTGAACAAGAACATTATACTACTGTTCACCACAAATTTAGAATATTTTTTGTTTCTTTCTTTTTGGTTTACAGCTATGTCGGTACGTATCGATGAAGATAACAAGGATATACGAATGTGAATATATTTAAAGAAGAACGTTGCAAAATCATTTTAATGTGTGCTACTTTGTACAAAATAATGATTTACAGGTACTTCACTAACTATAACAACATTTTATTTTTGATAAAGTAACAACCTTTTATTTTTGAGAAAGTAACAACATTGTTTTGTTGATCGAAGTCAGAGTCTAACAAAATATTACTGTGTAATTGTTTCCCGACATGAAAAATAATTTTTTAGAATAATTTGAAGTAAGACTTGAAAATTTGGCTAACAGAAAAGTTTAAAACAGAGATAACGACTTAAATTTTCCGTAAAAAAAAGATAACTACTTAACTAGTATTAAACTGTAAATTAGTAGCTATAGAGTTTAATAGCCCCCTAATATAAGCATGCACTTAATTTTCATTAAAACCGTTATTTTTTTTCTTTTTTTTTTTCTTTCAAAACCGCTATTTCTTCAGGTGTTGAATGTGTTTTTTTTGTCAACAAAAGATATATAAATCGTTTAGTTTTTATTTATTTGTTGAAAAAGTAATTATAAAAACAGCATTTTTTAATTTCTTTTAGATAATTAAAATCTGAAAAAGAACAAGGTGGTTTATCTATGAAATTAGTGGGAAGGCTTAAGTCGACTGGTAGCACACGAAGTTCAGGTATATCCGATGTGTATTGTGCTAAATTTAGATGCCACCGGATCACCAAAGTTATTTTAAAAAGCCAACAGAACTGATCTAATGAATCATATAATAAACTTTTCACTTAAAAACAAAAAATAAATCATTCTTGTTTTAAATCCATATGTAGTTTCGTAGTTATGTGCTTGTCATAATATAACTGCCAACTCACACATAGACAAAACCCAGTAAAAAACGACGCACTGTTAGGAAAAATTGTATATGTTCAAATTAATTTTAGTGTCTTGGACTTGGATTGGAGGTTATCTTATTATCTTATATATATATATATATATAATACATATAAGAGTACATTACAAGATATCGAATGTCTTATAATGAATTTTAGATCTTGTAGTTGTAAAATAAAAAAGTGGGTTAAAGTTTTCTATTTTAATTGTTCAGAAAAAGTGTTGTATTTTGAAGATATGATGGTCTTCTAAATATATTTTATTTTCTTGATGAAAGTTAATCGAGGTCTTGGTCGGATTTATCGAATCTATTTATTTCCATGCAAAAGGACAATGTTCCACATAAATAAAATAAAGTTGAATAAAGGAATGAAAATAATATAAATAAATTTAGACACTTTAGTTTCTACCCCCCCCCCCCAAAAAAAAACATATACAAGGCAAAAAATACTCTACACACAATTAAATTTTTAAACTTTTAACTCATTTGATATCGATTTTATTATGTATAAATACTTGGCGTGGACCATTTGAACAACTGAGCTTTAGTCAGAACGTTTTATCTGTGGTGGGTTTATTGAAATAATTTCATCAATAAGTCTGGTATTATTTGGATCATTCATGTACTTCGGTAAAAACGTACTGATGCTAAATCTATATATTTTTTTAAAAAATGATCTTTTTTTTTTTGTTCTTTTTGTGACAAAATCCCTTTCCTTAGTTTTTGGCTTATTGCCTATTGGTAATCAAATGAAACTAACAATTGGCGCACTAACAAAATATTTAAAAATAATTAACCTACAACATTAAAAAACCTACAATCCACACATCGAGAAGACAAAGATGCTGAAAATTGAGTGGGCAACAAAATCAACAAACACATAATATCAATCTTAGTTTCCTTTCCACATAATATTTTCATCGAAGCTCTCAGTTCTCACATTCTCAAAACATATTTACCCCAAATTTTGATTTCATGTAAACATTTTATATACTGAAGAACTAAAACAGTTTAGGTCTTATTACCTATGCATGGCCAAGCAACGGGATATGTTGGATTCCCTTTTTACTATGCAATCAGTCATCAAAGTGTCTTTTGGATTGAAAACATAAAAATATTCCAGTTTTAAATCATAAAATTCAATCACTTTTTCAATCAAAAATCCAGACTACAAGAAACAATATATTGTAATTTGTAAGTGTATCTGAAAAAATTTAAGAAAGAAAAAAATACAAATTTTAAAATAGAACTAAAAACCACAGACAAAAACATGACAGGGTGGCAGCTAGCAAAAGAACAGTATTCTAATTTCCTGTTTTAACCTTTTTATTTATTTTGAAATTTGGATTTGCTTTACTGACTATCCTTGTCCATTACAAGAATATGGGCATATATTAATTATTATTTTTAACATTTTTAATAAAATTTATTACTTTTTTTAACGGTCTCCCCACACACAAGCTTGCTATGAACTTCACTTTAGACTACCAATGAATCTGCTATTTTTATTCTGACATACAAAAAATCATTGTATAATAAAGATTTATGATTTTGGGGAAGTGGGTTCTTCTGCTACAGGAAGCAAATTCTCTTGATGTTGAAATGTTTTATACTTTAACCCAAATTTAAAAGAAAAAGGATAAAGATTTGGTGTTTGATTCTCCTCTCTCTCTCTCTCTCTCACCATCAAATACCAAATTATCTGGAAACTGGACACATCTTGTTTTCTGCTCATTCCTTTCTCTGTGTTTCAATAATGGAGAGTACTGCAGTTATGATGACGATAAGAAGATCTTTACTTTATTTCTTGCCATTTTTATTCCTTCTCAGCTCTGTAAATGGACTGCTTTCTCCTAAAGGAGTTAACTTCGAAGGTAACTCATTAAAAAGTTACAATTTTCAGTCTCACTCTTTATAATTTTTCCTTTTTACATCAACACTTTTTTTTTTGTCATCTTTTTACATCATCACTTTTGTATATAAAATGTCTGATATTTGGTCTTTCTGGAATTTTAGTTGATGAGAATTCAAATAAAGTATTTCAGTTTGTGTTACATGGTCTGTTATATATTGCTTCTTGATCCAAACTAATATGGGAATTTTTTAAAAATTATCCAGTGCAAGCTTTGATGGACATAAAAGCTTCATTACATGATCCTCATGGTTTACTTGATAACTGGGATAGAGATGCTGTTGATCCTTGTAGTTGGTCAATGGTCACTTGTTCTCCGGAAAACTTTGTCATTGGCTTGTAAGTTTCACATTTACATTAAATATACATTCATATATTATATTGATGAACAAGTAAGTTCATGTGAAGAAAAAAAATGCTTTAATTTTGTTACAGGGGTACACCTAGTCAGAATTTATCTGGTACATTATCTCCAAGCATTACCAACTTAACAAATCTTCGGATTGTGTGTGTAACTTACTGTTTACTATATCATTTTTAACTTTGATTATACTCTATGTTTTGTGTGTATGTGTGTGTGTTCTTGATGATTTTTCTCTTGCAGGCTGTTGCAAAACAACAACATAACAGGGAAAATTCCTTCTGAGATTGGTCGGCTTACAAGGCTTGAGACTCTTGATCTCTCTAATAACTTCTTCCGCGGTGAAATTCCTTTTTCAGTAGGCTATCTACGAAGCCTGCAATATCTGTAAGAATAGTAAAAATTGATATGTATCTCTTAAGTCTTAATTTGTGTTCTTCTTTGAGTTCTTGATATGTCTTATTGTGTATAATCAGGAGGCTTAACAACAATTCTCTCTCTGGAGTTTTTCCTCTGTCACTATCCAATATGACTCAACTTGCCCTTCTGTAAGCTAACTAATCCTCATTTTACATTAACCAGTAAGCAATCATATATAAAGACATGTAATGTTGAGATTTGATCTGTTTTTATTATATTTTATTTACAGTGATTTATCATACAACAATCTTAGTGGTCCTGTCCCAAGATTTGCTGCAAAGACCTTTAGGTGATTGATTCTCTCTCAATATCTCACTTCTTCACTCTCTCTTTATCTGTTTGATCATCTTATGTTGTTTCCCTTTTAATTACAGCATTGTTGGGAACCAGCTGATCTGTCCAACGGGCACTGAACCAGATTGCAATGGAACTACATTGATACCAATGTCTATGAACTTGAACCAAACTGGAGGTAACTAACTAACTACTTGCAAAAACTACAATCTTGGTATTATGATTGTAACTAACTAACAACTGATTCCTTTTTTTAAGCTCCTTTATACACCGGTAGATCGAAGAATCACAAAATGGCAATTACTGTTGGATCTAGCGTTGCGATTGTATCATTGATCTTCATTGCTATTGGGTTGTATCTCTGGTGGAGGCAAAGACATAACCAAAACACATTTTGTGATGTTAAAGGTTTGATCTTTATCAGTTTCTTCCTTGCATAGAACGTTATTAAAATGATTCATTTGAAAGTAAATTCCTTTATTATGTCTCATCAGATGGGCATCGTCATGAGGAAGTTTCACTTGGAAACCTGAGGAGATTCGGTTTTAGGGAGCTTCAGATCGCAACGAATAACTTCAGCAGTAAGAACTTATTGGGGAAAGGTGGCTATGGAAATGTATACAAAGGAATACTTGGAGACAGCACTGTGGTTGCAGTGAAAAGGCTGAAAGATGGAAATGCATTAGGAGGAGAGATTCAGTTTCAGACAGAAGTCGAAATGATCAGTTTAGCTGTTCATCGAAACCTCTTAAGACTCTACGGTTTCTGCATCACGCAAGCTGAAAAGCTTCTGGTTTATCCTTACATGTCTAATGGAAGTGTTGCATCTCGAATGAAAAAAAAACCGGTTCTTGATTGGAGCGTTAGGAAGAAGATAGCGATAGGAGCTGCAAGAGGGCTTGAGTATCTTCATGAGCAATGTAATCCGAAGATTATCCACCGCGATGTCAAAGCGGCGAATATACTTCTTGATGACTACTGTGAAGCTGTGGTTGGCGATTTTGGTTTAGCTAAACTCTTGGATCATCAAGATTCTCATGTCACAACCGCGGTTAGAGGCACTGTGGGTCACATTGCTCCTGAGTATCTCTCAACTGGTCAATCCTCGGAGAAAACCGATGTTTTTGGGTTTGGTATTCTTCTTCTTGAGCTTGTAACCGGACAAAGAGCTCTTGAGTTTGGTAAAGCGGCTAACCAGAAAGGCGTGATGCTTGATTGGGTTAAAAAGATTTATCAAGAAAAGAAACTAGAGTTGCTTGTAGATAAAGAGTTGTTGACGAAGAATATCTATGATGAGATTGAATTAGAAGAAATGGTAAGAGTAGCTTTGTTGTGCACACAGTATTTGCCTGGACATAGACCAAAAATGTCTGAAGTTGTTCGAATGCTCGAAGGAGATGGACTTGCAGAGAGATGGGAAGCTTCTCAAAGATCAGACAGTGCTTCAAAATGTAGCAATAGGATCAATGAATTGATGTCATCTTCAGACAGATACTCTGATCTTACTGATGACTCTACTTTACTTGCGCAAGCAATGGAGCTCTCTGGTCCTAGATGAAATCTATAAATGAATCTGAAGAAGAAGAAGAACATGTTTCTGTTTCTTGAATCTTGAGGGATTCTTGTTTTTTGTATGATAGAGAGGTTTTGTTTGGGGAATGGTGTCTCTGTAACTGTATAGGCGTGTTATGTAAGAAGTTATTTACTACTGTACTTAGGGTTATTCATAGTTTTTATATAAGAAAAATCAATTATGTAGAGCAGTAGGAAAACTTTGGATACAGTGTTAGGTTCTTGGGTTTCATGTTTGGAATTTGGGATTCAAGTTTGAAAATGCAATTTATCTTCTTTTTTTGTTAATGCAATTTATCTTGGGTTTCATGTTTGTTTTTGTTCTGTGAACGTCAAGTGTATAAACTTTGACAGTGGGTGAAAGTTTCATAGTTTGTACTTTGTGTGCACACTACCGACCGAAACGACTAAAGTGAAAAGACATCAATGTCGTCGCATAAAGACAACACGTAGTTCACATTTTTTTAAAATTTTTTTGATAGAAAGTAGTTCACATGTTGCTTCGAGCCTTTGAGAAACAATACGAAAGCTGTAAATACTAAAAACGTAACTTATGTTTTAATCAGAGAAACGACGTGTTTAGGCTTTAAAGGAAACACCATGTGGTCCATCCATTAAAAGAGAAAAAACGGCATGAATCCTATCTACATGGTTGTTTGTATAGCTTGTGTTCACACAGATTCAAAGTCAAACTAACATCCACAAATGAAGGTTCGTTTGTTCACGCAATCACACATTAGATTCAAACGACGAAACTACACCAACAATTTATACATTTATACGTGTTATATGAAAGAAAAACGACAGCTAATATATAAACTATGTTATATGAAAGATCGGTTGTTTGGGTTTAGCCGCTCTGGCCAAGATCGGTTGGTCTGAAACGAGAGGAAATCATCTGAAATACTCCAGATTCGCAGCAGCAACATCATCATCATCACCACAACAACCACAAAAACAAGATCGATTCGGCAGCGTCTCTAGCTGAACCGGAATGCTTTGGCTATATACACCTGCATTTCTAGCCGCTTCTGCTTCTTTCTGGAGTAGATGTAGTACTGTTGCTACTAGAAGATGTTTGAAAATGTAGTAGATATATAGGATTTAATAAGTTTTGGTGAATATAAGATCTAACAAACGAAAGTATTTGAAACGTTACAAAAGTGGAAGATCAAAGTACTCTTGTCCATTACATATAAGTGATTTACCAATTCTTGGGTCTAATTAGTAGAGTCTAGCTAGTTAATCAATTGAACAGGAGTTGTTATTAATCATTATATAGGATTAACTTTGAGTTGGCATCCTATCTTTGACACTTTTCACTCAATGATCGAACAGGTTATGTTCATACATAAGTACAGTGGAGGGATGGCTATAGACTCGGCTTTCGTCATAAGCAGCAGCTATTTCTCATCGACCGCATTGATGTTATACAGCCAGAATTTCACCCTGGGACTTTCCGAGCCAGGTTTCGATATGAAATTCATCGGGATTCTGATGTTTGTGGTGGGAATTATTGGGAATCTGTATTGCCATTGTTTGTTAGCTAAGCTAATTAAAGAAGATGGGAAGAAAGAGCGCAAGATACCTAAAGGACATAATCATATGCCCTCACTATCTGTTTGAGATCCTTGTGTTTTGGAGCTTCTTTCTGATTTCTCAGACCATTTATTCATTTTCCATCGCCATGGCAACAACTTTCTATCTGTCGGTCGGAGTTATGCTACACGAAGTTGGTATCTTTCCAAGTTCGATGACTTCCCCAAACATATCAAGGCTCTCGTTCCATTTGTATTCTAGACAGTACACAAAAGACCAATGTTTTTTTTCTTTTCTTTGTTTTTGTTTGAACATCTACTACCAATGTATTTTTTTTGTTGTTTCAACTTTCAAGTGTCTTAAATGGTTTGATATTAGTGACACTCGAATTTTAGAAAGAAAAAAAAAAACAAAATTGTTACACGGAATTGTGATTCTCAGTTAAATTGGCTGACGGTTAAAACATGCAGTTAATACGTTTAAAAAAATTGAAACGGCCTGCAGTTCTTGTCCCAAATTGATAAACGGCACAGCATGTGACTCTGTCGTAAACTGTCATAATCAGTAAGTTTTCTTCCTTTTCTAATGTTTGCGTCGATCTCAAAAGTACAGAGATTGATAAACCCTAAATGTTCCTTCCCCATTGCATTGAACTGATCTCGCTGTGTTGCATAAACCCTCTCTGCAAAAATCTACAACAATGGTCACTTTTAGATTCTTTTCGTCTCTTTACTCTTCTTGTTCGTCGTCTTCTCCGCAGTTTCTCAATTACCAGGTAGATTCTCTTCTTGATAGTATTAAAATTTCCGCAAATAAGTAATTTAAAATGCTCTAGACCAAATCGTGGAGAAGAAATCTGTTCGAATTCTCTCGAAGACACTCATTGGTGATGACGGCAGAGTCTACGCTTGCTCCGTTAACGACTTCTTCTCCTTCGAGTCTAACGGTTCAATCGCTTGGTCGGTACACATGAATTTCAAATGTAACACTGATTTTGCCCCGGTTTACTCTGGTTTAAACCAGGTAACGTACATTGCATTCCTATCTCCTGAACCATAACAATTGCGCTGTTTTTTTTCATTTCCTCTGTTTCTCAAAGTGATGGTTTGTTTGCAGATGCTTGTTCTTGCAGAGAATCGGATCCTGCGAGTTAGTTTCCCAAGAAATGGAACCAAATCTGAACCGGAATTGTTCTTCGATCCTGGCGAAACAATCCTTGGTATACATCACGGTTAAGAATCATGGTCTCTATGCTTACAATATGCTTCGGCAGCAACTCTGGATTGCAGAGCCTAAAACCGAACGATTCGGATATCTTAGGATGTCGAAAAGATTACAATAATTGTAAATTTGATTCTCCACCTGTGGTTGATACTTGCGAAGCAAGCATTTATGTAAGATCTCTCTCTTTGTTCTTATCAACTCACATTTCATTAATGGTGCTAAGTTCTTGATTTTTGCTATGTGCTTCAGATTTCAAACAATGAAGGAGAACTCTACTCGTTATCTCTCCGTGGCACTTACTACCAATGGATTCAAAAATTTAGTCTAGTGGATCAATTTTTCACCGTTACACCGGGAAATAACGGTCTGGTCTACGTCGTTTTCGCATTAGATTCTTTTTCCGGCGACATTCTGTGGCAAAAAACAGTGGGTCCATTAGCAGAAACTTCTGGTTCATACCCTGTCATTGACACAAACAGTGAGTTTCATTAACGAGTCTATTTAGATATTTTCACCAAGATCGATCTTTATCTACCCATTGGTTTTTGTTTTCAAAAGGTTTGGTATCGATTGGTTCACTAGATGGGACATTGTACTCGTTCTCAAGAACAGGTAGCTTCATAAGATACCAAAAAATGCAGAAACAGATTCAGTGATCCAAATTGAGCCATTACTCGATTGCTCAGGCAAAGCGGCTTATGTTTCTCAGACAAAACTAGAAGGAAAGATCTATCGTGTCATTGAAGATTATACTTATGTGTCAGCCAAGAAACCAGAAACGTAGTTTTTTCACTTGTAGTTCCAGAGACAAGATCGATCTACTGGTCTCAAAGTTATTCTGGTAAAACCCAAATCTTGATTAATACTTTATCACTCTCTTAGAAACTGTCTAGATTTTTATAATTTGAGGATGATGGTTTTTTTGTATCAGATCAAATTCCGAGTTTGTTCTCAGACGAAGATCTACAACATTTTGTGTTGGATGAGAGGACTGTTCTTGCGTTCATTGCAGCCTCTAATACTGGAAATCCATTTCGATGTCCCCTAAACACGAGAAGCTATCATTTAGCTGTTCATTTGCAGAACCAGAGCATCTTGATATCTACATTGGTAAACTTAATTAGAATTCGAAAACCATAACATTCCTACTTCTTTCAAATATTTTTCTTGGAAATCTATATCTCATGAAATTCTGTATTTATTTTCGTTTAGGTAACGGAAGAGCGATAATTTGGTTTTAACTGTTCGAGTTTGTGGTCATGGTCCTCTTTGCGGCTCTTGTGAGGTTCTGTTTTATATTCTGGAAGAAGAAAAAGTTACAAGGTCGTCCCTTCAGTGCTTTCTTGGACAAGCGAGTCAGAAACCCTATCTTCATTTTGTTACTTGCATCTCAAGAATCTTCTGTTTTCCTGAATTTTACAGTCTACTTTTTCTTTCCAGCGATTGCTACACAAAACTTCAAAATGAATCAACAGACGATGAATTCACGGTTGATGAAATCGGTGATTTGGTTCAAGAGAGGGAAAATGTGAAGAGGAAACTCTCTTAGACCTATAGTCTTGGAACGGACATAGATGTGTCAAAATCAAAGTCAAAAGATTCCGTTCTTCCCTTGTATGGAGGAGGTTCTAGAAGTTTCTCTTTCCGAAATAGGGAGAACGAGAGTATCACGATTTTTCAAATACCACGCGATGAGTCATCCTCAGAAGAGAGCAGGACCAACAATATGATGATGATAGTGTCGCCGATGATGAACATGATGAAGATGACTTGGATCGTAAGCAAATGAAAGATCCTTGCTCATTCGGACGGCTCTTCCAGTGATGATGATGAATCATGCGGTGTTGCGAGCAGTAGAAGAAGCAGAAGATATCATTATCTTTAATGACTAGTTAAGGGATTATAAATTTGTAGTTAAATCTTTTAACAAAAAGACATTTGTAGTAATCGATTTTTTTTTTTTGATAAACTTTCTGGTAGAGTTCTGATAAAGTGATATCTTAATTAAACTTCGATTTGAGATTCCTGGTTATTTGAAAAGAACGTTAACTATTATAGCCCCTTAATAATTTATGGTAATATAACTTTTAATACTTGTTTTATAATTAATGGGATATTAAAAAAAATTATGTAATTTCCTTGGTGTCTTTCATATATTTTTTCATTAAATGATTTAAATCTGATGTTTTATTTTATTTTAAAATTTCACCACTCCTAGCTATATAAATACAATAAACATAATAATTTTAGACGAAGTACAAATTCACTACTTTTTTAAGTATAGATTTGTAGTCAGCCTATAAATATTGTATCATTAGCAATTTTTTGAATGACTTAAAAAAATCTCACGGAGCCATGAAAAAGAAAATCTTGACATGGGTATGTACTTACCTCCTGCAATAAATCTACATTGATCACATTGGAAAAGCAGTTCATAAATACCTTACTCTATAGATGTAAAAAGAGAAATTGTCATGATTGGTACTGAATACACCCAAAAAGAGAAAGAATCGGCTCAAATTTGAATTTCGTGGGTAAAATTTGTTAGAGATGAACAAAATAATAGACAAACGAAAAGACAAGAAGGAAGAATATTAAATAATAATAATAATATTATAATAGGAAGAAATTTCGACAAAACTAATAAGAAAATAGATGATAAAAAGAAGGAGAACAAATAAGAGACAAAGATTAGAATGAATTATTTGCTTAGTTCACCTGTCACAAGTGATGCTTACATTTGCATGCCTCTTCTGCTCCCACCACAATCATTAGTTTCTATTGTGGGGTCCCACGGTAAGTTGCTTAACCGGTTGAAGACGCATACATTTATCCGGTTTTTATATTCCTTAAACCAAAAGTTCGAACTCTATATCAACCACGGATTGATATATCTGCAATATGCCAATGTCTTGGAACGTTTGATCTTTTTAATCAGAATGCTAAATCTGAGTTTTATCTTCTTTATCACAGTTGGCGTAATAAATCCAAGTTTTGATTGGTTTTTTGCCGTTTTAGCTTTGCATTTATTTGATGAAATAGAGTAATCAAATTTGTATCATATATAGTTTAGATTGGTATTATGTTTCGATATATTTTCAAATGAAACTAAGTCTTTTGTGTTAGTTATCTGTTTCTTTTTTTTGTGGAAGAATAGATTTTTAGAAAGTTGAAATCTTAGGCCCCTAGTTTTCTAGGTTCGGAACTAATCTTTTGATTATTCCTTCTGGAAAATCTAATTTATTCTTTAAAGAGACTTAAATTAGGAAGCATAACTATGTTTTCTAGAGTCGTGTATACCGCTAGACGATCACGTATTTGTTTTTCCGTTTACTTCGTTTGTTTAGGTGATGGCATGAAAAAGGTCGTTTCAAAATGACAAATCATTTTTTTGGAATATCATCCTATCCATTCTTCACATTCTGCCACCTCCTTTACCATGTGCGTCATGGTCCATCTCAATTTCGGACGTTGACCAACAACATTTTTCGTTGGTCCATTCTGAATTTTTTTCATTATTTGAGTACTTTGTAAACATGTATATTGTTGTAAATTTTTAATTCACTTCACTAGAAAGAAAAAAAAATTATAGTTTACAACCACTTGACATGTAAAACATTTTCTTGTGGGTTAGTATTAGAGGTTAGCAAGGAATTATCGTAACTTCTGATCGTCCATAATTTTTGTTAACCCACCAACAATAACAAATTAATGAGCCGTAATTCATATAAAATAGTTTAAATGCGATACTAAATTCACGTAAGAAGATTGAATCGTAAGGAATTTTGAGTGTATGGTCAGACTAACAAACACTTTCAATTACGACAACCAATAAAGGATGAGAATATTTAAATTTTACTATTCACTCATAGTGTCAACATTTCATTTGATGTGAACATTATTATATTTAGTGAAATAGAATGTGGTTATTAACCAACCACTCATAAATATCTTTTGTCCGCCTTTCCAAAATCTGTGCCATTTTTTTCAACTCATAAATAGTGTGTTCCAGTAATACTACCATCACTTAAATCCATATATATATATATTTCGAACTATAACGAGCTAAAAACTACATATTTAATGAAAACACAATACATTTCGAACAACAATAAATTCCAAAATGACTAAATGAGTAGATGATAATGACAAATGTTTGACAGTTCGTTCAATTATTTTTTCATTTGTTGATTATCATTAGGAAATTAATTCAATCGATTATTGTTTTAAGCTTACCAAAATTTACTGTAAGTAGAATTATAAAAAGGAAAGAAATTGAACTCAAAAATTTGAAAAGAAAGGACCATATTTTTGAAAACTACTATAAAATAGCAGAAATGCCAAATGAGTTTAAATCCTATAAATGGATTACACCCAAGAAAAAACAAAACTGCTATACTGTATTTTACAAAATACAGGGGAAGCAGCCCATTTGATTAACAACCTTATACACATCTCTCTATATATTCTACTTTTTAATATTTTCAACCTGTCAAGAGAAACAAAAGAATTTAAATATTATTACCCAATGTAATTTTATTTTGTTTTAAAGATAAGGTACTAAAATAATTCATTTATTCAGAAGAAAAAAGAACAATCATTTTATAGGTGCTGCATGATTGCTTCATTCTCCCTCTTTAGCTCAAAAGTTTTTACTTTTTTCAAAAAAGAAGAAACATTTCGTTTCCATGGCTTTTCGCGGAGATGAGCCTGAGATTATGAACCTAAGAGACTGGGATCGAAGAGCTCGATTAATCCGCGAAAACCCGACTTCTAGAAGGTTCTCTGCTTCATACATTGGAAGCTTCCGAGAAGATCATCACAAGACTTCTTCTAAAACAAACATCTCTAGCACTGTCTCTTCTCCTGGCGACACTCTCAAAGGTTAAAACTTTACCATTTTCTCTCCATCTTAATAAGTTTATGATAATTACTTCTTTCTGAAAATGTTTTGAAATTCCAAATCTTTTATAACAGAAGAGATTGACCCATCAACATATTCCTTCACCAATGCACTTAAAGGTAAGTTTTCACCAACAATCTAAGCTTTTTCCCATTAGAAAGCTCGAAACTTCTCTCAAATCTAAGAACAGAACAAAAGGAGTGTTTCAGTTTGTGTTGTCTTTTGTTTTTAGCAGCATTACAAGCAAATACAATGTACAATAACAACAGAGAATGGTTAGCACAAGAAGGGTTTGCGTTGAATTCGAAGTGGAACGAAGCAGAGAGATATATCTGTAATCCACTGTCTGGAGAAGTTCCAATGGAGTGTTTGTCTTCAAAAACATTAAGTGCAAGATCCTTCAGAAACTTAACCACCATGTCTGCTCCTCTTCACTTCCCTAATTCCAATCCATTGATGAATATTGGTCAAACCAAACCCAATAATAATCCTAACGTTAGAGTCATTCACGAGGATCTTTATGCTCCTGATCCTCTTCTTCTTCCAGGTGATTGGTTTTAAATCTCTCCCTTTTTTTGCTGTTAGTTAAATAAGTTTCTTGAAGATTTTTTTTATTTTCTTGATTGGGCTTTTCTGAAAAAAGGGAATTTTGGGGGTGCTTTTTTAGCAGAGAAGAGTGTTGTGGGGCTGAAGCGAGATGTGGGCATTCAGAGTACGGTGGATCTTAGCTCCGGTAGCCCTAGTCCGGCAAAGACGCCTCCGATTATGGAACGGTCGTTGAAACGACACGTGGAAGCTAACGACTCGCCAGTGGATTTCAATCTCAAATTGGAAGGTCAACAAGAGGTACATGTCTTGAGCCATTTTTCCTTTAATCCTTGATTTTACTCATTCATATTCCATTTTAAGAAAAACACTATGATGGGCTAAGAAAAAACTGATAATCCGAGTCTGGACATATATTTATACTTTATAAAATTGAGTGTTTGAAACTGAACCACTAAACTGATCGGTTCGACAAATATAACCCAACTTTAACTAAACTTATTCCAAACTAATTGATCTGAGCTGGATAAAATTGAAACTAAATACTAAGAAAAACAGAACTAAATCGAAACTAAAACTCTATCAATTTGTAAAGTTATATAAAAAAAAAACTTTAAAACGAAAATTCTGCTACAATAATCGAAATATTTAATCGCTAGCATGAGGTCCATGTAAAGGTACGGAAACTTAATAATTGCATAAAATTTTGAATAGTTCGTGCATCGATAATTAGATTCTTTCGCAAGATAAGAAAAGCACCAAACAAATTATAGTACCAATGTTTTTCATAGAAAGAGACAATGATAAAACTCTTCTATTATTGTTTTTGTATATGTGTTACATGATTCATTTTAAGATTAAGATTCTTTTATAATATATGAAACATAGTACACATGGACCATCTATATGTGAGGGTATTAATCATAGAAACACAAAACCGTATAATCATATGCTTTTGCTATTTCTTGAAAAATCTTTCATTAGATCGTATTTCGTGATTTTGTCCCCAACTCACGTGACTACCATCCATATTCTATATTTCTTCTATATAAATTATCTATATGTTGGCAAAAATATATAAACTATCTATATATAGATACATGCGTGCAGGTTTATACATACATATATGTATCTATACATTTTATAGTCTAATGATTATTTGATAAAAGTTTGTGTGTATGGGTAATGTGTTCCTGTTCCATCAATTCTCAACGTTACATGTGGTTTTACATTTTTAGAAATGAAAATGATTTACGTTCTTACAACTACTATCAATTGCTGGTTTTTGACCTGAAACTGTAAACCATTGTCCAAAAGAAGAAAGATACCTCAGTGAAGGTCCAAATTAAAAATCTAAGTCTAGTTCTTCTTAAGATAATATAGTATATGTTAATGAAGAGTTATTTGGATTTTGAAGGATGAGAAGTTAGAAGAGAAAGAGAAAGAAGAGAATCAAGAGAAGAGTGAAGAAGAAGAAGAAGAAAAGAATCAAGAGATGAGTGAAGGAGGAGGAGAAAACGAAGGAGAAGAAGAAGAGAAGAAGGAGACGAAGAAGAAGAGAGGAATTGGATGCTTCTCATGGGTGAGATCAAGACAAATACAAGCAATAAAATCAAAGTACATCTTCCCAATTTGTGTTCCTCATCTTGTCAAAGGTTGTTGAAAAACCTTAAAACCAAGTGAATCAAGCAAACAACAAGAAAAGACCAAAAAGTGTTTGCAAGATTCTCCCTTTTCTTCTTTTGTTTTCTGTTTTTCTACCTTTTTTATATTAATCAAAAACAAAATCATTATCCAATTATAATTCTTCCTCTTCATATCGATTCATCATTCATGGGAATGTCAAAAGCTTAACCATTCTTTTGCTCCCCTTTTCTCTGTAACAAAGGCTTCTCTCTAGAGTTCCTTTTGTGTTTTTGCTTCTTTTGCTTTTTCTATCTTCTTCATAGTTACTCTGTTTCCTCCTGCTCAAACTTCCATTCCACAATAGCTAGAGTGTGTCGGCCACCACAAGCCACATACTTAGCTATCCATTTTCCATCTTCTTCTTCATCTGCGTGGTTAAACCGTCCCTCTGGTGGTGGAATGTTTATAGGAAGCTCCAACGGTTGTCCCGTAGTCACTTTTCTTCCATACCCGAGTCTACCGTGGTCTCCCCGGCCAAACTAACCATAATAATCAATGTAAAAGACAGGTTTAGAGATCGACATTTGGTTTATAACCCAACAATGTTTTTCTTTGTAAGAAAACTTACTGAGAAGATCCTACCGTCTCTTGTCAAAGCGACTGAATGAGTTCCGCCACAAGAGACCTGAGAAGAAAATATCGATAAGAGCTTTCAAAGTTATGAGAAGAATAGAGAAACCAGTGGTTTTAGGTTTTACCTGAATGATATCTTCTCCAGCTAAGAGATTAACTTTCTGTGGAAGCATTTTACTGCTCTTGTCATTGTCACCAAACCCGAGCCTCCCATGTTCTCCTCTTCCCCAACCATACACCTAATATTGGATATAACCAAAACCAAGTCACAACATTTACAGTTAAGATCTACATCAAGCTTAGGAAAAACCCAGCAAGGCTTGACCAAGAACCAGTTGAAGATGAAATAATAAAGTAGGACTTTTGAATAATAGGAGACTAGATGAGTTATAATACCTCTCCTTTCTCGGTTAAAGCTGTTGAATGCCATCCACCCGCAGCGATATCAACCTAACACATGTATTGAACAAGGGAGATAATTAAGCTTCTAACGTAGATACTCAGCTTTAATATAGGCCTTTATCATCAGAAGGCGTGGGTTTCCATATGAATGCTTAAAACCAGAAAGTTTAGACCACATACCAAAGTGAGATCATCGAGGCCTTGAACTGGAATAGGATGAGATCTCGGTTGGGTATCTCCGGTTCCAAGTTGTCCATATTCATTATTACCCCAAGCCCACAGAATCCCATCTTCTTTTAGAGCTAAATTATGAAATGCTCCAACAGCAATCAGACGAACATTTTCAAGACCCTGAACTCTTACAGGAACAGAAATCTGTTTTCTGCGATTGAACGAATTAAAGGAAACCCCAGATTTACTAACAGGAGGCAAGAAAATGAAAATGTCATATCCAAAAATGAAAGGAAAATTAGTTTAATACATGTCACCAGGAGGCCACGGTTGACCCCAAGTCCATACATAACCCTGACGAGTTAGAACCACAGAGTGAGTACCTCCTGCAGCTACCTGTTATTTTAATCACAGAAACCCAAGAAAAGATGGTTTAGATTAAAACAAAAGCATTAAAACTTGAGGTAAATACAGAGAGGTTAACTAAATATATTACCTGTCGGACTGTAAGTTGCGGGGCACAACGCTTAGGGATTACAATATCCCTCGACACAGGCCTACCTGTCTCATCTTTAGAAGGCTCTTCACCACACTGTCCATACTCATTTCCTCCTAAGTAGGTTCCATAACAAAAAGGTGCACAGCTTTCACTTTTAAGATCTTTAAGGTCACAATCAATAGATAGAAGCTGAGAGAACAATGCATACCCCAAGCATATGCTCGGCCTTGATCGTCGACAGCTAAACAATGCCAACCACCAATAGCTGCCTATGATCCATTGCAGAAACCGTAGTCAGAATAAATCACAACAAGGAAATAGCAATAATGAAAAAAAATATATATATACTTTATAGTTGAAATATTTTTACCTGAGCAATCTTGACATTGGCAAGAGACTTAACAAGACAAGGGGTGCTTTCTGTTTTTGTCTCTGGTGGGTGTCCTAATGTGCCCCTTTGATTCCAGCCCCATGTAAACAGCTGCGAAACCATTTAAGAGATTGCAAAAACATAAGCTTCTCCTTCAAAAGCCGTTATCTCAGGTGGGGCTTAAAACCAAAATGAGGATCAAAAATAAAAAAAATCAATCAGAGATTAGCAGGCAAAAGAAGATCATATTGTTTCAATATGCTGGTGACATAAGAATCCAAACCAAGCATAAACTACTCCATAGATACAGAACCAGTCTAATGATCAGTTCAAGAGCTACTCAAACATCTTGGTTTGATTTCATAGCCATAAGAAACACAAAATTTTAACCTTCTTTGATTGGTCATTCAGATCTCAAAAACCCTTAGTAAGCTACCTAAGAAAAATCTCCAATGACATCACCGCCAAAGACAACTTAGAAACAAATCGCAAATCAAACCAGAAGCAGTGAACTTTAGTATGTGTTACAACCAAAATCCACCAAAGAAGAAACAACATGGAAAAGAGAGTGAACTGATTAGTTACCTTGCCATCATCGCAAATGGCGAGTGAATTACGGCTACCTCCGACGACGGAGCGAACAGTGAAAGGATCAAGAGCTTCGACGATGCAAGCCAATTCCTTTTCTTCATCGGTTCCAAGTCCTAGTTGCCCATCTTCTCCAGAGCCCCTATCAAACGACAAGTGAGAAACAGTAATGGAGAAAACAGAGAGGTAAAAGAAGATAAGAGAAAGAGTAAGGACCAGGCTATGAGGGAAGTAGCTGAAGCCATGGAGACGAAAGCGAGCTACACAATGAGAGAAAGAGAGAGAGATATTAAGGAAGAAAGTGAGTGGAAAGACAACGAAAAGCAGTGCACTCGGACTCGGAGGTGTGATATGAGTCTATCATTTGTCATTAGGTAATTCATTATTCTTTTTGGGACCCATTAATTATATAACCTGCCATGTTATTAAAATTACATTAGATCTTCAAATAATCCTACTTTTTAGGCCATTACATTAATTTTCCGTTTAAAGTTGTGAAATTACATTCATGCTGAATTGCTGATTACACTTATCTTTCGTTTCATGACTACCATTTAGTTGAAGTTGTATATACAGCAATTAATCAGCAATTACACAACTTGTGAAAAAAAGAAAGCTGAAAATTCTCAAAACCAATTAATACAAACCAGAATCGAATACCGAATTGATTTACCCTCTTAACCAATTCCCTTTAATGTCAAATATCCAAGGGAATATTTGCTAAAAGATGCATAAACCAAAAGACGACTTAAATCCAATGAGAGATCAGAGAAGAGGACTCCAAAGTTTTTTTTTTTTTGTCACTCTTTAGACTGGACCATGTAATGCAATGCAGTCTTTATAGTGAAACCCGCAACAACAACAAAAGGAATTGAGAATCAAACAAGAGTTTCCATGGATGTAATTAAATCCTGCAGCTACTACTACAAACCCATGTTTAAGGAAACTACAATATTTGTTTTTTTAACTGTTCATGTGAAGAACACAGAACCAACCCATACATTTCTTTTGTAAATCATTCCATGGACTTTGTTTCATCACTGTGGCGATGGTTGGGCTTGCTCCTCACCTTTCTGCACCTCTTTCGGGGATTCCTTGATATCATCACCAGCTTCATCCTGGAAATAAGATAAGACACAAGTGTTATGCAAAAACATCAACAACAATCTTAATTGCTTGATGCAAAATCATTAAAAGTTTGAGCGCAAGGAGGCACAAGTACATTGAGGTCAGAAGTCCAGAGGGTGAGATTGTCTCGGAGAAGCTGCATGATCAATGTACTGTCCTTGTATGATTCCTCTCCCAATGTGTCTAGTTCGGAGATTGCCTCATCAAAAGCCTACCACCATAAAAATCATATTTGTAACTTGAATCAAACCACTATGAAAATCATATTTGTAACTTAAGTACTTAAATCAAACAAGTATTAGAATGTGAAGGTTGTCCAAATTTCACTAGTGTACGGGAACATTCACGGCCTCTACTTTCTCAATCATCATAATTAACTACAATCCTATCTGTCAGTGTAACAAGTGAACAAAATAAATACGTTTGTGCCACATATAACATTGACAGAAAAGAAAAGAGCCTCTTATGTGCTAAGTTTTATCAAGCATGAAGAGTTGAAAGAATAGGTTTATTAGCTAATAATAGAAAATAAAAGCATAGCATAAAACATATACCAAATGAGAAAGCAACACAGACCTGCTTTGCGAGATTACACGCACGATCAGATGAGTTGAGAATCTCATAGTAGAATACAGAGAAGTTAAGAGCAAGCCCGAGTCTGATTGGGTGAGTGGGAGCCAAATTAGCAAGAGCAATATCCTACACACACAAAAAAAAAGTCAAACACCAGAAGCACAAGAGTCAACATGTTTTCTCAGAACTCTATACCAAACGAAGTGATAATAACCTGAGCTGACTTGTATGCCAAAAGAGTACTCTCAGCAGCTTCTTTCCTCTCAGCACCAGTCTTGAACTCAGCAAGGTACCGATGATAATCTCCCTTCATTTTGAGGTAGAAAACTTTAGACTCAGCCAAGGAAGCAGCAGGAATGAGATGAGCCTCAAGAAGATTCAAAATGCCATGGCAAATCTTGCTGAGCTCATTTTCAATATTGCCTCTGTAGTCTTTAATAATCGAAACATGATCACTGTTTCCTCTACTCTCTTCCTTTTGCTCAATGGAGGAGATAATCCTCCAAGAAGCCCTCCTAGCACCAATCACATTCTTGTAAGCAACAGATAAGAGATTCCTCTCTTCAACAGTAAGCTCCTCATTGTCAACAGTTTTTGCAACTTTCTCCATGAACTCAACCATTTCTTCATAACGCTCAGCTTGCTCGGCTAACTTAGCCATGTACACATTCTCTTCCCGGGACGAATCAGAAGACATCTTTGCTATACTATTTTAGAAAAACCTGTTCCAAACCCAGTAACCCCAAACTCATTAACGCTGCAACATTCTTGCATTTCTAACAAACGATTTACACATCTAGATCTATTCAGAAACCAAACAGTATAGGGGGAAAAAAAGTATGAACCATACAGATCTTGAAGTGTACAACGAAAACGCGAAAGAGCAAGATAAACACAGGAAACGCAGAATGCGAGAAGAAATTTAAAAACAAAAATCGATGATTGAAGGAGGAAGAAACATCGGCGAAGTATGAGCAAGAGAGATCGGATCCGTACCTTAGGGATTTTGAAATTCAAAGTGAGAGACGCGAAATGAGGGAAGTGAGAAAACGGACGTGTGTATTGATTTGGAAGAGTAAAAGAAACTACCCACTGAAAATATGACACGTGCTACATGTTGACCGTCAAATTACTTTTTTTTTCCTTCGTAATTGTTTTAATTTATGTGGGTGAAATTTAACGAATCATAAGGTGAGGTGTATAATAGAAAATGTTATTTATAAAAATATATCGAAATACAAAGGGGCAAAATGTTAATAAGTGGTAAGTTTTCTCCTATAATTTGACGGATTTAACCTTTGCCCTGAACCCATTTAGTTCCTTTCTTTACCCGCTTTATCGATTTGATCGGAGAAGGCCGGAAAAGCTCGAAGGTCCTTCAATGGGGAGCTATGTGGAGAAAGCTCGTGAGAATCACGTGAAGAAGAAGGTCGAAGAAGGTAAATTAAACAACGTGGCGTCTTCTTCATACTGTTGTGTTCTAAACCCTAAACCCCTAAATAGTCTTTGATTGCCTCGGAAATGGGGTAAACCATTAAAAATTGATCGACACTCTTAAAGCTTGAATTGAGCTCACTATCCCCGAAAAGTTATGGATTTTTGGATGAATGCATCTTACTTGATCCATTTTGCATCTGATGAGCTGGTTTGATCTAGCAGCTCTCATAGAGTGTGTTTGATTGCTTTTATGTTTATCTCTGAATTGAGCTTAATGATTTTGTTGAAGTTTAATGGTTATGTGTTTTGATTGATTATGTACTTGTTGTTATCAGCACTGCGTAGCAAGATGAAGACAAAGGCATTAATGGAATGTGATCAGTACGTCTCAAAGTATGCTCAATGCGCTACAGGAAGAACGTTTTCTGTGGTTTGGACATGTCGTAAGCAAGCTAAAGAGCTCAACACTTGCCTCCATCAATTGTAAGTTAACCCTCTTAATGCTCCTTCCATTAAATATCTCATCTTATTTTCACTGCTGAGACTCACTAAGCCTTAACTCGTATGGAGCATCAGATTTTGAAATTTGTTTTTCCTTTTTCTTAATGCCCTTCACCGGTATCATGAAATGAGACAACTTTTGGTTTAGGAGATGCATAATGTGGTCGTGAAGTACCATTGCTAGTATATCTGTAAAGCAAATATTGAAGGGGATGATTCTATGTAGCTGCAATAACGGTATTCGGGTTTGGAATTAGAAGAGATTGAAAAAACTATGTCCGCTAATGGTGTAAGCGCAGTCGATATTGCGTTTGTTTTTGGTGCACAAGTTCTTTCTTGCGAGTTCCTGATGAGAATCACTGATTAATGTCGTCTAATCATGAAATTTTTTTTATTGATTATGCAGCACCAATGACAATGTCTTGGAGGAAATGAAGAGAGAGTACATGATTCAAGAAGAGGGTAAAGTCTCAGCGTCGGCCATATAAATTTTGTTGAACAAAAGATCTGACCAGACCAATATAAAAGTTGTCGCTCTTGTTTCATGTTCCTTGCGGACAAATAGATCCTTTTATAACAAACGTTAAACCTTCTTCAGTGAGTAAAATAGGTTTTGTAATTCAGTAAGTCGTCAACAAAATCTAGAGATAGGATTCAAAGATGTTTCTGATACAAAAACAAAGGTTTCACACAACTTTCAGGAATATATATCTATATGATGATACCGAATTGATTAAATCAAAAATCAAAAAATTGAGATGCTAAAAAAGGAAAGAAGAAAGCAAGCAAAAAAGCAAAGGGACTTCAAGCGGTAGGCTTCCTCATATTTCTTCCTGCACGAATCACTTCGTCCACCAAAAGCAACTGCGACGCAATCACAGACCTGCAACACAAAAAAAAAAAACCGTTACTAAAATGGCTGAACCAAAACCCGCAACTGCAATTAAAATTGGCTGGTTGGTTCCAACATTACCCTGAATTGATAAGTTGGCGTTTCACTGAGTAATTGTCGAAAATACCAGCAAGCTGTGGGTCAATTGGTTCACCATCCTGAAGGTTTAGTCCCACAACGTTTCCTTTGTCGTGCTCGCTCTGCATAAGCACATCACAGAGAGCAATTAAGTCTTTGTTCTTTCCACAATTGATTTCAGTTTGTGGAAGATGATAAAAGAGATGAATGCATACCGTAAGAGAAATGATCACATCTTGGGTATCAAGACCTGCATTTTCTGCAAGTGTCTTAGGCACCACGAGAAGGGCATTAGCAAAAGCTTCAACACCAAGTTGGGCACGCTGAAATGTTGATTTTCGTATTAGTGATCTAGAATAATTGAGATGCATTTAATAATGTTGCAAGAATTAGAATACAAGCAATATCAATGTACCCCTTGAACAGTTTTCCTGACTTCACTGATCAAGTGTTGTCTTGCGGCAACTTCAAAAGCTCCTGCTCCCTACATAACGATGCAACCTCACATCAACATAACGTAGAAAATATACAATAGGTCTATAAGCTTACTATATCATGCTTTTAATCGCGACTTAACAATCTCTTTGACATTACAGAGAAACAGAAACCAAGGTTCACAAAATACTTCAAGAGATAGCTAGGTTGTACTTACTAACACAACACACTCGTCTTCTATGGTGTTCTTGACCGATCTTAGACCATCACGAACAGCGTCCTTAATTTGAGCAATGGTGTGGTCATTAGGCCCTAGAAAATCAAGAAATCATGAATGATCACCAAAGTGAGTACAGGAATATATGAACCTTCAAAACTTAATGAAACAGAGTAGCTGGCCTGATACCTTTTATGAGGATGGTACATGAATAAGGATTCTTCACTTGCTCCACAAAGGTGTACTTTTCCTCCCCAAGAACGTGCTCATAGACAAGTCCAGCCCACCCAAGAGACTCAGGGGTCAAGTCGTCAACAGAATTCACAGCTTCTCCACCACAGGCCAAAACTAACCGCTCCATGTTCCTCCTCTTTGCTCTTCTAAGGGCAATAATCTGGAGACATGAGGAAAAGTAATAAAATTCAACAGCCTCAAGACAACAGAAATTAGGTAAAGGAAGAGACAAGCTCAGTCGAAGGCCCAGAACTAAAACCATTACTAGTCTTTTTAACTTTTATTGTCAATTTCAATTTACTTGATAACGTATTCTTCCTTAGCATCTTTCTTATTTTTTTCTAAAAAATAGAATGAAAACAGTTTCAGCTATTTATAACATAGTGTGGATGTAAGAAATAACAAAATTAGCTTACCCCTTCTCTAGCAAGAAGATCCAACGATGGTGGGTCAATACCCTTTTGATTTATGATAACAAAACTGTTATCATTATCAGCACACACCTGCACAAGAAATAAAACATGTATTAATACTTTTCACGGAATTTCAAAATACAGATGGGAGAAATGGTCTGTGTCCCACCTTGTTCTTCAGGTCAATAATTTTCTTAACTCTTTCATCAACAGATCGCCTCTCGGCTGTAACCATGGCTTCCCTCTGCTCCGCATTAGAGTAGAAAAATCCGGCATTAATTTCGCTGATAAATAAAAAGATATATTAGTCTACATCACCAGAAACATATAGGCTCTTATCATCTCTTCACCGAATTGGCCAAAGAATTATATTACACACCTCTTCTCATACTCCAGTGACACATTGCAAGTTAGGATGTGGCAATTCTCTGCACGTCGTTTCATGTCAGGGTGTCTTGAACCATGATCCAGAACAAGCCCCTCAACCTAATTCAGGAATGAATCAATATTGCAACAGGTTCAAAACTATGAGAGCGTTTAATGATAACCAGCAAATATATTTTATTCCATACACGCAAGTATTTCAAATGTAAACCTATAAGGTTTCGAGGGAATAATTTTACAAAAAACCACACGCGTCAAGACATACCAATCGTGTGTCAACATCAAATTTGTGACGCATGTGCATTATCTCCACCATAAACAGATCAATCGCTTCCTCAGGCTTTCGGATACAGAGAACCTGTTATGTGAAGAAAGTAGATAATTTGAAGACAAACATGCTTGAAAACCCATAGAGGCGCATAGATGAGTCGGCTGTGTGAGAAAAAAATGAAAAGCACAAATAAGATTCCATTATAGATCGGTTTACTCACTGAATTAACGACAATGTCAGTCAGTTGATCAGCCAAGCCTTCGTACAACTACACAAGTCGCAAGAGTAAACCAAATTAGAAAGTGAAACAAATAATCAAATGAAAAAGAGATAAATAAAATGAAGGATACCTTTGTTCTTAGCGTAGTTCGTGCAACCATTTTTAGGATCTCTTTATCAGCTTCATCACCCATAACAACAGGGGTCTTGAAGTTCTCAAGAAAATGAAGAGTGGCTCTCTTAGCAGTCTCAAAACCATCAACTAGGACACGTGGATGCATTCCTGTTACATATATAAACCTTCATTAGGATTCTGGCTACAAAAATAGATACTAGTTTATATTGTGATTTTTCTGTATTCAGTTCAAACAAAACTTGGCAAATCAATGTCGCTGAGGGTAAATTGTTGGTGCACACGTATCTGTTAACCATAACACATAGAATGAGGAAAAAAAACAAGCATAGAGAAGCATAAAACTAATGAACTCATAGAAATTAACATAAGATAAGGTACATAATTTCAGCTAACATAGCGACTTACCTTCATCAATGCAGCATTCAGACTGTTTCATAAGCTCACCGATGAAGATGACAGTGGAAGTAGTACCATCACCACTTATGTCATCCTGCGCAACAGCTGTCCTCGCAATCATAATGGCAGTTGGGTTCTGAATTTGCTGCAACAATGAGGCAGTAAACGTGTAAGCATCATCAAATCAGGAGAACTTGTAAAAAGTAATACCAGTAACCCATATCAGCACCATTGATTATCCAGCACTGTCTTAAGGCTTTCGTCTTTCTTCTCTACCACAATGCTGAAAAACACATTTACCTAAACAGAAACCTACATTGATATGTGAACAGCACTAATCTTCATTTTTTCAAACCTAATCTATCCTGCAGATATGCCTAAACTGTACTCAACCAAATCATACTTAGTCTCGTAACCATAACATATTCAATTTCAAACCAATCCTCTGAGGTTAACCACAGGTCACCGGCTTATGAGCACCATTCAGCACTAAAAAGCAATACAGAGCTCGATTCTAACAGATCACTAGGATCTATGTTAATTTTCTCAGACTCACCATCTCCTTCAATAGCGTGTTCCCATCCTTGGTAAGCTTAATATCACCCGAACCACCAACAAGCCTACATAACAAATCGGAGAGTAAACAACACGAAGCAACATCGGGAAATGAAGATAATGAACAGTACACACATAGATCAGATCAAATCAAGGAGAATACATCTTGATTGTTCCCTTAGGACCGAGATTGGACTTGAGTACATCCTGTAAACCCTTGGCGGCGTTGATGGTCATATGAAGTGCCGCCGATTTGTTGAGAACCTCGGCATTGGGATTCAGAACTCGCACAGACATTTTCGATAACCTTGGAATACAGATGCAGAATACGAAGAGAAGAGCCGGAGAGTGCGCTTGAGAGAGAGAGCAAGAGAGCTTTTAGGGCTTTCTGGGTTTTAAAATTTTGGTGAAGGGAAATGAGAAATGAGGAAAGAGAAACTGATTGTAGTAGAGTCTCCAGCTGATGGAGAGACTTTAAAATTGAGTAAATTACAAAGCTTACCTACATTATCATATGTTTTGCGCTTTTAGCCAAATATTCCTTGATTCTCTTAAAATAAATAAATATGTTAAAAAAACAACTATACGTCCCCCAACAATTTACAATGTAATTGCTAAATGTTTTAAACACCAGTTATTGTTGCGATTGTCATTTGAAAAAAAAATTGTTTCTTATATTAGTTTTTGTAATTAAGTACTTAATAAAATAATGTATCTTCTAAGTTATAACACTCTCCTCAGTCCTCATGGTAAAACCTATTAGTAAACTCCATGTTCTATTTTCTGGCCGGATATTCTATTTTTCCTCTTCAAAATTTCTAACTCTTCCACATCGTCAAAGATTTTTACATCAAGATTTTCCACATTTACAAATTTTTGTATAAGTTTCTCCATTATTTAAAAACTCATATAATATTTAATTATTATGCACGTTGAGAGATCTGGGATTGAGATGTTACAGAATCAAATTTAAGTTTCTGATCTTGATACCTAACTTTTTTCTTTTTATCAATAGTAATTCGTACCAAACAGCGAACACTTCATAGTCCATACGAACAAGTCAAAAAGCGAAGGGAAAAAAAAAAGAATAAATATCATCTTCTTTTATGCATTTGGCATTTGGACCATGCATTAATTGAGTCAACTCATTTTTTTGACTCGATTCCAATGTGTTCGTGTGAAATTTCCATAAACCTAACCTTGGTGGATAACCATGTCCTATCTCGTGTTACCTAGATTCAATTTCACAATATCTACATATATCTTTAACAAAAATATATCTACTTATATGTAGCTAATTCAATGACAGAGCTAGTATTCTAAGATTATAAGTAAAAGATTGAGTTTATAGTACATTATTTAGGAATTTAATGATTTACCTTTATTATTTTTTTAATGTAGTTATAGTAGAATTCTTCTATCCACTGCCACATTTATAGTTGTACGGAGGTAAAGTTTTCAAAGTCAACTATAAGAAAAATTATCAAAGTAAAAAAAAAACAAAAGATTTTGTCGAAATAAATTTATGTTTGAAATCAGGTTTCAAGGAAAAATTTTGAATTCTTGAAAACCGTGAAAACCTCCTAGGCATAATAACCAAGGTTTCTTCATCGTTCAGTTTCTTCGACACTAGTGAAACTAAGATTCATCGGCGTTGGAAAGTTTTCTCTTCCGGCTATTCTGCTATTCTCCTTGTTTCTCCGTCATGCTTTGAACTCGAAAATTATGTCATCGTTTATCTCGCAGAGATACGTCGGAGATGTTCTACCGAATTCTCAATTGGTGATTCTTTTTCGAGTCTGAACTTCAAAACCCGAAGATCCTTCTCTCTATTTGGGAAGTTATACTCTCAAATCCCGTTGAGGATTCAGCTGGCCGGCGACAGACTCTGTGCCATAGTATTGAACTAGTTCTATGCTTCTATGAAGAGTCCAGCGTCCCAAAAGGCTCTAGTTGTTATAAATCAGGTTTGCATTTCGTTGGAACTCTCAGATCCTTTGGATCTAGAAATTTCTCGAGACCTGCTCGAAGAACTGGTGTAGTGCTCATCACTATAGAAGTGACTGGTTGTAATGCTCAAGGGTGGCTCCGCCGTTTGTGGTTATCCAGCTCAGATGTGTTTCACCTTCAATTCACTCTTAGATTGGAGAGTTTCTTGGTTTTAATCCAAAGATCTTCTTTCCCCCGATCCAACACTTTGCTTCACCTCACGCCAACTCCACCAGCAAATATTCCGATCTCCGGTGGTCAAGTTTGCATCTTGGCTTTTAGCCGAAGAACCTTTTATCTTGGATTAGCCTCCTCGCTTTTCTCATTGACCTCTCAAGCCATTCACGAGACTCGTCCGCTGAGTTACAACATCACCGCATAATCCTTCTTGGCTTCTATTGCCGAAGTTCCCTTCTCGAACGAAGCGCACCGCTACTCCTTTCAGCGCAGATCTCATATTCCCGATGAAGATCATCTCAGCCAGAATCAATCTTCTCAAATCGGAGTGTTGTCTCTCACCGTTTATCACGTATCCACCATGTTTCTCTCCGGTAAAGCTAATCGGGTATGCGAGAGTCTTTTCTTGTCCTACTTGCTATCAACTTCTTCAGAGATCTAGTGTCTCAACACTTCAACCGCAAGTTGAGAGTTTCAAAATACAATGAATACTTTCGTATTTCGTGTAGTATTGCATCTTGGAGAAGTCAATCATCACACATCGGCTAACTTTGCACCACTTCGAATGGCATATCTCTGCGGCGCGTTCTGCATTTTCAAGAGTTATTAGTTTTTCGTTTTTTAAAGTGTTGTTCTAGTTATTTGTTTTGTATTTGATTCTTATCTTATCTTTGTCCGAATAATGTAAATCGTTATAATCGCATTAATTTGTGTATTCATTTTCTTTCATTTTTTGTGAGAAAAAAATTATCGAAGTGGTAGAGAACAAAAGGTATATTCCACTCTTTCATTTTTTTCTGTTCTTTTTCTTAGCAAAACAATATTTTTTAGTAAAAGGCCCTCTTTCTCACAAATAACTTAGAAACTAAAAATACAATAATCAAGCTTACAAGTTACGGATAGCGTAACAGCAAAAATGATTCAAACATTGAATACTTAAATTTTTTTTTGGTTAAAATTGTATATTTAATTTTAAAATACAAGTCCAATATCAATTATGACACAAAACAAATGCTTATATCATTACATAACATCTACATAATTTATCCAAATACAACAAGAGGAATCGTACTAATTTAATAATCACATCCACTGAAAAACACTACAAAGCAACTTACTTTAATTTATGTCTTACTTATAATAATTCATAATAGAAACACAACCTTTAAAATTATTATTATATTGACTTCCAACGTTTAAAATTTATTTAAACGTTGCAAAAAGTCTTAGAGAGTTATAATGGATGTATGAAGTTGTGAAGACGACACATCATGTCGTGGATTCGATCACGTGACACCGACGAATTGTCGAGAATATGAAAAGCGTGACCAACACCTCCATGAACAATACCTTCAACTCTCTTCCCATGGCTTCTCATCACTTTACACATCTCCAAGTTTCTATCTTTTAATATATCAAACTCCGCCATAAACACCATCGTCGTCGGTAACTTCGCTTCCCGGGGAAAACCCGTCAGGCTGACCAGAGGGTTACACCAAGGATGGTCTCTATTCACGCCACGTGGCAGAGCCAGACGCCAATACGTGTCGGAAGCAGAAAGAGTCAAAGCCGAGGACGACATGGAATGATGTTGTTGCTTCTCCGAGGACGTTCTTGATTCGCCGCCGAAGAAAGGGTGGATCAGAATAATGCCCTTGAGGTTTAAAGTATTTACGATTTTGCCACTTGCAGTGATCCTAACGGCGACTTGGTAAGCTATGTTGGCTCCGGCGCTATCTCCGGCCAAGAAAACGTTTGAGAGATTACATTTACTCACCCAAGAATATCCTCCCTTAGATATTTGTTGCTTCACTAACCACGAGACGACGTTCACACCGTCGTCGTACGCCGCCGGGAGACGGTGTTCAGGGGCTAAACGGTAGTTAACTGAAACGACGACGCAACGAGCTTTAACGGCGAGGCTGGTCAAGAAGTCGTGGTAGCAACTCCAAGCGGCGGAGCCAACGCAGAATCCACCGCCATGGAAGTAAACGAGGAGAGGGAGGGTAACGGACGGTGAAGCTGCGGCGTCGGGGATGTAGACACGTGTCGACGTGTCATTGGATAGTTTTATGTCAAAGGCTGTGACATAAGTAGATGGATGAAGGGTGGGTGATACGGTAGGAACTATGGGAGACCTTTCGACGCAGCCGTCGTTGAATACTTTGATGACTCCTTCGATTTCTTCCACGACGGGTCCGTGACGGTGGTGGTGGGATCCACCACGGCGGTTGTTGGAGGATTGGTGGTTGTGAGAGAAGGAAATGGTTGCCATTGGGTTTCTGTTTTTTTTTCTTTCTTAATAATGATGAAGTGTAGTGTTTGTTGTGAGATGTGAGATTCATTCAAGTTCTTTATATAGAGAAGTTTGTATTTTTATGTAAGATACTTCCATTTAGGAAAATATTATAAAGTAACCTTTTTACAATTTATCATGGAATTTCGATTGGAAATCCAAACTAATCTACAGTAATTGTAAAATACCGGATTTATTGTTATCTATAGCATAGATGAGAATCAAAGATCCATGATCTAGATCAAGTGGGTGAATCTTAATCCGTCATTTTACATCACGACTCTCTAGTTTTTTTGTCAACCACGACTCTTTTGTTAAAAGTTTTTTTTTTCTTTTTAAAATGTAAACTATATATATATACATATTGATAATCAGAATGTAATTATGTTATTACGATACAGACTAAACGTACATTTGAAAATTTGAAATAAAACCCCAGTTGTGTTGGAATCGTAGCAAATCAATATACACTGTATTAGTTTATGATTATTCGATTGGTGCCGCAAAACGATAGAAGTTTCTATGGTATTGATTGTAAGTTGAGTTTCAGTTGATTTGATCCCAAGTAATTCGTGTTGTTCCATCACCTCTTATTTGTATCATTACAAAGTGGAACTCGGACTATTATTGTTTGTCCTGTTGGAACAACACTGTATTTTGGATGTAAAACATAAATTTATCATTTTGAAATTAAATTTATTCTTTCCTCTCTGTCAACAAATTGGTTTTCTTCTTAACATCTCCATTATAAACGTTTATTTATAAATAAGTAGATATCAAAGATAAAGTTTTCTCGAGGTCAAATAATTATTGCTTTTGACTATTCGGAGATGCATAGATTGTTAATAACCACAAAAAGCTTTCAGAAGAAAAAAATCTTCGGCTCATCCTTTATATATTAATAAAAAAAAAGTGAATAATATAGTTATAGGCATGCAGAGTAACAGAAGTAGAGAAGTCAAAAGAACATAAAGTCGGCAAAGATTCTTATGGGCAAGTACAATTCACAAATCTTCTATAATTCTTATGATATATTTCCCCTCGAATATTCTATTACATTTTTTGTAATTGTTTTATTTTCTCATTGTAAGTTGTTATTCTTTATTGAAAACAAATGTTAAGATAAGTTTACAACTTAATTAAAAGTTACGATAAATGATATTGATGTCTCCTATATACATTCACTTATCTTCATAATCTTCTAATACGTAACATATAACCAATATTTGCGTATACAAGTCAAGTGTAAATTGAGTGTTGGCTATTTAACTTTGATCATGTTTCCCTAATTCTAAAGGCGTAAATTAACCGTTTGAGAAGTGATTTTGTGTATATATAGTTTTATCTTCGTAATATATTCGAGCTTTTCTTATATTCTCTTTGAAGGCACCAAATGGAATTTTCATTCGATATCAAAGAATATTTACTTCTCTTATTCTTTCCCCTTGTCTTAAGCGTGGTACAGAAGAAGTTGCCCAAATAAACACACAAAAGTCGCGTAGAACTGTAGATTAACGCCGAACGTTGTTTCGTGGAAACAATTATATTTAGAAAATGCTTTGTTTGTATAGCCAAAACAGTAAACAATTGTTTTATTGCTCAGATAAGAAATCTTGACAAAAACAATTGTGTTTTTTCTTGCCCTGTCATCTTCTCTAAACTAGTCTCGTTCTAGTTCGTTTTCTGGTTTTGTTTTCCCATCTTTTAAATATCCTTTAACTAGTTACAAAACTCTCAGAAAAGTTGCAAATCTTTTGTTAAAAAGTGTTTTTGCTGAACATAATTTTACATTACTAAAAAAGTAAAAAATCTTGAATTCGTAGTGTTATTGGAAATGATTATAGCAAGTTATATACTCATTTTGTTATCACCCCAACTTATTAAAACAGCAAAAAGTAACCATAACAAGACATTTAATTCTCGATTGGAAACATATATGTAAACCACCCCTTAAAGAAATAAACTCAAGTTTGGTTGAGCGGTGTTATTATTGAAACTCGTTGATGTGATTGAGAAGATAGTTTGCAGCAACGTTTAAAGCTTCTAAGAATAAAAGAAACCCGTTTGATTGCTTCACTCTCCACAGCTGTGACTTGAAGTCCTCAGGCTGTGCCAATTCGTTGCCACTGTGTTTCTATACATCAAAAAATTAAAATAAGTTGACCAAAATAAAGCTTAATTTCTCTGAGTCTTTGAACTTTATAGTCTTCCACTCTTCCTCCTCAACACAGCATGCATTTGATCGCGTGACTGAATAACCAATTTACGTCTATAATTGGGCCTACATATCCATTCTGTTAAGCCCATAATACCGTTCCCTTCTTAAATAGTTTTCCGGTCTATTCTGTGGTGGGCCTGCCCTTTCTTACGTTCTTCTTTGTGTGTTTGTACATTTTAATTTGTCAAATTTTGTTTTAAAGTAACCAAAACCAATGTAAGCATGTAACTTATACTACATGTAAGAGTTTACACCTCTTCTATTAATGATTTCATGTTAATAAGTTTCTACATACACTGTTCTCGTCAGATATTTTTAGAGTACCAAAATTCAAAATCGTGAAACCAAAAAAACTCATATCAAAAAGATATCAATGACTCAATAGGCTCTCATAGCGCATAAGTTCTCAATCTTCTTTTTTACACGTATCCTTCTCCACCTGACACGTGCGAAACACACCCATCTTCCTCTTCTTAACCGGTACAACAATGTAAATCCCACGTGACAACACCGGTTCAATTCCCAGCTTCAACTCCAGCTCGACCGGGAAATTCGTCGTCTCTTTTCCATTGCTCTCCCCTTCAGACTGGTGGCTCAACGACGAGTCGTGACTAGCCTCATTAGACTTCTCCTCTCCGGTTCGGCACGTTTAGCCCGTCGAGTATTGTATCGTTTCCGATGGCTCGAGCCATTTGCGGCAGTGTTTTCTTCCTTGGAGATATGACGGATGTCGTAAACTTTTAAAGGCGGACCTTGGACATTCGCCGCAGTGTCGGTGGTGATCGGCTGGGTTCACCTTTTAAAACCGCATCGACGGCAGATTGACAGAGCTGCCAACTTCCCGGCCACAATAAACCAACCGAACCGTAGATCGGATTCACAAACCTCCCACATGCTTCATGCAATAGTGATCTGAATATCGCTGCAATAGTTTAATTTTCAACCGAACAAGAACCCATCAAGTTCGTAATATTACTCAAAATTTCAATATAAATGCCGAGCCAGACGGTGAAGTATACTAACCAGGACGAAGATGATTAGGACCGGCGTTGATGAGGTGAACCAGTACGGCCATAGAACTTAGCGAGAAACACTGTTGCGTTTGCCTGAGACTCAGGAGATTCGATCCAAGCCAAACATGTCCTTATACTGCAATTCTCGCTACACTCTTTTCTCAAAACTCTTCATCCATTACAACTCATTCTCATCTTGATTCGTTTCAATTGACCACAAAAACCAAAAAGTTAGGCCAAAGGAAATATCAAGGAAATATAAAAAAAAAATCTTTATATTGTTTGGTTTAAAAAATATCAAACAAAATACAACGTAGCAGTCGCCGGGAAATTCGAAAAAAAAAATTCGAAGATTTTGTTCGCCGCCGCGTATTAACGATGAGATTCCGGTACGCCATGGTCTGTTGGTCGAATCAGAACCGGAGCATGGAAGCTCACGCTCTCCTAAAGAGACAAGGTCTCGATGTTTTCTTCGTACAAGCAAATGTTGGATGAACTCAGGCGCAAGGATCCTGAACTCTACAAGCGGAATGGTATTTTGCAGATGTTTAAGAGGAATTTATCTGTGAAACTTGCTCCCCAAAGGTGGCATGATAATGCTGTGTTTGATGTGCTTATGACATTTGAAGAAAAGGTTTTTGTGATGAACCACGAAGAAGCAGCTATAGGAGTCCGACTTACCTTGGAACTCTGTCAAGAGATTGAAGGGAATGAATCATGGGAAGATACAACTGATGCCATTGTTGCGGGTTTTGAAAAAACAACATAGGCGGAAGCTTGCATATAGCATCTCATTCTACTTAATGTAACCATTATCAGTTGCATTAGCGGTTATTTCCTCCATGGGAGGTTGTCAAGAAATCTTCCAACACTTGCACTGAACGAAAGAACGTTCAATATCATAATGCGATTCCAAAATAAGGAGCTATTGAAATAGTTTAACTTTAGCACTAAGCAGCAACTCTAACTCCGGAAGATAAAGAGAGAATTTATTTCAGGTCTAATAGATAATTATTCAGTCCGTTCATTTGTATTTACAAGAGGAAATCCAGCGACCACATGGAAATAATAGAGCCTCTGGACATCAAACATTCCTCTAAAACCTTAAAACGAGTTATGTCATGAGTTCTCGGTACAACAACATCGTTATAAACTAGAGGGATTCATATTTGATAGACTTGAGGACCTAGAAGACGATATAATAAGGGATGCAGAGAAAGTGAAAGGGTTATTAAAGGTGCAGCAGTTACAATCCTTTTGGGTGCTTTGGCGCATTTGGAAATCGAGGAATGAGCTTATGTTCCAAAAGAAACAATCTGATCCACATTAAGACATTGACAATGCAAGTAGAAGCCACAATAACGATTTTAAAGGAAGATGTGTGGAATACGCAAGTAGAGTTCAAAGTTTTGTCCAAAATAAATAAATGCAAGAATCCGGGTTTTGATTAAAGACACAAATATGATTTAACAATAAGAAGAAGCATTGACATAAATACATAACGTCACCAAAACACATATACAAAGGTGAGAGACACCTTTAGAATCACCAATGGTGATATTCTCAGAAAGAAGATAAAATCCAAATTGATTATAACTATGTTACAACGAAACACAAAAGAGAAGATAAAAAACCAGAGTTTTTCTCCCGAGAAAATTTTACATATTTCTTCTAGTCTTCTCCTTAAGTTATATATAACATTGCTAAAGATCCGCCCGACCCAGAAAAAAACCCAACGAATACATCGATTCGACTCTTTTTTAAAATACTGCATATTTATATACAAACACTAACCTGAATAAAACAGTTTAAAAAACGGTGACCGGCGACGGTAACTGATCTTCATCTTCCTCCGTACCTCTCCTCTTCTCTCTCTCAGAAAAAGATGAAAAACAAAAACATTTTCATTTACTTCAAAAATGGTAGTACTAGTAGTAGTTGTAGCAGCAGCAGCAACAGTTGTAATCAAATCCTCCTCTGTTAGGCATTGGTGAACGATTTCCCGAATCTCTATGTACACTTGTTTCTTTGGTCTACTAAGCCATGGCAGGGATGCTCGAGTTTTGGCGATCACGGTTCAAACAATCGAATCCTTCTACTCTAACTGCAGGCGGTTTAAGTCCGAATTTCATTCTAACACAACCACGAGACGACGACGATGATGATGGAGATGGAAAACCGGTTGCAGAATTAGGCTGAAGGAAAGGAGAGTTTGGTGAGATTGGATTGAGTTTCTCATCTCGAAAGCGAGCATCTTGAGCTAATGGGTTCGCTGCTCTGCTCGGTGGTGAACCGGGAAAATATGGTGGCGACGAAGACACAGATGATGATAGTATCTGCCCTATTGTTCCATTATCCTCCTGTAAAGATTATGAATCAGAATCTTATAACATTTTCACAAAAAAGATCATGACTTATATATCAACTTCTATTGATTCAAGTGAAAGCTTTCGAGGCAGATCAAAAGATTGAAATAGAGAATCAGAAGCAAACCTTTCTGAGAATAATGTCCATAAGCTCTGCACCAGCTTTAGAATCACACAAATCAGCCGCAGCTTGACTACAAAAATCAAAAAACAGAGTTTGGTATATGATTGTTTCTAATCAAAGGAAAATAAAAGTAGGAAGCTTTAATTAATTACCTCATATGTAATCTGAGAGGACGAATGACGTTGTTGGCGAGTAAACCAACACGTCGGGGCTTAGGACAAACGACAAGATCCTTTGCATCAATTCCCATCATTTCCTCACAAGACATGAAGGCGTTCTGCTGAAGGTTGCAATGACTCATCTTTTCCACACAAAAAAAAAAAAGAAACCACCTTGATCCGCAGAAGAACGCCTAAAATCAGATAAGATAAGATCTATCACAACACTCAGGAGGATACGAAATCGAAAGATGGGAACACAAACAATCAAAGGTTTTTACTTTGTAAGAACTGAGAACAAAACAACAGATCTATCAATCAGAGCTTTTTGTTTGATTCAGAGAGATGGGCTAACAAAATGACTTTTTGAAAAACAGAAACCAATTTCGGATAAAGCCAACGATGACGTTCGACCAAATGGCTAAGACGAAACCCAGATCCAAAACAATAATAATCAAAATTCACCAGAAAAAATATCAAAAATCAGAAGAACCCAGAAGTTTTGACTCGAATTTAAAATCCAAGACCAAAAAAATGAAAACGACGGGAATTAAAAAAAACACACACAGATCTATTATCTATAACAAATTGTTGTAAATGAAAACAGAGGAAAATAAAAGCGATCAGTAAAATTAGCCATCAAAAGAACTTTGAGAACAGAGAAAGAAGGAGAGATAGAGAGAGAGGGAAACCTGAGTGAAATCCCAGGGAGAGGAGAGAGAGAGAGAGAGCACGATGACGGAGGAGAAGATAGGAGAAGGGAGAGAGAGGCGAAAAATAAATAGAGAATTTATAAAAGGATGAGAGACCAAAGTGTGGGTGAGGTTGACGACAACGTGAAACGATGCCGTTTTTGTGTTTTTGGTAATTTTGCTTTTCTGTTTTTTAAATATCAAACTGGAAATTTCCTTTTTTTTTCTCGCCGTCGTAATAGTGATTTTGTGAACAGCTTAATATTATTTCCATGCATCTATAATTATGTAACTAATTCTTTTTATTCGTCAACATAGATAATGATTTTGTTTCCTCTTTTTACCACCATATATCATTATTTTTTATTTTTACCATTATCGGCTAACAACTTTTTATTTTTTAAAAGTTTATTTTGACGCTGAAAACTTGTTCACAACAAGTATTGTATAACTCTAATTTTCAGCTTGGTTCTGTATTATGCTCTTTGTAGATGATGAAGTGATGTAATGTCCACAGTATTTTAAAATTGTAGTTTGATTAATGATAAAGCATATATTTAAATAGTTACTTTTCTATAATTTTAATCGGATCAATGGAAACATTAAATTGTAATGTAACAAACAGGTATATGTTATAGTATTACCATCCCCTACATTATATTTCTATAGTTTAACAAAGCTATAATCAAATGGGTATCTACGGTTTACTTTATTACTTCTTTTATAGATCTTTTTATTTTTGTTTAGATTTTTTTTATAATCTTTTATTTGTTAAAATATGATAAAAACGCAGGCGTTTGTATGTGTGATAGGAATGCTACGTATCCGGATATTCAGAATTTTTGAGGAAAATCGAATCTGTATTTATATTCGTGGTTTTGCTATTTGTATTTGTATTTGCCAATATCCGTATTTAAAAAAAAATAAAAATATATATATATATATTAGATATTCGAGGAAAAACAAATATCCAGAGATAAAAAACGTATATCACTAATATTTTTTCTATCTGGATATATGATTTTCATAACAATACCAAATATAAATTTGAATATCAACGGATTCAAATAATCATGGCTTGATTTACCGTGTGACGATCTCAATTGTGAAGTTTGACATTTTGACCAGAAACTGTAATCGGGTCCGATGTTTCTTTTATTCATTTAACTTATTTTAAAAAGATTTGCTGGCTTCCCATAAGAAACGTGTTCGCGTCAGCAGACAGTAATACTATCACAGTTGAGTAGTATTTTCTTTATTTCTTTTATGGGAATGAGATGCTTATATTGAATTAACCATACATTACTGGTCTGGATTGAATGCTAATTTGCTCGAAGATAATATGAAAAGATCTGGATATTTTTGGCTAAAGAAATATATATATATATATATATTGGGTTTTAATGAATGTTAAGAAAGCTATATATATATTTCAAACAAGACTTGATATAACAGTGCATTTACATCATTACATGTTATCTGTTTGCTTGACATTATTTTAACAAACAAAAAAAAGCTTTCAAGGTATATACACAAACACCAGATAATATGAGAAGCCATAGTTTAGAGTATTTTGAGGTAGTTTTAAATTAATTTCCTATTTAAACAAAAAAATAGAGAAGACATTTATGAATCTATGTGTAATTTGAGGTATAAAAATTTAAGAGTGATACAAAAATGAATATATAAATATTAATCGCCAACCTTTTAGCAAACAACTTAACGCCAGGTATAATTAATTTATTAAAAAATATATCTTAACAGCATATGCGAGTTAACTTTAACGAATAGTAAAGAGCAAAGTCGTAGCTATGGATTCTCTGGACCGATGTTATGTGTTTGGAAATAACTTTTTCTTGTTAGTAATTTGATGGGAAACGTCATCTTCCATATAAGGTTTCAAATATTATGAGTTAAGGCTATAGAATACTCAGATTATTTGACTTTTGGCTTGGTGTACTCGTCTGTGACTCTATGCCATATATTCTATACAAAACTCAATCTTTGCCCTCACTGGAAATGATCTCGAACCCGATTTTACACATACTCGCCCATTTTGTTAGGTAAAACTCTATTCTCTTTCATTTTTTCCCAAAAAATTTGCGTCTCTCTCCGTTATTTACTGTATAAAATCTGAAGTGGTGGCATACATTGTGAATCTCTTACTTAAATCCGATGCAACTTTACTCAGAATAAAATTATAAATTTTATAATTTTGATCAAATCTTATGGTCTATATAATACTGAGATAAGTGTTAAACTCTTTTTTTTTATAAAACACTAAGTTTATTTAAAACCCAACTTCCACATGTTTGTTTATCAAACTTAAAAGAACTTTGCCCTCCATTAGAACCCACGTCATATTCTACTATCTAACGTTTTCCGTACAGATATCTAATGAGAAAGACATATGAAAGAAAACCATAAAGAAACAAGTCACAACTAATATAATTCCAAACGAATAGAGAACCAAAAAAACTACTATTGTGGAGACAATGTTGAAAATTAAGAAGCTATAATTGTGGAGAGATATAGCTGTGTTTTGTATGTTTTAGGAAAATAACCGACAGTGGGAAGAGAGATATGCGAGCCATTTACGCATTTGAACAAAGGAAGAATAAAGCCAATAGCATTATTAAATTTTATACTCCTACTATTTAGTATTTGATTAAACTTCTTTTTCCAGGAATAAAGATAAGGACATATACCGTGTGGTGGGGTTAGATTATAAAAATAAACTTAATCAGTAGTTGAATCTCAAATACGTTTGATATGAGTCAGGAGTTTCGTTAACTACTAATGTACCAACAGTGTCGTAAATTCGTAATCAACTACTAACTTGTAGACTCGAAGATTGTAACGATGTTTTTTAGTTTTAAAACAAAATAAGTTAGCCCTTCTTCATATTCGGGATTTTTTTGACATATTATCATTTTAAATGGATGAAAATGTAGAGCTACAGATGCCAGAACATCATATGTATTTGATTTGGAAAGTGTGCACTTGTTTTATTAACAATGTAATCACAAAGTTATTAACAATGTAATCATAAAGATATATTTGTTTCGGATAATGCACAATATATTATATTTAATATGATTGATTTCGAATAAAACAAGACCTAAGGACCTTTTAACTTTTATTATTTAATTTTGAAGTTACAAATCTTACCACAATACTCTAGAGTGGTAACTGTATCTCATGATCAATCCTACACTATTTATAACCCACTTCCAAAACTGGGTTATTTTTTCGATAAATATTTACAAAAGAACAAGTTCATCTTTTTCATTAAGTGGTTCTAGAGAATATTTATTGAATCTCTACACCACTGAATTCTTAAACCACTTTGTCCTGTTAGATTGCTTTTCTGTTCCAGCCTTGTCACTTCAGTTTCCGCGTCTATGTCAATTTGCAGAGTTCTGATATAATTTGATACACTTTTTTTTTTTCTCATCCACAAGTCTATAATTTGTATTTTCAGAATATAAATAGAAATAAATTAGAAGGAGGCTGTGGTAATTGAAACCTATGTATATTTCATTATTTTGTCAAGATTAATGAACTAATTACTAATTAGCAATAAACATTTAACCTTTTTATATAACACTATGTCCCCTCATTTCGATATAGAATTCATAAAAAATAAAACTTAAATTCTGCCGATAAAATTCTCAATACAACATGATGTTTCCATTATTTTTTCATAATTTCACGAGACTATAGAAAATGTGAAAATCTAGTTTGTTGAGATCTAAGCCATAAAAAGTAAATAGAAGATCAAAGGAGGTTTGAGGTTTCCTTCAACTCCTATGACAAAATTATGCTAACTCCTTACCCAAATGCATGTGATGTGACTCATCATGAACACGTGGCACCGCATTAATGGATTGTCGTCTATCCAACGACACAGACCCGTTAGCATATCGTCACAGAATCTTTTGAGTATCCAGTCTCATGCTTAGCACAAACCAATAGTCCAGACAGTATTGTTCACACGATGAAATTGAAAGATTTACTACAGACAGACAACGAGAAGACAGGAACCGTGGAACTCATTGATGGAATCATAATTGCGTAATTCTGATGATTTCTAATACTACATTTTTATTCCTCACTTTCGTGTAATCTTATCCTAAGAAAGAAGGTTGAAAATAACAGTTTTGGTTATTATTATTATTATTATTATTATTATTTTCGTCGATTATTATTATTATTTTTATTTCTTATTCTTCTAAAAAAATTTAAATACAGAATTATGAACGATGGTTTTTTAAATGTTTTCTTAAGAAATTGATTAATGGCTCTGAGATCAGCAAAGCTCTCGCTTTTCAGTCCTTTACACGGTAGCATTAATCACTAATATTATTCATAATTATCCATTCAGTTTTCAAGCTTGAGATTTATTTTTCCGTGGAAAAGTAAAAGTTGTTATCTTCAAGAATAAAAGTTTTTATTGACTTGTGGGTATTTGCCAGTTGAGATTTTTCAGAAGATAAAATTTTATAGTTGCGTGGACTAATTTGATTGATTCTGCAAAAGGGACAATTTGCATCTTAGGGATTTTAGATAAAGGAAGAAAATCGGTGTGGCAAAGGAGGAGATCGATGGCTCCGACGGCGACTCCGACGGCGAAGGTAGACAATGAGGAACTCCGGCGACTGAAGGAGGTCGATATTGATGAAGCTCCGGCGCGTCGTCATGTTCGCGATTCCTTGAAAGATATCCAGCTTAATCTCGATCATATCCTCTTCAAGGTAATCAAATTGAATCTATGTGCCTGAATCGGTGGATTTTTAAGGTCTTGTTTGTTCATCATTTCCAATTGAAGTGGGTTTAAGAAAGGTTGAGACTTTAGCTCAATCTGCTTCAGTTTGTTCTGAGATGTGTGGTTTTTTTATTAAATGTGTTGGTTTTTCGTGATGTTGCAGACACCAGGAAATGGAATTAAGACAAAGGAGGTAAAAGAGAGAGAGTAGGTTTTGTTTTTAAATTCAATTTTTCATGAATCAAAGTTAGTTTAAAGCTTGAAGCAACTGTTTATTTGGTTGTGATGATGTATGGTTTATGTAGTCTTATGAGGTGAATTCGAGAGGAATTGAGATCTTCTCCAAAAGTTGGCTTCCTGAAGCTTCTAATCCCAGAGCTTTGGTTTGTTTCTGCCATGGTTATGGAGATACTTGCACATTTTTCTTCGAAGGCATGTTTTGTTTTTATTTTTAAATAAATAGCAAATGGTTTATGTATGAAAATGAGTCTTGTAACGCTTGTATGATTGCTCACTAGCTTGTTCTTTTGCAGGAATTGCAAGGAGATTGGCGTTGTCTGGATACGGAGTTTTCGCTATGGATTATCCAGGATTTGGCTTATCTGAAGGCTTGCACGGCTATATCCCTAGCTTTGATCTTCTTGTTAAAGATGTCATTGAGCATTACTCCAACATAAAAGGTAAAAACTTCGAATCACATTGAGTACGTCGAAAGGGTAAACTTAAGGTTCATGTTTTAGGTACCGATAGATTTTGAATCTTTTGGTTGCAGAGAACCCTGAGTTCAGTTCTCTACCGAGCTTTCTCTTTGGACAATCAATGGGTGGAGCCGTGTCGCTCAAAATACACCTCAAACAACCAAATGCGTGGACCGGCGCTGTCTTGGTAGCACCAATGTGCAAAGTAAATATTTGTCTTTCTTTTTTTTCTTATTAAGCATCTCTCGCGGATTACTAATTGTAACATTAACATAAAATATCTATCTGTTCTAGATTGCAGATGATTTGGTTCCTCCACCAGTATTAAAACAAATTTTGATCGGTCTAGCCAATGTTCTACCAAAACATAAGTTGGTTCCACAAAAGGATTTAGCAGAAGCAGCATTTAGAGATATCAGGAAGAGGGATATGGTAAGAACATGAATTACAGATTGAGGAACTTTTTATTTTTCCGTGTATAGATTTGTTTACTAAATCCGTCTTCTCGTTTTTAAAATCTGCAGACACCATACAACATCGTTTGTTACAGCGGCAAACCTCGGTTACGGACTGCAGTAGAAATGCTTCGAACAACTCAAGAGATTGAACAACAATTACAAAAGGTAACAAGTATGAGATAACTCGAAATTAGAAAAGCAGAATCAGGATAATAATAGGGATTTCCTGATTTAATCTTTGCAGGTGTCTTTGCCGATACTGATTCTACACGGAGAAGCTGATACAGTGACGGATCCTTCAGTGAGCAGAGAGCTTTATGAGAAAGCTAACAGTTCAGACAAGAAGATAATTTTGTATGAAGATGCTTATCATTCTCTGCTCGAAGGCGAACCAGACGAAATGATTCTCCGTGTTTTGTCCGATATTATCTCGTGGCTCGACGAGCATAGCTTACAAGCTGAGGGATCTTTAGTTACTGTTATTGCGTAGTTTATGAACATTTGTTTCGTTATATTATTGGCGGGATTCATTTGTTTTCATTTACCAAGTGATGATGAGTATTTTACGATAAATGGTCACTATTTGCAGTAAAGTTTACACTTCTCTTTTAGGGGAATAAAGAATAATTTAGCTTTGCAATTACATCTGCAACTAGGATGTATTTCTGAGTCAAAGAATTTTTATTTTCTTTTGCAAAGTTTACTAATTCATCTTGGGCTATTTTGCTCTTGTCAGACGCCTATCATTATCCAAATTCAAGTTTTATAGATGCATCATGCATGTATAAATTGATGTCAAAAAATAAAATGAGATGCATGTATAAATTGTTGACGACAAAGCTAATCATTAAAATTAACACAATATGTTATCTTTAATTTTTTTTTTTGTCTAAATTTCAATAAAATAGAAAAGTACAAAAAAATTTAAAAGTCGAATACAAAATATCAAAATATAAATTATTACTAAACAGTTATATGCGCCACGAAAGACGAAGTTATCATCCACTAATTTTATAAATATTGACCAATATATATATATGTACTTTTTTTTGGGGTGAAACATCTATATATGTACATTTGAATTCACTTTAGTATCTAAAAATTTAATCCTATATTTTAGTAAAAAAAAAAACAAATGAACTAGATAGCAATAAGGGGTATATAAAGAAAGTTTGACGAAAAAACAAAAAATTGTTTACTGCATTTGTTACTTGTGTTTACTGTCAGGGTGCATCAAGTTTTTTTCCAAACGACGTTAGTATTTATTCCAGACTAAAATTTTAAAAGATAACAAGCGGTGTTGTTTGGGGTCTTCAGGAATCAAGGATATATAAGAGACGAGGAGTTCGTTAAAAAACAGGCCCATAGGCTTTAAGATCCATTTAACAGCCCATATTTTGTCACGTCCAAAATAGAGCTACCTTGAAACCCTAATCATCAAACATTAAAATCACATTTTATCGAAACTGATCTGCCAAAGAGAAGCCGCAACCTTTTTCCTCAATCTAAGGGCTCTTCTTGGTTCCTGGAGATTTCACCTCAGTTTCTGCTATTGGGTAAGTCACAAAAGAGTTTATCTTTCGCTTCCTCTATGGTCCATCGTTTTCTGCGAATTTTATCGAATGGATTTAGTTCTGTTTTTCTAGAGTGGCAATGCTGATGTTTTCTCTAAAATCTAATAGCTAACTTCTGTGTAGATTTTTGGTGGAAGATTTCATCTTTTGTGATTGGTCTAACTCATGCGGCTTTGGTGTTTTGGACAAGGATATTATGGTTTAGTTTAAGTGTAGTTTAAGCTTCTGTAATTCACCAAGCAATGTCGATTTAAGTATTTTAAACTAGTTCCAGATCATGACTGAGATATTCTGTGTTTATTGCTTGTTCCAAATAGCCTTCAGCTACGTTTTGGAACCCACTGGAAACTTTTACTTGTCTGTTTGTGTTAATTGGTTTTCTTAAGTTGATCCTAAATTTTAATCCTGTGACTAAGTCATCACCTTTTCCTGTTTTGTGCCTTTACAATTCAAGATCTGCGAAAATGTTCTCCGCTCAGAACAAGATCAAGAAGGACAAGGGTGCCGAACCAACAGAATGCGATGAGCAAGTTGCTCAGGTTTAATAACTCCTTTTACGTCTTTTCTGTAAATTAATCTTCTGTTGATTGTTCATCATGATTAACTTTTAATTTCTTCCCCAGGCTTTGTTTGATTTGGAGAACACTAACCTGGAGTTGAAAAGCGAGTTGAAAGATCTCTACATTAACCAAGCTGTGTATGTTGCTGTATTTTCTTTCTTCCCCTTATCATTCCATTGTTGCAGTAGCCTTTATCTAAGGAAACTAATTTGATTTTTTCATCTCAGTAACATGGATATCTCCGGAAACCGCAAAGCTGTTGTGATTTACGTTCCATTCAGATTGAGGAAAGCTTTCCGCAAGATTCATCCCCGTCTTGTCAGAGAGCTTGAGAAGAAGTTTAGTGGAAAGGTGATTTTATAAAATCCTCTCTTTAGCAATGCCGAAATAAATACTCCTACAATCTCTCTTAAACACTCTTACCCTATTTTTGTATTTTTTTCACAGGATGTTATCTTTGTTACCACAAGAAGGATCATGCGTCCTCCCAAGAAGGGTGCTGCTGTTCAGAGGCCACGTAACAGAACTCTAACCTCTGTTCATGAAGCAATGCTTGAAGATGTTACGTTCCCTGCTGAGATTGTTGGAAAGCGTACTCGTTACCGTCTTGATGGTTCCAAGGTCATGAAGGTATTCATATCATCTATAGGAATAGGAGAATGTACTCAGATCTTTCTCTGAATGATTTTGGGCATGTCTTTGGACTCTATTTTGACTTCTATGTCACAGGTGTTTTTGAATGCCAAGGAAAAGAACGACACAGAGTACAAGCTTGATACTATGGTGGGTGTGTACCGTAAACTTACTGGCAAAGATGTTGTATTTGAGTACTCGATTGAAGCTTGAAGGGAGATGATAATCAATCATCAGGATAGAGAAGAGAGCGTTTAATTATGTTTTGTGGTATTTAGGATGAAGGAAACTCTCTTGATTCAGTTCCTTATTCACAATCTTTAATGTTCTATTTTACCATGACTACTTTTTGTGCTTTTCAATTTTGAAACCTTTTATGAAATTTCAGATTAATCTTAAAATTTCTACAGCAACACATTGAGAAGAAAATCGATGTTGGCGAGACGCAGAATTATGAGATTGATTATAGTTTATAAACGTAAAATTGAGAACTGATCAGATGTTAGACCTGTTAGAAACAGTTTCTTTTACAGAGTAGGGGAGATACTTCTTGCTTACTGTTTTATAACAATAAAATAAAAATGCTGAACCAATCTGAATCTCTTGTACACCTTTTTTCGTGGCTCTTTGTAAATCAAAACAAAAATCCTTCTATCTGTTAAATTTTATTGTAAGCTCACTTTATATTTTGTGGAATCTATACTTCTGCACAAGATTAAATCTTGAAATTCCTTGATTGAATCCATGGAGGACAAGAATCTTCACTGCTTCACTTCCTAGCTCGAGTGCTTCATCGATCTGTTTCCGTTCCAATGGGATAAACTTCTGAAGAAGAAAAGCTTTCTTATCCATGTTTCCACGTGGATTACCAATGCCTGACAAAAATCAACAAAACAAAAAGCTTAAGAGAAAGAAACTAAGGATAATCTCGGGTTTTAATCGAACCAAACAAGAACAAACGCCGTACCTATGCTTAGACGTGGAAAGTTTCGAGCGACCATCCGAATGCCCCATTACACTCTTCACTCTGTACCAAACGTACTAGGTAACATCAGTTAATAGATCAGAGAACACACTTGGATGTTCAAGAGGCACATTCATACATACCCGTTGTGATAGCCTTGGCTTCCTTTAGGTTGAAGTCTCAAAACCCCATTTGGTAAAGCGTATCGCATCGTAAATCTAGGGAGGGAGAAAGCCAAATCAAGATTCAACAAAAGGGTTCATTCCAAACATTGTTCTGATTTCTAGGGATGCTAAAGTCAGAACTTTACCAGTAAAATGTGACGCAATGGGACTTGATACTGTGAAGCTAAAAGATCCAACCTATAAAGAATAACAGAACATTTTCAGGTATGAGGATTTGATCATGCAGCTGACTGATCTTTGCAAATTTATGATACAAGAGTTTGATGATTCAGAAAATACAAACCGATTCGCCGCAGTTCATATAAGTCTGAGGTTTAGCCAATAAGATAGGTACCTCTTCGATAGCACCTGTACTGATCATACATAGAACCATAAAGCCATCAGTTTTCTTATGCTTCAAACCAAAGAACCGAAAGGGAGGAGAAAAAACCGAAAGCAAGAGAAGAAAACCTATTCCGACTAGAGCTTTCGACTGTATTGTGTTCATCAAAAACCAATCTGAAAACAACAGAAACATTTAGCATTGCAGAGATCAAAACCAAAAATATCAGAATCAATCTAACTAGAGAAATGATTGTTTTCCATTACACTGTGCCTTGTTCCATGATACTTGTTTCCTGGATTGCCCAACGATATGCCAAGGAGTGTACTCTACTTTGAATCTGTCATTCTCACTAGAAGTAGATGAACAAACCAGAAACCTCGGCTTCCGAAAAACGGGCTTTAGCGCGTGAAAATGGTAAATTCTTGGTGTATACGTTGAGAAGAACATCGAACTGAGAACATCGAACTGTAGAAGTGGAATCAATTATCATTCTTAGTCATTTGAGCTACCAAAATCGTGAACATATACCCAAAGTATAAACCTTTTTCTGAACGAACTATTGAAAGTGAAACGACGAGAAACTTTCAGATTCGTTACACTTTTCTTCAAATATCATCGAACACATTAAGATTTTCTGGAGAATCAGAGATTAATAATTAACTACAAGTATTATAAAGATTTGTGTTTCTCAGTAGAAGAATGTAAATTAGAAATAAAATCGCTGACCTCTTCTTATAGAGAGTTCGAATAATTTAGGCTGGCAATGAGATAATATTTAAGACAATTTGCTCTCCCGAAGTCGTTGGAATGAGATAGAACGATGAACTGAGTGAGTTTCTGAGAGTGAGACACGAAGGTGTTTAGAAATGGGTTCCATATTGATTTAATGGGCCTTCTAATAGCAACCCATAAGAATATTAAGGGGACAAGTAATAGAAGCCCAAGTGATTTTATACGTCACCTTATTATTTATGACGGCACGTGAGTAGTCTAGTAATACACGTGCGGGGTACGTCATCCAATATCTAATCCAGAAAATCCACCGTTGCCAAATCGCCAATCCTGGGGCTCCTACCTCTTTTACTTCTTTTGTTCTTTCCCATCTTTTTATCATTTTACATTTTTTACCCTTACATTTTGTTAATATACATTTCTGCACCAATCATCTCTCGTACATAGCACGGAAATTAGATTTTTTCCAGATGAGCAATTTTGGTCTTTGGTCAAAGATTATTTGACAATTAATATACCATGATAATGAATATAAATAGCAATTTTGATTGATAATTTGTTGGATAAATATAGTATGACTCCACAGAATTTTACGCTTTCACAAGTTTTATGGTAATAGAATTATAGAAATATATACTGTATTATTAAAAATTCATTCAAATTTTCCTCAATTATTCTGGCATTTGATTAGATATAAATTTAAAAGTCATAATTTTACAAGTATCTGTATTGCCAATCAAAATTGAAAGATACATTACATGCATTAAATTCGTGATCTTTATAAAAAAGAAATGAAGAAAAAACTATTAGATTTTCCTTATGGTTATGGATAAATATGAATTATTATACAAAAATCCAAAAATAATAAGGAAACAAAATTTGCTTTATTATTTTTGGCGTTTAAAATATTTCTTTTTTTATAACGACAATAAATAGTTCTTCTCTGCAATCACAATCTCTCACTACCCTCTATCTATCTTCTCTAATCGCGGAGTCTCCGAAGTTTCTCTGGTAAAATTTCTTACTTGAACTCGAAATTGTTTCTCTTTCTCCTTAGTCTCTGTTATTCGTTTTTTTTTTCAAATCTGAGTTTCGATTTTTGTTAATGAGTCGCGATCGAGAGAGTGTTTTCTCTCTATAGCTTTCGCCATCAATGTGATGTAGCGTCTTCGTCAATTCTTACTTTTCGTTTTTAGAGTTCTGTTGGATTAAATGCAATATTTTCTCCTTTTTTTGACTAATTGCTCTCTTTTTCCTCGCAAATACTAAATGCGGTTATAAAAGAAAAAAGAAAAAAATGCAGTCGTCAACGTATGCGATTAAAGGAAACGCCGCGTTTGCGTTTCGGAAACGGAGCTTCTCTTCTAGCCTCCAGAACGGATCGGCGACTACTACTACCGGAATTCACTTCTCTGGTAAGAGCATAGCCACCGGACCACTCTGCTGTTCTGGTTTGAAAGCTATGGGAGCTAAGCTTGCTCGCGCTGAAAACGGGATCCAGAACGTTATGAGTTTATCTTCGGTCAAAGCTCGATCGGTCAGAGCTCATGCCTCCTCTGGTTAGTCTTCGATTCTGTCATTGCTTACATCTTCTTACTATTTTATGTATAGTTTGGGAATAAATTTTCTTCAAAGTTGCTATATTGGTTGAGTTTGGAGTAATAATTTGATGATTTGAGGATTGAAATGTAGGTGGAGCAGAAGAAGCTATACCTTTGAGATCTGAAGGGAAAAGCTCTGGGACGGTTTTGCCATTTGTTGGTGTTGCTTGTCTTGGTGCTATATTGTTTGGTTATCATCTTGGGTATGAGTAAAACTACACTTGAATTTATGGATGTTGATAGATATAGATGATGATAATTATGTTCCTTTGGATTGAATCAGGGTGGTTAATGGTGCTCTGGAGTACCTTGCTAAGGATCTTGGGATCGCCGATAATATTGTTTTGCAAGGCAAGTTATCTGATCCACTTCTCTTTACTTCTCCTGTGCATATATATATTAAGAGTTATTCAACTGAAATGTGGCGTGACAGCATTTTGATTCGTGTTATGATTAGTAGCAAGCTCATAACTTGGTATTCTCTCTGATTACTTTTGAGCAGGATGGATCGTTAGTGCGCTACTGGCTGGTGCAACGGTCGGTTCATTCACTGGAGGTACATTAGCTGACAAATTTGGACGAACAAGAACGTTTCAATTGGATGCTATCCCACTTGCCATTGGAGCTTTCTTATGGTATTTTTTTTCAAGCACTAAGTCGTACCTATTATATTAGTGGGAAGTTAATTGATTTTTAACGCATTGGTTCTCTTTTGATTCTTTAGTGCAACAGCTCAGAGTGTGCAGACTATGATTGTGGGACGACTGCTTGCAGGAATTGGAATCGGAATCTCATCAGCGATTGTACCACTTTACATATCTGAGGTGTTTTAACATTGAGTTTCGTAATTTTTTTCTCACTCAGCTTAAGATGTTAGATATTTTTTTTTTAAAAATGTTATGTTGCTGAAGCGTGTGATGATGGATGTCAGATATCACCAACTGAAATCCGAGGAGCACTCGGATCTGTGAACCAGTTGTTCATATGTATAGGAATACTTGCAGCCTTGATAGCTGGATTACCCCTTGCAGCAAACCCTCTATGGTATGTGAACCCTTTTTGATTCATCCGAACAATTTTCATTCTTCTTTGGTTGCATGTCGTGTTTATATTTGTTTCGTACTCTTGATTTTATAGGTGGAGGACGATGTTTGGTGTTGCTGTTATCCCTTCCGTTCTATTGGCCATAGGAATGGCTTTTTCTCCAGAAAGCCCAAGGTGGCTCGTTCAGGTACTACTCTCTAGGGACGCAACTCACGTTTAACTGATATCAATTTTTGACAAGTCAGGGACATCAATTTGCAGCAAGGAAAAGTCTCTCAAGCTGAAAAGGCGATCAAAACTCTGTATGGTAAAGAAAGAGTGGTGGAACTAGTTCGTGACTTATCAACCTCTGGCCAAGGTTCTTCTGAGCCAGAGGCAGGATGGTTTGATCTATTCAGCAGCCGCTATTGGAAAGGTACTGCAAGACTTGCTGGAGATACATTTTTCCCGCTTATAATAAAAGCTGACGGATTTAGACAGGATGTTCCTTTCGAACCTCATATAGTATTGATCAATTTACGTAGTTGCTTGTCTGTTCTTGTTGTAGTTGTGAGCGTAGGTGCGGCTCTCTTCTTGTTTCAGCAGTTAGCCGGGATAAACGCAGTTGTGTACTACTCTACATCAGTGTTCCGTAGCGCTGGTATCCAATCTGATGTCGCAGCCAGTGCTCTCGTTGGAGCATCAAATGTCTTTGGTTCGTTTTCTCTTTTATGTTCCCATTGAGTTCCAACATAACCGAATAAATAACTCGATAAATATTTGGTCTCAGGCACTGCTGTTGCTTCGTCCTTGATGGACAGAATGGGAAGGAAAAGTCTTCTACTCACAAGCTTTGGTGGAATGGTATAAGTTTTATTATCTTTCTTAGCCATATTCGAAAATCTCAAAAACCACATTACCATAACCAGGCTAACTGAGATTTGTGGTTTTGTATTGAAAAGGCCTTGTCCATGCTGTTGCTCTCCTTGTCCTTCACATGGAAGGCTCTGGCTGCATACTCTGGAACCCTTGCGGTTGTTGGAACTGTTCTGTAAGTCAATCTCCTCTTGAAACTTCGTTTTAGTCTCTCTGTATGGGAGTTGACTGACTCTTATGCTGGCTTGTTTAACCAGATATGTCCTGTCATTCTCACTTGGTGCTGGCCCGGTACCGGCTCTTCTTCTTCCAGAGATATTCGCATCCCGAATCAGAGCAAAAGCCGTTGCTCTTTCTCTCGGCATGCACTGGGTATATATATATCTCCATAGGCTCTATGGTTCAGAACAGATTTTATTATCTGCGTTTGTAATTGTTTTCTCTGTTTTGCCCTGACAGATCTCAAACTTTGTGATTGGACTCTACTTCTTAAGTGTGGTGACTAAATTCGGTATCAGCAGTGTCTACTTGGGCTTCGCCGGAGTCTGCGTGCTAGCCGTCATCTACATTGCAGGTAACGTAGTCGAGACTAAAGGACGATCACTCGAGGAAATAGAGCTTGCTCTTACTTCTGGAGCTTGAAATTAAAGGCAAAGAAATCAACAAAACAAAAACCACTCTGTTTCATCATTGATCTTGTGAGTCTTTCTCTATGCTACTCTTGTCGCTCTTCAATAACTTGTACAATGAACTAATTATCAATAACGAGAAATCGATGCATCGCTACATGTTGGCTTTCCTTTCCCATCTATCCCTTGTATCTAGCCTGTTTCAAAACAAACCCACACAAACACAGAGCATTAGCGCGGTTTTTCAATACCTTGAAAAGTTTTAAAAATCAGCAAAGAAAAAGAAAAAAAAAAACTCACCCCCAAAACAGCTTTTGTGGCTTCTTTGGTACTGTGACTAGTGTCTTATTATGATGCTGTTCTAAGGTCGAAGAAGGAGATGAAGTTGGCTCTTCCAATTTCTTAGAGCTTTCGCCATCTTCAATTGCTCTACTCTGAGAATTCTTGCTCGCTGCATTTCAGTTTAGAGCTTTAAGTCTTACTGGGTATAACATGAACCGCATATTAGGAATGTGGCCTAACTCAACCCAAAAGCTAGCTCTAGAGAAGAGGATTGCCACATCTTATATATATTGCCCAAAGATCTTTATCCCAACCAATGTGGGATATTTTAGGCTCTAATACCGCAGGCTCAGAAAAAGAGTTTTACCTTTAGGTTTCTTATGGATCTTTAAATTGGCTTTTATTTGCATACGTCTCTTGTGTAGCTCCTGTGATCGTCATATCAAATATTGCTAAGTACATTTAATTCGGTTGAGCCAATCCTAACCGAAACTAAACAATCAAACAAATTCTGCATACGAAATCTTGTTTATAATCGCATAGTATCAAATAATTTTAAAGTCGATTTGAAGAATCTGAAAATCCGACCTGTAATTTCGAAACTTGTTTCTGGGTGACGTTGGATCGATTGAAATTAGGTTGAAGAGATAGTGTTGAAGCTAATAGAGCTTCTTTTCGATTCTCCTCTGCTTCTCTGTCAATTTCCTCTCTTGTCCTCGTCGTCGCCATGGTTTCTCCGTCGGCGTCCATCGCTAGTTCTTCGAGAATGTCGAGAACGACGTCGGATCCTTCTTATTTCCCTTTTCAGTTTTATTTTAATATTGGGAGGGGGGGGGGGGGGAATACTGAATTTACCCTCCAAATAATACGCATGTCTAACTTACTAACCGAATGTTTTGAATTAATGCATAATTAACCTAACACTATACCCTTCTTCTGAATTTTTTGCCATTGAGAGATTGCATTCCTTAGTCGTATTAATGAAAAAAATTCCTATTTAGAAAATTAATGGTCTAAGTCTAACAGCTGTGAACTATATACTCTAGCCGCCTTGTGGGGAGAAAAATTTGGTGATTTTCGTTTTATTTTTCCTAGTTGTCTGGCTTCACTTATGAGTTGTGGGAGGGCTGTAAATCTTTGTAGTTCTTTTTTGTTTGGTGTTTATAAGTCTTTTTGGTGGATTTGTGGTATTTTTTCGCTTTTAATGTTGGTTATTGTGGTTTCCGGGTTGTTGAGGCAAAGGGTTTATCGTTGTTGTCTTGGGTCTTTATCTAGTTGAGGTGAAATCTCGATGGTGGTTAAAGAGGGATGATAGAGCTCTGGTGGTCCCGGCTTGGGTGAGCGACGGAGCGATTTTGTAGCTAAAATCACTTGTTCTCGTCTAGTCTTCCATCCTTTCGCAAGATCTGGTTTATATTCGTCAATGAATAAGTCTTTGCTATCTTCGTTTCTATCTACTGTTTATTGTTTCGTCTGTACAACATATTTTGTTTTTGGTACGAATTTCTTCGATCTAGATGTATAATTTGCTCTTCTTTTGATAATTTCTTCGATTTAAATGGTTTTTACCGGGATACGTGGATTGTTTTATTCTTAAAGATTTTCTTGACTAAATAAACTTATCATTGTCGAATCGAACATGTATACAAAATAATAACATATGTCTTATAATTTGGTGTTTTCTCCATATATTAACTTTTTTTAGAGTTTCATACATTTTTAGCCTTCCTTGAAAATATCTATTAGTATCATCTATTATCTTGTTCCAAACGAATTTTTTTCTTTTCGATTAATGAGAATATTTGCGGGAAAAAAGTCTGACAGCTTTGAGTAGAAGTAAATTTCTCAAGCTTGGTCTTCAATTACTTTTGTGCCTTGACTAAGCAAAGTCGTTAGATCTATAGGTTTTTTTTATCGACTAATGTAGTACGCCGATCACGACGGCAAGGCTTATTAATAGTTTAAAAAAAAAGTTCGTATGTATTTGATTATTTTTAACATCTAAATTCGTAGTCGTAGTATATGATTATCTAGCCAAAACTTAAAGCGAAAGTTCTGGGAAATTGGCAAATGTCATTAAGTGCACCTAAAGTTAGGCGTACATCTTGTTCCTTGGTTTCGTGGGTCAGCACCGAACATTTTGCATACTCTCTTTTTTTTCCCCAGAATATTAAATTTTGAATTTAATTAAGTAATCCAGATATTAATTGAAAACCCTTAACTTTTAAGTTTTGGCTAAGAAAGTCAGTTAGACTTATGTTTTTACTTTTTACTTTTTTGTATGAATTAACATCTTGGTTTAAATTTGGTTTTTTCTTCTCAATATTTGATTTGATTTATTTAATTCGCTAGTTACTGAGTCATAAATTGTTAATTTTGGGTATATCAACTAGAAAAAGAAAACTTCATACAGAAGTTACATAACCCAAACACAGATACATAACTTGACCAATTATCAACGTATAGGTTAGAATATCGACATAACCGGTCGGTTATATCTTCCACTCAGCAGTGTGTTCAATTTTGACTGGTTAATTTAAGATTTGGTTCGATTCAAATCCCCATATTTGACCTTCTTTTTTTGTTTCATTGTTTTGACGTTTTAACGTGGATTCATCACCCTTGGGCTTTAGCCTTAGCTTATTTTAACAACATATCATCCTTACTTTTATTTTTCCAGTATTCACATTATCACCCTTACTTAAATTGCAATCTTTTGTATCTCCTTTCTCCGTCGTATGGGGGAATAAAACCTCGTCAAATCGTATGAATGTTAAGATCTAAAACCTAAGTTTTGTATTTGACGCATGATCTCTATATATTGATTGACTTGAGAACCAATTTTAACAAGTCAACAGGTCAAGTCTTCGTTCTAAAGTCTACCCAGGCAAACTCTTATCTGACTTTGTCTAATACACTACCAATACCTTGTTATTCTTTTACAACTTGTAATTACACCTTTATAACCATATAGGTTGCGAAATCTTTAACGATCACTACCTCTCTCTCTCTCTCTCTCTCTCTCTCTCTCTCTCTTTGTTTCTCTCTCTACTATGGGCATGATTGATCATAAAAGCAAGAAAGAAGAGGAACAGTACCCTATGATCTCAAAGCCCTTGAGATCGGTTCTCTTACAAAAGGGTAGCTATGTCTTAAGCTCATTCTTCTTTATCACCGGTTTCTCAATTGGTCTCTTCCTTTTACTGCAACTGAAAGCTTTCCACATGTCGACGTCGACGACGACGATACAACAGCAACCCTTATGGTCCACATTACTATTCAACCACACAAGAATGATGGAGATCAAACAAGAGTTACAACTACAAGTACTTCAACACAACATGAGTGATCAAGAACTCTTCACCAGTATCTTGTCGTCGTCTTCATCATCATCATCATCATCATCATCATGGTTTGGGAGGAGACATAATAATGATGAGAAGATGGCTGTGAAGGTGGCTTTCATGTTCTTGACAGGTGGCAGACTCCCATTGGCTGGCTTGTGGGAGAAGTTCTTTGAAGGACATGAAGGTTTTTATTCCATATATGTTCATACTAATCCATCTTTTCAAGATTCTTACCCAGAAACTTCTGTGTTCTATTCTAGAAGAATCCCAAGCCAGGTGATAATTAACAGCTTTAATTAGTTAATACCTCTCTCTTTTCTTGATTATTTACTCCTATTTTAGCTACCACCATATATGATTAGTACATATAGATATATATATCACTAGTTTACCAAAGATTTATACCTCTTGGGTTTGATAGGTTGGTTTTTTCACGTATGCATCTTGATTCGACCCTTGTATAATGGTCCATGAACTCATTTGAAATGATTCTAACATGGATACATTTCTTAATCATGTTAATAAAATCCTAAGATAGACAATTTCTTAAATCATGTTACTTAAAAAACTGCATACCCTCGTTCTAGATATTTATAAACTAAATAAAACAGATTGTCATGAATTGAAGCTTTTCACAAGTTCATTTTTAAGTAATTAATACTGTCAAGTGACAACATATTTAGATTTCAGTGTGAATATTATCTTTTTTTTACGGATAGTACATGTATATATGTTTTTTGTACATTTTAATGAATTCATATGGTAAACTTAAAAGCTTGAACTACTATAATATTAAATATATATTTTAACTTTGTAATAACAGTAGTTCGTGAAAATTTGTGAAACAGGCAGTGTATTGGGGAACATCATCAATGGTAGATGCAGAAAAAAGACTCTTAGCCAATGCTCTCCTTGACGAATCGAACCAAAGATTCGTCCTATTGTCTGACTCTTGCATTCCACTTTTCAATTTCACAACCATCTACAATTACTTAACCGGTACCAATCTCAGCTTTATCGCCTCATTCGATGATCCAAGAAAATCCGGTCGAGGCCGTTACAACCCCAAAATGTATCCACAAATCAATATCACGCATTGGCGAAAAGGATCACAATGGTTTGAAACAACTCGCGAACTGGCTCTACATATCATCGCAGACACAAAGTATTACAAGATATTCGATCAATATTGCAAACCGCCTTGTTACTTGGACGAGCATTATATCCCAACTCTCGTTCACATGTTGCATAGTGAGATGAGTTCGAACCGTACCTTGACGTGGGTTGATTGGTCGAGAGTCGGTCCACATCCTGGCCGATTCATTTGGCCTGATGTGACTGTTGAGTTTCTTAACCGGATACGGTTTACGGAGGAGTGTGTGTATTATGGTCATGGTGATGTTGGAAAGATCGTAACTTCGAAATGTTTTTTGTTTGCGAGGAAATTTACAGCTGAGACGTTAGAGCCTTTGCTGAGAATTTCGCCTTTAGTTCTTGGGTTTGGTCCGTAAATACTTCAAAATTATGAGAATTTTTTTAATTAGTTTATTATGGTAATAATAAAGTTATAATATTTAAATTTTGGTCGAACTAAGTTATTATCTTATCCAGGCTCTGTTGCCGAAACCTCAAAGTTGCAGACTTTACTCAATGCTAACTTCGCTCTTCCTATCGGCGCGAGCTTACCCATCTATAATCACTAACTCTTCCTTAAACCCTAATCAAAACCCTTCTTCAAATGCCGCCAAAATTTCTCAATTTGATCAATTTAGGGAAAATGGAGGGGTCTCTGATGCTGCGATTAAGGTTCCGACTGCTCCATGGATGAAAGGTCCTCTCTTGCTTCGACCTGATGAGATTCTCGACACTAAGAAGAGGATCAAATCACATAATGATGAAGAGAAGACGTTTAAGGCGTTGAACCGTAGAGAGAGTGGTGTCAGGGGAAGAAAAGCGATGAAGAAAATCGTCCGTAACGTTGAAAAGCTCCACGAAGACAGCGATTTGGAAGAAACCCAGATGGATGAATTGAGCGAATTCGAGTATTTAGGTCGACTTGCGGAGAAAACCGAGTCTTCAGGAAAGAGATTTGGCGGGGAAATGTCTTGGGATAGAGAAGAAGAGAGGTTTATGTTAAGGAGGACGAAGAAGGAGAGAGTTCCAACTACAGCTGAGCTTATCCTGGACAAAAGATTGTTGAATAGACCAACGTGGAGTTGGTCTAGTGGTAACTACTTGTGGATCGAGGTCAAGGAGGTCACGAGTTCGATTCCCGTTGGGAGGGTCTGCTCTCCGAAGGAGAGTTAAAAAAAGATTGTTGTGAAGCTTCGAAGATGAGAAAATGGGTGAATGTGAGAAAAGCAGGAGTTACAGAGAGAGTTCTAAATGAGATTAGATCGATCTGGAAGTTGAATGAGCTTGCCATGGTGAGATTTGATGTTCCTCTTTGTCGAAACATGGAACGAGCTCAAGAGATCATAGAGGTTTGGTTAGTTTTAACTGTTGGAAACTTGTTAAAAATCTTGATGTTCCTCTGAAATAATTTCTTCATTTTTCCAAGAATAGATGAAGACTGGAAGTTTGGTTGTGTTAAGAAAGAAGGAATTTGTCGTTGTATATCGAGGAGGACCGAGTTATTCAGCAGAGGAAACCAATTCGGGCCAAGATGAGATTAGCTCATCATTGTACGAGAGAGAAGCTGATAGGTTGTTGGATGGTTTGGGACCTCGATATATGGATTGGTGGATGAGAAGACCGTTTCCAGTTGATGCTGACTTGCTTCCTCAAGTGGTTAATGGATATAGAACTCCATCTAGACGTTGTCCACCTAATACTAGAGCAAAGCTAAGTGATGAAGAGCTTACCTACTTGAGAAACATTGCTCAAGCTTTACCATTTCATTTCGTCCTTGGTAATTTGCCTTCATTACTTTTTAGCTGTCTTCCTCACTTTGTGTATGTGGTGCATGTGTGATATAGAGTTAAGCTTCAGGGAGGGTTAATCATATGTTTCCTGAAGAATCATGAATGAATGAAGGAACTTGCTCAAACTAGATCTTTTTCACACAGAAAAAGGAACCAATTCTTGAGTAGATTAAGAAATTTGAGAAGAGATAGATCAAGAAATGGTTAAATTCTCAGTCTTTGTTCTTTTCATTTGCGTATACTACTTATCATCATTCTCTGTGCGTTGGTAATTAGCGAAGTGCTGCTGTCTTTGCATTTGCCTGCGGTTTTCTTCCTCGAGCTCTCAACGGTCTTTTTTCTTCTTCTTAATTTGTAAAGGGAGGAAACAAGGGCTTCAAGGATTAGCTTCTGCTATCGTGAAACTATGGGAGAAATGTATTATTGCAAAGATTGCAATCAAATGGGGAGCTCTCAATATAAACAATGAAGAAATGGCAGATGAATTGAAGGCAATTTACTTTTTTCTTTGGGCCAGTTTCTGAATATAATCGAAATCGATGTGGCTGATCCGAATCTTTTTGGGCTCTATAATACTTTTTCAGCATCTCATTGGAGGAGTTCTGATTCTACGCAACAGATACTTGATAATACTTTACAGAGGCAAGGACTTCCTTTCTGATGAAGTTGCGGATTTGGTTGATGACAGAGAGAGATTACTCAGAAGATATCAACGTTTTGAAGAAACCAAACGCGAGAGCGAAATAGAAATCTTGGAGGTGGGAACAAATGGTAAGCAGTCGGAGGAAACAAACAAAACTGGAACTTTATTAGAGTTTCAAGAACTACAAAGAAAATTCGGAGAAATGAAGACAAGAAACCTAGAGACTGAAGCTGAGAAAGCAAAACTAGAAAAAGAACTCAAAAGCCAAGAACACAAGCTTTCCATTGTAAGCCTGTTAGCTTCAAAAGATTGCATCTTTTTAGTTTAGCCTATTGTTATATAAGTTTCATGGCTTGCTCTCTTTTTTTTTTGCAGCTAAAATCAAAGATAGAGAAATCAACAACGGAGTTGTTCAAATTGAATTCTTTGTGGAAACCATCTGAGCGAGATGATGACATTGAGATATTGACTAATGAAGAAAGAGAATGCTTGAGAAGAATAGGGCTGAAGATGAACAGCAGCTTAGTTCTTGGTAGGAGCCACTGGATCCATTCTTGGCTTCTTCTTATTCCAATTCCAATTGTTATGAGATTGATTCACATTCATTTTTAGGTAGAAGAGGAGTCTTTGATGGTGTAATGGAAGGTCTGCATCAGCATTGGAAACACAGGGAGGTTGCTCAAGTGATCACGATGCAGAAGATTTTCTCGAGAGTTGTTTACACAGCAAAAGCTCTTGAAGCAGAGAGCAATGGAGTACTAATCTCAATTGAAAAACTTAAAGAAGGGTACGCGATACTCATATACCGTGGCAAGAACTACACACGTCCTTCATCGAAACTGATGGCACAGAGTCTTTTGACGAAAAGAAAAGCGTTACAAAAATCTGTTGCGATGCAGCGACTTGGCGTAAGTGAAATGAATGAAAAATATTTCTGTTGTTTTTTTGATTAAGAGAATGTTGTTAACCCTGTTTGAATGAATCTTTTCTCTGTTATTTCTTTTCCATTGTTGCAGTCACTGAAGTTCTTTGCTTACTGGAGAGAGAAAGCAATAGAAGATTTGAAGGTGAGATTGGTAAATCTTCAAGCCTGTGCTTCTGAGTTAGGTTGATGCAAAACGATTTGCAAGCAAGAGCTGGAAAAAAATAAACAAGGCAGATATGTTCACTTGTTGGATTACATATTATTTTTAAATTTTAATTGATTAGTGTAATTACCATGTATATATATCATGTAGTCCCACATTTTCTGAATATAAAACCCTTGTAAATGCAACTTCGGTAAATAGAAAAATTACATTAAGCAGAAAAAAAAGGGATCAAATCAGATACAAAAATTATAAATAGACCAAATTTTTTTTTTTAGACACTATTTTTTATTAGGCCGGTCTTATACATATATGGTGGGTTCTTGGCGGAGGATGCCTCTAAGTTACGATGTGCCGCAAAATGCTTGAATTTGTGTAGGCCGGAGAATGACATGGTGAGATCCAGCGTTGTATCGAGACGTTCTTGACTTCGCCGTCCGATCGCTCTTTCTTCGCTTTACTTTTTTCCCTATCACATTTATAGAAGATGCGCGAAGTTAGCAACTTAGTAACGGTGAACTATTTATAATAATAAAATAATACGTAATAGATTTATATGTAATTATTTGGTAAACCATTAAAGAAATTCACCAAATTACAAAAAAATGAATAAAATTATACTTTTTATTTGTAGTCCGGTGGTGAACTTTCAGTTCGTAAAACGATTTAAAAATAATAAACTAGCTATTAGTCGCTAATTAATTAAATAGTTATTAGTCGCTGTTTGCTAGTTGATTGAACCTGTTGAAAAATCATGGCAGCCAACTGAGTTTCTCCCTGAAGCTGACTCAGAAGGATTCTTTGACCAAGTGAAAGAGTTAAGAGAAAGGTGTAAAGAGCTTTCTGATGATTACTTTGCAGTGCTTATTGGTGATATGATCACAGAGGAAGCTCTTCCGACTTATCAGACCATGATCAATACCTTGGATGCGGTAAGAGATGAGACAGGAGCAAGTCCTACTCCTTGGGCAGTATGGACAAGGGCGTGGACTGCGGAAGTGAATAGACATGGAGATCTACTTAACAAATATCTTTATCTGTCTAGTAGACATGAAGCAGATTGAAAAAACAATTCAATACCTGATTGGTTCTGGAATGTTAAGCTCCTATAGTATAAGATGGTTAGCTTTTATGATAATGCCTTAACCTGTAAGTCTCTGTTTTGTAATATAGTATATAGATTTATGAGTATGATAAAGCCTGAACAGAGTTATTATCTTAGCCGAGCCATTATGTGTATTTTTTTGGAATGCCATGTTACCATATCTTACGCATTGATTTTGTTTTTTTTTTAGGATCCAAAAACTGAACACAATCCTTACTTGGGTTTCATCTACACTTCTTTTCAAGAAAGAGCTACCTTCATCTCCCATGGAAACACTGCCAGACTGGCAAAGAAGCTTGGGGATTCGAAACTAGCGCAGATTTGTGGCACCATTGCTGCTGATGAGAAGCGCTGTGAAACTGCCTACACCAGGATTGTAGAAAAGCTCTTTGAAATAGATCCTGACACCACGATCGTGGGCTTTGCTGGGATGATGAAGAAAAAGATCTCGATGCCTACTCATTTGATGTATGATGGTCGTGATGATAATCTATTTGAGCACTTCTCTTCCGTGGCACAGAGGCTTGGTGTCTACACTGCCAGGGACTATGCTGATATATTGGAATTTCTTGTGCAAAGGTGGAATGTGGAGAACTTGTCAGGCCTTTCTAGTGAAGGACACAGGGCCCAGGTAACATCATTAGAACCATGAGACCATCTTGTTTTGTTGTTTTTACTTGAAATGAAACCTCCAAGTTAGTTGTTTTGACTTGAAATACAAAACCTATCCTATCTAGATTGCATTGTGACTTCTTTTGTGCATTTGGAGAATGGTTTAGTCATCAAATCTGAACGAATTTGTAATATGAGTTCTTTACTTTGACTTTTGGCTTTCTTTGTGGATTCCCTGCCCGGATCCGCAAACTTGAAGAGAGGGCTCAAGGGAGAACCGAAGCTGCAAGAAACATACCATTCTGGATTTTCGGTCGAGAGATCAGGTCTTTGAAGAAGTAATGTAATGCAACTTCTTTCATATTATAAGCACAAGCTAGTGATAAAGATCTTCAGCAACACCATGATGAGGATGCCAGAAGAATGTTATAATGGAAGTATGTGTTGGGTTGTGCTTTGTTTGGATCACTTAAATGAATTCCTCCAAAGAATTTGATTTGTTTTGACTATCTATTCATTTATTTCTGCTTCTCAATTTGTTATATATTGTATCCAATTATCTATTTGTTGTATTGTATCCATTCTGTGGTATTTTCTTTTAAATCTAATAAGATTTAATGATTAAGAAGTTGTGTGTTTCGTTCTTTCTACTTTCAAAATTTGTTTCCTTTGTGGTTTACAGTAAAAGGATATGATGTAAGTATGCTGTACCACACTTTCTTCACGAATGGTCGATTTTTTTCAGATTAAACTTTTGTAAAGGTTCATTTTTTTCGCGTCAAAGCTTCCGATCTTTGTGTGTTTCCTGCTCAAGTCCGAGTTTATTTGTCTTCACCCAACTGACATTTTGCATACCAGTTCTAGAGGTTGTTATAGGTTCATTGACAAATTACATCAAACACTCAAATTAAAATGAACAAATCACAATAATACCCACCGAAACAGATCAAAAACCAACATTCGATATTGATCTAACTCAACAATTCTCACCACCAACAAAAAACACACACACTAATTTCAAACTTGGAACGGCCATGGCCAATCCTTAGGATTCTCCTCACTCTGAACTTTACCACTTCTCTTCATTGCAACACCTCCACGAGTATCACCACCATCGACATAAGCATAGTACTTCAAGAAGAAAGCACACACAAGAACAACCCAATCAAGACAAAATATCACAATACAAAGTCCACCACCAAGTTTCAAAATCATAGCAGCATCATCCTCACGCACATACGACTTGAGGCTCCCGAGGAATTTCGATGTGTTGGTGAAAATGAGAACAGAGACAGAGCCTTGGAATATAGCTGTGAGCACAGTGGTCACCATGTGAGCAGCGTACCACCGGTTTCTTCCACAGGAAGCGGCTGTGCAGCCTGAGACAGCGGCGGCGATTGTGGTGGCGTGGAGGAGGATGAGGAGGAATCCACAGATCGAAGGGATTAGACGGAGGGAGAGTGTGAGGAAGATGCAGCTCGTAGCGGCACCGAGAAGGATGTAGTTGGAGAAAAGGAAGATCTTGTGGGTATGGTAATGAGATTCTTCAACTGATGAAGATGAAGAAATCAAACCCATGATGATGATTTTGAGTTTTTTCTGATATGGATTTTTCGAAATTTCTGATCAGAAGAGGAAGAAGCGTGTGGTTTGTGGATTTGGGATGAGCACAACGAGTTTGTTTATGTAGAAGGTGAAGATAAAGTTTCTAAATATGACCGTTGGATCTCGAACGGCTGTTTTGAAACGGCTAGTTTTGTTTTTCTGTAATGTTGATTTTAATAATGTGGGCCCAATGATTGAGTAAGAAAATACTAATAATAATAAGGTGGGTTTAATGGGCCGTAGATGTTGTTTATGTTTATACGAGACAGGGATGAGGTTGTTTATGTATCCAAACAAGGTCACGGTATTCTACTGGCTTCCTTTTTTTATCAAATGCTGAGATATATTTATTGGTGAAGAAAAAAACTCAAGACACTTATCAATCTTCATATATTCCATAATATTAAATACTTATTTTAATTTGAATGAATTCTTACTAAAAATAATTATTTTAATAAAATAAATATAAAAGATAAAAAAAGTCCGATGAAAAATATAAAACAGAAGAAAAAAGTAGATTATAAATTAATTGGATAAATTAAATGAGACCAATTAGAAGTAGCCATATGTTATATATATATTTATTTTTTTTCTTCCCACCAAAACCGAAAACCTCCGAAGAAGAAATTAAAGTTTCGTTTGAGGTAATTCTATGTTGCTTATTTTTTATATTAATAACTTTTGTTGTTTTGTGCGGATATAAAGCAAGTAGGATCATTAAATTTTAATGACTATTTGAGTTAGAATATTGTAGATTTTAAAATTTTTTTGAATTAATGATTATGCTTAATTTTGTATGCATATTAGGTTATTAAACTTGTTTTTTATCGATTAGAGTGTTATATTATTAATCATTGGTAATTTATAGGTTACGGTGGTGAAATTGTACTGAATCTTATGTAGATAGAAATCAAAATCTTTGTTAAACACGAAAATTATAGAAATTTTTTACAACTATGTACTATGCATAAAACTTGTACAACTTGGTACTAATAAGACAATCGAAAAACTAAAATAAAATATTTTTATATTTTTAAAGGAAAAATGAGTAATATTTTATGCACAATCATACATTTCAATTATTAAAGATATTATTCAAAGAACGGAGTTGACACATGATAGATTGCAAGTGAAGATATAAAATACCATTTAGTGATGAAATACTTGTGCTCCAAATATTATTGGGTAGAAAAGTGGGCATTACATACTGCAAGACAATTTTTCCAGTGCCTAATAGAATCAATGGATTGTTCTTCACGAGATACGAGAGAAGTATTTCTTATCTCAGGATTATGAAAAGAAGAGAGGAAGAAATTAAAAAAAACTAGGTTCTCATTGGTTGGAGAACATCGCGGAAGAATGTCGAGTAATATGGGATGGGGATCGACTCAAAATGGGCAAGGATCAACTCAAAATGGGCGAGACATATGTGGAGGATTTCAATGTGGTGATGCTTAACAAATGTCTCTTGATTTCTATGTTTGTGTTGTTGTCTCTATATGGTTTGATTATTTGTATTAGAAATACATTCGTGGTGCAACTATGTTTAATTTGATTTTAAGTTTAATTACTTGTATTAGAAATACACATTTGTGTTAACTTATGATTTGTTTAAAATCAATAACATCTATATAAAAGAGTAAAAAAACTATTTTTTTGTTATTGGTTACGTAACATCATATTTTATCAACAAATGTATTATAATCTTAAGATTTGTTTAGATGTAAATCACTTGAAATTGGTAAAATGGTGAAATAACGTCTTTTAACATATTTTGTTTTATAAAAGTATAGTAAATTCACTTTATTAATGTAATATAATAAGCACAACTATAGAAAATTAATTCTCAGTATAATATAACTAATTAAATCTTAAAATCATCAAAATACAAATATGTACAATATGAGATACAACTATAAAATTGGGTATAAATATAGTACCACAATGTTATAACATTTTCCCAAGACATTATGTACTTGTGTTGGATCCTATGTATCTATAAATATATTTTTTGTTACTTCATAGGTATTTTCTATAATTGCTTTTGTCGAATACTAGGTATTTCTCACTACTGTTTTCCATATGTTTATATTTAAATATTTAAATAATGAATTAACATTAAAATTTAATAATTAACATTAAAATTTAAAATTAACAGTTGAATTAACAATTAACAATAAAATTTAAAAATTTACATTAAATTTATTAATTAACATAAAACTTAATAATTAACTTTTAAATTTAACAATTAACATTAAAATTAAAAATTAACATTTAAATATAACAATGATCATAAAAAATAACAATAAATTAACATTAAATTTAACAATTAACATTAAAATTAACAAATAACTTTAAAATTTAACAATTAATATTAAAATTAACAATTAACATTTAAAAATGACAATTAACATCAAAATTAATAATTACCATTAAAATGAATAATTACCATTAAAATTAAAAATTAATATTTAAATTTAAAAATTAATGCCAAAATTAGCAATTAACATTTAAATTAATACTAAAATTTAATAATTAACATTTAAATTACCATTCCATAGATTAATACCAAGTAATACTAGTTGTACACATACCGAAGTTCCACATTCAACAAAACCAAAACCAATAACCTAAGTTGTCTCATACATGAGTTTCACATTCAACCAAAAAGTATCGAAACCTTCTTCCGCTTATTCCTTTACTTCTTCCTTTTTGTATAAATAGATTTCCAAAACTTTGACGATTCGATCATCCTCTTCGGATGATATTTACATGTCTTCTTAGCACATATCTTGAACCTCTTTGAATGAGGTTTAGGAGCATGTTTATACCTAATAAGTTGAAGTTCATGTAGCCTAAACGATAGAGGTCAAAACATCACCTTTCAGACATAAAAAAAACTCAAATATTTGACTTGAAAAAATTCCGACTTCAAACCCGTTAACCCAAACCCAATTTTTCTTTAAATTTAGAATCTATATTTCTCAAACATATCATAAATCAACCCTAATTCAAAATTTTATACTCTAATTAATAGATTCCGGATCCATAAAATCCTAACAAATTTCCAAAACAATAATTACTGTAATGGCAAGAGAAAGCTGTCAGAACCAGAAACTGAAAGAAGTTTATTTTTTTCTCTCTTTTGTCTTCATTTCTTTTTTGTAAATCATCATTTCTCTTTCTTGTGGTCATGCATGCTACTTTACAATTTTTCGCCAAATCATGTTTGTTCTCACTCTTCTCGACCTTGAGCTGTAAGGGCTAGATTTCTTGATTGGGGAGTATTGATTTTTCTTCAGCTGCTGAATTGTAGTGGGTAAAATTGCTTTTTGACCCATATGCACATCGTAAAGGGGAAAGAAAAACCAAAAATTTTCTGATTCTTAGACATCTTATTAGGAATAGCAGAATACTTTTACGTTCATTTCCTCATAAAAAGCCGTATTTCCTCAGAAAATTTTCAGCAAGCGTTGCTAAGTTTCAAAGTCATTTTCAGGAAGCAAACAAGCCTCCAGATTCGTGGTTTGAGTTAAAAGTAAACCCACATATTGATGTTACTGGGTTGCCCAATGATGTCACTATCGAGGAAGTAAGTTGTGGTCTTACTTTTTCTACCATTATGAATATATTAAGCTTTAAAATGGACTCAGAGTAGCGATGTCAATTACAGGTAGCTGAAGTTTTTTCTAAATGCGGCACAATTAAGGAGGTAAATCTCACTATCCTGTGATTCTTTCCTTGTTATTTTAGAGTCTTGTGTAAGTTTCACGTAACATTGTGACTTTCTAAATTACAAAATTGTCTTTTCCTGTTATTGAGTCAATCTTTCCTGCTATCATGGGGTTTTAGCTCAGTTGGCATTTCCTAAGCATGAGATCAAAAGAGAACATTTAGGCGTGTTGATATTATATATTTCTGATTATTCCTAGTTGATTTTAAGCATATTAAGAAATCACAAAGAAGTGGCCATATTAGTTGTTGAAGTTGGAGTTTTTCTTAGTGGATTCATAGCATATTTATTGAGACCGCATTTTCTCTCTTTCCTTGGTGTAGGTGTTACAGATGATGCTAAGGTCTCAATACCTGCAACAGTTGTTCTGCGCTACATGTTCAGTCCAGCTGAGATAAGGGTAGGGTCTTGTCCAATATGTTAATATGAGAAATGTTCCCATTTTTAAGTATGCCTAATATAGCTAAAGTGTTTACTGTGTTTGCAGACTGATGAGAATCTGGTTGCTGAATTAGAGGAAGATGTGAAAGAAGAGAGTGTGAAGCATGGACCGTTTAACTCAGTGAAGGTAACATGTTGTGTATTTTCTTCTTAAGCTTGTGGTTCTAATGCATATAGCTCTGTTGAAAGTTGAAAATTATTTTGGAGTATAAATCGTTTTCTTCTTTTACAGGTCTGTGAGCAACATCCACAGGGTGTTGTTCTTATAAGATTCAAGGATCGTAGTGATGCGCAGAAATGTATAGATGCAATGCACGGTCGATGGTACACACTATCCTGAGTCACTAGAACCGGTCTTGGGAGTCTGATTTATTATTACCTTACGCTGTGTTCTGTTTCTGGGTGAATGCAGGTATGCAAAGGAGACACATACATGCGAGCCTCGACGATGGATTAGTGAACCATGCCACGGTTCGGGATTTTGATTTGGAAGCCGAACGGTTTGATCAGTTTGCAGCTGAGCTGGAAGCTGAGTAGAAACAAAAGCACAAGGAAGAATTAGATGATTATTCTGGGAAACTCAGGTTTCTGATGTAAGTAGGCACGGATGGACCAAGGCAAATCAGAGGACAGTTTATTTCAGCTTTTTATCTTAATAGTATCTGTGTCTGCAGTAAGAACGAATATTCGTTGACTAAAAATATGTAATAGCATTTTGTGGAAATTTTAAAAGTTAAAATTCAAATCAGGTTTCACAATTTTTTTCCTTTTGTATTATTTGTTGAATCATGGTACTTTTCAGTTTTCATGTGACACCTTCACTTGGAAAATTTGAAATTGAAACAAATTTTTACCATTTGTCAAATTGTTATTACCTATTCCAGTATTTTATCATATATAAGTGTGTTCCAGTTAGAGTTTTTTTGGATATTTTGTTTACTGTGTATATTAATATCCTAAGTAAATTCTAATCTATTATGTATGGTTTATACGATTTGATTCGGATTAAATTTTTATTTTTTAAAAGGTTTTGGTTTTATATCAGGTTTTATTTTTCTATTTGGTTGGAATTTAAACTTTTTTTTTGGATATAGAAAATGTAAATCCATTGAACCATATCAAAATATGATTTGATTTTCGGATCACTTATTTCAATTCAATTTGGATCAGATTGAATCTGTTTATCTTAATCAAATAACTCTAATCAGATCTCTAATAACATAATCTTTTCCTATTCTTTATTTGTTGTAGTTAAAAGTTGGACATTTTTTCATATTTCCCGCAATGAGGCAAAGAAGCCGCGGAGCTGAAATGTTTTGAAAAATGGAATTTTTTTAAACTAATTAAATAACATTGTTGACAAAGACAAATTTGTTGGACTAAATGATCTAAATCTTAAAGCTATGCGGGACCCGCTCATCTCTTAACCAATAGGAGCGCGACGTATGTCACGAAACTCGTGTTACTTTGCCACACCAAATCCCTCATTAATCAAAACTCATCCAAAGATCCAAATTTCGAAACTTTCCATTTTGCAATTTCTCTCTCGCTGCCACAATTTTACTGTTTTCTCACGGTTTCGCTGTTGTGTCTGATTTCCAAGAAGAAAGAGATTTGTCTGAAGATTCAGCTTCTCCTGAATTGGGTCTTCTTTTTGAAGTTTCTGCGAATTAGGGTTTCAGTTCAATCGAGCTGTCTGTTGGAGTTTGTTGAGTTTGGTGAATTCTTCGGTAATTGATCTAACTTTTGCTATGTAGTCTACTTACGAAGCTCGCAAATTAGTTTAGGACCGTCGAGGGTCTCTTCTCCGTGGCAATTTCGAGACTTTGTTGTCGGCTTGAGCTAATTTGGATTCTGTTGTACGAATTAGAAACTTTTTGATTTTCTCTACAGACGTATGTTGGGGTTGAAAAATTCTTCGTCAATTAGTGGGTCAGAGAGGGATTTAGTTGTCTGATTAGTTTTTCAAAGCTCAGTTTGTTACGCTGATTTTCTAACAAGTTGGTTCCTTTTTGGTTGAAAATTTTAGGGTTAATTTGGTATCGAGGACGAGGAATGTTTTATTCGCAGTTTATATTAGCTAAGAAAGGGCCACTTGGGACAATATGGATTGCGGCCCATTTGGAGAGGAAGCTTCGAAAGAATCAGGTGGCTGATACTGATATTGGAGTCTCCGTTGGTGAGTATTCGCTTTTGTGTCCAGTCTCTCTGATTCAACTCTCAGTACTTTGAGCAGATTAGGGTTAGCAGAGGCTAAATTTTGTTCTTTTTCAGTTTATAAATTTCTTGATCGTTATCATTTGATATATATATGCAAATTTTCATGTAGTATAAGGAAATTCCTTTACTTTTACAAGTCTTTTCTGTATTAATTGGGATTCTTCTTATAACCGCAAATCCAAGTGCTGTAGTTTCTATATATGAATAGAAATGATGTGATGTCACATGAATTTCACGTTAAGTTAGTTTGATACGATGCCGTTGTTTTCTCTTTTCCCTACTATCTCCCATACAAAAGATTTCCTAATCTTTACTTATTTCTTTTCTGAGCAGATTCTATTCTCTTTCCTGAAGCTCCAATTGCATTGAGATTGTCTAGTCATCTTCTGCTTGGTGTGGTGCGTATATATTCCAGAAAGGTGAATTACCTCTTTGATGATTGCAGTGAGGCATTGCTTAAGGTAAAGCAAGCTTTTCGCTCGGCTGCGGTTGACCTACCCCCAGAAGAATCAACAGCGCCATATCACTCCATTACGTTGCCAGAGACATTTGATCTTGATGATTTTGAGCTTCCAGACAATGAGATCTTTCAGGGGTTGGTTTCTCGATGTTTTTAACATTCACACTCAGTGTTTTCCCTATTTAGTTGTGCTATGGTATTTGGAGTCATAAAGAACGAGCTCCTTTTTTATTTTGTTTTCCTCTGTTGCTCTTAAGCCATTATGTATTTTAAATCACACTCTGATTTTCAGAAGCTTTATTCATTTGTTGCTCCTTGTTTTTCTGTCTAGCAGTAATTATGTTGATCATCATGTTAGTACAAGGGAGCAGATTACCCTTCAGGATACCATGGATGGTGTTGTATACTCAACATCTCAATTTGGATTAGATGGTCAGTGGTTGTTTCGTGCTACCTGTCTTTAGTTTATTGATAGTTGTGCCTTAAATAAGCAATTTTATATTTGATACCTTTCCAGAGCGATTTGGTGATGGCGACACTTCTCAAGCTGCTTTGGATCTTGACGAGGTATTTTTCGTGTTTGTAGAACAGAAAAGTTCCATTTTGTTCAGGTCATTCGGGGACAAGAAATAGGCTAACCATATGGAAAGATGAAATATGAAGAGAATCTTTTGGTTTATTTGTAGATTTCATTTGCTTCTAGATTTTGGGTTTTTTCGCTCCACGGTTTGGGTAAACGCAGCAGCTGGAAGCTCTGATGGGCATCCAGTTGCGGAGTCCTGGACCGTGAAAAGCTTGTAATTTGAAGTGTTAGATTGCAGCCATGTAGTAGGGTCAGGATAAAGTTGATGTTTTCTTTTCCCAGTGAGATTTGCCTGTTTGAAATCAGAACTTCACTCTTATTGTTCATCTTGGGTCTTATCTTTTCTCATATTTCTATTGTTTTTTTCTTCTTCTCATCCCTCTATTGTTGTGCAGGGTGTATTCCAGGATAAGGATGTTATTGGATCCGAAGATGAGGGAGTTCCAGGGTCTGTTGCATTCTTGCTTCCCTATTGTCTCCCTTGAATTAATTATCAAAGTGGCATCTTGATTTTCTTTTCTGGAGCTGTTCAATACCTTTTCTAATTTTATTTTGTATGCTACTGTAGATTGTAATGTAGATTTGAATGCTTCAGATGAGTTTTAGAAAAGGGAAAAACTCAAGTTGACGGAACTATAAATGAACCTTCCGTTTTGGTGCTTGAATGTGTGTTTTCAAGCTACGTAACCATGCTTTTTAAATTCCATGACATCCTTGATTTTTGTTTGTTCTGAGAGTGCATAATTAGATTATGAATTACAACTGCGCTTATGTAGTCTTATCCTTTTTGTATGTGGTCATTTGGTGTGTAATTTGAATGTGCACATTAACAATCAATTTTTTTACTTATGGAAGATATTTTATTTGTTGATAGCATTGATCACGATGCGTATCTGGATGCGGCAACACCCAAGATAAAGGATGCAATGGTAGGAGTGTCTGAAGCCATGCCCAGGGATATCAATGAAGAGCAGGTACGTACCATCAGAGACATAATGCACAAGGGGCATACTTATAGTTACTGAACACTTTTCACCTGAGTCTTAATTCAATATATTTTCTCCAGGCTGAATGTACTTTGCAATCGCAGTCGCAGACACCAAGTTTCCAATTTTTATTTCCAGACTTATTGGTTTAATTTTCTGTTAAAGACTTTTTTGGAAAGTTAGTATCATTATTTCTTATGAATCTCTCTTTTTTGATAGGTTGAAAATCTTTCTATGCATAATGAGTTCACCGAAGATGCCCAAGCTCCTCAAACTCCTGGATTAGTTGAGGTGCCAAACTCGTCTAGTGTCAGAGAACAGCTGGCATGCGATGATCACGTGGAGGGAGAGGAACTGAATGTAGAAGAAGGGAGAAAGGCCTCTGGGGAGCTGGATGGAAATGAGATGCATAGACGTGAGGAAGACCTGTCTTCTGAATATAATGCCAGAGAATCAGCAGTTACTCCCATGGAGGTGGATAAGTCGCAGATAGATGAAAATGTCAACGTACAAAATGAGCCGGAGGAGAGGGCAGAGCACGTACATATTACATCTCCATGCTGTTCTCACATCACCACCGAGATGGAGGATCCTGGTCAAGTAATGACTGAGGCAGGAACCAATGTTAATAATAATGCTGTAGCTGATAAGTCCGATGCTGTTCCTGCAGTTGACTCTCCTGAAAGGCCTACAATTAGTAATCCTGAGCATTGTTTATCCCAGGAACCAAAACATCCTCGAGAAGAGAACCGAGGTTTGTTGGCAAATAAAATGCAAATCACCCGAGTTATGGATGCAACCTTAGTGTCTACCTTATTCTTATATTTGTTATTGCTTCTGCCAGATCATTTTGCCAGTGCCACTGAGGTCAATCAGGAAACAGATTCTAGTTTACAAGGAGATGCACAAGCGTACAGTAGACCAGATGAGCAGCTGAAGAATGCGCATATAACTGATGAACAGTTGGGAAATCTGACTGGATTTACTGATTCTGATTTGCCTGCGCCTGAGAAGGTATTAGCTATACCTAAGGGACTAGGGTATGGAAACCAATTCATGGTTGAATCTACGCCAGATAAAGAAGACCCTGGCACATGTAACGAGGATGCGGCGAATAATAACATTACTGGGAAAAAACGTACATTTACTGAGAGCACACTAACTGCAGAAAGTTTGAATTCTGTTGAGTCAGTTGGACTGATTAAGTCAAAGAGAACTGCAGATTCTGTTCCTGATGACGATGATTTGTTGTCTTCTATCTTAGGTATCAGATTATTTTGCTTGTTTTGTCTGTTCTTTTTGTACATTCTACTGCTCTTGCCTATCTAAGAGGGCAAAAGAGCTTTGTGCGGTTTTAAACTAAATTCACCCCTTTGAGCTAACTCTATGAATCAATTATCATTTACTTTTTTTTTCAGTTGGAAAGGCATCTTTTCTGAAGATGAGGTCTACCCCTGTACTTGAAATAGCATCTACAAAACGGTTACGATCTGCTCCCCGTTCTACTGCCACAAAGAGGAAGGTTCTAATGGATGACCCTATGGTCTTGCATGGCGAGTATGTTTATCTAACTGTTTTTTATCTCTGAATTTCTTATACCTTGCTATTATTTCATTGCTCCATGTGCACCTTTTATAGAAGTATTTGTTTTAGCTGCACCTTGCTTTGCACTTAGGTGCAAGATGCTAAAATCAATACTAAAATAGTGCGAGTCTTGATTTCGTTGAACCAAAAACTTTGGATACTGATTTTTTCTTTACTGTTCTACGAATTGAAGTTCGGTCTTCTTTTTAGGTCTCATATTTTTAATTACCTTGGAGCGAGTTTTTATCTTTACTTTATCTCCGTTTGTATATGTTCCTTCTGATGTTGCCTACTTTTCTATTAGCGTTATACGTCAACAACTGACAAACACTGAAGGTATACGTCGTGTGCGAAAGAAGGCACCTTGCACCATTCCTGAAATCGTAAGGCTTCAAAGGCAGGCTTTGGAGGATGGACTCTTGAAAGAGCCAATATTCACTGGTAAGTTCATGACTCTAAAAAGTAGAACGTTCTATACAAATTCTGTCAATTGTTCTTGAAAACTGCAGATACACAGGGTAATGTGTTTCAATAATTTCCAGGTATGTCAGTGGAATTAGTATCTCTGCACAATGAGCCATATGATCTAAGAGGAATCATGATATTCGAGAATGATGACCATCATGCTTCTGTAGGAGTAATAGGAGATAATGAATGCTCTGTTAGGGCTGTGGAAGAAAATAAAACGGAAGAAAACTCTGGTTCTCAAGCTCGCCCAAATGACTCCGAGGAGCAACCTGGTGAGACTCATACTCACCCACAGGACCAACAAATCATAAACCAACTGGAAGAAATGAAAGAAGATAATGAGCTTGCTGAAAAAACATCTGACTCGGAAGTTTTGAAGGAAGGCAATGGAGCTGTTAATGAAGTAAATCTTGTAGTGAGTGACGAGATCAGTCAAATGCCATCTGAGGAAAAACTTGATCGTGTAGAGGATTTACTGGTGGAAGGATCTCATGAAAACCCTGATGGAGAAGCCGGTCAGGATGTTTGTGCGGATCTTAACGAAAAAAGTTGCACTGACGTTATTGAAATTGCTGAAGGCGATATAGATAACAACGCCATTCTTAATGAAACAGACTTCAAAGTTGAGGATGAACTTCCACTTGAAGATAAGAAAACGGATGCATCAGCTGAAGCTAGTGAGATTGGGACAGAAGACCGGATTCCATGCGATAACACAGTTGGTTCTACTGAAACTGGATGTGTAGAAGCTGGTGATTTGAGTAATATGGCTTTGGAAAATTGCAATGAACCTCTTGTGGAAGAAAATAATGATGGGGTGAATCCAGAGATAGAGTCTTATAACAAATATGAACCGTATAATGAGGAGGTTTACATGCAAAATGCAGTAGATGGAGAACCTACTTCTCGTGATGGACTTATGGGAGATAATGATGTAAGTTTCTTTGTGGCTTCATATCTATATTCAAGTAAGACATGCCTCTGACTCTTTCTTGTTTTTTTATCTTGCGCTCTAGGAAATGGATACCATGGAAGTTGCACATGACACAGGTTATTAGCCTTTTCAAATTTCAATTCAGATTTATCCAAATGGTCTGTATACTCTTCATTTGATCAATGGGGCTAATACTCTGGTCATCATAGCCTGGTTAAAACTGGACTAAACAAGCTTAAAACTTTTGAGCATGATTTCTCATGGGATGCTGCTATTCCCATGATGTTTCAATGTTTTCTGCCGTTTTAATTATTTCAATCTATGTCTTCAGGATTTTTGAACGTGGATGATGATGAAATAGATGAAGATCATGAGGACGATGATGACATGCAATATGGTGAAGAAACTCGTCTTCTAGAGAATAGTGGGTGGTCTTCTCGTACTAGGTCTGTACAGTGAATAATATTTTCCACATTCCATGAGCTATACTTCTGCAGATTTTAGTTTCTATCGCATGAGAGATGTGATGGGTTTTGATATCCTTATTAAAGACTGTTTCTCTTTACTTATAGGGCTGTGGCGAAGTATCTCCAGACGTTATTTGATAAAGAAGCTGAGAATGGGAAGAATGTTCTTGTGGCAGACAAACTTTTGACGGGGAAAACCCGTAAAGAAGCATCAAGAATGTTTTTCGAAACCCTGGTATGTCCATAACACAGCTCGTAAAGAAAAAAGCTCTGATCTTTCTCTAGCGAAAACAAACTATGAATATACTCTAGACCAAGTGGTTGTGCTATCTGTCGAATCTGTCTTATTGCTTTGTCAATTTAGGTTCTGAAGACAAGAGATTACATCCAAGTTGAACAAGCTAAGCCCTATGAAAGCATCATCATAAAACCGCGACCGAAACTCACCAAATCCATCTTCTAGACGAAGAAGATCGAATCTAATAGTTGCAGATAGGAAGTTTGGTCCACTCGGAAAATCTCATCCGAAATGATTCTACTTCTCTAAAGTTATACACTTCCCCTTTTAAAAGCAATGTAGTAGTAATAGTAGCAATGGTGTTGTAGGCCATTCCAAGTAGGTGGAGGTTGGTGTTTGGCATTGTTTATCTTTATTATATATAATGAGTTGTTGTATGTGTATATATTGGTGTAACCCTGATCACTGGTTTAAATTTGAGAGATGCTAATTTTATTTTCTTTGGATAACCGAAGTTCTCGGGTTTGTGATATTGAACTTGAGAATGCCGAGGAAACATTTTATCTATTGAATACTACTTTTCAGATAAGATTAAGTTATGTTTCTTGTGAAGTGAAAAATTTTCCCCAAATAGTAAATGATCATTTCCCCCATTATTAATGTCAAGAGTTAAAAACTTAAAATACATGGATGCGAGATAAATATACATGGATCTGAGATACTTGAAATACAGTATTAATTTATTCAGAAATAAACATACATGGATGTGAGATGCTGTGTTTATATCTTGAATCACATAGTAAAGAGTTAGCAAATGATGTTTTGCATAATATTTGGGAAAATATCAATTGTGTAAAAATATATCAACAAAAGAATATGGTATTCTTAGTATGTGTTGAGAGAATATAGATTACGAAAAGAACTAATTTATTAGTAGATGTTTCCACTCGATTGAATCGGCATATGGCAATTAAGCATTTGTTAATGTCTAGATGTATGACATTACTATAAATCATTACCTTCAGATGATTCATCTGCCTATTTATTTAGTATATTGGCTTGTATAATGACATTCCTTTGGCCTACTTTATTGTCTCTCTTTCCACTTAATTGGTATCTCGTTTATTTGTTGATATGTATTTATGTATATGTTTTGACTAAAAAAGAGTATGTATGTATATGTAACATGTACATATAACTAATTCAGCGTCCAACACCATTTTTATAAAAAAATTCTTTTGAAAAAACCGACTTTGTTTGAATTCACGATAGTAGTGAATCGTTTTTTTATAATTCGTCATCTAACGTCATTAATCCTCCATGAAATACTACTTTCTTTTGCATTTCCAATTTCTCAAATTTTACACTTTTATATAAATCACATAATCTAATTAAATAAACGAAACAATTTAACTAATGATTCAGCTAATAGAATTTAAAAACAAAAAAAAGTATACGACATAAATAGGCCAGGATAGTCTCTGTAATCTCTTATTCCACAAACAAAAAAAAGATTCATCTTTTTTCCCTTTTAGCGTAAATAAAATTCATCTTTTTCCTACTAAAACCATTTCTTGACAACAACTTGCTACAATCAAAATGAACACAGAGGACAATGACACATCATAATAGAATATTCACTCATGCTTACTATTACAGAGAGCTATATAAGCTCACTCAGACTGAAGAACAGTAAGGTAATAAGGATATCCTTGGCATGTCCCTGATGATGCATTTTCATGCTCAGATAGCTCCCAGTTAAGTTTATATGAAGAGAGATCGTGGATACCTGGAGAGAAAACCGATATCTGCAGCGGGATTTCTGTTGTGGATAATGGCTGGATTTGGACCTTTGTGGAACTTAAACCTGACCATATGAAAGGAGGTGAGCTTTCCATGGAAGATGACGGTTTTTCCAGACGGCTTCCCATGACATCTGAAGTTAGTTTCATTTCCTTTGCTACAGTTGGTATGTAGCGCCATCCGGATTGGTTTCCAGAGGAAGGAGTTGCTACTGCTGCGTCAGGTAGACAATCATTGGTGTTGATGGTCACAGATGATACTCCATCAGATGTGTTTCTGATTATCATCTTTAGTTTTATTTCACACAAGGAGGTCGAAAAGTCGTGGTGTATGGTTTGGGGACCATCTAGTGACCACGAGAGCGGGCTTGAGCTTCTGATACTGTAATTGAACAACAATGGGATTAGAAGTGAAAAAACAGGTTTAAAAGCTGAAGAAGATAATTCTGTGGATAATCTTAGTCTCTTACCTATTGTGACATGAATGGTGAGATAGAATCTTTGGTAAATCAGAAACTGCTGATGGATTGCTACTTTTTGCCAGGCGAGAGATTAGAATGAAGTCAACAGTATTTGTACTTACCTGTTTCATCATACAAATTTGAATTTACTACAATTCTGATGATAGAAAGTTACCAGTGAAGTGATGTGATGTTTAAGAGAGAGTAACATATACTTTAAAAAATCTCTACCGCATAAGATTTATGTCCCTGAAAGAGGATTTTCGCTTACCCGAGTTGAGGCTCCTTGAGATGACCTTTCACTTTCATGGAAATTTGCTAAAGGTGAGTTAACGATATCGAAAAGCTTTTCATCGTCATCCTGAGTAAACAGTTTTACATCGGTTTGGCTGGCAGGAAGAGACATGGTTTTCTCTTCTTCAGTTCCTGATTTTTTGCAATCCTGAAATTTGAACAACATTCTGATATCAGGCTTGGAAAAGAGAAAGACCAAGTAGCTACTAGAAGTTCATTAATGAACTCTGTAAGATCCAACTACCTTTATCATGAAGAAACAAGATAAAGCTTGCCCAGCGAGTAGAGACTTGGAAGGTAAGATTGTATCAACAGGATGAAGCAATGAGATACTCCACCGGCACCCAACTGTTGACAACTGATGAATTTGGAAACAATCTGAATTTGCAAGGTTCACAATATCCATACGCACAATAAATTCTTGCAATCTTGATGGAGAGGGGGTGATTTTGAATGAGGTCTGTAGAGATGGTAAAACCTAGATGAAAATGTACGATATAGAAATGGTTAGACTTGTTGCACAGTGCAAATCTGCCTATATCATAGTCAAATTTTTAAAACAAAAAAAATGCAGCCTAAAGATTCATTACCTGCAAATGATAATGCATCCTAAGGGTGCGGTATTTCATGATGCTTGATACATTATCCATCTCATAGTATATTGTAAGATACAAAGATAGCGTTCCTGGGATGGCAGCTCGAAGCCAAAGAGGCCACCTTAAAGATCTACCTCCTTGCAGTGATACATCCTGAGAGAGATCAGGATTCAAAACCATGTTAGAATAACCTGACATGCACATTTTCCTTCAAGGATTGAAGAAAAGGTTTGTCAGGGACCTTTGGAAATGCAAAAACACTACTTGTTCTATTTGTTTCACGCTGAACAATATTTTGTTCAACTCCCTTCGTTAAGCAATCTGGAAATTTGGTTGTCAGCTCTTCTTCATGATTTCCAGGACTTACAAATCTTGGATGGCTAATCTTCATTTTAAGATTCTACGAGGACAGAGAGACTCTGTTAGCACAAGAATAATCAGTGGATAGTTTAGCGCAGCACATTATCCAGTCATCAAGCAAGAATAAATATGATAGACCAGACCATAACAAACTAAATTCATAGACAAGTAACAGCCAAGCAGAACAAAATAAATTAATTGGCTAAGGATAGAGAACATGAATGATAAGAGTTGATCAGGAAAAGAAAACTACCTTTATTGGGGATTCTGACTTATTTTTTAAGTCTAAAACAAGATAACGTAGATCTCCAGCATACAATTTCTCAGGCAGGTGATCAATTGTACCCTCAAGCCTGGGTAGACTCTGCACAGTCAAAATTTCTTTACTTTATAGATCGCAACAAATCATACAAAATTAAAGCGGTAAACCCACAGAGGAGAATTTTGCACCTTGATGACTAAAAATTTCAAGGCATCAGTGAGAGTAAGTTTGTTTTTCCTTCTTCCTTTGGTAGTTTTTGCCTTAACAGGCACAGATTGAAAGTAACTCACACCAACGATGGAGCCAGACAACTCCCACCTTACTCCGACAACTTTGAGGATACCTTCTTCACTGGGGGTAACAGTGAGTCTCACCTAGAAGAAAAAATCAAGACAATAAGTAAAGACGTAACAAACAATTAGCAGCTTATTAAAACCTCAGAACTTCACCAAGGAGATATAGTAAGCAAACGGAAGATATAATAGTCAAAAGTTAGAAAGGAGCAAGGAAACTCAACACTGTGTCTTCAATTTAGGTTAGTAGAAATGAGGATTGTCTCATACTTTCAGTAACTTGGCAATCAATAGATTATGACTTATTGTTAGTTTCTTCGCACATTTGACCAACAATTATTTTATAATTAACCAAAGAAAAAAATTATACTTGTAAAGACATTTTTACTCTGCTTTAAAAAACATTTTTCTCTATATAGTATACACAAGAAGAAGGAAAGTTTCAGATAGAGGAAGATTTTAAATATTAAAACATATCAATCAATCTAAGTATCCAATTTAGCAGACTAACCATTTTTTTCTCGCCTCCACCTAATGTGAAGTCCACTTCAGACAAAGTGAATGAAGAGAAACCAGAGGTTGTACCCCTGTAGTATTGTTGACATAGACAACAAACTTAATCATTCAAATCTAGGTCAAAAAATTTGAAAGAAACCTGATTGAGGAGATTAGCTGCTTACTGATTATGTTCTGTCGAACTCTCGGGCCCCAAGCTTGAGCTACTTGGCTCTTTATCTACTTAACAAAGTCCAAATATGGAGATAAGTTTCGCATATACAAATGGAAGGATGCAGAAAATTAATAAAGTGAACATCAAATAACAGAAACAGCTTACCTAATTTTAGGTCATCAGAATTTGCTGTAAGTTCACAGATGAGAGAAACGCTTGTTATGGAAGTAGATAATAGCAATGGATTCCTAAACTCCAGATCCACTTTCACTGACTCTGAAAACAATGAAGAGCAAACAAGTAAAAATCCACAATTACAAAAAAAATTCAAACATGCTATACCAGAATATCATGTTCTAAACAGTATGGCCTGAATGTATTGTCAAACCAAAAGAAATTCTCCTTCTTTGGCAGACGCACGAGTGATAATATTTACAGATACTATGATATCACAAATGAAGAAATTTCCTAATGTCTCTCCTCTCTCTTCCATACCTCAATGCAGAAGTATCACAGCTAGTCGAAGTTCAAAGATATTCATTTTTCCAGAGTCAAATCAAGACCAAATATCAAACTGAAATGTCCTGCAACTGGCACCATAAGGCAAAACAGATTTCTCATATAACTGGGCCTAGTTTAGCTGGACTAGATTGCATAATCAGACTTTAAGCATAAGTTAAATGCAGGATAATCATGAAGAAATATGTGTGTGATTTAGTTAAACTGCGAATGCAGCTAACAACAACCTGCATACCTCCAGCGACACAAACATTTGATTCCTTGTATTTTTTTGGCAGAAGCTTTGACTGTAACTCCAGCCAGTTTGATTTGCCAGAATTTAATGATGGAATGATATCATCCTCCAGTGACTGCCAGATGCTCTCTTCTACAAGAGCCTGACCACGACATGTGAATCATAGTGGTACACAAAAGATGCAAATTCACCACTAATGAGTAGGAGACAATTTTCAATGATGGACAAAGATTATTTATATGCAAATATTCCAAAAATCTTAACCAGAAATACTGATGCCAATTACGTTGTTCATAATGGAGTACAAAAACTCTTAGATGTGTTTCTGCACTTTTAGAATCTGATGCAGGTACTATTTAATACGTACATACTTCCAAAAAGTGAATATGCAACTTACAGAAGCTTGAGACGCATAAGTACGATGGTCTTCATATATCACTTGAAGAGAGGAGATACTAATAACTGGTAGTTGAAGTCCCACCACCTCATGCTTCATTCCAGTTTTCTTCAAAATGACAAAAAATTAAATTGAAAATAAAAAAGATTTTTGTATAGGAAAAAAAACAAAGAATTGAGACCAGGGGTAACTATTGGAAGCGCTATCTTATTTTCTGAGCAGCTTCAGTAGCCTAGGCACCTTAACAATGTCGAAAAAGTCCCTGAGAAAAATCTCTTGGGTTGCCTTGGATTGGTAGCCACAGTCCAGTACTTTCAGCATGTTTTTAACTGCAACATCATGCATCCCAACAATTGCATACCACCTGAACAGATAATTTCATAGCAAGTCAGCCCACAAATTTCTAAACATCACATCTTACAAGAGCTACATTCACCATATTAAAAACTTACTGTCCAATATGAAAATATACATGGTCTTTGATATGGCTCCATGTAGTTGATTTATAAACAGAGATAGCACTTCTATATGTACGAATTGCATGGTTAACCTGGAAAAGGCAAACAAAATGTACTTGTTTAGAATGTAAAGCATGTATGAAGCTTGAGCCCTTACAGCAAAGTCACATGTACCTGATCACAGTTTTTATAGTGGTCTCCTGAGAGAACTAGATGAAATCCATACTTGTGAAGCATCACTGGCTTAGTTAACACGAAGCAGTAAGAAGCTTGCTCCAACATGACTGCAGCGTGCAAGGGTTCCTGCAAAATGAGTAAAAGTTAACAACTGTATAAACTGCATATGGTCTGAGCATAAAAAGAAGCACCTCTCCACATATGCGGAAGTAAACAGAAGCAGCTTCTTTGTGCTGGTCTCTAGCCTTTAGCATCTCTGCCCACCAGAGCCCACATCTCGTAGCATTTTGGAAGCCAGATTTCCCAAGTTTCTACATGAAATTTTAAAAGCATGTTTCACCATGTACTATCACTTGCCTAAGCTTAAGTATTTCAGTTTCATATTTTGCTTATAATAAACACCAATTCAAGTAACTGAGGGAAACTCACTAAAGAACTGTTTTACGTCAAAAATTGGGTTATGAAGACATACCATGTAAGTGCTGAATGCATTTTCCATGCAGTACTCAGCTTCCTTTTTTGACTGGTCTGAGATGAAATATGCAAGTCCCATAATTTCCTTCCAAACATGCATGAAAAGGTGAGTAGTCCGCCCAAATTTTAGCAAAAAAACAATGGCCCATCAACAATGACTTATAGAAGCAACCACAAGACATGGAAAACCTATACTATAAGTAAGTTTCTAAACAAGATAAATACTGATTAAAAATTATACCACAGGAACACCTCTACATAAACATAATTACAAAGATGTGAAGCTACCTGAACACCAGCGTAGTGCTTCCAAGCTTTATCAAGCTTGTAATCTGTTGATATTAAGCGATAGCTTGACAATGCAAGTTCATAATCATGCAACATGAAGGCGTAGTCACCCAAAATTCTAATTTGAGATTCGGTGGAGCTAAAGGTATACCTTCAAAAGTGGAAGTAAAAAACGTTAGAGCTTATAATGATGTCAAGGTAATCATAAAAGGAGCAAGGGATTCAAGAAAGCATACATAGGACCTTTGGTCGAATCTGGACCATCGTCTTTTCCTTTTCTCCACCATAAGTTTTTTATCTGGTTTCTAAGTCCTTTCCTTGTTGCCGAAATCTAGTGACACAACAAAATGCAAACTAAAGGAAATAGAACAAACTAAGCCTAAGTTAAGCATACAGAAAAGTAAGATATGTTCTCACAAATAACATGTTCGAAAATTTAAGGCTAACCTGTAGATTAAGTTCTCTAATTTTCTGCTCCACGTAAGGAATTATATGCCTGGAAGCAAACTCTTGCATCAGATCTCTGATCTGCTTCGAATATGCAAGGAAAAGTAATATTGTAAACTTCCTAAACAGTTGAAAGGTGTAAATATCATGAGCAAGAGTGTAACACGAGAACTAGCAGCCAGAATCCTTTAAAAGTACCTCCACAATATCGTCACCAGTGAGAGCACATCCAAGCTTGTCGGCCGAAACACTTGATTTCTTTCAGAAAAAATGGTAATCAACATATTGAACTCAAAATTGACATGGATTGATATATGAACCTTGAACAGTATGTTGGATCAAAGTTTTGATGAGTGACTTACAAATGAAGCCCAGGGATTAGCCTGATGTTCCACGTTCCCCTCTTTAGATGAATTAGTACAAAGTAAGTTGCATTCATTATTTCCAAATGTACTTCTCATTTCAGACAGAACTTTAGACGTTCTACAGAAGAATATCATCCAGTCAACTAAAACATTACATTTGATACCCATATAATTATGATGAGAATCATATCACATACGATGGAATAAGGAACAACTACCTCTCTGTTGTTGCATCTTGATTGTCATGTACCAACAAGAAATGCTTCAAAAGCTTTGGGTCCATTGCACCATCATTAAGCAGAGAAGGTAATCTATTGGTGTTGAAAAGATCTACAAATTTATTTATAGGTTCTTCGTCTTTTGATGAAACGACTAAGAGACCTGAAAGCATGTTTAGAATTATTTAGTACACAACAGAAAAATTTATGAAACATAATAGATCAGCAAACCTAGTTTAAAGAGAGAAGACAACAGCAATTTTCTAAAGCCCATTTAATGTCTTACAAGCCACAGGATGATCAAAGGCTTCATGGTCTGAGAAGGACAATGTACGTATAAGTTCTTTATTGTAATACTGAAACCACGTTGGTGCAATTTCAGACTCTGGATCTGCAGGGAGTGAAAGACGTCAGCATTAGAAAAGCAATGAGTTAGAGAATTCTTCGTATCAATTATTTGAAAACTTTTAGTGCATGATGTTAAGAGAAACTCATAAACTGCTACTCGTAAAAACATAAATTTAAGTAGAGACTTACTAGAGAGTATCTCAGTAATTTGAGGAGGGTCAGATTCCAAATCCTGAAAAACCTTTTCACCAGCTTGAGTAATAACATGTTCTAGCCGTTGCTTTGCAACCTAGCCATTAAGTAAATATAACTTTGAGCTCAACACCAAAGATACAGAATGGAGGAGCCTCAAACACAACAAATACAACCATACGCCTAACCCAAAACCATCCTCTTTCACATTGCATTCTTGGTGAAAACAGGTAACGATTTCAATATGTTCAGTTAAAGGTGATCCGCATTCTAGCTGAGTAAGAACTAGTTACCAAGTACCTTAATTACTCAAATTTTAACATAATGCACCGAAGCACATTTACATACCTCTACGTTTGGTTGTCTGATATCGGAGGCATAAAACAATCTCAAGGTAAACTTCTTTAGCCGATAGAGCTGATCGCCTGAAGTCCGAACAGGAACTGCACCGGAAAATTTTACAATTTGAATCCTCAAATTAGACGTTTAGAAACTTGAAAACGCAGAACACAATCAAAATTAGCAATCAAAAGCAGCATTCACCATCGATGTTACTGAAGTTGCAAAATGGCTTAAGCGTTTCCACAAAGGATAGCCCATTCTTGAGGAAAGTCTCTTCAACAAGAGGCGTACAGAGAACCATAACCACTGGACTAACTTCCTCCACGAGCAGTTTCCCAAGCGAAGAGTTCACCGGCTCCACCATTCTTCCTTTCCTCTAACTCTTTCTCTCTCTCTCTCTCTCTCTCTCTTAAGTTTCTTCAAATCTCTTCACTGTGTTTAAAAATTCTCTCTAATCTGATGTCAGGTCCGATAGATTTTGGAGGCGGGGCGAAGCAATACCTAGATCTCTTCTTTTGAGCTAATCGGAACTACGACGTCGTCTACGGCAGGTGCCGGAGCTTATGTAGATAGAATTGAAGATCCCAATTTTATCTATTGATTTAGTTATTTATGTTATCGCCCCTTTATTTAGGAAAAAATTGCAATTGTGCCCATTTATTTAGAACAAGGAAGGTGGACTTACATAGCCGAAAATAAAGATGATTGTCCTTCAAAAAATTTGTTTGCCAAATACTTTGGACTTTTTGAGTGTTTACAACAGTAGAAGCACAATAATTTTGACAGCACAGTATTTTGTCAACATTTAATCTTACTAACAAATTTAGAGATGGTTTTTGGGCATGTACTGATGTAAACACTCAAAAAGTCCAAATTCTTGTTATGTTGGCATGTAAAGATGGTTAAACAGTTAAACTCACTGTAGTTTGTATTTGTTATGTTGGCATATTACTGTTCCTAGAATTGCTTAAAATGAGACTTTGATAAATAAATAAATGATAATTTCAAAAACATTTGTTAATTTCTTGCTTTTAATAATTGTAATAACATTTCTTACTCCTATGTGTATTAAATTTTAAACTCAATGAGAAGAGCGTAAAGTTTTGAATTTTGCTATACACTTATACTAGGAGTTTTATAAGGCGAGGAACTGTTTCTGTTACCGGAGAGATTACATTTGCGTTGGATATATGACTTCTGATTCATGCAAACTATGTGGTGAGGTGAGTCTCGTGATTGCTACCTAGTTGCTCCCCAACAAAAAAATTAAAAATCAGAAACATTATTTGATTTTTTCAAAAGACAAATTCCCAATAATAGGATGATTAAGATGGTCAAATAAACAAAGACTACTTTAAAACAGATATAAAAGCGTTTTCATCAAACCTTAAAAATTAATAAAAGACGACAATCTAATTTACACTTCTCCTCCACTCGCAGCCAATCAACAAGTGCCCTCTTTTTTCACCCAAGTATCGTTCTTTCTCTCTTCTTCCGCTAGTTTCCGCCTCACAGTCACAGCAAAACCATCTTTTTTACTCTCCCCAGCAATGGCGGCGACGGCTGCTTCACTGTACCCATCTCGTGTTCATTTCCAGAATCTGAACGAAGGTTATGCCTTACCGGCGAAAATCCCTAACTCCGTGCAAGTAGCTCAGATCATCGACGGGAGGAAGACGAGGAATATCACTGTTCTCGCAGCTGCTTCCACAGATAAAGCCGTCATCACTGCTCAGTCTGTTGCTCCGGTGGCATGTGAAAGGTGCGTCTCAGTCAGAAGTGAAAAAGCTTTGTTAATTTTCGTGAATGGGTTTAGAAAAAATGAGTCTTGTTTCACTTTGGTTTTCTCTGATCCGAAATGGGTTCTTCTTCTCTTTCCCTGCCTCGCTTCCAGTTTCTAGAATTAAATTGTTTTTGTTGTTTATAATTTGCTCAACAATGTTTTGATTTATTCAGTTTCTTTTTGGCATTGCGTGAAGAGTATAGTTAAATACTAAAAAATCAAGCTATGCTTTTCAGTATTAGTGTAGATCTTCCCTTTTCCAATATTGAATTCAAAAATGCGTGGTCAACATCAAGGAAGATTCTGTTTCCTCTTTAATTTTTCTTCTTAAAGCTTTTTAAAGTTGGATACTTTTCTTCTTCATTTGATAAGCCACTTCTGGTTCTGTTTTAGTAATTCTCCTGGAAAAAATTGGCCTAATCACATGAAATTTATACTTTGGTAAACATCTTGAGGTGTGGTTTATCTGGACAACAAGTTCTTTCTTGGTGGTTTCAGTTATATAGCTCTGATTATTTGTTTCGGCGTCTCTCATACTGAAAATCTCACCAATTAATTTGCAGAGTAAGGAGGCATACAATCTCGGTGTTTGTGGGTGATGAGAGCGGTATAATAAACCGGATAGCTGGAGTGTTTGCTAGAAGGGGATACAATATTGAGTCTCTTGCCGTGGGATTGAATGAAGACAAGGCTCTGTTTACTATAGTTGTTCTTGGGACAGACAAAGTCTTGCAACAAGTCGTAGAACAGCTTAACAAACTCGTCAATGTCATCAAGGTTTTCATGTTGTTCTCTACTAACCCTAGTTAACAATTTCTTTCATGAATCATGACTCTAATCTTGCACTCATTATGGTCTGTTCAGGTGGAAGATCTCTCCAAGGAGCCGCATGTAGAACGTGAGTTAATGCTCATTAAACTTAACGCTGGTCCAAGCACCCGCACAGAGGTAAAGAATAGTTGTTCAAGCAAGAAGGAACTACACTCTAACTTAATTCTTAAGATTGGGTGGATGGTCAAAGTTGGTTTTTTGGTTATGATTAATGCAGTCACATTGAAAAAACTTCAAGGATATGGTTGAAAGGAAGCTTTTATTCCTTGTGGTTAATTGAGTCACAGAACGGAGTCTTTTTATCTTCTTATGATTATTCAAATTGCATTAAAATCACAAGGATGAAGTATAGATGAAAAGAGGTTTTCTTCCTTGTTATTAATGGAGTCACAGTAAAGGGACTTTTTCTTCTTATGATTAGTTGATTCACATTAAAATCTCAAGGATATAGATGCAGTTATGCTATAAAAAAGTTTTTTTAATAGTTTCCATGTGCTACAGATCATGTGGTTGGTGGATATCTTTAGAGCAAAAATCGTGGATACCTCGGAGCACTCTCTAACGATCGAGGTCAGAACTTTTCTTCAATTTATATGTACTCAGATCAAACAGTCAAGATGGTTCTTAGAAAGTAAGAAGTTCTATAGGTAACTGGAGACCCAGGGAAGATGGTTGCACTAAAGACAAACTTAGAGAAGTTTGGAATAAAAGAAATCGCGAGAACCGGGAAGGTAATTTGCTCCATCCTTCTTAATTGTCAACAACCTCTGGCACTAAATGTCCTCCAATTGCATATGTTTCTTGAAAAAGCTTGTTTGAACGGTTGGACTCACATGTATCATTACTTGTAGCCACTTGTAGCCTTTATTTTATTCTATTTTTGTCTATTATGTCACACACGGAAGATTTCAACCCGAGTTCCTTTGGTACATCTCAGGACACTCTAACAGCAGAGCCAATGTCACACGAAACTCCCAGTTTAGAACTCATTAATTTAATTGATCTCAAATTTGGAATCATTGGTTTTCCATGTAGTCAGTTCTTGTGTTTCAGTGACTATAATAAATAATTTCAAGAATCAGTTATTTCATTCCTAACTGTTGTTGTATACTACTACTGTTAACTCTAGATTGCTCTGAGACGGGAAAAGATGGGAGAAACTGCTCCGTTTTGGAGATTTTCAGCGGCATCATACCCACATGTCGTAAAAGAATCATCTCATCACCAGACTGTTGCAGAGAAAACAAAGCCAGCATTGACTGGAAATGGCAATGCATCATCTGGGGTATAGTAAACATTAGCTTTAACTCCTTTTTTCCCTCCCTCTGCATATCTAAGCACCCATGGATTGATTGAGATCAGTTAATACTTTATTTTAGGGTGACGTTTATCCAGTGGAGCCCTATATTAATATCCAACCGGTCCTTGACGCTCACTGGGGAGTGGTCTACGACGAAGATGTAAGATACATTTCTCCGTTACCTCATTTGTTTCACAGAATTTTCTTGTTGATCCAGTAAATCTTGGGAAATTGGAGGTCAAAATACAGGTTAAAACTGTTTAACTTATTGCAGTCGAGTGGACTCCGGTCCCACACGTTATCTATACTTGTGACCAACGTTCCTGGAGTTCTCAATCTAATAACCGGAGCTATCTCCAGGAGAGGTTATAACATCCAGGTCACACACTCTTGCTTTTAGTTTCACCCTTGTGCATGCATACTGCTTTCCTTTTCTCTCAAGATTATGTGAAAGTTGTTACTTTTATTGCTCTAGAGTCTAGCTGTTGGTCCTGCTGAGAAAGAGGGCTTATCTCGAATTACGACAGTTATCCCTGGAACTGATGAAAATATAGACAAATTGGTTAGGCAACTTCAGAAGTTGATTGATCTTCACGAGGTGAGCAAATGGTTAGAAACTTGGGGTTTTGGTTTATAGGTCTAATAACGTGTTCCTTTCATTGGGCTTTCTAGGTCCAAAATATAACCCACATGCCATTTGCGGAGCGAGAACTGATGCTCATCAAAGTCGCTGCTCATACTGCCACAAGAAGAGATGTTCTTGATATCGCTCAAGTTTTCCGTGCTAAAGCGATTGACGTATCTGATCATACTATCACTCTTGAGGTGCTGATATCATATTTCCTAAACTTTACAAGAAAAGCTCTAACCTTTCTGATCTTTCAAGCCTGAGATGAGATCTAATACCTGATGAAATCATCAATTTGCAGGTTACGGGCGATCTCAGAAAAATGGCTGCACTACAAACGCAGTTAGAGGTCTATGGAATCTGCGAGGTTATAAAAAAACAAAGTTTTTCATTTCTCAGACACATTCACTATTGCGTTTGAAACCTGATTCTCTCATCTCTTCACATACACGTTGTTATATCTGTGTTTGAGTACTTATGATTTGGCGTTTGATGGTTTGTTGTGTTGAAAATTGAAGGTGGCTCGGACGGGAAGAGTGGCATTGGTAAGAGAATCTGGAGTGGATTCGACTTATCTTCGTGGATACTCTCTTCCTTTGTAATTCCAAAAGGTTAATTCTTTAACAATCAAAGATACATGATGCATTGTTGTCGTTTTGCATCATCATCGTTTGAGTTAATATATTAAAGGATCTTCTTGTGCAGAGGACTTGCCGCAAGCTTCACTGTTCCTGGAAACTAGTCGAGGACTTCACGTTGTTTCAGCATGTGTTTGATTACTTAATCATGTTTGTCTCGTTAATTAGTTTTGGATGGATGCTATTGTCAAATGTAAAACACTATTTCTAGTTTGTCAGTTGTTAGTAGCTTTCAAAGACTTGTATAAAATTTGGTGGCAAATATATGGCAGAATAAATAATTATTGAATCGATAGATACATCATATACATGTTTTACATACCACTGCAGTGATTTTAATTAAACAATTTAACCAATTAAATTATTAAGTACCGTACCGGTTGATAGAAAAAACATGTACCGTACCGGTTTGATTTTGGTTAGAAGCCCTCTACCAAAAGAGGGGCAGAGTTGTAATTTTGGGAAAACGTTTAGTTCTCGTCGTCTTTCTTCGGACCGAAAACATTTTAGATCTTAATTCTGGGATTCTACTTCTGAATCTGAGGCAAAGCTTTCCCAGATCCGATCAGATCCGTTTTGTTTCTCTTCTCCATCAGTAAGTGGAAAGCTATGATGTATTGCTAGAAGAGAATATACAGGAAGCACGCGCGAGAAACCATGAGAATGTCATCGGCTTCCACCGGGGAATACCGGTCTGCCGCCGTGAGCCTTGGCAGTAGCGGAGGTGGTAAACGAGATGCAGAGTCTCTATTTCGCACGAAACCAATGTCAGAGATTCGAAATGTGGAGTCGGCGACTAGGAAGAACATCGAAGATAAGAAAGAGGAGCTCCGGCAACTAGTGGGGACTAGGTACCGTGATTTAATAGACTCAGCTGACTCGATCGTGCACATGAAGTCATTGTGTGAGTCGATCTCGGCTAATATCTCTTCGATCCATGGTAACATTCGATCGCTTTCATCGTCTTCTATAGCAGAAACTCCCACACTTGCGAGCCCTAACCCAGTCCGAGTCAATGTCTATGGGATCGCTTGTCGAGTTAAGTATTTAGTTGATACGCCGGAGAATATATGGGGATGCCTTGACGAGTCCATTTTTCTAGAGGCTGCGGGGAGGTACATGCGTGCTCAGCATGTGCAGCAGAGACTGATCAAGTTGGAAGGATGTGGCGGTGGCGGTGGTGGTGCAGCTGAGGTGGATCAGAGTAAGCTGTTGGCGAATTTTCCACTATTGGAACACCAATGGCAGATTGTAGAGAGTTTCAAGGCTCAGATTTCGCAGAGGAGCCATGAGCGGCTTCTGGATCCGGGTTTAGGACTGGGAGATTACGTGGACGCCTTAACTGCTGTTGCAGTGGTTGATGAGCTTGATCCAAAGCAAGTTCTTGAGTTGTTTCTCGACTCAAGGAAGACTTGGATTCTGCAAAAGTTGAATGCTTGTATTGGTGAGGATGCTGATGATGTGGTTTCAGTATTTTGTGATGTGTTAAGTGTAATTCAGGTTACAGTAGGACAAGTTGGGGAACTCTTTTTGCAAGCCTTGACTGATATGCCTCTATTTTATAAAACAATCTTGACTACTCCTCCAGCTTCTCAACTGTTTGGAGGAATTCCAAATCCAGAAGAGGAGGTGGGGTTGTGGAAATCATTCAGAGATAATTTGGAATCCGTCATGGTCATCCTTGATAAAAATGATGTTGCTAAGGCTTGCCTGACTTGGTTGAGGGAATGCGGTGGACAGATTGTTGGTAAGGTTAGTGGGAAGTATTTGATTGAAGCTATTGTTACTGGCGCAGAGCTTGGATCAGCTGAAAAGTTGATAAGGGAGACCATGGATAGCAAAGATGTCTTGAGGGGTAGTTTAGATTGGCTTAAAAGTGTTTTTGGGTCTGAGATTGAGCAGCCCTGGAATAGAATTCGGGAGCTTGTTCTGGCAGACGATTTGAATCTATGGAATGAAATATTTGAGAAGGCGTTTGTGGAAAGAATGAAATCCATTATTGACTCCAGATTTGAGGATTTGGCCAAAGCTGTCAATGTCGCAGAGTCGGTTCATGGTTTTAGTGAGATCAGTGGTGAGAAGATCAATTTCCAAGCATACTTAAACAGACCTTCTACAGGTGGTGGTGTTTGGTTCATTGAGCCTAATGCAAAGAAACATGGTGTTATTGCCGGAAATAAATCATCACCTGAAGAAAACGACTTCCAAAGTTGTCTAACTGCATACTTTGGTCCTGAAGTTAGCCAAATGAGAGATGCAGTTGATAGGCGCTGCCAGAGTGTTTTGGAAGACCTCCTAAGCTTCTTTGAGTCAGAAAAGGCAGGTCCGAGGTTAAAGGATCTTGCTCCATATGTGCAGAATAAGTGTTATGACAGTGTCTCAACACTTCTTGCAGATGTAGATAAAGAACTTGTATTTCTCTGTGCTGCTATGAAGAAAGAGAACAAGGACAGTGAAGCAATTCCACCTGCTATAATAATTGAGAAATCCCTTTTTATGGGACGCCTTTTGTTTGCATTGTTGAACCACTCAAAACATGTTCCTTTGATACTCGGTTCTCCAAGATTATGGTGTAGAGAAACTATGACTTCAGTTTCTGCTAAGTTTTCATCCTTGTTGAGGCAACCAAGATTTGGCTCGAATACTCCACTCACTGCTGACAGCCCTGGAAAGCAGCTGCATACTGATCTTAGAAGGCAGAGTTCGTTAGCTGTTGCAGCACTACTTGGAGCGGAAGAGAAGACAAGTCCAAAATTTGAAGAGCTTAATAGAACTATGCGTGATCTGTGCATCAAGGCTCATACATTGTGGATACAGTGGTTATCTGATGAGCTTTCAGCTATTCTCTTGCGTGATCTTAGGAATGATGATGGATTGTCAGCTACAACTCCGTTGAGGGTAACTAAGACCGATCCTTATCTTTTGTTGCTATATTGCTAGTTTCTGCTTACACGTCTGCATTTCCTTGTCTTTTAATTTTTTTTTGCTTAGCTGGCTAATGTGATAGTTTATAATTTTTGATAATCATATGCAAGGGTCCTTTTGTAGTGTGCTTACTCATCTTTGAAGAATGATATAGGGCTGGGAAGAGACAATAGTCAAGGGAGAGCAGGACGAGAGTCAATCCGAGTTGAAGATATCACTTCCGTCCTTGCCTTCCCTCTATATGATTTCATTTCTCTGTCGGGCATCAGAAGAAATTCATCGAATTGGAGGTCATGTACTGGATAAGTCAATTTTGCAAAAATTTGCTTTAGGCCTGTTGGAGAAGGTGTGTTGTCTGTCTCTGTTTACTTCTTTTCCTATGTAAAATTTGTATCTGCTATCTGGCAAAGAATTGGTTTTCTTCAAAATGTTCGATATTTTTTTTTCCTATTCAAACTTTTTCCCTTTCATTAGTGAATATCTTCAAGCTGGCGATTGCCTATAAGAATGATTATTTCAATCTTTCATTGTACAATGCAGATCACCATTATTTATGAGGATTTCTTATCTGCCAGGGAGGCCAACGAACTCCAAATCTCAGAGAAAGGAATTTTACAAATTTTGCTGGATTTGAGATTTGCATCTGACATTCTTTCTGGGGGTGATACAAGCACCAATGTGGAGATACCAAAGAGCACAATGAATAGATCGGCTTTCAGGAGAAAGCAGGACCAACAGCAAACAAAATCAGTCAATAGAGGTCGCATTGATGGAGTGATCTTCCAACTAACCCAACAGTTGGATCCCATAGACTGGCTCACGTAAGGACTCTTATCCCTGTCTACGACATGCATCTTTACTATTTTGGCTGCTCTAAGAAGCTCCTGGGAGTCTCTTCTTATCATTTGTTGGTTCAATAAATCTGATTCTAGAATTTTAAATGGCAAAAAGGTATGAGCCTTATCTTTGGGAGAATGAAAAGCAGTCATATCTACGCCACGCTGTACTCTTTGGATTCTTTGTGCAATTAAACCGAATGTACACAGATACTGCCCAGAAACTACCGACTAATTCAATATCAAATATCATGCCATGTTCCACAGTTCCTCGCTTCAAATACCTTCCCATAAGGTTAGTTTTTCTTCTTCCAAACCAAACAATGTTTGTAGGCTTTGTAGAATTTGGCAAGTAGTTTCTGATATAAGAAGTCGTCTATTCGGGACAATGCAGCGCTCCGGCTCTGTCTTCTAGAAGTGCAAATAAGGTCTCTATTCCAGTTACATCAAATGAAGCTTCGTCAAGAAACTCATGGAAGGCATTTACAAATGGCGAGCTTTCTCAAACGAGTGATTTGGACGAAAATTCCAGTTTCGGCATGGCTTCCCCATTCTTAAAGTCTTTCATGCAGGTAAGGGTTTAGTCTTTGGTTAGTTAATGACGATAATGTTGTAATGTGGTTTAGCATCTTTGACCATCTAAAAAATGTTGTTCAGGCTGGTAGTAGATTTGGGGAAAGCACATTGAAACTGGGATCAATACTAACTGATGGACAAGTGGGAATATTCAAGGATAGATCAGCAGCTGCTATGTCGACATTTGGCGATATATTACCAGCCCAAGCAGCCGGTTTACTCTCTTCTTTCACAACCACCAGGTCTGAGTGATGATATCCAGTTTTGTGACTAATCCGTCATTTTCAACCGAGTTTCTGCAGCCGGTTTATGATTCACGCAGAAGATAAATGAAGAAGCTGATTTGAGTTCATGAACCAAAAACTAGAGTTGTTATACAAGTTTTACATAAATGAAGAGAACAGGTTTTGTAATAGCTTTTGATTTATTGTTTCTTATATACTATTTGTGTAAGGAACATGTAATTAAGTAAAAGATTTGGGTCTACAAAATCCTCAAACCGGCTAAAATCAAGCTTCATACATTGAGTGACCAGCGAGATAAGTTATATAGTTTTGTTTCACATAACTGCTGTTTTCAGATTGCTAAAACGTCTGATTTCCGTTGAGTTAATATACCGCTAAAGCATATTTAGGTATTACGCCTAGCCTTGTCAATGAGAGGCTTCAGCTTCTTCTTGTCTGCAAGAATCTTGAGGAAATTGAAGAGGGAAGGGACATAGTTGTGTTTCCTTCTCATGTTCTCTTTCTTCCAGTTCTTAGACTTCTCCTCCTCCATTACAGTCTTCTGCGAAATAGCCTCTATCCTGATATTGACTTCCGAAAGAGATCTATCCAGAGCCTCATAACTGCTTTTCTCGGCGTATTTATCAGCTTGTAAACCACCTACCTGCTGCAAAATCCTCTCTCGCTTCATCTGATACTCTTTCAGTTCAGCTCGATATATCTCTTTTCTATTCTTAACCAGAGCTAAGAGGCTAAACTGAATCTCATTCTGCGAATACCGGTCAATACGCTCTTGTACCACAGGTTGGACCATTTTGAGCCACTCGATTCCTTCTAGGTCACCCAGACACTGTCCAAGACTAATGGGTCCTTCTTTCAGACCATCCAGCTCATATAAGATACCATCAACAGGTGAGTAGCTGATGTAATGATACACATCATCATCTTCGTCTTCATTTTTCGCCCCAGCTAATTCTTCATCTTCTGTTGAAGATGGGTCGGGCCTGGCAAATGTGTTGTGAGCTGCACATCGCGTCATTATTGTTGATGGCTAAACCTTTCAGTTCAGGTGGAAAGTCTTTGGCGAACTCTTTCAGTTCTGATAGTTCTGAACCAATTTCGATACTCGAAGAGTTCATGAGGACTGATAAGATTGCCTGGGTCGCACAAGCATTGTTGATTATCTGCAAGAAACACATAGTTCCAAAAAAAAAGTTTAGGGTTTGCAAATTACGAGTATAAATCTTGCGTGAGTCAGAAATCTAATGTGAAAGCAAGTGACCTGGTTTGCGAAGAAGAAATTTGGGTTTGGTTCTGTGATTACAACACGATTCTCCTTTTCATCAGGACGCCACTTGTAAAGCAATATCAATCCATAAACAGGTCTGCAAGTGTTCAGGCCAGATAATATCAGACACCTCCGGGAAAAAGACTTGTCGAAAAGAACCTAATTGTATGAAAACATTTTTTCTTGTTTTGAAACAAGAAAAGATTGAAGAGTAACTACTAACTAGTAAACTACCTTATTTCATCCAGAGAATTAATGTCCAAGGAATACAATTCTTCAACCTGCACACCTTTCACTTGCATTTGTTGTATAATCTCAGTGAAAACATCTATACATATATATATAGCACCGAAAACGAAAATATTAAGAAGAAGAACAAAGAAGATAGCGAAACTTTGTCTTGCATATATGGCCATGTCTATAGAGAAAATACAGACACTATCAACCATTTTCCTTTTTAGCCATGTTTAGATGCAAAGAAGACTCATTTCAACATTTTCTAGCTTCCAACTTTACTTCAAAATCAACACATTATCTGGCTTTTATCATCTCTCTTTACAAACCCAATTCAATCTATAAACATTTTTCAGCATATACAAAAAGGTTGGATGCTATAAACCAATTGATCAAAGAAACGTGAATTAAAACAAGTCATGAAATTTATTGGCAAAAAACCAAAAAAAAAAAAAATTAGAGGAGAGATAAGATACCAGGATCAGATTCTCCGGGAAGCCAAGACATGATTCAACGATGACTCGCCGCGTACGAAATCTAGATACGGAAACAAACAAATGAAGAGAGTATTAGGGTTTCTCTGTCAAATTCGCAAGTCTCCCTTCGCATTCATCGTCTTTCCGATAGCTCTCTCTACATTGGTGTGGTTTAGTTTTTGTCTTAATAAGGTTCCCATTTAAACCGAATCGAATCCCAAATCAAAACGAAATTGACTTATCCATACCGTTATATTACCGAACAAACCAAAATATACGAACGTATTAAACCGAAATTAAACCAATTCAGATAAAATTTCGTCAATAATCTAACCGAACTGACTCCTCTTCATATATATACTTATATATATAAACATTATAAAATCGCCGGTAAAAGCAATAGTAGTGATCTTATAGGGTTTGAAACAATGACGGCGAGTGAGACAATCGCCGCCGCGATAGATCAGATTGATGAGAAGAAGGAAAAGCTGAAGAAAGCTTACGATGATCTTCAAGCACACAGCTCTCTCCTTTCACCGTCTTTCTCTCTTTCCTGGTCTGAGATCGATTCCCACTTTTCCTCTCTACAGTCCTCCCTCTCTAACCGTTTCTGCCTTCTCCAATCTACAGCTCCTTTAGCGGAGGATTCGTATAGACTCGATACTACCGATGAAGAAACATTACCGGAGGAGGAAACGGTTGTTGAGTCGGAGTTGAGAACATTGTGTGAGAAGATGGACGGAATTGGTTTGAGCAAGTATTTGATTGATCGTTGGGATGATGCAGCGCCTCTCAATCTGGAGGTTACTGCAGCGATTCGTTACTCTCCAGATCCGGCGTCAATGGTGCTTGACGCGATTGAAGGTTCGAACCTGAATCACACTCCGTCGTCATCGGGAAAATCATTCGATGTAAGGAGAGTTTTCGTTTTGTTAATGGAAGCTTTGATTGAGATCAATGCGAATATCACATTTGATATGAGTAAGAGAGCTAAGAAATTAGCTTACGATTGGAAATCGAAGATAGATATCAAACCTTTCGAGGCGTTAGGGTTTCTACATTTAGTCGCAGCTTTTGAATTGGGATCTGAGTTTAGCGCAGAGGAGCTTTGTGATTACGTTTTCATGATTGCTAAGTATAAGCAAGCTACTTCGTTGTGTAACAAGATTGGTTTAGGTAGCGAAAGAGTTAGAAAACTCATCAAGAAACTTTTGGATTCTGGCAAATCAATCTTGGCAGTCAAATTCATGTATGAGTGTGGGATGAGTGATGAATGCGAGCCAATCCCTGTTTTGAGATCTTACATTAAAGATTCGAGAGAAGCTGCTCTAAGAGTTTGCATGGAAGATAACTACTCTATCAAGTCACAGAACGAAGCTATTGATAAAGAAGTCGCTGCATTGAAAGCAGCGATCAAAATCATCAAAGATCAGAACCTTGAGTCCGAGTTTACTCAGGAGAAAGTTGAGGAACGTGTAGAAGAGCTTGAGAAATTCAAGGCACTGAGGAAACGCGACACCACTAATTCTTCCCAGCCAGAGCCGCAGAAAAAGGGTAAAAAGCGGACTCGAGACTGCAATGGGATACAAGTTCCAGCTTTTTCTAGTCAGCAGCAATTTTATAGACAAGAAGGTGTCCTTATGCCTGAGCCTAGTCATCGTGGGTTACAGTTAAACCCGTTTGGTCTTATGACCTCAGCATTTACTGGTGTTGTTGTGAACCCATTAGCTGGGCTCTTTGGTTCAGCTGCAACTCCTCAATCTCTTTACTATACTCAGCAAACTGGATTTGTGTTACCGCCTCAATTTCACCCACCTTATTATTCTCGTTAGCAGTATCTCGATTGTAAGATCTTAATCTCGTCAATGCAAAATGCATCTTTGTAGAATATTTGCCTTGATGGTTGGGTAAAAATTATGGATTCTGCTCTATATATTTGTTTTCCCACACAGCAGTATGGATTATGACATATCAATATTTCCTAATCATTTTCATCCATTCCTCGAAGCAGCATAAACCAAAAGCAACTGATAACCAAGATGACTTTGGTTTGGGTTTTGTTGCAGTTTTCGTGCAGCTTTTATCTATAAGTCCAGAAGAGCTCAGTTCTTGAAATTAAGAATGTTATTAAACTGTAATGTTTACTAGATAAATAGTTTTTTTTTAATGTTTTCACAATACAACAAACAAAGCAGAAGCACGAAATCTCTCTTACACAACAATTAGTCATCAAACATCCAAAATGTGAACTAACTAGACGTTGTTGTTGTCCGATCTACCTTCCATAACTTCAATAATGGCAACGAGCCTTTCCACATAAACCTTGCTAACATCACTTCTCATACCAACGTCGGAAACAGACGATCAATAGCATACTTAGTATACCCTGCCAAGACCAGTAAATACATATCCAAGTGTTGAAGTAACCACCGAAGCTGCTTTACCACCACTCTTGACAGCCCCAAAAAGACTAAATGTCCAAGAAGTAACACCGCGTGCTACAGACGCCGTAGTGGCTTGACCACTACTTCCCAGCTTGATTTTCGACAAGACAACCAAACCACTTTTGCAATAGGTAGCAAAATCTTCACAATTGTTATCAAACAGATTGTAAGCACCAAACCCATTTCGCAAAAGGAGAAATTCAGCACGTGCTAGAATAACTTTAGCTGTTTAATTATTACCTTTAATTTAAGTTTGAATGCCATTTTATTGCTATAAGATTTATATACTTTATAGTATAAAGCTCTGGATTTCCTTCTTCATTAAGCTAACCAAACCAAACCATTTTACCATCAAATCCTTTCGTGACAGATATATGGAATGATGCTTTGAGCTACCAAGATTTACAAATCCATTGACCATGTCTATTGGCTAAAAAATGCGTTCCACCAAAAATAGAATCACAGCTGTGATTAGTAATATTGCTGAACAGTAAAAGACAACTTTTAATCAACTAAAGAAAATCAATAGCTGCGATTAGTTCTTTGTGGAACCAATATCTCACCGCTTAAGAATCGGCCAAACGAGGGAGCTTGAAAAAGATCTTTTGAAAAATTCAGTTCTTGGAAATAATGATGTTATTAAATTGTACTATTTTCTGCTATACAAATAGTTAAAATAAAGTTTTCACAATACAAACAAAGCAGAAAAAAGCAAAAACTCTCTTACATAATGGGCAACAAAGTACTCACTAACTACACTTTGCTCTCCAATATAACTTGTTTGGCTCCTACAAATGCAACGAGCTCTTCCACAGAAACCTTACAAGCATCTTTTCTCATACCAATGTCGTAAAACAAACGACCAATACAGTAATTACCATATTCCGCCAAAGCCATACCACCAAAACCTGGAACTACATATTTAACAGTCGAAGAAATAACCTGGTTTACAACACTAACCATAGAATCTTCTTGACCACTACTACTCTTCTTTTTCACACCTAAAACCTTTAGTGTCAAAGACACAACACCACCTGCTGCTGACACAGAATTGGCTTGACCACTACTTCCAAACTTGGTAGCAATCGATAACACAAACAAACCAGTTTTGCAATAAATGGCAAAATCTTCACAATTGTTGTCTAAAAGATCATACTCACCAAACCCATTTTTCAAAAAGAGGAATTTCGCACGAGAAATGACTTCATCACAAGGATCTGAAGGTGCTATTGTGCAAGTACCACCTCGTTTAGCTAGAAAGATAGACGGAGAGGCACTGTATTCGAAGCGACAGAGACTTCCTCCGGCGAGAAAACAGTCAAGACAAGAAGAGATTACACCACCGAGATTGAGATTCGATTGATCTCCACAATTAAGACACTTGTTGTCTCTTCCTCCATGATCCGGAATTGATATATCGATGATTCTGTCCAAAATAGTTCCGGTTCCAAATTCTAAACCACCTGCACGAGTGAAATGTATGACTTTCTCATCTCCTATATAGATTCCTGCGAATATCCAAAACAGAGAAATCGAGTTATGAAAACAAAGCCAATTTTGGTGGGGATCTTGGATAAACCCAGAAATAAATAAGATGGAGAGAGAAGAGAAGGAGATGGAACCGTGATGAGAGTAGATATAAGCGTTACGCCATGAATAGATGTGATCTCCTGCCTTGAGTTCATCTCTGGAGATCTTGTGGGAGAATAATCCCATCTTTTGACAGAGAAGAGATGAAGATCTGATTTTTGTGAACTTTATTTTCGTCAATTTCTTCGTCAAGGTATTTTATTTTTATAAGATAACCTTCAAATTATTTAGAGAACAAATGACCCGCAACTTGTGTCTTTTCAGTTTTCACGCTAAACCCAATTTTAGCGTTATGTTAATCATAATACACCGACAACTGTTTTTTTAACAAAGACGTTAAATGTTGTGAATTAATTTAGAAAAAGATACACACCAAATACTCCCTTTTTTCCAATTTATTTAGTTTTAACAAAAAAAAAATTGTTGCAAAATAAATGTTCTTCTCATTTTCCTAGATAAAAATAGCAACTACTTCATTTCTTTGCCCTTGTATTAAATAATAGTGTTTTATTTCTCTTTTATTGGTAAAAGTTGAAATAAACAATATAATATGAGGTTATAAAAGATATTAAATTTGTTTTCTTAATTAACGTGCAAAATCTTCAAACTACAAATAAATTGAGTAAGATGAAACACAAACAAACAAACAATAAAGACCTTAATTAAAGTGTATTCACACACCATAATATAGATAAGTCACAACCAAGAACCACATACCGCAATCAGAGTTAAAGATCCTTTGACCGAGCAACGAGGGTCTCCACGGACAGCTTCATAGCATATACCAACGTCTACTGTGAGACTAATAACTTTGCTGAGAAAAGGATTAAGCACTTGCGAAATGAACCCAACTTCATGAATAAATGTGATCTCCTGCCTTGAGTTCATCTCTGGAGATGATCCCACCTTCTCGAGAAAGAGGAATCCCGTTTTGCTGGATTACTATCTCTCTTTCTAACTTGTTATGGTTGTTGTTTTACAACCAAATTTTAAAGTCAGCCATATTTACGTCTGATTGGTTCTTCTTTATTGGTTGTAGATGCTTGAGAAGAAAATAGAATTTTAGAATACAACAAAAACAGCAACAAATTCTCTACTTCACAGCACCAACTAGGCATCAACGAAGGGAAACCCTCAATTGTCCTTTTGTAGCTGAGTTACGAGCCTGATTCAACATGGCAACAAGCCTCTCCACAGGGACCTTGATAACATCATCTCGCCCTGGCATACCTATGTCATTAATCAGGCGATCGAAACAGTAGATACCAAACCCAGTCACAGGTGACCCACCAAAACCAAGCACGAGAGCAGCACAGACAGTTGCACCAGCCGTAACGTCTTGACCACTCATTCCCAACCCTAAGCTTCTGCAGACCACCAAACCAGTTTTACAATAGATAGCAAAAGTTTCACAGTTGTTTTCGATGACGTCATAATCACCAAATCCATTTCGCAATAAGAGGAAGTTCGCACGATGAAGGACATCCTCAGGAGAACCCGAAGTTGCTAAGGTACCGCCTCTAGGTTTGGCAAGAAAGCTAGCCCAGGAGACATAGTATTTGTAGAGGTAAAGATTTCCTCCGGCGATAAAACAGTCAAGGCAAGAGGTAATGACACCGTCTAAACTGGAACGATCTCTGCAAATTAGACACGTTGGGTAATTTGGAGATGAACTAACGATGTTCTTGTCCGAAAAGGTCCCATTTTCGGTTTCTCAACCATCTCCATGAGTGAAATGTATGACTTTCCCATCGCCTACATATATTCCTGCCAGAGAAACAACGTTAAAAGCCTTTCATTCAAAAAAAAAAAAAAACAACAGTAATATAGGAAGAAACAGAGGAAGATTAACACAAACAAAACAAAAACAGAGGAAGATAACTAAGATGAAAGATCGATCATAGATAGAAACTAGAACCATGGTGGGCGTAGACGTAGGCAGCACGCCATGAGTAGATGTGGTCCCAGCCTTCACTTCTTCTCTTGAGATTTTGTTTGAGAATATTCCCGTTTTCGATTTTTTTTTTTGTCTCGCTAGTTTGCTGACTCCAAAGGATGATGACGCTGTCGGCAAGGAGAGCGCGTTTGGCGCGTGTAGAAAACCGGCAAATTTTGGAAATTGATTAATCTAAAAAATAGCCAAAAATTCGATGGATTCATCATCCACTGATTAATCTACTCTCTGTTCAACAATCGAAATCTCGTTTTATCTGTCATTGGCCCACACATGTCAATAACCTAAAGATATCTCCATCAAATAAAAGTTTTGCCGGTTAATTCAACTTGGAATCACTTATACATCCTTTCTTTTACTATGTAAAACCAAGTATGTGTAACAAAACCCAAAAGTGTCTGATGAAAATTCCACAAGCATATATGTATATATATGTTTTTAACCCCTAAGCTATTACAAACCAAAACGTATTAATGCCTCCTAAGTTTGTCTATTGCAGTTGCTGAAGCTTATACTGATGCTACTATGATATGGTTATAACACAAAAAAAAAAAAGAAACTACAAGCCAAAAGACTCTTTACAAGACACCACACCAGAAGACATCATCAAGGGAATTTGCAGTTCCTTCAAAGCCTCAATCAAAAACCTGTTGTCCAGCGAGTTCTTACTGGTCCTAATATCGACTGGGTATCTTCAGATTGCTTCTGCATTGTACGAGTTCAGGAAACAAAGTAAGAACATTGATTTCAAAATCTCAGCAACAAGTTTTTCAATTCATCTCTCAAGATTAAAAAACATTCACATAAAGATTCTTAGAACCAATAAGTTATACAATGAGCGTTTGCTCTTTGCTAGAACAAAGACAATCTTGCCTCCATAGAATTTTCTTTTTCACTCATACAATTTGGGGAAAATCCAAATTGAAACTGGCAATTCCAATACAATTGCAATTGCAACGACGTACCTTCAAATCACGGTGATTAGAGAGATCAACCGTACGGGGTTCAGATTCGGCGGCGGTACAATCTCGAGGCGACTCGAATAGCGAAAGAGAAAGCTGCTTATCAGCAACACCAACATCGAAGTGGATTAGCCCAGAACTCTCTGGATCCACGTGTATTCCTTTAACATCAAACCACAGGAACAGCTCCTTCTGAGTCACACCAGATAAATTCCCGATCCGGCCATCGGAGAGAACGCCGGAGATGTTGTAATCGAAGTGGAACTGGTTCTCGAATTTAGCATCGCAGGGAACCGGGAGAGCGACGGTGAATTGCCCAGTTTTGATGTCGATCGAGAAATTGGTTACTCCCTTTGGAATTATGCCGGCGGGAAGACCGCTCTCCCGGAGATAATCGTAGAACGACGGATCCGGTAACGAGGAAAGCTCAAGGAAGAGAATCGAGGCAATGATGAGGAAGAAGAGATCTCGACTAGAAGCCATTGAATTAATAAAGAAGCGTTTCTGAAGGAAAAGAGTTTTCGTTTTCTCAGAGGAAGAAGAAGAAGTGGTTGAAATTTCCTTCTAAGAGATTAATTAAACACTTCATTAATTATCAGATTTTTATAAGGTTGGGCCCTTACGGTAATACAGCCTTTTATTTCGAAATTGGAAAATTGCAATACAACAACAGATACAAGAATTCGTGTATAAATAAATTATAAGAAGGAAATAAATCAGAGCTTATAAAAAAGTTGTCCCATCTTTTTTTAACGAATTGAGGAAACTAAAAACTCACTCTTCCTCACCAAACTAAAAAAAGCTAACAGACTTTTAACAGTAACTGTTTTACCAAAGCACAGAGATTGAATTTAGTAGTGGATCTTTTCTCCATTTCTTATGGGAGCGATTCTACGGTTGAACCACAAACAGAGGCTGTAAAACCGCAATAAAATCGATATCAGTAGAGATATATTTCAGATAGAAGAGATTCTATAAAACATTTTCAATTTAAATGATGAAAGCGTAAGAACTAGTTCTAGAAAAAAACACAAAATGTGGGTTCTTGAAATACAGAAAGTGTTTCCTTTTAGTACTAAAGATAGAGAAATGAGTAAACTTACAGTGTCAAGGCTGACAGGCTTGCCGTCTTCTGCGACTATATCAACTACAGTTCCTGTTTGGTCAGACTGAGGAAAAGAAGTTCAAGTTTCAGAGTTAAATCAAAATGGAAATTTCTCTGTTTTTTTAAACTCAAAGGTAAGAGGTAGTATTTTGGAATCATAATCTAATGGTTACACCTCAAGTGTTCATCCATATATAATTCAGATTTTGGTCACTGTAACGTAGAGATGTCTTAGAAGGTAATCATATGTAGAGAAGGAACAAAACGATGGCTAACTGGGATTGAAAAGATATACAACAGATTAAATCGCTGTAAATGGAAAACAATTTGGCAAGTGATGATTTGAAATAGTTAGGGTAAACATATAGTTTAGTTATATAGAGACGAAGAAGGATGGTAGTCCATGTTTAGATGATTAAGAAACTCACCTCTATTTCATTCATTAACTTCATGGCTTCAACGATGCACATAACTTGCCCCTTCTGCACTTTATCTCCAACCTAAAGCAGCACGAAAGTCATACAGTACGAATCCCGAGAGTGAGATGCAACAGGGATGAATTCACAAGAAGAAAAAAAAAAGTTGCTACTTATGACAAATCCGTTTCTTTGGATTATCCTATTCCTATTAGATTTTATATTGATTTCGTTCTTCTTTCAAATGTAAGCACATAACGGATTCCTGGAGTGTCCTTCGCCAAGTGAAAACATATTAACCTTAACCGAACAGTGCATGTCTTAACTTCAGTAAAGAAAATAATTTTTTCACTTTTTTGCAATTAGAGCCAGGCTAATTTAGCAAATGTCCTAACCTTAATAAAAGGTGGTTCACCAGGTGCTGGACTACGGTAGAATGTGCCTGCCATTGGGCTTTTAACAGTAGGAAGCGATGATTTGGATGGAGTAGGTGGGGATGGTGGAGGCAGGGAGGCTGGAGTAGAAGGGGCTGGTGAGGCAGCAGGTGCAGACGGAGGAGGCATTGATGGGGCAAAAGATTGTTGATTTGGTGGCTGCATCATAACATACTGCGCAGGGGATTGGGGTTGAGGTAAGGCTTCCTTTTTTCGAATAACTAGTTCACAGTCGAGTTGTTTCAACTGCAACTCGACGATGTCTCTCGAATCCACAAGCCTGCGTGATGGAAGGATGTGAGTATTCAAACATGGTTAAAATGATCCTGTTTTATACGCTTGAGTAGATAAAACAGGGGCAACTTTACTTACTTGACAAGAGTTGTTACTTGTGTAAGGAACTCAGAAATAGTCTCTTCTGTAGCTAAATCAGGTGAAGATGAAGAAGATGATTCCTTCAATGAGTTTTTCTCCTTTCCTTCAGCTGATAGCTCATCAACTTTTGCAGCCTTGGATGAGGCATCAGTACCAACCTTTAAAGGCAGGAGAGTAGTCCAGAAATGAACAAATTTTTGTGAAACAGTTTCTCAAAGAAATCAGAATAAAAAGAGCTTACCTTGTTAGATTGAGCTTTCACCAAAGGGTAGCTACTGCTACTAGGCTGCAATGTCATATGCCAAAGGTTAGCCAAAAGAATATAATATATATATATATATGCATTACAAATGAATGAATATAACTTCTGCAGAGGATTCAGACTTCAGACCAAAAAGGAGAAACTTGTGAGGCACAGAATAATTAGGCCAAGTGAAGGGAAACAGTTATCTCATAATCTGGAGCCCTCGACATATAAGAAGATAGGACCTTAGCCTATTAGAGAAAAATCCCCAAACAATTTTTCCTGAGAACTAACTATTAGGTTTGCATAAAAGTAACGAAACATGATGGACAAGATAAAGCAGCATGATAATTGATAAATATATAAAAAGTTCATCTCTTTTGAGAAAACAAACGAGAAAAATCAATGTGGAACCAAATCGAATCCTTCTGATTTCTACCAAATTTAAAACGAAGACCAACTAATGGAAAAATCCTTAAATCACAAGTACCAATAAATCCAGAAATCGCATTTCATTATCCTTCTCGGAAGATGATTCACTGAATTCTAATTGACGCCAAACATATACAGATAGAACCGAATCGGCAAATGCAGATAACAATATTTTGAATAAAATTGGCCAAAACTAGCCAAAAAACTTGAGCAAATGGAAAATTTTCAAAAATTCGAAAAACTAAAAACCACATTGCACGAAATCTTCTCTTAAATCAGAGACAAATTGGGAAGGAATCGTTGTACCTTGGAGAGAAACCGATGCTTGGGCTTAGCAGAGAGACGGAACGAAACTCTGCGAGAGCGGGTAGAGTAAGGGATGTGCGATGAGGTTTGAGAGACTGCATAAACGGAAGCAGCCGGGGACGTGACTGAGAACGACGAAGACGCCATTCTTCTTCTTCTTGGAGGAGATCGGGTTTTGGTCTCTCTCGATGAAACCAAAGAACACAACAGTTCACTCCAGAGAGATGACAGACTCGGGACGCTTTGGCTCTCGATTATAACTCGCTTTAAGATTTCGCCACGTGTCCTTCTGTGATCTGTTGTTCTGTATTTGCGATCAAACCCCAATCGTTCTGGACTAAAATGTATGCCTTGATTATAATTTTTTTACCTGAAGAATTTAAATGAATTATTATTTTATCCAAAAACATTAGCAGAGATTTTTTTCATTTATAGATATTATTTTTCTAAAAATTATCAGAAACTTTACTTTTAGTGAAAATAAACACTTTAGAATAAGAAGAAGGGGATGATACTCTTCAATTTGCAGGGTGAAATTCCTAGCTAGGCAATTATATTTTCTCAAGTGAAAACTCTTGCATTTAAAGTGTTGTCGAGGTCCCCAAATTTTATAAAAATACGAATAGTACAAATACATTAGCCTGATAGATATATGACAAATGAATTAGAATTAAAATTAAAATATTAGGCCAGATAGGCGTTGAAACATTCATTGAAAACAAAGCACATACATCATACATGTAAGCCAAAGTGCCAAACTATGAGTAAGACTATCATCACTCATCAAGCTTGTGCAATGGATGTAGTTGACCACAATCGAAAATACTCAAACCACTTGGTTATGAACTTATGATACATAAACATTTAGCTCATGCATTTTATTATACATACATAATACATTGTTAAATTAAACCGATTCCGGTTAAGGGAACAGCAGAGAGTTACATACACAGAACCAAACCAATTACATGTAGATGGAGAATGATTCTAATACTTTACACCATGAGTGATGGAGAGAGACTCAGCTTGACCTTGCTACTTCAATGGCTGCAAGTAAGTCTTCATATTTTGCCCCAGTCACTTCCTTTACTACCTTGTTGTCCTTCAAGATCTTAAAGGTTGGAACCACTCTAATTCCTAGCTCCTTTGCCAATGGCTGCAAGCAAGAGTTTTTGTTCTCAAGATTTTTGTGTTAAGAGACAAGTTAACATAAGAATAAAGACACATTCAGTGCAAAAAGAAGAATAAACCTTGTTGTCTTGGTTGCAGTCAAGCTTAAGAAACACCATGTCCTGGTACTTCTCAGATAGCTCTTTGTATTTGGGAGCAATCACTTTGCAAGGACCACACCTGCAGAGAGCCAATTGAGGATTGGAAAACAAAAGAAGGAAACTTTGATTTCTCTCAACACGAAAACAAAACATTTATCTGGAAACTCATGTTAAACATTCATTATAATGTAAGTTGGAACAGCTTTTAGGCTTATTTATTCAATGCGCATGCTCTACTTCTCTGGAAAGTATTACAATTCATAACTTCATATCCTTTTTTATCTAAACATTACCAACAAACAAAAAAAAGGAATTTAAATGATGTTTGAAGAAAAGCAGCAGCGTGATGATGTAAAGACTATGGATGATTCTCACAATGCTGTAAGCCTGCAACTTTTGAATACAAATGAAAGTAGCAAGGAGATCAAATACTAGCACTAAACTATAGAAGTTACACAATGTGAGAAGCAAAGTGAGTTTCATAGCCAAGCAAAGCTATTTCAAGACAAATTAGTATACAACCTTGAAACTCTAATTTCCAATGAATGAATAATCCGAAACCTGTTGAAAATCTAAGCGTTCAACATTTCAATGATTCATGCTGCAGTAAAGAATTCAAACAAACTTTACATGAATTTCCAATTCCCATCTGCCGGAGGATCCAAAGAGTTCCAAACACAAGATTGCAATCAGAGAATGCGAAATTCGCACCAGCAAGAAGAAGAAGTGATCGAACGTTACCATTGAGTGTACATATCGAGGACAACAATCTTATCACCGGCGGCTTTAACAATTGGCCAGAACGTGTCCTTGTCAACCTCCGTCACCTGACCGACAGTGACATTCACGGTTTCTAAGCTACACCTCACCACATAGGAACCGATCCTCTTCCCGGAATCTAATACATCACCGCCGCCGAAATAGAATCCGCTTTTCGTTGCGACGCCGGAATTGGGGATCCGGCAGTGCTGCTGCCTCACAGAGGCAAATCTGACGGCGCCGGTAGCTGAAGTCGAAGAGTAACGGAAAGAAGTTGGAGATGGAGCGATTCGGAGAAAGAGAGGCATTGTGGAAGAAGAAGCTCGAGTCCCAAAACACTAGTGTGATCTTCAAAGGAACCTTGGATCAATTAGACTTGAGCTCTATTCTTCTTTTTATTTGGTGTTTCTATCGTTATCCGTGGAATATTGTGATTGTTTACAATAATACCCTCAAATGGATGATGAAGAACGACGACATTCGGATGGCGTTTACGTATTTTCTTGTCTTCGTGTTCGATGGACGCGAGGTGCAGAATTATCGAAGGAATTAAATTGGATATTTGTCGCAGCTCTACTAAATGACGATCCTATCCCCATAACGTAAGGCCAAGAATTGACAATTTTATAATTTTCTTACGTGGTTTTCGTCTTTTAGAGCTTTTAACACAGCTTTTCTATGACATCTGCTTTGATGTAGGAGATACGGCTTGTGAGAATTCTATCTGGATTAGTGGTTTCTGTGGAAGGTTCAATGACGTTATAGGCATGGACAATTGATCTATTGATGAGTCCATGATCAAGGGTTATCGTGGGTTTAGCAGAGATCTCTTGAACGAAGGTGCATTAGAGATCGATACATTGGATCGAGAGATCTCAGCCCACGATTCAAGGAACATATTCATGTAATAAGCATCTGCTATACGGTGATCAAATGTACATCCCACAACTACACTCCTACATTTCAGTTTAGTTACCTATTCAGACAAATTAAAACAAGATCAACGAGCAAACAAAAACAGAGTTATGTTATTGATTTATTGAGCTGAATTAGTAAAGTATATGACTATTTAGGTGATCTTTCTCCTCCGTCAAACCTTTCTTCCTCCTATGTACCTCCGTCGCTTTATCTTTTTTCTTATTCGCTGCTTCTCCTTCCGTCGAATCCGCTTCGGCGTTCGTCGTCGCTACTCCACGGTAAGTACAAACAGAATCTTTGTCATCGTCGTTGTTGTCATCGTTTAGTGGAAACTTAGATAAAATTCGAAAATAGCGTTTGGATCGGATTGGGTAGAGAGAAATCAAAGTCAGAGATGATCCACTAGTCGATGTTTCTGGATCCATCTAGAATATCTGAGACGGCGGAGATCTGATCTGCAACTCGTTCTTGACTCACGGAGTCGGATTCAGTTCAGATCTGCTCTGGAATACTGAATAACTTGTTGGATATCAGCGACATAAATGTAAGCATAAGTATTATACCGCAAAGGTCTTAATTCTATTGCTGATATAAGTGGTGTAATTGTTCCTGTCTCAATAACACAGCTAACTAAAAAGTTAGATCTTGTGATGTGAATGATCTCCTCAACGTCACCAAAACCTATACGGCTTTGCGGTAAAGGCTGTCTCTGAGACATTTTCAATGGTACCAGTTTTTCCTCCGTGGATCAAATCGGCATCAGAGATGTATTGTATACCGGTCACTGGTTCGATATAAAGAGACTCATTGGAAGGTAATCCACAATCTATACTGATGAATCCTGGTACAACCGGACATATAAATCGGAAAGGTATTGTTTTCTTTATATATATATATATAAGAAGTTCTATACAATAAAAAACAAAGAGGGTTCTAAACATATCTTGTTGATTCTGAGACTGAACAAGGTGTATGGTGGAGAAAGTGGTAAAAACGAGAAACAGAAGCTCCTTGCAAATCTTCATTCCCGACTACTTATCAATTCTCAAGCAAATCAAAATTTAACAACTACCAGAGTCTTGAAACATTATCAAGTCGTTTATCTATTTATGTATTATAATTCTATTTAAACTTAGTAACCCTTCTGATGAACACTGAAAGATTTTTGGTAAAGTCAACTTAATGAAAGCGTCAATGAGCAAAAAGAAAAAGAATATAATTTTATAATACGGTGAAATATTAATAGTATAAGACAACGAATAGTCTCAAAAAAACAGTCAATTATGCTGGTAGTTCTGAAGTTAGAGATCTTTAAAAAAAAAGAAAAAAAAAAGAAATTGGAATTCAATATCAACTGCGTACGATATGATTTTGCTGTCGGGTTCTGATTTGAAAACAATATGCACCAAGTACTTTTATAACAACAAGCCAGGTCAATCATAAGAAGTTACGTGTTAGATATACAGTAAAGTAGTAAACGCAAAACTTTAATGATTTTTTGGTGAATTTTAAAAGTTACAAAATAAACTCGTTGTAAAACAGATTCACCGGATTTAACATCCTTGACGTAAATGTTCGATATCTGACTCACACCAGAAAGGACCGGAATACTCAAACCGCTTAATGAAAACCGGGTCTCCGGTTAATAAAAAGCCACCGGCAAATTTAAAATCCTCTCGTCGATTCGCCGCTGCTCAAAAACGGCAGCGATGTTCCTTCACCGCCCGAAAGCTACGCACTTCCACCCACTCGTTGCTTCTCGTCTCATCTCCGCTTTCGCCGCCGCAGCTCCTCTCCAGCAATACTGCACGGAGAAGCCGCCGATTAAACCGTGGCCGCAGAGGCTATTCCCGAAGCGATTGGTCTCAATGATCACACAACAGCAGAACATCGATCTCGCTCTCCAGATATTTCTCTACGCCGGTAAATCGCATCCCGGTTTTACTCATAATTACGATACTTACCACTCCATCCTCTTCAAACTATCCCGTGCGCGCGCTTTCGAGCCCATAGAGTCTCTCATGGCAGATCTTCGGATCTCTTACCCGCCGATTAAATGCGGCGAGAATCTCTTCATCGACTTGCTTCGAAACTACGGGCTCTCCGGTCGATTTGAATCATCTGTGAGGATCTTCCTTCGAATCCCTGATTACGGTGTGAAACGCTCCGTTCGATCGTTAAACACACTCTTAAACGTTCTAATCCAGAATCAGAGATTCGATTTGGTCCATTCCTTTTATAAGAACAGTAAGGAGTCTTTCGGCATCACGCCCAACATCTTCACTTGTAATCTACTAGTCAAAGCTCTCTGCCAGAAAAATGATATAGAAAGTGCATATGAAGTGCTCGACGAAATTCCCTCGATGGGTTTGGTGCCAAATTTGGTGACTTACACAACGATTTTAGGTGGATACGTTGCTAGAGGTGATATGGAAGCAGCCAAGAGAGTTTTGGGAGAGATGTTGGATCGTGGTTGGGATCCTGATGCGACCACTTACGCTGTTCTCATGGATGGTTACTGTAAGTTACAGAGATTCTCTGAAGCGGCTAAGGTGATGGATGATATGGAAAGGAACGAGATTGAGCCAAATGAAGTAACATATGGAGTTATGATCAGAGCTTTGTGTAAGGAGAAGAAATCCGGGGAAGCACGTAACATGTTCGATGAAATGCTTGACAGAAGTTTCATGCCAGATTCTTCTCTTTGTTGTAAAGTTATTGACGCGTTGTGTGAAGACCACAAGGTAGATGAAGCATGTAGTCTATGGAGGAAAATGTTGAAGAACTATTGTATGCCTGATAATGCTCTTCTGAGCACTCTTATCCATTGGCTTTGCAAAGAAGGAAGAGTTTCAGAAGCGAGGAAATTATTTGACGAGTTTGAGAAAGGCTCGATCCCTAGTCTTTTAACGTACAACACATTGATTGCTGGAATGTGCGAGAAGGGTGAGTTGACAGAGGCGGGTCGGTTATGGGACGACATGTTTGAGAGGAGATGCAAGCCGAATGCTTTCACATATAATGTTTTGATCGAAGGCTTGTCCAAGAAAGGAAATGTTAAAGAGGGAGTTAGGGTACTTGAAGAGATGCTGGAGAATGGTTGCTTTCCTAACAAAAGAACGTTCTTGATATTGTTCAAGGGATTGCAGGAGTTAGGGAAAGAAGAGGATGCAATTAAGATTGTTTCAATGGCTGTTATGAGCGGGAAACTCGATAAAGAATCTTGGGAACTTTTCTTGGAGAAGTTTGCTGGGGAACTAGATAATGGGGTTCTTTTTCTTAGAGAGTTGTTGCATGACATATCTGTCTCTTGAGGAACCAAGACTGTGATCAGTACTCAAAAGACTATCGATGTCCTGAAGGTATCTATCTTACTTTCGACATCAATACTCAAAAGACTATCGATGTCAAAAGACATTTAGATGCATTGTTTTAGATTTTAAGAACAATAAAGAATAGTATGAATAGAGCCAAAGGCTCTTGTGGCAGATGAAGTTAAAAAGGAAGAGAAGCAGCGACATGAGGCTGGGTATGCTTTGACATCCATGTTCCGGTTCAAGCTATCTTGACAATCAAGCAGCTGACATTGATGAGGGCTTGCAAAGATGAATAGATCTCCAAATTGATAATTTGTGATATGAATTGCTAATGCACTATGTACACTAAAGTGTGGAACTTATGATTTCTGGTGAGATTGATGTCGAGAGAGTTTGATACTGTAAGACGAAGAGGACATAGGCGAAACCAAGTTAGATCATGGAAGTAGCTCAAGTGTTCAATGTATGATTGGTTAATGAAATGTGATGTATGTTTTGAACTTTCAAAAGATATGCTACTAACAACGCTGTCTCTCTGAAGAGGCTGTGTACCTAAGAAAGACCATAAAGGAAGAGATGAAACTGAAAAAGAATCAAACATAGCAATGTTGCGTAGTGAGACAAGAGTCCATCGGTGGATTGACATAGCTGATAGTCTCTAGACACTCTCCCATAGGTCTTTTATCTCTGCGGCGTAACTTAATATCAATAGCCAGGTCGACGATAGCTGGAACAAAACTTGGCCTGGCCGAATATCTAGCATCTGTACTTTACTTCAAAATTAAAATTGTAATTTTTTTTCTGAGTGTTAGTTTTTATAAAGAGGTTCTCAAAAACGGGTTTTCGCAAATGCTGAAAAGAAAAAAAAGTTGGGATTTCGCAAAATTTCTCTAATTTTTCTTTCTTTTTTAATTTTAGAATTTCATTGATTTTGGTTTAAGTTTAAATCATAAATGTGTCTTAATACATTGTTCAAAGTTTAATGACACGTATTACTTTAAAATTTAAAGCACAATACTAAATGTCACGGTTATGTATCTATTAACATAGTATCTTACTCACACAAAATTCACTTATTAACTAATTTATTATAAAAGCATAGATTTTTATACAATTTTTAAGAAATTTATGATTAATGTCAATAAATTATTATTTAATTTTCTAAAACTTTATGCAAATTTTTTTTTTAAAATACTAATTACGGCTACATTTATTATTTATCTATATCTAGAACATAACATTAAAAAAATTATTTGATTCTTAGTTTGCTACTAAATTAAAATAACTTAATTAGTTAATTAATTTTTGGTAAATCACAAAATCTGTTAGTTTCAAAATATTCAATATTTAAAATGTTTTAATTTAGTATACAGAAACTTTACATATAGAATTTTGATGTTGTCTAAAAAATAAATCATATTTACAAATCAACGGTATAAAATTTTAAATAAACGCGTGAAAACTAACGTTATGCATGTTTGATATTATATAAAAAATCAAATCGTATTTACAATCAACGGTACAAATTTTTAAATAAACGCGCGAAAATTAACCTAGTTCATATAACTTTTTTATGTTGTATATATATATTTTTGGTAACATCTTATTATATCAATACTAAACTGAGTTGTGTCGTATATTTATAGATTGTTACAGTAATTGAAAAAAAGCAAAAAAAAAGAAAAGAAAAAAAGAACAGAAACAAAGACATATCCAAATATCCAGTGTCTGCTTCACTATTTAGCTTCCCTTCATTTCATCTCAGATCCTCCCTTCCTCTCTCTTCTCCTTCTTCTTCCTCTTCCCGATTTGCCCCTCTTCGCATTACTCCGATCCGATCTCCGGCGAGGACTCACCTGTCTTTTCGCTATTTCTCAGCCGTCACCATGACTGACTCTAACGATGCTGGAATGGATGCAGTTCAGAGACGCCTCATGTTTGAGGAAGAGTGAGAAATTCGATTCCTTTTCATGAATTTTGATTTGGGTTTTCGTTTATTAAGAAACCCAAATATATGTTTAATTAACCGAGAAGAAATCTTCAGCTATACGCAAAATCTGAAATATGTGAAATATGTAACAGACAACATATGATCAAATGTGTGTGGCTACTTGATGTTCTGAAGTTTTTTTCATGATGATTAATGAATATTCTTTTATACACTATAGCGGCTTGAGCATGTATTCAATTTAATCTGTTTTTGTTTTTCTTCCCCAGATGCATTCTTGTTGATGAAAATGGTCGTGTGGTGGGCCATGACACTAAATATAACTGCGAGTGAAATTTGATTCTCATTCAATATCTCGTAGGCTGCCATGGATTCGTTTTCTATGCTTTCTTTTCATTGAAACACATGTGCCTGTCACCGATGTGTCTTCATCCTAGTTGGAATTTGCTTCTCTCAAAGTGTTAGAATTTTAGTTGATCCAGGATAATTCTGACTCCTTATTTGAATCTACAGGTCATCTGATGGAAAATATTGAAGCTGAGAATTTGCTTCACAGAGCTTTCAGTGTATTTTTATTCAACTCCAAGTATGAGTTGCTTCTCCAGGTATATTCCTATGATCACCTTGATGTGAATATTACTCTAGGTTTAGAAATCCGATATCTGAATAGTTTTGTTCACCATTATATCAGATCGTATACTTTCTAGTCTCTATGACACTCTAGTTCTGTTATGTCTGAAACTAGTCACACTTGTAGAGATAAAAAAAAAACTGTACCTTTTGGTGGTAACTCAATGGGTTGGGTCACAATCTAGATTCAAGGGATTTGGATCTGCTTGCTTCATATTATGAACCATACTACTGAAATGTTCTTCTTCTCTGATGGACAGCAACGGTCAAAAACAAAAGTTTACTTTCCCATTTGTGTGGACAAACACTTGTTGCAGCCATCCTCTTTACCGTGAATCTGAGCTTATTCAAGAGAACTTTCTTGGTATTTTTACTGGAATGCCCTTAAGATTTATGAAACATCGTGAAGTTTTTAGCGGTGTACTAGATACTGATCCCTACAATCTGATCTTTCTTATCAGGTGTAAGAAATGCTGCACAAAGGAAGCTTCTCGATGAGCTCGGTATTGTTGCTGAAGATGTACCAGTCGATGAGTTCACTCCCTTAGGACGCATGCTTTACAAGGCACCTTCTGATGGAAAATGGGGCGAGCACGAACGTAAATAACCCTTCTCCATGTTTGATCATTTCGCTTTTTTAACTCCATTGACTTCGTGATTTGAATATTTGAATATCTTTTCATCGCGAGGGTTGTGTAGATTCAACCAAACCCAGATGAAGTGGCTGAGATCAAGTATGTGAGCAAGGAAGAGCTAAAGGAGCTGGTGAAGAAAGCAGATGCTGGTGATGAAGCTGTGAAACTATCTTCATGGTTTAGATTGGTGGTGGACAATTTCTTGATGAAGTGGTGGGATCATGTTGAGAAAGGAACTGTCCTTGAAGCTGCAGACATGAAAACCATTCACAAGCTCTGAAACTTTCATAAGTTTTTGAACTTTCTATTTTCATAATAAATTTGAGAGATGAGACTTTATTGATTTCAAACAAAACTAGCAACAAGATCTTTTCCTAGGATTTTTGCTCTTTTATTTCCCTTGAACTCATCTATAATTTAGTTATCATCTTCAAAATTGTTTGCATCCAAACAAGATTTGAATCTGTTTTTTACAAGAAAGAATGTAACAAGTTGAAACAAGAGAAAAAGAAAGAAGGAAGAAGACAGAACAAAAATTGGTGGAGAAAGTAAAATTAAAGACCACAAGATTGTTGTAAAGTAATATCATGATTCCTTTCTCTAAGCTTCACCACTACCTTTGATCTGATTTATAACCAAAACCTCCTTTTGTTTCTTTCAATAAATTTATTGTATTATGGAAAAATGAGAGCAAGCTTCAACTTTGATCTCCTTTAAAGTCACTTTCTTTTCTTCTCTGAAATAGTAACACCGCTAAAGAGTTTTCTTCTGATCCAGGTAACGAGTCTTCATCTGATCTCTTCCATACAAATATTTTCCAAAGTTTTTATCTTTTTTTCCTTCTGGGTTTGTTTGATTTTCCATGAAATAGAAATTAGATTCGGTGATCATACTCGAGCTAATCGAAAATCTGATCACTTTTTCCCAGATTACGTTTGATTGATTCACTCTCAAGGTACACTTTTGATCATAGTAAACTAGCGGAGAAAGAAGAAAATGGCGTTTGTGACCACTGCGGAAGTTTGTGACGCAAATCAAGAGCTGATTCGGAGTGGTCAGCTCCGAGCTTTGCAACCAATTTTCCAGATTTATGGCCGTCGACAAATATTCTCAGGACCTGTAGTTACTGTCAAAGTATTTGAAGACAATGGCTTAATTCGTCAATTCCTCGAGGAGAAAGGTAATGGATTTATTATGCACATCTAAAGCTCAAAACTTCAATGGATTTGAACAGATTTTACTTGCAGAGAGATTTGGATAGATATGAATATGAAGTTATCAACTTTGAAAATGCTTTATGATTATACAAAGACATATTGTGTATTTGTGTTAATGGCTTAGTGTGTGGATCTTTTTATGATTGAAAGGGTAAATATTTGAGAGAATAGGGCTGATCTTGAACATGTCGAAACTACGGGGAGCCAAAGGGAAAACTCCTCAAAGACGTATATCATCTCTAGTTTTCAAAATTTTGAGTCATTCTCTCATATTCTTACATCTAGACGTCTTATTGTAATCTATCACTTAGCAAATAGATCTTGTGCGGTGGAAAGGTTAATGCTTTGAACTTCTTAACTAGAGACGAGAATGAGCCATAGCTTCGGGCTCTTTTACATGTATCGAAATCAGCCTTTCATGTCACTTTTCAAATGGATCTTTTATGATGAAAAGGTGTTATACTTTGAGAGTGATTCAAAGTTCTTTAACTAGGTTGAGTTCAGTCTTCCAGGGATTCTCCATTAGGGAAACCTCTCGTAGTAGTTTCAGGCTCTTATTAGTTATTCATAGATCATCTCTTTTACTATCCGTATTCTCACATCTAAGATTCTCTATATGTTTTGGATATTGTTAGGTAACGGTAGAGTTCTTGTGGTGGATGGTGGAGGCAGTCAACGATGTGCAATACTCGGAGGTAACCCCGTGGTTCAAGCTCAGAACAACGGATGGGCAGGAATCATTGTGAACGGATGCATCAGAGACGTAGATGAGATCAATGGTTGTGATATTGGAGTGAGAGCTTTGGCTTCTCAACCGATAAAAGCGAGTAAGAAGGGACTTGGAGAACAACAAGTTCCGGTTAATATTGCAGGAACTAGGATTTGTGATGGAGAATGGGTTTATGCAGATACTGATGGCATTCTTGTCTCCCACATTGAGTTATCCATTTAATTAGAAAAAAGGTTTATCTTGGTTTGTGTTCTACACTAAACTTATGAATCTTGTTACTTGAAAGATTGTTAATATTATGATTGAAGATGGAAATAAACATTATAGTTTTTATATTTGATTATGAATCAATAAAAGCCAAGAAGAAGAGTTAACAGTAACATTGACAGACAGCACCAGGGGCAGCATCAATAGGTTGACAGCCGCCACCTTTGTTAACGGAACAACCATCAGTGCACATGTTGGTGCATCTTTTGTCATCTTCTTTTGTGTCACATCGTCCAAAATTTGGCTGATTGTTGCAACATGTTGCTTCGGATTCACTGCTAGGCCACCCAACGTTTCTTGATTCTGTACCTGCAAAGTACACACACGTTAATCATCTAATTCAATTTCTTGTGAATGAAAATCTTTGTTTTTTATTTTGTTCCAAATGGGTTTTAAGAATTAGTACTCACCGGAAAGTAGAAGAGACAAACCTAGGATAGCAAAAAGAACGAATTTTGAGGAGGCCATCTTTTTTTTTTTTTAATCTATTCAATTCTGTAAGATTTTAGTATGATTATAAAAGTTGTTTGTTGAACATGAGATATATACCACAAGTCCACAAGTATCAAGTATTCACTTGTTTTGCTTAAAAGGAAATAAATCACCAAGATTTTCTCACTAAATATTCAATTTTAACACAAGAATGGTATGTTAATTTTATTCAAAATAAATTATACGTTAGTCAAAATAGGTAAAATTTAATTACTTTGACAACTTATCTTTCGAGAAGAAAAAAGGAAAAGAACATTGCGTTTATGGAAATGACATTTCTTTTTTTGGTCAATGACTCAACGGAAATGACATTAATTTACAAAGAACAAAAAGAATCCAATTTAATACTAGGAAAGTGTAGTTAATCTTAAATCTAAAGATCTAGAGGGGTTTTTGTTTCTAGAAATTTGAAATAAAACAATTGAAAAAGTTTTGAACTTTCTTAAGGTTGGATCTTCCGTGCTGGTGGACAATACGATAGCCTTATATGAATATTCCGGACACGACAAGTCCCAGCAGTTGATATGAGCCTCGGTATTGAGCTGAGTATGTAACATTTTGGAAGAACTTCAAAAGCAACAAAAACAAGTGTAGTTGACTTGTATAAGTGTATATTCGTTGGATTTGTTTTGGTTCTATAACCGTAAAAGGTATTCACAACTCTTTTTTAGTTCTTGTTATTAGTATTTGCTGGTTTATTACAGAGCAGAATTTGATAAAAACAAAAAAAAAGGAAGAATCTTGTTACTATGTATAAGTTTTCTGTGTTGTGGTAAAACTCCTCCAAGTCCATTGAAGTCCAGACGCAAAGAGTCCATTTCCAATTATAAGACATACGTTTAATCCATGTCGGTTTCGAGTTTATAACGATCTCGGCTTCATATAACTGAGGCAATATCCAAGTTTGTGCACGTGGAATCAGAGTTTCTCTCACGGCTTTTGTTCTTGGCCATTTCTCATTGTTTGTGCTTCGTTTGCTATTCGTGCTATAAGTGGAACACTCATCACACATGTTCGTGCAAGTCTTATGGGTTTGCTTCTAAACCGTAACATACAAGGTTGGCTCGATCTCGCGATTCTCTCGCCTTTCAACGTAAAAGCTCTACCTTCAACTGTACACACAAGACAATATAATGGACCAAATCAACAGTCGCATTGTGATCAACTCTCACGTAGGGATTATATATTACTAATTAGAATAACTTTTACCTGAAATAAACCAATTCTTCGATTGAGATCAGATTCAAGCATCCAAAGAACTAAAGAGCCATGAACATTATGACCAACAGGAACATCAAAAGGTCTCTTCTACTTATCGAAGCTAAAAACAGCACTTGGGTTATCTTCAGTATAATCAAAGAACAACCTCTCTCTCTCACGACCACAGGCTTTTCAACATACAAACTCACTATCCCGACACCGATAACAACAGCCACGGCCGCAGCCACCACCAGAACCATTGACCAGAAGTGTAAATTAGTTAATTTGTATGGGTAAATTACTTTGACCAAGACCAGAAGTGTTGGATCTGGATTTTAGTTCGGGTCTTCAGCACTTTTTTCTAGATAAATCGATATTCTTTTCATGTAAACAACAAAGATATGTAAAATGTTATTCTGCATTATTGTCTTTACTGTAATTCATACTTGAAAATGTAAATAATTAAGCTAAAGAATGCAATTGTTTTACTGAATCTAACCATTTGTTTTAGTCAATCATTTCAGCTGGATGTATATATGTAATTATTTATCTTACTTCAAATTATACATTCCATGGACAATTATATCGTGAGTTGTAATCTTAAAACATCCTTAGTCTAATACAGTCCCTGATCTAATTATATATTGAATGTATAGTCCAATACATCTCCAAATTGAAAATATACCAAATCAATTAAAATGCTTAGTCCAATACATCTCTTAAAAATTTAGAATTGAAAGATTTTGGTTATGAATGTACAAATTGTTAGGATTTTCATAACCTTTTATTCCCAACACTCTTAAAGTTCTAATAAGCGATCAGTTTCTTAGTTATTATATATTTAATATATATTTTTCGAGTTTAAAAAGTAATAAAAAAGGAATAAAGTTACCGATTTGAACGAATATGAGGAAAATGGGAGCAAAAGTCTTAAGATGCACCGTGCTGCACTTTATAAAGACCTTTCACAAAAAGGATAAATATTCCTATTTTTTTAATACTTATTTCCTACTTTTAACGAAAGATAAATAATCTCCCTTCGAACTTCTCGTAGACCCAAATCGTTCTCTCGATTACACAAAATTAGGGTTAGGGTTTTCACTCACCCTCTCTGCGATTTCTCATCTCTCGTAGCCGCCATCGACGATGACAGGCAAAGCAAAGCCAAAGAAGCACACAGCCAAGGAGCTCCAAGCGAAAGCCGATGCAGCGTTGACAAATAGAGGCGGAGGAAAGGCCGGGCTCGCCGATAGAACCGGTAAGGAGAAAGGTGGGCACGCTAAGTACGAGTGTCCTCACTGCAAGATCACTGCACCAGATCTAAAGACGATGCAGATCCATCACGAATCGAAGCATCCCAAGTTGCCTTATGAAGAGCCGAAGAATCTCCATGAGGCTTTAGCTGCCCCAGAATCGTCTAAGCCTAAACCTGGTATCAGAGGAAGCCTTAAGAAGTGAAGTGTGTGATCCTTTTGATGTATCGAATTCGTATTGAAATTTGTCATCTTTATGGGTGTTGTTTGATGTGAGAATTATAAATTGCGATGATGATGATGCTTATGTCTTGTCGTATTTTGTTTTTCTTGTGATCATATAAAGTAACTGATGTTTCTCTTATAAATGTTTTGTTTCTAACTTATGGGTTTTTATTCTTGTCTTTTTTTTCATTAGCTGTTCGTTGATTTATGTGTTTGTTCAGAATTCTTACAAGCTGTTCTTAAATCAGCAACTCTGTTTTTGAGCAGACATGTTAGCTAAGGATTAGAAGCCATTCTTTTGGTGATTTAGTGAAGAGTTTTGGTTTTGGTTCTTTTGATTAATTAATTTAATATACTTGTTCAGAATTTTTGTTAAGAAAAGAGACATTTTTGTTAGGTCATTAAGATAAGCCTATCGTTTGGTGAAATCTGTGGGGACTTGAGGAAGCGTGAAAGTTTCTGCAACCTAACAAGATATTCGTACTTCGATTTGTTGTCTGAAAAGCTTATTAGAGAAACATGTGGTGTGTGTGTTAATTGTTTTTGCTTTTTCGAAGCTTCCAAGTCTTCAAAGCATCTGGCCGAGTTAGATGCATTCTTGTTTTCTTTTGACTTGAAATAAATCGCCCAAACATCATTTTTATCGACCAAACATCAATAGGGATTTTCATTGTTAAAAAGAAAGATTCTGATTCTCATTGTGCTTGCTTATGCTGCTTCAGGATGCACATGTGGTTCTTTTAATTCAAATCAAAATGGACTTGAGTACAGCTGTTTTTTATCTTTCGACAACTTGAATAATCAGAATCAATACTTGAGTGCAGTTGATTTTATCACTTTTACTGATTAGATTCACCTCTCTTCTATAAACTACAGTTGACTGTATGTATATTTCTTCTCAATCATATGCATTATACAAATTTATATCTTGGCGATACACAACAACGACATTAGAATAAAGGTAAACCACTACATGTGTTTATGTATTCAATATAAAATTGAGAAGACACATCTTTCTAGTTTGTATTGAAATCTTCTTAGATGTTAGCCAATCAACAAAGTATTGTAAAAATGATCATATTAAGTAAACAATATTCAATTTTTGTTGTTTCTAATAATTGATTACTTATTCATTATATAATAAATCTTAACTTTGAAAATACAAAATTATATTTTCTATGGTGTTCTTAAGAAAGTACTTGTCAATTCATAAACTGATAAACTAAAAATATAATTCTCGACTTATTTGAAGAAAGTAAAAATAAAGGAGAAAGGGAAATTTCAGAAAGCTAGAGGCCCACAAAACAGAGTAAAATAGTATCGCCCAATAGCGATCATGGGTCTATAGTTTGAGGCCAACAGAAACATAGAAATCAATTAAGCGACTTATCATTGTTACCAATAGACAGAACAGGGGTGGGTAATCGGATATCAGGTTCAGGTTCGGATAAAACCCGATCTGGTACGGATATTCGGGTATAGAAATTTCATATTCAATGGAATAATTTTTTAGGTTCGGATAAAAAACATCATGTTCGGGTCGAGTTCGGGTATAAGAGTTGAAACCTAGAAAGAACCAGAAAATTTTGGATATTGATTCGGTTCGGGTTCGGGTTCGGGTTTTTTCGTGTTTTCGGGTTGGGATCGGGTTGGGGTCGGGTTTTTCGGGTTTTTTGTTTTCGGATTGGGTTTTCAGGTCGGATTCTGGGTTTTTTCAGGTTTTTTGGGTTTTTAGATTTTTCGGTTCGCATTCGGTTCGATTTGTATATATTACACATAAAATTTTTCACATTTATATGATAAAATCCTTGAGTTAGGGTATTTTCCTATGGATAGTTATGTATTTTCTTATGGGTAGTTATGTATTTTCGGGTACGCTTTCGGGTTTCGAGTTTTCAGGTTTGGAACGGATTCGGGTTTTTAGATTTAAAGATCTCGTATCCAATGGAATAATTTGGTCTGGTACAGAACGGGTTTGGGTACGTTTTATTGGGTCGGGTTCAATTCGGGTAAACGGGTACCGGTTTTTTGCCCATCCCTAGACAGACATGTTAATAATTGAGCTCATTGACTTATACCACTTATCCAATCAGAATTAAGAGAACAAAAGCGACATGTTTCGTTAGTTTTCTTATGAACAATTCATAATCCATCTGTAAATTTCTCTTGCTGTAAAAAAGAAAGAAGAGAGCAACTCAAATCCTCTGTTTTCTCAAGGATTTTAAAACTATAGTGACCTCAAAAGAATCATCATCATCATCATCATCCTGAGAAATATATAAAAATTAACATCTAAAAGTGAGGAGAAAAAAATCCGATTCCATATTTGGTTCAGCCTTTGGTGGCTTGAGGTTTTTGCTGTTCTTGGACAACATTCTCTTCTTGATACAGCAACTTTCTTCTCTTGAGACCATAACCATTGTACTGATAGATAATGCTGTATAGACATTGCTTTAATTTGAGCACCTCGAAATCCTCTATGAACCTCAAATCTCTTTGTCTCCATTTCAAACCCGCACACTTCTGGTACTCCTCAAGAACCGATGATAAACACCAGTTTTGCACTTTCCGCAAGCATCCCACAAGACAACCTGTCCTATGCTGAAATTAGCCAGAAAATACAGAAACACACCATTAGACTCAATCTGTTTACTCAACCACAAAGCTTACTAAACCCGAGAAGGATTTGGTTTGGTTGAGTTACCTTTCCGCGCTTACAGTGGATGAGAATTGGATGATTTCTAACATCTGTAAGCAAACAAACAGAAGAAACTAACGAGTCAGCTAAAAAGGAGAAGCTAATAAGACATCAAAGAGTCTTATCGTTCCTTACCAACTAGTACTCTAAGAGCACTCAAGACTGTATCCTTTGGCATAGGAGTTGGAGGATCCTATGGTCGTAAAACAGTCCACACTCAGAAATCGAAGACATAACAACGATTCAAAGAAGGCATATAAAACAGGAACAAGAAAGGGTATAGATATAGTTCTTGAAGCTATAACATTGATTCAAAGAAGCTATAACATTGATTCAAAGAAGCTATAAGCCAACAAAGAGACTAAAAACAGAAACAAGAAAGTGTTAATCAAACTCAAAAGATTGAATTTAAAAGAGGAAGAAGAGGGAGAAGAAAGCATTACCGTTTTGCCTTCGATACCGAATTGGAAAAGCTTAATGTTGTTGGAATCAAGAGACTTGAGAATCTCCTCGGGGTATGGTTCAGGACACAGATAGCTGTTTTCCATAAAACCCATCAAACAAAACTCGTTTTGGTAATCAAATCATTCTGCGTTTCAATTTCAACGACAGATTTAATCATTCTCCACAAATTCTGAGTTTTTTTCTGAAGATTAAAAAGCCATGAAAGTGAAAGTTTGGTCATTTTTAAGGAATCTCTCTATAAACAACGACAACGAAGTGTAGTTAAAGATTCTTTTTTTAATAGCTCGGGAGATTCAGAATCAATCAATATGAGAAAGAGAATCTTACATGATGGATCGAAGATTTAGGGTTGCTAAGAATCCGAAATTCTCCAGCTCAGGAAACCCAGATCGATATATTCCATCTTCCACCATCGAAAAATTCGGCGGCGGAATCAAAAGTTCGCCGTCGTTATCATCCACGATTAAACCCATCCGATTCAATGTTTCTCTTTCCCTCCTTCTCTCGATTGGGAGACAGATTATACGAGCAAGAAAGGGAAAGAGAGAGACAGAGCAGAACCCCCAAAATCGAGAGAGAGAGAGAGATCGATAAATTGATTGAAGAAGAAAAACAAAACAAAAGTTAAGAATTATTTATGTTTATATAATTAATGGATAATTATCAAGTGGGGTTTTAATTTAATCTTTAAAAGAAGATAAAAGATGTAGGAAGTTTTTTGTAGATTTGGAAACTAAATTAAACCTTAAAAAAATTAGATTGTTCTTTGTTGGATCCTCTGAGGTTTTAGGGGAATGTTTTTCTCCGTAGTCTCTTCAGATCTCACTTGTCACATTCTTCGTTTTTCATTGGTCCAAGTTGTTAACTGATTGGAAAATTCCTATGAATCTATTTGACTGTGAGTCAAGTTTTAAAATTTTCTATTAATTTATTTATTTCCATAACATCGAAGATTCGCTAAGCCCCACAAATCATTGTTCGTTAGTTAGGATTCAACTGCTTCTAGAAGTAAATTGCCTTAAGTTTATCTCCTTTGTTACTAACGGTTATATTAATATTAGTGGATTTTATATATTTTAAGTGCTTATATATATTTTTTGTTATAATATTTTTAATAACCATCTTAAATGCCATTAACAAATTTTATCATTGAGTAAAAACAAGATACAAAAAAGAGAAACGAATTCAAAAAAATAAATTTTAAAACTTAATTGAATAATATAATCTTTGTGTTTGATCTTATAATTCATTATACCTGCTAATAAAAATACTAAAATATCCATGTTAGTTTTTTTTAATTAGGTTACCCCATATAACATATACTAAAAGCATTAATTCACAAAATATATAATCATGACTTACCACTGTCTATACATATTCCAATAATGATTATATATACGCCACCATATCACACATTATACCATATATATCTATATATCAATTTTTCCATATGTATCAAAATATATATGTCTAGATTCAAAAACAAAACATAAAATATATTTAAATAGAACGACGAGTGATTTATAAAGTTGTATGAAGATGAGGATCAACATCTTGTTTTGTAGTAGCGACTGCTAGCAACTCCGGTGGTATGAGATTTGCCCATCCTTGGCCAGGACCTTCATCAGCGGTTAAACCGGTTTCCCAACCGATGTGTGATACATGTTTTACGTTTGTTGGAACTCCTATCTCCATTCCTGATGTCTCCGCTTCCTCACCCTCTTCTTCTTTGTAGGCTACAATATTTTTATGTTTATATCAATAAGTTGTATATATGTAATCTTAAGTGTTATTAATCAAAAACAAAATAAATATTTATCATGTGTTTGTAATTGTACATATTATTTTGTTTTGTTTTACATATTATGAATTTAGTTTCTCAATACAAACATAAATTAAAACTATTGAAACCTTACAAAAGAAAACCTTTAGAAAAACTCTATAAATCATATTATATTTGAAAAACATATTTAACCAATTTATAAAATTTTAAATAAGGACACATATACGACATAGATAAAATATAAGAACACATATACTCGGATGTATTTGGAGCACAAACTTGTGAAAGTGGTTCAAGCAAGTGTTGATTTTGACAATGTGTATCTTTTAATGCTAGTATTGCGTAAAGTACCGATAAATAACAAATATTAGATAATATTACCAAAGAGTTGAGAAATGGTCTTGAAGCTCTTAAAAAGCCGGTTAATACCGGTAGAAATCTCCGGTTTGGAAACAGCAAGGAACTTGAATACATTCTTCATGCTTTCTTCCTCGTGGTCACGAATCTCTTTTGAGAACACATCAAGAGATCACAGAGAATGCTATACATGAGATATCAATTCAGTGTATAACAATTCTATAGATATAGAGAGAGAGAGAACCTTGTGGAGAGTGATGATGATGATGAGGCTTAGAGAGAGGAGATAAAACGGCAACACTTGAGTCAGAGATACATCCGGCGGAGAAAGGAAGCACCACAAGCCTCTCCATTCTATCTCTCATTTTCTACCAAGCATTCCTTTTAAAATACTTATATTTATATATAAGAGTATGTGTGTATATATATTTATATACACGATAATACAATGAAATGACAACCCACCAAATGTTTAATGCAACTTGTTTTGTGTATTGTTTGAAATCTTTGTTAGAATAAAATTTGGTGGTCGTCGTGTTATGTGTTTTGATGACTTTGTTGTGAAGTTGCAATGATGTATACGTATGTATATGACGTTGCGGTTCGCTAGAAAAGATAGTGATAGCTTTAATTTGTTTGTTTTGTTTTTTAGGCTCAACTACTGTTTGGTAGACTGTTCTCTTTCTGACGTATAATTTGCACACTATATATATACACGATATTTTTTAAAACTATAATATGTCCATTTCTAAACTGTAATTTATATATAAGCATATAAGAATTGCGTTGTGACTATGAGAATGACTTAAGTTTCGTGGATTCTGGCTACAAATTTTGTACACTTAATCTGAAGAGTATACATGTGTGAATTGTAGCGACCAAAAGAATCTGATGTTGGATATCAATTGAAACATTTAAAATCTATATGAATTATGTTATTTACCATATCAAATCAAGATTTTCCAAATTTAGTTTATTTCATGTCTCGATTTATTTTACACAATTCTTTTTTTCTTAACGTTCTTCATCACAATAGGAAAATTTTACTTCTAATTATGTGTGTTCAAAAGAAATATATGGCATGGAGAGTGGCTTAATTTTAGATGGAGTCCATAATGAATACTCAAGACTATAATGTATGTATAATGATGGCTTGAATGATTGAAATTTATATTATTTTAGTTCTTACATCTGCTTGGAGTCAAAGCAATCTATTATTAATTTTTGAATATTTTATTTTGCAAAATACTATCATCAAATTCATATGATGCCAAAGAGCAAACGCCTTCTTTTCTATTTTATTCCGGCTCGGTTTTATTTTTTGTTTCCTATATATATTTTCGTCGCTTTTTCAACCATTTGATACCGTTATTTATCATGAATAAAAATACATATCGTTGAACCTTTATTTATATTTATCTAGTACAAGCGTACAACTGGCTATCACAATGATTGAAATTCTCAATTAGTTCACAATTTTTATTTTTTTTGTTAAAACCATTACAATAAGCAAATCTAGAAAAATATCCTTCAAACGTTCCTATATTCACTCATTCACATTTCACCTACTCCATAACATATCTCACCAGGTCGAGATTTTATAAACAATCATAAACTTTTACGAGTTTTATATTATTTTGTGGGATCGTTAATGAAAGCATAAAATCTCTAAAATTTATTTAGAAAATTCATCTTTTAAAAATAATTTGTATAGCTACTCATTAAAAAAATGTAACATTGATTTCTAAGGTAATAAATAAATTGATTGAAGCTTAAAATTAACAACATATTGAAAATAACACGGAAACAAATGGTTAGATAATATAGTGTGAAAATTTTCTACCTAACATATAGTATTCAAGATATATACATAATAATTTTTGTGTAAGTTTCATATTTCTCAAAAGAAATGCAGACATATGTATATTAGATTTATATGACAATTCAAAACGAAAAGTTGAAACATTTTTTCGTGTTGAAAGATGACTTTCTTGATCATAACTTTTGAGAAATTTTTTTTGAAAAGATTCAATCTTGATCAGAAGAAATGTGTTATTCTTCTTCCTCTGGTTCAATCCGATGCAAAGACGATCCACCACTTTCATCATCATCTGAATAAACACTTCGGTCTTCAGATTTTGAGCTATGAATGTGCTCAAGCCGAGTTTCTTGATTCTCCTCGTTTTCCTCATCATCATCATCAAGCCGATTTGGATGATTCTCATCCTCGTCTTCCTTATCATCTTCTTCATTATCATCATGAGAAAGACTGTTGATTCGCGTGCTTGTATTCCTCGGTGAATCATCATGATCACTATAGCTGTCATACCGCAAAGAAGTGCTTTCTTCGTTTGATTTACAGCTGCTTTTACTGCTTAGTCTCTCGTTATCTTCTTCCTCAGAACTATAACTGTAATTTATCTTCAAGCTCTGTGCAGTTGCATTTGTTTCATTAATAGACCTTTTTTTATCGCTTCCAGAGTTAGAGGAGGAGCTTCTAGAGCTGCTGTGTTTCTTTAACTGAGAATGTTTCTCTTCTTGACCATTTTTGGAATCAGAATCAGACCCATCATCTGAATCTATCGCATGTTCTTCCTCTACTTGCTTCTTCATACTTCTTCTTGATTCCTCTTTTTCTTTTTCCTTTTCTTCTTCTTCATCTTCTGAGTCTGATGAAGAACTAGATTTTTCGTCTTCCTCTTTCTGAGCTAGACACAAAGGAACCACAGAACAAGAACCATGCCTGCTTAAAGCAATCGACATACTCTTGTCCCTGAAGGATAAAATTGGAACCGCGTTTGGAATACCCTCTTCTGTAGACATCGAAAGAAAGCTAAGAGCAACCATTACATCGCTTATCAAAGGACGAGCCGTTGGTTCCTCTTGTAGACACATTGATGTTATTGCCACTGCTTGATTTAACCCTCTCTCTGAGAAGTTCTTCTTCAAGAGAGGATCTGCCATATCCGGATACCTTTTCGGTTCTCTAAATATAGGTTGTGCCTGCGCAAAACCCAAAAACATATCATCAAAAAGATCCCAACTTGATGATGATTCAAAGAGAAGGAATAGATGTGAGGTTTAATGAGTGTTACCCAAGCAACTAGATTTTGTTCATCATTAGGCTTAGTGGTGTCAACAGCTCTTCTACCAGTGATGAGTTCAAGCAACACAACTCCAAAGCTATAAACATCTGATTTGACAGTGAGATCATCCCCTCGAGTGTACTCAGGCGCGGAATAACCATAAGTGTCCATAACCCGGGAAGAAAGAAACAAGCTATCACCTGTCCCGGGCTCTAAATTATGCATACCAAAATCACAAAGCTTAGGATAAAACGCTTCATCTAACAAGATGTTAGAAGCTTTCAAATCTCGGTATATCACCGGTGGGTTCACTTTATCGTGCAAGTAATCCAATCCTTGCGCAGCACCAAACGCAATCTTCATCCTCGTTATCCAATCCATTGGCTTCTGGCTTGGCTTTTGTTCTGCACAATCAAATCCATTTTCATTTCTCTAAACAAAAGCCTAAAGTTCTCTCTTTTAAACACTTAAAACAAAGCTAAATGTTTTGAAAGCTCAATATACCATAAAGATGGTCTTGAAGGGAACCTCCAGAGACATATTCAAAGACTAAAAGCCGTTGATCTCCATCAGCGCAGTATCCTATAAGCTTAATAAGATTCGGATGTTCGAGTTTAGCCAATGACAAAACTTCAGCTTGAAACTCTTTGTTACCATGTAATCCATGCTTGTCTAGCTGCTTTACAGCTACCAACTACACTCACAAAGCAACAGAAGAACAACTTCAAAGAGAGTCGCAGAAAATGAACATGCGACAAATGTACTAATGATGAAAAGGTAGCCAAAGTTGTGAACTTTGGAGAGGATTTTGGGTTGGTAACAAACCTGGCCAGTAGATTGAAGAGTTCCTTTGTAAACTCTACCGGAGGTACCTTCTCCTAAAAGACATTCTTGCCGGAAATTCTTCGTCGCCGTAGCTAATTCCCGGAAATTGAATGTTTTTACCGGCGTTTGCTCTGTTTCTCTTTCTTCTATTCGTTTCGTCGTCGCCACTGAAACCAAACGAACGGTCGAATCATAATCAAAAAAATGGGTTTTTCAAATTCCACAGTCGTGGGATAAAAAAAGGTAACATCTTTTTAAAAAATCTGTAAATCGGAGAAGTCAAATAATTATAATTACCAGGTGGTTTGAATTCGTGTTCATCGTTTTCGTTAGTGTCGTTCGTACAAGGAGAGTTTTTGCTCTTATTTGAAGTAAAACATGGAAAACAATTCATCATATTCAATTTCGTGTTACAAATCTAAAAGCCTAAAACCAAAAAAAAAAAAAATTAAATTTGGAGGGGGATTAACAATGGCGGGGTCCTTCAAAAGATTGAAGGACCCACGTTAAAAGGCCAAAAATTATTTGGAGAGATTGAAAAGAAAAGAAACAGAGGTCAAACTGAAGCCAATCAGAATACATGAAGAACAATGTTGTTCTCCGATCAACCATGCGAGAAGAAGGGGGGAAAGTTTCGTTTTTTTTTCTTCTTCTTCTTTACTAATTCTATTTTTTTTTTTTTTTTGCTATTTTGTTCAACACCCTAAAGCACGGAGAACCATTCTTATTACAATTTTCTTAAATCTAATTTTAAATCTAGTTTTAGTGTTAGTTATCTTCCTACTGCATTTTTTAATATTTGAGTATTATTTTCTTAAAATTATGTAGGTTAATGGATCCCAAATGATTGTTTTTTCATCTCAAAAAATATTTATAATGTAAATAAAAAATATTATTGTGACAGCAAAACATATATTTTATTTCTTAATTGATAGAACAAAAAAATTATAATAAAACATTCGAACCTTTTTTTAGAAAATTTCTAACAAAACATATGATTTGCTAGATTTTAGATATGATACTGAAACAAGGAAGATTAACTTTTATACATTCTTATCCTACTTTTTACTTTTTACTTTTTACTTTTTACTTTTTACTTTTGTCAACAAACATTATTTATCCTACTATCGGAAAAAAAAAATTACTGTTACCTCACCATTCGATGCTCGACACGTGGCATAACCTTTAGCTAACCTTTCCACTTTCCCATCTCTTCCTTGTTTCATTTTTGTGTCGCCGTGCAATTTCTCCCCGACGCTGAAAAAACCTAGTGGCTAGAAAGTAAACGCCGAGTCCGAAACTCTGAAACGAACGTTATTCGGTCGCTGTAGACAGAAGCAAGCGAAGATCCTCCATAATTTTCCAATTTCTGGAAAAGGTGGTTTTAGCTTTGCTGTGTTGATTTCCCTTTTAATTCATTGTCTAAAATCTTTAAAATGTTATTGATTTGGAAATGGGTCTCGTTTAATCTCATAACGGATGATACTTTTGCTAATCGAGGTTATGATCCAAGCATGGAATTAGAGTTTTTTGTGTGCTTCGATAAAGTTTTACTCTGAAATTTTGCATCTTTGTGTTTTTCCTAGTAGGTACCAGGTGTGTCCTTGTGAGATTGATGATAAGTGTTTCTCATTGAGATCAAGAAGAAGAAGAAGAAGAAGAAGATACCCATTTCAAATGCAATGCCTAATGGCTGATGGAGCTTTAATCACTCTAGATTCCGACGATATTTTGTCAGCTGAACATACTTTAGCTGTCGGTAAAGAGTTTCCCGATGTAGAAACTTGTAGAAGAACTTTGAAAGATTTGGCTATAGCTCTGCATTTTGATCTCCGTATTGTGAAATCAGACCGTAGTCGATTCATAGCTAAATGCTCTAAAGAAGGTTGTCCGTGGCGTATCCATGCCGCTAAATGTCCTGGTGTTCAGACATTTTCCGTTAGGACGCTTAATGCTGAGCATACTTGTGAAGGTGTCCGTGATCTCCATCATCAGCAAGCATCAGTTGGTTGGGTTGCTAGGTCTGTAGAGGCACGGATTAGAGATAATCCGCAGTATAAACCAAAGGAGATATTGCAGGATATACGCGATGAGCATGGGGTTGCGGTTTCTTATATGCAGGCTTGGCGTGGGAAAGAGCGGAGTATGGCTGCGCTTCATGGGACTTATGAGGAAGGGTATCGGTTTCTTCCTGCGTATTGTGAGCAGATTAAGCTAGTCAATCCTGGGAGTTTTGCATCTGTTTCTGCTTCAGGACCGGAGAATTGTTTCCAGCGGATGTTTATCGCGTATCGAGCATGTATCTCCGGGTTTTTCAGTGCTTGTAGGCCTCTTCTTGAATTGGATAGAGCACACCTAAAAGGCAAGTATTTGGGTGCGATCCTCTGCGCCGCAGCTGTTGATGCAGATGAAGGTTTGTTTCCGTTGGCTATCGCAATTGTGGATAACGAAAGCGATGAAAACTGGTCGTGGTTTCTCTCAGAGCTGAGGAAGCTTCTTGGGATGAATACTGATAGCATACCGAGGCTCACGATACTCTCAGAGAGACAGAGCGGAATCGTGGAAGCCGTGGAAACTCATTTCCCGACTGCTTTCCACGGGTTTTGTCTCCGTTACGTGAGCGAAAACTTTCGGGATACTTTCAAGAACACGAAGCTGGTTAACATCTTCTGGAACGCTGTTTACGCACTCACAGCTGCAGAGTTCGAGACGAAGATAACCGAAATGGTTGAGGTATCGCAAGATGTGGTTTCGTGGTTAGAACTCTTCCCTCCTCATCTCTGGGCTGTAGCGTATTTCCAAGGCGTGCGGCATGGACATTTTGGTTTAGGGATCACAGAGGTATTATATAATTGGGCTCTCGAATGCCATGAACTCCCAATCATACAGATGATGGAACACATCCGACATCAGATATCGTCTTGGTTCGATGACCGCCGTGACTTGAGCATGAGATGGAACTCAATACTCGTGCCATCTGCAGAGAGACGGATAACAGAAGCAATTTCGGACGCCCGGTGTTACCAAGTGCTGCGAGCAAACGAGGTTGAGTTCGAGATTGTCTCGACGGAGAGAACCAACATCGTAGATATAAGGACACGGGTTTGCTCGTGCCGTCGCTGGCAGCTTTACGGATTGCCGTGCGCTCACGCGGCTGCAGCCCTGATCTTGTGCGGTCGGAACGTGCATCTGTTTGCGGAACCGTGTTTCACAGTGTCGAGTTATCAGCAGACGTATTCGCTGATGATTGGGGAGGTTCCGGATAGAAGCTTGTGGAAGGACGAAGGAGACGAGGTTGGAGGAGGGCGGAGCTTGTGGATACGACCGCCGAAAACGAGGAGACCACCGGGTAGACCGAAGAAGAAAGTGGTTAGAGTTGAGAATTTGAAGAGACCGAAGAGGATTGTGCAATGTGGAAGGTGTCATTTGCTTGGACATTCTCAGAAGAAATGCACACAGCCCATTTGATGCGCCTTTCACTACTTTGTTCCTTTTTTACGTTCCTTCTTCTTCTTTCTTGTTTTGATGTAACTTGTAATAATGTTTTAAGTTGTAGACTGCTTTTGTTTTGTAGACTGCTTTTGTTTTGTAGACAGACACTTGTCAAAAATAGGTGATGGGCGCTTAACCAGTTTATGAGTCAATTGATCCGGTTCTTGATTCAGTTTCTAATTTAGGTTTTTTGGCTTATTATATTGAAATCAAATTTTGATTGGTTAAGATTTGGTATGATTTAAGGTTGGCTCCAGGGTCTAGTAGTTTTCTATTTTGGATATGGAATGAGAAATCGATCAAACCGATGAAGTTCATTGCAACAACCAAAACTCTGTTCGGTTTGATGATGCATTTTCACTTTCGGCTATCAAAACCTGGTATATTTTGGATTGAATTAGACCTAATGATTTGGTTTAGTATCAGGTCTTCTTCTGATACGCTGATTTAAACCAAATTGAAACCTAATAAAACTTATCCCAATTCAGACCGGATCCGTTAGCTTCGGTTTGGGTTGGTTCCGGTTGATTAGAATCGAGTCTTTGGACACTTTTAAGGCACGATCAAACAGGAAATTGCGGGACGCAGCAGCAAATGCGGGAAACGTTTTTGGACCAATTCTACAGTAACGTGATAAAATATAATGCATTCCCACGATTTGTGTTTACCCCTCTGAAAGAAAAGAAATAACCTCGGATCTGCTGCATTCTCTCCATAGCTTGAATCAGGTCAATCTCCACCTTTTTTTCGTCTCGTAGATTTATGATAACTTGTGGGTATTGCTTTGTTTGATCTGCTACTTCGTTTTTTTCTTTCTGGGTATCGTTCGTTTACTTCAATCTCTCCGTCTTTTGAAAAAAATTGATTCTTTTTGATAACAGGATCTTACTAGATTTAATCGGTTTATAACTATAGTGTTCCGGTTGTTGATCTCAATTATTTTGACACTACTATTCATGCGATCCTGAGTTGACTGAGAAGTAGATCTTGATTAGGTCTGAGGTTATGGGGATCGTATGTTTCGATTAGATTCTGTTTCACTAATGATGAGTGATATACTGATGTGATTAGGAAGCTGGTTTTTTCCCTTAAATTGTTCGATATTTGATTCTAATTCTGTAAATATTGCTTCACATTGATGCTGTTTGGTGGATTTCTGACAAAGTTCAAGTTTTGATGTATCCGCAGAACTTCGCTACTTAAAGCCTTGGAACTTCGCTACTTAAAGCCTAAAGTTATCCCATACTGCTTAGAAGATTGTTGAAAATCAAAGATGTCTTCGGCCGAGATAAACAAGAATGAAGTCGACATTGTCATCGGGGCTCTTAATGCTGACCTAACGCCGTTCTTGACCAGCTGGAGGCCCTTCTTCTCTGGATTCCATCTGATTGTTGTCAAAGATCCTGAGCTCAAGGAAGAACTCAACATACCAGAAGGCTTTGATGTAGATGTCTACTCAAAGACTGACATGGACAAAATTGTGGGTGCATCCAATTCCACGATGTTCTCGGGCTATTCTTGCAGATATTTTGGTTATCTCATATCTAAAAAGAAGTACATTGTCTCAATCGATGATGATTGTGTCCCGGCTAAAGATCTCAAGGGGTTCCTAGTGGATGCTGTTTCTCAGCATGTGACCAACCTCGAAAATCCAGCCACACCTCTTTTCTTCAATACACTTTACGATCCTTATTGCGAAGGAGCGGATTTTGTCCGTGGATACCCTTTCAGCCTCAGAAGTGGTGCTCCTTGTGCTGCATCATGTGGGCTTTGGCTTAATCTAGCTGATCTTGATGCTCCGACTCAAGCTCTCAAGACAGAGCAAAGGAACACTTCATATGTTGATGCGGTTATGACTGTCCCGGCCAAGGCTATGCTACCCATAAGTGGAATCAACATCGCTTTTAACCGTGAGTTGGTGGGTCCAGCTTTTGTGCCTGCGCTTAGATTGGCAGGAGAAGGGAAAGTGAGATGGGAAACACTTGAAGATGTTTGGGGTGGGATGTGTTTGAAACATATCTCTGATCATTTGGGCTATGGTGTGAAAACCGGATTACCTTATGTGTGGAGAAATGAAAGAGGAGATGCGGTGGAGAGTTTGAGGAAGAAATGGGAAGGAATGAAGCTGATGGAGAAAAGTGTTACCTTTTTTGAGTCATTGAAATTGCCCGAGACTGCGCTTAAAGTTGAAGATTGTGTGCTTGAGCTTGCCAAAGCTGTGAAAGAGCAATTGGGTTCAGATGATCCTGCCTTCACTCAAGCTGCTGATGCTATAGTTAAGTGGATCCAGCTCTGGAATTCCGTTAATTCGAGCAGTTAAATATGAACCGATGAATCTAACTCTCGAGGTTAGATTCTTTTATCACTTTAGGTTCCTTCATCACTTCTAAGAACTTATCATGCCTCAGGGATTTACCAAAGTCGTTTGCTTTTTTTTAGTATCATCATGTTTATTTTCTCTGTTTTAATCTAATTATAAGCATGTTTTTTGAAGCTTTTAATAATGCAAACTTGCCTGATGTGGTTCTCGACTCTGATGATGATAATATCTATTGCTTAGCTTTTTCATATCAATCTTGTAGAATAAATTTGCTACTACTAGCAACTTGGTATATTCACAAAGATACAACATGCATTAGCCATTCCTCTTGTTCTATAAATGTGGAAATAGTCATTCCTCTTGTTCTATAAATGTGCAAGTTACAAAGAGAATACAAACATTACATGTCAGGGAACCTAATTGCTCTAGGGGTCATTTTCCGTGGTTGAAGATGATGATGAGGCTTTGGGTGCCAAAGCATTAAGCAAAGACTGAGTGTCTATAAGTTTTTCCCTAAGTAATACATTATAGTCATAGAGAATTTGAAATTTCTTCTTGATGTCGACTGCGTCCACTTCTAAACCAGAAGACCCTTCACTGAACTCTGCAATAGTTACAGTGCCAGTCCGAGGTTTCAGGTTTGAGAACATATTACTAATATAAAACCAAGATTTTGATAGAAACATCTAATTGTCACTTTTACTTCTAAAACAGCTACTGCTACTGAATCAAGACAATAGGAACAATGTGGATATTAACTGTTAAGTTATCAACAATGGTATAAATGTAAGCCATATCCATTGGAGGAGGTGGAGGGATTATATCGTCTTCTTCACTACGAGAAAGTGGATGGCCTGGAGAGGAGCGGCTTATATTCTTCTTATTTGATAAATTATCTCCATGAGCCAGAGAAGAAGCTGAATCGAAAGAGTTCATTTCTAGGCTTGCAGGTTGTGGAATTACATTCTGGATAAAAATAGGCAATTAAGAACTCAAAAGGTCAAAAGAAAGGGGAATCCACCAACAAATAGTCAGTTACCTTCTCAATACTTAAGCTAGGTTTCTTGTTCGACATGATAGAATGCTCTTTCTTTGTTATTGATGATCCACGTTCTGAATTAGAGCTATTAGGAGATGTTGAAGATCCGGTTAAACCACAGATTGCTGATACATTTCTTGTTTTGACGGCATCATCGAGCAATTTGCTGCAATCCCATGTGTATGCAACATATCTTCTCAGCTAAATGAGGAGTATTCTATGAGAAACTTATAATAAGAAAAGAGAACATTGCAAGACGAAAAAACAAAGAGATGAAAGGGGAGAACAATTACTTTATCCCAGTGATCTAGAGCTTTACGACGAATCCGTATCTTCCTGAAAACGGTATCTTCATTTCGCAGCTTCTTGATCCTGTACTCACACTATTCAAAGGGCCGAGTTACCACCATCCAGGATATCCTCAAAAAGGACTAGAAAATTTTCAAATACTATAGTACACACTTGCTAATTTCATGCTTAATGCTCTTTCTTATATTCATAGAAGTTAATACCGATATATCGAAAAGTCTCCTTCAACAGGAGAGAAAAAAGCACGGGGAACGGGTAAAAATTAAGTAATGAAGACGGTAAGGCTTCAAACCTGGACTAGTAGGTAGAAAAATATGCCAATACTGATGCAATACAAACCACCAAGATCGGCGAGGAAGCTAACTGTAATACAGCATACAAAAAAAAAAAGACACTTTAGTTATAACTGTCGCTGCTCTGGTATTCTCTAATTGCATATACTAAATCAAGAAACTGAGATGACGCACATGCCTGCATTACGCGGTTCAATTATACACAGAGGGTTCCCCACCTCCAAGTTGATCAGAAATAACTACAACTACTTAAGGGATTCACAAGAAGTGATAGGAAAAAGTAAATGGAGTAACATTACTTACCAGGACCGAGTATATTTTCATGGTCGATCTCAACAATATAAGCAGACAAATAGTTGATGAACAATGTGGTGTTGAGTATGCCATCTGTTGACCTCCCCATTGATGTCTGAAGCTGAGCAGTTTCTCGGTAAACCGAGCCAGGGATAAACTCGTGAAACAGAGGTTGGATCAGCTTTAGATCATGCAAATGATGGTAAATCCGAGGAAACAGATTAAACTTCAATATGTTCCCTTCGGTTCCACGGAAAGTAACAGGCCTTTCATCAAGGATACTTCCGTTTCTCAGAGTGCCACTAACAAAACTTATATGCTTCTTGTCAGCTCCATTCTTAGACGTGAAGTTAAACTGAAATCCAACAGCAGCGGCAGGCGAATCAGGAAGATCAACGAAATGCCACGAGATATAGATGTAATCGCTGTTAAGACGACATTTGTTACATTTGAAATTCACAGTTGGCCCTGAAGTTGTATTCCTACAAGAATAGCTTCCAAGACTGGAAAGAGAAGCAACTTTGAACTCACTGAATCCAGGATTACCAGTAACCACATTCCCAATACCGCGTAAATTGGAACAACTCATATCAGAAACAGCAATGATGTTAAACTCCAAATCGTTTTCGAATGAGATTAAATCAGGAGAACCAGTAGCTCTCACATTGTGAACTTCAATGGTTCTTTTGGTTAAGATTTGGTAAAGCAGCCTGTGAAGAAACTGAAAAGCAAGTCAGTTTTCTAAGCTTTAACAAGAATCAATTCTCAAAATTTCCTACTCACGCAGCGAATAATCCAATGAATACGATCCAGCTCGCAACAGATAATGTTCCGCCTAGCTCCGTTTTGCGTTTCTTGACAATTTGTTGATCATCCTGCAAGATTCAAATTGATGCACTAAACGAACCAATTCATGAAAAACAAAGCAATGAATCAAAGGCAAAAGGAATAGTAGAGAAGCAACTAACGAGCCAATGTCTAGTGGAGAAGAAGACATCAAGTCGAGTAATCCACCAACGGATATTAAACCAGACATTACGACCATCGCCGAGCTTGGTGAATCTCAGGAAGAAGCAAAAGAGTAACCAAGAGAGAAGCATCAAGAGCGTTGCTTCGAGGAACACAGCTTGAGATTGCGTGAACTTCCGGATCCTATCGAAGGCGAATAACGTCTCGGCGAACGATACTACGTTGCAGGTGACATCTTTGTCAGTCGAGATCGTCGAAGGCCAACCGAAGATCGCGCCTGGCGTTGAATGTAATGGAATTTCTCGGGCACGCCATCACAGTGCTTTCGAATCGAAGAAACGGAGATGAAGACGCAGCGAGAGAGGAGAATAACAAAGGGGCAAGAAAGAAATTTCACTTTAATTTATTCTGTTATATTCTTGTCCAGCATCAAATAACCAACCTGACCACGAAGAAAACCAACCTGTAAGACTTCGTCAAAGTCAAAGAACACCAACAAAATTGAAAACCGGCGGGTTTGGGTTATCACGTTCGGTTTACCCATCAAAATTTCCCGCCAGACCAAATTAACTGCCAAAACCAAAGAGTTTTCTGATGTAACTGTAATCAGATTTCAAAATATGTTCTCATAAGAACCCGATTTGGTTTTGTGTGTGGTCAAATTGAATTAGAATACAGTTTTTGTCTTTCTTTGGGATACTCTAATTACATTTTCTAAAAAGGGTAAATGTATATTAAGTTTACTAAACTTAATGAATAAACTCATTGCAGGTAACATAAGACTTGTATTCAGATCAAAGAGTGTTGATGCGGCTCATACTTTTGTGGTCTTTATGCAGGAATTAATTAATCATTCTCCATGCTTAAAAACTTCTTATATCTTCTTCTCTTCTCTGGAAAACGAATGTTCCCAGGAATTTTGTTTTTTAAAAACGATGTGACGCAGAGGAGTACAAGTAGGTGCTGTAGCATATATTGAGTGAGGAAGCACCAAGGAGCAGATTATTTGTGAGCCACAAATAGATCTTTTCTCAAAAAAAAAAAGAACAGAGAAGTGAAGTCGTTTCAAAACAGAGGATTTATTCTAGCTGCACTTGGAGCTTCCTCTTTTCCTAAGTCTAAAGAACAAATGCCTCTAAGAAAACTGTTTAGTGTCTGTGTGTTTTTTTAGACGAAAGATTAGTGTGTGGATATTCATAATTATATTGAAAATTTCTTGTAATATTGATATGATTGTAGTATGGTGTCCCTTCTAATTCTATTATTCACTTTATACTTCAATCTTAAATGATTGATAGTGAGCCATATTATACTCTGCTTATATGAATCAGAAACTTAGTTAGAGAAAAACATCATGACGTCAAATCTCCAAAAAATTAAGATGAATTTGGAATAAACTTTCAATATCAAGCTAGCTATGTCGACGTAATTGAAGAAGAATAAAGAAATATATGGACGATGAATGAATGAAAAGAAAGTCTTTTCCGATATTAACAAAACTGTACTATCAACACATCCAAAGAAATATTGAAAGCATATTATACATCGTACTCATCAAGTGATACATAGAACTTATTCTAATAGCATTATTATTACTATATATATATATATGTGTGTGTGTGTGATCCATCAATTTCACCACTGAAGAAGCATCCTCCACGTGATCTCCCATATTTTTGATCCACCAATTTTAATTCTTGTTCCATCATTCAAAATCCATATCTTTGTTTTTGTCCGACACTACATATCTAGACACACGTATAATGTTTGTTTATATATATATATATATATATATATTTGTTTGTTCCAAACCCTTGGTAAAGATGGGCATTTTTGTTCTCATTCCAAAACCATGCATGAAATGTTATTATCAAATCAAATATAAGTATATGCTTTCCAGATCATTATATGCATCTGCAGATTCTCTTGTAATTAAGTTAAATTAATTTTATCATCATGAATCTATGTAATAGAAAAGACTTTGTCGTGACTCGTGATGAATGCGGTTCTTTGAAACAAATATATGTCAGAAATTAAGAAGTGCTAATATGTTGATGTTGCGACTAGTAAAATGTGTGGTTGTGATTCACAACTTCTGATTGTATTAGAGTTTGGAACACAAACAAATCATGGTTCAGCCACATATGATTTTTTAGGACAATATAAAATCACGTTAACCCTTTAAAAATAAAGTTATGTGTAGACAAAATTAAAATGATTAAGAGTACTTGCTTTTACTCGTATTTTAAAATCTATTTTATTATATATATTTCAAAATTAATTTGAAAATATAGATATGGATATTTTTCACTTCAAAAACCATGAAATATTTTTTAAAACCATGAAATGTTATTGTCAAACAAATTAAAAAAAGATATTACATATATAAAAATCTCAGATCATTACTAATGGTAAGTAAGTGAAATCCATTGTGAACAAATCTCATTTTGTCGGTTATGAAATTGATTGCTGTCGCCAGGTGCGTAGGGCACAGATACTCAATTCTGCATTTGTATCTTAACTATTCCATGCACTTTTACTTACATTGCATGCAATAGCATATTCTTATTCTGCTCAATTTATGATAGTGGTTTATTAATTTAACTATTATATGGGTTCATCTAGTTTATATATTCTATGAAGTAAGTACTAGTTGGCAATGCTCATATGTGGTTGAGCTTATGACACGTCTACTTGCGATTGATTAGATTAATGAGATCATTACCGTTGTTACTAATCGCCATTTAAAAGCTACCTATTAAATACTACATTTTTATTAGTAATCATCAAGATAAAATGTTACCGATCGAACGCATTGGTGTATATGCTTTATGCTGATACTTAACTTATGGTTTATGGTTATGCGAACTTTTAGCCATTTGATAAAGTATGCAACTTCAATTTTTTTTTTTTATTTGATCAAACCACTTCTTTATATTCGTTGTTGATTAACTGAAAATGTTGTCATGACATCTGCAATAGTGCAATTAACCAATATGCATGGTACAACAATGCTGACAAAAAAAATGAATAAAATTCTTATTACAGTTTTACGAGCAAAATATTAATCCACTTATACATTATTACTTCAGTTTACATAAACTAACACAAATTTCTAAAAGTGAATCTTAAAATCCTTAAATCGAGTAGTTTTGATCTGAAGGTTTGCCATTCATTTGGGAGCGAAGCCATACGTCTCTCTCTCTTGAATCTATAATAAAATGAAAGCAAAGACGAGCATGCTTTTAAGCATACATTGTATCGTCCATATTAAGCTGACGATCTACAATTGGAGCGTATAGATTTTCTAATGAATTCCATAAAATTTCAACAAATCAATTATCCCCTTTCGCTAAACGCACTATCAGCCGTCTAATAACCGTCAAATTCCATAACAACGATCAACTCGACTCGACAGGTGAAAATTGAGAATATATATATGTGTATATATACATATATAGTCAGATATAGAAAGAAATGTTTACGTCATACACAAATATTGCACTCAATGCACAGAGGAAACAACTGGAATAGAATCATATGCCACGGCACGGTCTGGTCAATTATATCATGATAATTATAACTCTCTTTTTCTCAATGAAACTAATGGCTAACATATGAGACGTTAATTTTAATTTTAATTTTATTTATTTAAATATAGATACTCAAAATTAAATGCTTGAAACTAATTTATAGGAACTTATGATACATGACTTATAAATACTTGTAACCATCATTAAAAACAAATATTATTGTTATACCAAAAAATTTGCTTTTTGTTTGAATATTACTCATGGATATATGTCTCATATATTTCTATCTCTCTGTTTCCTCCATAAAAAAAAACGTAAAATGTATCTATAAATATGAACATGTTGGCTCATCTGTCTGAACACATTTACTATCAACAAAAAAGCTTAACGAGCTTCATTTTCTTTCCTTTCGTTTGCACTAAATATTGCCAACTCCTTCTAATTAAGTCCAAAAACCTAACTTTATAGTATAACTATTAAATTCATTGGTTAAACCTAAGTCCTTCTTTCGTCGCCTACTACGCAGCTCTGGAGTTTATTCATTGATTAAAAAATAAATTCGATTATATGTCAATGTCTCTCTCTTACCTTAATTTGGTCATCTTCTTCTTTTTGGCAATCTCTTTTATACTTTTAGAGATATATTTATATATGTTTTTTTCCCTTAAATGAGAGTTTGAAGTGTAATCGAGATATGTAAAACCATAAATCGGAAAGAGATAACCAATCAATCGGAATGAGAGTTTGAAGTGTATTCTACTACTAGAAGAAATAATACCTCATTATTAACAGAAATATGGAAATTAGGGTCCTAGAAATTATAACAGGAAGAAATAATGAGATTTTCTTTAGTTAACTCACATAAACAAAATACGGTCTATTCTTATTCTTATTAAAAATTAAATGGGCCTTAAAAGAAGCCTTACAAACCCAAATGATAAAAACCATAATGAAAAAAAAAAGAACTAAGCCACTCGTATGTGTAGCGCGTTGAATACACGTATTTGATTTCGATCTAGTTCCGGTTATTGGGGGTCTCAGGACACGTCGGTGCTACACATGGCCGATTTCATCTAAACAGGTGTTCCCTGTTTTGTCCGCCATTATCTGTTAAAATCCCAAGTTTTTTCCTTTACTCCTCCAATATCCTAAATGTGATCGAAAACAACTCGTTGGTAGTTTCTAATTTCCAAGAAGGAATGGCGCAAGATCATGACGAGACGGAGAAGAAAATCTACGCCGACGTTGTTGGTGGCGATGATGTCGGAGAAATCCTCAACGGAGGGACGATGAATGGTCATTTAAAACCGGACTATAAGAAGGAAGAGGACGACGATTCGAAGAGTCTCTACTCCTTGCTTTGCCTCACGATCGGTTCGATTCTGTTTCCGGATTCGAAAACCAGTGATACATCGTCTTCTTTGCTTCAACGAATAAGAAATTCCGTCGCTGAATATGGCCCAAAGCTTCGAGAAGCTTCTAAAAGAACCGGACATGAGATTCTTCTCTGGACTCGTCGAGGCAGCCCACTTCGTGCACTTCTTGTCATCACTGTTAGTTGATTTTGATTTTGAAATTGATTTGATTTTGAACCTAATTAGAGAAGATTTTCGATTTCAATTGTTATCATTTTTGTGCCCTAAATAGTGTTTGGTTCTGTAACTCTGTACCATTGATGATAACAATTGTTAGAGAAGTTACAGATTTCAATCTGTAAAGTTTGGAACTTTATTGAACCCATTTGAGTCAAAGTTCTTGTTTGTTGTTGCAGATTGGAACAATAGTTCTGCTTACAACAATGGCTTTGGTTGTCTTCACACTCTTCTTTGTAGCTGCAACAGTCAATGCAATCATAGTTTCTCTTTTGATTTCACTTGCTGTTGCTGGTGGCTTCTTGGCTCTCTTCTTTCTCTGCTTGACTGGTATTTACATCGGAGCTTTATCTGTTGCTGCATTCTTCATCTCTACCGCTACAATTTCAGCCGTCGTTTGCGTCCTAATAACTTCAGGTTATAATACTCTGTTCTGATTCTGTTTTGGAATCTTGTTTTGAAAATTCTAAGTTGCTTCCTTTATGTATTGAAGAATGAAACGAATTTGGTATGGTTCAGGTTGGACTGGGTTTTTCTATGTTGTGTGGTTTGGAACAAGAGGAAGCTTACGCTTGGCGAAGCAATCGGTTTCAGTGGTGGGATCAGCTATTTCAGGTAACAGTTTCAGTCGTCATCAACACCAAGACCGGGAGGTAAACATGGAATCATCCAACTGAAAACTCGTCTGTCTCTTCCGAGTTTGTAAATAAACCCCAAGTTTTGGTCAAGTTTGTTGTTAATGCAATGTCATCTACTAAGCCTTTTGTGAAGAATCAGAGAACGAGAAGAATCTTTTAAAACCCATCTTGAACCTTTTGTGATCAATTACTACGTTGCCGAGTTTGGATCTGTGTATGCATACATTTGTGTTTTATATACTTAAGAATGATAAGTATACATCATGAAATCTCAACTCAGATCTCTTCTCTACATTCAATTGGCAAAAACCCTATTTAGAAACCCTCTAACCCACCAAGAGGGTTTTCAAAAAAATCCAAACTTCACCAGATTTTGATGATCTTCCAATTATGTAACTTATGATCTTCCAGATCAACCTCAGAAAACTAAGAACCCGATTAAAAAAAAAAAACCTCAATACATTGATCATCCACATTATAATCATATCATCAATGGAAACTTGAGAAGAAGAACCTTCAAATTTTCTTCCTTCCTTTTTGTAGTGATTATCTCCCTGCAAAAAATCGACACTCTTGAGTAGATTGGCTCTCTACGTGTTCTTCTTCTTTTACGCTGAGAATTTAACAGTCACAACCACATAACTGCATACATATTTTGAGTATATATATATAGCTGAGAAAGAGGAACCAATAATATATATCTTCAAACCCAAATCGATCAAGAAAGTCAAGTCATTTCTCATGCCAATCCGGTCTGCCTAATGTGAACTCCAAACTTGGATTGTTACAACTAAGATCTCCACACCTCTTTGTTTGATCGTTCGGCCTTTGCTCCTGCCAGTTAACTTTAATTAGATTAAATATAAAAAAGCTGATTAAAAAAAACAATATCTATCTGTATATGGTTAGACGGGAATTATTAGAACCTGATTCTGAAGGCTGGATCTTTGATGGTGAGAGATCATTGATGTTGATGAAGTTCTGATCATCGTATCTATGTCGCTTGCGGAGTTATTATTACTTAATGGCCATGTCTCTCTATTATATGAGGTAAGAAAAGGAAAAAGAAAACAAATTAAGATGAAAATTGATCACTTTAATTGGTTCCCTTAAATCGAACGAAAACAAATGGATAAATATCATCCAAGAAACTAATTTTGTTAGGTGAAAATAGATATATGGGATAAACCAAAGAATTGTTATGTGAACTTGGTCGGAAGTAGGAACAATTAGGTGAGAACCCTAAACCCTATATTTCGTCAATCTTAATCAAAAAATAAATTTCGTCAATCTTAATCAGAAAATAAATTTCGTCAGCCTCACTTAATGTTTATATATATATATATATATACATATCGTGTGTAACTGTGTGTGATACCTGTGTGTATATATAATAAAGATTATAATACGTAAACGTACCGTGAAGAGTTACTCCAACGAGGTTGTGTAGAAGAAACGTCAATTTCTTGATGAAGAGAAGTATCATCAGATTGTGCCCTTTGATCTGTCGATGATTGATGATGAACTTCGTTTCCACTTATGCCCATTTCTTCTTCTCCTGACCCATCTGAAATTTTATTTTAACTTTTTATTAAGTTTCGTCTCAAATCTTTTTACCCTTGGAGGGGATCTTGTTTAAAATAAAACAATTATTGTAAGCTTTTGGTAAAAGAAAATGCAGTGAAGAAATTACTTTTCTCTAGATGTTTTTCAGCCATTTCTCTTGACTATATATATATATATATTTCCGCAACAAATAATTTTAAAGCGCGGAAATTGTGCTATATAATAATAGTTTACAACAAATGAATGTTTTTCTCTTTAATGCAAAGACCATATGAATATAACGAAGTGCTATTTCTTTTATTTGTAATCCATGAACCTTGATTTGGATATGATTTCCGGGTTTATAATAAAACAAATTCGTTTTCTTAGAGAATATCAGTATTAACCTTGACCACTGAACTTTAGGGTTTCAATCAAAGGAAAGGTAAAGCCTCGAGCTTGACCAATATCTTAGGGTTTGTTTTTTTATTATTTTGGGAAGGGAATAGTAGAAATAGAGAAACTAAATAGTATTAATAATAGAAATAGTTTTACGTTAAAATATTTCTACATATATCCAAATATCTAGTCACAGATTAAAATTATGATTGAAAATTATTTTATTATAATCAATAAATGTATTATACTGATTATATTGGACCTCCATTTCTGGTTAAATTTCGGTGGCGAATCCTAAGCTTTTATTGCATATCTTTCTTAATTATTATAAACCATGCCAGTGTCATCTCTTTAACATATATAAAGCTGAAAAAAAGTTATACTAAAGAAATGTGAATATGCATAACATTATATACATATGTGTGTGTGTAAAGTCAGGTCGAATTTTTCGGAAAGATGCGTACCTGAGGAAGCAGCAGGCTTGTTAGTGGTCTTAACAGTTCGATACATCTGCAAAAAGATAAAGGCATGAGAGCTCTAAAACTAAAGAATAAACCATAAATATAAGGAATTAAGGGTACAAGAAAACCAAAATAAAACGGACAAAATATCCTGATAAACTAAATAGACTATTTTGAATATATGATGCACTTGACAAAACTGGAGACATATATGCAGGCACATACGAACTTTATAATTAAATAAATAATATATATACGTACATAAGTGTGGTTTTTTGGGTTAATTTGTCTTGGCACTAGTGTTATATATTTAATAATTTTAAGACCACGAGGTTGATGTCTGAAAGAAGGTTGAGTAATTGAAAGATTGTATTATTATCATTGAGTAATGATGAGTACTTTTGTCCCCTCTTGCTAATTTATTTTAAAATAAAAATTAATCAAAATAACTTCTATCATCTCAGATTCTCAGTTGTTTAATGATTTCTGAAAGGTTCCAGTCTCTTAAATCTATAACTACTCTCTTTTCTCTCTTTAAATCCATTAAACTGCTTCAATTTTCTTGGCAACTGTGCCATCTCTTGAGAAAAAATGACTAAACTTATAGCAAAGACAAAACAAGAAAAAAAAGGTAAGACATTAGAATTGGATCACTATTCATTGCTCGCAAAGGAGGAGAAAGAGACGATGGTGATGAAAACTATGAAATATCCCTAATTAGAAAAGTTTGATTGGTAAAGAACTAATTTGACAAGACTATCAGAGTGGAAAGGAACCAATAAGAAGATGAGAGAAAAAAAGTAAAATTAACATTTAAAGATTGATTATTTGATGTGTATAATATAAACACAAAACACATATGTTTGGGTTTAATTTAATTTGAAGTAGAGTGTAGATTTTACCTGCAAATGGCTTTTCACGTGAGCTAAAGTTAAGTCTTTTACATCCATGAGCTCAAGAACCGACTTTGGAGTTGCTCCTAGAATCACAACGACAACAATAAGAAGAAAATTTTCAAAACTTTGAGAAGAAACTGAAGAAAAAGGGAAGGATCTTTAGAATGCGATTTCAATATAAATGTGTACTTTCATGGCCGCCTAGAAGCTCAACAGCGTGAACAAACCGCGCGTGGAGGCTACTCGTCCAACGCATCCTCGGAGCTCTCATGCTCCGCTTTGTCGGCATCTTAGGCAAGAATCTTGATCTAATCATCCCATGATGATGATGAGGAGAAGAAGAATCTGAAGATCCAACGACTCCATAGTGATTGTGATGATGATGATGATGATGATGATGTAACGGAACACCTTTAGGCCTCGGGGAAGATTGTAACGATCGGTAAGCGTTATTATAGCCAGAAGATGAGTTCAAGATTGAGATTTGATCCAAGTCTCCTCCTCCAAGAGAAGGCAAAGAAGAAGATTGAGAAGTTTGCTGATGGAAAGGGAATGAACGGTTGTGATAGACTGGGATGCCTCTAATGGGACGGTGGAGATTAGTAATCTCGGATTCATCGACCCTTTGATGGTTGATGATGGGGTTGTTGTATTGCTGATGATGAGGAAGATTTAGGTTTCTTCGATCAGGACAATGAAAGATTCTTGTGGTTGGGTGATTATGATGAGATAAAGAGAGTTCGAAGTTTGATGATCTGTTGTTTTCAGGTTGGGATGATCTTCTATAAGGTTCTTTGGAAGATTCATTGTGATGATGATGATGATGATGAATATCTGGGAGACTGATGTTGAGAGATAGATCAGGGAGATTACTAGTTGTGTTTGATTTGGGTTTCTCTAGAAAAATTCCTTCCATTGACATAATTAAACAACCTTAAAGAAACCACCCTCCTGCTATAGTTGATGATGGTGATGGTGATGATGGGTGATGACTTTTCTTTTGTTTTTTCTCTCGAGGGTTTGCTTCGGAATTTAAAATGAATTTCTCTAAGGAAAAGAAGAAGAAGAGAGATTCTTTTGGTAAAGAAGTCAAAAGGGTGTCTGAAAGATTTGATTTTTTCTATCTTTCTCTCTCTCTACATCTGAAAAAGAAAAGAGAAAGTAAGAGGGTTGAAGTTAAAGAAGAGGTTAGAAGAAGAAGTAGAAGAGAGAGAAGTTAAAGTAATGATCTGATTGAAGAAACAAACATGCTCAAAGCAACAGGCAAGGGAGAGAGAGAAAGAAAGAAAAGAAAAAGAAGAAGAGAAAAAGGAATAAAACTAAATCCAGGAAAATTAAAAGAGGTAAGAGGGAGTATGTACATTGTATGTATGTGTGTACGTATTAGATGTCGTTCCTCGAGATTATATCTTGGAAAACGATAGTTGAGAAATGGCAAATTTGTAATTTGATTTATTCCAAATATTGTAAGCTATTTTTTTAAGATGATGATATTTTTAATTTGTCTCTTTTCACCTTTGGCTCTCAGTATGAAGTAACCTCACATAAATAAATATTCAACAAAAACTATATATATTGATTGTCTTACAAGTAGACTAATGGAAATTTATGTAAAATGACAAGATTTATAATTTCATTTTAAGTCAATGGACATTTGTTAAGTTGCTATTAACAAAAAAAAAAAGAAATACCGAATAAAGTTATGATGAAATATAGTATATGATTTGATTGTTTGTACTTTTTAAAAAAATATATTCATTAGTATATTTGTAGATGGGATACACATTAAATACTATATATTCTACAATATAACAGATTTCATGCTCGACAGAAGTAAAAGTTCAGTTAATAAATTAGATATTTAAAAAGAAAATAACTTGCTAAACAAAATTATGCATTTTACAATGATTAAATTACATGAATAAAAACGGGTAACACGTCTTTTGACTCATTTGCTTAGTATGCCAAAATATTTTATGCTCATTCCTTAATCATCATTTTTATTGCCATCTAATTAAATTTCACTAGATTAATTAATCTATTTAAAGAGATGTTTCGTTAAAGAAATTTGAAGTGATTAGTAAGTCACTAATTTGATTTGTTAGATTTTTTAGCTGAAATAAATGAAAGATTGATAGCGAATAAATTTTGTCTTCTCTTGACTATTGATTTCTTTCCTTTTGTTAGTCATTTTTTTATGAACGGAAGTTCAAATATAAATTTTAAAATTTACATCCACCTATTTCATAGATACAAAAGTATACCCCTTTGAAAATGTATACTACCTGTTAATGATTGAAGATATATCCAAGATTCAAACCTTAACAATTTGAGTAATAAATCAAAAACTCCGTTGGTACATAAAATTACTATTATGTTCACAGATTAACATGAAGAATATAAATTAAGTAATTTGGAGAAGAGTACAAGAGGAGAGAGAATAGTGGGTCGCTCTCTTCTGTCCCATCTAATCTATAGTCAAAGCAAAAGCCAAAGTAATAAATTAATTAAAAACAAGAAGAAAAAAACAAACATAAGATATAAATTGAAAACAAACTAATTAAAATAAAATAAAATTGAGTGCTTTGATTTTGGTACTCCGGAGACGACGGGATACATATGCTGAGAGAGAAAAGACACTGTCTTCTCTCTGACTCCTTTTTTTTTCTCCCCCACTCTCTTCGCTTCTCACTTCACTCTATTCACATCCTTTTTAATATTTTTCTAATTTCTTATACAATTTTGGAATTAAACAAATTCAAGTTTCTGACCGTAGATTATTCAACTATATCTAAAGAAATAAGTATACATTAAATATCGGTACGTTCTTGAGTTTATGAATAGCTCGTATAGATATTTAGTGCGTATAGATGTAGATTGTAATGTAGATCATTAAATCAACCGGTTACTTGTTTGACCTCTTTGCGAAGTCTATATTAGAGCCAAATCAAAGTGATATGTCGCTTTAAACACGTAATTTATATTTTCACCTTAGTCGATTTATCGTAGAAGTCTTTAAAATTGGTTTAGTATTGTTTTTTTTTTAATTCCATATCTTTGACTTGCTTATGTCAATCTTATATGCATTCTACTGTCTGTATATTCTGTATATATAAAATAAGACGTAAGAAAATATTCAGCCAAAAAGTAGATTTTGTTTGTTTCCTTGAGTAAACAAAAACAAGTAAACTCTAAAGAACCTACAGATTTGCTTCTAATTCTCTTTTCATTCTCCCAAATATTCCTTCTCATTTTTTCAATTTAATAAACTCTTTTTATATTCTTCCTTGAATTGACTTCGAAGAAAAAATTAACTATTCTCTCCTCACATGACCATCAATAAACATAATCCTTTCTTTATTCGACCATCACGATAGATCATAAATGCTTGAAATAAAAATATGTATATCACCAAATTATAAATAAATGAGATTTGATGCGTTGATTATAGTACTTTTCATAGTAACAAATATAAATACGGAGAAAATAAAGTTTATACAGTATGCTTGCAGTTTTTAGACGTTTGCTGCATGTGACTTAAATAAGATAATAAGAATCTATATAAAGAAGTAGTTTGGATTAAACATCATAATATTACTGCTATGGCTATTATATTTTGTTGAACGAGGTCCGTTTCTAATTTTGAATCAGTGTTCCAAAATCCTTAGGCTACATTAATTTCTTTTATTCTTAAGTTAGAAAATAAATTTCATTAATCCCTATTTCCTCTGTTTCAATTTATTTGTTGTTTAAAGTTTTTGCACATAGATTAAGAAATTATTTGATTTATTGTTTTTCTAATTTAAGATATTATTTTCATCTAATTAAAAACTATTACACCAATAAGAAAACTAACAGCAGAATACAAATAATAAAAAAAATTAAAAAATAGTTTATTTTGTATTGAAAATTGAAAGCAACAAATAAAAAATAAAATAAAAATATTTTAAACAACAAATAAATTGAACGAGAGGGAATATATTTCAAAGCAATATTTATTTTAGTTTTCTGAACGAGCTAGTTGCTTGCCCCTCAACGAGCTACATTAATACACTGAAAATTGGTTTTTATACACCCCTAAGCTCACCCAAAGGATTATCATTAACTAATTCCTTAACTCCTATATTGGAAACTAACCCATTTTCTGTTTATAGTTAACTAAAGGAGCATTGAAACTAGAGAGCAGCGAAGCTTGATTTTGGCTTAGTTATTAACGTTTGATCGGATTCTGTGCCCCCCATTATATTCTCGAAGGGCAGAAGCTTTTCTTTTGCTCTTATGTTTTATTCTTCCCCTTTATCAAAAATCTCAGTTTCTAAAAAATCCAAAACTTTTCAATGACGCAGCGGATAAAATATAGTATATTCAAAAAAAAGATTGAATGTTTTTTTACGGAAACAACTGTTTAGAATGGCTACGACAGTCAAAATTATGCGGTCACTATAATATATATAAATATGATTGGTGCAGTAAAGTCAGGTTTCTAGCTTTAGTTACAGACTATCATCAAAACAAAAAAAAATCGTGTCAACAAAGACGAACTAACAAAGTATTTGTTTCAAAACTATTTCAAAGTAAATGAAGAATATACTTTTAAAAGTTTACCAGTTTAGGAGGGTAGTTCTTCTAATATTACGCATAATTTGATCGACCGTTTAGGAATGATGATATATGTCTATTTTTAATGACATTTTTATTCGTATAATTATTTAACTTTCTACCCTTTATGAGCCAAATCATATATAGTGGCTAAATGGTGAGATATTCATTATGTGTTTAAAACATTAGAGTCCAGACTTTTTTTATTGCGAATCTGCGATTCAATTATGGTTAACCATGACAAAAATATCCGTCTTTTCTCGGTCTTCGAGAACTAGTACAGATTTCAGTCTAGAATTCTTTGGTTATAAAGAAACTTACGTTGATTGTATTGATGCTTAAATAATTCTATTAATATAATATTATATAATTATGATATCAGTAGATATTGATAATTTAAGGAAGGGTTTGTATTTGTGTTATTGATTAATGAAGCAATTATGTAGCAAAATTTTTTTTATGAAAAATGTAGCAAAACTGTTTTAACAAATACAATATTTTATCTAAACGAATTTGACATATATATATATATATATGGTAAATATTTATATCCATGTGCAAGTAAATGTTTCTTTGATTTTAAAAACAATTATATATTAATATTATTTTATTGAACTTTAAATTTGATATGATTATTTTAATTTGATTATATACATGATTTGATGAGCATTGAATTCATAATTTGCAATTATTGAACTCATTAATTAAACTGAATAGATTGTAGAAGAAAGGTATCTAATTTTATGATTTGAAAACTTTTAATGGCAAATTTTGTTCAACATTTTCTCTTTTCACTTGTGTTTTCAAAATATAGATGTCAAATTCTTGTTGTGGTAAATATGAGGTAATAAACGATATAAACATAAACCAATTATAATTATGTCAAAAGCATATATGAAACATAATTAATCTTCTCCGACTACGAGCAGAAAATAACAAAAATAGAGTAGACCACTTATCTAAGAAGAAGTTAAAATGAAATTCCTTGTATAAAAGGGCATATGTATGACAAATTTTTGTATTATATGTATGGAACTAGGCCACAATGAATGGTCATACAGAAAATTGATGAAAACGGCTTAGTTAACTTTCATTCAAAAAACATCTATTTTAAAAGTAGGTTCTCTATTATTTCCCTACCAAACTAATACCCACGTGTCATCCATTCATTAGTTGCAAAATTTTTAGAGATATTATTAATGTAGGTCCATCTTATTGCATGTATGTCTTTATAAGTTTATATCTTTTTTTCCTTGTGCTTTTTGCTACGTGCATTTCGCATTAATTTAATGATTTTGACTATTGTCCGTAGATTTGGGATTTAACAACAAAGATAATAATTTCCATTATTAGCATTCAAGTTTATAACAATTCTTGAAAAACCTAGATTATAAGAAATATGACTTTTAAATTCGGATATAATCTGAATTATAGATTTTTTTTCTAGTGCTGCATGAAAGTTTAATTATTTTGTATACAAAGAAAAACCACACCATAAATTAATAATATTGCTGAATTGTGTACTTGAGAATCTTGGGATCCTTTTATTTTAAAAATATGCAATGGAACGGTGAGATCATTAGGGGGCATTTAGTTAGCTTTTCTGGAATTTCTACACATATTTTACAAAAACAAATGTCACAGATAGAAAAACCAAGCAAATAAAATCATTATATCATTGTATAGGTTAATAGCCAGAGATATAAGTACGCGAATTGTCACCGCCCATTCAAGATCAAGTACGTGACTTCTCTTGTCTTTCTTTTCTTTTTGCTAAATATGTTCTTGTGACAACGGCATAAGGAATTAAGTAGATTAATAAATTAAATGTTTGCATAAAATTAATCTCGTTTCATTATGAAAAGCATTAATTACTAAATGTGGATAAATTGCACACTAGATGGATCTATAAACGTGACAATAATGCATGACACGAACGTACGTCGGTGACTGAGATCAAATATGACAAGTAACTAAACAGTTAATGATGTTTCTATTTTAAATTTACTGATTTATTTAATTAATTAACTAAATAACTTATCACTGCACGCATTAAATGGATCCAACAGAGCGTGAGGTTCCATATTGTCTAAATTAATAATTTACAACTTTTTGGAATATATCGGAGAATGAAAGTCTCCGTTGATTCTACCGATCCGTTGACGTTCATATCTCTTTGTCACACATTCTAATTTTTTTTTCATTTTTCTTACGTTGTAGGATATATAAATCTGTTTCTTGTCTTAAACCATATTTTTTTTTCTACTTTGATTTGAAACTTTCCTTACTTAAGTATTATACAAAGATATGTAAGAATTACCTTTTAACAAGGTTTGTTTGTAGAAGATGAAGAATTTCTTGCCAAAAACAAAGAATATTCGCAACAACCCATATTATGTTTAATAATGGGACCGCTATTTGTGAATTAAGATGCATTTAAACACACAATTGAACCGATAATTATCAATTTAATTTAATTTTTTATTAATTTCAAATAGATGATTACTGTTTAGTTGATATTGCATTATTTAAAAATAAGTAGTTAGTTATATTTTTGCTAGTTAAATATATTTTCATTATTATTTATCGATTACTTATTTCAATCGGAATCAAAAACTGAAATAAAACCAATTTTTTTGGAGCATCAACTAGTTTATGCTCGTTGAAACATCTTCTCTTTTCCGCGCTAATCTTAATTAACTATTACATTTTTAATTGGGTATATAGCTCAGACATATTTGATTTTCATTCTGTTAAATCTTTCCAGTACTATATAAAAAACTGCTTTTTCTATTTGAATTGATTCAATAACAGAAATACCTAAATATTCAATTTTTCGATGTAGTTTTATTTCAAATGTGAAATATGCCTCAAATAAGTTCCCTAGAGGACCTTCTATAAACACTAATTTATAAGAGGTTATTGGTACGTTGGTTTTGCTAGAGTTTTATGTATAATTGTGAAATTGAGAGTTTGTAAAAATAATGGAAATCCATAGTATTTTAAAATTTTGGTATTATGAATAAAAGTGTTAAAAATCTGTATTCCAGTAATTATGGTAATTCAATAATAAACTTTTTAAGAAGAAGGAATTTTGAGTGGAACTTATAAATAATCAAACTAATTAATATAATACCACTTTTTCTTTTGTGCAAATATCAAAACTAATAACACATGTTAATCAAAACATAAAAAAACATAAACGGATATAAATGGAATCTAAATATTCTTACAAATCAATCTATCAATAACCCATACTTTAGGTTTCATACATATATATTGTCGCATAAGCAAAAATGGTTATTCTCTATCGGTGAAATTCAGACATTTATTTGTTAGTATATATATAACTAACTACTGTGTTATATATTTATTTGGCAGTTGTAGATCTGAAATTCAATACGACTTTCAATTCCAAAATGAATTCTTAAAATTGGAATAATAAATAAATGAGAATGTTTAAAAGTTTATATTTAGTGAAAATTATTCAAGTAGGGCATTGATAAATAAATGAGAGTGTTTAAAAGTATATGTTTAGTGAAAATTATTCAAGTAGGCCAAAGGGTAAGGCTTATCTAGCTGCCTAATAAACCAGCTGTCGTCCTCTGTCTATATGTATGTTGAGTATCAATTCAACTTTTTGTAATGGACCCACATGTTTCTTGCATTCTGTTTCTATTATGGAAAAATTGTCATACGCATTAGAGAGAAAAATCAAATTATTTACTCATGTGTCTTATTGAGAGAGGGAAAGAGATAGTGATTAAGCAATATATAGGAATAATTCGAGCCCATTCGAGCGTTTTGCAAAAGCGGTTTCGCGTGTGCTATCTCAAATTTTAGTAAACATTATATAATCATGACATAATATTTATAGTTTTTGATTATTTTCTTAGGTATAAATACAATCCAGGAAATATAATCGTAAAAATTTAATTATTACTATGACGTCAAAAGTTATGTGCTCAATTTCAACTTTATATTCATTAAATAATTATTACTTTTAGATATGGTTGAGTCTACAGTCTTGTGTAGTATGATTACTTATAAGGTATATTCTGTGAAATATAAGAATAAATCAAATGCTGATGACAAAAAAAAAAAGAATAAATAAAATGCAAAGAATGTTGGTTTCACCACCTATATATTTTCAAAGTATTAATCACTAGACTAGTTTGATGAAAATCATGGTGATGTAAATTACTCATTGTCGTACGCGTCAAGCTTTTCAACTTTTTTCTTTTTTCTTTTTTCTTTTTTTTTAATTTGGGCATTAATTGGTTTTTGGTATTTACATGGGAATAGCCCAACATGATTTATTCATCATTGTCGTTAACAATGATATATGAAATGCATTTTCACTTCTTCTTCCTTTTTTCCTTTATTTTTCGGTCTTCCTTTCACTTTCACCGTGCAAAATTATCCCACTCAACTCTCAATTGACCAATATAATAGGAGAATAAAGCGAATATTAAAATCTTCCCGATTTTTGTTTTAAAAGGTACCCAAAAATACTTTAAAGTTTTACGTATTTTGAAATATTATCTTAGGGCTATTTTGGACCCACTTTATGATATGCAAATAGCAAAATTTCTAGAGTTGTGAATTAATTTTTTTCATTCTCTTCCAATCTCAAAAAAGAAGGAAACAAAAAAGAGGTTGACATTATTATCCCCTTTTAGATTTTGTAAAGTTATAGCTAAGAAGTTATAATATATATATATTTTTTTTTCATATCACATAATGAAGGTCCACTGTTGCACGGCTAAGCCGGGTGAGAAAAAAATGAACTCAAATTGATCTATTGATACTATTTCGGAACTACATAAGATATTTTACTTACAATATAAATTCACTGAAAAAAGTTATCATAACTCATTGGAAAATAAAAGGTTCGAAGTTTGATCACTAGCTAGTAATCAATCTACCAATAATACGATATATCATATTTGTACGGTACGTATCAAAATTGAACAAAATCTAAATAGAATGTTCGAAATTTTTTATTGGAACTAACACTCCAACAAATAATTTACCGAAGATAACTAAAGAGAAACTTAACTTATCATAGACCTTACTAAAATATAAAATATATATTGAAAAAAAAACAAAAACTTTGACAACAATCAAGAGTTTTCTTTGGATGAAACAGAAATCCCTGTTATATTATATATTTATTTCGCCGAAAATCGGCCACTCTATGCCAATTGTTTTCCCTTTTATAGGAATAAATTTAAAGGAAAAAAAAAGATGGGGCCTAAGGAATTGGCAGATTGTACCATGGGTTGGTTCAAATGCAATGGAAAAGACCGAAGATTGGGGAAGAATGAGATGTGGCATGAAGGTGTTGTGGTTGTCTCATTAACCAATAACAGTCATAGAGAGAGGGATGTGATGTACATTGTTCATGAGGGGTCCATATCTTTATATTTCATTTTGTTGAATATGTGTGTATATATATATATATTGCAAAATTCTCTATATCTATATTATTATGATTAATAAATAAAGCTAGAATATTATGAGTGTGAAATAGCACACAACACCAAACAATGTACTGTGACACCCACCAACATCGCGTAACTATAATACATATATTGTACTTACCAGACCGACTGTATTCCAAACCATATACCGGGTTTAACATCTATTCTTGTCTCTTTGATTTTTCTTCCAACCTCATGCCTCTGTTCTTTATTTATTAGTTTTGAATTCAGGTTTGAAAATATTCGGTTGTTACACATGGACCGATAGACATGCACAGCCTAATGAATGACCGTTATGACTATAATTGTAGATTAAAAATATTTTATAGATATAATTTGACTACACATATTTTAATATATATTAATAACAAAACTTATAAGAACAAAGTTATATAGGGTTGTAAGGATTATGGATTTTCCATGAAGGTATGCATATCTACACGTTAAAACCTGATTAGATCAAAACATTTGAGCAAGATTTGCAACTATATAAAATTAATTTTACAATCCTTTGTATTCGTATTTTTGTAATTTCTATTGAAGTTAATGAGAAAAAAGGAATTCCCAACACATATTTAAACAACCGTAGAAATTAATCTAACAAATCTCATTGGAGGGTCCCATACAAGTAAAAAAAATCCAAATATTAATCTCCAAATCAGACCGTTTTCTTCCAATTCAGTGAGAGTTTCTGATCTTCGATAAGTTTGTAGGTTGACAAGCTTATTCTTTTGATCCCGACAATTTACTATTCCTAGTGGTTACAAATCGTTGTAAGGACAACAATGGTGAAGTAAATTTGAGGACAAAGTTGAGCTTATAACTTCGCAGATGTTATCCTACGTACAAACTCCTCGCGACCAAAACTCAATTAGTATAGTGATTGATGGAATTCGAAGTTACAGATAGGTATATTTGCATATTTTTTTATCACCTACAATTAATTATTCTAATCCAAAGGTATGCAAAACCTCTCTTAATTTCAGCAGTTTATTTGTCATCGATGAATATTTTTGTAAGTAATTATCAACCGGAAGTTATTTCTGTTCAGATTCTTGAAATTTTAAAGGGTTTTTAAAATGAAAATGATTGACCTTGTTAAGCTGGCAAATGTTCTAGTGCTTAGAAATGTTAATAATTTGGTAAGATTATTTTTCCATGGATCATCAAATATTCAACCGTAAATTGAATCATGTGTTGTAAATTAAAGACTAAGAAATTCGATAATAACAAGAGCAAACGCAATCTATAAGTAGGTCACATTTATGAGAGTTTTTACAACAAACTTATCTATAAACCCATCACATTTGTGGGTACGTTGATATGGATTTTTCTAAGTAGGTGTGAAATCTAAATGAGCTTTTCCGCAAGATGCTAAAAAGTGGGCACTAAATAAAAAAATTGACATAAGTGTTGGAATACCTCAAAATTTCCAATATATAAAGTTAGCATAAAAGGATCAAAATTCTTAACTAATATAAGTTTAAGGTTGAGAGAGAGAAAGCAAAGAAGAAGAGGGACAGAGGAAGAAAAGGAGCAATTGAATGAAAAGAGAGTGATAAATGTGAAGAGACAGAAGGGCACAGAACTTTTCTGCCATTACAGAAAAGATAGCCTGATGTGAGAGGTGATGAAATCATTTTGTAATCGATTGCTTTATGATTGCTCCTTTATTTTTCTTTTTATTTTATAGAGCAGTTAATAACAAGTTTAAAAAGTTATTAAATGGGTTGGATTGGAATTTGTATTTTTCTCTAAAGCTGTTAAAAGTAGAAGAGAGAAATAGAAGGGTAAATATTCAATACGCAAAGTGCTTTTCCCAAAGCTTTTTCCCCCTCTGTCTTCTCACTTATATAATGAATTATTTATTTTCTGACAAAATAAAATAAAAACAAAAGATAAAGTCAAGGGAAGAGAGAAAGTAAAAGTAACAAAAAAGCTGCAAGATGATGAAGGTATAATGACTAAATGATCATCGAATGCATGCATGCATTACATTGTCCTATATAGACACAACAAATACCACAGTAACTTTATACTAACTTTTGCTGACTCGCTTATTTAACCCTTTAAGCATTTACTTTTTCTTCCTTTTCTTTTCATTACTCCTTCTGTTTTTTTAAATCTGTGTTTAAGTTTTTTTTACACATATTAAAAACATAATAATTATTTTTTCTTACCAAACCATTATTCTAATAATTATGAACCAATATTCATTTAGTAAATATAATTATTTTCAATTATTACATATTGAAGGTTACAATTTACCAATAAAAATAAAATAAAAAGCTAGAAAACCAATTTTTATAGAACAAAATATAAAAGATAAAACATCAATTTTTTTAGAAACAGAGGGAATATTTGATTAAATCCCCAAAGCATTCACTCACAAAGCTAATTCTTCCAAACTAGTATAATAGTATGTGTGAATGCATGTCAATCTTAACATGTAGATTTTTATAAATATTATAACTTGGTAAATTTTAAACCAGATTCTAGTACCAATTCGCCATCATTGTGGAACGACAATGAAAACATGGACCATGATTTTAAAATAAGAAGTGTTTTTTCGGACCAAATCATCCCAAAGTAGTTTAAAGCTTTTAAATTTAGTCTGAGCTTGATCCGAATTGGTTTAGGACTCCTTTGACTTTGAGTCTGGTCTCGAATTATGAAATCATAAACACAAGAAATTAATAATTGAGAAAAAAATTATGAACGAACTAAAATATAAGAACTGAACGGAAAAATTCTAAATCTGGTCGGATTTGGTCAAGTAATGAAGATTTTTTTTAGGCCCAGAAAAAAGCCAATCCCAGTCTTTTTGTTTGAAGCAAATAGTATTGGGCTTGGAGCCTGACCCTGAACAATCAACGGTTGAATTGGAAAAAAAAATCAAAACTACAACCTGATGAACAGAAGAAACTAAACTCTCTAAAAATAGTTCCATAAAGAGAGGTTTAGTTGAAAACTCAAGCCAGAACCAACTTTAAGAGGTTCTTAAGAGGCTACCATAATAATAACGATTTGAAGCCGAATACAAAAGAATATCAAACTTACAAAGAAAAATTTCCTAGTATCAAAATAGCAAAAGGATTAGTGTACTTTGATTTGTGTCTCCTAGCTTCTTGTTTAGTCTATTAATTATTATAGAAAAGGCTCTCTACATTATATAAGGTTATAAATTTGAGTCCATAAAACTGAAATGGGCTCAATAGAATGTGTTAAAACTTAAATCAGTTATCCGAGACGGATTTCTTCTTTTCTCTATTATCCAGCTTCAGTTCCGGTCTGCTCGGGCCTAGTTTAAGCTTGAGAATTTTGGGCTGACTAGTAATGGAGAAGTATGAAATATTTGCAAATTTTGTGTGCTTAAGGTTCCAGTTAGATTTTATGGAAATTGACTAGACTTTGGTTATTTAATCCCAATATTAATCAATTTGTAAGCAAATTTCGGTATTGATTTCTATCAAACATAGTTTAGTTTCCGTTCATATGTAGATATTTAGAACTATAATCATTCTCAGAAACCATTTTATAAGACTTTAGATCAAACATTTTTAAGCAAAGAACACACTGATAAAAAGTTTCATAATGAAAAAAAGACGACAGAAGAATCAACATAAACTGATTTCAAAGATTTTTTGATGCTCAATGTTTCTTCTTTCAAGGTTTCCAGAGAATTGTGGATTCAGCAATCATGGAGGTCACAGTGTAAGGATCCATGTTGGAAGCTGGCCTGCGATCTTCAAAGTAACCTTTTCCAGCCTTCTCAGTGTCGCGCCCAACCCTAATGGATGCTCCACGGTTTGCCACACCCTGTAAAAACCGGTTAATATAGACCGTGATCTAGACTAATATGAAAATGAATAATCAATGAAAACGTGAACTTCCCCCAAAAAAACAAAAATGCAATAAAACTCATGTCACTGTTTTTAAAAAGGCTTATGTGTTTAGTAAGATTCTTACCCATAAGAAAGTATTGATATCGGCGGTTTCGTGTTTTCCGGTGAGACGACGCTCATTGCCTTCACCATAAGCAGCGATGTGTTCCTTGTGACGCAATCCAAGCTTCTCTATCGCTTTTTTTATGACCTCGTATCCTCCCTCTTCTCTCATCGACTTCGTACTGCACAATAAAAAAGAAAAAACACAATTCAGAAAACCAAAAACACAAAGCAAAAAGTCACATAAACAGAACCAAAGTAGAAGAATCTTCTAAACACACAAAAAAACCTGTAATTTGTGTGTGCTCCTGCACCATTCCAATCTCCCTAAATAGTGAAAAAACAAATAGAGTAATTGAATGAATCTTAAAGAATAAAGATCTTTGTTAACTGTTTTATAGTTATGGTAAAAGACACAAACCGGAATTGGTTTAGGGTCAAGAGACAGAACAACTCCAGCCAGTTCTGTGATCCTCTGTTTTAACATACCCAAGAAACAGAGTACAATAGAATCAGAGAGACATTAGTGTGAATAAATATCGCCATGAGTGTGTTTATGTATATATATATATACCTCGAGGATGTAACGAGCGACCCAGACCTGATCGGCGGCAGCGATTCCAACGGTGGGACCGACTTGGAATTCCCACTGAAACCCACACAAGATCAGTTTTCACAGATTTGAATTCTTGTTCTGAAATCGATCAATACGAATATTGGTTGGGAAGAATAAAGGGTAAAACTATACCTGACCGGGCATGACTTCGCCGTTAGTGCCACTGACATTGATTCCGGCGTAAAGACAAGCTTTGTAATGAGAGTCTACGATGTCTCTTCCAAAGGCTTTGTCTGCTCCAACTCCACAGTAGTACGGTCCCTGTTTTTATTGAAAATGATTTGAATTTTTGTCTTTTCTTGGAAACAATCTGAATTTTTGGATTGAAACCACAAAAGGGTATTGTGAAAAGCTTCGCCGAAAAAAAGCTTTTACCTGAGGACCTGGGAAGCCACCGACTGGCCAACCTACCGGCCACTTAATATCTTTTTGAAGCAAAGTATACTCTTGCTCAATTCCATACCTGAATTTCCATTTTTTAATTTTCAAAAAACCTTTGACCAAACAAATATTGAAAAAAAAACTTTAATTAACTTTAAAAAAAAATAGTGTGACTGAAAATGAAAAGAGTTAAAACCCAACACGAAACTTATCGCAGATGATCATAAAAGCTTTTTTTATAGTCAAATGTTCAAACAATGGAAACGTTTATTCTAAATAGAGCTACTTGTTCACATGATAATTATAAAACTTCATTTTGAAAATTTTACCATGTTTCTTCGGCGACAACGTTAGGGTCGCTAAAGATCTTGGCCGCCGCATGCCGTTTGTTCGTCGGGATTGGCTCGCCGGCCGGTGTATATGCGTCACACATCACCTAGACCCAAATTAATCCCAAAACAATATAATTAAAAAATATATATAAATATATATAAAAAAAATATATATATAGGAATATATCATTAAATTTGAGTTTTAACTTACAAGGATGTTGTTGCCTCTTCTGAAGGGGTCTTTGAAGATAGCTTGAGGGCTAAAAACATATACAAAAACCAAAATATTATTGATCCACGATTTACAAATATAATCAACTATTAATTATTTTAATTAAATTTTGAAACATACTAGATGATGACTTCACTGTCATCGCCGGGAGCTTGGCCGGTGCTTGAACCGTCGTAGTTCCATTTCGGAAGCTCTGATGGATCCTTCACTGGTCCCGGCAAAGTCTGCAATAATTGTGTAAAATGAATAATCTTCCTAGTTTTTTTTAACGATTTATGCTCTAAAAAAAGAAACAAAATTTAATATTTACCCTTGCTTTACTTCGCATATCCAAGCCTGATCCACCAATCCTATTCGTCAAATAACAAAAATGTTTAATCGATCCAAAATCCTTCAACTTAGTATATCAAACAAAATATTTAAGAAAGATCATTTCCAGACACAAAAACACCAACTCAAACGCAGAAGCGAGAATTAACAAGAAGAAAAAAAAAAGAATTAGTTTTTTTCTTTCTAGCCGTTGTAATAAATGAAATCACAAATAACACATTATTTTAGACGTAAAACTCAACTTTAAACACTAAAATCTACAGAGATCGATGAAGAAATTTACGAACCATATGTACTCGGCGATGATCTGGTCAGTGGAATCGGAGAGATCGAGATTGATTAAATCTGCAAGTGCCGACATATTTTTTGGAATCTAAAAGAATAATTAGCTTTGTTTGTGTGTGTAACACTGAAGAGATTCCTGCAAGTTTTATATATAGGGGAGAGGAAAGGGGGTAGGTAGTTGTGAAAATTAATTTTGGTAAAAAAACGGAGAATGCGGAAATATCGGACTATTATTGGAAATGCGAATTATCAGGAGATTCTAGGCTTTAAAAGATTCTACATACAGTATCTTTTTTATTTTTGCCGTTTTTTTGATTTTTAGAATTTCTGTAGAAAAACAAACAAATCTTAACCTGATTCCATATAAATATTTTCACCTAACCCTTTTTCTCTTTAAATAAAATTACATATTTACCAAACTCCGGCATATGCAATTCCGCTCGAAAATAATAAACACAGTATCATAAATCGAAAATGGAACACAATAATCTTTTTTTTTGGGCACTAAAGGAGAATCTTTCGAGAGAGAGAGGGTTAATATATAGGAAGTAAATAAATTAGGTTTATTCACTAAGGAGGACTTAATCAAACAAGAATTTGAAGTAATTTATATTAAAATGATAAATGTATGCTATTTAAATATAATAGTGGGAAAGTGGGGAAAGTATGTTACCTAGTTTATATATATCCGAAGAAAACCAAAAAGTCAAAAATTTAATTTTCTTTTATCAAAAATAATTTGGACCCTTGTTTGTTTGTTTATGAAAATTTCTCTTCAAGTTTTCTTTTCCTTTTTTAGTTGCCTTTTTGTGTGTCTACGATGATTTCACTTTTGGACCAAATTGCTGAGTTTGAATAATCGTCCAGAAAAGATAATATATTTAATATTTATATAAAATTACGGCAAGAAATATGTGTTTGCATTAAAAATGCGTGACCAAGATTTTTCCCAAGTCGTGGGGCTCTAACAGTAACATTTGAGTGGTGGTGAGCCAAGATTCAACTAATTGTCAAGATCCAAATTTAGATTCTAAAGTTTAATATGTGGTGTCAAAGTCGGCTAATCTTGATCTGTCCCACAAAATTTGATAAAAAAGAAGAAGATTAATCTGAACAGATAAATAACTTTTTCATATCCGAATAAAATCTAAACGATTTAAAACCGAAAGAGCTCAGAACATTATTTTAGTTAAATATATATTTTGCTAAAAACTTAAATTTAAATTTAAATTTAAATCTAAATAGGAACTGATGTAAAGAAAAAAACTAAATAGGAACTTTATCAGACAAAAACTATAGAATTAAAAAGTATACAGATTTGAATCTTATCATATTTTTTGAGAACTGAAACAAAAAAAATTATAACTGTAACTATTACATTCACACCATGCCATTAGAATTGGGATCGGTTTGTGCTATATTAGGTTTGTGATAATAACCAATTATTGCAATTGGTTGGTGGGTCGTTGTGTTCCCGTGTCTTTGGGCTATTTTGTATTCATGTCAACATTTTTCTTATTGAAAAATTTAGATATATAAAAATTCGAAAGCTCTTTATCTTCTCATTGGTGGGAGAGTCCTACTCCTCTAATCACACATAGTCCCAACTTGTATTTTGATAGTGATATAAGTTGGACCATTTGGTTGTTGTATAGATCGAAATGACATATATGTTTTGTTTTGTTTTTCTTAATGACGTATATGGTTTGTTCCTCCTATCTTCTAGCTATTATTAGTTTTAAAACCAAAAAGCTATTACTTAAGTTCCTTAAATCATATAATAAACACAACTATGCATAACTGATAACCAAACAATCTGCATTTTAGCGTTTCTCTACCATGATAGGGAACTTTATTTTGGATTACATGTATGCCACATTTAGTGGAGCACAATATTATAAGTTTCCCTTTCGAACCAAAGTTTGAACTATGGATCCAAGATTTAACCTCCTTTGGAAGAGCTACCGGAAACGTCACAATACTACTATATCTTGATAAAATCCTGCAGTTCAAACATTAATATTAAATTTATGGATAAATCGGTGGTCCTGTGTTTTGAGTTATAGAAGGTCAGAGTGTTTTGAGTGGACATTGTTGTTTTAACTTTTTAAGAGTATTGATGCAATGAATGAATAAATAAACATATCCACATAGCGTAAACTAGTATGAGATGTTTCAGATATTAGTTAGAGTAATTCGTTATGGATATCATATTGTATATAATTGGTGATCGTAAACGCTGAGTAACATCACAAAACAAACTCGTACACGACAAATATGAATTCATACAAATTTATCACTGTATATTAATAGCTATTTGAACGCAATCTTTCATGTTAGTAAATACTTTATGAAAAAAATTACATGACATAAGAAGAACCATTTCAAAACTTTGTACCGTCGATTTATGCTAGTTGAGTAGTGTTATTGGCCATGCAATCAAATGGGCTGCAAAATAATAATTTGATTAAGAGCCTATTCTCCTTAGTTTTGTATAAGCATATTTTATGGGCCGCACTGAAAATTAACGGGCTTCTGTTCTCTAACAAACTTTATTTGAATACAATTAGTGTTTGGGCCGCAACAAAAACACTGGACCCATTAATTCCAATTGTAGTTAAACAAAATTTGACGATAACAAACTCTTATATTAAATATTTGTAAATACCCTTGTATATATGCTAACCTTTCGCATAGTTGCTTGTTTCACATCAGACCAAACAAAAGCAGTATAAAACATACTCAAAACAAAGGAACATTTCTTTTCTTTAGAACAAAAGACCGTTACTACACGCTAAAAATATTTACCGAGAGAAAAAAAAACCTAAGCTAAGAAAACGGAGATTAGTTTAATTTCACATTAAATTATGCCCTCTTTAATTAAAAGTATTTATTATGTTATTATTTTATAAATCTCTCTAGATTTTATATTAGGTTTTTAACATTTTTAAATATATAAATCTCACTAGATATTATGAAAAAAGTATCCGCTCAATATATATCCCAGACGATTTCTTACCTAAAATGCTAAATTACACATTAAGAAATAAATACAAATAGACAACAAATTAGTAAAGATAATATTTGATGATTATCTTCTTACTTTAAATAAAGGAATATTGAATATTTAAAAGGAAAGATTCTCTAGGTTTCTGTAAAAAGGTAAAATACAACAAATAACTTTTTCTTTCCATTCACTGCAGTCTGCAATTTTATAGTCCCTCTGTCTCTCTCTTCTCCTTCATTAATCTTCTCACAGCCGGCGAGAGAGAGAGAGATAGAGACAAAGAGCTGAAATTCAGATTTGCTTCCGACATTTTCTCTTTCCAAACACTGTTCTACACGTAGTCGGAAAATACAAAGATTTTTCCGACAAAATCGAGAGAGATAAGCATTAACTGTTGGAAAGGATTAAACTTTGGAAAGAAGAAGATGAAGAATAAGACCAATTTAGGTCTCTCCGTCTTCTTCGTCTTCTGTCTCGTTTCCGTGACATCAGATCTAGAAGCTGATCGACGAGCTCTTATCGCTCTCCGTGACGGCGTCCATGGCCGTCCTTTGCTTTGGAATCTATCCGCACCACCGTGTACTTGGGGAGGAGTCCAATGCAATTCGGATCGCCGTGTCACAGCACTCCGATTACCCGGTGTGGGTTTATCGGGTCCTTTACCAATCGCAATCGGAAATCTAACGAAGCTCGAAACTTTATCTTTCCGATTCAACGCTCTTAACGGTCCTCTCCCGCCGGATTTCGCTAACCTAACTCTCCTCCGTTACTTGTATCTCCACGGAAACGCTTTTTCCGGTGATATTCCTTCGTATCTCTTCACTTTACCTAACTTAATTAGGATTAATCTCGCCCAGAACAATTTCTCGGGTCGGATCCCGGATAATGTCAACTCGGCGACCCGGTTATCTACTCTTTACTTGCAGGATAATCAACTCACCGGTTCGATCCCGGAGATTACGATTCCGCTTCAGCAATTCAATGTCTCCTTCAATCAGTTAAACGGGTCGATACCTGATCCGTTATCAGGTATGCCCAAATCCGCTTTTGAAGGCAATTTGCTCTGTGGGAAGCCGTTAGATACTTGTCCCGTCAATGGCAGCGGAAACGGCACTAAGACGCCTGGAAAACGCAAAATCGACAAGTTATCCGCCGGAGCTATTGCCGGAATAGTGATCGCTTGTTTCTTCGGGCTTCTCTTGCTGTTCTTGATCTTGTTCTGTCTCTGCAGAAAGAAGAAGGAGGACAATGTCCAATCGAGAAACATTGAAGCAGCTCCTGTTCCCACCTCATCAGCTGCCGTAGCCAAGGAATCAGCGGTGGCTAATGTCCCTACTCCGGTGGCTAACGGTGCACCACATTCATCTGAAAATGGCGCATCTAAGAACCCTGCAGCGAGTAAAGATCTGACATTTTTCGTGAAGTCATTCGGCGAGTTCGATCTCGATGGATTGCTAAAAGCTTCTGCGGAAGTTCTTGGTAAAGGAACATTCGGATCATCGTATAAGGCGAGCTTCGATCACGGATTAGTTGTGGTTGTGAAACGATTGAGAGATGTGGTGGTTCCTGAGAAAGAGTTTAGAGAGAAAATGCAGGTTCTTGGGTCAATAAGCCATGCCAATCTTGTGACAACGATTGCTTATTACTTCAGCCGCGACGAAAAGCTCGTTGTTTTTGAATATATGTCTCGAGGAAGCTTGTCAGCGCTTTTACATGGTAAAAAAAAGACTCTCCTTTTAATGTTTCAATTTCGACTGTTGAGTGATCATAAATTAGTTAAAAAATCAATTCTTTTTGAATTCACAGGGAACAAAGGAAGTGGTAGAAGTTCACTGAATTGGGAATCAAGAGCTGGAATAGCTTTAGGAGCCGCAAGAGCGATTAGCTACCTCCATTCGCGTGACGCGACAACATCTCATGGCAACATTAAATCTTCTAACATTCTATTGTCTGAATCCTTTGAGGCTAAGGTCTCGGATTACTGTCTTGCGCCTATGATCAGCCCTACTTCTATACCTAACCGCATTGATGGTTACCGTGCTCCTGAAGTAACTGATGCTCGTAAAATCTCCCAAAAGGCTGATGTTTACAGCTTTGGTGTTCTTCTTCTTGAATTACTCACAGGTACAACACATTACAATAGAAACAGATCTTGAAAACCGCATTCTTCGGTCAAAATGTGATTTTGAAAATTGTTTTTCTGTATTTATTTGCAGGGAAATCTCCAACGCAACAGCAGTTACATGAAGCAGGAGTAGACTTACCGAGATGGGTTTCATCGATCAGTGAACAACAAACACCATCAGATGTGTTTGATCCAGAGCTCACAAGGTATCAATCGGACGGCAATGAGAACATGATCAGGCTTTTGAAGATCGGTATAAGTTGTACGGCTCAGTATCCAGATAATCGTCCTTCAATGTCTGAAGTCACGAGGCTCATTGAGGAGGTTTCTCATTCATCTGGTTCACCAGGTGCTTTGTCTGATTGATTTTTTTTCTTTTCTTTTCGAGGTCTAAATTGATCGATTTCAAAATTGTTTGGTATAAATTTGAATTTTTCATTAAATAGTTTGTTCGGTCATTCGTTAAGCCAGTTGAGAGATACGTTGGATTTTTTTTTGTTATTTTTTTATAGTTTGAAAGAATTTTATAAAAATTTAAATATAAATTGTTTGAGTGTGTAACAGAAATGTATATCTCTCCTTTTCTATTGGCGGCCCCGTAAATTTGAATTTAGTATTTTTCACTTTAGTTCATGAAACCTATATTTCCACTATTGGCTATTTCTTTCTAACCAACTATGCAATAAAACGCCAAAAACAAAAAAGTTGACAGCAAATATGAGATTTTTGATATATATTTCGTTCTTTCTCCCAACTCCGACCAATCAGAAAAAGTCAACGACAAACATTTTCTGTCTTTCTTCAATTTCAAGTTTTATTTTTTTTAGTGACTAAGTATCTAAACACATATTAATTAGTATCTAAATACATATTACAAATTCCGTGAAATAAATATCATTTTAGGTAACGGGTCTATTCAAGCTTCTTTGTTGAATCTGGCAAAGTTAGTCCCCACCTTTCAAAATTCAAATTCGGATAATTTGGTAAAGCCGTTAAAACAAATGTTTCTTTATCTTGCCCTTTAACCTTTAAGTAAATTTAAAGTGACTCTTTTTTATTTTTAAGAATAAAAATAAAAGAAAGAATATCTTTATAAATTATATTGATCAAGACAATTTGAGGACTATATGTATTAACCATATCAGAAAACATTTATGGACTCTATGTATGAAAGAATTAGTTAAGTGCATCTATTTTGTGTTGGTTGAGAGCTTGAGATGTAAACAATAAATGTTTGTTATAAAAATTAGTTGATGATTTTGGTTTAGTTTGGTTGTAATGGTGTCCCACATCTACACTTTAAATGTTTGGTAGGTCTTATTAAAGTTGTAATCATTAAAGTTACATCAAATTAACCATAATCTACTAACGTAACTAAATTAGTTAATTGATTACTCTTGCTTGTTAGCTACATTTATGAGTGCTGCGACTTTTACGAGGGAAGACTATATTTATATAAAAAACTGTCAATTATAACTTCTCATATGCTGATATACTGATCGACAGTATAACTGCAACTGAATACAAAGTAAATTGTATTGAAAACTGCAATTGGTTTCATTATCTATATCATTCCAATATAATTTTTGAAAACTGTTTCGTTAGGACTTTACATTTAAACGTGTTTAAACTAGCAAAGCTATATGATTGTGCGTAATTTTGCTATCAATAAATCATGAAGTTTAAGTCACGCTATATAGTTGGCAAGTCTTCTTAAATTTTTTAAAGTAGCTTGATTTTGCTATCAATAAATCATGAAGATTAAGTCACCTTGTACGAGAATGAGATTCATAGGTCTATCTATAATAGACATAGACACAGATAAAATCAATAAAATCATTATACTTCCAAATTGAATTAATTGACATTTAAAACAATTTACAACTCTAAGTGTCTCGTTGTTTTGGCATTTATTTTGGAAATTAATTATGTTGTAGACTACATAATTAAGTAATTCAGAACTTGTTGTAGATCTGTAGAATGTTAGAATGGTAGATTTTAGTACATTGTTTGTGAGAAAATATACTACTATTTGATTGTGAATAAAGAAAAAAATTGAAAATGTATTTGAAATATTAAAGTACATGTAGCTTTTAGTATTTTTGTCATGTTGAATTTGAATTTATGTAGTAACGCAACAACGAAACTAGTATTAGTTAGTATGTAGTTTTATAATTATAAATATACGATTCAATATTAATGGATTACATGTTGATCAGTTTTTCAGGTGGCATGAATCATTTTACACCTAGTCATGGACAAAGCAATTTTTCTCTTGTTCTAACTCAGATCCATGTGGCTTCACATGCGCATGTATATGTAAGTATATTTATGTTATTTAATTGTTACAAATCCCTTTGCCCAAGAAAATGCCACATATCATATCTTAGGCTTACCCTGTCAAATCCATTTAAAAATATTTAAACCTTTACAACTTGTAGTTCATTTTCCTAAAATCATAATTATAACTTTTGCCAGCTCATAAAAATCACCAATGGACCATCTATTCCTTATATATATTTAGTACAAAATTTTGTTTGAACATGGCTGCCGAATATGATAATAATCTATGTTTTATAATAACCAAAAATCAAAGATAAAAATTACTCTAGTAATAATATCTGAGCTGGAAATTAATTAATTGAGGTGCCACCAAATGTTCGCTCCCAAAAAAAGAAGGTAAACACATAATCCAAATAGAAATTTAGTTCTAACAGAATAAGAAAAAAAATGCATCAGCATATAAATAAGTTGCATATATGTGAATAAAAAACAATTATACAAACTCGTGATGTTTGGAAAATTTATTATCTTGCGAAATAAGAATTCGGTTATGGATTGAGTTTAGTCGATCTAAATGATATTAAAAAGAAAAAATATTTTTACTGTTAGATTTGTAAATTAGTTTCTGAGAAATAGTATTTAGTTTGCTTGAGACCGACAGGGCATAGAACATGGCCACCTCATTGAGACAGTATTAGACGCGGTTTCTCTCCAATGCCAATAATTATGCCACCAACAAAAAGTAAAAACAATTGTTGGACCCTTTTTTGTGTATTCGTTTTATACCGATCAATTAAAAGGAAAATAAAAGAAGAAGCAAATCTTAAAATATGTGTAAGTTAAGTTCCAGGCCGGTCCAACTATACTAAAATTTATCATGGGCCATTTTGTGAATGTGTGGCTCTTTTGTTGAAAATGGGCCATTTTATGGATAATAGAGACCCATGCTGGCTCTTTTGTTGAAAATGTGGCTCTTCGTGTTTGTTTTTGGCTTGGTGGTGGCGCGCTTATGGGGTTGTTGTGGCGGTGGCTGCGGTGGTGGAGAGGCTTCGGTTGCTCGGTGGTGTTGGCTTCCACGACAAGATTCTTTTATCGTGTGGTGGATGGCTTCGGCGTTGAAGTCAGCAGCTCGGGGGCTTGGTGTCTTTTGTTGGCTAGCGTCTCCATTGTGGGCTCGTCTCGTATTTGGGGGTTTGCGAAGTCAGTGGGGCTCGTGACTCGATGACGGTGGGTCATGAGGCTCGAGTGGTCATCCTTCGGCTAGATTTGTGATGTAGCGGGCTTTGCTTTGAGGGCTTGCTCAACCACGCACGCAGATCTAGGAGGTTCGGCGTTCAGCTTCCAGCGGTTCGGCGATCAGCGTTTGGCTCTCGGTCATCAGCGTTTTGGCGTTTGCATTCAGTGTTTGGTCATTTAGCGTTTGTGTTTTAACATTTTGACGGTTTTTGCGATTTTTTGCGTTTATCGTTTTGATTTTCGGTGTTTGGCGTTTTGAGAACTATCTCTTAGTGCCATTGAGGCCCAACTTCTTCAGTCAGCTTCCAAAGCTTTTGCTGGATCCGGCTTGCGGTGGTCGCGTAACCGGTGTTGGTTAAGTCTTTGGTGTGGCTCAACCCGTTTTCCACCAAGCGTGCTTTTCTTTTGTCTTCCGGTTTAGGTTCGATGGAGCATGGCACGGTTCATTGTTGGTGCATGGTGGATCCGGGCATTTGGGGTCGTAGTTTCCAGCGGTTTTGGTGGGGTTTTAGCATAGCTGCGGTAGTTCATTGGTGGTCTCCTCTTCGGCTAAAGTTCTGGGCAAGGAGCAGGCTCGACTTTTGGTTGCTTGTGTGGTTGATTTGGACAGTTGGGGCTTTAGTTTCCGGCGATATGGTAGCAAGATACCGTGACTGCGGTAGTTCGTGGTGTTGGTTACAGTGATGTGCTCTCATCTTCGGCTAAAACTCATTTGTGAGCATGGTAGACTTTTGATTATGTGCGATTGATCTGGGCAGTTGGAGTTATAGCTTCCGACGGGCATGGTGGAGTGTTAACATGAGTTTGGTAGCGCGTAGATGGTTTCGTCATCGACTAAAACTCATTGCAGTGAGTAGGTTTGGCTTTCGTTTTTTAGGATAGTCGCTTTGTATCATTTGGTCCGTCTGTTTTACGTTCTGTTGTTTCCTTTTTTGATTGCCTTTGTATGTCAAAAAATTTTAAATGATATATAATCTCAACATTTTTATCAAAAAAATTATTGGGTTTGAGTTTTGAGACCATACGCAAAGAAGACAAATACGGATGATGAGATGTATTTGTCCGAGGATAAAGAACTTTGCGAGTGTGCACTCGCTTACACGTGTCCTAAATCTGTTGGGTCTAAATTATTATAAGCATTGGGCTTATAAATATTTGAGAATGTGAATAAGAAATAACTTATGAAATGGATTGGATTTTGGGCTAAGTGTCAAAATAGATCCATTTAAGTGTAAGTGAGTAAGTGGGATTTATTAAATGTCCCACATAGTTTAAGCCGAACTTTTTCGTTCTAGTATAAATGACTAGAAGGTGATACAAATGTTCAAATTGGCTAAGACTTATGGTGCATGTGAGAGAGGATGAATCGGACCACACGCGCGCACCACCACCACCGCCGCCAGGCCAGGCGCAGGCGTGGGCGTGGGCGTGGGCGTGGGCGTGGGCGTGGGCGTGGGCGTGGGCTTGGGGTCGGGGTCGGGGTCGGGGTCGGAGTCGGGCTTTGGGGCTTTGGGGCTTTGGGGCTTTGGGGCTGTCTCGTGGTCGAGTGGCCCATTTCTTTTTGGATAATTTTTTATTTTAAATTATCTAAAAATATCCTCTTAATTTTTTCGGTTAATACGAGATTTGATTATTTATAACAAAAAATCAAAACCGATCGCATCATGTTAATGACGAAAATCGTAACTCTCTACGTGTTAATGACATGCAATCATAACGCAAAATCTTACCATCAATTGCATGCGTTTGAACTCACTCCGAGCTCGCCTATATAAGGGACTCGTCTCATTTGAAGAATTCACTCATTCGAAAAACAACTCTCTCTAAGATCCTTCACTCTCTCACTAAGCGTTTCTCCATTCTTTCGGAAAACGGTACGTCTAGAGTATATCGTAGTTGTCTACGTTCGTAGATTCCACACCGAGTGTAGCGTTGTGGTCTCATATCGGTTGTATCCTGGGACTCCAAAAGCTCTGTGGATCCGTCTCACTAACGGGAGCTTTATTGAGTTAAGGACAGAGATCATATCTCGCCTCCGATTCTAATCGGTTTTATACGGATCTTTTTCTAAATCGTTTTACTATTAAAATTGTTCTTACTTACTTTCTTTATACGATTTCTCTTCGCATTTCTTAACTCCGATTTTTAGGTCCATCAAGCTTAACTCAATAAATCCGCTTCTAGCATATAGCTATAATCGGATTGAGATTTGCGAAATTATAAAACGATTTTCTTCGGTTTTATTTCTTATCTAGAAACGTAGTTTCTTTGGAAACAAGGTTTCAAACGGTTGAGTAAAACGCTTTCATAAGTGTCTTTACAAAACAATATAACACATCTAAAACGGTTTCGGCGAACGCTTGTTAGCGATTTTGAGAAACGTTTGTGTTAAGAAACGGGTTCGGGTGCAAATAAATTTCTAATATTTCCGAAACGTTTTATAAGTCGGTTATAAATTATTGCACTAACTAATAGTGTTTATAATTTAAAACATTAAACAAATTTAAATAATAGCTGATTCGTAAATAAATTTTATTTATCCAACGATTCAAGCATCTCACTCATTTTATTCCATGGATTGTCAACAGATGTCGACTGAGACTGGGCATGTTGCAATCAACAAGGAAAATGAAGTTGTTCAAACAACCGTTGTTCAAACAACCGCTGTGAGTGCTGGACTATTGCCGGACAAATTTGATGGGAATGGGTTCAAAACTTGGCAACAAAAGATGTTGTTCTATTTGACCACCCTCAAGTTTGACAAGTTCCTCAAGGAGGACAAGCCGGTAGCTCCTCTTGGAGTCGAAGATGTCCACATCATTGTGAGCATTGATGCATGGACGCATTCAGACTTCTTGTGCCGCGGTTGGATCTTAAGCCGCCTTGTTGACTCGTTGTACGCTGTATACAACAATGAGATGCAATTCCCGACAGCCAAAGAGTTGTGGAATGCTTTGGAGAAGAAGTACAAGTCTGATGATGCGGGAACTCAGAAATTTGCGGTGGCAAAATTTCTAGATTTCAAGATGGTGGACTCAAAACCTATCATGGCACAAGTGGATCAACTTCAATTGCTATGCAATGAGATAGCATCCGAAGGTATGAAAATTTGTGAGCCTTTTACGGTTAATTGCTTTATTGAGAAACTTCCTCCAAGTTGGGTGGAATACAAAAATTATCTCAAGCACAAGCGAAAGGCGATGTCTCTTCAAGACTTGATCACTAGGCTTCAAATTGAAGCTAGAAATCGCCATACAACCGGGCTCACCAATCGTGAGGAGCAAGATTCTTACCAAGTCTATCTTGCTCAAATGGCTAAGGTCAAAGGCAAGGGTAAGGTCGGGCATAAGATTTTCCCAAAAAATCTGAAACCTTCGGGATCCACGAACTTCAAGAAGCACAATGGGGCTGAGAAGAAGTTCATCGGGACTTGTAACTATTGTGGTAAGATAGGCCACAAAGCTCAAGCTTGTCATAGCAAGGCAAAGGCTAAAAAGTCTACTCATCAAGCTTTCTTGACCTCGGAAGATCTATGTGCGGTGATCACCGAAGATATTCCGGAAGTCAATGCGGTTGAGACCAATCCAAGGGAGTGGTTCTACGACACCGGTGCAACCACTCACATTTGTTGTGATAAAGAGTTGTTTAGCACTTATCAAAAGAGTCATGAAGACGAAAGGGTGAAGATGGCCAACACCAAAGTATCCAAGATTTTAAGACGTGGCAAGGTTGTGCTAAAGATGACTTCGGGACATGAGATCACTCTCAACAATGTGAAACATGTTCCCGACATAAGCAAGAATCTGATTTCCGGCACACTCATGAGCAAGGCCGGATTTGGTGTTAACTTTGAATCCGATCAGCTAGTGATTAGGAAGAATGGGATGTACTTGGGAAAGGGTTATGTTAAGGGTGGACTTGTCAAGATGAATGTAATGACGGTCTTACCAAAGAAAAATGTAACCAATGTTGTTTCCGTTAATGAAAATGCTCAAGTTGCTTATTTGGTCGAGTCTTTTACTATTTGGCATGAACGTTTAGGACATGTGAATTATAAATCTTTGGAAAGATTGATGAATTTAAGTCTAATTCCTAAATGCAAATCGATTAAAGATAAATGTCAAGTTTGTGTACAAGCAAAACTTACAAAACGACCATCCCCTAAACGAGAAAGAACGACGGAACCTCTTGGTCTGATACACACAGATTTATGTGATTTAAAGTATCTACCAACTCGAGGAGGAAAGAAATATTTTGTGACATTTATAGATGATTGCACAAAATATTGTTGTATTTATTTATTACAAAGCAAAAACGAAGCTTTGGATAAATTTAAAGAATATAAGCTTGAAGCTGAAAATCAACTTGAGAAAACTATTAAAATAGTTCGAAGTGATCGAGGTGGAGAATATGAAGGACCGTTTGATGCATTTTGTAGAGAAAATGGAATAATACATCAAACAACCGCTCCTTATTCACCTTCATCTAACGGAGTTGCTGAAAGGAAAAATCGCACTCTTAAAGAAATGATGAATGCTATGTTGCAGGAATCTGGGATAGCTCAGAACATGTGGGGGGAAGCTTTGCTTACCTCGAATTATATCCTCAACAAAATTCCGCACAAAGTGACGGGGAAAACTCCATATGAATTATGGAAAGGCACTATTCCTTCATACAAATACATGAAAGTCTGGGGGTGCTTAGCAAAGGTGGTTGTACCACCTCCGAAACAAGTCACAGTTGGACCAAAAACCGTTGATTGTATTTTTATCGGTTATGCACACAATAGTAGTGCTTATCGATTTTTGGTTCATAAATCAGATATTCCGAACATTCACATTAATACTGTGATGGAATCCCGGAATGCAGAATTCTTTGAAAATATTTTTCCGTTAAAAGATAGAGAATATCTAAAACGGACACGGGATCAAAGAGATGTAAGTTCCTCTCAAAATGAGGCAAGCTTTTCCGGTACTTTATTTAATGAGCCGGAAGAAGTTGAAGATGAACCTAGACGGAGCAAAAGAGCTCGAAAGGAAAAAACCTTCGGTGATGATTTCCTAATGGTTTTTCTTTTAGAAAATGAACCAAGAACTTACATAGAGGCTATGTCTACGCCAGACGCACCTTCGTGGAAGGAAGCCATAAATAGTGAAATTGACTCCATTATGCAACATCATACATGGGAGATGGCTGATTTACCGGAAGGGTTTAAAGCCCTCGGGTGTAAATGGATTTTCAAAACAAAATTGAAAACTGATGGTACGATAGATAAGTACAAGGCTAGACTCGTGGTGCAAGGATTCCGACAAAAGGAAGGTCTGGATTTCTTTGACACCTATTCTCCGGTAACGAGAATAACTTCGATCAGAATGCTAATTAGCATTGCTGCTTTACGAGATCTGGAAATCCATCAGATGGATGTAAAAACTGCTTTTCTAAATGGAGATTTAGAGGAAGAAATTTACATGAAACAACCTGAAGGGTTTGTTGTACCTGGACAAGAACACAAAGTCTGTAGACTTGTGAAGTCGTTGTATGGACTTAAACAAGCTCCAAAACAATGGCATGAAAAGTTTGATAATGTAATGATGTCAAACGGTTTTCGCATAAATGAATGTGATAAATGCATATATGTTAAAATTACTACAACTGGGTATATCATTCTATGTCTATACGTAGATGACATGCTTATTATTGGGAGTAATAACAATATCATCAATCAAACAAAAACCATGTTATCGGGACAGTTTGATATGAAAGATATGGGATTAGCAGATGTGATTCTAGGAGTTAAAATCACTAGACACTCTGACGGAATCATTTTATCCCAAGGACATTATGCTGACAAGATACTTGATAGATTTAAACTCTACTCAAGTGGGACTGCAAAAACACCTGTTGACGCTCAACTTCATTTGACTAAAAATCAAGGTGAAGCCGTATCACAAGTGGAATATGCACGAGTTATCGGAAGTCTGATGTACTTAACAAATTGTACTCGACCCGATCTAGCGCACGCTGTTAATGTATTAAGTCGATACACAAGTAATCCAGGACACACACACTGGAAAGCTATAACTAGAGTATTGAATTACTTGCGGTTTACGAAAAGCTATGGGTTGCACTATGGTAAAGAACCAGCAGTCTTGGAAGGATATACTGATGCAAACTGGATATCTGACTCCAAGAACTCAAAATCCACAAGTGGATATGTCTTTACAATAGGTGGTGCTGCTGTGTCATGGAAATCTTCCAAACAAACTCTGCTGGCCAGATCAACCATGGAATCTGAGTTCATTGCTTTAGACAAAGCCGCAGAGGAGGCTGAGTGGCTTCGAAATTTTTTGGAAGATATCCCTATGTGGGAGAAACCTGTGCCGGCAATACGTTTACATTGTGATAGTCAATCCGCTATCTTACGAGCACTGAATACTCAATATAATGGCAAATCTCGTCATATACGAAGACGACATAAGACCATTAGACATTTGATCTCAAGTGGTATAATCACGTTGGATTATATCAAATCAGCTGATAATTTAGCAGATCCTTTTACAAAAGGTCTGACTCGAGATCAAGTATTAAAATCATCAAGAGGAATGGGTTTACAGCCTATGAATTAAAAGATGACGTTTGATGGACACCCAACCTCAATGACTGGAGATCCTAAGAATGAGGTTCAAAGGGACAACTATATTAAACTGATTCTGCTGAAAGCACTGTGAGACGAATGTCTCAAACCGATTCCTACGATCATTAGAAAGTGCTAGTTTTTAAGGATAAGCGTTGAGCTTTTAATGATTTCATACTTTTATTCTTATGAAGTACAAAGTAATGCTTTCAACAAGATGGTAAAGCTTATGGGAAATCACCTATGTGAGTGTGAAATGGGGCCGTTTCTAGGAGAATGAACGATAAAGGCTATATTCTCCAAGTTCACTCATGAATCCAGGCATGTTCAAGGCCACAATGAACACAACAAGAGAACGTAGTTCTACGAGAAACCTAACTGGGTTATTCCTGTTGTCTAAGTTTACATAAAACTCTGGGTGGTTCAAGACATCATGTTCACCTCTTGGCCGAGTAAACTCGACAGATATTAACAATGATTGGTTCAAAGCTGAAAAATGCTACCACATCAGACACAGTTAGTTTTCGCATATACTCTGGAGACTTCTTTTTTAGCTTTTTCTATCCAAAGAGTCTTTCAAGTCATCCCTGTTTAGAGTCATTTCTATTCATGTGGGGGATTGTTGGGTCTAAATTATTATAAGCATTGGGCTTATAAATATTTGAGAATGTGAATAAGAAATAACTTATGAAATGGATTGGATTTTGGGCTAAGTGTCAAAATAGATCCATTTAAGTGTAAGTGAGTAAGTGGGATTTATTAAATGTCCCACATAGTTTAAGCCGAACTTTTTCGTTCTAGTATAAATGACTAGAAGGTGATACAAATGTTCAAATTGGCTAAGACTTATGGTGCATGTGAGAGAGGATGAATCGGACCACACGCGCGCACCACCACCACCGCCGCCAGGCCAGGCGCAGGGGTGGGCGTGGGCGTGGGCGTGGGCGTGGGCGTGGGCGTGGGCTTGGGCTTGGGCTTGGGCTTGGGCTTGGGCTTGGGCTTGGGCTCGGGGCTCGGGGCTCGGGGCTCGGGGCTCGGGGCTCGGGGCTCGGGGCTTTGGGGCTTTGGGGCTTTGGGGCTTTGGGGCTTTGGGGCTTTGGGGCTTTGGGAATGTCTCGTGGTCGAGTGGCCCATTTCTTTTTGGATAATTTTTTATTTTAAATTATCTAAAAATATCCTCTTAATTTTTTCGGTTAATACGAGATTTGATTATTTATAACAAAAAATCAAAACCGATCGCATCATGTTAATGACGAAAATCGTAACTCTCTACGTGTTAATGACATGCAATCATAACGCAAAATCTTACCATCAATTGCATGCGTTTGAACTCACTCCGAGCTCGCCTATATAAGGGACTCGTCTCATTTGAAGAATTCACTCATTCGAAAAACAACTCTCTCTAAGATCCTTCACTCTCTCGCTAAGCGTTTCTCCATTCTTTCGGAAAACGGTACGTCTAGAGTATATCGTAGTTGTCTACGTTCGTAGATTCCACACCGAGTGTAGCGTTGTGGTCTCATATCGGTTGTATCCTGGGACTCCAAAAGCTCTGTGGATCCGTCTCACTAACGGGAGCTTTATTGAGTTAAGGACAGAGATCATATCTCGCCTCCGATTCTAATCGGTTTTATACGGGTCTTTTTCTAAATCGTTTTACTATTAAAATCGTTCTTATTTACTTTCTTTATACGATTTCTCTTCGCATTTCTTAACTCCGATTTTTAGGTCCATCAAAACCTACCAACTATCGACTTCTATTCCTTATACAAAAGACATCGCATTTCACTCCAATAATATGGACTTTAAAATGTTGCAATAGGAAGTCCATAATCAAATGATGTTGAACTACCGTGCAACGAGCAACGACCTGGCCTGGGACGAAGTAAACCCTTACCAGGGTTGAGAAGCTTACTATTACTAAGCCTTTTGCCCTCCCAAACCAAGGTAGACTTGTCGCTATTCTGGATCGATAGAGCTATGTAGTGTAAACTATTGCTGAACCTTGGTAAAGTTTATTTACCCAAAAAAAATTTCAAGAATATTGACTTAAAAAAAAGACGTGTACATAAGAAATTTGATTTTTTTTTCCGAAATATAGTCACAGTTTGGGTTAACTAAAGTGTTTCATCCGCAAGGGATGCTTTCATAATTTAATTACCTTAAATATTTCAGTAATTGACCAAATGTTTTCCAGTTTAATGGTTTTCATAAGTTTACAACTGTATGTTATGTGGACACAAATCTGATATAGTCCGTAAACCGACATATATGATTGAAATATCGATAAAATAATAAAGGCGCTCTAATGAGAAATGACCATATGGAAAATATGGATACAAATATCATAAGGTTGGATAAAGATTATAATTAAAAGAAGTTACGAGAAGAAATGTAGGTCCACAAACCACAAACATGGTTTTGAAGACTCATCAGCTCATTCTCTATATATAGGTTGTTGTGTAGCTTCATAAGTCTTGGAAATACAACATTATAAAAGTATATTAGGTACTATTTCAGCATATATATCTATATAAAAAAAATAAAAAATATATATATATATATAGATAGAGAGAGCGCGCGAGAGAAGAGAGGAAAGAGATGGGGAGGCAACCATGTTGTGACAAAGTAGGGTTGAAGAAAGGGCCATGGACTATTGAAGAAGACAAGAAGCTCATCAACTTCATCCTCACCAATGGCCATTGCTGTTGGAGAGCTCTCCCCAAGCTTTCTGGTTTATTCTCTCTCTCTATACTCCAAAACGTTGTCGTTTGGATAGCTCATGTTCACAAAGTATAATAAAGTGAACTTTTTTGCTAAAAACACTTGTTTTAACCGTTTCTCTTACCGACGAAAACGATATTCCTGTTTTGATATACTCCACATATATTTTTTTCGTATTCAAAAAGTTATTCAAGTTCCGATTTTTAAGTAACATATCCATGTTATTCCTATCCTACTGATTTCTATTATTTTAAAACTTTTTGGTTCATTGATTATCATTAGTTCTTTAGGTATATACTACAATAGTTTTGCACCGATCGCAAGTACACAAATGTATTTTCAGCAAAAAAGATTCAAGAAATACTATTTTCAGTGCATGAGAATCATATTGGTTCTTACCTTGCTTTTAGCAATGGAATATTTTAAACATATTATTAGATTATTAATCATAGTGTTTGGCTGAAAAAATCAGAGTGTTTGATTATTTTGCGTGGTCCTCACACGCTATTATTTGGTTCCAATTTGTTTTTCACTGGTTCATAATCAATTTTGGATTTTGTAGTTTGACTTTCAAGTAAATTGGTTGTCAATTTATACCTTCGTCATTTAATTATATGCAGGACTATTGAGGTGTGGTAAAAGCTGCAGATTAAGATGGATAAATTATTTAAGGCCTGATTTAAAAAGAGGTCTTTTATCAGAATATGAAGAACAAATGGTCATTGATCTTCATGCCCAACTTGGCAATAGGTCCATTAATTCTCTTTCTCTTGAACATTACATAATTGATAATATATATAAAAAATATTAAATCTATAAATAATTAACTTACCTTAACTTTGACATTCTAACTAACTACTCATAATAAAAGTATAAAGATTACGACCACTTTTTACAAAAAAAAAAGATTACGACCACTAAATTTCAATATTCTTAAGTTATTGGAGAAACAAAGAAAAAAGTCACTAAAACTCAAACTTCATCCCTTCTTTCGCATGAAAGAGATTGGGTTTCACAATTTTTTTTATTTGTATAGTTTTAACGGTTAAGGTGATCACATCTTTATTTACTCGTATTTCTTTTAACCCAAGGAGTTTATTTTAGTTTGTCTGATGAAAATGATTGAATCATGAAGTCATTAGTTATAAATTCTCATTAGTAATATATATATATATATATATATATATATATTTGGTGCAGCTGGTCAAAGATTGCCTCTCATCTACCAGGAAGAACTGACAATGATATTAAAAACCATTGGAACACGCACATAAAGAAAAAACTAAGGAAAATGGGTATTGACCCATTGACCCATAAGCCTCTCTCTGAACAAGAAGCTTCACAACAAGCTCAAGGGAGCAAGCAAAGCTTAGTGCCTCATGATGAAAAGAACCCAAAACAAGATCAAGAAGATCAACAAACCCAAGACAAACAAGAACAACTTCAATTAGAACAAGATTTGGACAAGAACAAGACATCAATTTCTAGTGATGGGTTTTGCATTGATGAAGTCCCATTGCTCAATCCACATGAGATCTTGATGGACATCTCTTCTGCTCATCATCATACTAATGATGATAATGTCAACATCAACATTAGTAACTTTACTTCGCCTTCTTCCTCTTCTACCTCGTCATGTATATCATCACTACTACCGGGTGATGAGTTCTCAAAGTTTCTTGATGAAATGGAGATTCTTGACCTCAAGTGGCTCTCAACTGATGATTCACCTGGGGAAAATATTGGCAAAGACGGCAAGTTCAACAGCAATATTGATATGATGAACTTGTGGGACATCAATGATTTGAGCAGCTTGGATTTGTTTATGAATAATCATGATGATGATTTTGTTGGAAATGGCGATGGATGTTCAAGAATGGTTTTAGATCAAGATTCATGAACATTTTATCTCCTCTAGCTTTTAGTTATTCTTAATGTTTTTTTTTTGTTTCTTCAGATTTTTGTTTGTTTGTTTTTGAAGTGGGGGATTGTGTACATGTAATAAAGATTGCAATTGTGTATATCCTTTTCTCTTTTTTTTTTCATTCACTTTTGAGATATTTTCTATGGAAAAATATAAAACATCATTATAGTTTAACCTTACATATACCAATTGATATATTTTTTAAATAGTAATAAATATTTTTTGATCAAGTTCATAATCTTTAAACTGAGTAACCAAAATGATTTTTAAAATGCAACATACCCGCTGACTAATTAAGCAAAATAGAAAAATATACTTCCAATTGCATTGAGAAACTAATTGCTATAATGTGTGTAGTCAATGTCCACTAATGTGCAATCAGCCGTTAAAACAATCTCCACTATAGTCCTTATATAAAAAAAATCTCCATTATAGTCGAAATTAAAGAAAGTTCATTCCAAATGTTTAAGTCTGCTCAAAATCTAAAACCAATAATTCAAAATTTTAACAATTTTTTTTATCACTCCATGGAGTCATCAATTATATACATATATGTATATATATATTGATATTCTTAAACCTTAATCTTACGATTCATCGAAAAATGATTTTTTTTTTGCCGGCTACTTATATATATTAAGGTCCACTTGTACAAAGAAAAATTGTTGGAAATTGCTTAAAAATACGATGAAATCTAAATGATGGTAAATACTAAATGATGATACGATTACGTCATAGTGATGAAATCTATTGCTATATATTTATAGAATCACCAACACAGCGTCACAGTCATGATGGAATCTCTTATGATTTATTAATAAACTCCACCTACCAAACATTCTCAATCTCACGTTCAAACTTCAAAGCACTTGCGATGGACCATCGACCTCGACACTTATTTCATACATACAGTTATATATATATATATATTAAACATGTCATATAGCCTAATGATTAATGCTATTAATATTACCATACATGATATCCAAATTCTAATCCGCATAATACATATTATTAACAAAACTAACAAAATGACATATTCTCGCGGTTAGCGTTAGAACTGTTAATGCACTATAATTTGAAAAAGTAGATAAAAGAGGTATGCAAATTACAAATAATTTGAAAAATCATTAGTAAAAGTGTTATATATATACATATACGTACTGTCATAATATCTACCCAAATTTTGATATTATCAGATAAATCCAATTATTTTTTCATTCAACTTACTCTAAAATACTGAGCATTTATATTTGATATGCTATGACCATTTATATTCTGTAATATATATATATATTGATATTTTATAAATATTGATATTCTGTAATAATATATATATATATATATTGATATTCTATGACCATTTATATTCTGTAATATATTTTATTATTGGTGGAACTGCTTTTAATCAAATTTAAGTAAAATTTTTATAAAAGAAACAAATTTCTGAAAAAGCACGCATTTAATTAAAATATCTTACACTTTGTAACAGAAGAAGTATTTCGTACTGAAACATTTTGTTCCGAATCTGGTTCAAAATGGTTTAGTTAGATCGGTCCAACAACAGTCTAATGTTATAAATTATGAACAACTTAAAGAATGGGAAACAATTTCACGTACAATCAATTTTTTGAATAATGTTTGATCGAAAAGCGATAAAACTGATCTCAAAAACTCGAGATTCGATTTAGCCAAATCATTTTCGTATCATTTTCATCAGTAATCATACCTTGGTACGATACTACGATTAATCAAATATGTTTTCAAAAATAAAACAAAAAAATGTTGTCAAAAGTATGAAATATTAGGGAAATCTGGATCTCTGAGGGTTTTTTTTGCGGATATCTACCAGATATTTAAATTTAGATTTTAAATATTCGAATTTAAATCTCAGATATCCAAAAGATATATATTTCAAAAAAAATTTATATCTAAATTAAAATTCGTTTTAAGTGGATATCCATTTTTTTAGGTATAATTTCAAAATGATATCCGAACAAAACGAACGCAGACCTAAATCCATATATTCAGTAGAATCTGACAATTATGCCCAACTCTATGAAATATAGACAATGTAGAAATCCGCACTACAATTATGCATACTTGCATATTAGACTCACTGCTGCTGACGTTGAGTGATGACACATGCCTATATGTTTGTGTCTTTTTTTTCCTCAACACACGTAAGTCTTTTTTTCGATGCTGACGTATGCAGGTTGCTAGATGAAATAAAAAGAATAAGGCTTCTTGGGACCATTTTTAAAATAACAAATCTACGGTTTATGATGTCGATTGGTAGCTTAATCCGTGTATTACTTGTCATTCAGAAAACAAGAGTTTTCAAAATCATCACTAATTCGTATATATTATAATTTTTATATATGTCGATTGATAGCTATATGTGCATATAGAATTATTTTTCATAATTATTTGAATATGTATGGGTAACATGAATATAATTTGGCTATTGTTGATATACAGTACGTAGATTGATATTTGTACCTAAATATGTAAAAAAATAATTAAAACCGGTGGTTGGTCATAAGGTAAAACAAACGACAATTTTTTTTTGGTTATACATAGTTTTATAAACATAATAAAATATATTTTCAAACAAATCTAAAAGTTGAAACCTTGTTTTAAAGAAAATAAATTACATATATCTTCGTCTTTTCCGTCGTCAACTTCAATATCTTTTGAACATGTTGTTTTAATTTAGTAGTGATTGCTGTTTTTAATTTGTATTTTCATATATTTTCTTTAACTAAATGTTAAGTTCGTACGTAAGTGGAGTCATCCATTAATCCAAAAAGACACGTGGCTGTAATCCTACTTTTATTGTTAAAGAAAATAATATGTAGTTATAATTTATATAGGAACCCATACCTTAGGGGCTGCGGTGGCTTCATAAGGCTGTGTCCCATATGACCGGCCTTGTTGTGTATACTGTATTTGTATTTGTTTTTGTATGTGAATGAAGTTTCAGACAATGGACCACATGTGAATGTGATTGATAGACAAGTGGTAACTACCTTCACCAAACCATTTTGTCAAAAAAGAAAGATCGAAATTTTGTACTTTTGATTATCACAGACTTCACAGTATAACATCATATTTTCATTTAAAAAATTAAAAATTAAAACCATTTATCAAAAATAATAATAATCAGAAGTTCACTAAATATGTTTATGGTGATCAGTGGTTAAAAGACGCGCCCTCTAAACTAATGAACTACGGTTCAATTTGTTTCTGCCGCAACTATATTAATTTTGTAGTAATTATGAGTTTTTTTGTTTCGTGCTCTACATCATTATCATTAGATCATTAGAGGTAATTTATTTAATCTTATGATTTGACTATTTGTATTATATACGATTACGATGAATAACTTTTTTCAAACGATTTTACAATGCAAAATTTTCTCGACAAACGGTTATGCATATATGATATTTTTATGATAGACAAATTTTTTCTGACATACTTAGAATTTACGATAGACAATTTTACATATACGATATTCTTATAGTAGACAAATTTTTTCCACAGCAGACAAGACTACAACAAACAATTTTATATGCAATACTTTAAAACTTTTTTAAAAACTTACATCCATTTATTTTTGAAGAACTGTTTTATCTGGGAATCTTACCCTAGAGATTTGGTGTAAAAGTTTTTCGACCTTTAACCAATAAATCAAAAATGTTTCCACTATTATGAGTATTTTAAATGATAATTTTTTATATATTTTCTGGAGATTAATTTAAGGTTCGGTGTAAAATCTTCCGATTATTAAAGTAAGATATATTAATTATATTTTATTTGAGATCAGTTTGTTGTAGAAAAATATATACACGTAATGATTCATTTTTAAAGTATGTAAATCTGAAAATATAGTACGAATTTTCACCTTAAAAAATCGGCTTGTTACATAAATATATATTCACCAACATAGCAATAAATTTAATAACTCGCATGTCTCCATCTTCTTAAAAATGAATTGAAATAATATTTTAAAATAGCTAGTGTTCATCAAAACCATTTCATTTCGGCTCAGTCCCCTTGCCATGACATGCTGCTGCCACTTAATTAAACATCGATTGCAAATATATAATCTATCAAAAGTTACGTCGTGGAAACAAAAATTCTTCTCAAAATAGATTTTAGACTTTTAGTTATGTTTTATTTTTTCTGAAAAATCTATTTTGGAAAGAAAATGTAGAAGATACGTGCTTTTATAATATATATATATATATTTTAGTTTTGGTCATATAAATAAAATGAATGCCTTTTCTACCTTAAAGTGTATAATATGTAATAAAATACAAAGAAAGTGGGGAAAAGAGTGCATATATGTGAACCTTTCTCATAACAAATATGATCATTGCTTAGACATGAATTGTCACAAAGAAGAGCAAAAGGAATGATAGTGGAACTGTGAATAATGGATTAGAGAGAAGAGAAAGGAATAAGATAAGGGAAATATTTAATTTTATAGAATTTTAAATAATAAATTGTTAGGTTGGTGGATAATTTATATATGATGCATAGAAAAAGAAAAACTGGTGACCACAGCAATGATTATAATATATTTGAAGTTGGTGAATGAGTATAGTTTCGTTTTCCTGCTTATTGTCATACATTGGCTAAACTTCTCAACTTTATCCTTTTTGCAAAGTCATTAAGTTACCCAACAACATATATATATAAAAATATAAATAAATACATATAGACTCCATTTTCTTAGAAAAGAAATGGTGCATTAGTCTTTTAACATGGTTGACAAAAATAATATTTAGATTCAGATATGGGGTATATGCAAAATGTAAATGAAATCAAAATCTCTCTTGATGTGACAACCTTTTCATGTCTCACGCGCCAAAGCAAAAACTTCTTTTCCCCTACACTGCGCGCATCTCTAATCTCTATATGCTAAAGTTCACTTGATTGTTTTGCCTATATCAATAGGCCCACGACTATACTTGACATTAATCGACAAGACTATAGTGACAAAATTGCAGCAAATTATAGAGCTTGTGGTGACAAAAGAAAGCATCCTTCTGTCAAAATTTATGGGATTTTAAAAAGCAAAGTGGATTCTTTTATTTTTATTTTTCTATTTAATATATTACATCAAGTTATATCACGGTTGGAGTTTGGAATTCCTAGCAGTCTTATATGATAGAATTTTATTTTTATAACCTAATTAATATATCATATTTGGATCATAACATTTATTAGAGTTTTCTCTAAGATTTTGATAAATTTTAAATCTTAAAACCAATTGTCAATCACTTGATTAATCCTTCAAACTATCGCAACATCATCAACAAAATTTACTGCAAATTAACGTGATTTGAAATTGAAGTTATAGAAGTAAATGATTCCACCAAATTTAGTTGACCGAGTAAATAAGCAATCTAAGGTTTCATATCCACAGCTGAAGACTCTACAGAAGCTAATTGCCAAAGAGATTCACAGCTTCAATAAGGCTCAAGCTTAACATCTCCCATGTCAAGTCCAGCATTATCATTATCAACAGCAAAATCATCATGATGAGCAATCAAAGTTGAGACAACGGTTCCACTATTGTAGCCATCGATAAGAAGCTTAGAAATCTTAAATCTCCATTCCAATGTCTCTTTTGGGGTCTTCCTGTCGTGGAAGACTCTATCGCTGTAGTTTAGCATCGTCCCGAGTCCTGTGTTCGCAACCCAACCATACTTCATCAACACTTCCGCTTCCCTTTCAGTCATATCTTCTCCTACCTATTTTTTTATTACAGTGAGAGTTCAGAGTAATAAACCCTAAAGAACATATCGGATCATATAAACCGGTGAGAGAGAAGAACTTACAAGCAATGGCTTGTTTTCAATCAGTTAATATCTGCCACAGCTCGCGAGTTTCATGGCCAAGATTAACCGTTTGATCTGCCATCTGATTGATGCAGTGTTGCTGAGCTCGAAGAAGTATGTTGCGTAGCCATATTCAGGCCGTTCCATTACTATCCTGTATCGATCAAAAAGATACATGAAATTTTTTACAATGACAAAAGGGAGAGAGAGAGAGAGAGAGAGAGAGAGAGAGAGTTAATTTACCAGTTATGTCTCTCGAAAACAAATATGAAAGACTGGAGATCGCGGCACCAGCCCCACTCCACAGGCCATTTGCGAAACTGCAAATACAGAGCCTTGCAAACAAGAGGAAACAAGTTAGAAAGAAAGGGAAATGTATAAAAAGCAGAGATGCGGATTTTTACCTGTTCAATGAGGGAGAATAGACAGGTCAAGCAATAGCTAGGTCTTGAAGCTTTTGATAACTTTAAATTAAGAAGTTTGATGCCTGTCTCGCGTTTGAAGAAAAGCTGATAATAAAAAATAGATTCAATCACATAGCGGGAAAACAACAACCTTTGTATGAAAATAAAAGGATTTTCTTACCTGCGAGATCACATCTTCGAGCTCCGAGAAGCTCTAGTCAAGAAGTGAATCATCTGGGGAATCATTGCCACCTTCATTCTCCCTGTAAAGCCTAAGTTCATCTACAGATACCCCTTGTTGAATCAGTACCTGCAAACACCAGATTCGAGCACACGAGCTTTAAGAAATCTAATTTGCAGAAGTTCAGTTAAGTTCAAATTTTGACAAGAAAACCATGATACCTGAAAAAGACCTGGAGCATCTTCTTCCAGAGCTGTCTCAGTTGAGTCCCTGTAATGGTTATTTCATATTAAAGAAACAGAAAAAATCAAAAAAGAAACATATACATGAAACGAAATATACAATAGAGAGAAACTCACGTGGTGGTTTTCTTTCGCTTCCAAGGACGCAGTATCCTCAAAGGTTTAATGTATTCATCAGATGCACAAAAGCTAAACCCTAAGGACAGAGGATTAAGATCTTCATGATGACCTGAACCATGAAAAGATCGAAGCTTTAATCGATCAATTAATCTCATGTGGTCTATCTCATCTTCATCCAACTCACTAGCAGTCTCTGCTTTGTTTTTCACAAACCTAGAAGGATTCGGAGCAGATATACGAAGATTCAAGCGATAGCTCAATTTCGCTCCATCTAGCTCATTTTCATCATGAGCTTCATCGTGGGTTTCCACCTCTCTTTTGACCTGTACTTTTTCTGAGGTAACGGGATTTCTCTTGTCATTGTTCTCCATGACACAATCACCAGATGACTCAACCTTCACTTGAACCGGCTGTATTTCATTCACATTCCAAGGCCGAGGATTCCTTTTAACTCTTTTCACACTTTTTCTCGGATTTTTTTATGCAGCTGCTGCATAACCTTTGCTAGCTAACGGAGAGTGCTCGTCATCTCCACTGGATAGCTCAGGTAGACTGGCTTCAGGTGACAAATCAAAAGAAGTTTCATGAGAAATTGGAATATTACTCTCTTGAACTCCACTAAGCTGACATCCAGATTCTGAACCTATACTGAAATTTTTACAGAGGACAGAATCAACTTTCTCTAGAAAGCCGCTGAATTGAACCCCAGAAGATGAAGCTATCCCATTTTCACATGAAATCTCGGCTTTTATATTATAAAGATCGGTGTCATCGCAGTCTTGAGTATTATTCTGCACTTGTAACGCAAATAACTAGTCAGCCCTAATAGCTACCAAACAAAAAAACAGAAAAGAAATGGTCACTTTGTTACCTCTAAGTTGGATTCTGGCAACCTTAAAGCCATCCTACAATAACAAGTACGGTAGATAATAACCGTTAGACACTAAATGAACCCAGGCGAGTGAAAAAATGCAGAAAACGATTCGCGGTGCTCATGACATTAAAAGCATCTTTCTAGAAGCATTTTGCGCTGCTCTTGCAGTGTGAGATGTTCAAGAGCATCACTCCTTGTGGTTACTTCGATTTGTTCAAGAGATATTCAATGCTTATAGATTTCAAAATTTCGATGTCTACAGATTCTTTAGCATTATCACAATTTGGCACTACACCCTAAAAACTACATAATCAGTTCACTAAACTTAATAGCAAAAATGTTGAAATTGGAATGTAAAAAAGACTTCGTTACCATCTCATTGAAGCAATCTTCATCTCTCCTTTTCACGATACTATCAACATTATTCGATCTACAAACAGAAGAAACCATATGTGAAAACAGAGAACTAAAAAGTTTTCAAAAACGTCAACTATAGACAATACTCACGCTGGCACAGAAGCAGTGATACGTTGAGAGACTCTAGCAACAAACTCCGCCGTGTCGTCAAGGGAAGGTTGTCTAACTCAGGGAATATAAAATTGGACTCAGACGGAGAGATATTGGTAGGTTCATGACACATCTTATACACTCGGATCAGAGTAATACAGAAGAAAAGTGGATGGAGATTGAAGAATTTGATTTCTCCAAATTTGCTAATTGGGTATAGGACTACAAATGCGAATTAGATAGTAAAAAAGAAGGGTTTGCTGAGAACGTAAGGAGAATGAAGAAAGGAATCTTCTTTGGTCATTACACAAGAAGAATCATCTCATATTCTCGATTCGAGACCCTGGAAAAAAAACAAGAAGAAACTGTGTTTAAAAATATGGGTTTTTACACAAAGTTGAAACATAGTTAGAGAAACAGAAACCTTTACCTCTGCAAATTCGATGAAACACTGAAAGAGAGACGCTCTCACTGATCAACAAGTGGAGAGAGAAATGGGTTTTGTTTATCGGAGAGAGAGAGAAACCAAGAGGGAGGAGAGAGAGAGAAAGGTACTTACTTTGGGCCAATGAGCCCATAAAATTGGAACCTAAAAGCCCATTGAAAGCGATATAAACCCCTAAGGGCCTAAGCTATAAACTAAGACTTCGTCTTTGATTTCGCCGCAGCTTATCTTCAAGAATATGCAGAAAAATGCGATTTTTTTTGGTCAAACAAGAGAAAGATGCGATTTTTGTTTCCATTTTCGGTTAAAAATTCGAAATATTTGCCAGGAAATCTTAGATTAAGAAATAGCATATAAGGGGACAGATCTGTCTTAGAGTCTTTGAGCTAATCATTCGTGTATAGCTTGAAAGAATCGTATGTTCCGATGCGAAATCAAACATCTTCACTGATGGTTTGGAATCTCTGGACATGTAGAATTCTGGGAAGTTTTTCCCGTGGATTCTATCATTTTCTCGAGATTCGACAACTTCTATGTTTCTCAATGTTTTGGTGCCTTCTAGTTCTTCTGTTTTCGATGATAAAGTGTTAACTTTTCTTCAAATTACGATCTCGGTTTTTCTGACATTTGTTTTCGTTTTGGGCTGCTCTATGATGATTTTTCTTGCTTTAACCACACTGAAAAGATGGGGTTGAGAATGTGATGTGGCATTTCTTGATTCAAACCAAAGAAAAATTCGATTAGATCTCGGCGTTTCTGAATGATACTTTGATCTAAGTTGCTAGAGGGTGTTTCTCCTTCGTGGTTTAGATTAAGGTAGAGAGTAATGTCTAGTTCTTGTCGACATTTTTCTTTGTTTGAATTTTGAAGAACATGTCACATTTTCGAGCTCACTCCTGTGGACAACTTTGGCCCTTGTCTGAGAAGCAGCTTTATCATAATCAGTTCTCTATATGTGTTTCTTTATTGAAGTTTTAGTTTCTATGATTTTGGTTGCTCTATGATGATTTTCTTGCTTTAACCACACTGAAAAGAAGAACTGAGAACTTGATGTGGTACTTGTTGATTTAAGCCAAAGAAAGTCTGTTTGAGCTATGTATCGCTTGGTGACACTTTGATCTAAAATGCTTGAAGGGGATATTTTTTTCCTTTTGTGTTTTAGATCGAGGAAGAGAGCAGTGTGGAGCTCTGTTTGACATTTTCTTAGTTTAAATCTTGAAGTACCTTACCATGTTCTCAAGCTCTCATATGTGGAAGCGTTTGGCCCATTGTCTGAGAAGCAGCTTAGAAATCTGTTTGTAGCTTCTATGATTTTTAAGATTACTTTTTGATCTTGTTGGCTGCTCGATGTGTATCTGCACTGCTTTCGAAACTAAAGCTAGGTTTATGCACAAAGATATAGATTCAAGTTAATGTCGAACAATCAAATTCACTCGATTTTAGAGAAATGGAAGGAACAACGTCAGAACAATGTAAGAACAAAAACAAAATTGTTTTTTTTTTTTTAAAATGACATAATACGTCTTTGCCCTTGAACGTGGTGCTTTGATCAGAATTTGGAATGCATATCTGAAGGAGGTTACCAATAGGGATTGCATATGGAACGATCTGTGGAACTGGAAATGAGACATGCAGTTAGAAGCCATAGCGAAGTGTAGTTGCTAATCGCCTAAGCAGATTGCTGCTTGTACCATCTTATATACTACATTACCTTAGAGAATGCGTAATACATGTTACATGATGTTGTACGAAATAAAGATAGACAGGCCCAGGAGACTTTAATCAAAGAAGCAAGCATGAAAGGTTGTATATGACTTAGAATTCAAGCTTATTGGCATTTTATACTTGAGGAAGCAAGCTGGAAGTGATTAACCCTCTATCTCCAAGCCCCTTTACTAGGTTGGGCAAGCTTGGATGCCCTTACTCCCAACAAGTTGTTTTTTATTTGGTGTAGGAGACTTTGACATCCTCAATCTCAAATTCTTAAACAACTATATTAAAGTGGATCTTTAGTAGTGAATGAAACTAATTCAATCATCGAACACTTTGCTAGATGTGAAATAGTACGACAGGACAATTAATGGACAATTCATCGAACACTTTGTTAGATGTGAGATAGTCAATGTAGAAAAATATAAAGTTATGATGATGTAGTTATATGGTTCTAAAAGGTTATGAACTAAATGTTCAAATATCTGACAATCCGGAAAACATAACCAAAGAACAGTGTTTAACATAACCAAAGAACAGTGTTTAACACAAAAAAAATTTGACTCACATACATCATACATTATACATCATACATCATACATCATACATCATACATCATACATCATGTAATATTATGATCGACTGATACAAAACGAGGTGTAAAATAATTATAAAAATAGGTACGGACTATAACATAACTAAAAGCTAAAGTGGAGGGGTTGACTTTTAAAAATGATCACGAAGGAGTTTGTCTTACATCCTTGGATTATAAATCAAGATCTGACGGTTTAAATTTCGCCATCTGTTAATCTCAAAAAGGCTTAGGTTCACCTAGGTGCAGTAGATCCAAGACCAGTACTAACTCAAACCTCGTGCTCGAAGGATACAGTGGCGTTTTAGACCAAAGAGTCTCTCGTTTTCGGTTTCTTAATTTCTTCGTCTTTCAGCTTTCATCTTTCATCTTTCATCCTCTCCACCAGCAATTGTTTAAGGCTCTTCTTCTGTTTCTTTTGTAGCATAGAAACAGTTAAACATGGAGAACCTAACTCTAGTTTCTTGCTCAGCTGCTTCTCCAAAGCTGTTAATCGGATGCAATTTCACCTCTTCGCCTAAAAACCCAGTAGGGTTTTCGCGTCGGACTCCTAAAATTTTCCTCCGCTGCTCCAAAATCTCTGCCTCTGCTCAATCTCAATCTCAATCTTCGGCTGGAGAAACCGGTTAGTTTGCGAATTCCACTCGATACCCACCGTATTATTTGTGATGGAAAATGCGGAAATTTGCCGGGAAAAAATTCGTTAATTTTCAAGTTACTTATCTCTTAAACCCACACTTGCGAGTTGTGAATTTGTCTATTTTATTTGCAGTTTGAATTCTTCTATAAGCCACTGATTGTTTACTTTTATTTATCTCTTCACTTGCAGTGGTTGTCAAACACAGAAGCAAATCTTTTGCAAGTATATTTTCTTCGAGTCGTAATCAAGAGACAACTTCTTCTGTTGCTTATCCTAGTGCCCCTGTGCCACCACCATCTTCATCAACCATGTAAACTTTAACTATTTTCCTCGTTACATCAATATTTGTAGTTTAGTTTTTGGACAATGTGCTTAGTTTATATATTTTTTGATTCTTGGTTGTTAAATTATGTTTTTTTTGTAGAGGATCACCACTTTTCTGGATTGGTGTTGGGGTTGGGCTATCAGCTTTGTTCTCATGGGTTAGTTTGAAGATTCCTTTCTAATTGATTTCCTAATCACATAACTTCAATATCGAACAATAAGTACCTGATTTCCATTTCCTTTTTTTTTTCTGATGGGACTGCAGGCAACATCAAGTGTAAAGGTCAGTGTATTATCTCCTCTTCACCAAGTTGCCATTTACATAGACAGACTTTGTGGTTTTAAAGACTTTTGCCTTCTATTCTTTTGCAGAACCACAATTTTATGCTTCATGTTATCTCTAGTCTCTAGTGTGTAGTGCTTATGTATCTGACATAGTATTCATTAGATTGGTTATCTTAACAAAGTGAACTCTTTGCTCACATTTTTTGAACCACAACTTTAAGCATGGAAAAATTTGCTTCGCTTTTTTTTCGGTAGTCACTTGATTCATAGATGGGAAGTTTGAGATAACCTACATACCGTTATGGTCTTAGTGATGCGACTCAGGTATTTTCAAGTATAATCGTTTTCATAATTATTTGATTGAACATATTTCAAAAGTTTTCAATGCGTTTCTCTCATTATTTCCTAACTGGTTCTTACTCTCTCGAGAATTTGGTTTGCTTTGGTTTCAGAAATATGCAATGCAAACAGCTATGAAGACGATGATGAACCAGATGAATACGCAAAATAGCCAGTTTAATAATCCTGGATTTCCATCAGGATCACCTTTTCCGTTTCCATTTCCTCCTCAAACAAGTCCTGCTTCCTCCCCATTCCAATCTCAATCCCAGTCTTCAGGTGCTACTGTTGATGTGACGGCAACAAAAGTAGATACACCTCCTTCAACTAAACCACAACCTACGTCTGCAAAAGACATAGAAGTGGATAAGTCAAGTGTTGTTTTAGAGGAAAGCAAAGCGAAGAAAGAAGAAAAGAACTATGGTAAATTCTTTTCTGTTTCAAAAATCAACCACTTCTCATTTGTATCCTCAATTTTGAGCTTCTTCCTTTCGCATATTCTAAGCTTCTAATTTGGAAGCTGTTTTAACTTTGAATGCAGCCTTTGAAGACGTTTCCCCTGAGGAAACCACAAAAGAAAGCCCATTTAGCAACTATGCTGAAGTCTCTGAAACTAGTGCCCCCAAAGAAACTCGCTTGTTTGAGGATGTAAGTTTCTTTTTCTTTTGTATCTACACAGCACACCAAGTGGTGATTTTAAAACGTGACCTAATTTTGGTAACCCAGAAGGTAACTTTGTTCTCTTATTTGATCTTTGGGCGAAGGTTTTGCAAAATGGAGCTGGCCCGGCAAATGGTGCCACTGCTTCAGAGGTTTTTCAATCTTTGGGTGAGTTAATGATTTGCAGTTTTCATCACTTGCAGAGCACTGTGCTTGATTCATGATTAAGGCTAGAGATTTCCATTTACTTTATAGCATATGCCAACAATTAGAAACAAGGAAGATATTAAAATTTGGTGATAAAAGGGGAATGATTTGGCTCCGAAAAGATATACTCCCTGACTTGTGTCGTTGCTCTGTATTGTTATAAGACTTGCAGCACTATAGCATGCTTTTTAGTTCTAATTTTTTTTTTGTGCAAAAGCATGCTTATTAGTTATGCAGAATTTTCTCAGGAAATGAACAGTACATAAGGATTGTTTCTTTAGATTTGTGGTTTTGGTAAACCAGAATATTAACCTAGCTATATGTTTCATATCTCAGTTATTACGGCTTCTTTTTTTTTTGTCATCTGCTTGCTTATTAATCTCTCTTTCATTCTTCTAATTTTTAAAACTGAATCATTGGTCTGTCCCTTGTTTACACAGGCGGCGGGAAAGGAGGGCCGGGTTTGTCTGTAGAAGCTTTAGAGAAAATGATGGAAGATCCAACAGTTCAGAAGATGGTTTACCCGTAACTCATTCTTCCCTATCACAGTATCTTCAAATCCTTCCCTTAAAAACTGGTTGCTTAGTCGACATTTGGTAACATTGCATGTATAATTGCAGATACCTGCCTGAGGAGATGAGGAACCCGGAAACTTTCAAATGTAAGTGTTAATTGTTCTCATTTTTTTTCTTTCTTATTTGTCGAATTTAGATAAAAGGTTACGTGATTATATTTGAATGGAAACCTTGGACTAGTCATGTTAAGGGATTCAGAAAATATTTCACCTACCCAATCTTGAAAGAATGATCTAATTGGTTTATGTTAATGCAATCCCCACTTAATAGTTAATACAGTTTGATATTTATTTATCCACCTGGAATTCTGTAGGGATGCTTAAAAATCCTCAGTACCGTCAACAGCTACAAGACATGTTGTAAGCTCCATAATACAAAATTGGTTCTTTCCATTGCTTTTAAAAATTCTAAACTTTAATTTCAAGAAATACTCTTGCTTGTTTGTTTTCATGGAATTAGGAATAATATGAGTGGGAGTGGTGAATGGGACAAGCGAATGACTGACACCTTGAAGAATTTTGATCTGAATAGTCCTGAAGTGAAGCAACAATTCAGTAAGACCAAATATCAATTTCGACCAAGTTTATACTATGATCTTTGTGACGTTGAATAGGTTTGATTGAAACCATATTACAGATCAAATAGGACTGACTCCAGAAGAAGTAATTTCTAAGATCATGGAGAACCCTGATGTTGCCATGGCATTCCAGAATCCTAGAGTCCAATCAGCGTTAATGGAAGTACGTTTTCATTAACTTGAACCAGAGACTTGCTTTGATTTGGTATTTTGTCATCTCACTTGGTTCTTTTTTACGAAACAAAAACCAATTATGATCGTTGTTGTTGTTACAGTGCTCAGAGAACCCAATGAACATCATGAAGTACCAAAACGATAAAGAGGTAATTTACTTAATCTTCTGCTACTTCTCAATTGTCTGTTTCGAAAAGACGATTACTTTTGTAAGAATTTGAGGCTTTATTATTTTGTGTGCAGGTAATGGATGTGTTCAACAAGATTTCGCAGCTCTTCCCAGGAATGACGGGTTGAGAAAGCTCAAGTCTTTTGGATTATGATCAAATGTCATGTCTTTAGCTTTTTGTAGGAGAAAAATAATGATTTTTTTTTTCCAAAGATGGTTCAGTTTTGCTCAAGATCAGAGAGACACGGACACGTATATCGTTATGACTTATGTGTAATTGTGTGCCACCATATATTTATCTATGTCCATCTCTATATACTGAAATTACGTCGTACCTGATTCAAACGCAGTTGCGAATCCGAATCGTGTAAAACGTTGTTGGTGGCGTTTCGTTGATGCATCTGTTGCTCATTAAAGTCCCAAAAAATAAAGGGAAACCACCAAATATGGCTAATTCGTTAAAATCCACGAGTTTTTTTTTGTAAAGTCCCAGTGTGGCTGATCATCCTCTCGGACCAGCTACTGATCATCGCCTTGGTAAGCTATGATCATCGCCTTGATAAGCTATTGCCTCACCAACTAGCTAATCAGACGCGAGCCCCTCCTCGGACGGATTCCTCGAGTTGAAACCACCAAGTTATGAAATTTGAGTTGTGTTTTTTTTTTTTTTTTTTTTTTACTTTTCTCGATAAAAATAAATTAATGAGCAAAATAAATTATTTTCTTATCGTGAAAAATAAATAAATTCGTATATCCAGTTAGTTAATTAAAAGAAGACAGAAAAGGAGAGTGACGTGGCGACATCGAGGCGGTTAAATGAACTGATGGGTCCCATCTTAAGAAATCTCTGACTCTTGTCGTTCCCCACTTTCTCGTCGTCGAGATTTCTATTTTCGTATCGTGTTTCGGAGAGGGTTTTTTCCCGTACATCAGTCGTTGTTATTCGCGCGAAAGAATTGGCTCGTGAAATCCTTTACTCCGTAAACTTTCTTGTCTCCGACGGCCGTGAGTGGTCGAGTCTGGTGATCGATATCGTGGGTGAGTATTTTGTAACTTTCGAATTTGTATTTCCCTGCATTGTTTCCTGTCTCTTGCGTAACTGGAGGATTTAAACCATCTCCGTCCATAAGTTTAGACCATCTCCGTCCATAAAAAACGTTTATTGTTTTTTATTAATATTTTTATTATAAAATGTATTGATAAATGTGTTTTAAAATTTTTTTGTTAAGAACCAATTTTTAAGACTTTTAATTAAGAACCAGAAAAGTTTCGCCTCCAATAGAGGTGCTCTTCAAAACTTCTTGCTCGTATTTGAAGTTGTTAGTAATAGAATTGACGATGTTTGACAACGGTTGAGAAAAGCTCTTTTTTTTTCCCTTCTTTCAGATTGTACCTGTGTTAGGTACTGTAACCTAAGACCTATGCAAGGAACAGAAATTATCTTCGGAATTGGATAGAAAGTTTCATCAATGATGAAATTTTGCAGTCTTTATTGCTATTGCCTTTCGTTTTTTTTTAAATTTTGGTTTTAATGCTTAGGGTTCTCTTGAGAAGACTAAGATGAAGTCAAGAAGTGAAAGTAAGAATGGTAGACTTGCAGCTGCCTCGAGAGAAGCAGTGAACAAAGTCCTAGACAGAAGCATTGCCCGTTGCTCTCGAGGCAAGATGATAGTTCACAGAGCTGTGATTCCACATAGGTTTGTTTCTCTTCATGCTAAGAAGATTATAGTTATGCTATTTTACCAAGTTTATTAGGGTACTTTAGATGTTAGGAGCACCTAATAACATTGATTACTGGGAAGGTATCCTTTAAGATTTAGAAGTAGCTAATGGCTGTAAAAAGCTATTTTTGCTTGTCCTATGCGCTAAGTTTTGCCGAGAAAAGTGGTGATTCATGTCTCATCTAGTTCCTCTGTTGTCTGGGAGTCTTGAATGTTTTTAAAAATTCTATCTTTTCAGGGGAATAAAGGCAAATATGAGAAGGGGAAGCAAGCTATCGAGGAAAAAAGTAACTAATAGTGTTCTAAAGGACAGGGGATATGGTAAAACTGCAGGCTGTGATGATGATGAAATGAATGATTAAGACTGGTAAGACTGTCCAATTCCTAGTCTTGATAATACAGCTCATGCTAATGTTGATGAAAATAGAGAGTTAACCATAGAAATTGTTGATGTTCCTGATGCTAAGAGGCAGAAGAATGCTTACCGTGCAACAGCAGAAGACAAGGTACACTTTCCTTAAGAAAATCACAGGAAATACAATGATGATTGTATCTGTTGATTCTTCAAAATTGTGTGGTAGCTTAAGAAATTTGTAATTTTGTCTTAAAGGAACGGGCGGAACTTGTCCATAAGGTTCACTTGCTCTGTCTGCTTGCAAGAGGGAGGATAGTTGACAATGCTTGTAATGATCCCTTGATTCAGGTAAATTAATTGTATCCATTTACTACAGCGGTGTTAGCTGTCGCTTTAAATTGATATTTTTCTTATTGCTTGCTTAGGTTGCAACGTGCAATTAATTATTACCTTATTGTTAAATTTGATGCACAGGCTTCCTTGCTTTCACTTCTACCATCATACTTGTTAAAAGTATCGAATCTTGAGAAAGTTACTGTCAAGGATATAGCCCCTCTTCTTCGTTGGGTATGGATTTACTGGCCCATAGCTTTTGTTTTGTTCTGATGGAAAAGTTAAACAACTTTCCCTTGCTTGGTTCGTGGAAACTTTTATGTTAGGTGTACTCCCAGTTCTGAGAAATCTTTTCGTACTTCCCTAGCATTTGCTCTTGAATCTTGTAAAGGCACAGCTGAAGAAGTACGCTTGTGATCATATTTATGACATTGAATCTGTTTATTATTTGGTTACTTGTATTGTTGAAACCTCCATTTGCAAACTTTTAGTTTCATTCGTCATCTGGGGATTTCCTTTTTCCTAAAATATGTTGAATCTCTGTGTGTGAAGATTATTCTGTTTGGCTTTTCCAAAGTTAATCTGTCTTTTAGGAAAGTAGTGGTCCAATATTGGTCAAAGCTATTCTATAGGAAACTTATGGAATCATTTTTCCAGATTAGAGCACTGGCTGTTGCTTTGCTTAGAGCATTAAAGCTCGCAACTCGGTATATGATAATTGTTACTGTTGCCACAATATAGTATCTATATATGGTTTCTGAGATTGGTTTGAATCTGTTTTTTGCTCTTTGTATCAATGACATCTTTTCTAAAGTTCTATTCTTGCGAGTTTGCCTAATAATGGGAATTTTTTAGTCCTATTTGGCTTGTTTTAGCTCTGTAACGTTCACTTACATTTGATGTTATACTTTTCAAGATTAATCTTTGTCAGATAGTTATTTACAGCACCATAGTTTCTGAACTGTTGCATATTTACGCTACCTATGGCTTAGTATGCCAACTGTGTTTCGAGTTTTCTGTACTAATTTGAGTTTCACAGCTTTGTGTCTGTTCTTGATGTTGCATCCTTAAAACCAGGGGCCGATAAGGATGAATCATCAGGTCAAAACAGAGCTAAAATGAAACATGGGATATTCAAGACCTCAACTCTTATGGTACCGAAACAGCAAGCCATCTCGTTATAGCCAAATAAATCTTCTTCCCAAGTTGAGAATAAAAGTCTCTGTGAAACGTTCTGAGCCTCAGCATGGGATTCCCCTGGGCTCCGATCAGTTTGAGATAATACAGTCAATTCATCTTGTGAAGCAGGAATGTCCAGAAAATCTGATGGAACAAGGAGAAAAGGAGATGTTCAGTTCGAGATGCAACTAGCCATGGCTTTGACTGCAACTGCAGAAAATCAACAGAGCTCTAAAGTGAATGAGAAAAAGCAAATTCGAGAAACAACGAAAACAAGTCATAGCTCGTCAGTTTCTGACCAAGTAATGTCCACAGCTATCGGTTCTAAGAAAGTAGATTCATCCCTTTGTTGGCTTGAGGTGTATTGCAATGGGAAATCATGGATGGGAAATGGGTCCATGTGGATGCTGATAAGGGAATAATAGATGCAGAGCAAAATGTGGAAGCTGCGGCTGCTGCGTGCAAAACCTCTCTTCTATTGCATGTATTACAATTGCTTTAGTGGACAATCCTCATCTTCTACTCTTAGATTTCTTTTGCCTGCAAACAGTTTCCATGTCTAGATCTGTCTTTATATCTAGTTTCCTTTGACACTTTTCTTATCCAGGTTCTGTACAAAGTGGCACAGGATTGCATCCAAACGGGTAAGTTCACTGTGGTGGGATACGGTATTAGCGCCGTTAAGACAACTAGAGTCAGTTGCAACTCACGATGAAGACTCTGCTCTGAGAAATTTCAATAGTCTAAATCCTGGCTCTAACTTAGCTTCCTCGAGTAGCTCGTCCTTCGGTATAAGGAGTGCTCTTGAAGATATGGAGTTAGCTACGCGGGCGCTGACTGAGCCTCTTCCCACTAACCAGCAGGTAAATTTGGTGTTACCCGGCAAAAATATTTAAAGCTCATGCTTCACTCAAACCTTCAGTTAGAAAACACCCTTTATTTAACCTTGCAGGCCTATAAAAGTCACGAACTCTATGCTATTGAGAAATGGCTTCACAAGAACCAGATACTTCACCCAAAAGGTCTACTTCTAGGATTTTGCGCTGGTCATTCCGTCTATCCTCTAACCTTTGTGCAGACTCTGAGAACAAGAGAAAGATGGCTTCGTGATGGGCTACAACTTAAGGCCAATGAAGTTCCCTTAAAGGTTTCCATGTTTTATTCTCTCTCTGATGATTATCTTTAGTCATTTCCCTTTTTCGGTTTAAGAATCAAGTCTTGAAGTCCATGGTTACCTACCTTAGATTCTTAAGCGTAACCCGAAGCTCATAAAGTTTAAAGATTTTAGAGATGGCGACAAGGACATCAATGGTGGTTCTCATTGCATGGAACTATATGGGAAGTGGCAGATGGAACCATTGTGTCTTCCTCACGCTGTTAATGGAATTGTGCCCAAGGTAAAAAAGCGGCTGCTGTTGTGTTGGTCCTTGTTTATATCGCTTCCATGGAATCTGTAGAAATCTCCCAAAAAGTTATCCTCTGCAGTTGCAACTCCATTAATGCTTCAAAAGAAAACATAACAAACCCTTTTGTTTTTTTTGTGTTGTTGGGGTTTCCAGAACGAGTGCGGACAAGTTGATGTCTGGTCTGAGAAATGTCTCCCACCTGGAACAGTCCACTTAAGGTTTCCTTGAATATATTCGGTTGCTAAGAGATTTGGAATAGATTATGCACCTGCCATGGTTGGTTTCGAATACAGAAGTGGACGTGCTACTCCTATTTTTGAAGGTATTGTGGTCGGTACCGAGTTCAAAGACACAATCCTTGAGGTGTAAACTTTTTATTTTACATTCTGAAACACAGAGAGTTCCATGTTTTTGAATATGGATCCGTTGGTTTTTGTCTAACTTTTTCGGTTTTGGTTAGGCATATGCAGAAGAACAAGAAAAGAGAGAAGAAGAGGAGAGAAGAAGAAATGAAGCACAAGCCGCTTCTTAATCCGTGAAAGATTGAATAACCGTTACGCTAATAGCTCGAACGATGACGAAACGAAGAGTTTGGAAGTGAATTCAGAGACCATAGTTAAGGTGGAGAATGTGAAATCACCTGAAAAGCAGAGAGTGGCTAAGAGAGGAGTAAGGTCACGATTAAGAAAGTCTCGTAGTGAAGATGAAAGCCATGAACAAGAACCTGAACATGAACATGTGTTTCTTGATGAGCAAGAAACCTTGGATGAGTAAACCTCTGTGAAAACCAAACGCTGCAAATGTGGCTTTTCTGTCCAAGTTGAACAAATGCAGACGCTTTGCTAATGACTCGAATGGCATTGTGGCAGTTTTGTAATTCAACAACGGTTTTTGGGGCTTGTTATATCGTCTCATCTTATTAGCCTTCAGTCTTCCTGAGCCTTCGTTTACTGGCCCAATGATTTTTCATTTTTTTATTGCAAAATGATTTACCTTAAAATTACATTAGATAAGTGGAATCTAAACCAGAGGTGGATAAGTGGCCAACCTCATTGCTATTCATTGATAGTATTTTGATAATCGTGAGAGTATTTGTAAAATTGTTGTTGAATCTTTTTAAAGTTCGTGACTGTTACAGGTGATATAGAGTATTGGTAGCAGAATTATATTTAAAACCATAAAAATATGGTATTGGTAGAAAAACGACACATGAATAAGTATACTGATCTGAAATGTACAGAACAAAAAAAAAAAGCATAATGTTTATATCTGAATTTTCCATGAAACAGTTCAAACTTTCCATAACAACCCCATAATTTACGTACATTAAACACCACAATTTTGCGTTATTGGTTGAAATTAAATACGTTTATGAAATTGTAAGACTGAAAAAAATCCAGGGTTATTGTCTAGCGTACAAACTTTATGTCGCGGAAGAAATTTTGAGACGGATGGTTTTTTGTGGTGTGCCTCCTAATATTATCACTTACAACGTTTTGTTACATGGTGTATGCGATAATGGGAAGATAGATAAAGCATTGGTGATATTGGAGGATATGCAAAAGAGAGGAATTGATGCTGATATCATTACATATAATATCATAATTCGTGGGATGTGTAAGGCTGGTGAGGTGGCAGATGCTTAGGATTTTATACACTAGCCTCAACCTCAAAGGACTTACGCCTGATGTTTGCACATACACTACAATGATGTTAGTATTGTACAAGAAAGGCTTACGGCGTGAAGCGGATGCGGTGTTTAGAAAAATGAAAGAAGATGGGATTTTGCCAAATGAATGTTACGAGTATAGTGAAGCTTATTAGGACTAACTGCATCAGCTTAAGTATCTCGGGGGAGCTTGCAAGATATTTATATCCGGGTCAGGCTATGAGATGTTTGCCCCTGGAAAGTTTTGGATACTATGAAATGAACTAATTTTCACATGTTCATATTTATTAGGAGAAACCACTGAGATGATGAATACTAGCGCGCGCGCAAGCTGCACAGTATCACAGTAGATATGTTAAAAGGCATTACAGAATCGAAGCTTGCATTGTATCTGTATTCGGTTTCTCTCCCAGAGGAAGCTTGCCCTTGAAATGAAAAACTCAGGTCTTTCAAAGCCAAGTTGGGTTTCTATGAGAAGAACTGAATCTATCATATGAAGCCATTTTCTCAAGTCAGTGACTTATCTCAGTTCAGAATTGTACATTTTTACTTATACTGTATATCAATGTTTGTTTATGTATTCTTTAACAAAGTTTCTGTATCGATTTTTTGTATGTATTCTCTTACAAAGTTTATGTACCATTTCTCAGGTTTCTTATATATCACTCTGAATCAAGCTTCCAGAGTCTATTGTAAAAGAACAATTTTTACTTGACTTATGTAGCATTGTGATAACTCTGATGTAACACTTGATATTTCTTAGTCTGTATTGTAAATGTACTTGATATATTGTTACGGTCTGGAAAAGTCATGAACGACGAGAGTAGCAAAGTAGTAAAAGATCTTAACCATCACCAATGTGTGAATGTATGAATAGAAACAAGAGACAATATAAGCTTCTTTAATTCTACATCGGTTCAGAAACAATACAACAGATCTAACTAAAGCATTTCAATATATCATCAATGAGCGATAAAACGCGCTACAGCTCCACAGTTTTGTACAGTTTTACAGCTCTCTTCTAACTTCTGCTTCAGTTTATACAGTATCCTGTGAAGATATTGAGTAAAGAAATGGATATAAGAGTTTAGGTTTCAAAATGGATTTTTCAAAGGAGTTATAAAGTTGATTAGCAATGGCAAGAAGAGAAAAAAGAAAAAATAAAGCCAACCTTGCTCATCTGTTGTTTTGTTGGTGGTCTCAGCCAATTGATGTGTCCTGTAGGCAAAGTTTTACCGATTAAGACAAGCTACTATATACGTATAAACATATTCATGATATGATATCAGAATTTTGACATTGTGGAGGAAAAAAGAATAGAGAAAAATGTGAGGAGGTTGTTACCATGGAGATGAGGATGATTGGCTGATACCGAGCCCATTGCAAGTGAGTATCATTCCCTTAAATCTGGCTAGATATTCCTGCGTTAAAGAAATGAGTTGGTACATCTAGTTAGTCAAAACCTAGATAACATTTGAAAAAACTGGTTTCTAAATCCTGAAAATGTGTTACATACCCGTAAAGTATACTTGTGGATCTCATAAATACCGGTTAAATCATACTCAAATCGTTTAGCTGGGTCCATCAGCACTGCCAAGAAAAAGAAGAAGCTAAATCAGGTTATGAAATCAATTGATTTGAGACATTGCTGTAGAGAGAAAGAGAGAGCATTGTTCTCTATCATATTCTCAAATGTCAGTAGAAGACATAAGAGATACTCATATTCAAACAGAACCTAAAAGTCAGTCAATAAAGGATCTAGAGATGAAGACGGCTCAAGCTATAGTTAAGGAGACCACAGACAAACAAAAAAGCTGTAAAATCCTAGAGAAATAAGTACACAGAGAGGCAGAGATGGAGAGGAGACGTAAAAATATCAGAGGATTGAAACTATAAAGAGTAGTTTTATCAATACTTAAACAGAAATAATGAACACTAAAGGTTAAGGAGCTAAATGGATAAAGCTTTAAGCTTTAAGAAATTTGTTCACTATCTTCCTAATCTTCCTAAAAAATGGGTTATTTTTTATGTTCTGATACATAGAATAGGATCGACTATGTAAAAGAAAGACGTACCGTTGTAAGCTTCATTTATCTCTTGAAATTTTTCTGTAGCTGCACTATCACCTTTGTGCTTATCAGGATGCCACTTCTGTACATGGAACCGCAAAAATTCATTTTTCTTTCAATCTACAAGCTCTAAAATTTAATCTAAAACCAACAACGACATGTTAGTAGAAGATAGTCAAGAAGGGTTTATGAGTTGACAAACCAATGCAAGCTTCCGATAATTCAGTCTGATCAATTCCTCAGTTGCGTCGTAATCAATTTCTAGAATCTTATAGTAATCCTTCAAACAAACAAAAAATTAACTAAAAATCAAATGGGCATTCGTGAAGATGAATAAAAAAACATGCAAACATATCATTTTCCAGAATTTCTAAGTTTCCATTGAAGAACCAAAAAAAAAACACAAACTTTAACAAATAAACAACCAATAATTCTCGGATCTAAGAAAATACTCAACGAAACTGTAACAGATCAGAACCAGACATTATCTAATAAACCAGATTTCTATGGAGCTCACGACATTTTCCTAGGGAAAAAATTCAACTTCCGGATTGGGAAGACCGGTGATTTTACCTTAGGAGGAGACTTATGATGGTCCTCCATACACGAACAGAGGAAGAATCTCCTCACACATCATCTGATAGAGAGAAAATGGAAACCCAAAACCCTTAAGTAAAAGGGTAATTTTGCAAGGTGTTTCTTTTCCGTTCAACAAAATCAAAACCGAAACTGTTTTGAGGAAAATGAAAAAGTTGAATCGAATATTGTGGATTGCTTTCTGAGTATTCTTGTGTTGAGAATCGGGAAATGAAGAAAGGCTTTGGCTTTATGAGTTTTCGGTTCCTTTTTGGATACTTTGGATTTGTGACGAGGCCACCGGCCAATGTTTATCTCCCTTGTCTTTTCTTTTTTTTTTTGTATTTTTCCGACAATTTCAAATCTTATCCACTTTGTATAAATATAGAAACATTTTTTGATTAATGATCCATATATAATTATATACTAATGTCATTTAAAAACTTTTACTAAAAAAATCCTAAGATAAGTGTTGTTTATCATCAAAACGTAAGCTTACGTAACTACTATTGCCCCTATCCATTTATGATTAACCATTGTGTTATTGAAATCTGTAGAAAGAAAATTAAGTTACAATACTAGTTTTGCTATTTTAGGGATAACTTTTGTAATTAGATTATGAAAATGTTTAAACTTTGATAAATATGTTGTAATTCAAAAATTAAATATAGGCATTGTTATTCGGTTTAGAATTCGATTAACTCAAATGTTGAGTTGAACTGACTTAAACCAAATTAGAGTTCAAATTCAAGTAAAACAAAAGACGTATATTTAACTTTGCAAAGGCTTCTACCGAGGGCTGAGCACAAAAGCAACAAAAAAAAAAAACTGAAGCACCAAATAAAAACCACAAGGAATTGTTTTCAAACCCTGGTTACAAATGAAAACACAGAGAAGAAGAAACCTGCTTGTTTCTTCAAGTCGTAGCTTCAACTTCTGGGTCAGTTTCAACCGGTACATTAGGTGAAGAACTATTCTTTTCCCGGCCTCTTAAACGCGAAGAAACATTGTCAATTGCTGAATTAAGTTGTCCAATTTTCTCATTCAATGTCTCTCTTGTTTTTTCTAAACCTTCATCGTAGTACGTTGGCTGTTGCGGTTTCTTGAAACCATACTCATCTTCATTCAGAATAGATCTTCGGATCTAAATCACCAAAACACAAGAAAAAGAACATTATCTATCTTTACCTTAGATTGCATGAGAACGATATAAAGATCATCCAAAGCCCCAAGAACCAAAGAAAGAGTCATGTATAAACAAAGATACTGTCTGTTTTTTGCCAACGGAATGTGCATAAGCAAGAACAAAAGCTCAATCAACTCATCATTTCAATAGAGTTCATAGAAAAATTAACCGATAAGTAACATACTCTAAAATCATTGAACATGAGCCATTTTGCCAATTTGCCATTTAGGTTTCCAAAGAGTTAACTTATATACCTGTGGAGCAAAGATATATGCAACAGCGCCGAAGAAAGCACCACCTAGAAGAAAACCAGCTATGAAATCACCACAGCTTCCGCTCCTACTCCCGTCTCTGAAAATCATTAAAAGAGCTTATTTTTTCAACAATGTTCTTCATGATTTCAAGTCAATTCACGACAAGAGACAACGATCTAGCAACATATCATGCTTAGCGGTACCCAGCAGAAACAGAAAACTTGTGAATGCGGTTTGATTTCTTGTGAATTGTCAATGCAGAGGTTTTCCAAAAAGAATTGAGCTTTGTGGTAGTAGACAATCCATTTGCTTTCAGATGATGAGATTGAGTCCCACCTGTGCCACAAGATTCAAGAACCCGAATCAAGAATCATCCTAACATGAATCTCTCAAAATTGCCTAAACTATAGCTCAAGAACTAGGTTTTTGTTCAGGTCCTTATTCTAGCTGGTCTATATATTCTTCGTAAACAAGGAATTGATTCTGATCTCAAATTTCGTTAATCTGAACTGTAAAATCAGGATAACTAATAAAGAAACAATTTGAATTTCATATGGAAACAAAAGGAGCTAAATTGGTAGAAAATTTAAGGAGCTAGATGAAGCGAAAATGAATCGATTACCAGAGAGAGAAAGATGAGCAACACAGGACGCCATTGAAAATGAATACGAAGAGATCTGAGCAATAACACTGAGAAGAAGAATATGCTGACATATATCTTCTGATTGCGAAAAAAATATATGCCAAATTACTAAACTACCCTTCTCATTTACTATAATTTTTGGTCCTTTTTAATGTGCTCCAAAGAAAAACAATTTTTTTTTATACATACGGTACGGAAATATCCAACTAAAAACGAGACATTGCGGTATCATTTATTTCCTTTATCCTTCCTACATCAGAAAAAGACATAAAAACAAAAATAGAAAAGAAGAAAGAAAAAAAAATCGATTACGGCCTTGTATTTTTCTTTAATAAATCTTCAAATAAATCGTGTTATTCTAAACCATAACAGAATAAAACAAGCATCGGTTTCAATTATTAAAATATAACCTAACATAATGATATAGAGAGGAAATAGAAAGAGGGATTCAAGAACAACTCTTTTGTTCTTCTATAGATATCAACCAATTATTTTTTAAACAAAACATTCGGTATCTTTTTGTATCCATCACCATTTTTATATACAAACCTGTGATAAATTTATCTCGTTGGAGTCTACTTCACCAACCAAAAAAACAACTAAGGACACTCAAAATAAATAAAAAACTTACGATAACTTAACTTTTTATCTGGTATGGTCTCTGAAGAGAAACAATGGAGTATTCACATTCTTCCTCTTCTCCCCCGGAAATGAGAGTGATAAAGACAGAGATGGAGCCATAGCCACATCATCATCTTCTTCTTCATCTGTTTTCTGTTTTTCTTTTTTCTTACTACTTCTACTTTGTTCACCAGAGTTGCTACTTCCGCCTAAGAAAGGCAATAGTCCCATAGTCTCTTCACTTGTTTCCTCAGCTCCTAATGCCAGCTCCAGATTCGGGACACTACCACTTAACCGTCTCTTGTTGTCATTGTTATTGTCATTGCCCAGTGGAATGAGATTATCGACCAGTTCCATGTCTTCTCTTTCCACATTCAAGTCCAAAGGGAACACAATTTTGGGGCTCTTCTTCATGATCCCGGAATCGTTACCAGATGTATCCCGGGAAGGGTTGCTGCTTTCGTTTTCTGTCTTCAGCTTATTATCTGCAGATCCTTCGTATGAACTGTCATTGTTCAGATCCACTTTCTGGTTCATGGCAGATGAATTCTCTGTAGCTGGTCTTGTCAGTTCCCATAGTGTACGCTTCCTGTGACTAGCCTGACTACAGTTGAGATATTTCTCTTGAGGATTTTCTTGGCCAGGGGGCTGGATCTCTAAGCCCGTGACCGTCCAAGGCAGATCCTTTCTAGCATCTACTTCTTGTTTCTCAGTTTGTTGAACTTTCTTCATTAGACTATCTCCAGAATTTGATCCACTAACTTGACAAGGGATATGATTAACACCTGCTTCGTCCTCTTTAAGAGCAATTACCTCCTGTATCAAGGAACTCAAGAGTAAGACGAAAAGGGATTACCTATGAAATTAAGACCTGGAATGTCCTACAACGAGTTAAGAGACAAAGAATTTACACTAGGACTAAGAACAACCCACCTTTGTGCTCAATGACCGTTCAATAGAGGGTTCTCTGTTAGTTGGATTCTCATGGCTAAGTACATCTGTCCCACTCTGAGTTTCAATTCTATTGCTTGAGCTCTCACGTAGAGAAGACGCTTTGTCCAAATGCTTGGAAGGAGAACTCGTTTGACACAGCTCATTGGGGTCTCTGTCACACGGTAAAACATTTGAAGTAGGCAAAGATGTGTTGTTTTGTGGATTAGTGCCTATCTCTTTTCTTCCTCGGAATACACCCCAAAGGAAATATAACATGTTCCAGCCTGCAAAGGCAATAGATCAAGCTGTAAGCAGTAGAATTCATACAGACTAAACTGGCATTATGTTCTGAGCATACTTTTAAATCATCGGTGCTACTTTCTAGAAACTACTTCCTAGAAACTTATCAGACAGCATTGCAGTATGACTGAAGAGTCATATTTGCTCCTTGATTGGATACTAAAGATCAAGCAGCAACATGAATAACTACAATTTATTAAAATAAAAAAGGGGAGCAAACCAAGTTTGAATAGAATTAAGTACATTCGGCACTCTACTTTAGTCTGCCACCCATTGAAAAAGTAAAAAAAAAAAGATTTATGTTTGCTCTCTCCGCCTAAATCAAATGATAAGGATTATGACTATGATCTGAAATTTTTTTGCTAAGAAATGACATTTTGATAGATCAAATTGAAGGTGTAAGTGTTTTGGTAAGCATGCTTACGCTGACAATTCAAAGGAAGCTGGTTGGATGCAAAAATCAAAAGCTCAACACTATCGAGGTTTCCTTTCAGGGCTAAATCTTTCTTGATCATGTTATCTATCAGAGGCTTATAATTTCTCTCATAACTGTATCACAAGCAGAGCAACGAAAAGATCTCATAAGTGAATATATTTAAGAGTGAAACATTTAGACCAACAATACGAAATGATAAAGTAGTGAATAATCATGTAGGAAACCAACCTCTCAATGTCCTTTGCAAAGAAGAATAGAGCTATATGGTCTTCCTTAGTACCTATAGCTTGAAATTGTGCAGGCCATGTACTTAGCCGAGGTACTTCATCCAAGCTAAATTTTTCTGGAAACTTATTCACCACTTCAGCAACCTTTGGTGACGCTAAGGTTGATAGATGTGCTTGCATTCCACTATGCATAGCTGACAGATTTCTGGTTTTTCGAATCTCCAAGTCCCCTCTGGAAAAATGATATAAAAACTTCAATTCAATATACATTACACAGACATATATAAGAAGTATGCCTCAATCGAAAAGTAATAAAAACGAAATTAGAGATCTTCACAAAAAGTTAGGAAAACCTACTGCCATATAAAGTCATGGTCTGGAATGGCTGAGCATCTCAACAGAACAGGTGGGGGTACTAAAGGCCAATCTCTCATGACAGGCTTTACAGACGGAAAATTAACTTCATGTTCCACAGATCGTGGAGCCATCGTATCAGCACCAGAGAGTACAAGCTGCTTCTCATTTGTTACAATTGTCTGCTTGTACGGATCAGAAGGAGGCCATAATGTCTGATGCCCTCCTTGCAATCCTTCATGTGACACAGAATTCTTGTGCATCTTTGAAGGCAATTGATTTCGTAAAGTCTTATCAGAATTTGAATCCACATTAGAAACCAAAGATACATCAGATTGCTCTAGTCCCCTGTTCTTGCCAAAGCTGGGCTTTTTACGCAGAGCAGCATCTACAGCTGCTCGCAACCTATTACCCTTATTTATATCCTCCCTAACGTTTTTTATGGTAGAGAGATCACTATCAGAAACGCCTGATGCGTCGATAAATTCTGCAGTCTGACCTCCCTTTTGAGATGACGGTAAGCCTTTTGCACCAGATAACAGGTTAGACCTTTGGCGTTTACCGAAGGCTTCTTTGCTTTTCTTCCCTACCTCTCTAGATTCCCTAGACCGCGGTAATCCATCCTGTAAAGCTACAGTACCATGGCTTGGCATGTCCTCAACCGAAGTGGATGGCAGTTGATCCTTAGAGTCAGCTTGACTTGAACTTTGCTCGCTGGCACTGCATTTTTCATTTGTTGAAATGTCACCTGCATAGGGAAGAAACAAATAACAGTGGAAGCTCAATAATGATATCTTAAAAAGGTGGGGAACATATACAAACACGAACAGAAACATATCCCACCAAAATACAATCAAAGATGAAGTAACAAAAGTACCAATTAATTGGCAAAAATGATAGGTAGCATACCAAAAGCAACCAAATTTTCTAGATGGTTTCGGTTTAGGTTGCTGACTTGTTTCGTCAAGCTACCTCGTTTACCATCAAACTGCAAACCCTTCAAATCACGAATATTGTTTGCAGACGAATCGCCACGTGACTTCAGCTTCTGGTCGATGGAGAATGTTGACGCGTTAGCTTCTGTACTACGATCTTTCAGTTGCTTTGAGCTTTTGCCTTCCTGCAAATGATTAACTTTAGATGCATGCGCTTTTGTGTGTGAGTCGTTACCACTAGAATGCCCTGCATCTGTAGTTCTACTTGAAATTGATTTGCCTACATTTCTAAAACCCCCCTCCTTTATATCAGGTGAATATTCTTTGCCAGTCTTCTGTCTTTGGAGAATAACATCATCCATAAGTTGCACTTTCGGTTTTGAGCTTGAAAAATTGAAAGAACTGGATTTCAACAAAGCACCTGGAGAAACAAAAAACAAGGTAATGTTATACAACCTGCAAAATTGCCAGAAAGACAACGGAAGAGATAAGCCAGAGTTGCACTTAGGGAGAGAAATCCCATCATGCAGCCTACCTTTTGGAGGTTGGAGCTGTGAACCAGTAGATCGTGCACCTTCTGTGTCATCACTGAAAGATGTTTGATAATTTAGCTTTCCCCTTGACCTGTCGAAGCCCTTGAATGATGTTTCCCGAGATAACGCACCTATTCTGGAGAGAATAGATTTCTTGGGAGACCCAGTTGAAGCATCAACCACCTGTCTTTTAGCATCTGGAACTGCCTCAATTTTATCTGCATGCCTTTTGCCAGAGCTATGTGTATTGACCGTTACCTCCATTTCTCTTTTTCTCTTTGCTTCTGCATGTTTCAACTTCCAAGTTAGCTAGACAAATTGGAAACAGCAAATGTGGATTCAATATGCCATTTATTACGCTAATTTTTTTTTGCATCTAGCATTCTCAGTTAAATATTCAGCTTTACCTTGCTTCTGCTTTTCAGATTCCTCAGCAAACTTACATTCTTCACATAGCCAATCATCCCCAGGAACTTCATTGAGCCTTTCCCGCATGCAATAACTAAGCAAAAGAAAACACAACTATATTAGTATCATAGAAAATGGCACTACCTTATGATTGATGGAAGACATGACAGTCAAAATCAATCGCTAATATCTAAATAAAATTAAATTATACTCCTAATATGCGGACAAATCGCCAATGGAAATTGGCCAATAGTATGCTTTCTTTCCCATGAATAGAAGAGCAGGCTTACGTGTGTTCTGCACCATCACTGCATCTGCTGCAGATAGCGAGTAAATCTTCACGACCAGCATCTCCACAGATATCACAAACCTTTACCTATTCAACAAAAGAAAAACCTTTCACATGATATTTTTACCACTGAGAAAATATTGCAATAAAAGACAAAGTAGATGTGCTAATGTGAGACAAAAAACAGTATTACTTACATCATGTTCCACCATTTCAGAATCATCACTCTCGCTCTCAGACAAAGCTGATGAGGTTGGATCATCTGATTTATTGAAGGAAGTGCTTTTACTTGACTTACCATCCTTCCCGTTCTCGCTTGAACGGGTAGATCCTTCAGTTGAATATTCCTCTCTCTCTTTGTTACCCTTTAGTCCTAATTTTTCCTTGAAACTTCCTCGCTCAGAACTGATTCTATCCTCATGGTTGGATGATGGATTATGCAAAGATTGTGATTTCACTTTATCTGGGAGAACATTAGAAGATTCAATCATTGTGGAATCTTGATCTTTCCTAGATCCACCCAGAATTGGATCAGAAACCAGAGAGGAACCATTGGCTGAATCCTTATTAACTATCTTGTAATTAGGATAACCTGGATTCAACTTTTTGGTTCGATCATCAGACAATATCCCATCTTCCTGGCCCTCAATGCAGTTAGAGCTCTGAACCAACAAAGTAGCTGATGCAGATACTTTCTGTTTCATCCTGCTCCCAGAAGAAGATGTCTTAGAAGTCATTGCAACAGCTCCGGAATCATCGGATATCCCAGAACCTCTTATAGTTTCCTTACTCTCAGGATTCTCAAAGAAAGCATCATGACTGGAATTTACAAGATTGCTTGCTTCACTAGCAGTGTTCTTTGAAGTGTTGTGAGCATTAGCCATAGAAGAAGGCAAAAGACCATCCCCGTTTACAGAACACTGGCTGCCCACAACTCCATGGCCGTTTTCATCGGATGACTCGTCCGACTTTGATACATTATGGTGCACGCATGATGAACAAGGAGCAGAACAAACATTACAAGTTCCAGACTCCAATTTTGAAAAACTTCTCTGACCAACTGAGCGCTTCCCAACTCTTCTATCAGCCTGCAGGTGATATAATAAAACATAAGATGTTAAGGAAAGAGAAGTGATTCACATGAACATTTAAGAATAAGAAGCGAATCGGAGATTCAACTGGTCCATATACTAAAACAGTCTAGTTATGGCAATAGCAAAACATGAAGCTGTTATATTAGCTGCCAAGTGTATAACAAAACCAACACAATTACTCAAAACCACCAATTTTTGATGCAAAAAAAAAAAAGAAGACTAGTCTTCATCAAAAGCTATCATGATCAAAGTAATCAGAAGTTAAACGATCAACCGTTCATGATCTCATGATCTAATTCTAATATGGAAGGAAACGGAGAAGGATAACACAACAAAGGCAAAAAAGGAGTTTAAGCTAATCTCACCATCTTTCAATGAAATTAATTTGCCTGACTCGCAAACCTATTTATATCCAGCTCTTCCAACTGTTACAAAGGGACCAAAAAAAAACATATTAAAGACTGCAGAACATTTCTCGAGATGATCAAGCTGCTAAACAACAATAAAAATTCAATATTTAAACCAAACATTGGATAAAAATGCTAACTAGCCCAGAAATGAAAACTCGAATTAACAACCAGCAATTCTCAATCAATCACCAGTAAAATTCATAGAGAATCGTAACTAATTTCATATTAGGAAAACAAACCCATAAAACACGGAATCTTGGAGGATAATAAAAAATAAATCCCTAAAACTGGGAAATAACATTACATGATTTTCAGGTCTCCAAATCATATGCCCTTGAATTTGCTTCCATCACCATCTCCATCAAAATCAATCTGGAAAAAACGATACCCTAACTTTCCCCTTCCTACGTTTTCCCTCTCCAACTCTTACAAACCCTAACTTCTCTATATCCAGATTTGATTCCTAATTTTTTTTCCTTCAGACTCTATAGCTCCTTCACTGGTCTATGATTCAGTGATGGCTCCCAAGTTTTCTTTTCGATTCTCGCTTTTCCTCGTGATATACACAAAAACAACACGAGCCAGAGATGAAAACTGTAGATATATACTTCTCAGGATCTATACGCACAGTCATACAATTAATTATTGCTTTGACGAATATATGTTAGATTGATTAATCCCACAAGTTTAAGAGGTTATTACTGGTTACTTATTACAGAATTACTGTATTTAATTTACCTTCTATCTTATCTTTGATTCTTCCTTGGACCTTTTTTAACGTAAGGAAGGAATCTGACTCCCTTATCCCCTTTTTATCTCTTTTAAAGTTTCGTCTTCTGTTATTTTTTTCAGAGAAAATTATGAGATTTTTTGTGTGCATTTACTTTGTACAAATTTTACATATTCCTGTCCGGGTAAATCTCTTAATTTAAAAAGTATCTTCAGAAATTTAGAAACACTTTTAATGTGTTTAGATTACATTTTCATTGAATTTATTTATCTACTAAAAAAACATTTGTGGACTTTATTTGGTCGGAAGGAAAAAAAATTGAAATGGCCAACTAATTACACCCTATTAAAATGATTTCCAACTCGCATAGAAAGAACTCCTATATTAAAAAAAAAATAATCTCGAAACAATGAAAAACAAACACTTCAATACTCGAACTTTCGATCTCAAAAAAGTGTTTACTTTACATCATTTGGAGTTTGGACCAAAAGTGAGATCAGATGTTTTGTGACTCTCATAGATACACATACAAAAAATATTATCATATGCTATCAGGAAGTGGTATCGAACCTAGGACAAAACGGAGTGATGGTGCTAGATAACCACTTGACATCGCCAGGCTGGTGCTGCAGCGATAATGACCTCGATGCCTTCTTCGGCTACCCTAACTTTGATCCCCTCGTCTGGGCCAACGGCTTGAGAAAAATGGCTACTTTTTTCCGCAATGTCACTAATGTCGTCGGCATGAGCCTTAGGAACGAGCCACATGGCACTAGAGATTACCCCGACCTCTGGTTCAGGTACATATACTTCACATTAATTAATATCAAATTTTGTTTTCATTTCCTTAAATTTACTACATTTCCATTTGCTTAAGGTTATACGATCGATGATCGATTTACGTTTGAAACAAAACTAATATTATATAATCTGGTTTTGGAGTTGGAGATTACGTGATTCGGCCAAGAACCTCATGGTATTCAAAAAACAAAATTTACTACATTTTATTATTTTATATGCTAGTTTATTTATATAGTTTTATATCGAAGAAAAAACTAAGAATTTAGGTTTACGGTAATACCCTCAAAATTTTCAGATACACATAAAATCAGTACATAAAGTGTAGCTTGAATGAGTTAATTAGTTTTCTCAACTTTTCATTATTTCTATAATAAAATTCACATTCATGCGTGACACTTAATCGCATGCATGCGTGTTTAATGAGTTAAATGAGTAATTAAGATTTCACCATTTGCTATTTGTTCTATAATAGATTGTGAGTAAGGTACATGCCACAAGGAGCAGAAGCAGTGCACGCCGCAAACCCTAAACTACTAGTCATCATCTCTGGCATCGACTACGACACAAACCTCTCTATCCTCCGAGACCGTTCCGTGAACATCAGCTTCACCGAAAAACTTGTCATCCAGCTCCATTGGTACAGCTTCACCGACGGCGGAGGCTCATGGAGAAAACACAACCCTAACGATTTCTGCGCCAAAATTATCGAAAAAGTGACGCACAACGGAGGATTCTTGATTGGGAGAGGCTTTCCTTTGATCTTGCGTGAGTTTGGGACTGAACCGAGAGGCGGTGACGTGGACGGAAACCGGTATATGAATTGTTTGGTGGCTTGTGCGGCTGAGAATGATTTGGATTGGGCGGTTTGGGCGATAACCGGAGATTGCTATTTGAGAACCGGCAAAACAGATATTGCTGAAACTTATGGTATGTTGGATGCGAATTGGAAAGATGTCAGAAACTCTACTTACTTGCAGAAAGTCTCCGGAATCCAACTTCCCTTTAAAGGTCAGAGGTTTCTGTTGTTTTTATTAATACAATCTAGAACAAAATTTTATAATAATCTTATAAGAAAAAAAAAAATATAGAATCTTATTTTATCAAAACATATAAAATTAACTAGACGTCTCAAAACCCATTTTATAAAATTTTTTCATATATATATATATATATATATATATATATATATACCGAAGATTATAAAGCATATCAGATTAAATTAGTATGTCTTACATTGTCGGGTTCGAACTCGTGACATTAATAAACCCTTTCTAGAATATTTTTCCTAATACACCAAATACACTATTCATGCTGAATTATAATATATGCAGGACCTGGATTGCGACCCAACAACCGTATCTTCCATCCATCAACTGGATTTTGTGTCACCAATAATCGTCAGACAAGTTACCCACACTTGGATTAGGACCATGCTCTAAATCCAACCCATGGACCTTTAATCCTAATGAAAGGCAATCTTTGGATCAATAAAATGTGTGTCGAAGCTCCAAATGTTGTTGGACAAAAGGTGAAACTTGCGGTTGACACTAAGTGTTCAAAGTTGGGACAAATCTCAGCTACTAAGATGCATTTGTCGTTCAATACAAGTAATAATATGTTGCTATGCCAAGACGTGGACGAACGTGATAACAGCGTACGTCATCGCTAACCCTTGCAAGTGTTTGACCATGGATGCATCGTGTGATCCAGCGAGCCAATGGTTCAAAGTTGTTTGAATTATTTTCTATGTTTTATTCTTGAGAAAATGTATTTGAAATCAAGACTACAATCGAGCTTGGTTATCACTATAAATTACTTACTTTTGAAATTTTTTTTTTTAATGATGGAAACTTTGATGTCAAAATACTCAGATTACTAGTTTCTGATTCACCCGCCCCAAAGATAAAGTAAAAATATTCAAACGTTGTAACACTCAACTAATTATATAGCTTAATTCACCACAAACCATTTTAAAAGTAATTGCACATCATGAATATAATTTTTTTGGATCAACAATATACTACTGATTAATCGTTTATGGTATTCGTGTGATACAAAGTGAATCTTGTATAACGTAACTAGAACTTTCCATAAATTCGTGTCTTGTTCCTTATCAGACAAAATAGATAAAATAGTCTCCTGTTCAACAGTAGTGGGCTAAATGCGATTAAAAAACAAATGGGCTGAGAATTGAAGAAGTTGAAGCCCATGATGGTCGCTATGTGATATCTTATATTTCGCCACGTGTCAGTCAACTTAGCCACTGAGACTTGCTAGATTATCTGAGTCATGAGTCATCAGCAGACTAGTCGGTAAATAACGACGGACAAAAAGATATGATAAGCCTTCGGTTTCAACCAAGCACCGCCGGTGTTTTATCGGCGTCGGTCAGCCGCGCCGGTTTTATCAAGCGGTGTGGTTTGACTAAATCGGGACGGACCGGCCGGTTCGGAACGATGGCGATGGCGGCGAGTCCTCTCGAAATCTGCGTCAAAGCTTCCATTACTACACCCAACAAGCTCGGAGACTGTTAGTTCTCTCTCTCACTCTCTCTGGAAATTTTGAAATGTGGATAATAAGCTGCAATTTGATCTCTCTTTTCACTCTATTTGCGTATTAGCTCAATTAGTGCTTAGTTCGTTTCTTTGGTTAGAAATCTGAAACTACCCGGAAAAATTCGAAATGTGGATGATAAAGCTGCAATTTGATCCCTGTTTGCAGATAGCTACTTACACTTAAGAATTTAATAATTTCGTGTTAAATTTAATTGGTTCTTAATTAGTGTTAAACACAAATCTGCAATTGCAGAATTGAGGATTGTTTCTTGGTTTTGAAATATGAAACTATATAAAACATTTTTCGAAAGGTATAATTTGCAAACTCGATTGCTTCTATGTCTAGTGGCTACTTGTCATGAGAGTTATTTTGTTGTTCATGAGTTGATTATATGTATAATTTTGTTGATAGGTCCTTTTTGCCAAAGAGTGTTGCTGACTATGGAGGAGAAGCATGTTCCTTATGACATGAAAATGGTGGATTTGAGTAATAAGCCAGAATGGTGAGTGCTTGGATCCCTTCCTTTATGTGTTTCTTCATTAATGGCAATGATTTCCTTAGTTTTTTTTCTTTAAAATGTGCTGTGTTCCTGTTTAATGTTTCTAGGTTCTTGAAAGTTAGTCCAGAAGGTAAAGTCCCAGTTGTGAAGTTTGACGAGAAATGGGTTCCGGATTCGGATGTTATAACACAGGCTTTGGAAGAGAAGTATCCTGAGCCTCCTCTTGCAACCCCACTCGAAAAGGCTTCAGTGTAAGCATTACTTTTCTTTATTTTTCTTAGTCTTATGATGTTGTGTACTTGTTTATATATAGTTGATATCTGACAATTTGCATACTTCCAGTTAAGAATCTTTGTTTAAACGTTTGTTAAACTTATTTTTGTAGTGGGTCGAAGATCTTCTCCACATTTATTGGTTTCCTCAAGAGCAAAGATGCAGGAGATGGAACCGAGAAAGTTTTATTGGATGAGCTTAGTACATTTAACGAGTATATCAAAGAAAATGTAAGCTCTTTTGGTCTTGATCTCTTCCATAACTATTCTTCGATGATGAGTTTGATCCTTGAGTAATAGTTCTGATGATCTTGTAGTAGATTTTGTGAGAGCAAAACATACATTGACGGCTCTTTTGTTTCTTATCGTGAAGGGCCCTTTTATAAATGGAGAGAAGATTTCAGCAGCGGATTTGTCCTTGGCACCAAAGTTATACCACATGAAGATTGCATTGGGACATTACAAGAACTGGTCTGTTCCAGATTCACTTTCTTTCGTTAAATCCTACATGGAGGTAAATGTCTGAAAAACCGAGCTAGTCCTTTGATGTTTGTTCTCTGCAACCGCATTCTCTTTCGATCATTTCAGTTTAACCAAAGGCGCTATGATGATTTACAGAATGTTTTCGCGAGGGAATCATTTGCGAAAACGCGAGCGCAAACAGAAGATGTAATTGCAGGTTGGAGACCAAAGGTGATGGGTTAAGAGATGGAGATTTTGGCCTCAATGTATCATGTTCTTTGTCTTCTGCTAAACCAATATATCAATGTATACAAACAAATATGTCGTGACTAATAAACTATGTTTAAAATCTATTTAATAAAATCTGGTGAAACCATAGTTTAAATCTATGTCGTAAATTGCATTTCAGTTTGATCACAAAAAGCGTCACTCTCTACTAGTTATTTACCGCCAGCAATTAGACGAGAAGAACAGTAATAATTACGGAATTGCCCTTCTGTCATCCAGTCCTTCCCTCCTCCTACAGTGAACCCTCTAAACCCCACTTTCCTCAGTGGCTTATCTTTCTTCCTGGAAATTTCGAATTGTGTCCTCGCCCCAGATTTTCTCGGGAATCTGTCGGGCGTTTCTTCAAAATCTGCCATGATTCTCAAGCCGTCTTTCTCTCTAACCACAACAGCTAGGACTCTTTTGTCTCCGAGCTGTCCTCACCAGCTCAACACTCTGTTCTTCACTCACCGACGCCGTCGATTAATATCTCCATCCCGCTTGAATTCAAGCTTTTCACAACGTAGATTTTCCTTGCCTGGTATGTTCTTCGCTATTTCTAGAGCTAGACTGTCTATAATTTTGTTCTTCGGGTCCTCTACATGAACTTCGCTTCTATTTAAGTCAAATTTATTCGAATTCCTCTTTTCTAAGACCTTTGATTTTTCATCAGAGGAGAATATACAAATGGTAAACTTTCTGCTGATTATTGGAATTATGACTTTGGATATCACAATGTGGATAATAAGGGACTCATTCTTTTGGGAATTTTAGGTGGGAGTCGCAAGGGTACTTCAAACCAAATATTGACCAAGGAAGAGGCAGCCCTTTTGTGATACCAATGCCACCTCCTAATGTCACTGGTTTTCTCTACATGGGCCATGCAATGTTTGTCACTCTTGAGGTTGTGGAATCCATATTCAGATAATTCACATTCATTGGGTATTCATTTTATGTTTCTATTTTCATTTTAGCTTCTTAGTTTGTTCGTTTAACTTTTAGCTCGTATGTTGCTTATTGTACATAAATATGTGGAATTAAATAGGCACTTATGTTGCTTCCATGTTTTTTTTCTGCATTAGCTGTCTTAGGCTATAGTTCTTATATTCTCATCACTTTTTTTTTTTGATTTTACAGGATATTGTGATTCGATTCAATAGGATGAAAGGTAGGCCAACACTTTGGCTTCCTAGGACTGATCATGCTGAGATTGCCTCTCTGGTTCATTTCCCTGTTCAAAGTTCAAGTTTTGAATGGTATTTCTATTAGTGTTTGCATGTTTATTTTGTGGCCACTATGATTTTACATCTTGCTTCTTCCCACTCTATTTCTTTCGTTTCTTTACCAGTCTCACAATTTCTTTATTAAAAAGTCCTTGTCTTGTAGAGTATAGTATTTGCATTGTTGGTGAATGTTTCTGAAGCTACTATATTTCTTTACAGTTGGTCGTGGAAAATGCTAGCATCAGAAGGCATTAAGAGAGTGGATTTAGGTAGAGATGAGTTTACCAAAAGAGTCTGGGAATGGAAGGAGAAGTATGCTATCTAATCACTGGAATGAGTTACTTCAAATATTTGTATTATACTCCGGAACAAAATACTTGACACAACCCCTTATGGCCTTTGAAATAATGAGTGCAGAAACAAGTACTTTCCTATCAGCTCCGGCAGTAGCTAGCAATCCTCCAGATGTGTTGCAAGCCATGCCCATTACAGGTCCTTGGTGTCCCTGCTCATCATTAACCACAAATTATAGAGAAACATCAAAATGAGAACAATAACCACATGTAAAGATTAAATTTTTTCAAAACTACAAGCTCAGCTCTTTTCTAGATAGTTTTGGATAGTATGAATGAATCTTCAGAACTCAGAGACGATAAAAACACTAGAAACTTCATACAGTACCAATTTAGTACAAAAATTTATCTTCCAAGAGCGAATGCATTTCAAGGTTTCCAAATCCCAAAATCGAATTTGTCTACTATGTCCAGCTGAGAAAAGGAGCTTATTATCAGGACTAAGAGCTACAGCAGTGAACGTGTCCGACTCGCCTTCAATCGAGAATTTCACCGATGAGTCCGAAGAATCGACTATGTCTTCCAAAACCAAACCATTTGGCAATGAGTGGATTGCCCGTATCTTTTATGTATTACTCAGGAACTCTGTCTAACTTCCGATGTGGGACATTATTCCCAATAGTTAACGGCGTCACCACATGCACATGCAATGAAAGAACCATCAGATGAAAAGATGAAAGGACCACCGCCGTAAAACTGCTTTAGCGATCGAGAGCACCGGTAATTCTTCTTTAACGAATGAGGAGCCATCACGACGCCAAACACACTCTCTTTCTATCACTCTTTCTCATCCGGTGAAGAAGGCGTTTAGCGCTTTCCGCGAAGGAGAAAGAATTAGGATTTAAGCTTTTACATCCTGTCTTTTTTTTTCCCTCGGATTGGTACCAAATTTTTATGGGCACCAAATTAAGCGTTTGTGTCTGCGTTCGCGTTTTTGTTTGCAAAATGAGAAGCTACGTTTATCACGTGCATACTTAGGTTCCAAAGATCCAAGCCCACTAATAGTACAATGGGCCATAACAATTACGAAGCATCATAACCGTCCATCTAATGAAAAAGACATAACACTTGTCCAATTTCGTACGCTTACACGTGTTCAACATTCGCCACTTGCATTTTCACACGTACCTATATTCGATTCCACACGTGTACAACATTCCCTTGTCTCTCTCTCTTGGTCATTTCATCTCTTGGAAAAGGCGACAAAAACCAACCTTTACGATTTTTCCTCTCTGGAATTTCGATTCGCGATTAGATTCTATGTCATCTCGTCGATCTGATCGAGCTTTTTTAAAGTTCCATGAACAATTTCACATCTAGTGTTCGTTAAATTCATGAACCTTTCTCTCCTTTTCTCTCCGAAGAGGTTTTGATTCCTGGGCATGAATTTTTCCCTAAATTTGTTAACTTCAAAGCAGAACAGCTCAAGATGTCAGATTCAATCCAAGAGAGATACTTAGTGGGTTACGCACTCGCAGCGAAGAAACAGCATAGTTTTATTCAGCCTTCTTTAATCGAACACTCAAAGCAACGAGGCATTGATCTGGTCAAGCTCGATCCGACGAAATCGTTGTTGGAGCAAGGGAAGCTTGATTGCATAATCCACAAGATTTATGATTTGTATTGGAAGGAGAATCTTCATGAGTTTCGCGAGAAATGTCCTGGTGTTCCTGTAATCGATTCACCGGAAGCTATTGAGCGATTGCACAATAGGGTTTCGATGCTTGAGGTGATAACTCAATTGAGGTTTCCTGTTTCAGATAGCGAGAGATTTGGTGTTCCGGAGCAAGTTGTTGTTATGGACTCGAGCGTTTTGAGTGGTGGAAAAGCTTTAGGGGAACTTAAGTTTCCTGTGATTGCTAAGCCTTTGGATGCAGATGGGAGTGCGAAATCTCACAAGATGTTTTTGATTTATGATCAAGAAGGGATGAAGATACTGAAAGCTCCGATTGTGTTGCAGGAGTTTGTGAACCATGGTGGTGTGATTTTCAAGGTCTATGTGGTTGGAGATCATGTGAAATGTGTAAAGAGAAGATCTTTACCTGATATCTCTGAAGAGAAGATTGGGACATCTAAAGGGTCTCTTCCGTTTTCACAGATATCGAATCTGACTGCTCAAGAAGACAAGAACAAAGAGTATGGTGAAGATAGGAGCTTAGAGACGGTGGAGATGCCTCCATCGAGTTTCTTGACAGATCTAGCAAAGGCCATGAGGGAATCAATGGGTCTCAGTCTCTTTAACTTCGACGTGATTAGGGATGCGAGAGATGCTAATCGGTACCTTATAATTGATATTAACTACTTTCCTGGATATGCTAAGATGCCTTCTTACGAGCCTGTATTGACGGAGTTCTTCTGGGACATGGTCACAAAGAAGAAACGTGTCTGAAAAAACCTGCCAAAGTTGATTCTTTGTTAGCAGGAACATTGTTAGGGGAGGAATTGTATCACTGCAATGTGTTGCAACTGCCGTTGCAAACATCTCAATTGGTTCTGGCCTGTGTTGACTAGCTGCTCTGCTAATCTTCATTTGGATTCTTGAACTTGTACTTTTTTATTTGTATTTTTTAGTTGTTTCTCTTTCGTTTACCTCCAAGTTTTGCAAAGCCTTGTTCAAATGCATAACTGTTGCTACTCTTGAAAAGCATTGGATCTCTAAAGTCTTGGCCATTTGCTCTGTTCTCAACTGTTGGTAATACTGTAGCTTGTGACTTTCTTTGTTGAGTTTGTATGGCGCGTATTATTCCTCAAGTTTGATGAAATGCCTTGCATTTTCGCCAATGCGAGGTGTACTATTGTAAGGTGAATTTGATTGGTGACTTTCCCTTGACATTACGTTTCCATTCTCTATATTCTCAATTGCTATACGAGTTAAGCTCTTTGTATCGGTCTTCTCATATAAACAAGATACATGGAGATGGTTTGCAAGATATTGTCAGTTACTTGTTTCTGCATTCTTTGATTGAGATCATCTTGAGTAAGGTTTGTGAATGTCTTATACTTGAGCATGAATTTCGTGGAATATTTTTCCCCTGATGGAGCAAAAACTTGATGCATTTGCACTTTTGGATTTTAAGATCCTGAGAAGATTTTAAGGTGGCTCATATAAATCTCAGTAGATAAAATGAATCTGGAAATCTCATTGATAGAAGGAATCTAGAAATCTCACCCGATAGAATGAATCTAGAAGTCTTTCTCATCTTTGTGTTTCTCATTATAAGAGTCTTTGTGGATATGTCGTGAGAATAAAACCCTGGTTTCACACAAGTTTTAATGGTTGATTTTGATGATCAAAAAGTTGAAACCACTGCTTTAGCTTCTTCATCATCTTATTCTCTAATTTAATGTATGCATCATATGCATATTCCCGCACATATGTATGTATATAATGAAATTGGGTTTGGCATTTATGCTTTAGCAACTTGGATGAAACTGATAAGATGATTCTGGACAAATTTGATATTCTTATTTAATCTCCATTTGCGAATAAATCAAAGCTGATGATTATTTGATTTGTTTTCTGTATAGAATAGGTGGAATACTGTAGAGGGTGATTGTATCATTCCGAATATTTATTGTCTTAGTTTGTTAGCCAAAAATTAAGAGCAGATTGATACTGCTACAAGTACCATTCAAGTTAAATTGTTATTTTCATGGCCAGAAGTGTCTTTGTTGTTTTATTTTTTAACTAGATAACTAAGAGTTTAATTAAAAATGCTACAAACATATAAAACAGTTTAGTAGAACTACTATAGAGAGAGTTGTGTAAAATATATATATTGTGATAGTATATGAAACAAAAAATAACAAATGACTAGATCTAGTGATTATCTTTGTAATAGCTACAATAAATCGAATTCTATGTAATTTTGTGTATGATTATCGTTTTGTGCTCTTAGAGTTTGTTACTGAAAACTAAGATCATAATCAGAGTATATAGTGACTATTTTTTAAGTAAAATCTACCTTTCGAAAAGCCCATGAACTTTTGGGTTCCTGCTACAGAATCCATCAATCAATAAAAGAATAGAACATTCTTTGACTGCATCGAACTTCAAGTCAAATCTTCAAGTCCCTCACGTCTCACGGTTAATGAATCTATAGCTTTTTCACTTTCTAATTTTTATATACTTACTTGCTCAAAAAAAAAAAGTCTACATAGTTTTCATCATATTTGACTTGTACCGTAATCGAATTTGAGAAGGTAAATCAAAGACTTCCCTAAGTTTCTTTTTACATGGAAGTCTTCAGTTTAACTAACTCTTTTCATCTTTACCTTTTATTCCTAACCTAAAAGTAAATGCGGAAGGTGAAATTCATATTATGACTGTCTAATTGATTTTATCCTAATCCACTGCATTTATCTTGTATATGTAATTCTTTCCAGTAAAAGTAAGATGTTTTCTCTTTATTTATTTGTTTACGTCGAATTGAAGATAATGTTCTACAGAGTTGACGCACCATCTTACTAACTGATTGAATTACTAAATTCTTGATGAGGTTTCTAAATAAGATTTTGCGTGTATGTATGGCAGTATAATGTAACGTGCTAATCGTTGCAGTTTGGTCTTTATTCAAGATGTTAGGTTTGACTCAAGCACAAGAGGATAATATATAGTGTCAGGTAATTATCAGAGACCGGTACAGGAGTGGGATGTATAGATACAAATTTTACTTACGTTCTTCAGTGTGTGACGTGTATAACATACCTTGTGGTGTTGGTTTGTGCATTTTGGAGAAACTCACATATATATATATATATACTTGAGCAAACTTTGTCCTTTAATCATTTTGAGTGCATGTCAATTTGAACATTATAATATTGAAACTCTTGTTTGGTTGTCCTTCAATTTAATTACATTTTCGCTAATATGTTACAACATTATATAATCATCACAATGTGAAACACACAAACGTTAAATGCAAACAAATAATAATCATAATTTAATTAATGGATGTCGATCAGCGGTTTAATTGTTGTACTAGGAGATTTATCGAAGGAATACATTTTTGAGGAATTCAAGAATCGGTAAAAAAATCCATTTAATTTGTTGTGGTATCTGATTCGAATAAATGATTACGAGAGAATATTTGTCAAAGACATTGTGCATAATTAATGTCATTGTTAATCAAATAACCGGAAATGCATGTAATCAAAGATTATGAAGCCTGAAGGTAGGTTTGAGGAAGATCAACTGTAGCATTGCTGTCTCTTTCGAATTAGTTGGAATTTGGAAACTTCCACCGCAGGAATATTTTGTTCGTTTTTTTTTTAATATTGTATTTTCCTTTTTAGATTAGAATTAATTTATTAATAAAGGTTTTGACGATTTTTATTACGATCCAACGCAAGTAATTAATAAATATAATTACTGGCTTATGAATAGACTTTTAGCGTCATAAGATTAAATCTAAGACATTCACAAAGCTCTCATGTAATTTAGTAGTTTGCAATAGTGTTATCTTATGTTACTATCCAGATTTAAATTTTGTGAATGCATGCTTTTGATTCAGAAAAAAACCCTTCAACAAGATATTGACGATTTTAATCATATCAAACAATTTATGCTAAACAATTATGTTTTGAGTTGTAAGAATTATAAAATGATAGTATTAAATTAGTCACAGCTGATCTAACGAAGCATATCATTTTAAATCGATGCCATAGTTAAAGCCACGTAGAAAGATTTATGGACCAATTAACGTCAACATAGAAGCATTTTCAAAAGCGACTAATTAAATTAGTGTTAAATGAAAATTAGTTTCGTCGTTAGAAGAGTTAGGGTTCTCGCGGGTCCCAGTCTCCCAGGGTTTATGAGTTTGCGTGTCTTGTTGTGCTTTTAAACTAAATTTACACCAATAATCAACCACCGTACAGAGATGTTTGATTAATTTCTTAGAATATATATATATATATATATATTGATATATAGTATTAGTGTCCTATTTACTGATTTATACGGGTAAATATTCTACTTGTTTCAAGTTTTTTTTTTTCTTCTGAATAATGGTTGTCTAAAGTTTTTTTTTTGTTTTTGTTTTGGTCTAAAGGTTTTTGGCTCATGGTTATTCCTGAAAACAAAGGCCTGGCTCGTGTAGACTTAGAAATAATGGAATCACTGTTATTGTAGCTTTTAAAAAAGTGAGATGTATCATTGTTCTTTTTCCTCTTTGCCAACTGTTTTATTGATTAGCTAGAAAACGATATATTCAATAATGAAAAAATTGACTTCAATAATAATTTTTTTGCTTATACGTATTATAGTTGAGTTGTGGCACGGTGTGGATCATTTGTTGACCAATGACCAGTAATGGCCACTGTTGTAGGCACTGTTTTCATACAAAATGTTGTATCATTTAACGTCTGATATAAGTATATATAAAACATTTAACGTACTACACGTGGAAAACCTAATTTATATGTTGGTACGAATTGGTTCCATGTACATTTTGAAAGGGAGATGACAAACTTATATAAAATAGAAAGATGGGAGAATCATTGATAATTCAACATGTTGTATATATGTATATATATATATATAATCCTGTATATAGTTGGATACCACTATCCATTGTTTGCCACATAAACATTCATTAATTTTTTTTATCTCATTGGTTTGCAATCAAATGAGATGAGCTAGTCATTGTTGTCTTATATATTAGTTTTATGTTGTCTTTTTAATACTCTTTTGGCCATTGAAGCATCTTGCCTCTAAAACTTTTGTAAATTACTTGATATTCTCCTAAGCCAGTATTCACGCATCAAGGAACATAACCAACTGGTAGAAAAACATAAAAATTTTATATACAAAAAAAAATTCAAGGTGTTTTTATCTTTCAAAAAACACGCATTCTTTTATATATATATATATATATATATATATATATATCTTTGTGTTGCTTTTTGATTATTTTACACATTCATGTCATGATACTTAATTGATTTTCTTTTGAACATTTTATAATTTAAAGGCTTAACAAACTGCCTTTTGTCAACATATGGATTAGTTGCAGCAACTTTTGTGTACTACATTGCTTCACAAACTTGATAATCTTCTTCTCTTCCTTTCTATTTCTTCTTCTACAAATAATATGATAAGTTTCCACAAGGGCATTCTCGTCATTCTCAGGTCATCAAAGTCAAAAGCTAAACTAAGATCTTCTCCGTCCGACAAGATACAAGACACGAAACACAAAACCCTATTTAAAGCAAAGACCACATACACTCTTAGCCTCATTAACTACGATCCTTAATTTGATTGCCTTCATCAAAATCTTTTTCCCCTGAGAGGTCTAAGGGATCTTCAACAACAGGTTCGAAAATACATACATACAAAAGTACATGTTAGTATTGTGGACGTACGTTTTTCTGCTCATACACACGTTAAACGAGTTCATATCTAATCATAAGTCAGTTTATAGATCAAAAGTGTGTTTGCTTTATTCTTATTTCTTAGCTTGATGCAGTTCTATCTAAATGCTTAATTTTCTAGATTATTATTTTAAAGATACTTTCTAAGTATGTTATAACACTCGTGTTATAGTAAAAATGGGGCGATCACCATGTTGCGATGAGAATGGGTTAAAGAAAGGGCCATGGACACAACAGGAGGATGAGAAATTGATAGATCACATTCAAAAACATGGCCATGGAAGCTGGAGAGCTCTTCCGAAGCAAGCCGGTTTAAACCGATGCGGAAAGAGTTGTAGATTGAGATGGACTAACTACTTGAGACCTGATATCAAGAGAGGAAATTTCACTGAAGAGGAAGAACAAACTATTATCAACCTCCATTCCCTTCTTGGAAACAAGTAATTAATTACTTTTACGCTTTATAATTCCTTACTTAATTGTAGTTTTAAAAACCATATGTTACTTCTTCAAGTCAAATATATATATATATATATATATATATATTTAATAATATATTTCTTAGTTATAGATAGTCTAAATGTTTGCGTGAAACGATCTAGGATGACATATACTGCATGTATAACTAGAATAACAGTAGTATGATTTATATATAGATGGTCTAAAAGTATATGTGAAACGAGAATCAGTTTGCTACATATAAAATTTGTAATGAACTACATATATTAGTATATTGTTTTATGGATGAAAAAATATAAATGACACCTACTACACTGTTTTTCTCTCGGTGCAAACGTCTATAGCCGTTTTTCAATCTTGACAACAAATTATTTTGTTATGACTAAAGTAAATCAATATTAGGTATTAGTCTTAAACTAATCCACTAAGAGTCTAGGAAATATCAAGTTGATTAATTTAAATTTCGTATATGTTTTTGATAGGTGGTCGTCGATAGCCGGTAATCTTCCTGGAAGAACGGACAACGAAATAAAAAACTATTGGAACACACATTTGAGAAAGAAACTTCTCCAAATGGGGATTGATCCGGTAACTCATAGGCCAAGAACCGACCATCTAAACGTTCTAGCCGCTCTCCCGCAACTTATCGTAACCACAAATTTCAACAGCCTCGTGAATCTCAATCAAAATGTGCAATTGGATGCAACAGTTCTAGCTAAAGCTCAATTGTTATACAGTATGATTCAAGTTCTTAGCGCCAATAACAACATCAATCCTTCTTCTTTTCCCCCGACCATGCAGACTAATAACAATCTCTTTGGCCAATCTCATTACTTAGAGAACCAAAATCTTTTTGGTCAGTCTCAAAACTTCTCCAACATTCTTGAGACCAATCATGAGGATTTGATGGTCAAAAGCCAAATTATGGACCACCCTTTCGATTCTTTTTCTTCCCCAATACAAATCGATGTTCAAGATGATCGTAATTCACTCCCTCTATTGGTTCCCGCTTCTCCTGAAGAATCTAAACAAACCCAAATGATCATCAAGAACAAAGACATCGAGAATTATCATGATGATGATCATCATCATGATACTTCAAACCCTTCGTCATCAAACTCGACGTTCACACAAGATCATCATCAGCCATGGCGTGACACTATTGATGATGAAGCAAATGATTCGTATTGGAAAGATATCATAGAGTAAGACCCCTCATTACTCTCCTACATACATACATTTTTTTTTGTATAGATTATTGAATTTCGTAGTTATCGCATGAAATATGAATGCATTCAGTGAAAATCTACGGTTAGGCGAGTCTAATATTTTAATTTTCCGTTTTGCAGGCAAACGTGTTCGGAGCCATGGCCATTTCCTGAATAGAGTTCAAGATTGAAAATAAAATAAAATGAGAGAGGAACTTTATAATTAGTATTTGTTGTCAATAGAGTTAAATGCATATTTATTGTCACTAATCTTTACAGTTTTTTTTTTCAGACCAAGCTATGGTAAACATTGATCTTGTACAAAATTAATTATTTTACTTTATTAAATACAAATACTCATGTTTAAAATTAGTAACTACATTTGTAAAATATAATATATATATATATATATATTAAAAGTACAAAATTTCATTTATTTTCTCAAATATCTTTTATAAAATATAAAACGCAAAAACGAATCTTTTCTTCCGTTTGATTTTTTATTTAAACCGTAAAAGCATAAACAAATGCGTGCAAAACAATCAAGTTTCTAATGTCTCCTATTAATTGTATTTTATTTTTAGTCAACATGTAAAAACAAAACAAATTCTTGACTCTCCCAAGCCAAATGAACAAATAAATATGATTACTTTTGGATAAGAAATATATATACTTTTTGTTTGTTTTACCAAATATAATTGAAGATTAAAGATTTAGTTGGCGATGGGTAAGAAGAAGTGAACTACAATATATACTCTCGAAAGTGATACTATCTAATTTTGATTTTGAATTTAGTAGGAGACAAAAACTTAATTGAATAAATATGTATAAGTTACATAACTTACGCTACATGTCTCGCGGGACAGAACATCTTGGCACTATTTTTAATCTTGCGGCCATAACAAAACGATGACTCCATGAACATTTATGATTTGATATTAAGATGAAAAGAAGGAAAAATACACGAAAAAGTATATATGTAATAGTTTTGATGGAGTTTATTGATGATGTTTATATTGATGAACAAAAATACATGAACAAGTATATATGTAATAGTTTATATGAACGTTACAAAAAAAAGTATATATGTATATATGAAAAACACCTTACAATATAATTTGTAATAGTATTGATGAAGTTTAAAACCAACGCATGGCAATAATATATTTCTCTAAAGGGAAATTTTTATTTTGTTATATGCTTTTTGCCAAAGAATTTTTTTAAAAAGAATAATACTCAAGAAACACTTTTGTCAAAGGAATCTGCATTTTTCTTAGTTTTAATTCAAGTTAAATACTCGAGCACATTTCATTTTTGGATTATGACAGGGATATTAGGAGAAACGTGTGCGCTAATAATTTAATTAAGACTATTGCAAGAAAAGTACTAAAATTATTCATAAGAAATAAAAGCCAATGGCTAGATTTTTTTAATTCAGTTCAATTTCTCTAAACCAAACTCAAATATTTTTTGAATTATTTCATGTTTTAGAGAAATCTGATTACAAAAAAGCCGAAACCCAACCGACGCCAATTCCTTCTTCATCAGTCTCGGCAAGAATCTATATTGAGCTATGTCTTCTTCTAAAGATTGTAACAAAATATCAAAGACGTAATCAGAATCCTTAAAAAGAGCTTACTAGAGACAAATCGATGCGAAACAAAGACGCAAGCAAGAGCTTTTGATCGTTTAAAAGGGTCCTTCAATGCTTTGGTCTCTTTGGTGGTGTATTCGAGTTTCCAGACTCCAATGTCCGCTTAATTCCCAAGAAGTGCTCCACCTGAAATGTTTCAAGGCAAAGATAAACACTAATCCTGGATTAAGCATCTTACAAATAACTTGTTAAAGAAAAATGTAATTATCTAGATTCTGTAACCTTTTTGTCACCAAGCATTGGAGTAAAGCTCCCTGGAACATCCTTCTCAACTGTCGCAAACCCGCTCTGAGGATCACTAGTTTGTCTGAAAATTGCAACAAACAAGTGTTAGTTAAAGAAACTGAGTGTCACTTATATATCAGGTGACGCCTAAAACTCGAAAAACTAAAACCGAGTGATAAAGCAGATATATATATATATATATATATATATATTACCCTGGTTTGACATTGCCACTGAGGACAAGGTAAGGAGTTTTCAGTTGAGTTTGAGCTTCTCTCATTCTTTGAACAGATTGCGATGGTGTGTCTGAGTTTTTCATTTGCTTTAACTTGAGCTCTTCCTGGTACTGTTTCATCCGTTTCTCTTCCTTCATTTTTCCAGGCCCTTTCCCGTGGAATTTGTGAGAGAGTAATCGAAAGGCTTCTTTTGGAGTTAACTGTTAACAACGTCAGAGTTAAAGAACGATTATTTTACATATACACATAAGAACGACATTCATAAGATTGAGAAGTAAAAGTTAAGAAAACTTACAGTTCTACCAAACTCGTCAGTCCTCTCAATCCGGATGTCCTTGAATCTATCTTTAGATTCTTTACCTCCTTCATCATCCACAATATCAACAAGCTTGCTCTTTTTTTTGTCCATATTTCTACCACCCCACTCAACCTTTTCCTTTAGGGTTCCTCGGTCTTTAAGAAGCTTCAATGCACCAGATAATCCTTTTCCAATCGCAACCTCGTGTATTGTTTCATCAGGAGTTATCTCTTTGGTATCTGATGAAACACCTGCTGCATCCATATCAATGTCTTTTACTTCTGTACAACCATCTGGATGCTCTTCTTTTACTTTAACAGGAACTTCTGGTACTTTATCTTCTTCCATGAAAACATCTTCGCTTTCAGGCTTCTGCACATCTGAAAGACCACACCGAAAGACCAACAACTCTATACCACTTCTAACGGGAAAAGCATAAATTTGTTTAAGAAAAAAAGATAAGCAGGAGGTAGTAGAATTGCTAAACTAGCCACAAAATATGTGCAGACACACATCGAGTATGTCTGTATATGACACCAAATAAATGTTTCAAATAATGTAGAGAGTACTATAGCAAGATCAATATAGTAGAGGTAGAACTGTCAATAACAGTGTAAATGTGTCAGAAGATTTAAAGTTTACCTTCATCGCGCTGGAGGCCCCAGACAAAATCTTCCATCTCTGAAAAAGCCACTGTATTTTCTTGTGTCTCATCCCTCGTGGCGCTATTATCATCTGTTGTTTGATTGGTGCTGGCAGCCACTAGCTGCGCAATTGCCTGAGGACCAGATCCAGCTTCTTCTTTCTTAATGAAAGCTAACCTCCTAGCTTTCTCTAACGATTTATAAAGATCTTCAGCATCATCGGCCAACACCATATTCTCATCTTCTTCTCTTTTTATAGGCTGAACTTGTTCCCTTCTGAGTAGTCTGGATGCCTCATCAGCTTTAGCAATGGCTTCCTGATAGGCATTGCTCCGTTTTTCATACTCCGACCTTTCTTTCTCTTCTTTCATGGCCTGCCTTTTTCCGTCTTTGCGAGAACCAAGATCCTCAGCTCCTAATCCTGATGCAATAGCTTCTGCTTCAAGCGCGCTCAAGTCCAATTTCTCCTTTTTCCGCAATTGCTTCTTTTTCTTGGGTTTTTTTAACCGTAACATTTCCTCATGTGAGAAATAATCTGATGAGATCTTTGCTGATGAGTTAAGGTCTTCAAAAGTATTTGTCGTTTGACCCTGAATTCTCTTTCGCAGCTGATAATAGAACATGAAGGAAAAATGAATGCCATTAGTGTATACTTACTAAGATCCATTAATCACAATAAAATGTTAGGAAGAAAAAGTACCTCCTCCAGCTTCTTCTCGGCTTCACCGGTAAAGCGACCCTTTGCATCCAAAAAGATACCCTGAAGACAAAAGAAGCAACGTTAATTCATTCAAAGGAATGCCTACAATTATGGTATTGGAGAGTCCACTAAACAGTAGCTTACCTCATCAGTAGTGGGCTCATCGTACTGCGGAAGCATCTTCTTTTCTACTCCGGGATCATCATTAAACCTAAAAAATCAGTGTCATTGCCATATTTCAATCTTAAGCAACACAGATATGCTCATCTAAATGCCACTGAAATATCCTTAACTTATCATCATATATTCCCTTTTTCTTCTTGGCTGCTTCATAAGCTTCATTCCGACGCTTCTGTTCTCCAATTTCTACATTTTCTAGCACGTCAATCTCTGCAAGAATAGTTACAAATCTCGTTTATGACAGACCCTTACATCAACCATGTTGATAACATAAATGAAAGAGAGCATAAAAAGATACTAGCCATTGTTAACGTCTCCATCAGTAAGGACACTTTGATCTTTTAGTGTCAAGATAACTGCTCCACCTTCTACCACTTTTTCTAAACCATGTAGAACTTTAACACCAGATAGATGCGCTGTTGACCAGAATATGTGAAGATAATTATCAACCAGAACGCATCACATGAAGAAACTTGATTTAGAAAGGAAGAAAGAAAACGGAATTCTATGATATGAAAGAATACTTGAATCATTATACTTATTTGTAATTACGTAATTTTTTCCTTTGAAGATTATAATTAGGTGAGAAAGAAAAGGAAAACTTACCGCCATCCTCGCCATCTTCACCTTGATTGAGATTGTCCTGACCAAATATGACATAGGATAGATTATTAAAATGTCAAATATAAGGAAGTTATGGAGAAAAAAGGATACAATATGTCCAAGGAACGGAGGAAACACCTGCTCCTCAAAAATTCTTGAGAGCTGTTGTGCTCTTTGATTCTCAGCATTTCTTTTTTCCTCAATCTTACGGCTCCTTGCAACCCATGATAGAGCATCAGAAGCGTCTTCAACTTTCTTCTTTCTTTCCTCTCTCATCCTAAGGAAAAAACAAATATTTTTAATTCCTTTAATACTGTACATCTAGATAGCATAGAACAGCATCAAACAAACAAAAAGTGCCCAAGACAGAGAGGATGCCCAGAAAATCCCTCTTCCAAAAACTCATGTCTGGATGGCAGGATTTTCTCAACCCTAAAATATTAAAATATATTTCAACGATTGAATAACTAACAACACAAAATAAGAAACATTTACTTCAAAATGCGATTCTGAAGTTCCAACGCAGATGCTTCTTTTCCACTTGATGAAGCATCAACATTATCCTCACCTTCATTCGAACCTCTGTTATCCAAATGTTCATATCTATCAGCAGCTTTTTGAGTCTCATCATCATCTTCATGAATTTTCTTACTCGCTCTCTCCTTCCCTCTTGACCTATCCTTGTCTTTGTATGCCTCCTCCTTTTCTTTTTCCATCTCATTATCCCTCTCTTTTTCTCTATCTTTATGTTTATCTCTTTCTTTTTCCTTCACCTTTTCTTTGACCCGATCTCTTTCCCTGTCTCGATCCCGATCCCTGCTCTTTTCTTTCTCCCTCTCTTTATCCCTACCTCTAGAGATCTCCTTCTCAGTGTCTCCTTCTCTATCTCTTTTTCGGTCCCTCTCTTTCTCCTTATCCCTGCGGTGGTCCTTTTCCCTTTCACGCTCCTTATCCTTGCTCCTATGATCCTTCTCTTTCCTCCTTCCATCTCTGTATTCCCTAGCAGGCGACCCCTCATTTTCAGCCCTGTCGTCCCTGCTTTGATGATGCCTTGACTTAGACTTCTCCACTTCCATTTTCAAGCGCCTAAATGAAAACCAAGAACTTCAATAAAGACCTAACACAAAAAGGCACAACTCAGAAACAACAATTACAGTGGTTGCAGACTACAATGAGCAAGATAAGTAAGAAAACTATTATACTGGCAACAATATAAACAGAGACCACCAGTTACTTGTGAATTACTCCGACGAAGTATTGCTTGCTTATTGACAATATTAGGTTTCTCGATTGGTGAAGATTTGTACAGCTAATTGTTGCTCAACCTCCGAAATAAAACACAAGTAACAAATAAAATCCTAACCTAAGAAGGATTTAGGCAAAATCAAATCGTTACAGCACAAACTGAGTCCGGATAATAAACAGAAAAGGGAACAAGGTCAAGCTAATATTCACCTGTAACAGAACGCAAACGTCCGATAAGAAATCACAAAGAAAACAAAAGTGCATCAAAATCGGATTCGACTTACCTCGAGATCAAGCCTTCAATGGAATGTACTGAGATATTCGGATCGACGGACAAAAAAGGAGAAATTTCCAAGGGTTTAGAGATAAATTGCGAAAGTACAGCGACTAATAGCAGTTAAGAAGATAAATCAGGTAATGCTAAGAAAGTGAGTAGAAAGTGCTTCAAATACCCAGAAAGATGACGGCTAACAGCTAACCGCGGACGATCGCAAGCTCGCCGTGGAAAGAGACGGAGAAACTCTGGTGGCCAAAGAGAGGAGGACGATTGTGAAAAAGGAATATTAGTACTCCGGTTTAAAAGCAAACCCATTGGTACGTCAATATATCTTAGTCGGTACAATTCTAGACCGGTTATTTTCATAGTCCTTAACTCCAAAAAAACTAGCGAAAATCTGCCATTTTTTTCAATAAACTTCTTGAATCTGCTAGTTCATAAGAAACGTATCCTTCTTTTTCCATCATTCCTCAATCGAAGAACAAGTTCTGCTACCGCGAGTTTGACTTATCAATTGCAATTTTGGCATTGAAAGGTTTCTTTAGCATTCAAGAGAAGACAGAGAATAGCTAGGATTATGAGCTAATCGATGGACATGGCTTCCGCACCACCAGCTGTTGTTTCCTCAGTAATGTTCCTCTGCATTTGTTCCACCATACTCTTCTGTTCATCCTCCATTGTCTCCTGCAACTCATCCACCTGTACATAAAAGTTTTCACAAAAACCAAGAAAGAAACCTTTAGAATTTTAGCTATATACACACTACGAAACACGAGTTAGTAAAAAAAATGTCTAGAATTTTAGCTATAAAACACAATGAAAACATACCACATGCAAAAACAATGCAAACTGCTTCTTCCTTAGCTCAAGAAGTCTCCAACTTGCTGTATTCTCGGCCTCGAGTTCTGCAATCTCCTTGTTCAATTCATTGATAACTTTCTGCGTCTCTGACCTCCGTGGCTGTGCAGAGATAAGTTTCCTAATAGCTTCACACTCCTCTTTATGTTGTCTCTCTACTTTACTCTCTTCAAGCTGTTTCTTAAGATCTTCTATATCAGCTTGTGCCTGCATAATCTGCCTATTCGTCTCATCTTTAAGCTCGTTAAAGTTCTCTTTCTCCCTTAAATTCGAAGCAACTAACGCTTGGCTCTTAAGAAGCGGAAAGTTCTTGTAAGAAAGTTTTCGCGAGTCTACCACACTCACTGTAGTTATCTTCTTCTTTGTCTACTTGGAGAACGAAAGAAGTGAATTTCTTCTGAAGCTTCTTCAATGGAGGTTCGCCTCTAGTGGTTGTTGTGCGTGAGAGAAGCCTATTTCTTACGATTTTGTCATCTTCTAATGGATCAACCGCGTAATTAGCTGCTACAGACTCTGACCTAACAGAACCAATCCTCCTAGCTCTCACTGACATTACTAGAGTCTCTTTTACTGAAATCTGCAGAACAAATACAATCCATAATCCAAGCAAATATGATTAAATTTTCGTAAATTCTGACAAAGCATTATCAGAAGAACCATACGAATAAATCTATGTAAGCTCAAAACAATGGGAACGCTAAGGTCCTTTTGAACAAGGATACTCGATTTGACCTGGGAATTTACAGAATAGAATCGAAACAGTCGAACTAATAATTAGGCAGTAATTCGCTTTAATAGACTTGGAATTCTTCTTCTCATCCTCAAATTGTTCGAAGACAACTTCCGTTTCTCAAAATTGTTGTGTGTAATGAACCGGAATTCACAGCGATAGAGATTCAACCCATAATCTGAAAAAGAGACTTACCTGAACCGAAAACCAAAGATCAAGACACCTCTTCTACCATCAACAATCCAAAACAGATCAGTGGTGAACCCTAATTCTATGTTTCCTTTCCTTCCCCTTTTCCTTGTGGTAAAATTACCCACTCCCTACTCATTCGGCAAATTATGTAGCGTTAAAGACTTGCTTTATTTTAACAGTTCTTCGGACTGGTCCTAAAGATATTTGGATCCATAATTACATAAATACATAATCTTCCTTTTTTAAATTAATAAACGCCGTTTAAAAATCGGTGACTAAGAACAGCTTCCGCCACTGGCCGTTTCCTATGGTCAGCGTTCAACATTGCCTACAAAAATACCATATACACACAATTCAATCTCATTTCTGAATGATGAACTCTTTATATTTTCAATTTCCACAAAAACATTCTCAAATTTTCACATAGTAAATTTTTTGCAAAGTATGATGTGACTCAAACATTTTTAGTTTACCATATCCGAGTTTGAGTATGATGTTACTCTTGGGGAGGTCATTTAACGACGGTGTAGAACGTCCTAAGTACTATCGATGATGAACTTAGGATTTAGTGGCTGAATATGGATCTAAAGAGACTATTGGAGTATTGTTCAAAGGTCCAAAACTTCCCAAATAGCTGGCCTAACGTTAATTTACCAAGGTTCAAATCAGTTGACTAATATTATAAACTTTCTCAACATTTTTCCTCCATGTTTCTCTATATTTTGTTTCATTACCGTTTCCATGTTTATCTCACATTATTAACAGCTACTGTTAAAAGAGAAGTTAGATCAGAGTTCAGTTATTTAATTTTTCTCCTATGACTAAAGATGAATGCAGAGAAAATTGGAGAGACTAAATACCTGGAGTAATTCCCAACCAGCTCTATCACCAAGATCCAGAAACTTAACAGCTTCTTCGAGGAGTTCATCAGCTAAACAGTACCTGTATAAAAAATTAGTGAGGTTTTTCAAACATAAAGGCATTTGGAGGGAGAATCGATTAACTGAATACAGCGGCTCTTTGATGCTAAAATAAAATGTTATGTAAGTTTTTTAGCAACAAAAATTTATAAATTTAGAGAATGTTCGTTAATCTGTAGATAGCAAGAGGCTTACTCTCTTACAGCATCGATATCCAGCCGGAACGTGTTTTCCAGTAGCCTCTGCAGTCCATCAGATTATAGAACAGTTAAACAAAAACTGTTTGGAGAAAATATTTACAACATAAATGACAGAGCTGACACATTTGTTGGAACAATAAGGAGATACTAAGTTCAGATGAGCAAAACAGAGAATATTAAACGCATCCAATAATATAGTCATCTTGCCTGAATAGAAAGAGAATCCATTACGCCTGCTTCACAGAATGGAACAAATGCTAAGTATGCAAGAAGCAGACCGACTTCATATCTGTAAACCACAAGAATGTGTTAAAAATTTATCAAAGAATATTCAAAACTTAACACATGGATGACTTAGAAAGCAAAAGCATTACATGTCATCTGCAATCCCGAAAGCTCTTTTCTCAAAAACTGTGAAGGCACCAGAAGCAGTTGCCCTTCGCCAAAGTTGCTCTGATAGTGAACCAGAAATGGCTCCTTCTTGCAAGCATGAGGGACTGTAAGGTATGCTCAGTCTATTAACAGAGAGTTGATAAAAAGCACCAACATTGTCTTAACAATGCTAGTTCCAGTTATAAACAGTAAGACCGAAATGGCAGAATATCAGAAAACTAAAATTTCTGAGATAAACAATCAATAAGGGAGAGAAGAGGAGAATGAGGGAACCTTATGTCAACAGAAAAGGCTAGATCTCGCAGCCGCGGTATTAAATAGATGGCTTCTCGTTCCGCTGGTGTACTAAAGAGTGAAGACAATTTCACCAGAAATAGAAAATGGACTAAATTAGCAGAGAGATGATACATATATCGAGAGAGAGGCGTGTATGCTATCACTTTCAGGTGCTCAAAGGAGGGCATACTTGAGAACAATTGAAGATGGCCCAAGGCTTTGGTGTAACCTGTCATTATCATGCATAAAAGCCAGACCCTTCATTGCACCCTGTAGGATCTTAATGACAAAGTTTCTCCTTCGTTTCATCATCTGCTCTTTTTCGTAAGGATTCCATACTCCTTGGGAGCGAGCTCTCGATATTTTTTCACTTGCTATTCGTGAGTAGTCAGCTGCACTATCTTTCCCACCATCACGAAAAGCCAGCCACTGTATGAATGAATTGATTCAACCTATGTTCCATTAAGGTATGCCAAAATTCCCACATATTTGTGCAACTTAGACTCAAAAAACTACACTCAGGTGACTCAAATTGTAAGCCTGACCTGTTCCCCAAATTTGGTCTCAAAGCCTCCAACAATTAAAAGCAGATTAGCAGGCAGGCTTTTGCTCTGCATAGACAGGCAGAATAACAAGGTGATTTCACTATTATCCACCGACGAGATGTAATTGCTAAGAATCCATTTTGAAAGCTGCATAGCTATTTATCCAACCTGGAGAAAAGAGTGTACATTAAGCTCGTTTGCTGCCATCATGTCAGCCTCAACTCCACCAGCACGCTGTCCTGGATAGACCTTTACAGAGACGAGTATGTGAGACAAAGAAAAAACTGAAAGCAAATTAAGATCCAAAATTGATTCTAATACTGTAAGGAGGACCGGCACAGAATAAATATATTCCCAGATAATGTAGACAGATTCATGAAAAATGTAAAATGCCTTCTGAATAACTACGATATTTGCTGAGAAATAAACAAGATTAACAAAGCATGCCAAATCACCTTAAAGACAATCGGTGTTCCTCGAAATGGACCCTGAGATATTCTTCCTTCATATAGTCTGCAAACAAACTGCCGTGGCTAATACATTTTTTAACTTGACCAAATATATCACCGTCTAATACATTGTCTACATAACATCAAAAGTGCACCTGATCTTAACCCCACCTTCTCCAATGTCTTGAGCTTTTAATCGCCCAATATCATCGGATGTATATTCAAAGTCAGATCCCGACTGCAACCCTGAATAACTAGGGATATAAAAGAGGTGAAAGCTTAGAAAATAACTAACTGGAACATTTTTCAACTAATATCTTCCATATATACACACAATTCGATATAAATCTCAGAATTTTTACACGAAGAAGCAGAAGCAACACAGAAGCTTGAGCTAAAAGGAGAAAACAAAAGTCCAGTGAGAGTACCTAGTTACATTCATGAATCCATAGCTTCCAATAAGCCGCCCTACCTCGAACGAGTCGGCGCTGGTGATCAACCTCGCCATCACCACATGCAGCCGCCGAATCGGACGATTCCTACTACGCGAATTCACAATCCGACGACCGGTGAATCCCTCGCCTGATTCTCGATGGATCAAAGAGAAACGCGAAACGCATTCGAAGGAAACGCGATGAACAGCGACCGGATTCATCGTATTTTGTTAGTGTTTCGCCGCTTCAATTTCAACGATTCAAAGAATGTCAGTAGTAATATGAGGGAGAGATAAGACCAGGTAAGCTTTTTTTTTTTTTGTCAAAGACAAGGCAAGCTTTCTCAGCGTCCTACGTGGCTTTTTGTATAAATAATTAAATTATACTATAATCGAACGCCGCATAGATAATCTTTTTTATTTTGACGGTGTATATTTTGCCACGTATAAAACTCACCACAAAACTCATTGCTATCGGTGCCACGTGTACTTTAAAACCGAATTAAACTGAACCAAATAAAAAATACACGAAATGAAATTCGGTTTAATTTAGGCGGCAATCACAGCAAAATATTATGAATTTGTAACCGAACCGAAAAGACTAAACCGAAATTTCCCATGCCTGCTTTCTCGAGAAGTCGTCCTTCTTTCTCCGGCTTTAAGAGAAAAGCTCAAGAAGATTGGGTCTTCAACACTTGAGAGAGTCTCTGTAAAGTGTGTGAGCTCGCGAAGAACTGAAGAATCTTCGGGATTTAGCAAAAATTCAATCAATCAATCAATCAATCGATCGTCTGCTTTAGTGTGTTACTCTTACTTCTCATTTGGAGTTATGGAATCCGTACCGTCGCCGAACTCAAATTCTTCGTCTGTACCGCCGCCAGTGAACTCCGTGCCACCTTTCTTGAGCAAAACCTACGATATGGTTGATGATCCATCGACCAGTGAGGTCGTATCTTGGAGCAAAGGGAACAACAGCTTCGTCGTCTGGAACGTGCCCGAGTTCTCGAAGCTGCTTCTGCCTAAGTATTTCAAGCACAACAATTTCTCCAGCTTCGTCAGGCAGTTAAATACTTATGTAAGCATCACTCTTTATGTTGATTTTCAACTTTAAATTCCGATTGCTCAATTTTATCTTGAAGTTTTGAAGATTTAAGGGTTTTAGTGCGAATACAGTTTCTTCTCTGCAGTTTATTTTGAGAAAATTGAAGTAGTAAGGCATCGATCTAGATAATTAAATAGATATTGTGTATCTAATTGGCTTTTTGAATTATGCTGATTGTTGCCTTCAATGGATTAGCCAGTAGGACTATGCAATTAATGTATGTTCTATCTGGTTTAGACTATATTGATTAGCATGGTGGTTTAGTGACTAGAACCATGGCTGTGTTGGATTCTTTTTGAAACCTTGTCACTCACCAAAAGATTCCACAGAACTTAGCAGGCTCACTTTCAATTATGTATGAAGATTGGTTTCCACAATTTATTTCCGCCTTGTAGCTCTAAATCACATAACAGAATGTCTATCAGTTGTCTGAACACTAGCTTTGCTTTCGTTTGTATATGTCCGTTGAGGTACATTTTGATAAACTAAAGAACTTTTACTTTCCTTATACCATGGTGATATTGTTCTGCAGACATACAGAGTGGATAATTTGTTTCCTTTTCAAATTTATGCTATAACTAGATTTATAAATAATAATCTGAACTCAAGAAAGGTCGTTAGTCTGGATATGTTTGGTGTACCTCTTTGCCTTTTCCTACAATAGCTCTATGTTGTCTTTCTACTTTCAGAAAATTCAAGCAACAATATTTTTTGGTTTCGTTGTTTCAGTTCATCAGTTGGAATTTGGTTGATCTCTATAGTCTCTCTGTATTCTTATGTCCAGGGTTTCAGAAAAGTTGGTCCAGATCGATGGGAATTTGCTAATGAAGGGTTTTTAAGAGGCCAAAAACAGCTACTGAAGAATATTGTTAGGAGGAAACCTTCCCATGTGCAGCAGAATCAGCAACAAACTCAAGTTCAGAACTCATCTGTTGGTGCTTGTGTCGAGGTGGGGAAGTTTGGAATAGAAGAAGAAGTGGAAAGACTTAAGCGGGATAAGAATGTTCTTATGCAAGAACTCGTCAGGTTAAGGCAGCAACAACAAGATACCGAAAACCATCTGCAGAATGTGGGACAGAAAGTTCAGGTGATGGAGCAGAGGCAACAACAAATGATGTCGTTTCTAGCAAAGGCTGTTCAAAGTCCGGGTTTCTTAAACCAGTTAGTACAACAGAATAATGATGGCAACAGACAAATTTCGGGAAGCAACAAAAAGAGGAGACTTCCTGGAGATGAACAGGAGAATTGTCGGGGCCATGGGGTTAATGGTCTTAACCGTCAGATTGTTAAATATCAGCCATCGATAAACGAAGCAGCACAAACTATGCTTCAACAGTTCTTAAATACGAGTAGCTCACCTGGGTATGAATCAGTTTCAATCAATCCTGGCAGTTTCCTCTTGGGTGATGTTCCCAGTTCTAACTCTGTGGACGATGGAAACCCCTCAAATAGAGTTTCTGGAGTAACATTGGCCGAGGTTTCACCTAAAGCAGCTCATTCAGCAACGAATCAAGTACCCGTAGCAAGTGTGGCTCATGATCCTCAAGCTGGTCTGGTTCAGCCAAACTTAGGTCCAAGTCCGACCCAAGGAGTAGCAGCTGCAGCTTCTTGGAGCCCTGAATCTGATATAGTTGGATGCGAGACAGGTAATGGGGAGTGTTTTGATCAAATAATGGCGACTTTAGATGGGTCGTTGGAATTAGAAGGCGATGAAATTTCTCTTGAAGGCGATGGCGAGATGAATGAGATACCAGACATGGTCCCTAAGCTACCCGGAATCCAAGATCCATTCTGGGAACAGTTTTTTTCTGATGAAAGTCCATTGATTGGAGACGCAGACGAGATTCTATCAGGATCAGTGGGGAATAATGACCTGGTAATGGAACAAGGACCGAACGAGTGGACCGGGAATCAACAACAAATGAAGTATCTTACTGATCAAATGGGACTTCTTTCCTCGGAAGCACAGAAGAAATGAACGTAAGAACATCGATACAAGTTAAAAACCTGTTTCTCTGCATTTTTATTCTGTCTTGAGAGTTATCATTTGTTTCTCACAAATGTAGATTTTCAGGAGATGTTGTGAAGGGGATACTGACGGAGGAAGCGTATATCAGATGGTGTCTGTCATTTGTTTACCTTTACATTTTGAGTTGGGGAGGCCCAAAACTTTTAACAAAAAAAAGAGAAGAAACGTAAAAGATTTACTACCATGCTTGTGAATAATCTTTAAGTTGAGATCGCTCTTTGTGTTGCTTCTATCATACATTAGTTTTGTGTGTAAAACGTCCATCTGGTTCAATGATCATATCAGTAACGTTAATATGTGGTCCCTGACCAGTTCGCGCCAAAACAAAAAAACCTGTTATTCATATGTTTATCAAACATACATGCGTATATTTTTGGGTCATAAAGATTAAAAGATCCTTAAGATGGATTAATACATTAAACAATCACAAGATGACGAGAAGTCAAGATCAATTCGATTGAATGGGGAGCGGTGTGGTATAAGGAATCTGTACAATAGATATATGTCTTTAATGGGTCTTTGTATAGTTTCATAGATTTTTTTGTCTCTGCTTGATGCTTGAGGGTTAAAGCTTGACGTTTGATGCTTGATGCTCAGACCAAGACAACGATGATGACAATGAGTAGAACAATCCCAAAAATGAGAATAAGTAGGCATGTCTGCAACAAAGGAAAAACATATCAAACTTACTTAGCTTTAGCTGCTAAAAAGAGGGAATCATAGAATCGGAAAATTGCAATCTCTTAGTGTTGTACCAAAGATGAGTTTGATCTTTGAGTTCTAGATGCTTTTCTGAGTTGAGCAGTGGCTTGTGAAGTTGCAGCATGTGAGTTGTCAATGTTAGAGCTTATGTCATCTGCCAATACACATTATAGTTTTTATGAGTGTTTAAGGAGGCAAAAGGGAAACTGTAGATTTTTAATTTCTGATTGTTGGGGTTACTTACCGATCATAATTCCTTGATCGTTCACCAACACAGCTAAGTCTTTGAAGATTTCATTCACTTCACCAATCTGTTCTTGAATTTCTCTAATCCCTTGCTCTCTTTCCTCGATAATTGCTTCATTGAATGTTATCTCGTTATCTAATAACACCACTTCTTGCCTGGAATGAGAGTATAAGAAGTTAACTAGCATCTCGCTGCAAAATATGGAAAACACAAGATACCCAAAGAGAGAAGATAGATCTAATGGGGGTTTCATGGCCATGACCAACTTCGAAAATTCTATTAAACCAATTTTAAGCTTGTATCAACAATTAAGGCTACAGGTAGTGCCAAGTGTAAATTACTCTCATTAGGGAAGAAAAGAAACGTGAAAGATGGTTTGAATTCTCAAAGCAGGTGTAAGAGCAAACATACTCCTCACCTTCTTGACTGTAGAAGAAGAGTTTGCTGCTGTGAGGTCCTTAAAGATTCAGTATCCAATTCCTGCGCATTGTAGCTGCGGAGTGGGATAACAACAATGAAGCATGAGTTAGCAAGACTGGTTCACAGTTTTCTAAACATTAAAAAAGTTTATTCTGCATTAATCAAGCTATCCTTTTGTATAAATAAGAATAATAACACGAGTATGTAATCCAGGAAACAACAAAGTTCATTTACGATATCTGTTTCTTAACAGGCAACAAAACATAACGACCAGACTACAATCATTATGATTACCTGGTAGGTATTTCTTTAGTGACGACAGGAGTATATGTAATTTCTCTCTCAGCTGCAAGTCTCTGAGCTTTTTGAAACTCTTTGAGAACTGATTGGAAATCTTTTGCCAGTTTAGCATCCGCAATCTTCTTAAGTGGCTGCAAGTTAAACGAGAGAATATAAACATATAGAATTAAGAATAGTGTTTATATACACATCATCTACCAGGTAACCAGTTCTCCCACTAAATGAAAAATATGGTAAGATTCTGAAACAAATTAAACAACATCCAGTTGTAAACATGCTCTTTTTCACATCTAACATTTCATTAGCACCATATGAGAAGGGACGAAAAGATGTAAACATGCTCTTACACTAGCTGTTCCATGGAGGTCGGCTTCGCTAGCTTCCTTAAGTTTTGCTGAAGTATTTTTTACCAATTCTGATATTTGTAACCTTGTCTTTTGCCTGCCAACATAAGAAGCCTACACTTTAAGACAATTTCCAGAACAAACAGATGAAACTAATCTAAACAAAAAACAAAAAAAAAAACTGTTCACTACACACACACAAAAAAACATTTCAATCAATAGTTCATTGTTTGTAAAATTGTCAGGCATTAAAGAGGAATTTTAAGTTTTCTCTACCACAGTTATGCAGCTAAAAACACCTATGAAAACCCAAAACCTTAGTTATAAGGCATCTTTAGGATAATTCATCATTATAGAAACCCAAGAACCTTAATTCTCACATCGTCAGCCATCTCGATTTTTATATTGGTATAGGTTAAAACAAAGCAGGATCAGCTTAACAACAATTCGAACCATAAAACTATTAGAAAACCTACACAAAATCATAATTTTAATTCAAAGCAAAATCAAACCGACCAAGAAAATTGATAACTGAAACCAAAACCCTAATCATTTCCGAGATTTAGCAAATAAATAGAATAAGAGTGTTGGAAAATAATAGCTACTGACAGCTTATCACGCAATTCAAGAGTATCCTTAGGCGTTCCGATGGAATTAACGAGGCGGAAGAAGGAATTGACAGCTGTGCTGATCCTGAAAATCCCGGCAGCTACCTCCTGAGACGGATCCCCAAGAGACAAAGGTATCTGCTGTCTCCCGCCGGTGAAACGATTTGGCGCCTGAAATCGAGAACCAGCTTCGAGATCTTGGAAACTCATCCTCTCTCTAATCTCTCGATCTCTTGAGAACAAATGATAACGAAGAAGATGGAAGAGTTAGGTAATACGTTTTTCCAAATTTTATTGTAAATTTAATTGTATAAACTATTTATCTCATGTGGTCCTCGTTGAAATGGTGGTGGCTGGAATTTATTAATACGTGAAAGCTTATTAGGCGGTGCCACGTCATTGCGAAGGATGGATCCTGGGCTGTCGTAATTGACCTGTCCTTGCGTTTAAGCCGGACCCATTCAATTAGTAACTGTACAAATCCAACTTAATTTTAACTTGTTAGGACACTTGTAATTCAACACTATCATGGGCTTTTTCATAATTGAGTAAATGGTTTTGGGCAGAGTTGGCCCAAAATAAGATGTAGTCCATAAAGAGTAAGGTGAAAATATTATTTGTTGGGAACAAATGATTATTATATTAATATAAAATTACTAAAATAGGATTAAAGGCGTAACGCAAACCCACACGTTGAGTGTGCGGTGTCATATAAAGCAAATACACTCTTCCCTCTCTCTCTCTCTACGCATCAATCTCGAAGTGCGTTTTGGTTTATAGACCAATCTCTGAATCTGCGTCAGAAATCAATCACACATCTCTCCGCGACTACGAAGATCAAAATCCATGGCGGTATGTTGTTCTATATTTATTTTTTCTCTATAACTGCCCCTTCCTTTGCTGTGATCTATTTTGTTTTCTACCGAAAATTTTCTCACGATTTGAATGATTGGTTATTGATTTGTTTTCTTGTTCTGGAATTTGGATTATCTATTGTTTTTGATTGTTGTTATTTGTTCTAATTCGTCGTTATTTTCTGGAATCGAATGGATTGTGTCATCTGTATATGCAACTCTGGATTTTTTTTGGTAGAGATTGCGAAACTATCTATATCTCATTGATTTCTAGATTTGATTTTCGTTTACTGTGTCGTAAGTAAAATCGCGATTGTGTGATTGTCAATTTGAAGCAGATTTTTTTGCTCATTTAATGAATTGGCATATTTACTTTTATATTCCTCCAGACAATGTTTCAAAGCTTTTTCGATTAGTTTCCTAATTGTTAGCCTTAAGCTCCTGAATGGTAAGGTGTTAATAGTGGTGGAATATATAATAAACATGCAGATCATGGCTTATTCGGGTGATTCTATTATAGATGGTTTGGTTCCTTCGCCTATTTGCCAAGTTGTTTTGGCTAAATTAGTGAAAGATGAGAATGGAACAGTATTGTTTGAAGCAAATAATTCTATTTTGAATGTTAATCTTCCCCAGAGTCATGTGTCATTTCTGAACCATTATGATTTTCTTCGCTGCTTTTATTTTGTATAATCTATAGTGAAATTGTGACAGTAATTTTCTAAGCCAACATATTTTGATCCCTAGATCAAGGTGTTTTACTATAATAGTATAATCTTGTGAAAATCTAAACTTCTTTGAGCTGACTTGATTGAAGTTGTGTGCTACTTTTTAAATATTAAGTGGGACTTTTTGATCCTTTCTAATGACAGATAAGGTCAGTGAAAGTTGGAAATCTCTCTCTGGGAGCAACAGAGCATGATATAAAAGAGTTTTTCTCTTTTTCTGGTGAAGTTGAAAGCATCGACATCCAAAGGTTAGTGATTGCCAATAACTTAACTCAGCAAATTTAGATACAATTCTCTTTAATCTTATTGACTCTGAGCTTTTTGTTTTGCTTTCATATTCTAACTTGCAGTAACCAGCATAGTGCTTATGTCACATTTAAAGATCCTCCAGGAGCAGAGACTGCTGTGCTTTTATCTGTGGGTTCACTTTTACTCCCCTAAAACATGTGTCCTCTTATCTTAATAATAATTTAGCATTCAACTATTACATATGACTGTTAATTAACCATCCCATACCTTTCTCATCAACATTTAGACCTTCGTTCAATATGGTAAGAAATACTCAGATTTACTTTCACTGCTCGATCCTCATGGAACCTGTTCTGTGTCTGGAGTAGAGAATTAGAAAAAACTAGTTTGTCTATAACTAAAAAATTGGGACAACTTGTAATTGCAGTCATACTAACAAAGGATATTATTTCAGGGAGCTAGTATTGCCGATCAATCAGTCACCATTGAGATGGCTCCCAACTACAGTCCACCTGCAGCACCTCATGCGGTAAATGTCTTCCATCTTGACCGTACCTATTTTTTTCTTATATCCAATAGGATTACTTAAAAGGTTTGGATTATTCGCAATAACTTGCAAAAATGTATACTTAAAAAAGTTGATTATTTTTAAAAACCTGTGAATGGTAGATATATCGAGCACGGTTTTATTCTTTGTCAGTAAGTGGAGGTTAGGTAACCCAGCCAGAGGATTCCGTTAGCGGGTTGATTCCGAGCCCTGTAGCAGGTTTTTTTTGCGCCCGTTTTCTAGGATCAGAAGGAAGCGCTATAATGACCACTACGTTGTTGTTGAGTTAAAAGTAATTATTTCAACACTCTGAGAGGTTTTGATTTGTGTTAATTACCTCAGGAAACACAGAGCAGCGGTGGAGGTGCTGCAGAATCCGTTGTCCAGAAGGCAGAAGATGTTGTGAGCAGCATGTTAGCAAAGGGTTTCATTCTCGGGAAAGATGCTGTCGGCAAAGCAAAAGCTTTTGATGAGAAACTTGGTTTCACTTCAACTGCAACTGCAGGCGTTGCTTCACTGGACCAAAAAATCGGTCTAAGCCAAAAAATCACAGCTGGAACTAGCTTGGTGAACGAAAAGATTAAGACAGTGGACCATAGCTTTCAGGTAACAGAGAGGACCAAGTCCGCATTTGCGGCTGCAGAACAGACAGTGAGCAGCGCAGGAACCGCTGTGATGAAGAACCGTTACGTGTTAACCGGTGTGAGTTGGGCCGCAGGAGCTTTCAACAGAGTGGCTCAAGCAGCTGGAGAGGTTCAACAGAAAACAAAAGAGAAGGTTGAAGCTGAGCAACCACCGCAACCATCGCAACCATCACAGTCACAGCAGCAACTGCCAGAAGGGTATTCTCCGATTTCATCTGAGTACTCGAAGAACTGATGTCATCCAGTTAAACGGGTGCGTTTGTTTCTCTTTGTTGGTTTCTTTGATATGAAAGTTGGGAGTTTGGTTTTAGTCTTTTGGGATGTAACATAAAAGCTGTGCCTGGATCTTCTCTACTACTACTGACTATAGTTATGGGTTGTTTCAAAACATATTTTATAATTTGAACATTTAAACATAGAAAAATAAACGTAAAGACAGCGAGCTGAGTAAAAGAGTATAGAAGCTCAAACTAAGTAACCTCAGTTTCAACAATAAAATCCGAGCTGAGATCAATTTCAATAAGAAAGGATCAATACCGCAATTTCCACAGCGAAGAAGAGTTTGACCGGTCAATTGCATACTCCATTTCAGGCGACAGATTCTGTGAAAGATTGTGTTTAGAAAGAGCAGATTTTAAATAGATCAAGAGGGTTTTATATCGTGAGTTTTTCTTCAGAACTTGAATATAAGCGTGTACGCCAAGCCATATTACTTCTTCTTTGTATAGTTGAAGAACTGGTCTGAAACTAGAACCAGTGTTGATTCTGTGCATCCTTCGATTTATGAGTCTGAACATGTACCTATCAGTTGGAAAGAAACCAAGAACAGTAGATTATTTATTAGAACCAAAATCAAACCAGATTAATCATATATGCTTTTGGTTTTTACTTTGGCAACATTTTTCCTAATCCGAATATGCCAAGAAAATCCGATGTGCCCACAGACATAATATAGTTTTCATTTCATACCTGGTAGATCTTGTGATGAATTTGAACAAAGTTAGGGGATGAACCTTCCAAAACCGCGACAACTCGTAGACATAACAGTGAAACTTCATTGCAGCTTCCAGAAAGATCTGATAGATGTTTAACCTGACAATTTCTTTCGAGTTGATATTAGAGTCAAAGAGAATATGATGACATTTGGGAACCAAGAAGTAACATATTTTTTGCCAAAGATTTCTAACTGGTTTTTTCTGCCAAGCTACAGAAAAGGTTTGAGTGTATACGGCCACTTAAGTACCTGTTTCCATGAATTTGAGTGGCAAAATTAGACGCAAGCAAACTATTCTTAAAGCAATAAAGGCTGAGGAAACAGACCCAAATAAGCAACTTATGAGAAAAAATGACCTTGTGTAATCAACTTGAACTTCGAATGTGCGAGAGTTAATAAGCAAACCGTCCATCTGACAAAAGGAACTCCATTATCACCCACATACATCCTTTTAGAAGAACACCTAGATTCTTCTTCATCTTCGAAATTTATGCAGAACTTCTTTTCATTCATGAAGCAGTTGTAATCTTTAAATCCCTGCTTCAATGTGATAGAAGCTACTCACCTGATCTCTCGAGGTAGACACAAACAGGTAGTCATCAATAAATCTTAGTAGCTTATGGCTTATGGGAGTGATTAGCTCTTTCTCTCTATTGCATTCATGAGCAGACACATCTCTAGAGACATTCTTGAAGAACGGGTAGATCAAAGTCCTCTCGAGATGTCCGTAGTAAAAACAACATAACAGTGATGATACTCTGTGTCCCTGAGGTATTCCAGCTATTTTTACATAGAATCTTTTTTCCAACTGCACCATATTGTTCTTTAGCATATTTTTTAGCCAAAGCATGAGATCCTTTTTCCTCACTTGATGATTTTCTCCCTAAAACATAGGACCAAAACCATAACACTGTTAAGGAAACAAGTAAAGAACAACAGGGACGCTAAAAGCCCTAAGAAATGAGATCTCTAGAGATTTTTCAGCAGTCCAATAGTTTTGTTGTGTTTTACCCTCCTGAAGTAGATTTTTTTAGTTGCACACACAGATGAATCAATATGTTTAAAAAGCAACACAAACCAAAGCCTTCCCATCAACACAATGCTATGCCATGAACTGGAAATTTTGTTCTAATTGATAATATTTCTCATCCTAAGAGCAGAATGTGTTTCTGAAATTAGGCTCACACAATTGTTGCAGATAATCCACAGATCCAGTAAATAAGGTTATCAAACGAACCAAAAGATCAAAGATCAAAGTGTCTTAGGTTAAGAAGAAGAAGCATACCTGATCTACCATAATACTCTGCAGAGCATTATATAGAAGAGTTGATGTGAATCTTGAAAAGCTAGCAGTTTTATCACTTGAGACTAGTATATTGTTTACCCAACTGGATCTCTTCCCACAGCGGACCAACCTACATTTGTTTAAGATGTATTCCTCTTTCAGAAAAAATTGAATGACATGAAGCAGCTTATCCTGGTTGATTGAATCAAATGCTTTGAATACATCCGCAACCACAAAGAACAAACGAGGAAGTTTCCCAAATTGACTCCTCAACTGGATCAGATATGGAGCTAAGTTTCTGTAGAAAACATCATGGTCAAAAACAGAAGAGCCAAGGACATCTGGTTCTTTGAGTTGGATGTCCTTCAAAACAGCATGTGTATCACGAAGAGATTGCAACCTTGACGAGGAACTAAAATCTAACACCATCCTCACACCATTTGCCTTTGGTAACATTCTAAATCCCACCATTTTCTTTCTATTTTCAGCTTCAGCATTGTCCACTTGGACATATCCATCAAGGTTTTTGATAATGGCTTTGCTTATTAACCTTTCCCAGCTGCATTTCCGATAATAATTAATATTTAGCCGCCCTTCTTGGCTTTCAGTGGCATAGAAGTTGAAGAACACCAGTTTACTGACAATCTCTACGAAAAGCCAAGAAATCCAGTTCATGCACAACATCTGCTGCGTACTTCTGATGGACTCATTTTGGAACTCATGTCCTTTTACCATACAGCACAACTGTTTTCTGGCGAAGAACAGGAAATCTGATGGTTTCACTTTGTGCAAAACTTACTTCACAGTGCATTTCTCGTTTCTTCGCCTGGAAACAAACCAGGCTATGTTTCTCCTAAGCACCCTCATCTGATGAGTGGTCCCAAGCAAACTCTCTGGAACAATGTACCTACAGACAGCCCAAATAAAGGAAACTACTTGGTCTTTCGTGCAATACAGCTTCGTTTTTTGAACACTGGGACAATTGGTTTTTCCCTTTTCTGAACTTGATCCATGAGGCGGCTTATCTACATTTTGCCTCCAGGAACTCTGTAATAGAAGATATGCAACGTTTGTCACTCCAAGGATCAGTTGGTTTGCAATATATATATATATGCAACTCTAGCAGATACTAACTGTGTTGAGTTTCCCTTTCTAGTTTCTTTTTATTGTTCATAATTGAATTTCAACATAAATTTTCTGAAATAAAATGCTCCTACATTATTAAAAGGGAAAACTTACAGGAAATTTAATATGAAAACAATCTCTGAAGGAAAAATATCAACCTGGGAAGTCGCATTTGCAGACTTCAATGCATCCTCTTGCAGCAAGACAACAGGACAGTGTTTATCTAGTAATATTTTCAAATGTGAGGACTTTGTTTTTCCTATTAGACATTTTAGAGACTTGAGCAATGAATGGTATCTGCAGATTAATGGAAAAAAAATCATAATATCATTTTTCTTCCCTGAATCAGTTACCTCAACAAAACTTAAAAATTATGTCCTTCTTCAAGTCAGTGACCCAGACTACTTGTAAATATGATCTACATTATCTGAATACATGCTCCAAGTTTCAGAATAACTTTAGTTTTCTTGAAACATTAAAACATTTTGGAATAATAGAATTGAATTTGATCCCACTTAGGTAGCCTGCAAGCTGGTTTTGATTCTCAAATTATACTCTAAGAAAAACAAGAACGTGTGTTCAAGGACTTATGGTATGAAAAGTGAAGGAACTTAGGGGAATAAAAATAAATGCATGACTTACAAGCAAATAGATCCACTGGGACAATTGCCTTTGCCATGAGATGGCGCCATTGACCAAGCGTTTACTTCACCAAATATATGGTTCATTAGGAACTTTGAGTCAGAGCAGTTGGCCTCAAGGTTTTTAAAATGTCTGTATATTATAAGGAATCAGACACAGTGCAGAAGAACTGAATGGAGAAGAGTTACATTTTAAATTCTCATCAAGCTATCATTAAACAGTTCAACCCACTGAAGGATACGCTTTGGTGGTATAACTGAAAAGGTTTCTGAGTTGCCAAACTTAATATGCTTCTCTCTTTTAACTTGTTTAGCCTACAAAATACAGTAATTCAATCTTCCACAGGCAAGAACAGGTCGTCAATTTTGAAGGTAATGAAGTGTCAGGAAGAATATTAATAACTACCTGATACCAACAAGATAGATGATACAGTTTTAAAAATGCATCAAGTAACTAAAAAAAGACATCCCCATCAACTTTTCAAGGCTGGGAAAAAGTAAGACCAATTTATACTCGTCTTTTAGTAATTTTAAGCAATAAATTTATACTTAAACTTGTGCATTTCGAGTTAAACTTGATTGAGCAAATCATTTTTACGAAAAATTACCTGCTTTGCAAAATCTGTGAGACTTCCATTTACACCCATGTGCAGATTCGTTTCATCAATTCCATTCCCAGTTGAGGCTTTACCATTTTGAGAAGAAGTTATACAAGGTGCATCATGGTCAACTTTTTGGAAATTGACCTTTCTCTGCTTTCGCCGCCGCTTAAGATACAATCTTGAACGCTTACTAGGTTTTTTCTCTCTGTGTTGGTCTACATCCTCACCAACTATGGACGTAACAGCTGCATTGTTATCCTTAGGACAGTCATTGACAGCAGAAGAAAGCCGCTGCCTTTTATTTGATGGCTGAACATTGTCATCCCTCTTTCTTTTGTTCTCGTGGACTGAAAATGTCTCTATACCATGGAGAATGAAAACATTACCAAGTTAGTATGAACTAAAAAGCAGAAGCTGATAAAAGATGGCCAAGAAATCACAATGTATTTAGAGAACCAACAAGTGGAAGCTTCAAAAGAAAACCAACATAAGAGCTATGATTGGGGGTTTTAGAGCATATATTTTAGGATAAAGAGACCTTCTTTTCAGCTAGGATACAATTTTAATACTGAGACTTACCCTTTTAATACTAATACACAAAGGCGGGCCAGACACTTGCTGGTGTTTCTTTCCTAGTAATGGTAAGAATATTGATGTTTGCTTTAGAAGATAAACCATGAAATCATGACCGACCTACAAACAAGAGAACTTGAATATTAGCGACCGCAGACTCAGGAGATTGAAAGTAAATCATCAAAGGGTTTGACAACAAACCCTGTTGAGAAGAAACTCCCAAGATGAACTTTTCAATAACTCCAGAATAGGACTCGACTGATCATACTGTCAAACAAATGAAAAAGAAGAACAAAAAAAAGAGTACATAGCTAAGATAAGTAAGCTGCACTCTACATTGAGTTTGAGAAGGAAGAAGAAGAGCTCACCTTGTCATATCTGGCACATATCACATTTTGGCAATCACATCCAGATTGCATCATTTCAATAATCCTTTCGACAATCTGAAAAACTTGATTGAAGTATTATGTTTAAAATCAGCAAAATCATAAAACATAAGATAAATAAATCCATCAACATTCTTTTACAAGTGTCTACATCTTGAAATCTCTCAAATTAAGAACTCAAAGCAATCCCATAGTACAGTGCGAAGCAAAATCCTACCTCTCTCTGTGACCACCAAGATGTTGGCTAGAAATCCAGAAGCGATGGGGTTTGTTCGTGAATTACAACGAAGCATCCGTGAAGAAGTTTACGGTAGTGGATGGGATCATCGGAACGCAACAGAAACGACGGCATATCGCGGCTGTAACCGAGACAACCTTGGCTTCGGCATCGGCATTGCTCCGGCTGAATATTCAGACCAGTAATCAGATCTATTGTTGCGTCCTTTAAGTTCCTGGCTCTTTTTCCGAATAACCTCCATAGAATCTCCGGTACAGTAAGTCAGGGTTTACGCGGGAGAGACAGGGGTGAACGAGCTTTGTGAAAATGGCGGGAGATTAAAGGTCTGAGTTCTCGGAAATCAGAACTATAAACTGCGATTTACTGCTATCTAGATTTTGAAAATTTTCAAAAAATTGAAATTTGAGCCACAACCGTAGGTCATTTCAACCGAACAGAAAACCAAACCCATATTCTCTTGAAATTCAATCGGTTCCATTACTTTCTTCAAACTTTTAATCCAAAACCGAATTATACTACCGAAACGAAACAAAAGAATTTCCGAACCGAACCCGCCATTATTGTAACTCTAATATGATCTGCCGCCTTCTCATCTTCAACGCCGCCGCGAAATCGCAATACCTTAAAGTCTCTCACTTCTCCACATCGTCGCCAGAGATAACGCCGCCGTTCATTCACAAATGCAAGACTATATCTCAGGTTAAGCTCATTCATCAGAAACTCCTCTCCTTCGGAATCCTAACCTTGAATCGCACTTCCCACCTCATCTCCACCTACATCTCCCTAGGTTGTTCATCTTCTGCCGTATCTCTGCTCCGTATCTTTCCTCCCTCTGACGCTGGTGTCTACCACTGGAATTCTCTCATTCGCAGCTACGGCGACAATGGTGGCGTCAGTGAATGTATCTCTTTATTCCGCCTAATGCATTCTTTGTCATGGACGCCGGATAATTACACATTCCCCTTCGTCTTCAAGGCTTGCGGGGAGATCTCTTCTCTTCGCTGTGGAGCGTCTGCTCACGCGATTTCTCGGCTGACCGGATTTAACTCCAATGTCTTTGTGGGGAATGCGCTGGTAGCTATGTATGCTCGTTGTGGTTGTTTGGATGATGCGCGGAAGGTGTTCGACGAAATGTCTGTGGAAGGTGTTTGGGATGTTGTGTCTTGGAACTCTATAATAGAATGTTATGCAAAGTTATGCAAACCTAAGATGGCGCTTGAAATGTTTAGAAGGATGACTAATGAGTTCGGATTCAGACCTGATGATATTACCCTTGTGAATGTTCTTCCTCCTTGTGCTTCCCTTGGAGCTCATTTGCTAGGGAAGCAATTGCACGGTTTTGCGATCACAAGTGAGGCTATACAGAATATGTTTGTAGGAAACTGCTTGGTGGATATGTATGCAAAGTGTGGGATGATGGATGAGGCAAACACAGTGTTTTCGAACATGTCTATAAAAGATGTAGTGTCTTGGAATGCCATGGTTGCTGGGTATTCACAGATTGGAAGGTTCAACGATGCTGTTAAGCTGTTCGAGAAGATGCAGGATGAAAAGATAAACATGGATGTTGTTACTTGGAGTGCTGCTATTTCAGGGTATGCTCAACGGGGCCTTGGTTATGAAGCATTGGGTGTGTGTAGACAGATGTTGTCTTCCGGCATAAAACCAAATGAAGTCACGCTTATTTCAGTTCTTTCCGGTTGTGCTTCTGTTGGAGCGTTAATGCATGGTAAAGAAATTCATTGTTATGCCATCAAACATCCTATAGACTTGCGTAAGAGTGGTCATGGTGATGATAATATGGTCATTAATCAACTGATTGACATGTACGCTAAGTGCAAAGAGGTTGATATTGCGCATGCTATGTTTGATTCACTTTCCCCCGAGGATAGGGATGTTGTGACTTGGACTGTGATGATCGGTGGATACTCCCAGCATGGAGATGCAAATCAAGCTCTCAAACTTTTTTCTGAGATGTTCGAGGAAGATTACCGAACAAGACCAAATGCTTTTACCATATCATGTGCCCTCGTGGCATGTGCCAGTTTGGCTGCATTAAGAATTGGCAAGCAAATTCATGCTTATGCATTGCGCAACCAGCAGAATGCAGTACCGCTGTTCGTATCAAACTGCCTTATAGACATGTATGCAAAATGTGGAGACATCGGTGATGCCCGGCTTGTATTTGACAACATGGTGGAGAGAAATGAAGTTACTTGGACATCTCTAATGACGGGTTATGGTATGCATGGTTATGGAGAAGAAACTCTTGAAATCTTTGATGAGATGAGCAGAATGGGTTTTAAGCTTGATGGTGTTACATTACTTGTTGTACTGTATGCTTGCAGCCATTCAGGAATGATCGATCAGGGCATGGAGTATTTCAATAGGATGAAAACTGATTTTGGGGTTATTCCTGGCCCAGAGCATTATGCCTGCATAGTTGACTTGTTAGGTCGTGCTGGCCAGTTGAATGCAGCTTTGCAGCTCATTAAAGAAATGCCAATGAAGCCTCCTCCCGTGATATGGGTAGCTTTGCTCAGTTGCTGTAGAATCCACGGAAAAGTTGAGCTTGGGGAGTATGCCGCTAAAAAAATAACAGAATTAGCATCTAATAATGATGGATCATATACATTGCTCTCAAATTTATATGCAAATGCAAGACGTTGGAAAGATGTGGCTAGGATCAGATCATTGATGAGACATAAAGGAATTAAAAAAAGACCTGGTTGTAGTTGGGTCGAAGGAATTAAAGGAACCACTACGTTCTTCGTGGGTGATAAAACTCATCCACATGCTAAAGAAATTTACCAGATCCTCTCAGATCATATGCAACGCATCAAGGACATTGGTTATGTTCCTGAAACAGGCTTTGCTCTTCATGATGTAGACGATGAAGAGAAAGATGATCTTCTGTTCGAGCACAGTGAGAAGATAGCTCTTGCATATGGTATTCTAACAACTCCTCAAGGTGCTGCCATCAGAATTACTAAGAATTTACGTGTATGTGGTGATTGCCATACTGCATTCACATACATGTCCAGAATAATTGATCATGAGATTATATTGAGGGATTCAAGTCGCTTCCATCATTTCAAAAATGGAATGTGTTCGTGCAAAGGTTATTGGTAATGATGCTCTCTCTATGCACTCCACCAAACAGTATGACCTTAAGAGGTATGTTCATTATTCACGATTCACATATTCTGTTCTGAGGATACTAAAGCATCTCTTTCATAAACATTGTTGCTTGTGAATCTTCTGTCCATGCGTTGCTGCTATTTCTTTCAAAAATGGTTTCAAGGTTTTGAAGTGTTTTAATGCTTAGATCCTATCAACTGGATGAACAAAAGCGGCACAGCGGGTTTAACTGCATCTGTTTCAAGCACAGAACAATAGCAGCCATAACACTAAGCTTGCCAGATAGGTCCAGAGCCAGAAATCGATAACCCAACAGGTTCTCATTTACTTCCCCTAGTAGTCTCCATATATCTGCTTGATGTTTCTTTTCTTAGTGTGATTTCATAGTGCCTGAATGGGTTTCCAAAATCACACAGGACCACAGGTTATGGAAGCGACCTGAGTGGAACCTAAGTTTTACGCATGGATACTGCAGACTTCAACAACGATCCTTTGTTAAGGGACAAAGAAAAGAATAATAAGCATTGTGTTTACCGACCTCATGTAGATTTTATAATTTAAGCAGTATATGTATAATATTCTTTATTTTTGGTAGAGAATATAGAATCACGCTCCACACGATGGGTTTATCTTCAATAAAACAAGATCTGTTGTTACATTTGTTTAGTTATGTTCATATAAAAGCCAACACTCCCATGGATTGGCATTACAACAAGCCATTTTCTCAATGTGCCTAAAAAAAAAAAACTCGAGCTTTTGATACCTCTAATACAAAGCCAGCAAACTGGGGAAAATGTTTAAAAATGGTCAAAAAGAAGATCCTGGAGAGCATATTATTCATGCCCATGAAAAATGGGGAGTGTTTTAAAATAGGATATTTCGTCATCGTCAGGAATGAGTAAACGTAACAACTACAGATTTCTCACTGATAACCCTGAGCATGCGCGAAGGTGGAGTTTCGTGTCTCTCCCTTCTGCTTGGTCCATCTGAGAGATCAGGTTGGAGAGATGTCACATCGAAATTCGAAGCTGCTACAGAAGCTTCAGTCCACCTGTTACTTCATCAACAACTTCGACTGGTCCTGCGGAAGTAACATCTCTAAATGTTAGAATGTTGTGCTAAGAAAAGCTAACCCGATAATTCTGCTATAAGAATCACTATTTTCCCATCGTAGAACAGTGCATATAAATTTGGATACCACACAACAATATACACCTTTGGACTGAGTCAACTTTTGAGCAGACATTTTTCATATTTTGGATATAATGAGCTATAGATTCCATTCAGAGTCAAGGACAAGCACCAAGCAGTCGGAGAAGTCGTGAACTAACAAACTAGTACATCAAACTCAGCAAAAATAAAACTCTCAAACTCATTTATTTTCCATCAGAGTCTTAACTTTCAAACTCATGACTTGGCTCAAATATAAAAACTTACCAAGAATAGCCATGACTGTCCTTGAATCTGGAAAAGAAGATAGAAGTATATTAGATTCACATTTCCGCAGAAAATGGTTCTAAATACTAACAAAAGAAGATCGACTCAAGATAGATTTCTCCCTGGTAATTAAGCAAACACAAAGTTAAAAGCACCAAGGGATTTGAAGTTGGAGAGGGGCATGAACTATAAAACTCACTTGGGGCGATCTGTGTTCTTCCAGCATCGATGGTAATATGGGTAGGCAATTTAAGGGATTTAGCTCTTTCCTGTCAATTTTGAGCACAGTCAAGACAAGATCTAATGCATGGGAAAATTCAAGATAAGATCTACAGAATCTCCAATTCCCCATAACTATATGGTCTTAAATTTCAAGAAACTAACATCTGGCAGCAAAGATAAATTTGGCAACAGCACCAAAGCTGTGGATCCAAAATAAATCTCAATCACACAATCCACTTTACAGTAACAATTTTACAATTTGATTTAGAAAACTCACTTGCAATTCTAGCATCTCTTCCTCATTCTCGATTTTCACAACAACTTTTGGCTGTGCACACTCCTCCCAGCTGCAATAGCAACCAATACTGTTATTTCAATCCATATTTAAGTAGCAAAAGGATTTGATTAGGGCTTGGAGGAATGAATACCAGTTCAATGCTTTTGGCGCCCGACGAAATAGCTTTTTGTATAAACCTAAAGTTGCATGACTGCAGATATGCAATTTAAAGACTTAAGAATGCTAAATATGAAACTGAAGACTCAAGAGAAACAGAGAGCACTATTAGCTTGAATCACCTGCATTGAGCTGCAATCTTCCCTTTACCCATTTTAAGATCATTCCTCACAACCAAAACCTGAGGACAAAACATATAACAAGTCAATTCAACATCTTCTGAAAGAGACAGAGACAAATGTAGTAAAAGAACCATTTTAAAATCATCGAGAATATCAGAGAGTTTCTCGATCTCGAGAAGACCCTTGGATTGAGTTTTGATATCCCCATCATTATCAACAGCTTTGGAATTGGAACAACGAGTGCCAATGCAGAATCCAAGTGCAGCTCCAACGATTAGGGCACTCAACCACGTCAAATCCATCGTCAATAATACTTATATTCTACAAAAACCGGAAGACACGAAAGTGATTGACTTGAGAATCTAAAATTAAATTAAGCGTTCTTGGTCACAGCGATCAACTCGACGTACTCTATAACAAGTTTCTACAGTAGAAAGGGAACAATTAGGATTGTCAATGGTCTTCAGAAGAGAATCGAAGACGCTTACGAGTTCGAGAGAGAGAACGGCTTTGAAGATGAAGTTTTTCGTTCAACCCGGCCTGAAGATTTGAGTGGGAAGGAAAAAAAAACATGTGCAGTAAATTCGACACATATATGTACTTACCAATTTTTTTTTCTTTGTTTCTATTAAAGTGATAATATATACCAATTTTCTATTAGAAATTTATCCGATTGGTGATATAAAAAGTCTTTTAATCAGAAAAAATGATAAGTGATATCAAAATAGTTATTTATAAGAGGCAAAATATAGTGGTATAAAAATACCACTTTTAACTACAATTTTTGCGATTAAAAACAATAAATATCGTATCTTAACTGTTTTTTTTTATAAAACAGTAAAAAAATTATGTTTTCAGTCCATAATCTTTCTATGTACCCATAACTATCTATTAATAATACTACATTTAAAGTGTAAATCATATATTTCTAAAGGGAAGTTGAACTATCATCTTAAATATTCACTTTAAACACCACTGTATACTTGGTCAAACTCTCCAATTTGATTTAGAATATTAATTTCTTTTCTCAATCACTACTTTCCACTAATCCAAATTTGAGTACCAAAAAAAAAACTTATCAGCCTTAACACATAATCTCACCCTAACCGGCATTATAATGTTATAGGCTTTATTATAGCCTGGGTACATGATTCGTGAAAAAATAAATGTTCTTTAGCTATTCTAATGCGATGAAGACCATTTGGAACTCAACAAAGTGAGACAGCAAGTTTTGGATCTATTATTCCTAAAAATATCAGCCAGTCTTCTCTATTCTTCTTAACTTGTATCAGATTCAAAGTTCATATCTCGATATTTCAGACAACGGATGTTAAAGGATGGTTCATTTTAATGCTTATGCTTCTATCACAAAGATTGATTCAATCGTGGCAATGCTAGAGCATCTAACCATTTCACCTCACCAGCTTGAATCTATCAATATCCAGTAGAGCTTTAGACGAAAAAAGTAGTAATCTATCTAGATATTAGGAAAATAAACTTTAGAAAAAGAAAATATAAAAGCATATATATTTATATATATATATATATATATTTTCCTTCAAATTTCATTAAAGCATATATTTTTGTCAATAAATGTTAGCGTAAAGGAAGGGCAAGTGCAGAAAAAGGCTGGGGATAAAGTTATTCCCGCGACCAAACACATAGAGAAACGCATTTTTCTTCATCTTCGGAATTTGTCCGGTATTGACCTTGTCGCAGATTTTCCTCTCTAGTCTCCATCTTATTGCCCGATCGACCATATTCACCTTATGTGACGTAGCAAAGGTAGAAATTTACGTGAATCTACTTGTGATTTCGCTGTTTTTGGCTACTATTTCATGTTGATCGCTCTATTTCTGAGGTTTTCGATCATATGAACTACTTTTTCCTCAAGGGTTTTTGTTGATCAGTGAGATTTTTCTGTTTTCATTCGAATTTCGAATTGTGGTAGATATTTATCGAATTTGGTATTTCTCAGCAAACCCTAATTAGATTCTGGCTATCAAAACCTGCTGAATTTCTGGCTAAACCCAAATTTGTAGATATCGAAGTGGTAATTTGATGATTTTTCCTTGAAATGGATCGAAAGGATATTTTTGTGTGATCGAGAAACCTGTGGAATCTATTGTAGCTTGATGAAAATTTTCAGGTCAAGCCGTGTAGGTAGTTTCTGGTTCTAGGGCTTTAGTAAAGATTTTTCTTTTGATCCCTGTATGTTACTTGATTTGATGCTAGAGATTGAGGATGAAATCAGAAGTAATATATTGTATTTAAGGAAAGTTTGGTCGGTTTTGTCACGGGTGTAAAGGGCTGTTTGATGGAAGCAAAATCTCTCGAATATTTGTTGATCTGAGAACAATCATTCTTAGTGTTAACTTAGACATTATTTTTCTCTAGAAAGCCACTGATTGTTATTGCAACGCTAGTATATATTCATTTCTGACTAATGTATAAACTTCATAGTCCCTTCAACTAACTTGGATAGCTGGATTAACATTGGGTATAATGAGAAACATATGTTTACCTTTAGGTTTGTGATTATTCTTTGTTAGGTTGCACATTGTTTGTGCCATACACCCGTTTGTCTGAAACTTCCTAATGATTTCATTACTTAGTACACTACATGATTCTCAGATTTGGTGCATCTCTGCAGAATTCTTATGTGTTTTCTGACTGTGAGTTTTGGTCCTTCACAAATGAACATTGGAGGCGGGCTGTGTAGATCCATATTTCGATTCTGAGGGCTTCTTTATACTAGTGTAAAGTTAGCACATCCTTTCTTGCTCATTACGTTTAGTCTTGTTGAAGCATAATAAGGAACGAATAAGTTGATGTTTGAGCTTTTTTCTGTCCTGTTCTGTATTTACAGTTCCAGTTTCTTCCTGTCTAGGGCAGGAGTGGGCTGACCTGTTTCATTTACAGGTTTGAATATCAACAAAGATGAGTGACAATCTTATGGACAAAGTTACCGCATTTGGTGAGCGACTGAAGATCGGAGGTTCGGAAATGAGCAACAAGATCAGTGCTGGTGTGAGCTCAATGAGCTTCAAAGTGAAGGAACTTTTTCAAGGTCCAAATCCAACTGATAAAATAGTCGAGGATGCTACTACAGAGAATCTTGAAGAACCTGACTGGGATATGAATTTGGAAATATGTGATATGATAAATCAAGAGACAATTAATAGCGTTGAGTTGATCCGTGGAATAAAGAAGAGGATAATGATGAAGCAGCCGAGAATTCAGTACCTTGCCTTGGTTTTACTCGAGACGTGTGTTAAGAACTGTGAGAAGGCATTTTCTGAGGTGGCAGCAGAAAGAGTCCTTGATGAAATGGTAAAACTGATTGATGATCCGCAAACAGTTGTGAATAATCGAAACAAAGCTTTGATATTGATTGAAGCTTGGGGAGAGTCAACCAGTGAACTCCGCTACCTACCTGTTTTCGAAGAAACTTATAAGGTAACTGTGAACTGGTTACCAACTAATGCTATGCTGCTGAAATTTATCATACAGGATCCATTTACATTATTGTAGCGAAGAGGCCACTATCTTAATTTATATCCATCTTTGAGTTGAAGTATTTTGGCCTTGCTTTTTGATATTACTTACCCTCGGAAATTCAAGGTCAAGTGTATGGGTTTTGACTAAAACAGATTATATGACTATTGTTACGATGAATTGGTTCAATCGACTAGCTTGTTACAGGAAATGTTTGAAAAACGGAAAGCTGTGAGGTTTGGTGTCAGAATTCATTTTGATCAGGTCTTAATGTTTGTCTTATATTTTTGTTCATATACTATAGTGCTTAAAAGCAAGAGGTATCCGTTTCCCTGGACGAGACAATGAGAGTTTAGCACCTATTTTCACTCCTGCTCGGTCAGCTCCAACACCAGAAGTGAATGCTGATCTTCCTCAGCATGTGCGTGAGCCTGCACATATTCAGTATGATGCTCCTGTAAGAAGCTTTACCGCTGAGCAGACAAAAGAAGCTTTCGATGTAGCAAGAAACAGCATTGAACTTCTCTCCACGGTTCTGTCCTCTTCGCCTCAACACGATGCTTTACAGGTAAAACAACAGAGTTATTAGGCATCCTTTCCTAGAATTCTAATATAGATAATGGATAACACGGGATAATGTTTTTAATCTAGTTGATCATTGACCAAATTGTTTAATCTCTCTGATATGCAGGATGACTTAACGACGACACTTGTACAACAATGTCGTCAATCTCAAACAACTGTCCAAAGAATCATCGAAACAGCAGGTGAAAATGAAGCCCTTCTATTCGAAGCCTTGAATGTAAACGACGAGCTAGTGAAAACGCTGTCCAAGTATGAGGAGATGAACAAACCCTCGGCACCGCTAACCGCACCTGAACCAGCTATGATTCCTGTTGCTGAAGAGCCCGATGACTCTCCAGTTCATGGAAAAGAAGAATCTCTGGTTAGAAAATCTTCTGGTGTTCGGAGTGGATTCCATGGAGGTGGTAGTGGGGATGACATGATGGATGATCTTGATGAGATGATATTCGGTAAGAAAAGTGGTGACTCTTCCTCTGATGCTGGACATGACCCCAAAAAGCAGCAGTCTTCTTCTAAAAATGACGATCTCATTCGATTCTGAGACGGGTTTTTATCAGGCGAAATAAAAACTCTTTTATGGATTTGGTGTTTAACTGGTAAAATGAATTGATCAGATTCACTGTAAGTAATCTGTGTTTGGAGATCTCTTTGACTTATGTGATGGGTTTATAAAAGTTAGTATTAAAGAGATTTGTTTTGACACAAAAGATTTGAACTTAATTTATCTTCTCAATGGATTGTGATTTTTTACTCGGTTTCTCAACATTTGACTCCTTTGTAACTCTAACCAGAAACAAATATATACAAGTTGTATTCAATGGTTACTAGATATTAGTCTAACTCGCACGACGTCGTTGTGGAAAAGATGAGTTTTTATTTTTATTTTGCAATAGTTGTATTGTTGCTATTTTGTTTCTTTTTGACTATTATACTCTTCTAACATTAGTGTTTAAAGAATAAAAGATCTCTACTCATCTGTTTTTTTTGTCAGTTCACTGAAAATATACAAATCTGTGTATTGATACTCTCAGTTTTTTGGCTGCGTGGGTTAACTCGCTGTAGCTGCGTTTGAGATTTTTTAATAAAATCTTTAACGCTAAAGACGTTGTCGATTTTCTTATCTTCCATTTGGGTCCAACAAAATTGGATATCAATTGTACTATTAAACCGATCGAGGAAAAATTGAACCAGTGACGAATATCTAATAACCGATCCAAATCCAGGATACCGAAAAGCGCATCGTCATTTTCCCCACTTAACTCCCATCAAGCAACAAATAAATCCCAATGAGTAAGGAAAAAACTGTAACTAAATTCAGATCGAAGAAACAGATCTTGCAATGTCTGGAAAACAGCAAAATCCTCATCGTAATATCCCGAAACCCAGATCCAAAACCCTAATCATCACTCTTTCCCTCTTCTCTTTCTCTCTACTCGTCATCTTTTACACCTTCCTTTCCTCCGGCCGCCCCTCCGTCTCCTATCGAAACCCGTCGGTCCACCCCGATACGTCCTTTGTTACCTCGCTTGAGCATTTCTTAATCCATAAAGCACCGAAGCTCTCGCTACCGGTTAGAGACGACACAGCGCGTGGCGAGAGTGATGATGATGTGAAGAAGCTCGACGAGAGAGAGAATCGGTGGCTGAACGAAAATCCTGTCGAATTTCCGATAAAGGTTTACGTATACGAGATGCCGAAGAAGTTTACTTTGGATCTTCTCTGGTTATTTCACAATACTTACAAAGAGACCTCGAATGCTACCTCTAATGGTAGCCCTGTGCATCGCCTAATCGAACAGGTATTAGTGCTACTTGGTTTGATTCTCTTAAGTGAGATTTGTGATCAGGCTTTGTGGTTTTGTTCAAATGTTTCTTCTTTACTTGTAGCTCGAATAACTTGGCTTAATTTTCTATATTGCAGCATTCTATTGACTATTGGCTATGGGCTGATTTGATCTCTCCTGAATCTGAAAGGCGTTTGAAGAGTGTAGTGAGGGTTCATCAGCAGCAGGACGCCGACTTTTTCTATGTTCCGTTTTTCACTACAATCAGCTTTTTCTTGTTGGAGAAGCAGCAATGCAAAGCACTCTATAGGGTGTGAGTGAGCTTTGATTATATATATTTCTAGCATTAGATTTTAGTTTTCAGTTTTAGATAGTTTTTGTGTGTAAATTGTACCACATCTTATGGTTTGGTGATTTATTTCTGATTGCTAAAGGTGATATCATATTCTCCTACTGGGGGACTGGGGTATCTGAATAGTCTATAGCATGTGCATTTTTTAAACTGATTATTTTCTTCTAGTTGATTCAGGTTAAGCTTTCATCGTAGGAGATATGTTAGTTGAAAAACATGGGATACCATATTTGACTGGTAACAGTATTTCAACTCTTTTCCAACTGTAGGAAGCTTTGAAGTGGGTCACTGATCAGCCTGCTTGGAAGAGGTCCGAGGGAAGGGATCACATATTTCCTATTCACCATCCCTGGTCTTTCAAGTCCGTCCGCAAATTCGTGAAAAATGCAATCTGGCTTTTACCAGATATGGACTCCACTGGGAATTGGTGACTCTAGATTTCCTTCTCTAACTGATTCTGTGTCATATAGTCTGCTCTCGTAACTATACTTTGTTGATTCTTTTTGAACATGATCTCGTAGGTATAAGCCTGGGCAAGTTTCGCTGGAGAAAGACCTGATTCTTCCTTATGTTCCCAATGTTGATGTCTGTGATGTCAAGTGCTTGTCAGCGAGTGCACCAATGAGGACCACGGTACTTTTTTTTCGAGGACGGCTTAAGAGGAATGCTGTGAGAATCATTCCTCTTCTAAGTCTATCACTATATAAGCTACTTCAAATGCTCTTGCCTTTTCTTTCTTGGTGAATTTTTAGAATTCCCATAATAATTGGAAAGCTTCTTTGGCTATATAAAGAATAATCGGAATACCTCATTATACTGGGAAAGCTCTCCATCTTTCTTTGCCTTACCTTATAAATTTTGTGTCTCATTATTTTTTTTCAGGGAGGTAAAATACGAGCTAAACTCGGTGCAGAACTAAATGGTGTCAAGGATGTAATAATTTCTGAGGGGAGTGCTGGAGAGGGAGGAAAATTGGCAGCTCAAGGTGGCATGCGTAGGTAAATTCTGGGTTGCTTCCTAACCTGTTTGGTCGTGGTACGATATTCTTCTTCTTCAACTTTTTCTAACTAAGACGCCTTCTATCAGATCTTTATTCTGTTTGTGTCCTGCTGGTGACACACCATCTTCGGCAAGGTTGTTTGATGCCATTGTCAGTGGCTGTATACCTGTTATAGTTAGTGACGAGTTGGAATTTCCTTTTGAGGGATTACTTAATTACAATAAGGTATGTCAGGAAGGTGCTCTGAATTTCAACCAATTTTATCTGAAGTAGCTTATATATGAAGCAGATTGTGTATCACTCTTCACTCTCTTTTCTTTTGCTTTTGTTTTTCCTCTCAGGTTGCTGTGCTTGTTTCTTCCAGTGATGCAATACAGCCAGGGTGGCTTGTAAATCATCTGAGAAGCCTTAAGCCCCTCCAAATCAAAGAGTTGCAGAATAACCTTGCTCAAGTAAGTACTTAGTTTTCCTTATCTTCATTAACTTTGATTTTACGAAGTGATATTAATCTAGTTTCATCATTCACCGTACACACGAAAGGGCATAACAACCTCACTCGTGCAGTGGATCTTTATATATATTAAACACTCCGGTTGTTTTTAACTTTTCCAGTATTCGCGGCATTTTGTATATTCAAGCCCTGCTCAGCCATTAGGTCCAGAGGACTTGACATGGAGAATGGTATGTACCTACCAAAACTTACATAATTGTATATCACCGAGATGAAAAAAATCGAAAGCAATAATATCATCTGACTGCATGTTTTAACTAACTCGGTATTGATATTGTGCGAAAAGAGAGTATGGTAGATAAAAATTTCACCTTGTGTGTTTTCGAGGACCATGTGGGTTAGGCTTACCGATTATTCCTCTAATTTAGTAATTGCCTTTGTTGTCAGTTAGTGGAAATGGTGTAGAACTTACTGCAATGCCTAGTTCTTGGATTCGGGAAATTCTGATGTTATTGTTGCAATGGCAGATAGCGGGAAAGCTGGTGAATATCAAGCTTCACACGAGGAGGTCACAACGGGTCGTGAAAGGATCGAGGAATATTTGCAGATGTGATTGCTGGAGACCCAATTCCACGGCCTCCAATTCTTTGAATCCTCTCTTGTCTTAAGACCGATCACTGCGACTTCACATTTTTCAGTCTTGAATCCCCCGAATGTGTATTCAACGTCAACATTGCTTCTATTTCATATAATGTGTCCTCATATTCATCTTCACAACTTACTTTAGCGACGTGGAAATATTATGAAACTAATGTTTTCAAAAAAAAAGAAATATGTAAAAGTGGGGTATGTTCTCTTTACGTCATTTAAATTTCTCTCACTCTCCGATGTTATTTTATTCCCTCCCCATGTTTTAAGTATTAACAGATGATACAGACGACATAGGAGAATTTTTCACCACCGGCCTGCAGAATTATTTTCTAACATTAAAGTTTTCCAAGTTGAACTAGAAAATATTTGAGACATATTTTGGTTCAGATAACTTCTTGGGTAGGCGGCTTTTTTAATTGTTGACCTCACAAAACAGTTTTCTATTAGTCTCCATCAGAGGAGTTGCTCATAGGCACTTCTTCATCTACCAGAACATTGGAAGGTTATTTGATTTTCTTGATGGTAGCAGAAAATGGAGGGTCGTCGTTGTTGTCTTTTTTTCATATTTACCATTATACATTATGTTCAGGCTCAACAAGGTAACAACATTTTATTGCATTCGTCTTTTGTCTGTTCACTGATTAACTAAAAAGCAAACTTTCGTGGACTGCTTTGAATTGATTGTCAATCAGTCTTACCTATATTTCCTCTCACCGGGATTCATCAGTTTGGATTGTGGTTTGCCGAGTAATGAGTCTCCTTACATTGAACCAGTAACCGGATTAATATTCTCATCGGATGCGGATCACATCCAGAGTGGAAAAAGCGGTAAAATCCAGAAGAATATGGAAACACTACACATAAAGCCATATTTGTTTCTAAGATACTTTCCTGATGGGCTCCGGAATTGCTATAGTCTAGACGTCCTTGAGAAAATAAAATACCTGATCAAAGCTGTGTTTGTGTATGGAAATTACGATGGTTTCAATGTTTATCCGAGCTTTGATCTATATCTAGGCCCTAATAAGTGAGGAAGAGTTGACTTGGAAGGAAAAGTCAATGGCACTGTTGAAGAGATTATTCACATACCGAGATCAAACTCTCTGCAGATCTGTCTTGTCAAGACAGGTAAATCTTTGCCATTCATATCCGCTTTGGAACTGAGGCTTTTGAGAACCGATACTTACGTTGTCCAAGACGTTTCCTTGAAGCACTTATTTCGGAGGTACTATAGGCAGTCAGATCGGTTAATACGGTAAGCGTTGCACTTTCTTAATCCGTAATACAAAAATCCCCCTTAACTTAGCAATATACAGATTGCATGACAATATAAGAAACCTTCAAAATAAATCAAATTCCAGACCTGTTTGTTAACAATGTGAGCATCTTATGTGTGACCAATATCAGGAAGTTTCCTATTAATGCACTTATCAACTTAACTTTGGCTTTGTAATAGACTTGTTGAAATTGTTATTCATTAAACTGGTGAACTAGTGATGCGTGGTTTATTAATCCATGTAGGTGTGTTTTCTGATGTCTGCAGATATCCTGATGATGTCTTTGATCGTATTTGGTCTCCATTCTTCTTGCCGGAATGACGCAGATAACCACCAGTTCTGATGTCAATAATTCCAACAACTACGAGCCACCAAAAGCAGCACTAAAATCAGCTGCCACACCTGGGGACAATGGAACTCGATTGACCATTAACTGGACTTTGGATAACCCTGATGAACAAGTTCACCTGTATATTCACTTTGCCGAGCTTGAACCTTTAGGGGACTACAACAGTAGTGGCTCGGTCTTTGCGGAATCGATGAAATTACTCTATACAAGGATGTTTTCCATTGTGGTAGATGGCAACATTACTTCTGATTCATTTGTTCCCTTAGACTTGGCTGTAAGTACTGTACACACAGTGGTGAACAGATGCGATGGCGGTAAGTGCAGTTTGCAGCTGGTAAAAAGTGAAAGTTTCACATCAACACGTTTACCTCTGGTTAATGCTATGGAGGCTTTCACAGCTATCAACTTTTCACATTCAGAAAGAAACCCAGATGATGGAATGTATATATTTCAACTACTTTTATTAGAAGTTTGGGATAAGTGCCTCAAGACTATATATAATATGGAGTAATACTCAACTAATCCTACTAATTCGCTGTGGAACTTAAAACCCTAGTACAGAAGAGATGGCATCATAGTAAATTTCGATATGCAAGTTGTTGAAAACCAGATTAATGAGAGTAATCCACAAAGTAAAGTAGTGATGATGAGGTTATGTACAAAACCGAGTGCATGCGATTTTCATGAGGAATCAATGTAGTAGCAGCCACATGAAAACATATATGTGGTGGTAATGAAAGAAAACAACTTGGCATAGTTGTGAACATTTTCCTTAATATATGTTCCTTGATTTGTTAATATATGACAGTCATTTCTATCAAGATTATCCAAGACTCGTATGGATTGAACCGAATTGACTGGCAAGGAGATCCGTGTATTCCCCAACAGTTCTTGTGGGGTGGGCTAACTGCAACTACATGAACATGTCAACTTCACCAAGAATCATCTCCTTGTAAGCTCTTAATTCTAATCACTTTTCCAGAGTTATTTCTGCTGAAATGTGATCCTAATAATATATGTAACCAGAGACTTGTCGTCACATGGATTAACTGGAAAAATAGTGCCGCATATACAAAATCTGACCCAGCTACAAAAACTGTAAGTATCGCCTCTTTAACTGTGCCGTTCAAACATCAATAGATTTTTCGAAAACTGCAAGTACCGCCTCTTCGTTCTGCATATCAGCGTTGCACATATAAAATTTGGACGCTGTTTTTTGAATAAATATTTGGTTGTGCAACCTTGCTGATTTGCATTGCGTTTGCATTCTCGATACATTTATGACTATGATTAGGCACATCTCTATTTCTTCATTGGATACAAACTAATGGAATTTTTCTTATTCTTTTCTATGTGTAATGAACATAATTCTAGGGACTTGTCAAATAACAAGTTGACCGGAGGTGTGCCCGAATTTCTAGCCAACATGGAGTCACTGTTGTTTCTGTAAGCTCCTGTCAGAAGTATAACTCATATATCTGTTTTTTTTTGCATTTTCATCAGATGACAGCTTCTTTGCCTTGACAGAAATCTAAGCAATAACAATCTTGACGGTTCCATTTCTCGAGCTCTTCTTGGCAGAGAAAATCTGCAGTTAGAGTAAGATCTTCAGACGTAACATTCTTTCAGCGATTACTTGTACCCTCGAATGACACTTATTTATTCTGTAGTTATGGAGGAAATCCAAAGCTTTGTGCCTCAGGTCCATGCCAAAGTTCAGGTGGAAATAATGAAACCAAAATCATAGTACCTGTTGCTGTTGCAGGGGGCATTTTTATTGTTGTTTTGGTTCTCATTATTGTCTTCAGAAAGAAAAGGCCATCAAGTATAAGAGGTAGTGTTAGTAAAAACTTGATTATATCATTAGAAAGTGGGAATAAAGTCTAAGAGAAATTTTAATTAGCTATGCATGTATTGTTTCCTGGTTTTTGTTCTGCAGCTCGACAATCGTTCTCTGCTCTGGAAATTAAAAAGAAAAGAACCACATATTCAGAGATATTGGTGATGACAAAGAACTTTGAAAGAGTTATCGGTGAAGGAGGGTTTGGGTTTGTCTATCATGGTTATTTGAATGATACAGAACAAGTGGCTGTTAAAGTCCTTTCTCCGTCATCATCACAAGGCTATAAGCAATTCAAAGCAGAGGTAACTGTTTCACAATCTTCAACACATTGTAATCAAAACAAAGGTGTAAGTAGTCTTTCGAAGTCAAACTTTCATTGAAGATTTTTTTTATATGGTTGATAGGTTGAACTTCTTCTTAGAGTTCACCACAAAAATTTGGTAAACCTTGTTGGATATTGTGATGAAAAAAAACACTTGGCTCTTATCTACGAGTACATGGCTAATGGAGACTTAAAAGCTCATCTCTCAGGTAGACATGAATGATGTGGTTTTGGTGGGTTTACAGCTAATTATATCACAAGGTCTTATTGTTAAACATTACCTCCTGGTTAATACAGGGAAACATGGGGAGTGTATTTTAAACTGGGCAAACAGATTAAGAATAGCTGTGGAGACTGCACAAGGTTACTGCTAATTCCTCCATTTCATTACTAATCCGTTTTCATTACGTACAAACTTGTGATGATGGGTTTAAACATAAATGAATTTTTTTTAACTTAGGATTGGAGTACCTTCATAGTGGATGCAAACCACTAATGGTTCACAGAGATGTCAAAAGCATGAATATATTGTTGGATGGAAAATTTCAAGCTAAACTAGCAGATTTCGGTCTTTCTAGATCTTTCTCCGTTGGAGATGAAACTCATGTGTCGACGGGTGTTTTCGGTACTCCTGGATACTTAGATCCTGAGTAAGAATTAATATATATTTCAAATCTAGTTTAGTGGTTGTAGAAACATGATTTGATTTGTATCTTTGTCTTTGCAGGTACTACAAAACATATCACTTGACTGAAAAGAGTGATGTCTATAGTTTTGGGATCGTGTTATTGGAGATCATCACAAATCAACCAGTGATTGAGCGAGCTAATGAAAATCCTCATATCGCGGAACGTGTAGAAACAATGATTACAAGAGGCGATATTAGAACCATCGTGGATCCTGACCTCCATGATGAGTATGATTCTGGTTCTGTGTGGAAAGCTCTTGAACTCGCGATGTCATGTGTAAATCCTTCTCCCGTTGCTAGACCAGACATGTCTCATGTCGTTCATGAGCTTAAAGACTGCTTAAAATCTGAAAAATTAAGGGCAGGGGGGAGCCAAGACATGGAGTCGAAGAGCTCTTTGGACCAAGACACGAGTTTTGGTTCGGGAATGACCCCAAATGCACGGTAGTGATCTGATCTATGTGACCAAAGGGATTCTTGTTTTGTTTCTTGCAGAACATCACATAACAAATCACAGTCAAGTCAATTGAACAAACGTTTACAAATCCGATCCGCCGTAAATGAGCCGGAGAAAATTTTGTTCAGAGATGGACCAGATGGTGTGTGTTGTATTTATTCATTATCACATAAATTTTCAAAATATGTATATATGTATTTTCAAAATTTAATGTATGTATTGTGTCCATGTAAACATTACGTGTGTGTTTTGTGTATTTGGTTGAATTACCATAATGACAATTATTAAAGGGTGTTAGTACTTACTCCCTTAAATATGAATAATGACATTTTTGACCAATGCTGCTGCGTCCACACGTTATACCATTAATCCAAGTATAAACATTTATGTCATACGCTTGAAATTGAATTACTTCTGGCGACCGCGTATTTCATCTTCTCTAGAAATTCCCCAAAATACCCTCTTCGTCTCTTACAGTGTCCTTGCACGCTTTTTAGTCCCGAAAGTAACGCCTCCTTAGTCCCTACGACATTCTTTTCTTTTTGTTTCTCATAGTTTAGTGAGAAAATACTAAAAATAATTTTTATCTTAGATACCCTTCATTAAAAGAATTTTTTCACACCATCCTTGATTAACTATTCATGTCCCTTCTTAAGTCATTTACCAAAACTAATTCTCATTTTCAAAAATAAAAAAAATGATTATTTCAAACAAAATTTTACTTTTAAAAAATTAAAAAAATCATCTTTTTTTTTCCCTTCTTCTTCAACAAAATTATATAAAACCACTCCATAGTTGAAACTTTATTTGAGGTGATTTTTTTTTTCTATTGTTGTTATATTATCGATTTATTGTCGTTTCTGTTTCGTGTGGATATGAAAATATTTAAGAGGTTGAAATCACAATGTTCATGGGTATTGAAATATGATATATTGTTAATTTCAATTTTGTTTTATTTTTGTGTGCACAGTGAGTTATTAAATTATTATTTTTGATCGATTAGTATCTTACATTGTTAATAGTTAGTATTTTATGGATTTTGGTGGTGAAATCATATTGATCGTAGGTAGATAGAAATCAAAATGTTGGTAAATACGAAATTATCCAGAACGAATACAACTGATACTACTGTGTACATTTAGCAAAACTGTTAGGACTATGTACATTTAACAAAACTTGTACGACTGTGTACATTTAGTAAACTGGTACAATTTGATACTACTGAGACTACCGAAAAACTAATATTCAATGTTATAGAAAAATATAAATAATATTCTATGCATAATCATACATTTGGTTATGGAGGATGCATTTTGTTATTGGTCACATAAGATCATATTTTACCAACAAATGTCTTATATTATTAAGGTTTGTTTAGATGTGAAATACTTGAAAATACCAAAATTGTGAAAGCATGTTTTTTACACATGTTTTAATGAAAAATATAGTAAGTATACTTTATAAATCTAATGTGATAAATTCAACTATAAAAAATAATTTTCACTATGGTATAATTAATTAAACCTTAATCCATCAAAATACAACGGTGTATAATGCGTAGTACTACTGCCATATTAGGTACCACTAGGGTATAACCATGTTACATCATTATTCAATATTTTATGTACTTTTTTGTCATATCTTAGATATTTTTAATGTATTTTTGTCATAATCTAAGTACTTTCAATTATTAATTTAATCATTCAAATTAAAATATTATAATTTAATCATTCAAATTAAAACGTTATAATTTAATCGTTAAAATTATATTTAAAATTCAAACATTAATATTCATACTCTAGAAAATTTAAATTACCTATCAAAATATTTATACCGAGTAGTACTAATTATACAAATAAGAAACAATTGTACCTAAATGGTTTTAGACAAACGAGTTTCACATTCAACAAAACCAAAACAAAAAACAAACAACATCATAAGAAAGATCTAAACCTTCTTATGCTTCTTCTTCTCTTGTGTACAGGGAGATCTCCGGTATATGGACGGTTCAACCTTCCTTGATTCAAGCTTCATCTCCTCTTGACGCTTACATAACTTCTTAGAATACATCTTACAACGCTTCGAGACTGACTTCTTCCGCTGAGAGCTCAAAGGAAACAAATGACCACTTCAAACTTCTGGTTTTTTTTAATCCATATTTGCAATTCAAGAAAAAAACACACATTAATCAAACACTAAACACAAAACTTAAAATTTTTAAGTCTCACATATCCGTTCAACATCTGTTAACTCAAACACGATTTATATAAAACCTTATTCTACAATTCTCACATACACCACAACCAAGCCTTCATTCACAATCTTTTATCCAAATTAGTATATTTTAGACCATTAAACCCTAAAAAATTTCCAATAAACCCATTATTGTAAACCCTAGATTTCTAAAAATTAAAAAATAATGGTTTCAAGAGACTGGCCTTACAAAGGTGATGATGAACAATGATTTATAAACGATGGCTGATGAAGAACAGAGGAGCACCAGAAAAAACTGTCGTCGAGGAGGAAGAGTCTTGACCTTTGTTCCACGTTGATGATGCGATCCGAGAGAAAGACTCAACGACGAAGGAATAACATATTTTTTGAGATAAAAAAACTAGGATTTTTGCGGTGGTTTCCGGTGATTTCCGGTGGTTGAACAAAATTACAGAAAACGAGCTTACAACGAAGAGAAAGAACACTAAGAATTTAAAAAGAGATGAAAAAGAAAAAGTTTTCTAGATTGAGTTATGTTTTTTTTGTTTAATGGGCTAAGTTAAGGCCCATATTTGAGTGTCATAACGTTTTTATAATTTATGTAATTTTTCTTAGTTTTTAGTTTTTAAGATATTTAACGAGTTTCTGATGTAAAATTCATTATAAAATAAATAAAAAATATTAAAAATATATTTTGGTCGAATTATTTTTAAAGAAGGGTATTTAAGAAAATAGTCCAAACAATATATGCTCATTATAAGAGGATTTAGTAGTCCAACCTTTAGATTTTTAACTTGCGATATTGTATCTCAATAAAAAAAAAATTATCTTCAAAACTTGGATTTTCTTTGCTTGCTTTATACATTGTATTTAATGTAGATATACATAGAGATTTTATAGTAAGTAAAAATTTTGGTATCCCTATTCAATATATAAAGAAAACAAAATGGAAATAAAGCAAATTTCAAACGCGTTATTTAAAAAAAATAAATAATCCACACAAGAGCTAAATAGTCTTCTTACATTCTTCCTATCTTGTCCGAAAAACTTCAGCCTCCAAAGAAAAAAAACGCAAAACGTTTTAGAAAAAAAAAAAGTCTTCTCCGCCCACTTACTTCCCGGCGGTGTTCTACCTTCATCACACCGCGTCTAAATTTTACTACTCAAGTAAAAAAATCGAAATCGAGCAGAGATCTTTCGTCTCGATTTCTAGTCTTTCTATTCTACAAAAATTGGCAATTTCTTGACTTTTTCTTTGTTTTATATAATTTGAAGATCTTTGAATAGAGATATATACAAAATTGGGGGTAATCGTTACTATCATAACGTGTATTAGTTAGCAGGAGTGCTTAAGTATTTGCTCACGACTAAGTCCTTTTTCTCCTGTTCTTCTTCTTCCCTCTGTCTCTCTCTCTTCCTTTCACTATCGCTTCTCAATTTATCAAATGCCTCATAATATCCAGTTGGGTGGCACGACACGACCGCGTTGAATGCTTCAGACTGATTTGTTAAAAAGAAAGTGTTTTCTTCTCTCAATTACTATAACCCCAAAGATCTGAGTTTCTTCTCTATTCTAAGCGTTCCTTTCCTCTGAAGGTATTGTAAACAATCGTGGATTTTAATGTTTTTTTTATTGTTTTCCTATAAGTTCGTGGTAAGATCATCTCTTCTTGTCTAAATGTCAAAACCCCGTCTTCATCTTCGCTCTTTCCCACTTGTCAGTTCTGGTTTTGAATTGCTGAGAGAAAGATATGTGGGGTTTTCGAGATTTTCTCGGATTTGAAAGTTTGAAAACTAATAAGCTGTTGTTATGGTTTTCGTCTTTATAGCTTTAAACTTTAAAGGTGATGCCTTTTTGTTCTATTTTGGTTTTCGGATTTGAAAATTTCTGAAAAAAACAATGATGTTTTGTCTTTTTTTCTCAAATTTCATTTGTGTGGATGTTATGATGAGTTTGTTGTTGATCGAGGCGTTTAGAATTTAGATCCATGGGTTGATCTGTTTCTTTGTTGATGTTTTAAATGAATTGAAGATTAAAGACTATGATCATTTACATGTTTTCGTTTCCTCTTTTGCTAACTTTGGTTGCATCTTGTTTCTTCAGGGATCTGCTAAGGTAGATCAACAACAATGGCATCTAATACGCGTTTCAGTCAAAGCCGATCAAATCTATCAAACAACTCTGATGTTCCTGAGCCTGGAAGACCACCTGTTCCTTCTTCAGTCACATTTGCTCGAAGAACTTCCTCAGGTCGCTATGTTAATTACTCGAGGGACGATCTCGATAGCGAAGTAGGCAGTGTCGACTTCATGAACTATACAGTTCACATTCCTCCAACTCCAGATAACCAGCCAATGGACCCTTCCATTTCTCAGAAAGTCGAAGAGCAATATGTTTCTAACTCCATGTTCACTGGGGGTTTTAACAACGTCACGAAAGCTCACCTTATGGACAAAGTGATTGAGACAGAGACTAACCATCCGCAAATGGCTGGTGCTAAAGGATCGTCTTGCGCCATCCCTGGCTGTGATGCTAAGGTTATGAGTGATGAGAGAGGTCAAGATCTTCTTCCTTGTGAATGTGACTTTAAAATTTGTAGGGATTGCTTCATAGATGCGATCAAAACCGGTGGTGGGATTTGCCCCGGGTGTAAAGAACCGTACAAGAACACGGATTTGACTGATCTGGCTGATGGTAATGGTCAGCAAAGGCCTATGCTGCCTGCGGGCGGCGGGTCAAAGATGGAGAGAAGATTTTCGTTGATGAAGTCTAGTAAATCAGCTATGATGAGGAGTCAAACTGGAGATTTTGATCACAATAGGTGGTTGTTTGAGACTAGTGGAACTTATGGTTATGGGAATGCTTTTTGGACAAAGGATGGAAATTTCGGGAGCGGTAAGGATGGAGATGGACATGGTGATGGTATGGAGCCGCAAGATTTGATGAGCAAACCGTGGAGACCGCTTACTCGGAAGCTGAAAATTCCTGCTGCTGTTATTAGTCCATACAGGTAAAAAAAGAGAGTGTTTCTTTTGTTGTTTTGCTTTTATTAAATCCAATTCTGTCTAAGATCTTAAAACATGTCTTTTTCTTTTGCAGGCTTTTGATATTTATCCGTATAGTTGTTCTTGCATTGTTCTTGACTTGGAGGGTTAAGCATCAAAACCCAGATGCTGTATGGTTATGGGGAATGTCTGTGGTTTGTGAGCTTTGGTTTGCCTTTTCTTGGCTTCTTGATCAGCTTCCTAAGCTGTGCCCAATTAACCGTGCGACCGATCTTCAAGTTCTCAAGGAGAAGTTTGAAACTCCGACAGCGAGCAACCCGACCGGGAGATCTGACCTTCCTGGTCTTGATGTGTTTGTCTCTACAGCGGATCCTGAGAAAGAACCTCCTCTGGTCACTGCTAATACCATTTTATCGATTCTAGCTGCGGAATATCCGGTTGAGAAGCTTTCTTGCTATGTATCCGATGATGGAGGGGCACTTCTTACATTTGAAGCCATGGCTGAAGCTGCGAGCTTTGCAAACATTTGGGTTCCTTTTTGCCGTAAACATGTGATCGAGCCGAGGAATCCAGACTCCTACTTTAGCTTAAAGAGAGATCCATACAAGAACAAAGTAAAGTCTGATTTTGTGAAGGATCGGAGACGGGTTAAGCGTGAGTATGATGAGTTCAAAGTCAGGATAAACAGCTTGCCTGATTCGATTAGGCGACGATCTGATGCTTATCATGCCAGAGAAGAAATTAAGGCCATGAAGTTGCAGAGGCAGAACAGGGACGATGAGCCTTTAGAACCCGTGAAGATTCCAAAAGCTACATGGATGGCTGATGGTACTCACTGGCCTGGAACTTGGTTGACTTCTAGTAGTGACCATTCCAAAGGTGACCATGCTGGTATCATTCAGGTATAAAGTCGATTTCCAAAGCCTTTTCTTTTTACTTTCTTTGAAGTTTTCATTTCTCAAAGTCCATGATGTAATAGCCATTGATTCAAGATGCCATTTGCTTATTCAAGATCTCATTTTGTTTTCGCGTACTGTCGGTCAATGCAGGTGATGTTGAAGCCACCGAGTGATGAGCCATTACATGGAGTATCTGAAGGGTTTCTTGATCTAACCGATGTGGATATTCGACTTCCACTCCTCGTCTATGTTTCTCGTGAGAAGCGTCCTGGTTATGATCATAACAAGAAGGCCGGAGCCATGAATGCCTTAGTTAGAGCTTCTGCGGTTATGTCAAATGGACCATTTATACTCAATCTTGACTGTGATCATTACATATACAATTCTGAGGCACTGAGAGAAGGTATGTGCTTCATGCTGGATCGAGGAGGCGACCGGCTTTGCTACGTTCAGTTTCCCCAGCGGTTCGAAGGTATTGACCCTTCGGATCGATATGCTAATCACAACACTGTCTTCTTTGACGTCAACATGAGAGCTCTTGATGGGCTGATGGGTCCGGTTTATGTCGGAACCGGTTGTCTCTTCCGAAGAATCGCGCTTTATGGATTCGATCCGCCTCGATCCAAAGATCATTCGCATGGTTGCTGCAGTTGCTGTTTCCCTCGTCGCAAGAAGAAGAATCATCTTCCTGAAGAAAACCAAGCTCTGCGGATGGGTGATTACGATGACGAAGAGATGAATCTCTCTCTAGTCCCGAAGAAATTCGGTAACTCGGCATTCCTCATTGATTCAATCCCTGTGGCTGAGTTCCAAGGCCGGCCTCTTGCGGACCACCCATCGGTTAAAAACGGGCGCCCGCCAGGCGCACTCACCATTCCGAGAGAGCTTCTTGATGCCTCAACTGTAGCAGAAGCCATTGCTGTTATCTCTTGCTGGTACGAGGATAAAACTGAATGGGGATCGCGTATAGGATGGATTTACGGGTCCGTCACAGAAGACGTTGTCACAGGTTATAGAATGCATAACCGAGGCTGGAAATCAGTTTACTGCGTGACGAGAAGGGATGCTTTCCGAGGCACAGCTCCAATTAACTTGACGGATAGGCTTCACCAGGTTCTCCGTTGGGCAACTGGTTCTGTCGAGATCTTCTTCTCCCGTAACAATGCTCTTCTCGCAAGCCCGAGAATGAAAATCCTCCAGAGAATAGCCTACTTAAACGTTGGAATCTACCCATTCACATCGATCTTCCTCATTGTCTACTGTTTCCTCCCTGCCCTCTCCCTCTTCTCTGGTCAATTCATCGTCCAGACACTCAACGTCACTTTCCTCGTCTACCTTCTCATCATCTCCATCACTCTCTGCTTACTCGCCCTTCTCGAGATCAAATGGTCGGGAATCTCACTCGAAGAATGGTGGAGAAACGAACAGTTTTGGCTCATTGGAGGAACCAGTGCTCATCTCGCAGCTGTTCTTCAAGGTTTGCTCAAAGTTGTAGCTGGAGTTGAAATCTCCTTCACACTCACAAGTAAATCAGGAGGAGATGATGTTGACGACGAGTTTGCGGATTTGTACATGGTGAAATGGACTTCACTCATGATCCCTCCGATTACAATCATGATGGTGAATTTGATAGCGATTGCGGTTGGATTCAGCAGGACGATTTACAGTGTGATTCCTCAGTGGAGTAAACTGATTGGAGGAGTGTTCTTCAGTTTTTGGGTTTTGGCACATCTTTATCCATTTGCTAAAGGTCTTATGGGAAGAAGAGGAAGAACACCAACAATTGTCTTTGTTTGGTCTGGTCTTGTCGCCATTACCATTTCTCTTCTTTGGGTTGCCATTAATCCACCGGCTGGTAATACTGATATCGGAGGAAACTTCAGTTTTCCATGATAGAGTTGTGTTCGTTCAATCACAAAACAAAAGAAAAAAACTCGTTGTCTTTTTTTTTTCTTTTTTTTTTATTATTGTATTAAATCACATTTATTAGTTTTTTTTTTGGTTTCTTCTGTCATGTTACGACAGAGATCGGGTAAATATAGTTTACTTTGAACGACTCAAGGGACTTAGTTTCTCTCGTTGTATGACATGGATATTTTGCACATTACATTTGTTGTTATTTTATTCTTGTAACGAGACCATTTTTATTCTAGTTTGTTGTAAACTTTGATTTGTGGTAGAGAACTAAACAATCTGCTACTGCAAAACTGTTATATTATAACTCGGTTTTAGCACCAAAGTCCATATTAATTATGGGTTCTAACTAAATCAGTTACATCTTGTTATTGTAGTCGTAGCTTACAAAATAGCGTTACAAATGGGTATTCAAACCAAACTTGACAAAACTAAAACTGGATAAATAAATGAGGTAAATTATGAAAGTATTTTTTATCTACCGAAAAAGTTGGACAAATCGAGCTAATATCAAATTCATGGAACACATGATAGGATGTAAGGATTCCTACCTAATTTAAACCAAACGACACTAAAATGAGTAATAAATAATTTGAAGTAGAGCATGGAAAGCAATTCATATACCGAAAAAGTCGTACAAATAAGCTATAATCTAATTTATGGAGCATATATATTTGGGCTAAGCATTCCTTTTTTTTTTTGTTAAAGGGCTTTATATTCTATAGTATTATTCAACACTAAAAATCACAGATTGCACTAGTTGAACAAACTCGATCACCATGAGGATAACATGATCACTCAATTTGGTGGAAAACAACACACGCATGCCCACATATAAACCTTATCTATCGCCTAACCAGTTCATCATAACTATGAGAGACTATAAGTATTTCATCGATCCAATCTAAAAAAAAAAAACAAGAAAGAATTTAAAAATGAGAGCTATTCAAACTCCTATGATAACCTTCTTCAAATCCATAACTTCCAACTTTATCAAAAAAAATTTTCTATAAAAAATCACATGAGTTATATACTAAAAGTTGGAGTTTATTTTTAAAATAAATAAATAAATAAATATATATATATATATATAAACATAAAATGATCTGTTTTTAAAAAACAAGAAATAAAATTCGGAGCCTTTTAGGATATAAATGGACAAAAGGAGTCGGGTTTCCGGGTTAAATATTAAGAAGTCGGGTACAACCGACCCGAAATCTAAAATCTTATTTTCCTTTCGCAGAGAAACCCTACAAAAACCCTTGGCAAATTTCTGTGCCTCCATTTGTCAATGGCATTAGATATTCCAGCTTCGAATTTTCTTGTTGATCAAGCCAATTTATTCCCCTTAAATCTTCTCCACAGCATTTTTTAAATCCCCTTTGAATCAGGAACAATCCTAGTTTGGTCTCAATCCCTCGGGAAAAATGGCTCAGAAATGTGCGATTAGTGTGATCTCAGCTCTAGCAGCTTCCGCTTCTCTTTCACAATCGAAATTTTCTGCTGCAGATGGACCTTTCACCTTCTCTGGCATCTCAACTCCTCCGTCTGCTTCGATTCCTCAGCAGCAAGGTTCTACTCCGCCGGCGTCGGAATCTAGGAAAGAACCATCTGTAGCTGGCGAAGAAGAGAATGCTCCTCCACGATTTCGGAACGATAATCCGAGAACGAGTTCCGCTGGGTTTGATCCGGAGGCCTTGGAGCGAGGAGTAAAGGCCTTGAAAGGAATAAACAACTCAGATCATGCGAAAAAGGTTTGAAATAAAGCTCCGTTGGTTCTTCAAAGATTAACTTGTTTTTCTAGAATTGAGATTTTAATGTTTTTTTAATCTTCTTCTCCGAAATAGCCGAATTCTGTAAATTATATGTAGATCTGTTAAGAGTTCTCTAGCAGATAAGTTTGAGCTAAAAAGGTGTATAATTTGTATGATGAAGCTAAATGGAAGATAATTTTGAACTTAAATTTTTTTTCTATGGTAGAATTTTGGGATGGATGTAAAAAAAATGTTCTTGGCCTCACAATTGATGAATGTTTGGTTTCTGGTAGGTATTTGAAAATATTAAGACACAAGAAGAGACGAGGCAAGCTGAGTTCACTGCTAAGGCGCAGGAGTTTAAAGCTATGCAATCCCAAGCTGAAGCTGTGAGATTAACTTACTCTTTTAGTTCATTGTCAATATAATTTTATTAGATGGTCTGGTTATGTAGGACCTAATTAGGCTTTCTCGTTTTAGTTACTTATATAGTATATATATTGTTCTTACAACTCTGTGTTTACCTACTGGAGTTGACTTTGCAGCAGCATTATAATTCTTGGTTGTAAAGTTATGTTCCTGACATTTTCCATTTCACAGGAGAGGCAAAGGGTAATATACGAGGAACAGAAGAAACTTGCTCAGCACCAAGCACAAACAAAATCACAGATGGCCCGCTACGAAGATGAGTTGGCAAGAAAAAGGATGCAGGCATGTGATTCTACAAATACTTTTTTAATTATTTAACATTGAGAATTTATGTTCGTTCTAGCAACTTATGGTGTATATCTTATTACAGGCTGAGAATGAGGCTCAGAGAATGAGAAATCAAGAACTTGTGAAAATGCAAGAAGAATCAGCAATTAGGTGGGAAGTAGCTCGACGAGCTACTGAGGAAGAGATTCAAGCACAGAGACGACAAACCGAGAGGGAGAAAGCTGAGATTGAACGTGAGACAATCAGGGTAAAAGCTATGGCAGAAGCTGAAGGGAGAGCTCGTGAATCAAAGCTTTCTGAGGATGTCAACAGGAGAATGCTTGTTGATCGTGCAAATGCAGAAAGAGAGAAATGGGTTTCTGCCATTAATACTACATTTGATCATATTGGAGGTCAGACATTAGTGACAAACAATATCTTTCAATCATTTTAATTCATTCATTGTGGAAGCTTCTCTATGGCAATTTTACTTTAGCAGTAATTAGAGGCTAATAGGTAACTTGTGAGTATGATAAGCATATGACCATCTCCATCTATAGGTGGTTTTTCCTTCTTTTGGTCTAATCTTTGGATGTCTTTAGCAAATTATGATTACTTTTTTACTCTTTATACATTTTCCTAGGGGGTTTGCGTACCATTCTAACTGATCAAAATAAGCTGGTTGTTGCTGTTGGAGGTCTCACCGCTCTTGCAGCTGGGATCTACACAACGAGGTAAAGACTAAAAATGGTTGAGAAAAAAGTGCCAGTCATGAGTTCTTGTCGTTAAAAGTTGAGGAACTTAGTCATCTTATAGATTGCTTGTTGCAGAGAAGGTGCCAAGGTTATCTGGAGCTACGTTGATAGAATATTAGGACAACCTTCTCTAATTAGAGAATCATCAAGAGGAAAGTATCCTTGGTCTGGTTCGGCTTCTCGTGCCTTGTCCAGGCTGTGGGGTGTTGGTAAGGAGCCTACATCCAAAAATGGAAAAGGGTTTGGTGATGTTATTTTGCATCCTTCTCTTCAAAAGAGAATCGAACAGCTAGCTAGTGCAACTGCCAACACAAAAGCCCACCAATCACCTTTTCGAAATATGCTTTTCTACGGTCCACCAGGAACAGGGAAGACAATGGCTGCTCGAGAGCTGGCTCGTAAATCTGTATATATTCTCCCCATTTCCAATGCTTATAATTATTCTATCAGATATGAAGTATAGATGCATCTGACCTTCAAATTGAGATCTTAGTTCTAGGTTGCTTATGGGCATTAAAATTGTAGAATCTCAAACTTGTTACCTGGATAATCACTTTCTTCCTTTGATTTGTTACCATTAAGGGTCTAGATTACGCGTTGATGACGGGTGGAGATGTTGCTCCACTTGGAGCTCAGGCTGTTACAAAGATACACCAACTGTTTGACTGGTCCAAAAAATCTAAGAGAGGCTTGTTGCTCTTCATCGATGAAGCCGATGCATTTCTGTGCGAGTAAGTTACAAATCCGATACTGATGATAATCTTAACTCAGGGATTTTAGTTTTAATGTGTTGATTGCAAATTCTACAGGCGGAACAAAACATACATGAGTGAAGCCCAAAGGAGTGCATTAAATGCACTCCTCTTCTGCACGGGTGACCAGTCCAAAGACATAGTCCTAGCGCTTGCCACTAACCGACCTGGTGATCTAGACTCAGCAGTGTCTGACCGTGTCGATGAGACTCTTGAGTTCCCTTTGCCTGGAGAAGAAGAGCGCTTCAAGCTTCTAAACCTCTACCTAGACAAGTACATAGCTAAGGCTAATCTAAAAAAGTCGGGTTTGCTCCAAATCCTTTTCAAAAAAGAGCTGCAGAAGATTGAAATAAAAGGTGTCACCGAGGATCTCCTGAAAGAAGCTGCCGCCAAAACAAAAGGGTTTTCGGGTAGAGAAATCGCCAAGTTGATGGCGAGCGTTCAAGCCGCTGTCTATGGAAGCAAGAACTGCCTATTGGATGCAAACCTTTTCAGAGAGGTCATTGATTACAAAGTTGCAGAGCATCAACAGAGAAGAAAACTAGCTGGAACCGATACAGGTAGTAACAAGAAATGAAATCATAGAAACTTATCATCAACACAGGTATATGCAGGTGTAGATACAACAATTAAAAATTCAAAATCCTGAGCATTTCTCAAAAGGGTTTAGGTGAAAAAGCTTTGATTCCAAATTGTTTCTCCCTGAGATTCTAAAGGTGAGATTTTGATGACTGCTTTAGATTCTTTTCTTCTTGGCCATTACAATCTTGAATTATTCTTACCATATCACTCCCTGGAAATCGAGGCAATTCTGGTCTCTTTTTGTGACATTTCCCAGTTCTGCCCATCATAGCTTTTGATCTCGACGTGATCCAGTGTCCCCGACTTTACACACTTAACCGTAACTGCGACTCCATAAGGGTGTGACCTCGGGATATAAAACGATGTGATCCTGCAGACTTTGCAGAAGGTATGCCTGGTCGTGTGAGTCCCAAAAGTTTAAGTGGTGATGAAATCTTTGGAATCATCAAGAAGCTCAAAGTTGCTTGAAGGAACAGTGAAATGAACATTTCCTCTCATTGAACAATCTGAGCAGTTGCAGCTCCAAGACACCACACACTTCTTGATGGTGTTAAAATGCCGACGAGAGTGAGGAAAGAAATGCCTAGGGGACTTGAAGAGAAATACGAAGCTTACTTCCTCCCGAGGAAGCCTTGGCCTAAGGCTCTTGCCTTCTATGGAAGTTTCATCCTTGGTGGGATTGGTGCTGGTATGCTTGTTGAAGCTTGGATCGACAGAAAAGTCAAACAAGATGGAGGAGTCATTTGGGAATTCGACAAGTGATTAGCTAAATTGAATCCATCTGATAAAATAAGAATGTGGCAGTGAGAGAGATTGGTCAAAAGAGTGTAATTCAACTACTTGTTTCAACTCTAACACAAATCCGTAGATTGGATTCTTTTGCTTCTTTCATCGTCTAGATTCAAAATTTCTCTACCTTTAGAATTTCGATTTGAACGAAACAAAATCCCAAAAGAGGCCACTGGCCAGCATAGTTTGAACTGTTCTGGATTTGTGTGTTTAGTTGTTGCTGCGTCTGCATTTTCTTGAAATAGCCCAGATTATATGTAGTAAAATAAAGAAAACTTGGCTGTTGGGAATAACAGTTGACTTAATTTCAGAGACGCATTTAATCTGTTCGACGGCATTCCAGTATAATTTAAGTGACTATAAATTCCTCCAGCCATCGTTTTTTCAGTGAGGGATTAAAATTGGGAAATCTCTGGATGTATGCCGATGAGAAAGTTTCATGGCACACTATTTTTTAAAGAATTTGGACCCCAAAAAAACACATCATCTCAAGTTCAATAAATACAGACAAGGCAAGTCTGGTGAACAACAAAAGAGCAAACCTAGAATATGAAAATTTTCTGACTACCTCCGGAACATACCGGAACTTTGAAGGGCCCTACCGTACTCAGCAATGATCGAGGAATTCTTCACCATCTCCCATATCTTTGCTGAGTTTTTAAGCCACTCACGTTCAGAGACCGGTCTTGAGAAGGTCGTAGACTTATAAGACAATACCTGAGATGAACAAAGAAGCCATTCAATGAATAGAGCCCATCAGGTCAATAGAAAACGTCTCAAGGAACACTTAGCGTCTACATTTAAAGAGTCAATCATGTGCTGTGGGAATTTTACACTAGTTCTTGAGCATGTTCATGTGGATGAATGTGCACATGCATGCATAGTTATGCGTGGATAATACACAAGTCCGAGAGATAAAAAGGGAAGGATGAAGGGGAGAGAGAGACCTGATCCCTTAGTTTCCACATTGCTAATTGATAACTCTCGTGCTGGTTTCTCGAGCTTTTAGAGGGAACCACAAAAGAAACCGGCTCAGCCAACTCCGACCCATTCCTTCCTAGCCTAAATGAATTTGATTCGAAATACAGTGCCAGGGCCTTTCTTAGTTGCAAGATATTTTTTGGAGAGAGATCTTGATCCTGAAGCCTGCAAAGATGAAATAGTTAATGCATAGATTTGTTTGAGTTACCCTACAATTTGTTATCTAACACATCTACTAGACTACATTATCTTCCAAGTAAAACGTTTTATTCAGCAATAGCTAAATTTAACAGATTTTCACCAAACATTATTGTATAAACAAGTAACAGAAGGATAGTGCATTAGTTTCACAAGGCTATAGGATATTTTTTAATATAGATACAAAATCAAGACACCAACATAAGGAGACTCACTTTGAGTGCACAAATATTGGAGTAGCCATATATTCACTTCCCTCAGCTAATCTTTCCTTATATTCCATTTCAGGCCCAATCTCAGAGATCTGTAAACGGGACAGTGCGGGTGAAGATGGATCAGGTATTGCATGCTTCAACAAATCCACCTGCAGAAGAAAAGAGAAGATGCATGATCATATGAACAATGATTCATGAAATACCTGTACAGAGATCCTCTACTACACAGGCGTTTCTGCATCATTTGCTAGGAACAGAATCTGCATTGTTCCAGGTTTCATGCAAAAAGCCCCTAAATATTAACGTTCATATACTTATCTATAATTAGATACACCCGTTTTTCTAACACTCCCAGTTTTAGTGGTTTTAAGATTTTCCTGTCTAAAAGTCCTGAACATGTATAAATGATACTACACTCGCCAACTATTAATATATTCTTTTATTAAGTATGGTGGAACATTACCAACTGGAGCATAGTATTAGCTTCAAGTTAATTTAGATCTGTGTCCGGTCCTAATGATATGTCACATCCTTTTGTTACCTCTATCCACAATAGTATGAAAAATAGAGAGCCTTTGTTTTCATAGAGAACCACCATCATCTAAGACTTCAACACATACAACACAAGGTTAAAATAGAGAATACCGTTGACATCAGATGCCACATGTTATCGTCATGAACACCTTCAGATACTACCAGCAATACGTGACAAATGGATGCTAAGAGGACACCAAGCTAGAATTGTTCCTTGCACCAGAGCAAAATGAAAACGATTAGATTAGATCTCTACCCCAATTAAATAACCAAAACCAGGAGCAACACCATCTCTATGGAAAGGAAAGCATATAAAAAATAAAATAGTGGGAGAAAAACAACAACAACCAATAAGTGAATTGCTAAAACATTGATCAAGTATGATATTTCTGTCACATCTCCAAATTACCTGGATGCACATGATTTCGTGAGCCAACTCAGCTGACAGAGAGTCACTGCCCAAGACTGGTACCGATGATGAACTGTCAGGTCTGATTATCTCAGCCAATATGGATGGACTGAAAACAGGCTGCAGAACAGAATTAGAGGATACTGATGAGAAACTAAAGCTCAGTCTTTAAAACACTAAAAGGAATAAAGATTCATATGAAATTGATTTTAAACCAGATGATTCCCCATTTAAAGAATAAACAAAAGCAAATACAGTAAAAATAACCAACTGCACAAAACCTGAGCATCAAGAAGGATAAATCTCTCAGCTGAAACTCTTGGTTCAATGCCAATAGTACAATGTTTTGCCGCTGCTTTAATATCTTCTGACTGTACAGAAAATGGTGGTAGCATTCCTGCAAATGTAACAGCCTTGTATAAGTTTTTGGTAAATTTGGAAGAACAAAGATATGATATTTGCTGTGAGTACTAACCAGGGGAGGTCCCATCAAAGGCGTAGATTGCATTCAAAATTGTCGATTTGCCAACACCCGGAGGACCAATCACTCCAACCACCGTGAAATCAGTATTCTCCGTAAGGAACTGTTCAAACCCAAACCCAAACCCAAACCCAAAAAACAAAAAAAGTACCAAGTGAGTCTGTTATCTCTACTTAGTACGTATAGCATGAAAGGATTCATCTTTAGCTTCGAAGAATGATTTATTAATCGAGCAAACGATCTCTAATGTAAGAAATCAGACAGATCAAGTATGGTAAACTATGTCAAATGAAGACTTACAGGAAGAAAGCGATCGATGTGAAAATCCCAGGAATCGGAGAGCATATTCAGAGAGCTGACGGGAGGGAGACGAGAGCGGTGCGACGCATTGTCGTCGTCGGAGTTTCCGCGTCCGAATTTACCGGTAATCGGAGAAACGGAGGGTTTAGCTAGAAGGATTTTAGGAGCTGCCGGGGATGACATTTGGCTGCTGCCTGAAGAACCAGCCATCGTATTCCAATAGAAACGTGGCCAGAGACGACGATGAGTCCGACGTTGCGATTAGGGCCCTTATTTACCGCTAAATTGTTTGCCAATTTCAACTCGTATATTATATAAGTTCTCCACGAATATACTTTTTTTTACTGTTCAATAAAAACTTTCCGGGAGAAAATTCTAGTTAGGACATATTCCGGTTAAACCAAACCAAACCGAAATCATATCAGAGACAAATTAAAAAAAAAACAACTGAGTAGAGAGGAAATAAACCAATTTTACTTTAAGCCTTTTTGTAATATCTAAATAAATGGTAGCTGATAGCCTGATATAGCGAACCAAATGAAAAAGATAAATTAATTCAAATTTTCAATTTATAAAAACAAATCTTCCCAATGAAAACTAAATTTTCATCAAACAAAGAGCAAATGAGTTTTGGTTGTATTACGTAAACCGATCATTCCGAACCGTAAACAAATTGAAATCCGGAATAGGCATCCCTATCAAATATATTTTGTTTCATAATTCAGATAAATTATTACATATGAGGAAGTTCGAACCCTGATCTCTTGTTGAACATGATGAATCAGTGAAACTCACCATGTCTTCAGCAAGCTTCACCAATACAGATACTTCATTAATTTTTTTTTTATGTACAGACAAATCCAGCTTTGGACACAACTACCAACAACAACACTTACCCAACAACTCTCGTTTCTCACTCAAGATCACGAGAAACCACAACAAGTTGTTTCCCAACGTTGTTACCGTGAAAGAGTCCAACGAGAGCGGCAGGAGCACTCTCGAGCCCATCAGCAACATCTTCCACATAAGTCATCTTCTCTTCTCTTACATACGGAACCACAAACTCCAAGAATTCTGAGTATTTGTGGAAGTAATCGAAAACGTTAAACCCTTCAATACGGATTCGTTTGTAGGTAATGAGCGAGAGGCTGTATACTCCATCCGGCCTCTCCAGATTGTACTGAGAAATCATTCCACAAGCCGCAATACGACCATGTAGTCTCATGTTAAAGATCACTCAGTCCAACATTTTGCCTCCCACGTTCTCAAAGTATATGTCAATGCCTTGAGGGAAACACCTGGAAAGGAGAGATCTCTTAATAGTTGGTCTTGACTCGCGGATAGAAAAAAAATTTAGTTGCCTCTTCAAAGCAGCAGCAAGATTGTGTTCTTCCTTGTAGTTGAATGCATCATCGAATCCAAACTTGTTCTTGAGGAGATCAACCTAAAAAAGCTCAAAAAATCAAGAAAATGGTTACAGATTTACAGCTATATCTACTATATAGTTGTAGTATATTACCTTTTCTTTGCTTCCTGCACTTCCAACAACATAACAACCCATCATCTTTGCAAATTGTCCCACAAGCTGACACAAACACAGTTTCTCCTTTCTTAGGAGAACATATTTCATAAAACCCAACATATGCGGTCATACCAGGCATACCTGTCAGGAACAGAGGAGATTGAATAAATATACAATGATGTTATTGGCATCTTCATTACCTCTTGCTAGAGGTTAGTAGAGATGTTTCAAATAATCACGATACTTGGAATTACAATCGAAACCCTGATCATCTTGATTATCTGGTTACCTAGAGAAAGTGGAATTAACATACGTTACATACCAAGAAGTCCGGTGTAGTAAGATAGGGGAACATCGGTATGATGGATCTTGAAGTGAAGATTAGGAATTCGGTAATAACACTGTACTCTTCCCATCCAATTGCTCCCCAAACTAAGTCACCTTTTTGGTAATCTGGGTGCCCAGAATCTATCACTTTAGACACTCCAAACCCTGAGATAGGCTATACACAACACAACAAAACATAGGTTCTCCCATCTTCTAGTGAAACCTAGCTACTGTTTCTCGGTAAACAAACAGACCTCAAAAAAAAGGTTTAAAAAAAAAAAAAACTATCTTCCAAACAGAGAACAATAAGAAGATGCTTTTACCTTGCCGGAATGAACGACTGAGCTGTAGCAGGGCTCAAGGGATCAGGCTTTCTCATACGAGTCCGCATGTAGGGATCGCAAGACAAGTATAAATTCTTCACCAATACAGTGGTAGAACCTGCTGTAACCTTAAGATCGACCGTTGTGGAGGAGATTACGAGGTCGGATTCGGTGGAGAAACCGGTGACATAATCACGTAATAAGACTTGCTTGTTGCTCAACTTCGCCATTTGTTGAAAAATGTTTGTTTTTTTTTTGGTTCTCAGCGTCTTTATTTTTCTGTTTATATAAGCTCCACGGTTAGTACTTAGTACGGTTATTTAAGCCACAAGTTTAGGAGATAATCTTTCGTTTTTTGTCGTCAGTTCAGGAGATAATAATCTCTTTTTTTTTGGATAAACAGTCCAGGAGATAATTCAATGTAGGAGGATTGTACTACGTAATTTTATTTAGTCAACTATGGTTTAATACTTTAATATAATTTTAAACGGTAATTATTATGGAAAAGGAGGAAAGATGGCAATGCAAAACTAATGAAGCCAAACTTATTTGTATCAGCGTAATTTCTTACGCTATTGAGTGCAATGCAAACAATGTGGGGGAACAGATTTTCTTGAGTTATTGTTTAGCTTAATTATCTGATTCAAAAGCAATTTGTTTACATTACTGTTATTCATAAACTCTGGGTTAAAACACCCATACAAACTCTTGTTGGATAAAAATAAAATATAACATTATAAATCTTCTTTCACTCACGAGCAACAACAACGACTTGTTTCCCAACATTCTTACCATGGAAGAGTCCCACAAGAGCTTCAGGACCTTTCTCGAGCCCATCAGCTACATCTTCCACGTACTTTATCTTCCCTTCTTTTATGGAAGGAAGCACAAGCTCCAAGAACTTTGAGTATTTGTCGTAGAAATCAATGACTACAAAGCCTTGAATGCGGATGCGTTTGTAGATTATGCTGGTTAGGTTGTGTACACCTTCTTGGTTTTCAAGATTGTACTGTGAGATCATTCCACAGACAGCAATACGCCCCTTCACGTTCATGTTTAAGAGCACTGCGTCTAGCATTTTGCCTCCTACGTTCTCAAAGTATATGTCGATGCCTTTGGGAAAACACCTGGATATCAATATCAATGAAGATAAAGTCATTTTTATCAATGAAGATTATATTATAAAAGTTGTAATTATGGTGTTTCATGATGCTTTTATCCATTTCTCTTGTTTTCTACTTTAGTTGTGAATTGCCACTTTATTCTGCATATCGATCCTAACAGTTATAGACATCAAACGCTTTGAAATAAGTGGTTACCGAACCTTTTCAAGGCAGCACTAAGGTCTGATTCTTCCTTGTAGTTAAATGCATCATCAAACCCAAACTTGTTCTTGAGGAGATCGACCTAACAAATCCCGAGAAAATAAGTAAAAGGGCAAGTCATTCTCTTGAAAGAAAACCAAAAAACATAAAGGAGAGAAATGATGATCAATTTCTCACCTTTTCTTTACTTCCGGCGCTTCCAACAACATAACAGCCCATCATCTTAGCAAATTGTCCCACAAGCTGACCAACCGCACCAGATGCTGCTGACACAAACACAGTCTCTCCTTTCTTTGGAGAACATATTTCATAAAACCCAGCATAGGCAGTCATACCGGGCATACCTGTTAGGACCAGAGAAAACCCATGAAAAGACAATAGAGCAAACAGACTAGACTCCTTCAACAAACCAAACTATTGAAACTCTTTTAGATCCAAGTTTAAAACTGGACATAACTAATCATCCACTCTGTTACTAAGATTTGTTAGACATCTATAAAACTATTATAAATGGTTCAACTTCATGATCTCTCTGTGTCAAGCCCACACTTTGTATCAAGAAGCATCTTTTCTGAAGTTTGATTAACATACCGAGAAGTCCAGTGTAGTAGGATAACGGAACATCGGTATGATGGATCTTGAAATGCATGTCATGAACTGGAGTGATAACACTGTACTCCTCCCACCCAACAATTCCCCAGAGTAAGTCTCCCTTTTTGTAATCTGGATGCCCTGATTCTATCACTCTAGACACTCCATATCCATAGATCGGCTGCACCAAAAAAACACAATGTAACAATCAACAAGAGAGAGAGAGAGAGAGAGAGAGCAAAAAGCAAAACCCAAAGAGACATAATCTCTTCTCAGAGTCTTTAATGTAAAGGATGAACCTTTTATATATCATTGTCATCTAGTTTACATAAATAAGAAGCACCAAGATTTTTCTGGGAATTAAACACTATCAAATTACAGAATAGTCAAACGCAAAAACAGAACAGTTGATCCGTTGAATATAATTATAAAATAAAACATCGGTCTGGTCACAAAAAAAATAAAATATTATATCAAAAAAAAAGAGTATATAATCGTCGTACCTGATTGGGAGCGAAAGCTTGAGCAAGAGCAGGAGAATCAGGTTTCCCCATGCGAGTCCGCATGTAAGGATCGCATGACAAGTAGAGATTCTTCACCAGAACCGAGTTAGACCCTTCCGGAACCCTAAGTTCGACGGTGGTGGTAGTGAAATTGAAATCGGATTCCTTAGGGAAACCACTGACGTAGTCTTTCAATATCACCTGCTTGTTCGTCACTGTCGCCGTCATTGTATTCTTCTCCGATTCAACTTTCTGAGTTCAAAAATTGGTTCACTTCTTGGGATTCTCGAGTAGGACGCGTCTACTTTTATAGTGGCTTATCTCGTAGCTGCTGTTGTTGCCAAATGTATCATGTATGACGTCATTGCTTGTGTTTATGATTCACACATTGTTCACAATTTGGATACTCTCTTTCCAGCGTTATTTTTTGTCGATACTTTCACATTTTGTGAACATGTCATATTTGAAATTTGTCTAATTTTATCTTTGCCTCTGTGGCTAAGGACAATTTAGTGGATTGGTCGGCAATTCCGTGGTAGATTTACTCCATTAATCGAGAACCTTCGGAGCATCACTGACTGGGACATGTAGCTAAAACATACGAGAACCTTCGGAGCATCATTTTACAAATTTTATATTTCTTGTATCATGTCTTTTTCTTTTTGTTTTCTAACTTAAACAGCGTGTTAAATAATTATTACAAATGTTTTTGAATTTTCTCATACATGTGTTTGTTCGAGCATTCAACCTCTCTGAAGTAACATTGCTTCAAATAACCTAATGATGTGTGAAGATTCATTTCCCATCTTGCGCGGCAGATATGTGATTCACTGACGCTTCGAGACAAATGTTTATCTCTGAACCTGCACTATTATTTTCTCACAGATTTACAGTACGAATCAAAAATCATGTAAAGAAGCAGACGACTTTGGGATTTTAAGCAAAGAACAAACCTATTTTCAGAGACATTTGGCTTCAATTTCCTCAAGAGTGAGACCCTTTGTCTCTGGCACAATTAAGAATATGAAGAGCAGAGAGACTACACATATCACACCAAACCCACAAAACAGTATCCCAGCTCCCAACAATTCCTGCAAAACAGAGCCATGTGAGCGAAACAATAAGTTTCTGTTAGAAATCAGGAACAACATTACTGTAACCAGTGGCGAATCTAAAAGTGATTTCTATCTGGGGCATAATCCTAAATTTTTTTAAAAATTTGTTGATTTTAATAGATATATTATAAATTTTAACTAAACAATACATTAGTTTTGAAATGGAACATGAGGTACTTGCACCACCCACTAAAGCTCTGCGTCCGCCCCTGACTGTAACTGTGGGTGCAGATATTTCTCGAATATAATTTCACCGCGAATAACCGATGATTCAAAGTAATTCAAAGTAAAAAGGTCTTGCAAATGATGACTTTGTTCTGAAGGGAATGGTAGCTTACCTTTAGGGGTGAAAAAGCAAATGTCACAAGTGCATTTGCACCAAAATTTACAAGCACCGCTATACTGAGGCCTCGACCTCTTAATTTAAGGGGAAATATCTCTGAAATCATCAGCCAACCAATGGGACCAAAGGATAGCTGCAAGATTGGTGCCAATACTTTAAAAGCTCTTAATGATAAGTAAAAAAAAACCCAAGCATGTAATCAACATATTCAAAAATGAACAACTAGAATCATATCAAAAGTTTGGAGGCGAAAATAATGAAAAACACAAACCATTTTTGTACATAAACTCCAATGGAATTACTTGTTATAGAAACTCTAGCTTTAGATAAAAAAAAAAGTCTATGATACTTTTACGACAAGCGTTAACGTTGTAGTACAGAAGTTTGATCAGCATTATTCTAATTAATTATTTGTTTACCTGGTAACAGCCCACATAAAGCAGCAATGCAACTACAGCAACAACCGGTGAGGCGCTGAAAACGAGGTAATATGACCCCAGAAGGAATAATGAGACAACCTGTTGGACATTTAAAATAACAAATGAAGATAGATATTGGGAGCATTAGACTCTCTGTATTATTGAGCTGATTTTTTAGTGAGCTTGACCTAATTCTATTTGCTTGCGATGGATAAAGAGAACATGGATGAGAAAAGAGAAGGGATAAAAGACAAAGGACATACCATGCCACCAACCCCGCCAAGAAGTAAAGGCCTCCTTCCAAGTCTGTCGATAACTACAACAGCTACTCCTGTCATAATCAACTGCGACAACAGAGGCGGGCGTTATTTCTTAATAAGAGGGGGGCCTCCAAGGAAATATAATCCACTTTGTTCTTCATTGCAAATGAATGGGAAAGATTAAGATTGGTATTTGGCTATAAAAATCTTCCTGTAAAATAATATTTTACGAACGACTAGGAAACTACAGTCCTAAAACAGTTTTAAACGTCAATCTGTAATGACTGTACATACTTCTAACATTGATAAGTGATAACAGAGATGGTATAGAGAAGTGGCTCTATTTATCACATTGTGAAAGTAACTTAAGTTTAGCCATGTGGAGAAAATGAATACCTTCAATAGACCAAGTAGAATTGAGACCCTTGTTGCATCACCAGCGGCAGAAAAGCCAGCGGTCTGACAGAAAATGTTGGGGAAAGGGAAGAAATTAAATACCCTCTCATGAGTTCCCAAGTGCAACAAAGCCAATATTATACTCTAGCAGAGAGTTTATCGAGAGAGCAGAAGAAAACCTGCAGTATTGATGGTGCATAATAAAGCACACTTGGTTGCCCAGTTATCTGCCATTGACAAGAATACATCATTAGTAACTACTCTTTTCATAGAACAATGATTAAGTTTGACTACACCAACCTGTTGAAACAAAACTAGACCTCCTCCTATGATGAGAGCTTTCATGCACTTCCCTTGAAATACTTCACCAAATGTGACTTCTTTATCCTCACCCACAAAAGAAAGTTCAGCCAAAATCTCATTTACTTGTTCAGCAGCTGAATCAACAAAAGCAGGACCTCTAAGGCGGCAAAGAGATTTGATTGCCGCCTCTCTTTGGTTCTCCACATTCCCTTTCCCCTGTATGACGCGCAACAAAAGCCACCTAGGGGATGCTGGGAGCCACCACATCCCAATTCCCATAATAACTGCCAAAGGGACACTTGTTGCATACATGTACCGCCAACCAGAAAGCATATTGACTGTAAGACTACCGATTCCATAACCTCCCTGCATAAAATTTTGTGTCGGGATATGTGAAATAAACTTGGTGAACAAAGATTTCAAAATCAGGAGGAGCAACTCAACTGCTTCACATAAAGTAGTCAATGTCCAGAATCTCAGAGCTTAAGGAACTTACAACCATCCCAAGGACTATGAAGAATTCCTTTAGTGATACCAGTTGTCCACGTATATGACTTGGAGCAGTCTCTGCAATGTACATCGGAGCCGCATGCATTGCCTAAATGTAAGAAAACTATTCAATTCTTCTATCACGAGTATGCTATATGTAATCCATAGCTGCAGCGCATGTATTCATAGAAAAAAAAAGATATCGAAGGCCAGACGAATGCTGTCACAATATATATGTGTACTCTTTCAAAACATGTACATACAAGAATACACATCATGCCGCATGTATGTTTGTATAAAGATGCATTGGATAACAATCCAGGCTCAGTAATAGATGGAATTATATTTGCATCAACTATTACAATCTGTAGTTTGGGCATGTTAAATTTGGTTGGTTACATACATGATAAGAATTCCACATAAGTTATGAGGGGAACCAATTAATGTCTTATAAGACCTTGGCTAGTAGTCACCACAATACTTAAGAGTGTGGATGCCCTTATGTCCTATAAGGCATTCATTTGTTCCCCTCTTAACAGATGTGTGATTCTTATCATTACACTGCCAAATGCATAATGTAAAGCATTAGATCACTTGGCCTGCACAAACAAGTTTTTAGATGGCAAATACTAAAGAAGCATGGTCTTACCAGTCCAACCCCCACCCCATAAGTAACCCGTCCAATTATGAGAACGAAATAGATTGGTGCTAGAACAGTCACAAGGGCTCCAATGAGAAACAAGAATGCAGCCAAAATCAGCTCCTTTCTTCTTCCTTCCAAAATTCAATAAATCCCAAACTTTAATCTCTTTCACACGCAAACAGTGCTAAAAATATTTCTGCCTACCAAGTGAATAAAGTGGGCAAGCCAACCTATAATGTCAGCAATACTAAAAGCCGCAATTGAGCCAAATAATGCACCGTAAAGTGAGCCACTAGTCTGCAGAAAATTTAGCACTGTTCTGTAAGCAAATTTTTCTTTACTTAAACAAAGAAGACCACAGATCCAAGAGAGGAAGGAGAGGAAAGAAATGCAATGGCCAGCATGCAGAAGAAGTAGGAAATATAATTTGGAGACTTACAACTAGACCAACATCCAATGAGGACAAGTTGTACCATGAAGTTCCACTTAATGAAGGCGACTGTAGGAAAGGAAAAAAACATAGTGAACGAGCAAAGTCATAGGCTTCTAAAATAATATAGATAGTAGAAAATAACGTACATGCATGTGAGAACAATATAAAGGAGAAATCAAAGGGAAAAAATGGTTAGGCAAGTGAGAAACATCATGACTTAGTTGCAATATCTCAGTCCAATGTCCAGAGCTTTATAATACATAGGCTTTAAAACAGTGACTGTAGACTAGACAAATCTAGAAAAGAGAATGATGATAAAATTGTAGGACTACATAGTTTCAGATAAGTTTTAACTCTACCTGAAGTGAAATGGTTGCACAAGAAGTTGCACCAATTTCATAACCGTAAAGCAGTCCTCCCAGAGCTGGAAAGAAAAACCTAATAATGAAACAGAGACTGCTTAACATGAAAGAAATGTCCAAACAAGTGCAACGCCCTTAGATTCTAACATGCTTAACAGGAAGTTGGCAATAAATTAATAGAATCAAGAGGTTTGTCGGATCAATCTGTCAATATAGACAAACCAAAATTCACTGGCCATTCTAACTATAGATGCGGAAGTAAAACACGAAAGGCAATAGATTAGTGGGCTAGCTAGAAAAAGAAAAACAACCCTAGGCAAAGAGACATAGGTCCTGAACTTGAGTTGTGTTTCCATATGAAATTTTCATTTGTTATGCTAATTTAGAGAACGACCAAACTTGGAGAAGAGATGAGAGATCTCACGGGAGAATGGCTGAAACCACAGAGTAGTTTTCTGGGGTATGATTCTCTATAATAAGAGGCTCCCTTTCTGCGCTGATCTCACCAGATGACTTATCAGCCTAAAGAGGATAAACAGTTTCAGAAACTTACCAAAAAACACACTCATGGAACCAACAAACCAACACAGCATCTAGGGTCTAATCTCATGCTCAAAAGATAATTCCGAGGTCGGTGGCTAAACCCGTCTAAAAACCTCTGAGCGGAATTAAGGTAGAGCCTTAAACAACGAATATATTCAAAATGACTCTTAAATACAACATAATAGCAAAATTTTCCAAAATAGCAAGTTTTAAAATTTTCCAGAATTTGGTCAGATAAAAGTCAAAATCGGTCCCAAAAGGAGCAATCCTCATGTGGCAAGTCAAGAATTACAAATGAGAAACGTAAGCTTTAGATACTGCAGTTCAAAACTCTCACACATCGTTTAAGCGAACAGATTGACTCTACGGTTTCATAAAGCAAGTTTCAGAATTTGGTCAGATAAAAATCAAAATCGGCCCCAAAAGGACCAAGTGGAACCAGAAGTGAGACGAAGTATACCTCTGCAAGAGCAGAAGAGATTGACTGCTGCTTAGGATCAAACGCCATAGCTATGATTCTGGGAATATGAATTGGAGACTTTGATTCTGGTTCTAAATTTAATTTACAGTTAAGGAGCATTATAGGCATATAGCTAACTTTCATGCTCATTTGTAGTGTAACGTTGATGAGTTTAGAACCACAGACTTTCAGGTATATATATATATATATATATATTGGGTAAAATATTAAGTCTTTCAGGTAATATTTTCGAACATGACAACATGGCTTTGCTTCATAGTTTCTGTCTCTAAGTTCTTTGATGTGTAACAAGGGTTATATTTAAAACTATTCCAAAAATCAATTGAATTTGGTTAGAAAATTAATTTTATTTTCTTCAGAGAAGACATGTCATTATTATAGTCCAAAAAAGTACCAACATATTCAAAGCGTATGTGACAAGCCAACTCTAACTACCAACATATTCAAAACATATATGGCAAACCAGCTCTACCAAAACATTCAAAATCACCAACATATATACTTCAAAACAGCTTTCCATAAAATTTACACGACCTTCTGAAGTTTGGACATATTTAATATCCTCTTTGATTTTATGTAAAGAATCACTTATCATTTTCAACTCCTTAACAATAAAATTCATAATAAAAAAAATAAAATTCATAATACAGTATGTGCAAAATGTTCATATTTCTCCGTGACACATAAAATCGTTTTGTATAACTAATTGTTTCTTCAAAAAAGTATGCATAATATCGTTTACTAGTTACACTTTATAGGTTAAGAGAGAACATTGTATTCTCCATTTCCACCCTAAAAAAATATTCATCACTGAATCCATCCGAGTACGTGGAGGTGATATAACAAATAAGAGTCTTCCTTTTTGGTAGAATGTTAAATCACAATACGAGTCTTATTTCTCGACTTCCAGTTTTTATCTATGGAATATGATGTCAAACATATATAGCACTCAACAATTATCACAGACCATTTGGAAAAACTTGACATTTGACTTTATTTGCTCTTTTTCATAAAACTTGTAACACATCAACTGCAATTGTATTTTCTATATATACACACACTTAATAGTAACATTAGATGTATGGAAAGTAAAGAAATCCAATTTATGATATAAACATATAAATTTGGGGCGAAACTTAAGTTGTACTATATATTTAAAAGTTATTTAGTAACATTGGATTTATACAAAGTAAAATGATCTAATTTATGGTGTAAAAAGATATCTAGCACCAAAACAACAAAAAAGAGACATTTGGCGCGATTTTAAAAAAAAGATATTATGTACTTAAAAATATTTAATAACATAGAATTTATACAAAGTAAAGAAAAACTCAATTCATAATGTAAAAATATATATTTAGTGTGAAACAACAAGAAATAGATATTTGGCGCAAAATTTAAATTGTTCATAGTAACATTGGATTTTTACAAAGTAAAGAAGACACAATTTATGATGTTTAGTGGTTAAAAATGTACCATAGTGTTGAAAGATCAGATTTAGAGTCCTTCTAATATGATTTTTTAATCATTGATTTGATAGGCAATCCATAAAAGAAGTTGTTTTCTTATATGATTGTAGATTCAAATCTATGTTATTTTCATAAATGACACTTTCTACAAAGGTGTTAGAACAATATAAAAATAGCAGAAAAGCTTAATAAATGAATAATATTTAAATTTCAAAAACAATAAATTAGTTACCTTAATGAAATTAATTAGGAAAGAATAAGATGAAAAACAAATTTCAAAGTTACTTGTTTTGACCCCTGCGTCAATTATAAGCAGTCTCTCTCTCTCTCTCTCTCTCCCCGTTAAACCAGCTCTCCTTTCTCTCTCTAGATTTTGTCCCCTTTCTCTCTCCAAGGGTTTTCGTCTCTATTTCACTGTTATTTAGTCTATCGGAGGGGCTACTGTAGCCTCCATAGATTTCTACTGCGAACTTTTTTCACTTCTCTTCGCCATGGCAGCTGAGAAGCTAAGAGACTTGAGCCAGCCAATTGACGTCGGTGTGCTCGATGCCACTGTTGCGGCCTTCTTTGTTACCGGATCTAAGGATGAGGTGCTTCAATTTCTCTGCTCTTTGACTTGTGGTTTCTGCTTCAAGGGGCTGGACCAATGATTTTGTTTTTTTTCTGCGAGTCTGTTTATCGTTTGAGTGTCCTGATTTCGTCGTCTTTCTCGATTGGCTATAAGGAGTATGAAATTGGGGCGTTTCATTGTTAGGTTTTGAGCACTCTGATACGTTTTTATAGTTTTTGGGCCGCTTGAACTGTGGCTATACAGCTTTTCAAGTACGTCGAGAATTTAATCTGGATTTGAGGGTCTTAGGGTTTAGTACTGTATTGAATTTCAATTTTGTTTAGTTGCTGACTGGATTAATGAAAGTCGCTTCTTTTATCTGCGTTATTGAGATCTTCCTTAACCTATTGAAATGTGCATCGAACTCGCGATTGTTTTATGTAGTTATTATGGTTTTTACTTGTAAACCATAAATACATCAACCCAGCTGGTGTTTAATGGGTAAATTAAGTCCCTTGTTCTTCGTATCTTACGCTTGGTGTGTGTCTCCATAAATCTTTCATGGTTGATTGAGTAGTCCAGTTTTTACCGGAGTAGCAGAGGCTGCAAAATTTAATTTTCCAATCATGTTTGAAGTTTTATTCTCTGGGTTCGAGGTCATATTTCAGTGAAGTATCTTGATTAAGCTATGTAATAGCAGCACATTAAAAGTGAAATCTTGCTATGATTATTTGACCTTCTTATTACTGAATCTCGTAGTTCTGCTTTGATGTCAACATTCACCTCGTTTTCATCTGTGTTTTTTACCTTTAACTAATCAGCATTGCTTCCTAAACATGTTCAGAGAGCTGCTGCTGACCAGATTTTGCGGGATTTGCAAGCTAATCCAGATATGTGGCTTCAGGTTGTCCACATTCTACAAAACACAAAGAGCATGGATACCAAGTTCTTTGCTCTGCAGGTCAGTTTCAGCATTCTTTTATTATACTGTCAAATATTTTTTACATCAGTTGTACATGTTTAACTTCTGATCTATCCTGCCATAGTGCTATATGCTGTTACTTGGACAGATGTAATGAAAACAATGATTGATATTATGTATAGTTTAATTCAACTTGTATATATGCGGTATAGTTTAATTTGATTGTTACATAGGGAATGCTGTATTTCAAACAATGAAAGATTCATTTGCAAAAAATCAAGTTGTTAGGCTTTGACATCTATTGATTTGACCTAAGCACTACCCATTATTGTTGAAAAGGTTTGATTTGTTAGTTTCGGATATATATTTGTACAAATTGCATTGGGTTTTCTTTAGGACATGAATTATCTGCCTGAATATTTGTCTTAGATTGATCAATGAGTACTATACAATAAATTCCCAAGTTATTGCCTCGTTTATTTTAGAGCTTATGCTTATGCAGAATGTTTTTTTCGTATTAAATCTTTGGAATGTTTTATGTGTGTTTATTAATCTCCCGTTCTTCCGAAGTGGTTCCAAGTTTCCTTATCAAACAGTTCTTTCGAGATACTTGACCAAAAAATTCTTTTGGCATCCACTCTCAGGTTTTAGAAGGTGTTATAAAGTATAGATGGAATGCATTGCCTGTTGAACAACGAGATGGAATGAAAAATTACATCTCGGAGGTCATTGTACAGGTAACTTTTGGGTGCCTTAGGTGGTTCTCTGGATAAAACTGTATAGCTAGGTTAACTGAACTGTTTTTGACAATGGATTTACCTTGTAGCTCTCAAGCAATGAAGCGTCTTTCCGGTCAGAAAGGCTCTATGTCAACAAGCTAAATGTCATTTTGGTTCAGGTATATACAGCTTCCTGATAATGTTCAATGCATTTCCTTAGTTGCAGTTTCTGTTATCTATTGGGTTTGGTAGCTATTGCTTACGAATGTTGTATCATCCCATAGTTTCATCCAACCCGCAGGCTTTTCTTTAATCTTCTGGCATAACATATTTTGTAGATAGTGAAACATGATTGGCCGGCAAAGTGGACAAGCTTCATTCCTGATCTGGTTGCGGCTGCTAAAACTAGCGAAACGATCTGCGAAAATTGCATGGCCATTTTAAAAGTAAGAATTTTTACATGATTTCATTATCAGTTCTCACTGGAAACAATAACATTTTTTCTCCTTCGTTAGCTTCTAAGCGAAGAGGTTTTTGATTTCTCAAGAGGAGAAATGACTCTGCAGAAGATTAAAGAGCTGAAACAATCTCTAAACAGGCATGTCAAACTTTTCGAGAATCGCAACTTTGGCATAGTGAAATATTAATTTTTCAAACTGTAGTGTATTGTCTACGTTGGTTAAGTGAAATTGTTTGTATCTATCATTTATTTACCTATTTGTGCCTTTTCTATGTGCAGCGAATTTAAACTCATTCATGAGTTATGCCTATACGTCCTCTCAGCTTCTCAAAGACAGGATCTTATTCGTGCAACATTGTCTTCGTTGCATGCTTATCTTTCCTGGATTCCTTTGGGCTATATTTTTGAGTCTCCTTTGGTAATAAATACTTGAAATAAGTTGGAGATTGATTTCAATTGGTACCGCAATTATGTTCTTCTGATATCTGATCCGGTTGTTTACAGCTTGAGACCCTCCTTAAATTCTTTCCTGTGCCAGCATATAGGAACCTCACTCTTCAATGTCTGACCGAGGTACTTCAGTGTTTTTTTTCAGCTTTTCCTATTGTCAATCAAATGTATTATTTAATATTTAATCCTCTATTGGCTTAAATTTTGTCCGCCAGGTTGCAGCTCTTAATTTCGGGGACTTCTACAATGTCCAATATGTTAAGATGTACACCATACTTATAGGGCAGTTGCGGGTAAGTTAGTTGTCTTCTTGTGTTGCTTCTATTTTTATTGTGTTTTTGTTCATTGATATTCTGATTCTTCTGCTTCATTTCTAGTAAGTTAATGTAGTAATTTTGGTCTATTGCATACTTTTCTTGGCTTCGTGCCTGATGCTGTACACTTGTTCTCATGTTTGCAGACAATTCTCCCACCAAGTACAAATATCCCTGAGGCATATTCATGCGGAAGTGGTGAAGAACAAGTAAGTATTTTCTGTTTACTTGGTTTCAAGGCAGACCACTGATATGCATAACCTATCAAGATTATGACTGTGTGTATCTTATGTTACCTCTAGGCATTTATCCAGAACCTGGCACTGTTTTTCACTTCCTTTTTCAAGGTAATCTTTTTCTTTGCTGAGTTATATATTTCATGTTGGGTTTCTGGCATTCTGGAATTCTGGATATGTATAATGATGATTCATGGTTTGTATTTAATGCTTCCAGTATTTATTTTTTCCTAATTTATTTATAATTGTTTCATATTATCTCTGCATTTTATATGCAGTTTCATATAAGGGTTCTAGAATCAGCTCCAGAAATTGTCGCTTTGTTACTTGCGGGTCTTGAATATCTCATCAATATATCATATGTTGATGACACTGAAGTATTTAAGGTATGTAAACTGACATTGCTAATATTATTGCTGTTAATACAGTTGTATGTTTCAATTTTCTTTAATAATGCTCTTATGTGCTTTGCCCGTGGTCTGAGAGATAATGGTTTCTGCTTGCTTGTGGATTGAGCAGGTTTGTTTGGACTATTGGAACTCGTTGGTTTTGGAGCTGTTTGATGCACATCATAATTCTGATAACCCTGCAGTAAGTGTAAGCCTGATGGGACTGCAGGTAAGATGGATTCTTTGACTAATATGGATCATTATTTTTATATAAGGTGGATACTTTAGTTGTATACTGTTTCGGTTAAACTTTCCTTGCTTTGATTTGGTTACTTATCTTGGGCTTTGACTTGCCTATTCCCAGATGCCTTTCCTTCCTGGTATGGTTGATGGCCTTGGCTCTCAAGTCATGCAGCGGCGTCAACTTTATTCTAACCCAATGTCCAAACTAAGAGGGTTAATGATCAACCGCATGGCGAAGCCTGAAGAAGTGCTTATTGTTGAAGATGAAAACGGGAACATTGTCCGTGAAACGATGAAGGACAATGATGTTCTTGTCCAGTATAAGGTACCAATTCTTGTCCAGTTCATACTGCTCTTCTTCAAATATATTAGATATATACCAGCAGTGCAATAATATAGTTCAGAGTAATATTATTTTTGAATCCTACTCGTTGGTTATCCTCTTTGATTTTTTCCTGTTTGTTTCTATAATTGCAGATTATGCGGGAGACTTTAATCTACCTCTCTCACCTTGACCATGATGATACGGAGAAGCAGGTACAGTGTGACCATGATGATACTGGTCTATGCATATTGATTTTTTGAAAAATATATCGAGGATTAAAACTTAGAGGGTTATGATCAATATGGTTTTTATGGACAAAATTTTTCCTTATTCTAGAGAGAATGATCAGAGTAGCAATTTAAAAGTGGAAGTGTTATTAGATATGAGATTAATTGATATATAAGCGGTCTTTGGTCTGTTTCATGCTATTTGTGCTGATGGGAACTTTTGATTGTTCCATCTAAAAGATGTTGAGGAAGTTAAACAAACAATTAAGCGGAGAGGAATGGGCATGGAACAATTTGAACACTTTGTGCTGGGCTATTGGGTCTATTTCTGGATCTATGGCGGAAGATCAGGTAAAATATTTTGCTAGAGCTTTGTCTGATTCCATTTATCTTCTTTTCATAACAGCGAAAATTCTTGTTTGTAATGCAGTACCTTTCGGTCTATTGGCTAGTATACCATATTCGTTTTCAAGATAGCTTGTTTAAAAAAAATTGGCTGTGTCAACCTTTATTGTTAATTTGTTTCTTTTATTAGCCTCCCACATTATATGATCTATCAGTATCTGCTTGACTGCTTCTTACTTTGTTCTGGGAAGGTTTTTTCAATCTTGTTAGTTCTGTGCCAACAAATGAATTAAGCTCCATGTTTTTTCAGGAAAACAGATTTTTGGTGATGGTCATTCGTGATTTGTTGAATTTATGTGAAATTACCAAGGGAAAAGACAATAAAGCTGTTATTGCGAGCAACATCATGTAAGTTTGTTGTTTCTTCATATGCAGGATTATATACTACAGTTGGATTTCTTCTTTGGCTGCTGTACTTTTACCATGTTGTATTTTCTATTTTTCTCAAGGCTGCATTAGATTTATGCATACTTAACTGAAATATCTGGGAGGTTTATTCTTCTCGTTTTGGTTAAATCTGCCCTCCGTTCTACTTTTCCTTTGTTGCAGGTATGTTGTTGGTCAGTATCCAAGATTCTTAAGGGCCCATTGGAAGTTTCTGAAGACAGTTGTGAACAAGTTGTTTGAGTTCATGCATGAGACACATCCTGGTGTTCAGGTAGCACGTCCCAAACTTTATATTTTCTGAGATTCAGTTTTCCAGGTGAAATCTCAGATTAATGATGTGTTATTCGCTGATCAAAATCCGAGAATAAGATCCTTATAAGTTCTTGGAGATTATATTGGTACCGAAAATATGCTCACACTGTTACTTTTCATGTGGTCCATATTGCAGCAGTTTATTTATAATCATCTCAGGCTAGTTGACTGAGCATTCTTGCATAGAACTTGCGTCTTTCCAATAAAAGATACTTAATACGTAGTTACGTACTTAGTACTTACGTTTCCCTTTCAGGACATGGCCTGTGATACATTTTTGAAAATAGTTCAGAAGTGCAAGCGAAAATTTGTTATTGTACAGGTATGTTTCGCTAGATTTAATCCGCTTTTTATTCTTCCATTTTCTTCTGAATGAGATCTTAGTTAGAATTTATTGCGTTTTCAGGTTGGAGAGAACGAACCATTTGTATCCGAACTTCTATCAGGCCTTGCAACAACTGTTCAAGATCTTGAGCCTCATCAAATTCACTCATTTTATGAATCAGTAAGTGTTCCAGACGTGTCTCTAGTGTTCCAATCAGAGCTTTATCTCTGTTGTGGTTTCATCGTTTCTCTATCTCCAGGTTGGTAATATGATCCAAGCAGAATCAGATCCTCATAAGAGAGATGAATATCTCCAGAGGTTGATGGCACTCCCAAACCAGGTATGTTAATTAAAAATGTGGCTGCTAAACTTTTTTTCATAGCTGGCTAAAACTGTTCCCCTTTATAATGTAGAAATGGGCAGAAATAATAGGACAGGCACGCCAAAGTGTTGAATTCCTCAAGGATCCAGATGTGATTCGTACAGTGCTTAATATCCTCCAGGTCTGACTGCTTACCTATTCCTCACAGTCCGTTATTATATCATCACGTGAAATCATGTCACTATAATAGCTGAGTTTGTGCATCTGTTGGTGTTTAGAGAAATGTTGATTTGATTGCAAGGTGTCAGTATTAACAAGTACTTTTTTCTGCAGACTAATACGAGTGCTGCTACTTCACTGGGAACATACTTCTTAACCCAAATTTCCTTGATCTTCTTGGATATGTTGAATGTATACAGGTAAATCCATGATGCATCATTATGGCTTTTAATAGTTCTACTACTCTTTCTCTAGTTATTTTACTTGGGGTTTCACTTTATTTTTTTCCTTGGCTGCACCAGAATGTACAGTGAGCTTGTGTCAACCAGCATTACTGAAGGGGGGCCATATGCTTCCAAGACTTCGTTTGTAAAACTCTTAAGGTTGGGATGGCTTATGCACTAAAGACTCACAGTTTTTGATGCCTCTATTTGACAAACTGGATCTTATATTGTAATGCTTTGCTATACAGATCTGTTAAGAGAGAAACTCTTAAGCTGATAGAAACCTTTTTGGACAAAGCTGAAGACCAACCTCACATAGGGAAACAATTTGTGCCACCAATGATGGAATCGGTACTTGGTGACTATGCGAGGAATGTGCCTGATGCTAGGGAATCAGAAGTTCTTTCACTCTTTGCAACAATTATAAACAAGTATGCCTCTTAATTGTTGATATGTGCTGTAGTAATTAAGGATGTGTACCATCTGCGTCATTTGTAGGTCTTTTTTTTAATCATCATATCTGTGCACAAATTCAAAAATTATTGCTGCAAGATATTTTTTTGGAACTTTACTTCCCTTAAAGCTGGCCTTCTTTTGATTTGTTCTTTCAGGTACAAGGCGACAATGTTAGAAGACGTGCCTCACATATTTGAAGCTGTATTCCAGTGTACATTGGAGGTAACATAATTAATGGACTGTGTTCTTTATAGTCTTTGTACTCTATGGGCCGATTTCTTGGTTGTCTTTCACACTCACACTACAGCTGCTAACATATGGGGTGGGAGGATCATTTCGAATGATTTTCTGTGGCATGATTCTTTTCTCACGTCTTTATTCCTTCGAAAATTGCAAGTTTTTGGTGTAGTATGTGATTGACTGGCTGCAAAATCTTACATGGAGGTCTGACTTATGATTTGTATACTTTATTGACACTTCTCATTGTTTTTCTGCAGATGATAACTAAGAACTTCGAAGATTATCCGGAACATCGCCTCAAATTTTTCTCATTACTCCGCGCTATTGCTACGTTTTGTTTCCCTGCCTTGATAAAGTTATCAAGTCAGGTTGGTGAATATGTTTTCGTATATATTTTCCTTTGCGTGATCTAAGGTGTTTATGGTCTTCTTTCTGAGTCCTGTCTTATTATTCACTAATCTTTCTTACTGTCTTCTCATTTTGAATCAGCAACTGAAGCTAGTGATGGATTCAATTATCTGGGCATTTAGACATACAGAGAGAAATATTGCTGAAACTGGGCTTAATCTTTTGCTTGAGATGCTGAAAAACTTTCAGGTTTGGTGTTGTTTTCCTTCTTTTAGCTTTTGTGGTTGCCTTCTCTAACATTTGCCTCTGATTGTGCAGCAATCTGAGTTTTGTAATCAATTCTTCCGGTCATACTTTATGCAAATTGAGCAAGAAATATTTGCCGTTTTGACCGACACCTTCCATAAACCTGGCTTCAAGCTGCATGTGTTGGTGCTGCAACAGCTCTTTTGCTTGGTAAAACCATCTCATCTCTTATTGTATCTTTTACCTGGGTTAAGTAAGGGTTTGCTTGGGAATGGTAGTTCTATGCACTTGACCGTTTGTTGATTACATATTTCAGGTTGAGAGCGGTTCTTTGACGGAACCTTTGTGGGATGCTGCAACTGTTCCTTACCCATATTCAAACAACGCTGCCTTTGTTCGTGAATACACCATTAAACTATTGAGCTCTTCATTCCCCAACATGACAGCAGCAGAGGTAAGTAACAACTAAAACCAGAAGTTTTGCTTAGAAACGAAATAAACATCAAACAACTAAAAACCATAACAACCACATAAACCCAGCTTAATCTGATGCACACTTTTCATGTTGTTTTCCTCTTCTTCCTCAAATCTGATATTGAATCTCAATATATATACAGGTCACACAATTTGTGAATGGACTTTACAAGTCTAGAAATGACCCATCTGGATTTAAGAATAATATTCGTGACTTCCTTGTACAGTCTAAGGAATTTTCTGCTCAGGTAATTAACTTGTCTTTGGTAAAAGCCATTCAAATTAGTCTTTAGAAACTCAAAACCAAAAACCTAAGTCAATTTGTTGAATATTAATCTCTCAGGATAACAAAGATCTGTATGCTGAGGAAGCAGCTGCTCAGAGAGAGCGAGAGCGTCAAAGAATGCTTTCGATTCCTGGGCTTATTGCTCCTAATGAGATTCAAGACGAGATGGTGGACTCATAAGTTTAATAAGGCTGCAAGAAGAAGAAGAAGAAGAAGAAGCTTCCTGTGTTCAATGGACCAGATTTTTTTTAATCTTAGGTTTCGAAAACAGGAAAGAGTTGAGGAGAGATTAATTTCCCGACTGTATCTCTGCTGCTTTTTTTCTAACGCTTCCCAATTTGATTTTGAGGATTGGAAAAGAGAAGAGAGATCTTTGGGGGGTTGAATTAGTATCTTCTTTGGCTAATTTAATTGGTTTTATTAATGTAGATTTATATATTAGGGCTCTTCTCTAGCTATATGATTGGCTGCCTTTCCTTTTGGTTTGCTTTTGTCGGGTGCTTTTGTGTATCCTACGTGAAATCGTGTATTAGGTGCAAGACATTTGTTAACTTCTGTTTTTAATTCCAATAGAAATTTAATTTTGTGAGATCTTTTACTGCTATTATATATCTATCTATCTTGTAAGATTTCTCAGTGAGCTCTCTCAACCAGAGTTCATGCTCGTCTTGAAGTAATTCGAATTTATTATCAGGCTAAGAACAACAACTAGCAAATGTTGTTTATTTATCTATGTATCCAAACTCGGTTTAAATTTAAATGCTCACAGCTGTGTCCAACAATCCTTTGAAATTCTCAAAGAAGCTTCCTTTCTCAGAGAGAGCTTCGTGTGCTAGCTCTTTAAGCTTCTTAGCATTACCTTTCATCTTCTTACCATCTTCTTGAACCAAAACTCGATCCAAACACTTTTCAAACCCATCTTTTGTGAAGACTCCATTGATAATCATCATTCCCATCTCCCACACAACCTCCACCGACCTTCCGTTCAATCTCTGATCCCCAAAAAATGGTCTGCAAATCATCGGAACACCTCCAGACACACTCTCCAACACCGAGTTCCATCCACAATGCGTCACAAACACACCCGTTGCTTCTGTGTTTCAGCTGTTCCACTTGTGGAGTCCATGGAACGACTATCCCTTGATTTCTTGTCCGATCCAAAAACCCTTTAGGTAAATGAACCATGTTCTTCTCCTTAAGCGACCAAACAAACGGTACTTTACTTGATTCCAATCTTTGTGCTATCGCCACAAGCTCTCCAGGAGGTGGTGTCATAACCGTACCGAAGCTAATGTAAGCTACAGAAACAGGGGAGCGCTTCTCTATCCAAACCAAACATCGATTAGGATCGTGCACTTGCGTCTCTCTTTGCGATGGAGAAGATAATAACGCGAGAGGACCAATGCTCAGGTAATGTTTGAATATGGATCTGAGGTTATTAGTCAATGTTGGATCCAATTCTTGGAAGGAGTTGATAAAAACCGCAGTGGCACGAGGTAAAACAAGACCCATTTGGTGCAACATATTTGCGAAAACAGAGTATAAATTCCCAAACACAACTCCTTCTGGTGTGTCTATGACTCTTATCTTTTCCATTCCTGAGATAAACCCTAATGACTCCTTCATACGCTCATCTACTTCTGTGAATTAAAAAAATCATTACTACAAATACATATAGTACCCGAATCATTAATCCTCTGTTTCCTCTTTTAGCTTATTTTAATATTTTATGTTTAGTTGCATAATTATGAGATAAGGACAACAAAACTCATAAAGTTGGAGAATGGAAAGTATTCAAAATATCGTATCTATGTACCTTTGATATTGATGGTTTCTCTGATGAGATCTGTGTAGAGATGAGCAGTGAGTGAGTTTGATCCGGCGGTCCAAAACGCAACCCATGTTTCTTTCATCTCCGTAGCCATATCCACCGCGAACCAGTAGAACGCATCCGTTAACATGCATTTCATTTTTAAACCAACCTCCGTCTCCGCCACAGCGATTTCTCTCTGGTAATGATCCGGTGCCGCTTCGAGAAACAGCTCGATCGCCTCATGTGGTCTCCCTGTTAAAACGTATCCCTCCGGAACACCGTCGGGAATGTTGTGGACTCGAATGTTCGCAGGACGATCAGCATCGGAGGAGAATAACGAAGCGTTGGATTGTGTGATGTTGAAGAAGGAGAAGACAGTGGAGGGAGATGCGGAGGCGAGATGGCGCAAGTAGCCAAAGTACAAAGCTCGTGTTGGTGGTTGGCACCACTCTCTCTCTCTCACTCTTTCTAGAAGAATTTTCTTGACTTTTTCCTTTTTTTCAAATTAACATTTTTTTTAGATATGTTGTCTTATTATAATTGAACAAACATTTTTTAGGATTGTTACCTTAAAGCAATTATTATATTCTTTGTTTAGCTGAAGATTTATATATAAAAAAATAACCTTAGGGTGGATTACAATTTCTTTCGGATGAATTTATTGTGGGTTTTAAACAAATTACTACTTCATTCATTTGCGATTGTTATTTTATCCGATGGCGGGTAAAGACTATGAAAATTATAATCCAAGGCAGCCCATATATATGAAGAATTCGATTGTTGTAATATGGGCTGCAAAGCCGAACAAGACTATGAAATTTATATTATTTTATATTCAATAAAATAAGAGTTTTGTCGGAAGTAATAATTTGAAAAATGAAAAAATGATCAAATGGAATATGAATATTCCGTTGAAGACTTCCTCCTGAAATCCTTTGGACCAAAACGCGCAATTATTCATTCCCTTCAATCTCTCTGTAACTTTCATCACCTCCTCCAAATCGATCCTCGTCGCCTTCTTTTCTCTCTATAATAAAACAAACAAAAAAACTAATTTCGGAGAAGTGTTTGGTATCGGAGCAATGGGTCAAGCTTTTCGTAAGCTATTTGATACTTTCTTTGGCAATCAAGAAATGAGGGTAATCTTAATCTCATCATCTTTTGAGATACCTCGATCACTTCCTGGGTTTTGTTAATGAGATCTCGTGATATTTATCGTTGATTTGTTTGGTTTTTAGTCTTAGCTTTTATCGCCCATGTCTGATCTTGATGTTTTGGAATTTTGGGTCGAAAAAGACTTAAACTTTAATCTTGTGAGATATTGTAGACCTGTTTTTACGTTTTGAGCTGTGGCATGATGAACAGAATTGAAGAAATGTTATTTTGAATATTTTGGTTTTCAATTTTGTGATGATGATGTAAGGTGGTTATGCTGGGGCTGGATGCTGCTGGCAAAACAACTATTCTCTACAAACTTCACATAGGAGAAGTTTTGTCAACTGTTCCTACGATTGGTAAGCTTTGTGCTTCTTCTTTTTTTTTTGCTTTTTGCCCATTTCTTAAGAACTTTTCAGAATCTGTGTTATTGTCACAGCTGTGATTATTCTTGTTCTCATAAGCTAATTAGTGGGACTCATTCTTTGGTTTTGGAATAAGTTTTGGATAAGATCTTTGATGAAAGCTGTTGGATTCATTCTATTAAGATTTTACACAGTAGTTCTGCCTTAATGAATGTCTGTCAGATGAGAGGTGGGATCCTAATTGTAAATACTTGGAATTTCTTCTCCTTCGTTTGAAAACTATGGCAATTGTTGCGATGCCTTGTACTTCTGAAATCTTAAGTCATGTCTGTGAATTTCTCTTGTGTCAAGCTGTTATGATACTTGGTGTGTTTCCTGTGAGGCTGTGACATTATACTTTTATATGGTCATTGTGTTGCCATTTTCCCCTTCGTTTCTTGGATTATGTTTGTCGAAAAATTCAAATTTGTTGCGCAGGATTCAATGTTGAGAAAGTTCAGTACAAGAATGTGATGTTCACTGTTTGGGATGTTGGTGGCCAAGAGAAACTGAGACCTCTTTGGAGGCATTACTTCAATAATACTGATGGACTTGTACGTGTATAGTTTTTTGGAATTGTGCATGTCATTTATAATATTTAGTTATGATATTGCAGTATCATATGTTGCTTAGCCAACCTTGAGACTTCTTAGTCCATATTTATTTACAGTTGTATTAAGCTTACTCTTAAACGTTCGGTTGCAGATATATGTGGTGGATTCCTTAGACAGAGAGAGGATTGGGAAAGCAAAGCAGGAGTTTCAGGTTTTTCCCTTAGAATTTGCAAAAGACTTTTTGTAAACTCTCTGGATACTGCCTTAGCCTGTTCTCTGATTTCCTCAGGATATTATAAAAGACCCGTTCATGCTAAACAGTATCATTCTGGTGCTTGCCAACAAACAAGACATGGTAATTCGAGATTTTCTTTTGGGTTTTTCTTTTTTCGTGTCTGTGCTGATTGTTCCTCAATTCACTTCTTTTAACTGCTTCTTGATATTAGAGAGGATCCATGTCACCGAGAGAAGTATGTGAAGGCTTAGGCTTATTTGATCTCAAGAACAGGAAATGGCACATACAAGGAACTTGTGCTCTTCGTGGGGACGGGCTTTATGAAGGCTTGGACTGGTTATCATCTACGCTCAAGGACGTTAAAGCCGCTGGATTCACATCGGTTGTTGGCCCCTCGTTTTAACTCTTCCAGGTAATATAAAGACCTGAGAACTCGCCAAGCTATAATGAGTACAATAACTCTCAGTTTTGTAACCATAATCTTGTAAAATGTCTTTTTCTCCTTGTAGTTGTACTTTGATACAATAGCTAATGTCTTCTTCTTGGCTTTACAAAAGTAATCACGAAATCAGAATCTCTAAAGACTTTTGTTAAGGAGAGAGGGACCTTCTCATGGTAGCAATATTAGACTCAATTAGGCCACTTTTGAATTTGGATCATGCTGCCATGAGAGCTTCATTGTATGTTCTACTGATGAAATATTGTATTATCTGAAAACCTTATTTTCGTTGAGTCATCGTTTTCCGATTGTAACTTTGGTAGATAATATATTCCTTTGAAATCATGATTTATTTTTTGATAACAAATATAAGCGTTTTTTTCTTTCTCATAATATATGGCTTTTTGGTGGTTTTGAGGTTGTGCAGAAGACTGTTCGATAAATTAGCTAACACAAGTTAATATTCTACCTAAAAATCCTCACTGAAAACAATATGTTGCAAACTGACTTAACATATAAGGAAATATTTCAAAAGATTTTGAGTTACATTGTATAATTTTCTCAAAACAGATTTGTATGAGATTAATCTATTATATGACATATTTCAATATCTGAATGCAGAAACGAATATGACCAAAGTCTATAATAGTAGGATCTCACTATTGTCGGTGGTTTTCAATAAAATCACCAAAACGTTATCTGCTTTCAAACAATGCGCTTAAGATACATTACAAAACATGAATTTATACTCATCTTTTTACATCAACATTCAGTTTAAATGTTACATTTTGTTTTGGAAATCCAATTTTTTCTCTTAAGTTTGGACACATAATTTTTTATGTTCGAGTTATTATGAAATATGGTTTGGTTTTAGATTGAAGAATTTTAGTCCAGTTTAGATTTTTTTTTGTCTAATTTGACTTATTAGTGTAAAAAAATTCAACAGTTCGGATTATTATTAAATTCATTCGATTTTGAATTGATAAATGTTGGTTACATTCAGTTCTGTTGTTTGATAAAGATGGTGGTGGAGGTATTGGAGCTTGAAGAAGAGAGAGGGGAAAAAAGTTATGAATGTACTTTAAGTAACAACATAGGCGTCGTGCTCAAGATCTAGATCGACCAAACCCGGAAGTATAAGATGTAACACTTATTGTTAGTTTTTAAAGATTATTATCAGTTTTTTGCCTCATGGCCATATGGTTTTTAAAAGTTATGGTTTTGGAATCCTATAGCTTTGGTGTGCTTTGTTGTTTAGGTTAGTTTCAGTGCTAGCTGTTGATTAGACGAAAACAACTAGAAATTTTTTAGCATTATTTATTATTTCTCATCTCATATTTGTTTCTATAATTGTTTATACTCTAAACGAATTTCAGATGGCCCTAAGCTTGGAAAACTTTGATGAACCCTAATCTCTATATGGACGTGCCCTTCTTTTGTTGGTTATTGTATCTTGAAACAACTCGTAAATCCAATTAATCAGTATGTCAAGCAATTTCAAAGTTCTTTCTTTTTATTTTTACAAGAATTTAGGTACGAGAGTCGTCTTATTTTCAATTGGACATAACTTTCCTACATAAATTATTCATTTCTTAAAAAACATATTATTTTCAAAATTTCTTAATGTACTCTATTGAATATATTTTTTCAAATTCTAAAGGTAAGCAAACAATTTTTCTACTTTTAAAAGTAATTTAGAATTAATGAGAAAATAGTTGAATTATGATTGGTTATGTATTTTTTAAAATATATATATATATATATATATATATTCTACCTGAATTGCGAAAATGAGATAAAAATACATGTTATGATAATTGAGAGTGATGGATGTGACAAAAAATGAAAATTTGTTTATCATTGTACAAAATATCGAGATGGGAATTCAACAACTATGCAATGGTCAATAGATATCTAAAGAAGGTCTATATTTATAGACATACTTAATTTATATGCTTGTTAGTATGTTTCTATTTCTAAAACTCTATCTAAAGTTTGGACACATATTTATCAGATTTTATAAATGAAGATGATTGTTGGGCTTTAGCTCTTTCTCGGATTTTACAATTTCTTCCCAACAAGTATGTGCTACTAATCAACACAAGGTTTTGGAAATCAAAAAATTCATCAGAAAAGTGAAAAGTTTAGTTGAAAAACTCAAAGCTAATAAGAGGTTAAACGAAATCGACTTGATTGTATGTCTTAACTATATGGCCCAGTATTAGAAAAGAAAGATGGAGAAATGTATAACTTATATATGAACACTAATTTATATGTGTGTCTCAATGTGGCAACTCAATTTCGTAATTTATGTGGCATGAAATTTTTAATTTTATTTTGTAGGGATCTAAAGCTTTTATTGTTAAAAGTGAGTTTCGTAGTAGAAATAATTTTGTCCCTAATCTACTGGAAACAAAGGGAATGTTGGCATTATTGTCGTTCATTTCCTTGAGCATAAACTAATTGAATTATTGCAAACCAGTTTTATTGATTGTGTGGGAATGGCTTCAGGGAATTTTAAGATTACGTCAATCACCAATGGTCCGTCTTCGTAGGCATGCCCTAATAAGAGATGGTGTACTCTCAATGAGGATTTATACTTGTCTTAATTCACTCTTTTATACGTTTTTTAAATATATTAGATTTTTTGAAATTCTACATAAATATACGGTTTCATCACTATTATAAATTAATAATTATATAAATTTATAAGATATTTTAGTGAAATGCAACTTTAATGATATTTGTTTACTCGTAAATTCATATTTTTGTCGAAATTCATTTTTATTTTTTAATGTATAAAAACAGTTGGTATTATTTTCTAAAATTATATCCAAGAAATATGAAAAATTTAATATGCGATCATTATTTTTTAATTTATACTATGACTAAATATATCAAAGTATTATATATATATATTGAATTAGACAAATTTTTATATAAATTAATAATTATTAATTTATCGATAAATTAATATTTTTTTATAAATTAATAAAATATTTTGTTCCTAACATTATTAATTTATAGAGGTTTTATTGTAATAATAATTTTCACATTTTTTTTTTACTTTACGTTATATAGTTTTTTTTTTTTTTGGAATTTACTTTTTTTTTTTCTGGTAAAAGGATCGGGTGGGGCATTTACTTATAAACCGAAAAATCCACAAAAACACGAATCTTCTTAAGACTAATATAGTGCAAAATCAAGATCCCAGACAGTCTATTCGAGATCAGTCTTCAAAACTGATCATGTTCAAACTCTGACTCCTCTAGGCACACGTTCATGGCAACGGCGAATCTCCCTCTTCTGCAGCCATTGAATCCGATGATGGTTGTGCAGCAGCTAGAGAACAAAGTTGATAACTTACGATAAATAAACAAAACATGCCCAAGAAATAATAAAAGTAATAGAAGAAAGTAACAACAAAAACAGAAACTTAACTGTTCTCGCTTGGTGTCTCACTCTCACTCGAGGTCGTCGTTGTCTCTGATGGTTCATCGATGGTTTCCATGTCAATAGTCATTGCGTCATCAACATCTGCTTCTTCTACCTCTGTCATTATAACATCCTTATCGCCTTCCATTGCTTCAATTCCATTTGGTGCCCAATTTGCTGCAGCCGTCTTGGTGCCCGCAGTTGCTGCGTTTGGATCCTCAGTGGTTTGTGATTGTGGGTCTGTACTGATGGCTAACATAGAAGTAACCAACAGGTTCTGCAAAAGAATCAAAATTTTCCAGAGAAATACATAATCAACAACGAAATGTGTATATTCTATTTGGCGAAAAAAAAAAATAGAAATTATCTTTCGGAGAGATGGCTCCTATCTTGAAAACCAGTATAGTATGTATAAATAAAACAACAAAGGCCAGAATCTAAGATCAGTACCTTTTCTAATGCAAGAGCGAGTTTTGAGAGCTTTGGGTAGATGCTCCTGGCAGCCAAAAGAATCTGTTGAACACAAATTAATCAAAAAGCTTTGTGGTTATGATGCCAGCCAAATTTCAACGCTTATAAACTCTAAAACAAATTGAGAGAGCTGTTTTTATAAGACACTTGAATGGCATGCTTTGACAATTACAGCTTTTTCAAGAGTTACAAATGGCTAATTTCTGTCTCCTGGACTAGAAAGACGAGTAGAGAAACTTTTGGTAAGTCCATGAGGATGGAGAATAACAGAGTGAAGGTACGAAGTCAGTCGATTCTTACCTCACAGACCCTCTGTAGTGTAAATGGAGGGCCTTCATCAAAACTAAGAAGGGCTGCAAAATAAGACAAGAACAAAAGAAAAACAATTAGACATACTTCAAACGGCAAAATAATAAAAGGTCTCTAGGTAAAAAAGAACATTCAGAGTTGTAAAAACATAAATAAAACATAAAACAGCTTAAACAACTGAATTGCAAATTCCCTGACACAATTCTCAGCATGTGTTTCCCACAATATACAAACAAGCCATTTCATGAAACTTCACACAGATTTTTTTTTTGTAGCAACTTTTAGAAAAGGAGATGGGTGGAATTATAGCTAGTCTATTAGAAAATAGATAGATCAAGATTGACGAGATAATAACCCTTGATTAAGCATATACGCCAAGCCTCTTCTCACAGTTTCAAATTCTCATCTGCAATCAAAGTAACAAAACCAACAAATAAGTAGATATATACCTTCATCCAATCGACTAACAAGCTCCAAGTATGTTTCTCCTAGGGCTTCCTTTTGTTGTTCATCCGTCATTTTTGCTTCAGGGTATTCCGAGAGAACCTTTACAACACACCATATAGAAAAATTAGATATCGAAATAATCAGGATGGATGTCAAATGATAATATACTAAGCACACTGCTGGTATACCTGTACATACCTTCTTCAACCAACACGATAGCGTTCCCTTTAATTTCTCCCAGTCCTGCCTGTAGTATTACAAGGTAAGGAAAGCACTCAACCAGATGTAGCAATACAGATATGAGACCCTAAACCCTAGAATTACTCAGAAAGAAAGCTACTCATCGATTTATTGAACTCTATAGGTACGATGCCAGTTTAAGTGCATAACTAACAATGCAATACTTATAGCAATTCAAAAAAGTTATTACCAGAACTTCCCCGTAGATGCTACTGCTCCTAACGTGCTCTTTACTTCTTCCTCAGATATATCTGCTTTCTGCTCAGCTCCACTGCAAAAGAAAGATTAATCTGTTTTAGCACAGAAATGAGATACTATGAAATGAGAAACCTCGTGACCTCATCTTGCAACCAACAAGCCTATGGAAAAGCAAATATAAACCTCAATGTTGTTGCATTATCCTTAACAAACAAGGTCATAATATCATGCAACCAATAGACAAAAAAAACTTTAATCAGAGCTAAACTCGTAAGTAGAAGTTCTGCAAACCGGAGGAAACCTAGATCGGAAACAACATCTGAAAGGTAACGGTGACTGATCGATTCGAAACTCAAATATCCAAGAAACCAAACATTTTGCACACTACACCTCAAGAACACTATATGAACTAGCATTAACTAATAGAGATTGATGATAGAATTCGAGCGTAGAAGCGACGCAAGAGTGATGGAACCAAAGAATTCAAGTAACGACTAAAGAAAGAAAGCAAACATACGGATGCTCGAGGACTTCGGGAAGGACGGCATGATCCTGGCGTTGAACGCCGTCATTGGGAGGAACGACGGGGGAAATCTCGGGAAGAGTTTCATGTTCCGATGATGATGGCTTCTCCATTTTGGCTTCTGAGCAATCACTGAATTTCCTCGAATAACCCCAAAATCCTGAATCCGCAATTCGCCTAATAGAATTCGATAAAGAGGAATTTTCAATTTTGCTCCGACCCGACCCGAATTTATTCCGATCCGACGCGTACGTTGTTCTTTGTAATTCAGGGAAAGCTGCTAATTCCAATAGTAATTTTTTAATTTCGTCTTCTATTTACCATCAATTTCTTGTTCTCGTTTTCTTTTTAACTAAATTAACATAGTTAGTTCTTTTCTGATAACAAATTTTGTATGGGTTATTATTAATAATTATCCGTCGTTACTACGTTTTCTGTCGTTTCCATCTTCGTGCAGGGTCCCTACATCTATTGTTTGCTCTGGCATAGATACACCCTCTGAGAAATCTGACGTCACATAACGTTAATTGTTATATATTTAAATGACATTTTAAAAAATCTACTACTAATAATTGTAACTCACTACTGTCAGAGATTTTCAATAAAATCACCAAAACGTTATATATCTACTTTCAAACAACTCTAATATACATAACAAAACATGAATTTATACTTTTTTGACGACATCATTCAGTTTAAATGTTTTTTTTTTTGGAAATTCAGTTTTCTTGTTAAGTTTGGAATAAGACTGGATATTCAGATTTTGGGTTCGGTTCTATCAAGTTTAGGTTTATATATTTACTATCTAACATCGTAATTTTGAAAATTTAGTTCGGATTCGGTTCGGTTCTTGTCGGTTTGGATCGGTTAAAATTTCAGATTTAAAAACCTATAAAACCCAAAAAATTGGATTTCCATTGGATTTGGGTATAAAATACCTATATACCTAAAATGTAACAAAATTATTTGATATACACAATTTAATATACACAAACATTGTTTTTGGGGTTTTGAATTCGGATTCGGATCGGATTTGTGTATATACACATACAAAATTCATATTTAAAATTTTGGATTTGGATTCGATCGGGATTTTGGGGTTTCCAAGTCGAATCTTCGAATTCAGATATTTTGCCAATTTTATTTTATTGTTAAAAAGAGACTTCATGTGTTATAATTTCAGACTTTAAAAGTTTTTTTTTACAATAAATTGGTGAAAGTCCATTCCAAAAATTTAGTTCATGTAAATAAACATAATTCATTCACCATTAAACTCCATAATTATCGCACAATTTAGAAAGTATACCATGTTTAAAAGCTTTAGGTCACAGACACCCAGCTTACAATGAGAAAAACCTAACTCCACACAGATCTGACACATAGCTTGCTTATATAACTGGATAGCTTAACTTCAACACATCTCGGTCTTCTGCTAGACCTCAGCATCAACATACCCAATCTGCAATTTAGATTGGAAGGATTAGAATTCAAAGGAGAGAATTTTCCGAAACTACAAGCCAATATTCACATAAGCAAAGCTCTTAACTCTTCACCAAAATTAACATAGCTACTAAGTAATCCCACTGAGCAAATAGACTAAACATAAATATACCTATGCAAGGGGTTTAGGGATAGGGGTTGATCTGCAGAGAATGGGAAAGGGAGGCTGAGAGTCTCCTGCAAAATCCATGACCTCGGCTTGATACTCACGAGAGGCCCATTTGGATACTCCTTAGCCATAAACGTTATATAAAGCTTCCATCTAGCTCCTCCACTCGTATTGCCTCTCACTACATTTACAAATTCCACAGTCTTCCCCTATAAGCAAGTAAGCAAAACACAACGATCCTATGAGTGAGATTTACACCAAGCTTATTATTAGAGTTTTGAGTTTCTTAACACACAAGCAAGCAAGATCCGCCAAGTACTCCCTAGTAGTCCTGTTTCCGCGAGCTAGCGGATCATCCAGATTATGAATAGGGGTGATGTACGTTAATGGATCTGGTAAAAACCCTAAAAATCCATAAACAAAAAAATAAAAATGTGGTTGATCTATGATCGAATCTAGTAGTAAAAGGATTGCTGAAACGTAGTTTCGGAAGCACAATCTGATTCTACAACCATTGTTACAAAGAGCTCACTAGACTTATATAAACATTTAGCTGATCTCTTTTTTAACCAGCTTTCCCCTGAGAACCTCATGAGTTAATTATAATGAAATTAACAGAATACACAACACAGTTAATTATAATAAACGAAACGATCTTTTTTTATTCAAACAAAAAATGTCATCAAAAAAGCACACATTTTTTATCTGTCTGAGACAACAACAATAACAATAACGAAACAACAAAGCACACTTTTGAATCATACACTGCCTACTCTGTAGTCTGATTATTAGCAGGCAGTATCTGCAACGCGGTTCTGGTACTGTTCTTTATAGAAAGTTCCTTGACAATCTTCACCAGTTGCCTCATGCTCACATCTTTCAAGTTCTCTTCATCGATCGTCACCTTCTTCTTCTTCTTACCCTCCTCGCCTTTCCTCTCCCCATTCTCATTATTGTTAACATTCATCATCATCTCCATGTTGTTCTCCTTGTTCTCATTGACAAGCTTCAGAGCCGAGTTCTTTAATGGAGTTGTTGTTGGTATGCTTGGTCTTGGAAATTGAACTGAGATTGGTTCTTCTGCAAATGGAGACAATGGAGTTGTTTTGACTTCAGCCTCTTCAAGAAGAAGAGGAGGAGAAACTGGAGCAGCAGCAGAAGCTTCTGACTCAGAAAGGGTCATCTCTTCATCGGCAATATCAGATCCCAATACAGCTTGGTTCGAATCAGCTTCAGAGATAGTGCCGTCTGAGTCAACACCAGAATAATTTTCTTCCGGTTCAGTTTCTGAATCACTAGCATCACTATCGGTTTTGTTGTCTTCATCGAAATTGCTGATTTTCTCAGACTCAGAGTCAGTCTCCTGAATTGCCTGTTCAGTTTTTGAATCACCAGCATCACTAACGGTTTGGTCCACCATTGTCTCTTCATCAAAACTGTTGAGCTTCTCAGGCTCAAAATCATTCTCCTGAATTGCCTGTTCTGTTTCTTGTTGGTTGGCTTGCACCAAACTGTCGAAAGCTTGAACATTCTTGGACCCTGGGGAAGAATGACATTTTGATTTAGCAAATATAAATAAGAAAATTGGTTAGTGCTCGTTGTTTTTATACTTGTTGCATACCTTTATCATCATTGTGTGTTTCAGTTTTATCACCAAGATCAACATAAATCTCTTGATCTTCAATCTCCTCATCATTGTCATTCTTCTTCTGATCTTCCTCACACATCGCTGGCAACATTTCTTCTTGTTTGTCAACTTGGACTAAGCTGTTGTCAGATTCTGGGAAAGAAAGCCACGTCTTTAAGAAATGCAAACAAGAAAATAAAAAGATAAAACATTGATGGTATATGAAAGTTTGCGTTACCTTTTTCATCACCTGTAACTTCATTCATCTTCTCCTCCTTGGTCTCAGTGTTTGCATCAGAAACAGCAATATCGCCAAGATCAACATATATCTCAAGATTTCCAGCAACCTGGTCATTTTCATTCTTCAAGTTCTCCCATACTTGTTCCATGGAAGCATTTAAATCTCTACCTGGGATAGCTTCAGCCTCTGAACCTGCATATTAGCACAATTCATTATAGACCAACAATTTATTTGATTAAAGCACATGCATCAAAAGAGAGAAAAGGCATTGTATCTAACCAGCTGGATTCTTCTCCTGTGCAGATACTTTATATTCTGTTTCTTCATTCTTCGCTGGTTTTTCCAAGGTTTCTTTAGCCTTCAAACTCAGATCAGCCATACATTTTTCTAACAGCCTTGTTGATCTCCTAGTGCTGTACACCGACTGGACCAATTCATCCTTCTTACTCCCCTGAACTTTGCTGCTACAAGAAGTTGCTACTGAAGCCTTCCTTGTGGTTCGTGCTGCAGGAGTTTTGGGCACATTGTTACTCTTCGGTTCGTGAACAACATTCTTATTTATGTTTTCCTGGTCCATTTCTCCAGTCAAACGACAAGAACGGGTCACCAACTGTGATGATGACTGAGGTTCAGCTTTAACTGTGGTCTTCCTTCGAGTTGTTCTAGTTGCAGTAATTGGCGGCTGCTTAGCTACACTGGTCGGAGACTGAGGAGCATTTGAGGTGGATTGGTTCATGTATTCATCAAGACCTTCAACCTATTAATTCCACCGGAAAAAAATCACGGAAACAAAACTATTAGTGGTGCATCCTGCAAAATTATATATCAAGAACAAGTAATTCAAAATGTAGGAGTCAAAAACGGAGTCTCATGAGTAAACGAAACCGCAAGCAATGACCACGATGACTTCAGATCAAACACATACGACAGCTCAAGAGCAAAAACCACAAATGCTACTTGATCAAACTAAGCATCAGCAGAGGAGCGATCGACTAGAACTAGAAACTTTGAGATCCAGAAACATGGAGACAAAATCTAAGAGGCAAAACGATTTCTATCGCTTGCTTGATTTGACAGATCTCCACCACCACTATTGAACTAAATATGAGACTTTGCTAAATCAATCATGCACGATCTCAATGAAGTCAGAGTAAAGGTTGAGGTAAACAATGAAACGAAGCAGCGATCGATTAGAACAACAAATTCGAGATCGAAAATTTGCAAGTCAGAATCTATGAAACAAAACGATTTCTCGCTCTTGTTCGATTTCACAGATCTTCGTCGCTAGTGCACCAATCCAATCACGCACGATCTCAATCCGAATCATATATATGAATCCATAAACAACTACAGATTCAGGATCTATTCAGGAACAAGTGAGAGCGATAACAAAATTGATCGGATTCGAAATAAAATGGAGAAATCGGAGGAAGAAAACTCACAATCTCAAGAGCTTTGAGAGCATCGGCCATGGCAACATTAGTCATGTTGGCTGGGATTTTGTTCCTCTTGCAGAGAAATTGAAGATCTCTTCTCAGAAGGCTGTGGAAATCCATCTCCGCGAAATCAGAGAGAGGTAAATTTTCTTTTGGTTTTATAGTTGTGGGAGAGAAATAGATTGACAGAGAAAACAAGATGTTTTTGCTATGACTCGATGGGGAAATTGTGTATTTATACCTCGTTCCCGACAAGAGCCACGTTGGAACTGTGACCGTTGGAGCGGAGGTTTGAAATTTGAATTTCTGGATAATTCTTATTTTAATTAATTATTCGTTTTTTTCTTACTTTCTCTGTCTTATTCTCTTCTGTTCATCTATTGTATCTTCCAAAAAAATTACGAAATATTTTGGAAAAAGACACTACAATAAAAAAATTACAATATACAGTATTTAAAGAGTATTTTTGGGAACAAAAAATTATATAAATCATAGACTGTTTAATCAAATTGAAATGTTATTGATTTTTGCTTAAAGTTTTGTTTTTAATCACAAAATATATATATATATATATATAATCATGGACCATATTTGAGTAAAAAAAATGAAAGTATAGTTATGGGCCAAAAAACTGTAAAGTCCATATATTAGGAGACGATGCGTGGGCGATTGCTGGTAAATGGTGATGATTTTCACCATTCTCATGCAAAGAAGAGCCCTCCTGATTATCCAAATGAGTTATTTTTCAAAACCAGAAAATAGCAAATCAAGCGTTACATTCATCATACAACATCATAACACCATATTATCAAAAAAAAAACATTACGGCACCAGGTCCAAAAGTTTTATTCGTTTTTCATCGAAACACATCATAACAAAGTTTGTTTGCTACGAATGGTGAGTCTTGTCCAAATCCTCGAGACTCGTTGGACGGAACCATGCTTTCTCCTCCATCACTGAGTTCTCCTGGCTGCCACGATTCTCGTCGGTTGTGTCGATTGAGGAGGAGGAGGAAGGTCCAAAGACACCAGTTTGAGGATGAGGAGAGCAATATTTGGCAGAGTCGGGCTTTATCAGTTCATCAGGCACTTTACTCGATTAAAATTCTTCCTCTATGTTCTTATCATACGTCGATGTGTGACCGTTCCTGATAGCAATACCTCAATAGGAGAAGAAAATTTGTTTTTAGCAATAATATTGGTTTCTTCCATATATGTACATGTTTTGGATCGACGTGTTTGAGATAAAACTTCCGAGATTCGTTAGGTTAGACTCACGAGTAAAACAAGAAAAATGTAGCTAACCCCACCAGACAACTATATATTTTATTACTCACTTACCAGCCTTTTTTTTTAAATCCCTAAATTATTTATCTTCAATTCCAAAATTAATAATTTCCAATTCTTTTAAAGAGAATGGTTTCGGAAATAAATGGTTATTGAGATTCTACCCACTAAAATATTCGAATGTACATACTGTCGGTCCATTTATTTATATTTAATCTTCCGATTAAATAATATTGGTCACGTCGATTCAACCAACGTGAATGACACGAATACAAAAACCTAGATTTTAGTTTTACTAGTAACATTTTTCGTTGATAAAAAGTTTTACCAGTAACATGAGCAGCATGATGATACACTGTTTTTTCATAGTCGATAATTTATACTCATTGGTCTAAACATTTGTCCATGATAACTGATGGCATGTACAATGTCCTCGACAGAATATTCATCCATAGTTATGATTTGTGCTTCAGATTAGGATATCTCTGGCTAAGGACTAAACGTTGTTAGATGAATGTGTTAATTAGGTTTATAGCGAATTTAAGCATTAAATAGTGCATACATTTCTGGATGGAGTATTGACCGGTGTCATTTTGTGGCTGTCACAAAAGATAAACGAACAAAGTCATGTGACCTTTTAAAATAATATCATATGTTAGTTTACAGTCAGAAATTATATCCTATTATATAAGTATATACATTACATGATTTACATCCATTTGCAAAATATTACTCACTAGTCACTACGATGTAAAACCTGATAAACATTAAGTCGGTTGGAACAAACACGGTCCCTTCGACCAAGAAGCTTAGATGACTCTTAATTAGTGCCACTAAAAGTGCCAAGAAAAAATGTTTTTCTCTACTTAAAGATGCGCAGGTAAAAATACCATTAATTTCAGGAAGTGGCATGGTCCACTAAAGCTCATGCGTATTCTTTTTGTAAATAAGATCCTCTATTGCACAATCTACAATTTTTTTTTACAATGAAGTCCAAGATGGGGATAAATAAATTAATTATTACGTGAACGAATCAAGTACTATATATTCGTTTTTTGTTATTTATTTTTAAATGTTTATAAGGAAACATAAATAAAAGGTTTTTTGTTGGAAAAAAAATTAAAAATAATGAAGGTGAGGACCCTATCCAAGATTTTGTTCTCATTTGACCCTCTCCAAGATTAAGGGAATCATATGTTAGGACACGTGTCACGTTGTGAATGGAAGATTAGCTTCAGACCTTTTGGGATTATCCGCTTACCCCGAGTTGGATATGCCATATCTGACTAGAGTGTCTGTGCTTCTATCAGTCTATTCAAGAAATACATTTCTCTACAACAACAAAAAATACACGATAAAAATATACACCTTTTTGGTTTATATAAAACAAATGGTGGAAATGGTGATCTGATTTAAGAAACGCGAAATCATATGGAGTTCATCTTGTTAAACACTTGTTTTTGGTTTAATTATAACACTTGTTTCAGTTTTCTGGAAGCAACTCTCTTTTTTTGGTTTGATTTGGACCAATAACAATAAGTAGAAAATCAACCTCTCCTAAAGTAATTCATATATCCATACACACATATATATATATATATATATGACAACACAATAATCTAGCCAAAATATTTTACGAAATGTACCATATGGACCATATATTGGTTCTTACTCTGTATTTTTGTTCCGTTAATATCATCGACAATATTGAAAAATCTTATCTAATCGATGCCAAAGCATTTCAAAAATGGAGAGAAAGAGGAAGAGGAAGAGACACCGAGAAGCAAAGAGACCAGATGTGACGGCGCGTGAATGAACGCCGTTGACTATGTGCTTCCTGATCACCTGAACGCTCTTCGAATTAGCTGCGATTCGCTCTGTTTCTGTATCCAAGAGAGATAAGAGAGTTTTGTTTGGTTGAGTGATAATGGCGTATTCAGTATTGAGTGTGAGTTTTATAATATTAGTGTGGAAGAGATGGAAGGAGACATAAGAGCACACCATACGATTCGTGTGTGCACCACCGTTTCTTAAAATTCTCAATTAGTCAATTCTCTACCAACCAAACGTCACCGTTTATTTTTCGTCTGACGCCGTTAACACACATTTTACCATCTATAGACTACTGATTACAGACATAATTAAAACAATAATCAAAGATAGACATATCTATGTTCAAAACGACATACATGGACTAGAAAAATAATTAAATAAAGAACTTTGAAAATAATATTAGTAATATAGAAATAATTTGTGATCCTTGCTTGGGGAAGATGAGAAGAGTGTGGACAGAGTGGACCGTGCATAGCACACGAAAATGTTGCGATTACCACGAAAAGGTTATCTCTTTGGAGCTTTTGACACCTCCACAAACCAGAAAACAAAATAAAAAAACGCATGCAACAAAATCCAAGTCTTTACATCTTCACGAATTAAGAATCAAACAAGCTTCTTCGTTCGATCACTTTAGAAAGAAAAAAAAAAGAGATGGCAACGTCTGGTGCGATTTCAGGAGCTACTGTCTCTTCCTTCTTCACCAAAACTGCTTCAACTTCAAACTCATCTCCCAAACTCCATTCCTCTTCTTCTCTCTTTCCCCAGGTGAGGTCTCTCTTCTTTGCGTTTAGTTTCTTGTTTACTTAACCTGTTCAATGTGAATTGGACTTAGCTTCATCTGAAAGTATGCATCTTTTTCTCTTGTTTCTGTTTGTGTGTTAGAAAACTGGGTTTCAGGGAGTTTCGTTGGAAGATTCGAAGAAGAGTGTATCAGAGATCTTTGCTGTTTCGGAGAGAAAGATTGGAGGGTTAAATGAGTTGAGAAGATTCGAAATCAAAGCGAGAACAGCAGCTTCGAAGACAATAGAGGTTGAAGTAGACAAGCCTTTGGGTTTGACTCTAGGACAGAAGCAAGGCGGTGGAGTTGTCATCACCGTGAGTTTTTTTCACTACCTCTGCAATGGAGTTGCGTTCTTGTAAATATGTTGTTTGATAAGATTAAGTGAGTTTTATTTTGTTTCAGGGTGTAGAAGGAGGTGGAAACGCAGCAAAAGCTGGGCTTAAATCTGGAGATCAAGTTATCTACACAAGCAGCTTCTTTGGAGATGAGCTTTGGCCTGCAGATAAGTTAGGCTTTACTAAAACCGCAATTCAGGCTAAACCTGATTCTGTCTACTTTGTTGTTAGCAGGTGAGTGTGTGTGTGTGTATGTGATTGCCTCTCTAGTTTTTATTTTGGTGGTGATCTTGCTAGAAATGTGGCTTCTGCTCTTTGAAAAAGGATTAGATTGAAATAAACAAAATCTTAGTATATGGGTTTTGTTTCATCTGTTTCCTCTGAATCATGTGCACAAAAACTCGGTTAAAAGCTATAGAGCTTTATAAAATATTTCCATGGTCTAATGCTTATGGTTGATAAGTCTTTTTGATATGCCAAGTGTAGGTTTAGTTCTATGTTATCATGAGGTTTCTTCTTTATGCTTTTTGAGGTTCTTGATTGGTTTCTGATTCAATTTGTGATCTTTGATGAAACACAGAGGTGCAGAAGTTGATGTCAAGAAACTAAATAAGCGTCCGGCTCCTCCACGGTTCGGAAGGAAGTTAACTGAGACTCAAAAGGCTAGTAGTACTCTGTTGTTTTCCAAGATTGGATTAAAACACCATTTATATAGAAGCTTAACAGATTGATTTGTTTAAACATATCACTCTCTTTTGCAGACAAGAGCTACTCACATTTGTCTTGATTGTGGATTCATATACACTTTACCCAAACCTTTTGATGAACAGGTGATTCTGAATCCTTCACTTTTGTCCCACACATCTCTACATCACAATTTCTTTTCACTTCTTGGATCAAAAGATGTTAGTAGGGTTTGGTTGTTACTAAGATTTATCTCTAGATTTTAGTTTCTTATAACTAAGCTGTCGATTGTTTTTTTGTAGCCGGATACATACGTATGTCCCCAATGTATAGCACCAAAGAAGAGGTTTGCAAAGTATGACGTGAACACAGGGAAGGCAATAGGAGGAGGATTGCCTCCGATTGGTGTCATTGTCGGCTTATTGGCCGGTATTGGAGCCGTTGGAGCTTTGCTTGTCTATGGTCTTCAATGATTTTTTGTAACTTGTGGTTTTATATCTATTAAACAAGTCCTTGTAATTGTAAACTAAGAATGAATGTTGATGACATTATCAATTCTCTCATTATGTAACTTGCGTTTTCTCTACAATCAAACCAGTGCTTTAATAAAAGTAAAATAAAATAAAAAGTAGTGCCAGCTAAAACAGAGAAAGTCTTAAGAGTCTAGTCCTTTGTTGCCACTCATTGAAGCTCCTCGGCCTCTGGCTCCACGTCCAACCACTGGTGGTTTTCTATCTATCTGTGCGGGTCTTTTCCTCCTGTACTTTACCAATCACCTCATCTGGAATTCGAAGGTAGTTGATTGTGTTACCACGGATATAACATTCGGGCGTCCTCCAAAACTTGTCTCCATCTTTTGATGTAGAGATGACTTCACTCAAATGGATGTTCATCATCTTATCAAAGGAAGCATCTTCTCTTTTCCTATTTGTTGGGTTCTAAGGGTGAGAAATTTTTAGTAGAAAAACTAATCAATTTTTAGTTTTGTAAAAATAAATAAAAAGGAAAAAAGAGAGATTATACGTTTTTCTTTTTCTTTTTTTAAGTGTATATAAACTTTCTACCGGACCTAATATTATTTGTACTAAAAAAAATCTTATTCAACATATAATATAGATATAAAATATTTCAAAAGTCATATATTCAAGTGTACTAATGTTAAATCATAAGGAAAACGATGTCTACACTTCAAATAAACTTTCAAGACAGTAATTGTTTTCGTCCTATGAAGATGTCCGATGTCGACAATATATTTGGAGAGCTTGGAACTCATGGTTCCCAAGTTTTTTCCAAATTCTGTTCAGCCATCTGTTTTGGTTAAACCTAAAGATGTGATTGAGCTGAAAAAGGAGTCTCGTATAGTTAATCCAGACCAATCCCAAAGCCTCATGAAAAGGAAGAGACCAAAGAAGATTGGCAACTTCCAATCGCAAAGAAAGAGCTTTTGTTTTCTTCTTTCTTTATTATAGTGGAAAAATATTTTTACGATAAATGATAATACTCAAATCTCATTGTTTTATTTTATACTTCTAAATCAACGAAGTATACTTAATACCAAATTAGTGATAAGAACAAATATTCACTCTTTAGATTCTCAAATCCTAACAAGCATCGATTCTCCACCATCTATTTGATATTGACATATAGTTTACAGTTTTTCTGAAAGAGTTAGAAGAACTGAAATAATCCGAATTTGAATTTGAAGTTAACAAAAAAATTAAAAAAATCTGGAATGCTAGTTGAAACCGAAACCATAGTAAACCATACATATTATATTTGTGTTTTACTTTGAATACATTATTTGAATAAACTATTTTTTATTTTAAAAAATGATCTCTACTAAAATCATAAAGTATGGTACATACATTCGACTAAAAATTCTTTAAATCTCTTAACAAAGATTATAATTGGTTGACAAAATAAAAGCATAGTAAATCATACATATTATATTAAATTCTCTTCATCCATTTCTTTGAATACATATTATAAAAGCATAAAGTGCGGTCTTTATGGGTTTGTAACCAACTTAAAGTTTTCTTACAAACGAAGAAGACCCCCCAAAAAAAACAAAAAAATTGGAACAAAGAGAGAACAAAAAGCATCTTCCAAGTTTGTGTGGGAGATGGAGAGGAGAAAGGTTGTGATGTGCGGCCTCTTATCTCTTCTGGGTTTATTATCAGCTGCTACTGCCTTCGCTGCTGAAGCTACCCGAGTCAAGGTTTCTTCTCTCTTCTTCCTATTCAAACATCAATCACTTTCTAGGGTTTCACTTTCTCTTTTATTGTTCAGCTTTGTAATGAAAATTTGTAATTTTTCCCATGATTTTGGGTTTATTTCAGTTGATGGTTGCTGGAATTCTCTTTTAAAAAGTTATTTTGATTGTGGGTTTTTGTCTGCCGATTTTTAAATGAAAGCTTCAATCTTTGAGATAGTATGACAAACAGCAATGGTCCAAATTAACGGTGATTTTTCATTTAACTTGTTGATTGCAAAATTGGAAGATCTTTGACAAGCTCAATACTTTTGGTGAAGAAGCAGATAGTCTAGATAAGCTCTGTGTATAAGAGTTAATATTTGGTGTTTCCTGTTGGTATATTTTGGTAATTGCATATGTATTCATATGTTAAATGTCAGATTCCAATTGAATTAAGTCTCATTCATAAGTATTTCTCAATGTATAATGTCATAAAACTCAAAAGTTACAGCCTTTCTTTCTTATTTGAGTTTTATGTATTGGTCCATCCATTAAGCCAATGAATGATCTTCGATAACAATATCAACTAGTTGTAAAGAATTTGAAGAGTAATATCTACTGTACTCCAACTTAAATCACATTCCTCTTGACTAATTTGTGTGTTTATGGTTTTGTATTTGTGCACCATTTCACACTCGATCTAAAGATTTGTTATCATTTTTCTTAAATCGACGCAGAGATCGCAGGTCAAGTTTGCCACTTGCGATTCAACTACATAATGCTCTTATTCAAGAAGTCCATCTTAGAATCTCGGCTTTGCTTCAGCTCTCTTTCTAATGATGGCTCAGATAATAGTCAGCGTTGCAAATGGCTGTCTCTGTTGTAAAAAAGGTCCTGCTCCTCAGTTCTTTTCCTTGTTAACAGTGGAGTTTCTTACTTATAATTTGCTTACAACTAATAATTGATTTCGCGTTGGTTCAGGTTCACATTTGTAACAGCTTTCCTCTTGCTGCTTACTGGACGCTGAACACACCGAGGAATCGGTAAATGCTGGTTCCTACTTCTGCATCATTGTGAAACCCGGCCAAAAAGAAAAAGAAAGAAAAGTGGTTGTTGGGAAGTGTTCACAAAGAATAAAAAAAGATCAGACAAATACATAGTAAAAAATAATATTATTCGATAATTAAGAACCAAAATTTAGTTTTGTCTTACAATTTTTATCTCCAGCAATAAGATAAAATCATGAAACTATTGAATTTGTAATTAATATGTGAAAGTTTGTAGAGAAATTAGAATGATATCCACCGTTAGCGGAACAACCACCACATGCTCTACCCAACCAGTACAACGACCAGCTCTTACACTAAAATGCCAACACATCTACTCTTTCTTCTTCTCGTTTATAAATAAGATTCAATATATTTTTTTAACTATTGTTCATATCAATAACAAGGTTACTGTTCTTTATCAAAAAATAAAAAATAACAAAGTTATTGTAAAACCAAAGAATGGTTGTGAAACTATATGGACAGGTAACGGCAGCTTGTCCACAAAGAGTCTTGCTTTGTTTTCTGGAGAAAGAAATTGATTTTGAGATTATTCATATCAATCTTGATACACTTGAGCAGAAAAAACCAGAGCATCTTCTTCATCAGGTATAATTTAATTTTCTTAAATTATAATATAAATCATGTGATTGTATTTAATATAACTATTGTTTCCTTGTAGCCATTTGGTCAAGTTCCAGCCATACAAGATGGAGATTTTAAGCTTTTCGGTAAGTTCCTAACATCAAAATTTAAATATATTTTTCTTAAGCATTTTTAAAAATATTTGTTTCTATTTTTTATGGTATGTGTTTTTAAATTTGGCGAAGAATCCCGAGCCATTGCGAGATACTACGCTACCAAGTACTCGGACCAAGGCACGAACCTTTTGGGAAAGTCTCTAGAGCACCGAGCCATCGTGGACCAGTGGGCTGACGTGGAGACCCATTACTTCAACACTCTGGTCCACCCCATTGTGATGAACCTAGTCATCAAACCTAAGTTAGGGGAAGAATGTGACGTCGTTTTGGTCGAGGAGCTGAAAGTGAAGCTGGAGGTGGTCTTGGACATATACGAGAACCGGCTTGCTTCGAACCGGTTTTTGGCTGGTGATAAATTCACTATGGCTGATTTGACGCACATGCCGGCAATGGGGTACTTGATGAATATAACCGATATGAACGGGATAGTTAAGGCTCGGGAGAATATGAACCGGTGGTGGGAAGAGATTTCGGCTAGACCGTCTTGGAAGAAGCTTATGGAGATGGCTGGTCATTGAATTAGCTCTAATTTGTGATGATGACCAAATAATCTTTAAAATGATCTGTTTTTTTCTTTTCTTTTCTTTTGTCTGAGGTTTTACGTTTCCACAATAAATTTTACTTTCGAAGATTTCAATTTGTCTATTCGATGGTGTTTAGTAGTATGATTGTTTATCATGCATTAATTAGTAGACAAATGCTCTCTGGTTTTGTTTGGTTTTTCCGTAGTTGTGCTTAAAATATGACCAAATGTAACTTGTGAGTAAAGTTCTCAATCTCTTAATATATAGTAAAAAAAAAATCCATACCATGACTATTTAGATCAACTTGTGTTTTAGCCAATCCACATGAATCCCCGTTACTATTTTTCGAATTTTCACAACTTTTTATATATCACTAAACTATTTCTTCAACCAAAAATACTTCTACTTCCTCATAAAGCCAAGACAATTAGAGAACTAAAATAAATAAAAATTTACTTTTTTACATACAGAAAAATAATGTAACATTATAAGAATTTGTTTCCCCGATTAATATGTATATATTATTAGTTAACATCATAAGTTCGACTCTAAGTTTATTTTTCCTAACCACAAAACCGCTCTTAGGTTGTTCCTCATGCCTCTTTTATTCATGTCTATGAAGAAGAAGATAATCTTGAACTTGATGTCTTTAGTACTGATTTAGCATAAGCCAATGGCAAAGCTGCAATTTTCTTGGCTTTCCCCACATAAGCTCTCTTTGTGAAATTGTTGTAATCATTCGCTTCAATCTCGTCCAATATTCTCCTGTACAATAGCAGCGATGCCCATACCTGAAAAATTTACAGCCAAGTTTTCGGGTTAAAATCGATCCAAAACAAAGTTCTGGGGCAAAAATGTAAACGGCAAACCTGCGGCTGAAGAGACACTTACCGGCCATCTGCTAGCGGCGCTGAGCTCGGTGACGCCTTTCTCAGCTTCGTCGAAGAACATTCTTGCTCGTTTAAGCTGCATTTTCATGAAGTTTCTCCATTTATCAGTGACTTTTCCGGCGAATATGTCATCATCTGAGAGACCAGCCTGAGCCAATTCGTCCTGAGGCAGATAGACCCTTCCTCTTCTCGCACTGATACAGAGCAAAACCAGTTAGAGATGTGCAAATCAAGAAGCCGGTTATAGAGAAACATGTGAAATCAAGAAACCGGTTTAAGTGAGATATGTGAATCAAGAAACCTGGTTTATTAGAGACAATTGTAAATCAAGAAACCGATATGTGAAATCAAGAAACTCAAAGCTTGAGAGGTTAAAAAAGAAAAAAAGACTTACTCTTCGCCTACGTCTCTGAATATGTTGGTAAGCTGATTGGCTATACCGAGGGCCAAGGCAGCATTATAAACACTCTCAGTCGTTGCTTTGGACTTAGGATCAATGCCCATCACTGGAACGCTCATCAAGCCGACAGTTCCAGCAACATAGTAGCAGTAAAGGTAGAGATCATCGAAGTTCTTGTATCTCGATTTCCTCAAGTCCATTCTCATTCCTTCGATCATGTCTCTAAATGGCTGCAAAACAAAGAAACATTAAGACAAAGTTTGATTAAGTTTATTACAACGGATTGAGTGCAATTGACCCATGAAATGAAATGGGAAGTTAGAAAAGACAGAGCAAGGCTTACCTGAATATCAACCGGGTATCTAGTAACAGTATCAGCGAGAGCAGCGTCGAGCATATCAAAAGGACGGCCACGGAAAAGATCTTCTAACCTTGCTTCCCATCTATCTAACGCCATGGGAGTTATATGTGAAGCATTAGGCCCATCTACGAGTTCATCTGTTCTTCTACACCAAACTGCACGAAAAAACCCGAGTAAAATCATCAAATCAAGACCAGTTAAACATAAATGAAAACAACTGTTTTGCTATATGCTAGTTTTGAACTCCTCAGATCCTCTGGTTATTAGTATCCCAAAGGGTCATGAGCTAACATTGATAAATGATAAGCATGAGCTAACCTCCAGAGTTTAAGATAAATGGGCCCGAAAAGCCCATTAAAACTACATATTAGTAACTGAGCTAATTCAGTTTTCTTGGATCTGAATTCTAAAAGGATACAAATTTGGATGATTGGCGCTCATTGAAGCTAACACACAAACTAACAAAAGAAGTCTATGATTCTACATGAGTGTTAAGTTTCAGGGAATCTATTTCAGCTTCTTAGAACTTCTTGCTAAGAAAATTTTCGCTAAATACTAACCAAGAGATACAATAGATCAAGATTAAGCAATTGATAATAGACTTAATCTCCAATCTACTTTGAGCATCTCTTATCCTATGATTCAAATCAATGATGACAATGCAGATAAAACAGTTCTTCAACCATTATTTTCAAGCAATAGTTACCGTAGATAGCCCAAATAGCCTTTCGCCTTTCAGGTGTCATAAGCAAAGTACCTGCAAACAAAACCATTAGAACTCAGAAAACAAAAATATAATTTTCCATTACACCAAAGCCAAAGAAGAAATAAGAGATCCTAACCGAGATAAAACGTTTTAGCATATTCAGCGCAAACTTCACCGCATCGATCATAAGCCTCACCCAACAAACTCAAACTCCCTGGAAGAACAACATCTTGAGGTTTCTTCACATCAAGATCAGGAGATGAAGACCTAAGCTGTTTGTTCACCAAAGCAGCTTGTTTCAACACAACATTGTAAACTTTCTCTTCAGATGACAGAGCTATCTCTCCTGAAGGACTTGCTACTAAGCTTGAAGAGACAACACTACTTCTTCTTCTTTGGTTCATTACAGAAGAAGAAGACCTCCAAGTTGTTGTCTGTTTCCTCAGTAACAATCTAGAAGATTCCAGAACCCTTACCAACCCACAATTGTTCATTGGGTCTGGATTTGGAGAGGAAGCTGCAACCCATAACACTGCTACTGAAGAAGACATACTCAAGTTCTTGAGAGAGTGAGAAAAAAATCTCAACCTTTTCTTTTCTCTTGAGGTGTTTTTTTTTGTTTACTCTGTTTCTTCACTTAGAAGAGAATAAAAAATTCCAACTTTTAAGTGAAACCCAGTTCTTGATTTGGATCAAACCGGTGCAAGAGTAATGCTTTCCTACAAAATTGAATAAAGTTGATAAGAAATCAAGATCTCTAATTCTCATATATATAGCGAAACATAAACGAGAAAGAAACTCAATTTCTTCAAGCAAGTACCCAATTAAATAACAAAGAGACAAGAAAGATAAGGAGAAGAACATAAAAAACGAGAAACAAATAAGCAAATCCCCCTAATCTAATTTCCGCTCCAAATTACACAAAAACCAAAGAAAACAATTAGATTGCGTTTAAGTTATAATTTTCAACATTTGAAGGTATAGAAATGAAACAAAAAAAAGAGCCCAAAAGTAGCAGAACAGTGGAATCACATGACAGAGTAAGCTTAACCAAACTGGAGAAAATGAGTGATGGGTACAAAAGCCTACCTTTTTATCTCTATCTTCTCTCTTAGAACAGACACCGTTGTGAGGAGGAGGACGAGGAGGAGATTTTGAAACACTAAATTAATCAAAAGACAAAAAAAAAGGTTTGACCCATTAATGTCGAAATTCTCCAGAAGTTACTTAGCAACGCTTACTGTAATATATATACATAGATACATGTACACACACAAGTAGATGTCTCTTCCTCTATCGCAAAAATATCTCACCCACTCAAATTTTCTTCTTCTTTTCCCTCTGTCTTTTTTTCCCTCTTATTGGGAATGTAATGAGAAGCTCGAATAAATACAAAAGTCGTTATTTTTATTTTGTGTGTATATTTTTATTTAATTTTTGACTGGCAAAGAGACTCGTGTCTTTAATCAAAACCTTAATTTTTTCGTATAAAGTTAGATATCCCAATTTAAACCCCCTTACCTTTTTAACCTGTTTCCCCTTTTTGACCAGATTCATTTCTATTATCTTAACAGAATTGAATTATAATATTTTAGAAATTTCGTTTCTTCCATTTTTTATTTATTTACCCATTACTGCCAGACTGGATATAGTTGTAATTGTAGATTAATGGCTCTAAAATTGATATTTACGTTTTTGGTATATATATATATTTATATTAAGCTTATGTTTTTATAAATGATTTAAATCAACATTTAAAATGATGTGGTTTTTAACAATTAAAGTATTTTTACAAATTTTAATTTGTTAATAATTTGTGATCTTTCAAAAACAGAAACTACATCATCAATTTTAATATAAGTGATACAAACGTGACAAATCATATGCGTCGACTTATACATCGTATTCAATGTAAGTAATTTATTGTTCTCGTTGAAAATAGTAGAATAGAACGGCCAAATGATGAAATCAGTTTCATTTCAGAAATTATTGCAATTGTATATTGAGAGCTCTGTTATATTTTCGATACTTAGGATGGAGTCAGAATAATTTGTCCACATTGGTGATGCTATATTTGTGAAATGAATATTAACAAATATTCTAGACTAAACCAAACAAGTAAACCAGGTTGTGAATCCGTAGTTTATAATCTTCCAAATAAATAATATATACTCAATATATATATTAAAAAGTCATATAAACTCATACATAATATGATAAATCATTTTTAGTGTTGATATTTATTGACCAAGACATTTTTTTAGTGTGTTAGTGCTGTAGATGTGTCATTAGTATTTACCCAAATTTGAACTAGCATTGACAAGAAATATAGATATTTATAAATGAAATATAATGATATATATGCAATATAATTCAATCCACAATATAATAAAATAATATTTTGGTTGAAGCATAATCATGGTAAAATATTTTGGCGTTAGGGAACTTTATATAACCAGCTTAAGAGCATTGCTAAAATTCAACGAGATTGCGTAGGAAACTTTGTTTCACTATCTTATGGATCACCGTTCAAAATGTAACTTTTTGTAATGAAAACCATAACGTGGTTCTTTAACCCAAAAAAAAAGAAAAAGGAAAAAAAAAACTTGACGTGGTTTTATTACGAACATCACGAATCAAAAGTGCCACGTTTTTTGTCAAACAAAAAATGAGACATTTCATCAGGAGATGGATCAATCACTATTAATTAGACGAAATTTGAAATACGATAAGCATATACGTAGTTGTTGGGTTTGGGTAGGGCCAATGGTCATGCCAGTTTGGGTAAAACTAAAACGGATTAGAGAGACATGAGCGTGCTTGAGGCATAAGAAAAGCCGAAAGAGAGTTCGCAGAGATGTCACGTGGATTACACAGCCAATGGGAGACCGATAAGCTTATCAAGGACTCAAGGAGCACCGAGTGGCGACGTTGTTTTCCACGTGTTCATATATCATTGGTGAAAAGTGTAAAAAGTTAGATTTCCTCATAGTCGGTTTATGGGTCCCACCCTCTCTCTCTCTTGACCCTCGTCGCGTCGCAACTACCTCTTGCTCTCTCTTCTCCTAGACGGAAGTTTAATACCTGTATTGCGTTGCGTTCAGAAGGGTTTTGTCTTTTTCCTGAATTAGTTTTAGAATTTTTTGTTTTTTTTCATCTGTCCTATTGTTGTTATTTTTAGTCTGGTCCGTATTTTCTCAGTAATTTTATGCTCTTGTAATAAAGTAACTAAGTAAGTGCTTTTATACGAAACTTAGATGATACAAATAATCAATTTACATCAGCCTTAAACAAAACATAAAAGATTTCATACTTATCTATCATCATCGCACAATTAGCAAACATTAGTTTCAATTCAGATTCACAATCTTATAGAATAGTGAAATCTTTATTTTTAAAAAAATATATAGACATCCAATTTACAAAACTTTATTTAAAGATAAATAATGTCGTTGAAAATTCAGGAGAAGTCACTAAGATTCGATGCAATTCGTCAAACAATTAATGTACTAAAATTGTTTGGCGAGTGATGGAGACATTTGTTGTATATGAAACGTGTCTTCGTAAATTGTATATCTTTCGTGGCCCATAAAGTTGTAGTCCGAGATTAGACTTTTATCGTTTTATACATCAAATAATAGAATTTAACTGAATAAAATAGGTTTTTATTATAAAAAGACCAAATAAATGGACCGTAGTCACCATTTACATGGTTGCATGGCTCGACACGTAGTGTTTCTTAATGCTGCAAGTTCTTTCTCTCGTTTTCTTACCTCTCTCTTATTTTAAAAATTTAGTTATATAAAATAATTTTTGATGACGATTTTTAGTTACTCAAGTTCCTAAAATGGTCTACAAAAAGTTGTAATTATTATAAAAATAATGTTTTCGTTAATGGCTACGTACAGAGTCAGCCACGTAACTCTAAATGGATGTGTCATTGAGTATTAAGGGGGAGTGAGAGGAGGGTCGGTTAATTTGTGGTGAGTTTTAAAGAGGAGTGGAAGGAGCTCTATTATAAAAAAATTAAGGTTTCTTTGTAATTCCTGTCTTATTATTTATAAAATATTTTTCTAGTTTGTACATGTAACAAGTTAGAAAAAGATTTAACAGATGATACCAAGTTTGTTACGTGTAGAAACTAGAAAAAGATTTTATAGATGATAGGATTGGAATTACAAAGAAACATAAGGATTTTATAATATAACTCCTCTTACTCCCCCTTAAAACTCATCACAAATGAACTGATCCGCCTCTCCCTTACTCTTTAAGACCATTTATATAGATAAAGTAATGAAACTCAAACCTATATTAACCATGGTTACGTAAAACCTTATGCAATTTGGTAAATACTAGATAGTAATAAACTTTTAGCGCATTGAAGTCCACTGCTTGTATCAATACCCCGCTATCTAAAGTTCACCTTGTCCTCAAAGTGAGTGGCTGAATAGATAGTAATACTTTCGATTTTGTATTGCTAACCTTGGTGAAACAAGTGATTCTCCCAGAACAAGTGGGCCGAACCGTAACCATCCATAAATTTTATCCCAACATTGTCAAGAGCAAGTGATCCTAAAAGTTTCTTCACAAATCGCCATTTATTTCTGAGCTTGCATCTCATCACAATACCAGGTTCAGTTAAAGATTCTTCCGCGTTTTACAGTCATTCTTTTTTTGTGATTGTGCATAAGCTTCTCCAACTTACAAAACCTTTCCTCTTTGCTCTCACAATCCATTGCCAAAACATCATAAGCCCCAGGGCTTCTCTTGTTTTGCCCATCACTCGCATTAAATTATGCATTTCAAGTATCCTGCAACACATAAGACCAATGCTTTTGCATACAAAGTCTCATTGCTGAATGAATCCAAAAAAAATGTTGGAGTCCCAGCGCAAGAACAAATCACCAACTTGACAATTTTCCTAGGGCTGCTCATCAATTTTCTCCACTGAAACTTCTTAGTGATTGGATGTTTCCTTTCCCGCCAGAAGTTTCTTGCCGCTTTCTCATATTTGCTCCAGTGTTCATTGTTCCATAATACCCGTGCGTGTAGTTAATATACCCTTTGTTTTTGCTCGTTGACTTGTGTCATCTATTTTGATTAGAAGCTGTCAAAAGTGAAGCACAAACTGTTAACTCCTTTTCCTTTCTTCTTTCTTTGTGTATATTGTAACAGCAACTCCCTGTTGGCCAGATGACAAAAACTTGACAACCACATTTTATAGAACTCTTTAACATGCCCTTCCTTCTTTACAACACAATCACAATCTTATTATTAAGATTAACATAAATTATTAAACCGGTATCATTTTATTAATTCTTTTCAGTTTATTAGTTTATTAATGCTTTTCTCTCTTTCATCCAATCTTACGTACATCTCAAGAATGTTAAATCCATTTGTTTTAGCTAAGGGATGATCCATACTTTGTAAAAATATAGGCTAAGGAACAGAACACTGGCTTGATTTACTCTGATGAGAGGAAATATTAACGCTTAGTATAATCAGATTCGATCATCTGGGGAAATTGTCATCACATCCCATCTCCATTACAACTATGGTCGAAGAAAAAACACGGAAATTTAAAAACTCTAACAAAAAATAATCTATATAGAGAAATTATAATTCATATCCTAAAAACAATGGAAGCTTAGTAAAAATAAATTTGGAGAGGGATCAGAATATTGGCTTGAATTCCTCTGATGAGAGGAAATATTAATCGCTTAATATAATCAGATTCGATCATCTGGGGAAATTGTCATCACCTCCAAATCTCCATTGCTATGTATTGAAACTTTGTATTTTTTTAAACCACTGAAATTTCAGAACGGCATAAGCAAATCTATCACAATTAATTAAAAAAAAAGTAAGGAGAAGGATCAGACTAATTGGCTTGACTTCCTCCGATGAGAGGAAATTATATTCGCTCAGTATAATCAGATTCGATCATCTGGGGAAATTGTCATCACTTCCAATCTCATTTTTTAGAGATTCAATGATTAAAACATTATAATTCAATGTCGTGATTGAACTAAAAATACTATAAAAACAGAGCAGAAAAACTTAAATCAGACAAAGAAAATCTCAGATCTAGGGCTCTCTAAAAGATTATAAAACACAATCAGATTTATCCTAATCTGAAAATTCGAGCTGATTGACAAGAACCCAGAAGGTTTCTCGAATCGAAATTTAAACGAATAAACAGAGATATGGAAAAGATTAAGCGTCAACTTATACACAACGAACATGAACAAGGACGGTGGTAATCAGTAAGATTGACGCCGAAACAATAACCCTAGAAACAAAGACTTTCAAGCAAACACTGAAGAACACAGAAAATATACAAATCTAGCGGCTGGTTTTTATTTTGTGTGTTTGGTTTAGTCAAAAGACTATTTATAGGTACCATGAGGCTGATGTTGAGAAGCCCTAGCACGCGTGTAATTCACGTGACTCGTAATCTAAGGAATTTCTATTGGGTCCTTATATTTTTGGTGGGCTTCCGTAACTGGCAAAGAATTCATTTCTTTTTTATTCTTTTTGAAGAATATAGGTTCTTGAAAAGCAAAATAGTTTACGAGAAAAATCACCAATATATATATATATATATATATATATGTTAATTTACTTTAGTTACTGATATAAAAATTATTGTAATTGTGATTTTTTCACACTCTATATTGAGCTTATTTATCATGGGACCATTTTTAAATTAATAATAGTATAGATTATGCACGATAATAAATTTTCCCTCCAATAATATTAATAGTGACAATGAAATCAATCTATATTGTATACATCATACATGTGTGTATATAGTATATATGTATTTCCTCACTTCTTTTCAAAAGGGGTATACGAAAATAATAATAAATTAATCAGAAAATAATTGTAAGACATTTGTAATAACGTTTTGCAACTAAACTAATCTGCTTCAGTTTGATCTTCGCTACATTTTCAGCCTTCTGGAACCAAGAATCAGTGTCTTCTTCTCCCATTAACATTGTTCTCTCTTCCATTCCTTGAATCGGATTGACGTGAATTTCCAATATCTGCGACGGTACGACTTGGTAGTATAAAATTTCCGTTGTTTGCCGTGTACAAATGAGCATTTTATGGTTTACTTTAATCTCATCTTCAACCGTTTCGAATTCTGAAGAGTTCATGGTTATGTTTGAGTTGTTGTTTTCTTCTTCTTGGTTCTCAAATGAGAAAACATCATCGATCTCTATGTTGTTGATTGTATTGGTCCCAGATCCGCCTGTAATAATAGAACAAGATACAATCATTGATATAATTAACATTTCTACATGGTTTCGAAACTGAAATTAGAGCTGATATATCATACCCACCATAAAATTTAAGATCTTGATCACTATCCTTGATACTTGGCAAAATCTCTTGTTCTTCTACAAAACTCTGTTAACAATATATACATTAAAGATTCATTTTTAGGTTTAAAGCATAGAATAGAAATGACGACATGATTATGATATATGGTATTAGTTACCTGGTTTAAATTCTCGTTATACATTTTCATCCATGTCGAATTTCCAGCATTTAGCAATTGTTCATCGAGATTTCCAATGTGTATTAAATGATCATCAACATTGCTGTTATACGATTGGTTGGAGATACTTGCAGCGAAAGTAAAGTCGTTGAAACCTCTTTGATTCATATTTTTGGAGAAATCGCTTGTTTGAACCGGTGAGTTTTCTACTAGCAATGGTGGGAATGGCATTTGATGTTGCAACATCTCACATTCGAAGTCTGTATTCACCTATATATAACATTTTAAGATACATAATTGATTCAAGATAAGATATATAATTATATTCTTAATTTAGCAAGAAAAAATTGTCTATAATTGTATAACCTAATTACCTTTGATTGAGGTATGGTCCATAAGGAGATCCATAATCAGAAAAGCTTGCAGGCATGTTTTGTGCCATGTACTGTGACCAGTCATCGTGATTACTAATTGCGTTTCCGTTTCCAAGTCGAGGTTGGATATCGGTAGCGTTATTATAAGATAGAACTTGATGTGTATTTGAACTTATTTCAAGATCTGAACAAACGTCAAAACTCGAGCTACCACTTATATTCGAGCTCGTGTGGATATAAGGCTGATGTTGTTGTTGCTGATGCTTGTCCCTTGGTTTCGCTTCAATTATGATTTTCTTGAAGACGCGACAAAGTGCATAAGCGTCATAAATATAGAAAATAAATATTGTTAGAAATTCGTTGTCTCTATGTATACATCTATACTTTAAATAGGAGATCAACGATTGGTTTGGCTAGAAAGTATAAACCTGCATGCCGAATGCAGTAGGCTCGCATTCGGTTTCATCGAGGCGATATTCATGCATGACCCAACCGGTTCTAATACCGTGTGGGGCGCGTCCACCGTAATAAACTAATGTTTTCTTGGTTCCAATGGCTCGATCTCTCCAACTCACCTGCCGATCTTTGCCAGTAGCTTTCCAATAACCGCCTTTTGTTGCTCTGTTCGTCCTTGAACCATTGGGATATTTTCTGTCCCGTGGACTGAAGAAGTACCATTCTTGGTCTTTGCTAGGAAGTAATGACTTCCCTGCCAATTTTTATGGTTGAGTTAAATTTGGGACAACAATAAATAAGAATACGTACATAAGAATTTGACTAGGCCATTTGAAATTACGTTTCTTTTTATGATTCTAAGTACAAAAAGGTTAAACTAAAAATATATAGGTGTGGTGGTCCATGAGAGTTTACGAAAAGCATTCGAGGATTTTACCGAAAGGAGTCCTATGATTGCGTATGCTCTAATCAATACTACTATAGTACTATGGCTATATTTATTTTTATATAATGCATCTACATGTAGTTCATTCAGATACCAAATTAAATTGAAAATACTAATCTATGTGTTAGTTGTTCAGTGATTTCTAAATACTACTATTATAACAAACATTTGATTTCACATTAATTTTTAACAAATTTGGAAGAGTTTTCAAATTGAAAAACAAATACGATGAGAAATCATTTTAACAAATCTTGAATTTTAAAAGAATTCTAAACATTGAATTAAAATCCACATGTTTCTTTTAAAATCAATGAACTAAATAAAGATTTAAAAATCTTGCATGAATTTTCAAATCAACTAAATATACAAACCAATATAGATGTACTAATTTTGGTCAAGGCTAACGTATAGTATAGTTTTCTTGTCCTTGTGATATTCTTATTATTCTTTTCGTCACTCTATCTCTCGAACCTATGCTCAAAACCTATTCAGCTCTTTACCTTAGACCAAAAAGGGTCTCGTAACTATTAGTGTTTAATAATTGTTACCTGGCAAGTCCCATGGTTCGCATTTGTAGAGGTCCACTTCAGGGATGATCTCTAGCTCGATCTCTCGACCGTTAATCTTTCTTTTCAGATAGTAAGTGATTAGTTCTTCGTCCGTTGGATGGAACCTAAAACCTGTAGGCAACGAGACTGGAGCCATGTATATACTTTCCGATTAACAACGATATTGAAACCTTTCCACCGATTTAATATCGGATTATAAGAAAAGATTCAACGAACGGTGTTGTTTAAGAGATAAACTCCAACAAGACCGATCGTATATTTGTATAAATAAAAGATGTATGATTGAGTAGTAGAGAGAATAATAATACAAAAGGCTCGAGAGAAAGAAGAGAAGAGAGAAGACAAATGTTTTGTGTTATTGAGGGCTGGAAGGGTATAAATAAAGAGGAGAAAGACAAAATTTCATATAAAAATGATGGCAGAAAAGTTAATAAACTAAAGGGAGATACCACCCTCAGAATAAATTATGGAACTTATAATATGAAATTATAAAAATACTCAATTTTCTCCATTTTTTTTTCTTCCTCTTTTTGTTTTCTCTTACACATATTCTGATTCTAGCCATCGTTTTCTTCAAGTTTGATGGATAGGTTGGAAGAAGCTAAGAAGATTTTTTTATTGTTTCATAACCTATCGGTACTAAGCATATCAAGTTGCGACTGAAAATTACAAAAAAAATCCATTAGTAATATTTTACAAGTTTAATTTATTTTCCAATGTTGTCATGTGGTTTTGGGATACCGTTAACTTCAGTTCCAGATACATTTTTCTCAAGATTTTTGTTACAGTTATGATATTCGTGGAAAAAATGGCAAAAGTTTATATAAATGAATAAACAAAAGGAGAATAAAAATTACGTAGACATGTCCTAATAAAAACCAGAATTAATAATCGAAATTGGTATTTTAATGCAAAACTGTGTTTCTTCATCTATGTGGTCTCCTCAAATATCCCATCCTTCTCCAAGTGTGGTCGGTTTGGAATGTGTCGACGTGGCGAAAAATCATTGGCTATATGGGGGACGAATCTTGGGTTAACCAATAGAAACTGGTTGCAAATCTTTATGTTTGGCGGCGCTTCTAACTGGATAAAACTGTCTCCTGTGTATCCTATCCCCACTTGCGAATCCTTCAGTTCCTTCTCAATATCCCATCTCAGTTATAACTAATCTCTTTTTGAAATAAAAATAGATGAAAGCATGTCTCATTAAAAAAAAAAACACAACTGAAATCATGTTCATTGTTCGCCACAAGTTGTGATCTCGCATCATTGGCTCAAGTAAGATATTTTTAAAAAGGTTATCAGTGTTGGTTTGCTCATCTTCCTCATATCTTTTGTGATCTTGTGTTCATAAGCTCTTTTTACGTATGTTTTAGTTTTTGGAAACTACATATGCACGTAAGAACCTATTTTTTGTATTACATATGTTTAAATACTGCCCAAAAACTATATTAATTGTTTCACTATGAAAGTATGAATCTTGCCAAACGAGAATTAGACACTAGCTCGCTCATTCATGAGCACGTACATCTAGATGAGGATTGATATGCATACATGGATATTTTACACACATATACATTTAAAGGTATTTACTATATACAACCGATTTTTTTTAAAAAAAGAAGGAATAGAGATGAACAAGCAGAGGGTACACATGGTAGATCATGTGGGTCCAGCTTGTAAGCATGTGAAGAAATCCTTGGAGGCATTGATGGGCCAACCCCAGCATCATTTCTCAGCTTTTCTCCTCATCATCATCAACTTTTCTGTCAATATTCAAATTCCATTTTCTAGATCTATATCTAATTGTCGTCAAAAAGAAGAGATCTATACGATATAGATACATACATGTATTTCTAATTAACTATATCTAATTATATATACACAAACATATGTTAACATTAGCATATAACAATTTGTCCATACCCTTATTTACACTTTTCCCTCACATGAATCCTTCTTTTTGTTCTTTACTTATCTAGTTGTTGCTTTCATACACATCTATAAATTAATATAGTACTCCTGGATACATACATGTATTTCTGACAAATAACTGTGCATTAAATATCTAAGTTTTTTTTTTCTTTTGATAATCAAGATCATTTTATGCCGAAATCCAAAAAACCAAACTAAAAGTATCGAAATATGGAAAAATACAAAAGTTGAGATCATGCATTAGTTGAAAATAGTTACAAAAATAAATGTAATTATATGCATACAAACTTGGAAAAACCGCTTGTGTCTTTTATTATGCTACCTAATTTGGACATGTCTAAGACTCGTAAGTTTAAACGTAAAATAACATAAACACCTAAATTCTAAGAAGAAGAACATATACCATCTCAAGTAACTGTTTTCTTTTTTAACATTTTTTTTTACTTCACTATTGGAAAATGCTCAAAAACATTACACCGATGTTTTGAGTAATCTTGACCGTTTTTTTTCTGGTGATGCATGCTTATTTATTGTCGAGAAAAACCAAGTGTAAAAAGAGAAAAGTAAATCTGTTAAATTGGTTATTAAAAAAATTTTATGTTAAACTTATACAGGGTTAAAGAAGAAAGAAACATAAAACTAACCCCGTATACCGCATGTATTCTTTAATTTGGTTTAGCCGGTTCGCTACTCTATTCGGATTACAGGTTGTTATCGGTTTCCCGGGCCAATGAGCATTAGCTATATATTATTGGTTAGGTAATATAGAAATTCTTTCTGAGGTTCGTTTTTGTTTTAAAAACCTTTAGGAAATAAAATTTTTAGTCCATGCTCTAATTATCTCTCCATCTTGTAGCGGGCTCTTATGATTAATGATTCCTGTTATGAAAAAGCCCTGGAAGTTTCAAATGATAAGTCAGTTCGCGCCAAGGTAGTTTGAGACACATAAAACCGAAAAATCTTATATGTCCTTCTCTTTTAGTCCATGCTCAAATTCTCTCTCCATCTTGTAGCGGGCTCTTGCTCGCAGCGCATACAAGATGCTGTGGTATGTTGAACAATTTTGTTCTGTCCTTTTATCTTCTAAAAAAGGAAATGGTTATGAACTTGTCCCTTCAGGCTGATTTATTTGTCTCATTTTTTTCCTGTACTTTAGGGAGGCTGCAATGGCCTTGAATTCTCTGTACCCAGATGGTTGGTTTGCCCTTGGTTCTGCTGCGTTGAAGGTATCTTACTTTATCTTCTCCAATAGTTTAGCAGCAATATGTTTCCATTCTAAATGTCATTAGATTAAAAACATAGGCATTCCTGTCATGCTGCCTGCGAGGTATACTGATTTAAAATTTCTTTCATTATACTGTAGGCCAGGGATGTTCAGAAAGCACTGGATGCGTTCACTTTTGCTTTTCAGCTTGATCCTGACAATGGGGAGGCTTGGAACAACATTGCTTGTCTGTAAGCATTTCAGTTTTCACTATTCTGCTCTGTTTGTGCTGAAGTTTCTGAGAAATTTAATTATTTTCTTCACGCATGCCTTACTACTTTATATTTCACATTTACTATGGATGATGCTGAATGTGTAATAACTTATGTGTAATAATTATTTATTGCGTTCAAAGAAGCACTTAATATCAAGTATCTATCTATCCTTTACCGTTTGTTTCTTGAGTTAAGAAAATCAGAGTTTGGTAATTGAAAAATATTGGGTATCATCAGGCGAGATAGCTGGCAGATGTGGGAGAATTTCAGCCATGTAGCTATGGATGTGGGAAATATGGATCAGGTAAATGCAGCCAATTACTTAAAAAATAAAATTATTCGGCCCTCGTAAATCTGTTTTGTTTTAGCTTAGGAGTTAGACAAGTTGGTTTCATTTCTGGTTTTTCTCTTCCAGGCCTTTGAAGCTTTACAACAGATACTGAAAATAAGCAAAAACAAGAGGATTGATGTTGTTTTACTGGACCGTATAATGACAAAGTTAGAAAATAGGAATTCAGCACGTAAGTCATCATCTTCATCAATCGAAATCGAAGGTTCTTCAGATGAATCAATAGAAACAAAACCATGTGCTGAAACTCAACGCCACCTAGAGTTGCTTGGAAAACTATTCAGCAGGTTAGCAAAATATTTCAACAAGTAGTTGTGTTGTCTAATTTCTTCAGTGATAACTCTTGGCAGATGCATTTGGATATAGTTTTTGTAATAGTCCTTTGTGTGACTCTTGCTTATGATAATCTCTTTCATAGATTGTCAAAACAGAAAATACATCTGAAATATGGGGATTATATGCAAGATGGAGTAGAATCAAAGGCGATCTTATGGTATGCAGCGAGGCACTGTTAAAACAAGTGCGATCATATCAGGTATTTAATGGCTGATGATTAACCGGAGCAACTCTCTTATCTATGAGCAGTATTTGATGGCATATCGATGTCTCTCTCAGGGATCAGAAGTGTGGAAAGACAAAGAGCGTTTCAAGAAGTTTGCAAGAGCATCATTGGAACTTTGTAGAGTCTACATGGAAATCTCAGTGTCCACAGGAAGCAGACGAGAACTGTTTAGTGCTGAGATGCATTTGAAGAACACAATCAAACAAGTATAAAGCTAACTTATCATTAACTAATCCCCACAATTACTTGCTAAGTGTTTTTTTTATTACTCAGAATGAATAAATGGCTACATGTGTGTGTGTAGGCTACAGTGAGCTTGCCGGACAGTGAAGAATTGAAGGAGCTTGAAAGTTGCCTTGAGGAGTTGAGAAGTTTAATACAGAAGAGTGAAGAAGAGGCTAGAAATACAAAAACATGAAAGACGAAAAGCCTTGTCAGAGTCGATGAAATTTAACATTAATCATTTTTGTTGTTATACGAGTTTTGAGTTTACATGTTTCTTAGATTCGCTTGGGGATGATAACACCTCATCGTCTTCCACCACTCTCCTCGTTTCATGTCTGTCAACTAAGTGCTGCCGTTTTGACGTTTAGGAGATAAAGTGTGCGCCGTTTATTTTGGTCTCTGATAATGTAGTATGACAGGTCATTAAGAAATCAATTCTGAAACGAAATCGAAATCTTTTTGTAATATGTGCGTATGGTTGTCTCTTCATCTCCATCATCGAATCTCGATCGGCACACCACCGGATTCCAGCTTTCACGATGTGCTTTTGAGCATGAGATTTGGATTAACGTGACATTTCCATCTCAAACGATCTTTCGCCTATTATTATTCCATCACTTCCGGATCGAACTCGCCGGTCACCATGGCGATGACCGAGAGCAAGAATCTCGTAAAATTATCGACGGAGGAGACAGAGGATAAGAAAGAGGAGGTATTGCTCCCTCCGCCGCCGGAGAAACCAGATCCTGGCGATTGTTGTGGTAGCGGCTGCGTCCGATGCGTTTGGGATGTTTATTACGAGGAGCTCGAAGAATATAACAAGAAGCTTTCTGGAGAAACTAAATCCATTTGACTGATTTTCTTATTTTGATATTTTTCTCGCTGAAAAAAATAAACAATAGTTCGGCTTATCGATTTGATGCTATTGCGCAATTTTGAACATTTTGGATTATAACAATCAACTTGAGCTGATTTACATGTAGTGATTATTAATGATGTAAATCAAATTTGCCCAGAGAGAGAAGTGTAAAGTAACAAATATAAAAGAAGGAACTAAAGAGTCAAATCACATATTTCTACTTTTCCTGTATGCTTTTATCAGAAAGTAGCTGTATATAATAAATCGTTGCTTCTTTTGGCATTTGTAAGAAAGCTATTTGGTCCATGTCACAGATTCAATTAGAACCTTACTTTTACCTTTGAGGAGCTTTCACAAGAACAGAGATATGGAGATAAAATTCAGGGTGCACCAAGTTATTTACCACCCACGACAACGGTATCTCTAGTTTCATTTCAATCCCTTGGATCCTCACCAATTTGATTTCACCCATCTCCCGTGACCCATCTTCTGATTCATCCATGCTACTTTCTTCTCCATTTGTTTGAGCTTTCTCTCCAATGAACTCTGGGAGGAGACTTTCAATGGCGTCCCGTAATGTCAAGCATTTCCCTGTTAATGATGGAACAAATCCGTTAAATCTCAAACAATTCAACAACAGTTGGAGATTGAAGCTTTGGGTTTATTTAGCAGAGAAAAGTCAAATCTCTTTTCAACGAAGATAATAAGAACAATGTACATCTTTAAGAAGAGATTGTTACCCTCTTCACTCAGGAACTCAACAGGGCGATTTAGGTACGAGATGTCATCCCACGTATCGATCTCAGGTACTTCTTCAAGATTCTCGAAATCTTTAATTATGCTTCGAACATACAACCGAACAGGAATTCTTGCTGCAAAATTATTAAGAGTCAGAAAAAAGGTTGTTGCACCAGAAAATCAGGATGCTATTACATTGTATCATGTTAAGCCAAGGTTATAATAAATGCACCAATTTGTGAGGGTTCATTATTCTATTTCTATATTATTAAGTTGTTGCTGTTTAGAGGATTTATCAGAATATTAGAGGATTTAATGCCAGTGCTTCTAACTAGGTCCTTTGCACCAGAATATGCCACTTCCGATTGAATCTAAACATCTCGTTTATAAACATGAGAATATTTTATAAGGTATAACTTTTTTAGCTGTAGATAGTTGGCAAACCTGTCTTAACTTGTCCAGCTACATCCATCTCAGGCGCACCTTGAAGAGATTGTGGAGGTGCCCAACTTGTTTTTCTTGAAAACTCATCTTCGATAGTTCCCATCTTAAGCTTGGGTGATAATCTTGTGTAGGCATCAAGATCACCTGCCAAACCGATACTTTATTCCATGATTGATGTAAATAGTGATATTTGATAATGATGAACGCAAAAGCTACATCTAGTGGCGATTAGAGTTATAACCAGAGGCATTGCTCTAACAAGAATGATATTGAATTTATGATTAATATTATTTTATATGCCTAACATTTGACCATTAGTACCGTTCATGACAGAGGTCCACAGATCCTCTTGATCACTCTGAGACATATTCATAACATTCTTGCAATTTCCGTTGATGATATATGCCGCCTGCAGAATAACATTATTTCAAACATGTAAAAAATTCTAACCACATACCCTTTGTCTTACCCAGAAACATGAGTGAAGCATTGTTAAAATATAACACAAGAGACGCCTATGGCTACTCCAGTAGGTATCGACAAACTGATTGCGGCAGAATTAACATTTGCAACAGTACTATTATTACCAGCTGTGCCTACATAGTCTATGAGATTTCACAACCCTCGGACATAGACACATTTTGTTTATGGTGGCTGACAGAGATGTAAACGTCTGGGTGTTGTCCAATATTGACAATACATCATCAAGATGTTGAAGAAAATCACACACTTATAGCAAATATTTCACTGTTCTACGATGTGAAATCGAAATCCAATGGAACAGTATACAGAGTTTTATTTGGAATTAAGTTGAAATGTAGACGTTTCACTTAAAAAGACTAGTCATGAACTTTCAAGAAATATTCACTAACCTCTTTTAAAGAATTAACAAAGTTCCATTTGACAGAATCTTCGCCTTCACATGGTATCAGTATGTTGCTAGGATATCCTCTAAAATGTATCTGCAAACAAATTTTTTTGAAAAACTCAATAATTGCAAAGATAAAAGGAGGTAACTTTTGTGCATTCTGCTAGCCAAGAGGGACTAATGAAAGATCTTACTAATAACTTATTCAGAATATATATACATAGTACTGTCCTCCTAAGTTTAGATTACAAGAATAAGAGAATGACATAGCAGATCATTAATACTGTCCTCCTAAATTTAGATTACAAGAATAGTGAAGATTCTAATGCAGTGTTCAATCAGCAACTGAATACATCCCCAGCCACAAAGCTCATCTCTCCAAACAGAAGCTAGTGAACTTGAGAGAAAGAAACATTTACCGTGAGATTCCATGGTCTTTCTGGTTCTGCACATAGAAGATCGAAAAGAACACCTGTTGGTATATACCTGCAAGCAAAGAAGATTCCACCTCTCACAAAAACATATCACAACAAATAAAAACAGCAAATTTCCATAATATACAAAGAGATGAAAACAATGGCTTACCATTTAAGAGGAGATCCATTGTAATCAAACCAGGTAGAATCTTCACCAGGAGGAAGTGAATCCTTGAAATAGGGCTTTATAAGATGAACTAATAAAGGCAAATATCCTATTCTTGGTGCTAACACCTGCCAAATTGCCGGACAATTCAGATATTTATGCTCGATTCACTCTAACAAATTGATGATTCGAAATCGGATGATTCAAGACGAAAGCAAAACAAAACCCGAATTCGATCATGATCTAACACGAAACAGCTGAGATTTGCACCAGGGATTGGAGAAAGAAGAATTACAAAAGCAGGAGGAGGAGCAGGGTGAGAAGCAACGTCAGATTTGTGGAGATGAATCTGCAGAGGAATTGCTCCTTCCCATACAAATTTAACCGCTTCATTCGCCATTCTCTTCCTCGTCACAGCTTCAGCCTTGGAAAAAAACCTCTGCTTTCTAAACGACGTCATCTTTCTCTTGCGTATACACTAACTTGTATCAAGCGTACGTTAGAGTAGTGTCTAGTCTGTTGGTGACTAACATGATCCGAACCAAGTCCGATATCTTTCTTAACCGGTCTAGTCTTGTTTTGGTAAGTATATTCTAATTTGGTTGGGCTTAGTACCAAAAATAAACGGAATTGATGATTTTGATTGGGTCAAATTCCATCTAAAAAAAATTAATTCAGTCTAAGATTATAAGTCATTTTCGAATAATAAGCTACTGTTGTGCTATTTCTTTCATTTGTTGACAGCCTCACCAATTTTCATCTTCGCCTTCAATTGAAGAAAACTCTTCACCAAATCAAATGAAACCTTACATTTTAATCGGATATGTTGAAGAGAAACCTGAAATTGCTTGAAAAACAGACTTCGTTTTGCTGAAAGCATCAATTAACCTATCATAATCACTTACTGTACACGAGTTTTACAGTCACAAATTTTGCAGAAAATTTAGCATAACAAACAAACAGCTCGAAAAAAAATCAATGAAACAACAACAGCGAAGACACTGACGAACTTTTTAAAGTTGAATTCATATTGAATTTGAAGTCTCTTCTTTTAGGTACCTGAGAAGTTCTGTTATAAGTAAAGACAAATCTCTGGTTTTTCTTCTTCTTCTACTACTATTACCATCTTTCTCTTTTTGTATGGACCAAATCCTCTTGAATTTGACTCTGAGTTACTTCTTCTGAGCTCAGAAAATGCAGACCTCTCGCTAGGCTTAAACTCCCATTGATATACCATTGTTTCGGGTTCTGAGTTCTTGTCTGTGTGTCCTGTATCATCAACAGAACCAGAGTTTGATCCAGTTGATGATCCTTCATTTTGTACAGGCTTTCCTGACTCTAAACATCTACTTTCCACATCTTCTTGCTTAAGAGGGACTTGTCTCCAACAACTCAAGAGCTCTTCTTGTGAGTTTCTTATTATGGGTAATGTTTTGAATGGTGAGAGTTTCCGAGGTAACGCCTGAATTGGGGATTTACTATAAGTTGAAGTTGTTAGAGAAGAGGCTATGCCTGAATCAGATACCAAAACTGTCTTCCCAAAGAGTTTTAGGCTTTGCTTCGTTGGTTCCTTGATCGGGCTTGGAAACAACTCCACCTTCTGTACAAATTGATCAAACAAAGAACATTAAAAAATTAGGCTTCCAAAACAGGGTATGGTTATTAAATCGAATGACTATAAATTCGTAGATGGGTTTTGGTTCTTGTCAACTACCAGAGTCTCAAGCTCTTCATGTGGTGCATTTTCAGTACTTGTAAGAGCATCTGGTGGTGATGCAGAAGAAACTGGGGACAAGCTTCGATTGGGTGAACTCGAATCAGGGGAACCCAAGGCTTCTGATCCAACAGTGGACAACACAGAGGTTGGAGATTGGTTGTCTCGTTCCGAGGGAGAAACTGATCTACTTGTTTGATCAGCCTCGTTCCCAAACTTACGTGGGTAAGGATGCATTGGTTTTCTCTTGGGACGAGGAGGCGGTATCACAATTGGCTCTACCGAGCTCCCATCACCTCCAGTTACTTCTCGAGCAACCTGTGTGAAAACAACAGAGCAGTGCCAAGTCAGAACACAAGTCTCCAAACAATGTATGTACAATAATCCCTTGTTTAAGCAGTACTTGGGTTTGCTATAGGGGTTATACTGATACTTTCTGTTAACAAGGGTAAAGATATAATTGCAAATAAATGTATATAGACCTTAGAGAAAAACTTCTGAGCATGGCTTCGAATCTGAACTGCAGTCTTTGTTCCCACATGTTCTGTTAGTGAAACAAAGATTGTATATTTGATGGTTCAGGTTTATATAGGCCATAACTCAGAAGCAAGTCATATAATTCGATCATTCATTTACCTTCTATTCGTCTCCAAGCTCGCCCGTATAACTTCAAGGCTTCAACAAACTTCCTGTGCTCTTCATCAGTCCATCTCTCTCTTTCTTTGGTTATAGTGTATGGTTTCCGTACCTAAAAAAGAAACATGAATTGAGGCCAAAGATCTTCACTTTACATAACAATATTTGACATTGAATGTTAAAAGAAACAAAACCTTAGGTGCATAGTCATTTCCCCCAAAAACTTGTTCACTGAATTGTATCTGCTTGTCTATAGTTTCTTCAATTCTATTCTTCGAAGGAGCTTTAGTATCCTGAAACCATCACCAAGCAAAAGGGGCTTTAGGAGAGACATCATCTTGTTTTCTCACAACATATATGCAATTTATGGACTTTAGCACCAAATGGCATTGGATGATTTACTTTCTTCTTCGGTTTCTCTATGTACATTCATTCACAAAATCCAACAATTTCAACTGTTTTTACAGATCCTAATTTACATTTACACAAACACAAAGTCGATTCCAGCTCAAGGATTCACAATAATGAAGTTGCAAACAAAAATCTTGAGAGAGCTCATAGCTCAAAAAAGAAACAAAAGTCTTCAAATGAATTACTAAACTCAGGTACCGAACAAGCTAAAGCTTTCTTAAATGTTCTCAACTCATACTAGATTCATTAGCTAATCTGAATTAGCAGAAAATGAAAACTGGAGATTACAGCAAAATTTAAGTTCAGACCTGAACATTCGCAGTCAACGAAGACGACGCCATAGCTTCCTGGATTAAGATATCGCCGGAGAAATAAAAAAATTGCTCAAATATGTGGATTACGGAAAAAGAAAAAAAGCAAAACGACAGCGTTAAATTTCCGAATCTGGACTTCGAATCAGCTAAAGTTCCTCTGTTCACCGTCCGTTTCTATAGATCCCGCGAATTGATTCGATTCATCTATGTTCCAGTTAGAAAACGAGAAACGATTAGCTTCGGAAATCAGAAAAAAAACCTTCCGGAAAAAAATTCCAGCAAACCGGAGATTTTTAGGTTTGATAAAAGGAAAAACAGAAAAACTCTCGGGGCAGGGAAAGAGAATAAGAAGATGTAACCAAAAAAACAAAACAAGAAGAAGGTTGGAAATGGAACTCTTAGAGATGTACTCCGAGAACTATGCTCGCCGGAGTAGAAAAAAAGGCTTTTGACGGTCTCGATTCGCCGGAAGAAGAAAGCAGAGAGAAGGAGAAGAAGAAAAGAGTTTGGGGTCTGTCGAGGAAAGAATTGGGGATGAGAAAATAGGAAGGCAAAGGAGGGATGCCACGTCAGCTTCTGGTATATGCGCTTTTTTCAATTTTTATTGCTTTTCCATGGAACGCTCGAGAAACAGATGAATTTTGTGGCTCACGTTCAAAGACCAACATTGACACGTGTCGCTTGTGTCCAGATTCTTTCCTTTTTTATTTATCGTGTCTCTTCAATAAACATATCATTTAAATGAAATATAACTGTATTTTAAAACAGTTAGATTTGGTTCAGGCAAAAAAATTAGATTTGGATAGCATTGTGTCTTTTTTGGTTTTATTCCCATCTATATACATTGTATATTCGAATTATGTAAAATATCAGGAAATAAAAATTTTGCTGGACGGAGAAATGTGAGCCACCAGAAGATACTTAAAAGGAAAACTATGGAAGGTGTACTCGCGAGAGTATGATTTTTTTTATTGCTTACGCGCTACCATCTCGCTTCGTCATATTCATTGGTTTCCTACCTCAAGAGATATTTTTTCTTTAGGATAAAGAAATTTATTTTCTTGAGCAAAACAAAAAAAATAGCACAAAATTATCAGAATTGTCACCTAACAAAAAGAAATATGCTTAGATTTAGGAGTTCTATTCATTAGATAAATCAATATATTTTAGAAAAAAATATATAATATTTTCAGAATTTTTTTTCTCCAAGATAAAATTTCAAAATTCTACAAACGGTGGATTCGTGGTGGTCATATTTATCATATTTGTTGTATTTAGTTTAGTGGATCAATGGAAAGCTATTTGACTTTTCGAGGTTGAACTTTGTCTTTTTAAAGATTAACCAAATCAAAGTTGTACAAATTTTAGGACAATATATCACGTAGTAAAAAACCATTCGTTCATGAAAACATTGTGTCTGGATGCTAGTTCATTGGGAGGTGAGTACGCTTATGAAGCAGTAACACATCCATAACAATTTTACATTCAAATGGTGTTGAGATTGAAGAAATGATTACAATGTAATCATGCCAAGAGGTGATCCACGATCCATTCAAATAATTTACTGAGCTTAGGAAAAGGTGCATTAACTAAACATTGATTTCGTTTCAATTAATTTTTTAGTAGGTTGCTTTTAGTATTCATATAAATTGGGGTTCTAAACTTTTTCTTATAACACACAACATATTTTTAATTAAAATATCGCACAAACCTCAAATAACTATAATCCAAACTTCTACAAAATGATGAGCAGATAAGAAGACATAAGTGAACATCCAAAATAAAATCAGATATATATATATATATATATATATATATATTTCATCTTGTCGTTGTCTTTGCACTAGAAACACAAAAATATTAAGCTTAATATTTTCTGCCTCTAAATAAACATATATCTTATAATAAGCAGATACGATCGATCATGATTTAAAACCCAACAAACAAAAATTTTATCCACCAAAATAATATTATAATTTTAAAATATATCAGATACAAAAAATATTTAAAATTCATTTTACTTTAACCACTATTTTTTGTCAAGCCGGTCTTGATGGCAACGTTAGCCTACGTGGATACACACCATATATGGTGGAAAAAAAGATAATAAAATATACACACCTTGCAATGTAATACATACATATATGTGATATATAATTATTTTCAACTTTTGCGTGTTAATATATTTTTCCATCGCCCCCGTCGTAATCAGTTTTCATAAATGTGTTGATAATTAATTAAATGATTGTTAAGCACATAGGATAAGAAATTAAAAACAAATTATTAATTGTAAATCATCCCGGGTGGAAGTGAAAGTTACTTACACTTTAATTTAAAATAGAAATAATCAGTATTTGAGTGTACTTTTGTCCATGTCACTGATTTTTATTTGCCGACTGTTCTACAGAATAGACACGTGGACGGAAGGTTCTAGGCCACTCATTTCTTTTTCTTTCCTTGTAGTTATTAATGTTCACCGATTTATTGGTATAACACAAAAATTTCTCAGCCACATATTTTCCTTCGCCTTCAAAGAGCAGAAATTGGTTGGTGTGTGGCTGTTGTCGTCTCCAATAAAAGTATATCTTTTTCACCATATTTTCGAACGCAACCATATTTATCTAATATAACACTCATTCGTGAGAAGAAAATCCAAAACAAAATAAAAGACGATATAATTCAATATTTCTGAAAATGTTAAAAATGTCAAGCAACTAGGAGGCGTGAAAAATAGAAAACAACAATTGTAAAATAATACACAAAATAAAATAAAAAATCATAACAACTAATCATTTGTTGACTAATTTATGATGCTTTAGTGGTTGAAAACTTTGTTCTTCGATTGAGAAGAAATCAGGATTTGAATTTTTTTAATGGTTTACCATTACAAATGTTTTAAATGATGAAATATCTAGTTTTCATAAAATTTGGGTATTAATCTGGAACTAGTGTTGAATTCCTCGGTACAATGAAAACTAGGAACCCTTTAAGGAGTTTCTGGCTAGCAAAGAAGGTTACGTTTTTTGAGGAAAACAAAGTTTAGGTATGGTGATGCTGGAATTTAGGTATTCGTCTACTGGATAGTGTGAAGTGACACGTGACACCATAGTGATAATTTTATTTTTCTTCACAACCATACGTTTATATTATGTTTTCTAAATTAATTTTATATATTTTCTTTAGAAGAAAAACATATCGTATAAGTGTTGATTGTTTGTAAATAACCAGAAAATACTATTGTTTTTCCATAACTCAAACATGTTTGTAAATTGAACTTGATTGAAATTGTAGAACTTAAAACCGCAATATTCGAAAGGTGCAAGTACATTCGAAAGGTGAGTTTAGCATATTATTAGAAGAAAAAGAACATAGAGATTTACGAATCAATCATTTAAAGTTTTAACGAAGAGAAGAAAAATGGTGGGTGGGTCCACATAATTGGGATTAATGATCCATTTCTATAAGCTTCTAGGGACGATCTTACGTGGTTCATATTTCTTGGATAACCTCTTTTTGCCGCTTTGATATAGCCTAACGGGATAAAAGGAAGAAGCAGATATTCTTTTGTGACAATCAGTGTGAAAGTGAATGTTATAACAAAGATACAAGAGATTGGAAAGATGTGTGGTATTATATAAAAGCCAGACCGGTTAAACTATTTATGGACCAACCACTTATATATAGTAGTTTCTTTCGTTTTTTGGATTCCGAATGGTACAAAATGGTCAAAGTATAACAATTTGGGACAACTGGCGCAATGTGGAACAAGAATTGAATGAGATAATAAGTGGTTGAAACGCAAATCTTAAAATATAATTATTTTTTTTTAGAAGATGATGAGAAGTGAGGACACAACTTCTACTAAGTTTTATATTTTTAATATTTCTTAAAAAAACATTTCAAAAAAATACTAAGTTATCCAGTTAATAGTAGAATGTGTTTGGGTTTGTTGGATCTCGCGAAGTCACATAAGATGAATAAGGAGAACTTGTAAATTGTATGTGTGTCTTTGTTTGTAAAATGACCATATTTTGAAAGGAGACACAGACCTAGGCCTTGAACCTGCGAAAACGAAACGTAAGAAGAAGAGTAAACAACGCAACTTTTCTTCTCATTTACTCTCACCTACTTAACCTAGTAACCTTACCTTATTTTTAACTAACCAAATCATAAGCTAACTAATCTAACACAATTTCTGGATCCTTCCTATTAAACATGGGCCTTCTCCAAGCTAGTTCTTGGCCCAACGTACCGTAACCTACACAAAAGCCTAGCACAATGCCCAAGACGAACCATACTAAGAACTCGACCAAGTCCAATAGTAAACGAAATAATTCTAAAATTAAATGAAAATTTACAAGAGGAATGTAACGATTCAATCCAAATCCTAAAGTCCTACACCAACGACCTAATATGAGAGAAATTTGAAATTCATGTCAATTTAAATAATGTTAGATATAGATATAGACACATAAATTATTCATAAGAACATTATTAGATATATCACACAAATTATTCATAAGAACATTATTAGATAGAAATAAAAATAGAATTAAGCAATAACATCTTATAATCCCACAATAATATCAGAAACAAAACAAACATGTCAACATGCAACAACATAAATATGTCTATGTAAGGCCCTTGCCTTAGAAATTTAGTATAAGTTCATAAATAGCCAAAGAAATGGAAAAGGTTCGACTCATTAGAGAGTCATCGGAGGATAATATTCTCACATTATTAGCAATAATTTTTTTTTTTTAAACCAAAGAGTTGAGATTTGCGAACTGCTCACTCATCGCAGTTAAGCATTTGTTTGATCCTTTGAACGGTGGAGCTAATCAAGGTATTGACTGTCGCAGCAGATTCCTCCAGGTTGAGATCTCTAGTGAAACTCGGACCTGCAGAGACAAGGATCTGGAAAGCCACAGTGAGGAGCGTCGAGCCATGGTCGCGGCCACCGTTGGGCTCGGCGGCTGCTGCAGCGGAGGGACGGCTGTCACGGGAGATGGTGAAACCGGAAGGGAGGATTGCAACGCCGGAAGGATCGGTGGTGCCTGAAATGGCGGCATATGCTGTCTGTAGATCCACTGGAGCGTAGACCACCATACCTCCTAATGCATCTATGAAGCCATCTTGTAGTATCATCATCTCATTAGACTCCATCGTTGCACTTGAAGGCTATAACGTGTAAGAAAAATAAAAGTTAATGCAATGCCAAAGAAATTGATTTGTAATGAACTTCCATGACAAATATATATATCCCGTAAATAAAAAGAATTCAGTATGAGTAATATATATACCTGGAGAAAATTCACAGAATTAGTATGGTCTGTTCCGGTGCTAAAGCGAGCGACCTCAGTGACCGGAATCCCATGGCAGAGAACGTCCCACTTTTTTACATGCAAACATTACAAGAACAATGTGAGAAATAAGGACATATATTGTGTATTTTTAAAAAGCTGATTAAATATGGATTTGGTGCAATTAAGCCATAGCTTAGCTTACTACCTGGTGACGATTTTCGAGACTTCGGAGGAAGTTGTAAACTTGGATAGGAGGGAGAGGGAGAGCCAAAGATGAACCGGCACAGAGAATAAGACCGCATGGTTCACCAGCCTCTGTATTTACTCGCACTGAAACCCTTACTCCACTATTATTGGTTTCAGATTGTTGCGAAAAATCAATTTTTTTCTCCATTTTCAATATCCGCGCAAAGTTCTTCACCGTTCTTTCTCCTAACACCATCACATTCCTTCTTCCTTCCACAGATTTAACAACTACTAAAAATGAAAACATTTTGCATAATTTTTAAACAGATGTTTTAAAACCAAAATTTTCTGATGCATATATATATATATATATATATATATGTCTATAAACTTTAAACAAAAAAAGTTGATTCAACTGGGTTTGATTATGCCTATAAAATATTGGTTTGTAATTTGATGTATATATATGTATGGGTATAAGTACCTCCAATATAATCGGTTGTAGGCAAGTCAGAAATGGAAAAGAGAGACAGCCTCTCACAGATCCTCTCAAGAGTAATAGCCCAACGTCGAGCTCCATAGCCAAAATCTCCGAATAAGAGGTCTTTGTAAAGCCGATGAACATGTATCCGTACTTTATCATACACTTCTACATGTTCAATCCACTTTACCTGTCCATTTTCTTTGTTATTTTTTTGAGGTTTTTCTTTCAATCACACACCATCATATAAATTCATCATAACTATGTTCTAATGAATCAAACAAGAATATTAATTTATGAAATAAAGAGAAAAGGCTATATATACACTGAAAATTCAAACAAATTATAATAATATTTGATAACTAGTCTTCTACGTATCTTTTCTTTCTCCAATTACGCGTTATATATATGTGTAAACTATTTAAAATAAATTAATATATATCAAAGAAAAGAAAAAGAAAAGAGAGTGAGAGACCTTAGAGCGACCATCGGGCAAGCCTTGGATGAGGCAACCGGAGGGACGTTTGTAGCAAGTCGGAGCCGTAAACTCAAAGTCAAAGTCAAAGTTTGGGGGATGACACGAGACATCAACAATCAGCCAGAGATCTCCTTCCATTTGTTGGCAAGACCTTAGGATCATAAACTCTCTCGGTGGCACCAACGGCGACAATATGTGCAGTTGCTCATAAATCTATTTTATTTATCATCCAATTTTTTTGTCACCAAATATTTTTGCAAGTTTAACAAGTTGAAAATTTAATTTTAGAATATTTTAAGATTCATACCAGTTTCAGACTCGAGATGTGTCCTTGTCGGTCCATGGGTTCCAGCACGTGAATCGTTTTAGCTTCGTTCACAATTGTTGGAAAAAGCCTCGCCCATTTCTCCTGCAATATTTTGTGTTAAAAGATTGTAAATTTAAAAGAGACATATATAAGTTAAATGTATTAAAAATAAAAGTATTATTATATGTTTACAATGTTTTGAATATATGTCATACGCAGTCGTATACATGAACACAATACAATGCATAGACGAATATGCCTTCATTTATAAGTAAACTTTATTTTAACAAAGTTAAAACATAAAAGATATTAATATATGCATAGATAATCTATGCATTTTATTTAACAAAAATATATGTATAGATAGTTATAAATATTACATTTAAAAGTCATAATAATTATATTTATGATAGATATCAGATATATATATATATATATATATATACATAAAAACCAAAAGCTTTCAAAGTCTCAAATATTTTGCAGAAATTTTAAGAATATTTAATTCAAAAATAAATCTTTAATTTAGAAAAATTAAAAAATAAACGACATCGTTATGTCCCAAACTTTTATTAAAAAAATAGACACCGTATATGTGTCGTTGAACGCCATATATACAGCTATTTTATATTTTCTATATAAATACAAAGTATATAGTATAAAAGTAGTACAACTTTTACTGTACATAGTATACAACATATTTAAATGTGTGTATGTAATGAAGTATTAATCAAATATTTAAATATTTCTGAAATGGTTATCCAGAATTGAGAAAATGGTTATGAAGATAGTTATGTTAAGTTAAAGGGGAACAAGCATATGCTATTTAGTAATTAAAATCATAATAATTTTAAATACACTACAAAAATGTGTAGATGTCTCCGATATTACCACAATTTGTTTATTTGTTGTATCAGATTTACTATGTTTTAAATATTAAAAACAGCACCATCATGAAAGTTGTATGTTTTTTTAGGAAAAATATAATCTTTTAATTCCTTTATTTTTTTGGGTTGAGTATTTTTTAGGAAAAATAAATAAATTAAGTGGCTATATCGAGATGATCATGAAAGTTTTTTTATTTTTAATCCTTTTTCTGAATTTTAGTTTCTCTAATTACCAATAAAAACACAGAACAAATAAGAAGATTGTAGTTTTATGATTTAAAAAGTATTAAGAAAACTTTCATTTTTATTTTTGGTTAAAGTTGCTATTCATTTGTTGATATTATTAGCTTAAAAATAAAATTGTATAAGTACGTACCGTATCTAAGAACATGTCGACCAAGTTTCTTGCATCCATTGAAACCACAACGACTTCCTTAGAAGACTCAAAACGAGGAGGAGTTGGGCCCTTAACATGGCTATCTTTTGTAAACATCTTCTCATAGTTGGCTTGATCAATGAAGATTCTACCATCAATAGTCGACTTAGTCCACATCGGTTCTTCCATTTGCATCAAACCTTTAACCTCTGCAACCGCTTTTGTCGCCTTTTCAAACATCATCATTTTATCCATTTGAGATAGCGGGTTGAAATGTCGCTGTAGTATCGGACTTCGCGGCTGAGACGGTGTGGTGATGTTGATGTTTTCACGAATGAGTAGTCCTCTTGATGAGCTTGGTGGCTCGAGGGAATAGTTAGAGAAGCTTCCATAAGAGGCAGGAAAACTATTGGAGGTGGATCTGTAGCTTGATGATGGACCACGGTGATAGGCTAGGGCATCAACGTTAGGTAATGAATTACCTCCTTGCTGCTTTAGGTGACTTGAGATTTTTTCATACTGATATACATAATTTGGTCAACAAAAAAAAAATATTAGTTATTTTATTTATTATGTAGAATGAGTTTTAGTGAAAAAACAATCTCATATAGACATCACATATAATACCAAAGATATAACTCTCGAGGTAGATGCTACCTCATCAACTTTAAAATATATATATATATATATATCTATATATTATTTTGTAAAATATAATTAATATTAAATTAGCTGTCATATTTAAATTTTAATTATGACTAAATTTATTAATTATACAAAGAAATAAATCTAGCAGTTTTTTTTAAACCAAAAAATTAATAATTTCCATTAGCTACATATGAACTGCTGAAAATTAAAACCATAATCGTGAAAGAAAAAAAATTGCTTGTGGAAAAATATTTGCAATAAACACGCACCTCTTCCTTAAGATGTGCATTTTCTAAACGCAGTTGATGGAGAATGAGTTCTCGATCTTGTCTCTCTAAAGAAGGACCACCACATGGAGGGCAAAGAACACTCTTTAGTGCCGCTTGTAGTGCTTCGTTCTCCTGTCTGATTCTCATATTTTCTGCTCTCAATGATGCGTTGTCTGCTTTTTCATTATGAGTCTATAATAAAAAAAAAATGCATATATGTAAAACTGTGTTTTTATAGCCCAAATCTCGAAGGCAAAACCTCAATTTAATTGTTTGACCAACAAATAATAACCATTTGGAATACATACTTGCCGTGTAAATTCTACGGTGGTAAAAAAACATTTATTATCAACAATGACAATGACTACTAAATCACCATTAATTGATTACATTAATTTAATATCAACAAACAATAAATACCACGAAAAAACTTACTTTGGCTTGTGTTCTTTTATTTTGAAACCAAAATTTGATTTGTTTTGGTTTCAGATTCAGCTCTACCCCCAATTGACGTCGCTGCGACTCATCCGGATGAGGATAATCCTTGAAATACCTTAAATCAATGAAAAAACTTTTATTATCAGTTAAGTAGCTATTATAAAAGTAATACAGATAAATTCAATTATTTTAAGATCTTACGCTTCGAGTCTTTGAATTTGATGATTAGAGTGGCGATGGCAACTCTTCTTATCCTGATTGTTTCTGGTGTTCATAGAAGTTTCACGTTCATCACTTGAACTATCATCACGAGATTCGGGACTAGAATCCATTTTTTTAAAACCCAAATGAAAGAAAAGATACAAAATGCATTAATAAGCTAAAGCTATTTATATAGAAAAGTATCTTAGGCAAATATGGTTAAAAAGATTTTTTTTTTTTTTTTTGGTTACCGGTTTAAAGATTTATTCTATGGCCTTCAATTTTTAACTAAGAAATGGAACAAGTAGGGAAGCCTGAAAACAAAACAATACAAAACCATTTATGAACCAAATCTCATTACAGTTACTTTTGACTTTTGAGTGGCGTTACTTAAAAAGGTAATTAATGAATTACTTTTTATTATATTCAGTGAATTAGAAAATTATGCTGCCAATTTTTTTTTTTTTATTGTTTATATTTGGATTTACATCCATTTATGTTTTAACTAGTGTACATTTGGGGATAAGGAAAAGCCAAATTTTTTTAACAATTTAACTAAATCTCATAGTATATATTATATTTGTTTCTTTTTGTGTCATTATATAAACATAATAGCATACGAGGATACAGTTGTTTTTTTTTGTCCTTGCACCTTATCCAAATGTTCCCTAAATAAAACATGGATGGTTGTAAATCCAAAATATAATAGAAGATAATCCCCTTTTCACTGAAAATAATTAAGTATTCTACATTTCAAAATTTCAAGAGACAAATCCAAAAATTAGATTGAGTACTTGATAATTCAGTAACATAGGTGTCACTTTCTCAGTATTTTTTTCTTGATAAAGGGTTTAGCTTGTTAATGTAATATGTATCTTTTCTTTCATTTTGATTTAAAAAAAAAGGATTCTAGTCACGAATCTCATGACGACAGGTCAAGCGATGAACAACAAACTTCTATGTATCTTTTCTCAGTATTACTCACAAATTAAAAGACTTCAACAATATCTTAGTTTGTAAAATATTACATATATGTTATTTCTATATCAAATTTGATAATGAGAATTAAATCTCATTTTTATTCTTTTCTCATGTTTGTTTGATTCTCCTAGAAAAAGTTTTTTTTTTAATCATCTCATCGTGTATGTGAAAAAAGTTTTTTCCACATATATTATAATTTGATTCAAAAATTTTAAAACAAACAGAAATTATGAAACTATATATAATTAAAACAAACATATAATTGTGATATGTATAGAATATTTATATTCTATATTTTATATTAAGGGGTCTTATTCAACTGTGATTTAACTAAAGTTTTAGTGACCGTAATAATTTGAGAATCTTGTCAAGTCTAGAATCATGTAAATATTTTATCAAAAATTGTTCCATATTTTCATAGATTTATGAATATATTATTGATAAAGTTTTGTTAAATTTGTAATTATCATTATATATTTGTTTGATTTTTTATATTATTTTACCTTTTTATTTTCTGAGATAATACTTTTTCCTCTACTATTGTGGATATTTGTCATGGGTTCATGAAATCGGTTCGGGTTATAAATCGGATTGTCGTATCAGTTGGGTTATAAGAAGAATTTAGAAGATAAAACCTACAAGATGTTTTATGATTTTCTATTTTTTTTAGGAACAAGAAAGATAATTTTCAAAAAAAAAAAAAAGTCAAATCTTCTTTCAATTTGGAATAGGTGGTCTCACGACACTATATAAAAGGAGTCAATGCTTCATAATTCATCATCCACAAAACAAAACAAACACAAGGAGAAATATAGAGAGAACCTTAGGCTTTAAGGTTTTCCAGTGTTCTATTTTGTAAGAGATGTTTTGCGGGTGAGTTTCTCTTTCTTGTTTTTCTTCTTAGTCTCGGGTTTGGGGTCCGGAATCTTGATTCTGAGGCACATCATCAATGTAGTTTTGTTTTTTCGTGAGATATTTATCATAAGAACACAAGATTGGTGAGAGAGAGAAACTTAAAAGAGATTGTAAAACAATAATCTTACAAATTATCTTCTAATAAATGTTTATGAGTTCGGCTCATACAAGATATATTCTGTAATATGAAAAAAACTCGTTAAATTTATATGTGTTCATTAATTAGTTAATTGCATTAACAAAACACAAAACAGTCTAATCGAACTAAAACTTTACTAACTATATTTTATACAAAGCTATTTCTTGTTTCCAAAGTAATCTTCGTTACTGTCGTTCTCAAATAGAATAACTTTGGAAGAAGATGTATCTTTATAGATAATCACCGTCGAAAGAGGACGTCACGTCTTCAAGTAATCACGAGCTGGCATGTATTCTACAACATTTATATATATATATATATATATATATATATATATATATATATAAAAGAAAGCACAAGAGTGATTATTTATACATACCTAAACAAGATGAAACAACCACGTGTGGCCGTTAATTCTTTGGTATATGTATATATATATGATGCTTTTATTGGACATTTATACAGACATAACGTTCTGTTTTTTTTCTTTCTTTTAATTTATGTCTCATTCAGTTTATACTTGTATGAATTATTTATTAAAAATAACTTTGAAAGTAGTTGAAAATATCATGGCAACCTCTAGTATTTTTAAAGAGTTTCTATATCAACAAAAGAAATTCAACTCAATTAACCAATAACACTATATTTTAATATAATTATAAAGTTATTTAAATTCATTTTGTTTGAATAATACATGACTTTGACTAAAATTTTAAAATCTTCAATCCAATAACACATAACTTTCAATTATTGTAAACAAAGTTTTAAAACTAATAAAACCAATAACACAATACTTTAATAGAATTTTGGAAATTCGATATTGAATAACATTGAAGTCTCTAAAAGTTTTAACTCTTTAAAAAACTTAAATTGAAATCGTGGTCCCATTCATCATTTACTTATCAGCATTGAATATTTTCATTGTGTATACATTTCAGGACCCTTATGATTCTAATATAGATTTTGAAACAGAAATCCAACTTCAAGCAAAACTTCTCAAAAATATATTGGGTCTAACAAATGATCCACACACTAGAGGCTTTAGACCATCCACATTGGTGAGACCAATGTCGATCTCAGGTTAGAGACCAGTGTGAATCTCTAAATATATATTATTTTAACAGTTTATATTTAATTTAGTTATTTATTTAAATATTAAATTATAAAATAATTGTTGGACCGTTTACTAAGCAAACAAAATTGATGAACCGTATCTTATACTAAAGACTATTGATACTAATTTTAAAAGATTTCTATACTTTTGAATACTTTTTTAAATCCATAGAAATATCAGCGTTGAAAATGCTTTTACCTTGCTAATTCAAACAAAATATAGGCCCGGTGAAACAAATTTCACAAAAAGGAGGTTTCCAAAAAGTCGTTTATATTAAAATATATTATTACCCAAGTAAACCCACATGATTACATTTCAATATCGTTTATTATTGATATAAAACACCCATAAGGTTTCTCTTCTTCCTCAAATATTCTCATCCATCACTTTCCTCGATCTTATTTTATTTCTTGGTAGTCCCTCTCTCATCGCCGTGATGGTGCTCTCCCACGCCGCGTCGGAGTCGGACGTCTCCGTCCACTCCACATTCGCATCACGATACGTCCGAACTTCACTTCCCAGGTAATATATATAACTAACAATATAACAATCTTGATCACATAATATATATATATATATATACGTTATTTCCATAAAATGAGGGATTAAAAACGTAAATATCAGGTTTAAGATGCCGGAAAACTCCATACCGAAAGAAGCGGCGTATCAGATCATAAACGACGAGCTGATGCTTGACGGGAATCCAAGGTTAAATTTGGCCTCCTTCGTGACGACGTGGATGGAGCCTGAGTGCGATAAACTCATCATGTCATCGATTAACAAGAACTATGTTGACATGGACGAGTACCCTGTCACCACTGAACTCCAGGTATTTTAAAATATTTTTAGGATCTTGAGATTTTTTTCCAAACGACTTGTGATAGTATATGTGGCCGAGTTATGATAATCTCAAAATGTTTGGACCCGCCATTGATATTCCGGATCGAGATTATATGGTATATTTTGATTGATGTTCTCGTATTGCTGTTTATATCATTTTTAATTATACACATCATAAGATGTTCTGTTATTGGATCTTTTTCTACATGAGTACATATGTATATCAACTAAGCTGCACACAAACAAAAATGTCTGTGTTTATAAAAGTTGGGTTTGATTTGGACTACTATTGCATTATATATAGGGTATATTATTGTGTTAGTAGTTGAGTTATCTTTGAGAGTTTTCTTTAATTCTAAATCGTTCCCACTAATATTTTGATACTATTATTAGTTTGTATCATTATTAAGATGCTTTATCGTTGGCCCTTTTTCTATATATATGTATAAATGTACACCAACTATGTTGACATTTTCTAAGGCTGTGTTCCTCAAATTTGTATTAATTTTGACTTTATCATAGTAATTCGGTATTTTATTACTATTTTATTTCTGCAAGTACCAGCCATGTTGTAGTTGAGTTTTCTTATGTGAGTTTATTTTCTAAAATCTAAATCATCAATTCTACTAATGTTTATAAATTGAAAGATGGCTAAGGAAAAAAACTTTAAAGATATACTTTGATCGGGCTATCAAAGAAATAAATAATAATAATAATTCCTGTCACACTTTCAAATTAATGATTCCTCGTATTTTAAATCAAAACCTAACGTATGGTACATAGGAAAACGATAGAAGAAAAATTTTCTAACTTATTTTCATTATTTGCAAATTAGAATATGATTGTGATATTTCTTCGTCCACTAACTGATCGTAATTGTTAATATTATAAGATTTGTAGGATCTCATGTTGGGCTATAGAATAGTATTACTGTGACTTATTTAACCTCCACGGCTTAGTGTGAACTATTTTATTTTGCTTTTACGATCTCTCACGTTGTCAATTATCCACTAAGATTATTATAATTAAGCATCAATCTCAATGTCAGAATGTCATTTAGTCAAGTGGATTTTCACTAATTAATCTTTCTTTTGTTTAAATATTAAAACAAATAAAAACAGAACCGATGTGTGAACATGATTGCACATCTATTCAATGCACCGTTAGGGGAGGCAGAGACAGCCGTCGGAGTAGGAACTGTTGGATCATCCGAGGCCATTATGTTGGCCGGTTTGGCCTTTAAGCGGAAATGGCAGAACAAGCGCAAAACCGAAGGCAAACCCGTCGATAAACCCAACATTGTCACCGGAGCCAATGTTCAAGTAACTAACTAACTATTTCTAAATGAAATATGTAATAATCATAATGAAATTTTTTCTTTTGATCAATTTCTTATAACGATTGAAAAATGTTAGGTGTGTTGGGAGAAATTCGCTAGGTACTTTGAGGTTGAGCTTAAGGAAGTGAAATTGAGTGAAGGATACTATGTGATGGACCCGGAAAAAGCTGTTGAGATGGTCGATGAGAACACAATTTGTGTTGCGGCCATTCTTGGTTCCACTCTTAATGGAGAATTTGAAGATGTTAAACTCTTGAACGATCTCTTGGTCGAAAAGAATAAAGAAACCGGGTAATTAATTCATGGATTGTCTACATACAATACGATAAGAACAATACAACTATAATATGTGTGTGTTTTGATAGATGGGATACACCAATCCACGTGGATGCGGCAAGTGGGGGATTCATAGCACCGTTTCTGTATCCGGAATTGGAATGGGACTTTAGATTGCCGTTGGTGAAGAGTATAAACGTGAGTGGTCACAAGTATGGACTTGTGTACGCAGGAATTGGGTGGGTGATTTGGAGAAACAAAGAGGATTTGCCTGAGGAACTCATTTTCCATATTAATTATCTTGGTGCTGACCAACCCACTTTTACCCTCAATTTCTCCAAAGGTAATTACTTTAATTTTAATTTTAGTTTTAGTTATTATTTATCTTTTTTTTTTTTGCTAGTCATAATCGATTTTTTTGGTAAAAGTAATTTTTTGGCTCGTCCTTTACTAGTCATGATCTAAGTAGACGAACCATCAGAGTGGTGGAAGTCAATTTTTCTTTCCATTTTAATATTGCGGAAACGTCAGTTTAAACACTTCGGGTATGATTGGTTATTGTTAAAGTAAACTGGCTGAAAAACACTCAGAATAAAAAGGGTGAAAAATTAAAGGTCTGATTGGTAAGTTTTTAGCTCAACAAATTTCCAACGCAATATATTCTATTTTTGCTTGGCCCCACAAAAGTAATTCATTATACTCTCATTGCATGTGGAATAATTATTTACTCTATTTTTGGCAGAAAAGTGTGTTAAAAGAGTAAAGAGAAAAATTATTTTTTATTTTGATTGGTACAAATCAGCAGAACCGATAGTAAAATAATTTCAACCTATTTATTTTTACTCTAAGTGTGTTATCCAGTCATTTCATCTTCGTATTCATTTCATTTTTATTGTCATTTCACAGCTTAAGAAATTAGTAGTGGTAATAGTACTAGTAGATTCATCAGAGTTATGGACCAATCGTGGTCAAACTTCTTTCTATTTAAAAATCAAGGAAACTTCACCTAATGTCTTTCCATATATTTTTTTTTACTTTTCGTCGTTTATGAAATCGGTAGTAAATAATACATCAGAGGGATGTGGCTCTAATTTGTTTCCATTTTAAAATAGAGGAAGAAACAAAACTTAGACGTTGTCGTATATGAATGTTTGAATTTTCTCATGTATTTTAAAATTCGAATTTTATTAGTCTTATTTGTTTTCATATTATGACCGATCAGGACCACTTGATCTACTAAACTACTCTCTTTTATCCTGTATTTTATTCAGGTTCGAGTCAAGTCATAGCACAATACTACCAACTTATCAGACTGGGCCACGAGGTGAGGCAGTCTACGCTTACATAAATTTCAGAAATCATGCTAATAGATTAGACTTAATAATTAAAATGTATCAAACAGGGATATAAAAATGTGATGGAGAACTGCAGAGAGAATATGATCGTGCTAAGGGAAGGACTGGAGAAGACAGGAAGGTTCAAAATAGTATCAAAGGACGAGGGAGTGCCACTTGTCGCTTTCTCCATGAAAGATAACAGCTGTCACACTGAGTTTGAAGTCTCCGACATGCTTCGCAGGTTAATTAGCTTTCTTAACCAAAGATTTCAAATACTCTTTCTTATTTAGAATTCGGTTAAAAGATTCACAATATAAGTAATGAGATATGTGTATGAATCTATGATAAACTGTTACTAATTTCTCTATAAATATCTGAAATGTATAGATATGGATGGATCGTACCGGCCTATACAATGCCTCCAAACGCACAACACATCACTGTTCTTCGAGTGGTCATTAGAGAAGATTTCTCGAGAACACTCGCAGAGAGACTTGTGAGCGATATTGAGAAAGTGATACATGAGCTCGATGAGCTTCCTTCGCGAGTGATCCACAAAATATCACTTGGAGAAGAGAAGAGTGAAACTAATGGCGATAACTTGATGGTGACGGTGAAAATAAGCGATATGGAGAAGCAGAGAGAGATTATCAAGGGCTGGAAGAAGTTTGTCTCCGACAGGAAGAAGACAAATGGTATCTGTTAATCGAATATTTGATGAAAATGTTTGATGACTTTATTAATAATGCATTTGGCATTGATTTCGAAATTTGAAGTTTTCATTTCTTTTATCGTTGAACCAAGTTTCATTTGGTTTTGATTTCTAAATTCTAATATCGTTTGATATTATTGCAACATTATGAAATAATTAAAAGTTTGTGTTTTTGTTTCTATTTCGTCATCCATTATATATATATAATGGTATCTGTTAATCGAAAATTTAACTTAATTTCAAGCCCGTTCCAACTTAAACCTTTTTAATGATAACATGGGTTTTTTGTCAACTAATTATAATATGACTTTAACAAAAAGAAAAAAAACTAATTATAATATGGTTAAGTAACTTATACTAGGCCCGGAATATGTTAAGAATTAAATAATTTTAACAATAGTTACATTATTCAATAAATTATAATATAATTATTGATTGTTGTCTCAACAAATGCAACATCAACTCCTCCTAAGTCTAGTTATCAAAAAAAAAAAAAAACTCCTCCCAAGTCTCCTCCACGTTTTAAACTAAACGTGCTCGCTTAGCTCATTCAAACAATCAAACTCGATCTCTTCTTTTTGTTTTTAATTTTGGACAAGACTAAAGTTTTAATTAAAAAAATTTAGTTTAAGCTGATTATTCTACCATTGAATTTTTTGTTCCACTTTAAAAAATACGAATTTTAATCTTTGATGACCTTCCAAGTGAAATTTTCACTACTATCTACAAAAAGAAGACTAGATATTCAGAGATAGTTTAAATAGTTATCTGAACTAATGTTTTGGATCCATGCATTGGTAAGATATTAATTTCTACATATAAAACTAAAAGAGATTAAAGCAAAGAAAATAATAATTACTTAAACTCTGATATATAGATTTTAATGGATGCTAAATAAAAGTTTCAATTGTAATTTAAAGCAAGATAAAAGTGAAATAAAACTAAAAACTACATAACTAAAAATCCCTAAGAAATCATAATTAAAATTAAATAAGTAAGAACGGAGAAGGAGCAGGAGAAGAACCAGCCTTGTTGGAGCAATGAAGTTTAACAAAGCAATTGAAGAAAGGGTTATGGAAAGATCCGAATACGGTCTTCTCACAATATTCATCCAACTTTTCGATAGCGGCGCAACAATCCGATCCAATAGCAGCTTTGCGGGCGAAGAAAGCCTTAGCAATATCTGCAAAACATGTTCTTACCTCCTTGCAATCGGACAAGCATTTGGCGACTAATTCCGGTGGTGGATGAAACGGAGTTGTGTGTAAGTAAGTGGCCGGCTGGGAGCGGCGGGAAGGCCTTTCTAATTCTGGCAGGGCCGCTCCTGTAGATAATTAAGATTTGAACCATGTACCTCTTAAACCACTTAAGTACATTCACCAACTTAGCTATTTAACTTTCTCTTCTAAAATATAAAAGAAAAAATAGATAACATATTTAAGACCGCAAGCAAATGCTTGGTTGGCTTACCTCCAGTGTCGGCTCAGACTCTGGGGCGGGTAAAGGGCCAATGAGGCTTGGGTTGAAGGTTAGGGTAGTAGTAATGTTCGGAGCTCCACATTACGTAATGATGGAATTGACTCCAAATATTTTGCTGTGACTTGGGATGTGACGCAACATGTAAAGAGAATCATAGCAACAAGAATTGTTAGATTCTTCATTCTGCTTTCTTGGATTCGTGGGAGGTTTTGAGTCTGAATGAGAAGAAAATAAGATTTATTTTTTGGGATGGTTTTACTATGGTTGAGCGTTAGGGCTTATATAGGGGTTTACGCAGGGTTTTGATAATTTCGAATATTATGTATATTAATGGAATATATTCTTTGATGTTATCGACTATGATGTCATCGAACAAATTATCGGACTACATGATATTTTATTCATTTCTTTTCTGTTTAGATAATATCTTGGACTTTCATTAAAACGATAACTATCTTAAGAAAACACGTCTTTATTAATTATTTTAGTGTACGTGAACTCGATACCAAGTATGACCCGTAATAATTTATCTTTTGGAGCATTGGAGGATTCTTTCGCCACCTAATACGTTAATTTACCTACTAAACTATCACCCATTTTATATCACTAGTTTTCAGCCTGATTAAGAGGCTTTAGTAAAAAATCAACTCATATTGATAGAGACTGTTTTTTTAATTAACATTGTGAACTATATATATGTCTGGATAGTAACTCTCGTAGATCTGGTCGTATAGACTGTGATACGTTTTGAATATTAAAATATATATCCAAATAACTAAATGAAAAAATGTTATTTACATAAAATAAATAAATATGTAACTAGCTTTTTTAAGTGATTCGCGGTTGGGTTGAAAATTTACAAAATATATTGGATAAGAACAAATAATAATTTTCTCAAAATGAAAAACAACTTATTAATATGAAAATGATCGATTAAAAATAATATTAAAATTGCCAGTTTAGTGTGGTTCCTTTATGTTTTGGTTAAGTGATGATGTTTTTTTTTTTTGTGGGGATAGAAATGTAAACTAAGATGTGTAAAAGGCCAAATATATCGCGATCACGGTATCGCTCGTGGGGTAGGTTCGGAACGTAATTTACACAAAAGCCATAACCATCACGAAAATATAGGCATTCTTAAAACAAAATTGAGTAATTCTCTGTATAACAATTTATTTTAGTTTTCTTCAAAATAAAATTATACTTCATTTTTTATTTTCATTAAGATAAACTATTCCAAGATTGCTTAAATCATTAGAACAATATATGCACATAATTTAACAAATAAAAGCACTAATATCTTTATTAAGAATGAAAAACTTTAAATTCTTGAAGAGCAAGATGGTAAAGCATAATATAAAATGAAAATTAAAACATAATTAAAACGGAAAGAAAAAACCTACGTAGAAATCAATACTTCTAGCTAATTCTAAATACTTAAAAACCCTAAGCAGGGGAAGGAGCAGAAGGAGTTGGTCCAGCTTTGGTGGAGCAATGTAGCTTAACAAAGCAATCGAAGAAAGGGTTGTGGAACGCTCCAAAGACAGTCTTGTCACAATCTTCATCCATCTTTTGGATTGAGGCGCAACAATCCGATCCAATAACGGGTTTGCGGGTGAAGAAAGCTTTAAAGATATCTGCAAAACATGTTCTTACATCCTTGCACTCGGACAAGCATTTGGTGACTACAGGTGGTGGATGAAACGGATATGGGTGGAAGTGGTGGTGCTTGTAGCCGGCCGGGAGTGGCGGTAAAGCCTTTCCGGCTGCGGGGAAAGGCCAGTGTGGCTTAGAGTGAAAGTGAGGGTAGAAATGGTGGTAATGCAACCATAGGAGTTCTTCATTACCTAACGATGGAATTGACTCCACAGCTTTTGCTGTGACTTGAGATGTGACACAGCTTGAGAAGAGTATGATGGCAACAAGAATAAGGAGATTCTTCATTTTTTTGGATTTTTTGGGGAGATTTTTGAGGTTTGGATATGTGAAATGAGAAGAAATGATAAATGGGGGTTTGATGGTTTTTGAGATGCAAAAGACGTATGGGTTTATATAGGAGTTTTTATTAGGTATTATTTAGATTTCATTTTAGATAATTTCGAATCATGTATATTATTCGAATATTCTCTGAATACTCGATGTTTGTGTTTTTGTTCTCACGGCGTGATATACATGATGTTTGTTGTGGATATGATATTTTTCGCTAAACTTTAGTAAAATAAATAAATATCATAACCTGATACTATTTTTTCAGGTTAGGGATTTTTAGTTAAAAGGAAAATGATGGAATTAATCTGAGAAGTGTGAAGTAGTACATTATATGAGCTCGTTTTGGAATATCCCAACAGTAATATCTACTTCGTATATTTGTGCGAGTTTAAAGATAACAAACATTCGTTGACACAGAAACGAAGAAGATCCAAATGTTCCAGAATCTTCTCCAGAAAATAAAAAACTAGAATCTCGTATTCACCGGCTAATGAGAATAATGATTCTTTTCGTCCGTCCAGTTGAGTAAAGGAACTCAAGGATAATTGAAGGGCTGGAGTTTGAGGAAATTATGAAATACAAAAAGGCCCATAATAAAGAGGCCTCAATATATAAATATAGCCCAAATATCGAAAAGTTTTTATTTTATTTTTTAATGTCATACTTTTACTCTTGGACCGGGGACTACATCACTCATCACTAAATTAACTTGAGTTTATGAACTTAACTATCCCTAATAATCATCTCAAATTAATATGGACAAAATTGAGATTTAGGTTAAAAATTTGAATTGTAAACAGAAAGCGATATTCTATTTTATAAAACAAAAATTAAACTTTTAAACAACATTTTTTGTAAAAGAGTGAGAGTATATAATTATACACTATTAGTTTTACATTATTAATTTTCACTAGAGACCAAAATCATGAATTTTTGTGAAGATCTCGTGGCACACGAAACTCAGTGGAGAGAATCACGAGTGGCAACACAATTTGACAGATTCAAGGGAAATGTTGGATGAGAATCATTATAGTAAGTCGAGTGCATATCTCGTTTGTTATGATTCTTTTTGTTCTTTGTACAAGTAATTAAAAATTAAAGCATCTCAATCTCACAAAATTGTGCACAGTATGCATTGTTTCATAAGATTATGTATCTATTTACAAGAGATCCCAACACTAAATCCCCTATCATAACAAAATTCTTATGCAGCAGTAATAAGAATACGCAAGTGGCTAGAACAAACAAGTTAACATTGCTCTGTAAAGTTTATGAACTTTTGCAAATTTGCAATATAATTACAATTTTAAAACCAAACAAAAAATCCGTAGCTGTAGTATTTCGGTAAAGCTCACTAAACTCACGATAAACTGCATACATTAGGATGAACATTGACATTGAGAAACTTTTCTACGGATTGGATCAAAGACAATTCTTGAAGGAGGTTTTCAACTCTAGGAAGGAATCATTTAAGTGAAGTAAAGTAGATAGTCACTCATGTTGAGCATCGATTAAATTAAAAAGGATCCAGTGGTGACAAAAGAAGAAGAAGCGGGATTTGTTATCGGGTGCAAGAACCGGATGAAATGATGGTGCATGCTCAACATTCTCATCAACAAGAGATCATCCTAATGGAATCTCATTGTAGTGAACATGTATATGGTACATATATTGTGATTTTATGCATGTTTTGAAAAAGTTACATATGATTTGAGTAAAATTAAATTCCAACCGGCCTAGTCATGAATTTATACAAATTTAATTCTATAAAGATCATCATATGATATGAAATGGTATTCAGCAAAAAAAAAAAACACAGTAAGTTATAAATAGAAAGTTTTGATATAAACTTGTAATGAATAAATAAATAAAAAATTAGGCAATGGAGTTCCATAAATAAGGGGAACAGTGGCATATCCAAGTCAAAAGATCCTCCTAATCAGACGAAGGGTTCCGTAGAGCAATCACCAAATCGAAAGTACGAAGGATTCAACCATAAAATGTCGACCTCTATATGTACAACCTTATAATAATATTTAATTTTTATACTCCTTTTTCTCCGAACATTCTTTTGTATATATACTCTCGTGTCTTCTTGTATCCACTCCTAAAAACAAATTCTCCATAGCTTTTGTTCCTATAATTTCTAATCTTTTCCCCTCAAAATAAACTTTTATCTTTCTTCACATAATGGGAAACTACGTTTCTTCCGCACTAAGCAAAACGTCGTCGTCTTCTTCTTCATCATCGGCAGCGAAAGTGATTCTCCCGGACGGTGGAGTGCGTCAAATTCACTCGCCGATGAAAGCCGCCGAGCTAATGATGGAGATTCCAAGTTTCTTCCTCGTCGACGCCAAGTCGTTAAAGATTGGCCGGAAACTTAGCCCTTTAGCCGCCGATGACGACATTCAAATCAAGGCTGCCACGTGTACATCGCTTTCCCTATGACGCGTGCCACGTCAGCAGCTAATGCTTCGGATTTGGCTCGGTTATTCGTAGCAGCTAAGAAACAACGCCGCCGCGTAGGAACTGATTCTTCCGGCTCCGGAACAGTTGTGAAACATTGTCATAACGGAAAGGTTTCACCGGATGGGGAAGAAGATGACGTCAGGGTAATATCGGCGGGATTGAAGCTGAATTTAGAAGACATTGAAGATTTTTCGGCGGCAGAGTTTATGCATAGGATCTCAACATCGAAATCTAAGAAGCCGAAGTTAGAAACCATAGCTGAAGAAGCTTTGTCTTAATACAAGATAAAAACAAAAAAATGGAATTGAATTTTTCAAACTTTTTTTGTTTTCATATTTTGTTATGTGGTTTTGATCTTCTCCGCCCAAGTGGTTTCTCTTTTGTGGTATTAATGAACAGAAAGAGACATTAGTCGAAAATATTAGAACATGTGTTCTTTTCATTTTGCTGTGAAGAGCTTACTGCTTACAAATTCAGGAGCATTAAAAATGACAAATTCTGGAGCATTAAAATCAAAATCCAAAAAAGGCTAACGAAATTGCGTTTTCGCATAAAAGGCTTCATATATAGCAATCCAAAAATTCTACAACTTTCAATGTGGATATGATACGAGCAAAAATTCAAAATAGCAAATTTAGGAACATAAATTTAAGTTTTGATATAAAAATGTGAGAAACTTAGAAAACAACGATAATTTAAGCAATGATAGTTTCAATCAATAAGACAAAGGGAAATTATACAGATGATAACAAAGAAAACATAAATGGATTTCTTTATCTCGTTTTTCTCCACTAATTATTTTCACCATTCGAACCATTCCAACATTATAGACTTAAGAGTATAGTGTGTATTATTGATGTTGGAGGAAAGTATTTTTTGTAGTTTTATCATCATAAGTATTAAGATATTTTGGCTTTTATAAATTTCTATTAATCTTTCATTATTAATATATTACTAATGAAGAATTCAACGACAGAGACTTAACACACTGATTTAGTGATTTGTATTAGCTTCGTCGCCGTGTCGAAACTACAATTCAAATCTGAAAACTATGTGTGTATAAGTTGTAGATAATAAAAAGAAAACGAGCAATTCAATATGTATGTACAGAAAAGTAGATGAATGTTTTTTTCTGTACCATACTATATTCAATATGTAATATTCCGCAAAAACTTTGCACCTTAACATTTCTGATCTTATAATTAGACAAACGTTAATGGGGTTAAAAAAATTTACGGAACAAAATAAATCACTATTGTTTTGGGTAATTACACTTAATAATCCTGAACTTGATTAAATTAGGTCTATAACTACGTTTTTGTGTGTGTGTGTGTGGTAAACACTCGCTATTTTATTGAAGAACAAGATGCATTTATAAAACAACACACTGTCTTCTTTGAATAACATGTTTTCATAACCATTTACTTAATTAACTCTCACTAATTGAGGTTTAAAAAAAAAAAAAAGTATAAACGAATATGTAGTCATTTATATTATTAAACTTAGATTGACAATATACGAATCTGTGATTTAAGATCTATATATTGAAGTTGTAGTAGTCATTTTCACGTAGAGATGTGTCGTCACTTATCAATCGTGTTGGTCATCGGTTTTTTTTTTTCGGTGCACTATAAATTTAGCGAGCTACAATTTTTTTAAATAAAATGCGTTATCAATTAATCTAATACAGTATCTTAATTCAATTATCACGTATTTTGTTTTTTTTTTCCTTAAAACGGTTAAAACTGAATAATAACGTACCAATGTACCATTGTCTTTTAATGATAACAACGAGCCCATTGGTCTCCTCGATACGACGTCGTTCGCTGTTCGTCCTGAATTGGGATTTAATAATCGGCAGGTCAAGACCTTATTCTATCTCCTCATTTATCCTCACCAAAATCCAATACAGTGGATGCCCAGACGGAAGATTCTCGCCGGAGATTTCATTTTTCCATTGCAAGGTTCGTTTTTTCTGTGTTTTCTGGAACGACCATCGGTGACGATTTAGGGTTTTAGGATAATCGTGTTCAATCCTTGATGAATAAATCTCTACGTAGAAGAGAAAGATGAGTCATTTCTTCTTGCATATTTTTTTAGTAATAGGAATCTGGACAATATAAATTCTTTGGATAGTTTTGATGAAATCAATAACAGTTGGAGAATCATGAGCCTGTTGAGTTTTGAGTTTGTAATGTTGGTCAAGTGAAACATTGTGTTCTTTTGAATGTTTCAGGTCATGGGAAAGTAATGTTGGTTTCGGACAACATTTAAAAGGAATCTGAGATATTTTCAAGGTAATGATGGGTGATGAGAATCTTTCTGACAAGACTCTGGATGAGAAGGTTTCATTAGATCTGACTTGTGGTAAAGAAGAGATTTTGGAAGAGCTTAGGATTTGTTTACCCAAATGGGTTACACAAGAACAAGTAACAGATATGATTAGAGGGACGTGGAAGAATATAGTTGAAATAGTTGATAATTTTTATGAACATGAGACTAAATTCTATGAGCAAGTCTCTGCTGTTATATCTTTCACTTCTAGAGATGGGATTAGTTCGACTAACCATGAAGCGCTTTTTTCGAAACTGGAGTTTATCCACCGTGAAACCGAACGAAATGAAAGTTATCAATCATCGCAGTTTCATAAGCTGAAGTGCATGAGTAGTTCTCAGAAGAGTAGTATTTCTCTTGTGAAAAGGAACAGAAAGATAAAAAGTAAACCAAAGAAGAAAGGAAGATCTTGTTCTAAAGAAGAATCTGCAGGCCCCAAGCAAGCTACTATAACTAAATTCTTCAACAAAGTTCCTTAGGATGAAACTAAGGCTTAAAGAGGGTAAAGAAGCCGTTTCTCAGAATGTTTGGAAGTAATATGGTGAGCTGTTTCTGCAAAATCTAGTGGAGGAATGAACTGTTACTTGATTTCAACGGATAATGCCTCATTGATCCTGCAGCAAAGTGAGAATGTTGGAAGATTAGGATTGGATTACCAACTGTGAATCCTGGAGTTACAGTTGACTCATCTTCACAGCAACTATGACCTAAAGATCTCGCGCTGACACTTTTTTGCTATGTAAGAAAGTTAAATGTTTTGTCTACGTTGGCCTCATTGAGGAAGCTTTAATCATATAAGCATACATTGACATTCGTCTGCAGATTTATCAGTTTTTTAGTCAGTGTAGATTCCAAAGAGAATTGCTTTTGAACGTTTTCTGGTTCCTGTCCATTCCCTGACCTTGTTCTTGTCTATTACTTAACTAAATCCAGTATTTGACTGAAGAACTTTCCAAAACTCATTAGCATTGAAGATGGAAGAAAGAACAAAAAACAACAGAAGCATTTTTGTCTTCTTTACAATTTTTCAAAGCAATTGATCCTATTACAAGGCTATAAGAAGGAACCTTCTATCCTTACGATCATGTTCTGCTGCCTTCCATTAAATAGCTTCCACTGTCTTAAAACCTTCTTGCTAAACAATGAACACCTTAAACCAAGTTGAATATTGCTTCGCACGATCCAAGCCATGCCCCATGAACAATGCTATCTTTTCGGTCTCTTTGCCCTGAAAATCCAACGTAATAAGTTTCTGTTTCCAGTAAAGATAATAAAGAAAAGTCAAGAAACTGGAGAAGGATCAGTGTGCAAGTACTTTCAGCAGCAGACCAACACACAGTTGAAGGGACAGAGTTGGAGAATTTATTTTCAGACAGAAGTTGACCAGATGTGATACTCCAAATGCGAGTATAAAAGTCAACACCTCCTGAATCAAACACCAAAAGACAAAAAAATTCAAATCATATCACTAAAATCAAAATCTTAATGCTTTTCCCAAATCCAACATAGCGGTTATGTTTTCAGAACAAAGGGTTCCTTCTTATTACCTGAAATAAGAAATCTTTCGGACGGGTCGATGCCAAATTCAATGCGAGAATGAGAATTTACATGTCCTTCATATGTCTGTACAGAAACCCCTCTCTTATCCATTCGTTGATCATATAGCTTAATCTAAGAAAAGAGAAAAGTTCGTCTCTTTAGATTATGATTGAGATACTCTTGAAAATCTCTTCGTAAGTATATGCAGAAACTAGAGCTAGTAGAGGTACTCACTGTTCCATCCATGGCGCTTGCCATTAAGTACTGATCATAAGTTTTCAGTGTCTTCAGGCTAAAGAAGAAAGAAGCGAATTATAGTCATGAAAGCAAAGAATTAAAGAGAGATTTCATATATGGTTTCAGTCGATTACCAACCACGTAATAGATGAAGGCATATAGATTACATGAGACGGATTTATGTTTCCTTTGAGCTGCAAAAAGAAAAATTAGAGAAAAGTATTACTAGAATGTTGTGAGTAAAGCTCAAGAGAAAGAGATAAAAAGTTGTGACCACAACAAAGTCGTTATATAATCTTAGAAATACCTCGAACCATTGTTTATTTTTGGTAGTTTGACTGGTTTTGCTCGATGATTGACAACGTATCTGGTGTCTAGTTAACCTTGGAAAAGGTCTCCCTGGTCTCTCACGTAGATCAACTGACACAATGGCTCCATTTCTGAGCCCGCAGTGAACAATCTTTCCCTGGGAATAAGAAGTAGAAACAATATAAACACAGGTGTCCTTCAGTAAAAACGAAGACATGACTTAACTTGTCAAAAGAGAGATGCCATTGAACAAAACATATACCAATTAGTAGTTGAGAAAAGTATTGAGCAGCTAGAAAACGATGCATCTCGAAGCTTGGAATTAAGAGAACTTTACCGATTGATCAAGTTGTAGTGCAAAAACATCACTTTTGCTTTGGAGAAAGTATGAACCTGCTCCTGTTTCCAAATCAACCACAGCGGCTCCTAAGTCGGTACCTATAATATATCAAAATCCTTTAATAATTTCCAGATGATTCCTGAAATTACTGAACCAAGTTTATTTACAGAAAAGCAGAAAAGGGCATTGGTAATCATAACTGTATTTCCTTTTATAACTAGTTTGCTCTCTAGGAATAACTGTAACTGTAATGAAGCAAAATCCTGGGGGACAAAAATGTAACACCAAAAGTAAGAAAGAGAAAGTACCAAAAGCTGCATGACTCCCACTTCTATTGCATTCAGCTGTCCAAATGGTGCACCCAGAGGTCACACTCCCTCGGAGTCTTTGCGGAGTGATTGTGTTCAGTTCCTCATCAAGATTAACGAAAAAAGGTGACCCACGGCCAGTGTTACCTAATGTAGTTATCCTGTTTTCTCGTGTCAAGCTTTTACAAATGGGAGATCAAATGATAAAAAAAGAAAGTAAAAGATAAGACACATTTGAAGGATACAATCCCCGTTTTACGCAGTGGAAGTTTTCAGATTCATCATATCTACCAATCAACTGAATAGAAGATATAGTAGACAATGCCTGATAACAGCGTTCATGTGTCCATATAAGCCCAGGAGCTTTCCTTTCTTCTGCATTGTTTTCTTTGCGAGGAAGAACAGAAACTGGGTCACACTCGATTCCACCATTTAAAGTTTGAGTTTCCGACTCATCAGAGAATCCTTGTATAGGTTTGGAAACTCTCAGTATACTGCAAGAACAAACTCCCAAATCATATAGGTTGGCATGAAAACAATTTTTAAACATCTCTACTATTTCTTCAGTAAATCTTTATGGTACAGTCTTGAACATCGATAAAACCCACTAATACATACCTCAAGCAACCTTCTGTACTGCCTGCTACTATAATGTCCTTTCTAGTCAAGCCAACAGATGTTTGTATATCAACCTGCAACTGTTTCAAAGCAGCATCGCCTATGTTTTTTGTGGATTCGTATCTCCATACCTAAGCATCATTACCATTACACAAACAGAAAGGAAATATGTTTCAAATCGGAATCTTAATAAGAAACAGAAAGGTTAAGTAATGGTGGTAATTAATACCTTAGGATAAGAGGCTTGTGTCTTTTGAATCTCCTGGTTGAAGTTAGACATCTTCTTATTGACAGGAATGACATTGCCATTTAACTCTCGGGAATAAAGTAGCTTCAATGCTTTTAGTTTGGTTCTCTTCTGATAATTAGTTTCCTGATCAAATTTACATATACACGAATCACTGATTTACATAAACAAGGAAAAATATGAGCTAAAGAAGTTGGGGGAACTCTCACTGATTCTGCAAGACTCGACCTTTACACAAATTGAAAGAAGTCGAAATTCTAAGTAACAGACCTGTAGAGGGTTTGGGTCGGGTTTTGGTTTGGTTCTTGAAGAGAAAGAAGCTTTTGAACCAGGGATAGGACCTTTAATGGGGAAATATCTGTTCTTCTCCTCGTCGTAATAAAACCCAGGAAGCTCTGTTATCAAATTCAAAAAGAAAAACGGAATTCCCACATCAAAATCTGAGATACGCAATCGAAAACAGAAGAATTATCGAGGAACGGGATCTAAATACCTGGTCTCATGTTGCATCTGAGGTAACTCTATTCTCTGTGTTCTTCACAGACTCCATTAAAGGCTAACATGCGCAGTATATATAACTTTTAGGTTATTGTTAAACGAAGGGAGCTTATAGGCATTAAACCGTAAACGTATTTTATTCAATTAAGGTTCCAACCGTACCGGTTATGACTCGGTTTACAATATTAAAAACTAAGATCGCGGCTTATCCTTCTGTTTACAACAACTTCAAAAACATTTATTAAACTCTCCGCAAAGCTTTTGGTTTAGTTCTTGTGCTGCAATCTGCCACTCTCAGCACCAGCAAACGGATCCACGATAACATTAACCACCGCAGGTTTTCTTGCAGTGAACGACTCAGCGAGAGCGGATTTAAGCTCATCGGGTGTTTCCACAATATAACCTTTGCCTCCAAATGCTTCAATAAGCTTGTGATAGCCTGCATTAGGAACAAAAGATGTTGGTGCTGGATCTTCTTTATAAGGACCAGAGATTTCTTCGGGACTCCTTCGGTCACCGCCATAGACACCACCATTGTTGAAAACTATAATCACCACAGGAAGATTGTATCGAACCAATGTCTGCATCATCATCAAAGACAAAAAGTTCATTGAATCAAGATTCAGACAGAAACAATTCCACATTATGGTATTATCATGTAATGTGTTTTACTACCTCAACTTCCATGGCACTGAATCCAAAACCAGAGTCTCCTTCAACGGCAACAACAAGCCGATCAGGAGAAGCAACAGCAGCAGCAATACAATAACCTAAACCAACACCCATTGTTCCCCAAGTTCCTGCATCAAGCCTTGTCCTTGGCTCTTTCTGAACCAAAACCGATCTTCCTACATCCATTGTATTAGCTCCTTCTGATACCACAACAGGACTCGGTCCATCCACCGCCAAAATAGCGTCTCTGATTATCCTCATAGGAGTCAAGAAATTGAAAGGAACCACATCTTTAGCAAGCTGTGTCTCCATCTTCTCACCGTTCTCTTTCGCCTTCTTTGAAATCGATTCCACCCATGGATTAGACTTCCCTAGACAAAAAGGATCGTCTTTTACCTCTCTGTTTAACAATCCAATCACAGTTTTAGCATCTCCAGTTATCCCCAAGTGAGGTTTCCTCAGTTCAATCTCTTCCTCAGAGACATCAACCAATATAAATTTCAATTCTTTAGACCATTTCGGTGACTCTCCGAAATGGAGAAGCCAGTTAAGCCTAGCTCCAACCACCAAAGCGACGTCGCACTTCCCAATAGCAAGAGACCTCGCCGCTGTAGCTGAGAGCTCGTGTGTGTCCGGTAACAAACCTTTACCCATCGGAGTTGGGAGGAAGGGTATTCCGGTAATTTCAACAAGTTTCTTCAGCTCATCCTCTGCTCTCGAAAACGCCGCTCCTTTACCAAACACGATCAATGGCCTCTCAGCTTTTCTCAGCAACGAAACCGCCGATTCAATCTCCGATCTCAGAGATTCCCGAATCGGTTCTTGCTTTCGAGATTTTTCAACCTCAGACACCAATTTGTCCGCTTCCGATTCCGAAATCTTTTGACGCAACACATCAGACGGAAGATCCAGATAACACCCACCGGGTCGACCCGCAACAGCTCGATCCAAAACCCTAGAAACACAATTGGGGATTTCACGAACATCTTTCGCTTTCTCCGATAATTTCGAGAAAGCTTTCACAGCTTCAACCTGATCAAGCTCCTGAAAATCTCCACGCCCAACATCTCTCTGATCGCAAGAACCAGAGATCATCACCATCGGCCATGTATTAGCCCAAGCGTTGGAAAGACCAGCTAACCCGTGTACACAACCCGGACCCGAAACCGTGAGAAGGATACCGGGTTTACCCGTGAGGTAACCGTAAGCGGATGCGGCGTATCCGGCGGATTGTTCGTTGTGGAAGGCGATGAAGCGTATGCCAAGAGCCATGGCTCGGCTAGCTAGAGATGTGACGGGGATTCCAACGACGCCGAACATGTGGGTGACGCCGAGCTGAGATAGTGACTTGGCGACGAGAATGTTGCCATCGATTGAAGGTGGAGTGGTGGCTGAATTATCCGCCATTTTTTAAAGATCTTTTCTTGGATTTGATCAGCTTTGTGTTTCGAATTCTAGTTTGTTATATAGGCATTTGATTTGTGTTTTTACTTACTTTAATACATAGTTATGTGATTGATTTGTGTTTTTGCATATATTGCTATTAGCCTATTTTTGACTTCTCTTAATATTTCCTTCATTTGCTTAATTTATTTTTGCATTTTGTGTGTTCTAATTCTAGTAATATTTTTTTTTATCTATAGATTCAACAAAAACGTCCACCAAACAATTACTGAATTTGTACTTAAAAATACGAAGGTATTGTGTGTGATCCAATAAAAATATATAGTTGGTCACTAGTGAGTCCTACAGTCACCTAATCTTCTCAATAATTTGGATTTGAATGTATGTAATAGAAATGATAAAATTATGAGTTCGGTTTAATTTTAATACAAGTGACCTTATCTAGCCTTGTTTGGTACTGTTCAGATTTTAATTAAAAGAGTGTTTTAATGACATTTTTGTCCGTTCCTCATTGGACTATCTTGAGGTTTGCCACCAGAATTTGTATTTAGCAGCCAAAGACTCACAAAATCCAAATTGGATTTGTGCTTTACAAGGTTGAGGGTTTAGACTACGACAAAACTAGAGCCACTCAAAGATTTCCCATGATCATAAATCTACAAAACAAAGATTGATTAAGCTAGCAGATTTTCAAACATTCTCTAATCTACATGGATCAACTTTCGCATATTCTTATAGATTATTGTTTTTCATACGTCTAGTTTCAATACGGTTTTGAAATGTAGACATTAAATCATTTCTATCAAATAAAATTAAATTCGATTGATTTTACCCCAAAAAAAACAAAAAAAAAAAAGAAGAAAGAATAGAAAACAGCAACATGTGGAACCATAAACAATCAAACATCTTTAATGGCACGCACGTCCTCTTGCAAATTTGTCCTCACGTATACATCAAGAACCAATGTTAAGGTTTGATATGAGTTGCAGAAACAATATCGCATTTTGCGTTTTTGTAACAAAACATGCCAAGATCGCTTAAGAAATCAGCCAAGTTGAGTCTAAGACGAGTTCGGATCAATTCACCTTCGATTAGGTATAAACCGGACTCTAGTTCCATAGAGAGAGACCAAAGAATCGAGTTTCTAAGCGAAAATGCCGACGATGCCAGATCCGCTGGAGAAGAAAACAAAGGCGAAAACAGTGAAAGCGAAGAGATTGAAGACAAAAAAGAAGAAACAATCAAAGTAATGGTAGACGAAGAACAAGATGATGACAAGAGCTTTAACAATGGAGAAGGAGAAGGAAAAAAAGAGGCAGTGGAAGCCGTTGAGGTGGTTAAGGAGGAGGCGGAAGGCGGGAACAGAGTAATGGTGGTGGTTGATAAAGCGCTTGCTTCTACCGGAGCTTTAGAATGGGCTATTACGCATACTTTACAATCACAAGACATTCTTTTTCTGTTATACTTTGCAAAACCATATAGAAAAGGTTATTCTCTTTCTCTCTTAGTGTTCATTTTCTTGTTTATGGTTTGTTTGGGTTGGCTTTTAAGGTTTTTTGAATTGGGTTTTAGGCAAAAGGAAGAACCGAAAACGCGAGGTGAAAACCGATGAATTAGTCCATACTTTGAAGAAACTGTGCCAAACAAAACGACCTGGGGTGAGTTCAATCTCTATTGTTTATTTACGTTCACATATTACGAAGTTGTGTTTTTTCGCCACTTGTATAATACATTTCTATATCCTAAAAGCAAACGAAAGAATTGACATAATGTTGAAGTGTGGATTTGTCCTATACATGGCAGATAGAAGTGGAGATAAGGAGGTTAGAAGGGAAAGACAAAGACAAAGGAGAGAAGATAGTTGAAGAAGCAAAGAAACAACAAGTGAGCCTTTTAGTGGTTGGACAAGATAAGAAACCTCCGGTATGGAGGCTATTGAAGAGATGGGCTTGGAAGAGACGCCGGGGACATGGTGGTGTTCTCAAATACTGCCTCGAAAATGCTTCTTGCATGACAATAGCGGTCAAACCCAAGAACCGCAAGCTCGGCGGTTACTTAATCACCACCAAACGCCACAAAAACTTCTGGCTTCTCGCTTAAGAACACCGCAAGTTTTCCTCTTGTGTTTGTATTATCAAAAAACTTTTAAAGTTTTCTCCTATTTCATCTCTCATGAATGAAACAAACTTGCTCCAATACACACAAAAAAAGAAGAAGCAAAGAGGCTTTTATTGGATTATTGAATATAACAATGTATCTGCACAAGAATTATCAACAACTTTCCCTATATTCTCCTGATTCAATCGGTTAATGATTCCGAGATTCTGTTAAATGACACAACACAGTGGAATGCAAGTGAGATTTATTGGTGTTTACCAACCTTTTCTTTCTTGAGCTGAGTTTTCATTGTAAGGTTCCTGCTCTGGTTCAAAACTACTGAACCAAATGCTTATAAGCAATCCGGTGAAGCTGATCATATCCTGCAAGCACTCCTGCCCCCGCTACTCCAAGAAGCATGTTTGCAGTAACTCCTCTATATAGCGCATAGAACCCTTCTGATTTCACTATCTCTCTTAAGGCGTGAATAGCATTCCGGTATTTTACAGGTTGTCCTGATGTAAGCATCATTCTTCTCCTAAGCGTATCGAAAGGGTAGGCAATGAAGCCTGCAGAGGTAGTAATACTCCAACCCAACAGAAAGCTAGCCAAGAAGTTTCCCTGTCGCAGAATCAAAGAACCATATTTAGCTAATGTTTGCGCTAGATTACGCAATAGATGGTATTACCTCTAAGGAACCGACTAGAACAGCGGGTTTGATGGTATCATACATCCCAAAATACATTCCTCTGTAAAGAGTGATTCCCACTATTGACACGCCAAATCCACGGTAAAGGCCTTTAATGCCCTCGCTTGACAAAGTTTTACGATACACATCGATCATCCCTTTAAACTGTCTCTTGCCAGTAACTGAACATTCCTTTGCATCAGTGCCTAACCGGGTCCGAGTGTAATCAAGATGGTACAGAAACAATGAAGTTGTTGCTCCAGCAGCACTTCCGGAAGCTACATTTCCAGCAAACCACTTCAAATAATCGTCTTTCTCTTTCGAACATCCGAGAAGGTCCTTGAAGTAACCTTTAAATGCAAAGTTGGAAGCCTAAGAGCAATTAAATTTAGTGACAATAAGAATTAACACAAACCACACTCGGTATGATCAAATGGCAAATAAAAACCAAGCAATTGCAGGCAAATGAAATCCATGGAAGATTGAGTTAGAGGTTCACCTGTGTAGGGAAATATCGAATGACATTGGCTTGATTTCCTCTCCAAAAGGACAAAACACCTTCTTCTCTGAAGATTCTAACAAAGCAATTACCCAAACTAATGTAAGGTCTTGTGAGATGTCCTGTCTTGATCATCTCCCCTTGATTCTGCAATAGAAGCTTCACCCTTTCGATTGGAGCAGCTACAGATTTCGCAACAATGGCTGCAGCACCTCCCATCACAAAATCCGCAGAGAATCTCTCAGATTTTCCCACCAAAGCCATCTTTTTTTCCAAATTCAATACCAAATACTCAAAATGAATACAAAAATGTTCTTTCCAGTAAATTGAATGTCACAAACAACAATTTCTTCTGGGTTCTTATCATTCAGATAAACCCCCAAATTGGGAAATTTTTTGTACAAGGCGTTCAAGAATCAACCACCGAATCTAAAAGAACAAGAATGATAAAAGACAAGATTTTGAAGTGAGAAACCTGGAGATTGCTATTAGATATCGCCGCGGAGAGAAGAACTCGGCGGCGAAAGATTGATTACAAGGTCCCAGAGAAGAGAAATGGCCGTTTTCTTTTTAGTGTTATTCGTTTTGAGAATCTAATAAAATAGGAAAGAGATAATCATTTCTGTCAATTTAAAGCTGGAGGTGGAGGATAAGAGCGAGCAAGGATGGGTTTTTTTTAATATTTAGTTATAAAGTTTTATCCTTTTTTTAATTTTTAATTCAATTGCAAAAAGAACTATATTTTTGGCAAAAGGAAAGAGAAGGTTTTTCAAAAATAAATTGCATAGGAGCAGAAAATTCAAAGTTGAATTTGCCGCGGAGCTAGCGAATCTCTCACGCTCGCTCAACGTTTGACGTCACTCGCAGCCAAGCTCGTCTTTGTATCTTGCAACGCCGAGATCTATAGGTTAGGTTTGTTAGCTCTCGATACTCATCTTCCTCCTTCTTCAGCTACGTTTCAGTTTTCTGAAATCAGAAGTTCCATTTGTGATTTCTGGAAATCGAATTTAAACTTTAGCATTAGTATGTGAGGACTTCGGTACCAATCCTACCTCTGTTCTGCATCCGCCGTGAATTTTTGAATTGCGTGATCTCGAATTTGAAAACAGGAATCTGAAAATTTATGGTTCACTCAAACCGGTATTTTATACCTATGAATTTATGGTTTACAGAAAACCAGAACTGATCTGCGTCTTCTTTATTTCATAAAGCTTTTTACTTTGCAGAGTTGCAATGGAACCAATGACGCCAATTTCGTACCCTACGACTCCTCGTTGGAACCAAGACAGGCCCTTTCTCACTGGCCGCTTCCACCAGGTGCTCGATCTTTCGATGTGGTTAAATTTGTTCTCTAATTCTCTCGAATCAAATTTTAACTTTTGAAGAAGAAAAATATCAGCTTTGACAATGGCTGATTATAATTTATTATCTCAGGAAACGAGGGCAAGCTCTGCTGATTCTAAGCGGTTTCCTTTAGAATCTTCTAGGTATTTTAAAGTTCTATGCTAAACATTAGTTCTACACCCCTAGTCAATTGCTTTTTCCTCTTCCCAGCACATTCTATAAAAAACACTGATCTTTATGTTTGTGTTTTTCCACTCATCATGTGGTTTCAGCAATTCTGGAGTAGAGCAGGCAATTGGCTGTTATGACACACCGGTTCAGGTTTGTGTTATTTTACAAATCAAGTCTGTCCTTTTTTTTTTACTTGGCTCCCATTATTCTGTGAGATTGTTATTCTGTAACCTTGAAACTGGTGGTGAGATCCTTAAAGCTTGGGTTTGAGGTGTTTAGTTTTTACAAGTTGGCATAATGTACACGAAGATGGCTTCTCGTTTTCGTGCCATAGACTAGGGTAATTGATCTGAGCCAAATAATTGTGGAACTTGCTTGCCTAGGTTGAGACTTGATGTCATCTCTTCTGTTATGTCCATTTCGATAACTTTTTATTGTCCCTTTTGGCGTGCAGGAACTTATTGTCATTGATGATCTCTTGTCTGCTTTGGTTGGAATTGAAGGGAGGTATATATCAATTAAAAGATTCCATGGGAAGGAGGATGGTATAGCTTTCCAAGTTGATCCATCAATGGATTTAGCACTACAGGCAAGTAGTACTCAACACAATAAATTTTTTATTCAAGATGGTCTACATTAGTCAACTGCAGAAACCTGTGATTTCTAACCATGTATGATCTTTCTTTTTGTAGCTAAGTTGCTTAAGTAAAGACCAGAATTAGCTTGTATGTAAAAAGACTCTGTACATGGTTGCAAGGTGTATCCTTGTATGTACAAAGTCTTTTTACATCAAGTTCCATAAACATAAACCTTGTATGTTGCAAGGTGTATCCTCTTCATTTATGTTTATGGAACTTGATGCTGTGTTATTTGACAGTATATGGCATTTCACTGGTGTTCTTACTTCTTGAAAGTTTAATTATCTTTAAATCTAACCAAATGGACACATGCATTACTATTTTATGTCATAGAATGGTTTTGTCTTTTGTGCAAGCATTTAGAGTATGAAATTAACATTGTAAGCCTTATTCTAATTGGCTCTTTTGAAATATATTGACTGGCAAATAATTTTGCAGGAACTGGCAAAAAGAATATTTCCTTTATGTGAATGTTATCTGCTGATTGACCAATTTGTGGAGTCGAGCTCGCAGTTCAAGAACGGGCTAGTTAACCATGCTTTCGCGGCTGCGCTCAGGGCATTCCTCCTTGTATGTGATATAGGTTGCTAGCTTTGTGGTAATTGTGATGCATTGTCTGTTGAGTTATTTTCTTTCCCCTTCTGTTTCGCATGGTGAATTTTGTGAACTGGATATATATTCCTTAAACTAATAATTAACTTTGGGGATTTACTCAGTTAACTAAAAACATGGACTTGGAAAGCTCATTCTAGAATGCTTTTAGTTTATTTATTGGGTTTCTTTCTTGTCCCCTGAGTTGGTGCCTTTATCACATTTTTGATTGTGCATATATGCATACGTATGAATTTCTAAGATGATGCATACAGTTCTTGCTGCCTTCTTTGTTCCAAGTTCTTGCCGTCTCTTTAATCCCTCTCTCAGTATTGCCCCACTGAATAAATTTATAGTGTGATTCTTTTCTTTCCATTTCACATGTGGAGTTTCGTGTATAACCAATGTCAATTGCATTGTTTGGACTGAGAGAGTTTGTTTTTTTTAGCATTTAGGTAATTTGACCGCATTTTTTGCTAATGATGTAAGTATTAACCATCCTTTCTTTTACCAGGATTATCAATCCATGGTGGCACAACTGGAACACCAATTTCGACTTGGAAGACTTTCTATCCAAGGATTGTGGTTTTACTGTCAGGTTTGTCTCTCTTCTGATAATCCAAGCTACAGGTTCTATAAAAGGTACGCTGATTGATTGTTTTCGTATCTCTCAGCCGATGATGGGATCCATGCGCGCATTGGCTGCAGTAGTTCAGCAGTCTTCAGCGAAGCTTTTTGTGGGTTCTGGTGTTCTTAATCTCTTGCAGAGTCAGGTATATTCTTGCTTTTGTCCTGAAAATACCTTTTGGATATTCTTTGTGCTGGAACTAGCTAGCTTATTATATGTCCTAATCGTTAAGACTGTCATGCCTAGGCTAAAGCAATGGCTGGTGATAATTCAGTGAGGTCATTGTTAGAGAAAATGACCGAGTGTGCAAGCAATGCATACCTAAGCATATTGGAAAGGTGTATTTCTCATGCCGCTTTCTTTCTTGCTCGTAACTAGACTTATAGCAAAAAAAAGTTGTGCTATAATCTCTGCCCCTTCCGCTTTTTTATTGTTTGTGTCTTTCCCCTTTTTTTGTTTGTTTGTGGGAAGAATGCTCAGATAATCTAAGTGCAACCTGTGGCTATATTTTTACTTTGTTTGTAAGGAGTGATAAGCGAACATCTTTGTTATCTTTTGTTTTGAAAGATCTGTACATGGGTTACCCTATTTGTTAGATAGCTCATCGTATTCTCGGATGTGTCAACTGACTTATTAGTGTTTAATTAAGGTGGGTCTATGAAGGGATCATTGATGACCCGTATGGGGAATTTTTTATTGCTGAGAACAGGGCTCTTAAAAAGGTACTTTGATTTTTGCTCAGCTCGTCTGCACAATTGTCAATTGCTTGATCTTACAATTTTCAAGTTTTTCGTACAGGAGAGTCTCAGTCAGGACTCTACAGCTAAATATTGGAGCCAAAGATACAGCCTCAAGGACACTATTCCTGGCTTCCTTGCAAATATTGCTGCAACCATATTGACCACAGGGAAATATCTAAACGTTATGAGAGAATGTGGGCACAATGTTCAGGTATGGTTGGGGATGACTTTTTCTTGTAATTAATACAATCAATAGAGTTCGTGATTTTGACCCCCCCAAAAAAAGTGTTTGTGATATTAGACATGACATTGGCTGGGTTTTTTTTTACAGGTTCCCATCTCAGAGAGATCTAAGTTAACAATATTTGGTTCAAATCATCATTATCTTGAATGCATAAAGGCTGCTCACGAATTTGCCAGTATGGAGCTAGTAAATCTCATCAAGGATAAGGTTATAAATTGTGTCATAATGACTGCTTCTTTGATGTCGTTCCTAGTAAATACACATCTCTAACCATCAGTATATGATTCAGTATGACCTCATTGGGAGGCTTCGATCTATAAAGCACTATCTTCTTCTCGACCAGGTATGCTGGTTCTAATCATGGATAACCAGTGATTTTCAGATTTATCAGACTTTTCTAGGCACGGATTTTTCAATGTGAAAAGTTCGTAGTTGAGTTGTTTTCTTCTGTCACTGATACTCTAACAGCTGTTTAGTTTCTAATTATTTTTGGTACAACAATGTAATTAACTACAGGGTGATTTCTTGGTTCATTTTATGGACATTGCTCGAGAGGAGTTGAACAAAAAAGTGCATGAAATATCTGTTGAAAAATTGCAGGTACTTTTGCCCCACTTGAGCACGATCAAAAGTTTAGACAAAGCTTTTTACCATTATTATTATTAGGGTTCTGTACTTGTTTGCTGGAATCTGAATGTATGTGTATTATATAGTCTTTACTAGATCTTGCTCTGCGTACCACAGCAGCTGCAGCAGATCCTCGCCATGAAGAATTGACTTGTTGTGTGGTGAGTAGTCAATGTCTTTTCCTGGATGTGATAATTTACAAAGATTATACCTAATTTTTTCTCATTTTGCATTCATATCTTAGGATCGAGCTTCATTGCTTACGACTTTGGGAATGCACAAGGACCCTGGTAGTAATAGTCTAGAGGACCCAGTGAGCATCATTGGTCTAGAGACATTTTCCTTGAGCTACAAGGTCTGCTCCTTTCTTGCCTTGTCTGCTATCCGGATTCTAACTATTTTGTTTTATATATATATATATATATATATATATATTAGTAATTCCACAGCCTATAATGATATATATGTATATATATAGCTACTAAGTCGCTTGTAGATTCATCATAAACACTTATATAAGTAATTTACAAATGCATATTGGGTACTCAACTGTTTTTTTTTGTTGGTTGTGGCTCTGTGTTTCAGGTCCAATGGCCACTATCTATTGTCATATCAAAAAAAGCCCTGTCAAAGTACCAGTTAATTTTCCGCTTTCTTTTTCATTGCAAACATGTGGAACGCCAGCTTTGTGGTGCTTGGCAAATACATCAAGTATGGACTACTTGGTAGCTTTGAAATTTTTTTGGTTTCTTCAAAACCTTTTTAAGCTATTTGCTTCTCTAACAAACAGCTGTGAAATTCTACAGGGGATTCGGGCTATGAACTCTAAGGGTACAGCAATTCCTAGATCATCCCTTCTCTGCCGTAGCATGCTTAAATTCATCAGTAGCCTTCTACATTACCTTACATTCGAGGCAAGTTGGGAACTTTCTGTTTGTTTTGTTTTGCTTTATACTTATATGTTTGCTAATAGAATGAAATTTGGATTTATTTATTTATAGATTTTTATAGTCTATCTGTAGATCCTGTTTTTTTTTTTTTTTTTTTTTTTTTTTTTTTTTTTTTTGATTCTGTGGTATAAGTCTCTGAAAGACTGACTTCTAGAATTGCTAACATGCACTCTGTATATTAAATCCAGATATTGTTGTAATAGTCATACTTACAAATGTAGGCACTTCTTGCAACTGTGAGTTTCTATATATACGTTCTTGGAAACGTGAGTTATAGATTCTGGAGATATAAGTACACTGTCAATCAAGAGTTGAGAGAAATCATACCAGGAGTGTTTAAAGATTTTGTTGTTTTTATATCGCATCTTTTTGGCTCTCGGATTTCTTCTGATGTTGCATTTGCTTGCTTTTATGTGGGATGTCACTTCAGGTTCTCGAACCAAATTGGCATGTGATGCACAATAGAATACAGTCCACAAGAAGTGTAGATGAGGTAAGTGTAGAGATTGGCTTTGTTATAGCTTTTAGACACCAGAGACCTGCTTCGCGGGATCGCCTAAAAGTTGTTTAATTGAACAATGTGCCATCATCTTACAGGTGATACAGCATCACGACTTCTTTCTTGACAAGTGTCTGAGAGGGTGCTTGCTTCTTTTACCTGATGTCCTTAAGGTTTTTCGCTGTTCCATTTAATGTTACCTTTTTTCAGGATTGATGTAATTATGTGCTTCTCTATCACGCAGTGATACCAAGAAATCTGAACTCGTTAGTAATAGTGTGATGTTTTCAATATTTTACACTAATTTTTACCGATGTTGCAGAAAATGGAGAAGTTGAAATCAGTCTGCCTGCAATATGCTGCAGCCACACAGTGGCTGATATCATCGTCTATCGACATCAATAGCCAGTCTCATTCGCAGAAGATAATGATAAGAGACGCAACCGTCACAGAGTCCATATTGTAAGTAGTAACAAGGAACTAATTTCTTCTCTTTGTTGGCAAATCATTTAGATGGTTAAACCCCATTTTGCAACATCTCTACAAAAGCAGTTGCTGCTAGAATTTTTCGAACTTTATATTACGGTATTTTTCTAATGTCTATTATGCGTTTTATCAGCAATTTTGAAAGGGAATTCAACTCGGAGTTGCAGAGCTTAGGACCAGTCTTGAGCAAAGGCTCTCAGGCTGAGCCATACTTGACTCATCTTTCCCAGTGGATCCTTGGTGTTTCGAAAGAATGAGAGTGAGACTTTTACTTAAGAAACTCTGGCAATTCAATTTGTTTTTCCAAATGTTATCAAGTGATATTCAGCTTGAAGTTATGAGATGTGTGAGTGTGTTTAGTCTTTTGTTGTCGTTTCTTAGTATTTATTTGTGAATTTCCACGATATATGAAAAGGTCTCGGCCTATCTCTGTTAAAGCTTGCATTCAAGATCTGTGGTTTCACAGCAACTAAAGTATATGTGAATTTTGTAAACTCATTAGTAATTTTGTTGGAGTTCCCTTTCACAATAATCCAGGTCTATCTGTTTTACTGGTATTAATATACAGTAAACAAAATCCAATAATGCAATCCAAAAAATAAGAAGCGAAAACACTGGAGAAAGTTCAGAAAAGTTTCAGAAGAAGAAAAAAAGAAAAGGATTTTGCTTCAGCAGTTGATGCCACACTTCAAAGTATCAGGTCCTTTGGTCTTGAGCACAAAAGGATCAATTCTGACCCAAAGCAAAGAGAAGATAGATGCCAGTAACACTGACCAAATCACCACAATGGTTGGTGTTCTGTTCTGTCTTCCCATCAGACCTTTGAGGAATGGGTAGAGATGAACAATGACCCAAAAGGAGAAAAAGAGTTTACCAAATAGAGGTCCCCAAGACTGATATCCATTGTTAATGGCATCTGAGATGCCTGCAACGACACCGACAATGTTTATGATCAAGACAGTTGTTGGGGGGATAAGCAGAGTTGTCCATTTGAATGCGTAAAGTTCTCCAAAATCATCATCATCTGTTGCCTTTGATGTGACTGTGAAGTTTGTGTCAATGCCTGCTAAGATTTTGAGAAGACCTTGGACAACCGCAAAGAGATGAGCCGAGATTCCTCCGATAACCCAGAATTGCTCGTTTCTCCACCATTCCTCTATGCTAACTCCACTCCATCTCAATTCCAAGATTCCAGTTACAATGATCGACATGAACAATGCGATGAAGAAGAGACTAGCAAACGTGCTTATCTGAAGTTTGGGAAACAAATAGTTAGAAACGTTAATGCAGCTTTTTAAACGCTTTTATCTTATGATTTTACTTACCGGTGGCATGATGAATTTGTCAGTAAGGAGACATATGGCTGGAAGGATACAGTAGGCAAGGAGTGGTATAGATGTAAACGGGTAGATTGTTGTGTTGGCATAAGCAAAACGCTCAAGCCACTTGAGTTTGCCTCCTTTGTAGCCGTACCAGAGAGGACTGTGCCGGCTGAAAAAGATCTCAACAGATCCGAGTGCCCAACGCAAAACCTGGTTTAACCTGTCTGATAGATTAATAGGAGCTGAACCTTTGAATGCAGGCCTCTTAGGCATGCAGTAAATAGACCTCCAGCCACGGCAATGCATCTTGAAACCCGTCAAAATATCCTCTGTGATAGAGCCATAGATCCAACCCAGCTGCAATTCCGAGATATACAAAAGTTCCTTACAATGGCCACCTTCTAATCACAAATAAGAAGGTGCTATCTTATGGTTCAACATTAATACCTCAGTTCCCCACTCAGTCTTGTCTTCATAACCGCAGCTTATGACATGGATTGCCTCCTTAAGGAGCACTGCAGGACTTGATGACGGAGGAACACCACCATCTTCCATCAAAGTCGAGGTTACAAAGATGGATGATTGCCCAAATTTTTTCTCAAAGTTCATTTCGGACATCAAATGCTCCTTATCACCTTCTGCTCCTGCCAAAAAACACCATCAGATCTGCAAAATTCCCACATAAACTACATCTACTCAAGATATGGACCGATATTATAAGGTTGTTGGGATTACTTACCACCAAGGGCTGCTACATCGCCATTCATCTCATTCTTGGAAAATTTCTTATCCTTTCTCCGGCGCCCAAAACAAGGACAACAACCACAGCTCAACATCTTTGGACGTTTAGGACCCTTAGGCGGTTCATAACCATACAGAGCTTGTCGTTTGAAAACACAACCAGTACCAACGTATACTGGACCTTGGATTCCATCTAGACCTTTCATATTGATCTATAGCAAACAAGAGGGTAAGCAAGAGAGTATATTTATCTCATAGACCAGAAGTTGAAGAAATGTGGATTGCGTCTTACGTCAAAGAAGACTGTATTTCTGTTGGCATAACGATCGTGCCTGTCAATACCGTCAAACCTTTGAGGAAACTGGACGTAGCAGACCTTTTTTCCGATCTGAGGATCCATCAAAAAACACATTGCTTCCCTCACGGCCTTGCTGTTGTTCACATAGTGATCACAGTCCAAGTTCAGCATGAAAGGAGCATTTGTGAGTACGCCTGCCACTCGAACCTGACAGAAGTATCAGGTTAGGCCAAAGACACAGAGATAAGTTTATTGATTGGTCCAAAGCAGATCAAGAAAATTACCAAGGCATTCATGGCGCCAGCTTTCTTGTGGTGCTGAAAACCAGGACGCTTCTCACGGGACACGTACACAAGCCTAGGAAGCTCGTGACCTTCGACATCAAATCCTCCGCTGTGGCCAAGGAAGACTTGGATCATACCGGGGTGGTCCTTGGTGTTGTTCCCAGGCCATGGCGTTCCATCTTGCATGATCCAACCTTCTAGAGGAACCTTTGAGGCCTTCGCCACGAGAGAGTTGATCCTAACCTTGAATTCCTCATATTCTCTCTGCCACAAATCAATTTTACTTATGAAGTTTAGATCATAGTGGAAAACTGAATGGTGATATAAGTAGATTTCAAGTTATATACACTGACCTTCATGGCTCGACGTTCCTTAACAAAAGTTGGCTGGACTTTGTCCTTGAGATAATCAATTTTCAACGTGAAGTACATCTCCGGTGCCCGTGGCTCAATCGAGAATTTCTTACAGAAGGGAACCCATTTTCTTGCAAACTCAGCAGTTTCAGAGAGAGATTCGAATGTGAGCATTGAAGCACCATCGTCAGAGACATAGCAGGAGATTTTCTCAACTGGATAGTCCATGGCCAAGATTGATAGCACAGTGTTGGATGTGACGAGGGGAGGCTCCTTCATCGGGTCCACCGTACTGACAAAGACATCTACAGGGGCAAGCATATTTGGTTCACCTTCTCTCTCGTACCTGTATAAAAAATAGATTGTACATCCAAACTCCAACTTCATAGATTTTAAGGCTCCTACTTAAGAATTTGTGGATTTTACCTGAGGGAAAGCCGATCTAAATAGGTCTCACGATCAATGGGAAACCACTTGGGGAATTGATCAAGAATCCAAGAGACAGCGAACCAGATTTCACAGATCACAGAGGTCAGCCATAACCCCAGAGCATCATGCACGGGGTTCAGGAGCCTATACCGTAGAAAAACTGCTAGAATCACAAGCCTAGCAACAATGACCATCCGATATGGATTGATCTTGCTTGAGGCAATAGGCACTTTCCGCGAGAGTGGCTGTCGCGCCTCATCAATCCTGCAGCCATTTCCAAACAAAACCCAAAATTTTGTAAGCATGAATCCGAATCATATAAAACTGATGTCTTTTGACAAATGTTTATGGAGGCATTACAGTCCCATCTCAGGATCATCATCTGGTTCTGGCCCAAGATTTCCTTGCTGGAGCTTCCAGTCATCCATTCTTTCCCGCCATCCTCCCTCCTTTTTGTCATCCCATCTCTCTCTCCCTACCACATTTAAATTACACACAGAGAAATGAAAAGAAAAAGAAAAGTGTTGTTAGAAACCTATACTTCAGTTGCTTTTCGCTAGTATCAATTTTCATTTTATATGTGCGTGAAATTCTCTAAACGAAGAAGTTCTTCAAACAAGGCTCTGCTGTTGAATTTCATATAACAATGTACGAGCCAAATGTCCTTGTTTATAAAATATGTCCCTATCTACTACCAAAATTGTTCAATACGTAGCTGGCAAGTATATGTTATTTGCACAAACTGAAATATGTGTGACGCTAATTAAAACTGTGAGAACATCCACATTAACTTTTATATGTAAGTTAACGTTTCCATGATAGTTTTAATATTTGCACAAACACATATTATGAATGTCTTAAGTTATGCTTTACATGTCTTGTGCTACTACAAGTTACAGAGGACGATGAGCAGAGAGACTCACCAGCTTCAGACGATGGATATGGGTGCACACGCTTATGAAGCCCATGTTCTCCATTCCCATACCCTCCTCCAACTGGGAATTCTCCACTTACCTGCAAAAAGCCAAAAGATTATTAAGGAAATTACACAAAATAGATCGTATACAAAGAAAGAATATTGTAAGGCCTTTTTCATTTTACCTGTCTACTATGGCTACCGGCTATAACAGGTGGGAATCTCCCATTCTCATCATCCTCAGGGCCTCTTCCATAGCTCATTTTCCCATAAAGCATGGCGTCAGCAGATTGCTTCTGCTTGTCTTGTTCATCTTCGATATTAAACTCGTACTCAATATCATCAATATCCTCTTCATCCTCATCTCCCTCCACTCTTGGGCTTCCTGCAGAAAGCCCAAAAAAGAACCAACAAAAAGATCATTCTCCGAGTTCAAAACAGAGAACAAATTCAACTTTTGATTTCGTTTAGGCATTTTGTCGAAACAACAAAAGAGCAGAGATAAAATACCTCTGAGACGCTTGTAACGAGTCTTACACTGAGGACAGTTCTGTGTGCCTTCTCTTCTCTCGTACTCATAGCAAGGTCTGCACGCCGGAAAACCACACTCGTTGCAAGCTACGAACAAGTCTCCGTCTACTGTCAAACCAATTTGATCTCCGCATATCTCACAGAATTGTCCATCTAGATTCTTCAGAGGCTTCGGCTGTAGGAAATAACCCAAAAACAGTTTTAAATTTAAAAAATAATAATAGTAATAATAACCCAAGAACATTATCATAATAAAATGATTAAAGTGGTTAATTCACCCTGACTGCTCAATTAGCGGGACAAAAGTAAAAATATGATTTTAGAGAAAAGTTGTTTACATTTTACTGCAACTACTACCAGCATCAAATTATATAATTATTAACCAAATAAAAAAAAAAACAAACTATATAGTTCCAACACTATTTTACATGTTTTGATAAGAAAACTTTAGACGTCGTGAATCTTCTCATGAGTTGTTATATTCGAGTTAATTAAAAAGGGTTAATTATGTTACCTCTTCATGGTTGTGAATGACGACAAGTTCGTTACGGTTATGCGAACCGGCGACAAGACCGACGCTGGCTTCCATAGCGGCGACCTGAGATCGGACAATGAGAGGACAAATCGGAGATCGGACAATTCAATGTGAGACGAAAGAAGTTGGTTTTTATCAATGAAATCTTTAATTTCTCTCTCTGTATGGTACATAGTTTGTTGTAGAGTCTCCATTGCCTTCAAGCTAAGCTTTCGTTTTATATTAATTTTTTTTATTATTTATTATTTAATTTAATTTTTCCTGCAACGAACTCACTCAGATTTATCAGCTGCTATGTCTTCCTTTCATCGTCGCTGTTTCCTCAAGCTTCACTTTTTGTCATTGTCATTTTACTTACCCTTCTAATCTCGTTCCTTGCTTTCTAATTACACGAATTATCTTTATTTTAGTTTTTGATATTTTAAGGAATATTATTATTGGTGTTAAGTTTAGAAAGTGATAACCCAAATTAAACCGGTATAATCAAAATTCGTCTGAAAATTAGATGTGTAGAGATCGGAAAAAAACTTACAAATACAAATAAACTACTTTCCACCTTTCCTTTCAAGTGTTTTGACTATTGATTTCGTAGATTTTTTTAAAATTTTTCTTTCACATGAGGAATGTTAGTAGAGTTAGAGGAGAATTATACAATTGGTTTTTTCAAAACCACGTTTTATTATAAGTAATTAGAAGGTCTGGTTGGTGAATAAGTTAAAGAGCTCCCAACAACAAAAACAATCTAAAGATCAGATCTGCCTTTGAGCTTCTTCACCCTTTCTTGTCCTTGCAACGCCACTCCTTTATTTGAGACTACGGATCACGGTCCAGCCCATGAGTAACCTACGGGCTTTGCCTGATCTATTTGGGCCTAGCAGATTTAGAAGTAAAACAAAATGGACCTTGAACAGCCCAGATCATTCCCAAATACAAAACGACTCTACCGGCGTTACCAAGTAAATGTGGACCACATTTACTCTAGTTTGTATTAGTGCCATCGGTATTATTCAGTTTCAAATCCAACGGAGTGTTGAGAAACAAGTAAATAGAAAAGAACTTTCATAATCTTACAAACTACAAACATAGAAGTAGTCCTTTTATGCATCATTGCTTCTCTTTATCCCAATTTCTTGCTCCAGTGTTGTAGATTAAGCAAATCATATGGTAAAATGAATAACAATTAGGCAGTATTATTAGGAATAAATTAGGGCGCTGATTGATATCTTGAATCTTTAGCATTTAACTGTATTTTCCAATTGGTTTGGTTCATTTGCATCGCATATCTAATACTTTATTTGCATTGTTTGTATATCATTTTCTTTTCTTAGGTATAGAAGTGAAATAGGTTAAAAAAAATCAAATAAAGCAAAAGAGATCAAAAGAATGGATTTGACGAAGAATAAAAGTTGCAACGGTCAAGTACAGCAGCCAAGTGACGTCGATGGACTCTAGTGGCCAAGTGACGTCAATAGCTCCCATCGGCCAGATGTAACGGCTAGGTGACACCGCTAAAAGTTGACAAAAATAACCTAGAGATCTAGCGGGCACGTGCAGCAGCCAAGTGTCCCCATTAGACTCCAACGGCCAGATGCAGCGGCAAAGTGTCCTCGTTAGATTCCAACGGCCATTCCCAGCGGCCAAATGATGTCCGCAGTAACAACTTCTTTTGATTTCAAATCTGTAAACCCAATTGGTTATGTGTGTGACCAAACTCTTTTATTTTTCACTATAAATACTCCTTAAACCTAATTTATTAGCTTATGGTTTGTTTTAGAGTTATTATGTTACCTTTTTAAGCTTTTTGCTAAGATTTTGTTTGAATTTCTTTTCAAGTTATCAAATCTTGTTTTCTTTCTAAATCTTTCATTTAATCCCTTAATAATCAATGATTATGTAAATATCAAATTCATTGATTTGTGTATTTATAGAATTTAGTGAGTAGTCATTTAGATGACTTAATGGTTGATTGATTATGATGAATTGATGATGTTTAGGATTAGATTTTAGGTATCCTTCATTTAGATTGGTAGTAATGTTAGATTTACTCTTGTAACTTGAAATCTAGATCAAGAAGATTTCATGTCCGAAAGGTGTTCGATGAAATGTTAGAAATAACCTAAATGAGTTTTTCTTTCATAGCCTACGAAAATAGTCGATTAGGGTGATTAGTGGTGAGATTGGACTTGATTATTAATGCTCATTGATCATTTAATTGCAAGCGGAAGTTGATAATGATTAGATGATTACTGAATGAAAGTGGATTAGTCTTTATTAGTGATCCATAACCAAAGATAGTATTCATAATATGATTTTACCATCATCAAAGATGCATCATCTCATCTAAATTATTGTCATCCTTTTGACTCGTCGTTTTCCTTTAGTGAATTTTAAAACCGTTTTTGGTTATTTTCGCTTTATTTCAATTCGAATTTTGTTACAAACCAAAATTTTTTTTGCTATTTAGATTAAATCAAGAATTGCATTTTTTTGTTAATTGTTTTTGTTTCTCCGTGCATAGTTTCCAATGTATTCACCGTATTTGAGTTAATTGATAGACGTTAAAAATCTAGTTATCACTGATTATTACCAACATTGAAACCCCAGAATTAAGTCTCTTGCCGAGCTTATATTCTTAGTTATACAATTGTTCCAATGGTAGAATTTTAAAATTTATTTTACTAACTGAAAGGATAATATAGCATTGAAATGTGATTGCACAGCAAACTATAATTACATTTGTAGTAGGTCGGTACTACTGAGTAAAGTACTCACATCCTGAATTTATGAAAATTTTCTATGTATAATAGGCTAGACTTTTTAAAAAAAACAAAAATGATCCTTGATCTGCAATTTGATCCAAATAATGAAACTACTAAAATAAGTCATTAAGTAACTCACCAAAAAGAAGGGAAAAGAAAAATCAGAATCACTGTTCACAACACATAAAGCAAACAACTAAAAACCTTTAATTATTATTTTTTTCTAAATGTCGTTCCAAACTGTAAACGTTTGAAGCCCCTTCTCCACCACCTTCCCCATTAAAGTACATATTAGAGCCAACATTATTCGAAATCGCCACCGGAAAGCTTCCTTCAGGTGACTGCTGAATCTGCTGTTGTTACTGACCAAAATAATAATGGTTTCTTGCACTGTAAGCCATCTCAGCAGCAGTGAAGACATCGCAATTAACCGATGTTCCCATAGGTATTGCAAATCCTTGATAACCACCATAACCAACCACATTCCCGCAAACTGTAACTGAATCATCAGAAGTCGAATCGATATTGGTCATGAGGCTCGGCGAGTTGCTCAAGAAATGTTGTTGATCTTCCTCTTGTTTGAAACAAACCCTAGCACTCTCGGAAGACAAGTTTCCTCCATTATAGTAACCACCATACCTCTCCTGATGTTGCTGTAGTAAGCTCAATTCCATTCCCTGATGATGTTGAAACGCAGCGTTTTGCCAGCCGCTAGAATTATTTGCACTCTCTGAAATGTTATTACTGATCATCATACTTGGAACCGGATTGTTAACGTCTTTGATGCGTTTCGCGGAGCTTCCGACAGGTAGACTCGGGATATCAAGGATTGCTTTAACGTTGTATCTGCTCATATCGAAGTTAGTCACTGCGCCTAGTCCTCTGAATTTAATGGCTGCAATGTCGTATGCCTCTGCAGCCTCTTCTTGAGTGCCTACATTATTTTTATAATTTCACTTAGATATATTTGTGTATAATTAATATCTATGGTTTATAAATTTGGCTGAGAAGATAAAACGTACCAAAAGTTCCCAAATAGAGGTCTTTGTTACCGGCGACTCTTCCGATCCTAGCTTGCCACCTTCCATGTTGGTGATGCCTTTTGTGCCCATTAGAAGAAATTTCCATTTATTTTAGATTAATAGTATTGTATATCAATTATTTATACAAACATTGTATTTGTTCCCTATGTAATCTGGATTAAACGTACCTTGTTACTCCTCGATAAATCGATGCACCACGAGAGAAGCCACTACTTTTCCTGCATATTTAAACGTGTATTATATTTAAACGTGTATTATATATTTCCATATAATAATATTTAATGTGAATTACGAAATACTATTAATAAATATATAAATGATGGGCTGTATGATATATGTCATAGTAAATTCAACAGTTCCATTATGTACCTGCGCAGAGAGGCAACATACTCTTGCCTCGTCATGTGCTTCATCTCTTCTACTTCTTTTTCATAATCACTCATCTACATAATATATCAAACCAACATTACTAATTTACTATAAAAATGTACGGTATAAACATGTATGACAATTAATAGTAAGATAATAGTTTTAAAAAAAACATTAACCAGACCAAAAGTATTAAATTTTGTTAGAAGTTAAGAATTTTTGTATTATTGATTAATTAACTTACGGGGAAGTTAGTAGTAGTGGTGGTTCCCCAATACTTAAGTGCGGCCAAATCGTAAGCCCTGGCTGCTTTTTCTTCTTTGTCATAACCTCCTGCATGATCAAATAGTACAATTTAATTAGATTACATTTATTTATAGCTTTATCAAATTAATAGAATCAAGTAATTACCCAAATAAACTGAGAAGAGAAACACCATGTCCAAATTTTGAGAAACACATGAAAAAGAGAACCTAGATTAGTTCGAAAATCAATGGTGTATGAAAAATATCAAAATGTCATATAAATTGAGTATATATACCTTGTCTTCCTTTGCGAGTTTGGCCTTCTCGTTTGCAACTATTATCCCATAAGTGTGCCTCATATCTCCCGGTCCACCTATGCCTGAACATTTAATACAAACATATATGATAAAGAGCATACCATATCTATATATTTATTCTATATAGAACCATATATACCGTGATTAATGTCTCTTTTAAATATATACCAAGGAACATTCCATAGCCCTCTCAACAGAACCATTAGAATGTCCCAAACTTTACCAAGAAAATCACGATTCAAGCGACGTTTTAGACAATAAAGCTATTTATAAATGAAGGGAACCTTGTAACACCACGGTATATAGACGTTCTTTGTCCAAAACTCTCAATAGTTTTCTTCGGTGTAGCTTCTACGACATCAATAATCGTCTTCTCTTGGACAACAACATCATTATTGTTGTAGTTGTTGCTGTCACAAGTAGTAGATGAGTTCATAGAGAGGGACAAGCCTCGTGCACCACCATTATGGTCTTGCTGATCAACACTAGCCACCGGATGATTCCTCAGCCATGTCTTTATCATCGAAAGGCCTAGCGAGCCACCACCACCACCGTCTCCTCCTCCAATTTCGCCACTTCCATCTCCAACGTTCTCGTTGGTATTATAAATCGTCGTGGTGCGGCCGAGGAAATTCTCAAGCTTTGGTTCATTTTGATAATTATAGTGGATGTTGTTGCATGCATCACCATTGATGTCCCAATCTATACAGAAAAAAAAACAAAGAGAGCGCTAATTAATCGTGGTTTACTGTGTTTGCTTTTATCATGATCCATGATATACGAATACATAACTACATATGTGTGATCATATTAGCATAATATGGAGAATATTGTCTAACAAACATCAAACCACCACACACATGGAAATTCTCAAAAATGATGAATTCGAAAAATAAGCAAATACAAAATAGGGCTACGTGCGTGAGTCTTGGTCTTTGTTCTATGCATTGGAAGAAGGGGAAAAAATAACAAAAATAATTAAAATAAATAAATACTAATTAATATTTAAAACAAAAACCTCGGGAGTGACTATTGTTGTCTCTAGTGAAGGCTTCAAGGGCGACACCATAGGGAGAGGGAAACGATGTTTGAACGGCTGAAGACTCATCGGAGGCAATAGCCAGATCGAAACAGTACTCTCCGGTGACATCTACGGCGCTTGTGGTAGTGGAGGAGTTGACGTCCGTACGGTGGTGATTTTGATCATAAGGAGAAAGAGAGAAACCTAACCAGTTATTCATTGAGTTCATATGATCTAATAATTAACTTCTTCACGAGAGATGAGAGAAGAAGAATATGAAGAACTTAGTTAGGGTTCATGCATGAAGAGGAGAAAGAAAATGGTTCTGGTGTTAAATGACGAGAGAAGAAGAAGAAAAGTCAAAAATATAATGTTCATTACTTCTGAGGCGACATATTACGCGCATTTATATAAAAGAATTTTTTGCGTAAATTAGAAAAATGCTATTTACTTGAAAAATGTGGAGATGTATTGGTCGGTATGAAGGGTAGAGGTAGTAATGTAGTATCAGTGGACAATGTCTCACTTCCAATTTGCTTTGATGACATTTTAATTAATCAGTCAAAAACCATTTCAAATCTCTGTTTCTCTCTCTCTACATGCGTATAGGTTAATGTAAAGGACAAAAAAGGTAACCACGAGGACCAATAATAAAATCCAAACTCACTCGCTGTCGATTTAAGACCAATGATGTGTCTGTAAGAGACATGTGTATGTGTGAACCTATGACACGAGCATGCGATTGCGTTTGGCGTTTTTCTTTTAAACGCCAACTCATCACTTTTAGTATTTACAACAAACTCAAAGATTCAGGGTTTAGTGCTTTGTGATATGCTGAAGTGAGGGACTAAGAGAGTTTCCGGATTCCACGAAACATAAGTTCCTCTAGAGAGATAGGTAATGTAATTCGCATCGTAAGTAATCTTGATGTGTACGATGAAATCTCTTACAATAACTTAAACGACAACAGTATACTGGTCGATAACGCTCTGTTCTTAAAAAATTGATATTTAGAAATTTTTATACAAATTAAAAAAATATATTATTATTTATAAATACATTATTTTCTCTCACCAAAAATTATTCTAATAATTATGAAGCAATAATAATCTAATAAGTGTAATTATTTTCAATCATTTTATCTTAAAGTTTACAATTTATCAAAAAAAAATAAAAACTAGAAAATCTGGAACAAAATAAAAAAATGTAGAATATCAATCTTTTAGGAACAAAAAGAGTAATTCATTGTTGTTATTCTGTATGATACTTTAAATTTTAGCCTAAAATTAAGAACAACCACAAACAACATTTCTTTAAAAACATATTTAAGAATAATTTGACATGCATATATGTAAAATTAATAAATGATAGACGTTTTAACTAAAAATCAATAAACGTAAACATTTAACAAAAACAAAGAAATGTCTAGTGGCTATGGTTCAACCAATAAAAAGGTTACAAAATGTTTAAAACAAATCTAGTTTTCGATCCTCCAACTATAACATTTTAAACCAAAAAAGTAAAGAATATACTTAAACAAGCATACTTACTTAAGATATGGATGACTAGCTAGTAGGGATGCTATATATGTACATGCTAAGCAATAGTAGTAAAGTGGTCGAGCTTATCCGATTAATATCGAATTAATAAATGATTTAGGGGAATTAGAGTAATTAGGGAGGAAAAAATAGGGTAAACACTTGGATCAATGAGACGATAGTGAGCATGTGCATGGGTTTATAATCTTTCAAGTATTTTGGACTTTATATGGCAAGATACGATTCAATGGATTCTCTTCTCGCTATTTAATAATTTAATTTCACTTCCTCCATTATTATGCCTGAAATATTTAACACACCACCAACACACGTTCTATAATTGCCTCGTACCTACAAAATCATATTATTTTTTCCTATGGATTTGTTCATATCTTCTAACTTATAACCCCGAAACCTTTAATTGGTACCCAATTATTTCAAAACCTCAAACCAATTAGTAGATCTACGAACTACTTTCGATAAACGGTTCAAATTTTCTGATCTACCGAAGAGACTTTTTTCACTTACTTTATGTTTGATCCACGATGATATTAGTTAAAACTGAAACGAGTTTGCCACAAAAAAAAACAAATTTTAGCATTCACGTACGATAAAAACAATTCAGTGCATGTGTTTTATGCTAAAAGGGCAAGAACTGATGAGGTTTTAGACTATCCTGATCCATAGTTTTGTGTTAAAATGGTTCGAAGTATTGTACTTTGTCAATCGAAGATAATTAAGGTTTTTTGGGAGTAATTTATTGAAGTGAGAATTACACATGTAGTTTCCATCTGAAAAATAAAAAGAAACACCTTTAGATGAAGATATCTGCAACTGACAAGAGCGTGTGACCATAAATAGGGCTGGAGTAATGAAAAGAATATAAAGAAGAAAAGTGGCAAAAAGAACCAAAAGAAAAAGAAGAGGAAAAATATAATAAAATCAAATGGATGAGTTTTAGATATTTGTCAGTATAAATGCAACTTTTGTTGATCTACCATTCCCCCACCAAATACCTTTTACTTTGCCCATTCATTGCTTATTTGCATGCACATTTTGACACACATTTGCATATGGCATTGATGTAGAAAACAACTTCTTTCAGTTTGATATGAACATTGGATTCCTGGCCAATCCTACGTAACATGTTCTTATTCAGAAGTTTTATTTTTTTCCAACTCCAATACATGTGGTAAGTACTAATCTGACTTTTAAGAAACAATTTAGAGGACTGTTTAGATATGGATTATTCAGTTTACATCAGCTAGTTTGTAAATATATTAGATGAGCATCTAGATGATCAGATCAATGAATCGATCCTCTAGACCACTTACACTTATTTAGACTAATTAATAAAACTTGATGTTTTAGAATTATGATGTTCATTTTTTGTGCAATCCTGAATCAAAATCGTGGTTCATTCAAAATGAGATTAATAAAAACTTAGAAGAATTTCAAACCTATCGAGCAATCTATATGTTATGGAGAGAATGTAACACAAAAGATTTTGATGAACCATCTACCACCACCTCTACATGAGCCATCAAAATGGGCATTGATGGCACAATTCACAATGTTTTATATAAAAAGAATCCACATTCTCATATATTTCTCTTAAAATTATTTTGGTTTGTATTTTGCACTCTTACTATATAAAAACTCTACAATGTGTTCCCATTTTTCTTTTTCTTTCTTGTTAATAGAGAGCGAGCTAGAATTTAGTGTAGATTGTAAAGAGTTAATTTTGATTTGGTATAAAGTTTAACGTTAAAAACAAAATCCATTGATTCCACTTTATACCAATCAAATAAAAACATTTAGCTAATTAGTTTGAATTCTTTCCATGAATTTTTTTCTGCTGGTTTATAAATATAAATATATTTTTTAATATGAAAGACGAAAATGATGAGGGTCTCCAAGAACCTGTCGATGAGTACTAAACCCCATAACATTGTCACATTGCAATTGCATCCGCGTATAATTATGCTCTATTACTCCATATTTTTCAGAAAACAAAGAAATCAACAATTTCACCTCTTTAATATATATATATATATAAGGCCGGTAGAAAACACAAAAAAATAATCATTGGTTTAGAACTCCATTTATATAGGGCCTATTTTTAGTTTTTGTTTATTTATTAAAGACTAACGTAGTGTTAGAATGACAATTTAATGTATATCCTATCAAATAAAAATAAAAATATATTTTTATATATCTAAAATAGTTTATGTATTTCAATAATAGAAAATAAGTAAAATGTTTTTTAAAATTATATAAATTAATATAATTAAATAAATGAAATAAAATAAAAAATATAATTAAATATATTTGAATTATAGGAATTCTATTTTTTGTTTCTCTAGGGTCCTCCTCATTTCAAAACTGTCCCTGTATATATATATATATATATATTTATAGTATTATAATATGAATGAAAAGCTTTTGGTTCCCCCGGTTAAAGCGGGCGAGTTCTTCTGTTCCTCTCCACATCACACTGATTCTTTGCATGACTGACATCTCATTTCTTTTTAACAACTTTTTCTTTCTTTTTTTTTGTATCTAATTTATTACTTTCTTGGAAAAGATAAAATCTAATATTCATTCGGATTTACAATCGACCGAATGGCGAATGGTAAAATGGCTGGCGTGCGATACACAGAGTCCCATGAATGAATTACAAAACAAATTGAATTGCGAAAAATATGCTACAAAAGTATAAATAAATACTAAAACTAAAAAACACTACTATAAGGCAAAAAATACTTGAAAACACACACGTTTTTGTTTCAAGTTCGACCATTAAAAATGATTATTAAGAAAAAAAGAGTTTTCATTACGAAACTGGTTCGAGTTAGATACTTTTTCAATTAAAAGACATATTTTACAATTTAGATAGATGATCATATGAAATCATTTTGCTATGTTACAATAATAAAAGGATAAAATCGAAAGTTTGACCCAAACAAAAGAAGAGGATTAGTTTGAAAGAAAAAGTGAAAGTATAAGATCATTTTAAATGGAGAAAATATAAGAGTAACAATGCAGTAATATATAATCATTTTAAGAGTAACTTTCTACCACTTCAAATGGAGAAAAGAGAAATAGTGCAATTTTGATTGTTTTTGGCAGATACAGCTCCATATCCGTCCACATATCACATATGATCCCCAAGCTTGAAACAGAATGAGAATCGCAGAGACTTAGATTCATAAGCAAGTCAATATGTATGCAAGTCAAAGACAGTTTAGGCAGCAATAGAAAGAGTTAAATCATACTCTTCAAAAAAATTAATATTAGGGTCTGACTTGTAAGTTTTTAGTGTAATTCAGCAGAAAATTATATTTTTTGGGTTCACCAAAATTAGAGTAATTATTTTATTTTTGTTAAAAAGAAAAATTCAGAGTAAGAAGAATAGCTAAAAATATTGCGCTACTTTTGTGGACCCAAACAAATTTTCAGAGCAATAATTACTCTATTGTAAGTTACCAATCAGACCTTAATGTCACTCTCTGTCATAGATGAAATAGCAAAAGTATGGTAAACTTAAAGCCAGGTGTTCAAATTGTGTGCCTCATTATTCACCGTTTGAATTCTTGGTTCTAATTAAAATCAAGCTTTAGCATCCATATATGGGGGGGGGGGGGGGGGGGACTCAATGAACTAGAAGCCAACAGAATTAGCTTTCCTCTGTCCTCATCGTTTATCTAGGATGGATCCACAGTAAGACCTGAGGATATTTTTACTTCGATAGAAAAACAGACAAATTTAAATACTAGTCTAAGGAACTATAAACCTGTTTTATACAATTCACAAATTTGACCAAGAGCAAAAAATATCAAAATTTAATTTATTTTTACTGTAACTAACTCAATCTTGCCCTCTACTTAGTTAAGTAACAAATATAATCCAAAAAGCAATATCGTTGGAGTGGATCAAGAGCCCAAAGATGCAATGCAAGTTTGCCTAGATAAATTCGGATCCAGACCCGGAATTCGGGTCCACTGGAGTGGATCTCGGGTCGAGTCTTTAAAGTTATTTTATTTCGCATAAAACCCCAATATTGTTTTTAGTCTAAAAAATAAGCCCTATACAATTGGGGGAAAAACTTCAATTAGTTAAACTTGAGGGACCAATAATGAAACTGAACCCTAATTACCAAAAATCTTGTACACCAAATCAACAAAATCCCCTTTCTGTTCCCTGTAATTATAAGTTTCCGATTAAAACCCAATCTCTCTGTTCTGTCCGCAGAGAAGATCGATTCGTGATTCAGACAATCAACGTGGGTCGGATAACGAAGATGGACGCCATGAGGAAGCAACTCGATGTGCTCATGGGAGCTAACAGAAACGGCGACGTAACGGAGGTGAATCGCAAATACTACGACCGTGATGTTTGCCGTCTCTACCTCTCTGGTCTCTGCCCTCATGAGCTCTTTCAATTGACGGTGCGTATACACATCTTCTTCAATGCCCATGTTTTGCTTTCTTAAGCTCAATGGCTTAATCATTAGTAATCTTCAAAATCCTAAATCAAGCTTGAATTTTTCACATCATCTTCAACCCTAATTTGTGTTGGCTTACTTATTTGGGTTAGGAGTAATCTTTGACTTGTTTGTTATTATCAGAAAATGGATATGGGTCCTTGCCCAAAGGTGCACTCTTTGCAGCTGAGAAAAGAGTATCCTTTTTGAATATGTGCAAAGTCTTCTTCTTCTTATGTTCTTTAGTGGAATGTTATTTCTTTCCTCTGTTGTTTTGCTTTTAACTCTTCCTTAGATATAAAGAAGCAAAGGCAAAAGGTGTTGATAACTATGATAGGGAATTGGAAGATGCCATAGATAGGCTTATTGTTGAGTGTGATAGGAAGATTGGTAGGGCACTTAAGCGTCTTCAGGAAGAAGATTCTAAAGCTGCTATTGCAATTTCAGTCACCGAAGTTACGCAGGTGATGATCTAAGTTTTGATTTGTTAATGTCTTTTTGAGTTTTTTTTAAGTCAGGTTTTTTCCTTAACATTTCATTGTTTTATTGACAGTCACCTGAAATTCTTGAATTATCGAAGCAAATTAAAGAGAAGATGAAGGAAGCAGACTTGCATGGTAATATAAAAGAATACTATTTAACTTTTTGAGCTGCCTGCTTAAATGACCACTACATGTTCCTTTCTGCTTTGGTTTTTGAAGTCTGCTTTACTTTTTTGAAAGGCTATTGCATTGTTATTGTTAGCATACATTTGCCTTTTTTTTCCTTCTGCAAATCGGTTTTCTCTGGTGTGATGCTCTTGTAATTCCACAAAATAGTCTGTGATTATTCATGTGACACCGAGGTTTTTTATGACTACAAGTTCATTCTCATATGAATCTGGAACCTTTTGTCTTTGCACTTTGTATTCGAATATTTTTGCTGCTCAAGTGGTACAATATGTTTAGATTTCTCATCCTCTGGAACATAAAGCTTCCCTTTGGTTGGTATTGCCTAAGATGGGTTTTCACCTTTTAAAATTGTGCTAAATATGAAAGAAAGCATCTTTCTTTTATAATAGGCACTAAATGGCTTGGATGTAAAGCTTCTGCTTGTGATTCTTGTGTGATTATAAAATTTTGGATGCTGCTATAATCTTTATAAATGATGTTTTCATATCGCAGATCTTGAAGGCAAAACGGATCTGAAGATTAGAGCTCTTGAGTTAGTTGAAGAGATGAGGACTAAGAGAGCTGACCAGCAGGTCTGTGATTATGTAATTTGCTATTTGTTGCGATTGGTTCTTTGTTAACAGTCGAGTCCTTTGTCTTGTTTCCCTACAGGCTGTGCTACTGTTGGATGCCTTCAACAAAGATAGGGCATCCTTGCCGCAGCCCGTTCCAGCTCAGCCACCAGCTGCAGCATTACCTCCCCCCGATCCTCGTACTCAAGAAATGATCAATGAGAAATTAAAGAAAGCAGAAGAGTTTGGTAAGCGGAAAACCTCTAATTGTGTCTGTTTTGTTATATGTGGTGATCTGCCACTGTACAGTTGCAGTATCTCTTTGTTATTTCAGGCGAACAAGGGATGGTTGATGAGGCGCAGAAAGCACTAGAAGAGGCTGAAGCTCTGAAGAAGGTGTGTTTTCTTTCATGATTTAGTTTTCTGTTTGACATTTATCTCCAAGTTACTTTATACTTTATAGGATGTGGAGATGTTTTATGAACACGATTGACACAGGATATGTCCTTTGTCTTGTTTTGGGTAAATTGCTTGAATTGTTCGGCATGTTCTTTATGTCTCTCCATACTCACTTATCGTATAATATTTTTCCATAGTTTTATTAGTTCCTAAGAGTGTTGTGCTTGTACATGTTTCAGCTTAGTGCCAGAGTAGAACCTGTTGTGGATTCAGCCAAGTACACTGCTGCTGATGTGCGCATTGTAAGTCAAGATCTATTCTTCTCATATTGTTTTTTCTAGTCTATTGACCGTTAGAGTTAGGGAGAAAATCCTGCTCCTAGTATCCAAAAAGAAGTAATGGTTTAATTGCTTTTGACTAGAAGTATTCTATGTTCTCATCCCTGTTCGAAGTACCATCTCTATTTCTTGGGTCAGTTCCTTAGTTGCTAGCCCTCATTCTGTGTTCCTTTGTTGTCTCAGACAGACCAGAAGCTGCGGCTATGTGACATATGCGGAGCATTTTTGAGCGTCTATGACAGGTTAAGTTTGGTTACTTAAATAAAATTTTGCTTTATGGTTCCATGGAATTTTAAAAGAAAGCTAGAAATAGATTATTGGGTTGCAAGTGGTTCATTATTTGACCCCGGCTATTGTACCTCCTTTGCACCAGCAGGCTATTTGGGCCCAGTTTTACGTGGATTACTTTTGCAGCTAATAAATGTGCGTTCTTTCTTGATTTATTGTGCATGTTAGAGATAAATAATGGAGCTTTAAACTTATATCTATGTCACCTATCTGTTTATTTGCATTTGGCAATGTCAAAAATCTTTTGTACTGCCTTTAGTGATCGTCGGTTAGCTGATCATTTTGGAGGGAAGCTTCATTTGGGTTACATGCTGATCCGCGACAAATTAGCAGAGCTTCAGGTAATAAACAATAGAATCTTTCTACCATGATTTTCCTATTCTTTCTCAATGTAGACCGTATAGTTATATTCTCTCTGTTTTCTTCAGGAGGAAAAGAATAAAGTACACAAGGAACGGGTTGAAGAAAGGAGGTTTACTTTCTTAAGCTTTTCGACACATTCTCAGTTTGCTTGCTTAACATTTTTTTGCTGAATAACTTAAACAATCTCAGATCAAAGGAGAGGAGTAGAGAGCGAGAATCAAGTAAAGACAGAGACAGAGGAGATAGCCGTGACCGTGGAAGAGATGTTGACCGCAGGAGTAGAGATCGGGAAAGGCACCATGACCACCGTGAACATGACAGAAGCTATAATCAGTCACGTGGCTATGATCCAAGAAGCAGGCGCAGTTCACGGTCCCGATCTAGGGAAAGACCGAGGGATTATGATCGCCGCAGGTAATTTTGATTCAGAACAGACACATCTTATTCTTACTGCAAATCTGTTGGTTGCATTTAAGCTTATGTTTTAACTACCTTTCAGACGCCATGACCGCTACTAAGACCCTTCCTAAGATGGTTGCAGCGGCTTTAAGAGATTCTTACAGATGCGTTTAGGATCAAATTTGGAGTTACAAACACTGTTTTTTCTTTGCTCATGTGTTTTTAAGTTTTTTTTTTTTTGAGATTGTAGTGACCAAGTTTGTAGCTTCTTCAGATATTTTTATTTTGGTTAAAAAAAAAATGTTGTTGACATCAAAGAGTTGTGAGTAGAGAAGATTGTGATGATCTAATGGCTCTCTCGAATGTGAGATGTGTATGGCTTACCATCAAGTTGGTCTCTCTCCCTAAACCTATGGTTTTATTTTACTATCTAGAAAAAGGGGTTTTGGAATAAATCATCTATATAATAAAATTTAAACGCAACTAATCAGTATGTTTAAACGTTGCCTATAAAGAATTGTACATAATTTACATGTTTTTATTCGTCAACTACGGATTTTACCAGGATTAATTTCTTTCAGTCGTATTTTATGATCATCCAAACCCAAAAAATACAACTGTTTCTTATAGTCAATTCGTATAAGTTGTCTATTTGGACTTCATTAACTTGTGGCAATTATTTTGGATACGAGTAATAGGCTAATAGATAAATAGCTAATGAGAAAATAAACGGTTGATTTAAAGGCGTAAAGACCACAAAAGTCAAATCATGAAATGTCGAACACAACAAGTCGCTTAGAATCTACGAGCGATTTAAAAATTGTCTGATATATTTCAGTAAAGTTAGAATATAAAAGTCTTACCCAAAAAACATAGCATAGGTTCAACGTCAACTCAGCGTACTCTCTCCATGTACTCTCTCGATTTTCTGCGTACGTCTTACTTATCATATTTATTAAACTCCATTTCAAAAAAAAAAGACGGACCTGTTTTTGTAAGCATTGACATATTTAGAATGTTCAAAGTCAATATATTAGAAATAAAAATATATACTGCTAATAATATTAACCGGAAAAACGTTTAGTGTTTAGAAATTAACCATAGGATTTATTTCATATTTTCCCATCTTCTTATGTGTGAGATTGATATATATTAACAGTTAAGAGTGATTGGAGTTGCGCGAAATTGTATGTCCATTAGATAATCAATGTAATATTTGTTCATATCTATATATTCTGTCCAGAGGGAGTATGATTTTAATCAGCAGAAGAACCTAAATATCACGCAAACATCTATGTTCACAAACTATTTGTCGATATAATTATTCATTTATCTATTTATTTATACAGAAAATATATAGTCTACAGTTCTATATTAATAGAAAAAGGGAAGGTCAAAGATCATTGGTAACTCAACATCACACTGTATCATAAGCACTGTTTTATGATTTTATTCAAAAAAAATAAATAACGATAATCGTTCATTTTATTTTTCAGAAAAGCATCTTGTAATAGTATTTATATATAGTTTTAATGATTTTTACATATATAGTTTTTTACATAGACTACTAAAAAAAACAAGAAAACCTATATAAACATGGAATCTTGAATGCATGTCACGTAACTCTCTTCTCCTTCTCTATTCAGAATTGCTACTTCTTCTTCTCCCTCCCTATATATACACACCCACACACACACAGAGATAAATATACATAATAATACACATTTGATCATAATATATACATAGTTGTTTGCTGAAGAGAAAAGAGAGAAGAATGGGTGCATTTGATTATATCTCCAGCTTTTGTTCATATACATATGCTAATGCCAAAACCAAGCGTAAGCCATTGCAGGTCTGTTCTTCTCTACCACAAAACCTTTACAACTCTGCTTTTTCATCCTTCATATCGAATAATACTCTATCACGCATCTATATACATGTATAATCGAATTGATTTGGTTATCTTCAAATATGTATGCATGAAATCCAAATGTTACGTTTTAAAACGTGAACATGATTTTTTTTTACCCGTTACTTATTTCTTGAACACGTTTCTTCAAAACTTCATCAAATTTTTTGTTACATATATCTGACCGAGTTAGTCGAAGCTAGAAAGCCATTAGTAATGAATTAGATGACAGCTGCGACAAGACAAGCTTCGAATCTTATGATTTGCTTATTTTAATAATGGTAATTAATGGTTTGTGTAGACAGTGGACATCAAGGTAAAAATGGACTGCGATGGTTGTGAAAGAAGAGTTAGAAACGTGGTTCGTCGCATGAAAGGTTTCTTCTCTTTTTTTATATCTCTCTCGGACTTTGAATCAAAACTTTCTCCAATCTCTTTCTTTTTTTTCCCTTTTTGTTCCCATTTTCTTTATTCTCCCTACTTTTAATTTTTCTTTTAAAAATTCTATTTCAATATGATAGCTGGCCGAAATATAAATTATAATTTCTAATCATTTGCTCAATCTCTTGATTAGAAAACTGTACGCAGACTTTGGTCCGGAAAAATTATGGGTCAAATGCTCAGGAATCTATCCTTTATTTACAAATACTAAAAGAGTCCTACGAAGAATCATCCAATTATATATTTGATTCATATGTTTTTTGTTTTTACTTTTTAGTGATTTTATCAATTATAATAAATCTAATATCTTAAATCAATTAAAATATATTTCCTAAACGTTCGCACGTAAAATAATGCATGCAATTGCTTTTTATTATTTATTAAAATTCCAACATAGTATATCATATCAAACTGTTTAGTGAAAAAATTGATGTTAATAAAATTATACAAATCATTTGATAATAGGTTTTTAAATCATTTTGGTACAGGCGTGAAATCGGTAGAGGTGAACCGGAAACAAAGCCGGATAACGGTGAACGGACACGTGGACCCAAACAAGGTGTTGAAGAGGGTGAAGAGCACCGGGAAAAAGGCTGAGTTTTGGCCATACATACCTCAACATATGGTCTATTACCCTTTTGCCCCTGGTATGTATGATAAGCGTGCCCCTGCAGGCCATATCCGCAATCCCACACAATCGTTTCCAACCGCAAACATTCCTGGCGAAAACTACGTTTCACTCTTCAGCGACGACAACGTCCACGCCGCTTGTTCCATCATGTGAGAAGATGGTTTATAACCTCTATTTCTTGTTTGTATTTGTCTACTTTTATTCTCATGAGAAATCTAAAGTTATTGTAGAAACTATAATAAATTATAGAGACAAACACTTAAACGGAAGACGATACAAATATATTTTGGTGCTTTTTTTCTTTGACATGTCGGTTTTGTTATTGTGAAATTTTGTGTTTTCTAGATGAATATATTTGTTATTATGACCTCTAAACCTAGCTAGTACTATAACTTTTGCAACATTCAACTATTGCAATATTTCGAAGAAGATTTGTGATATTGTGGTTTGTGCTAGTGTCGATGTATCATTATAGTATCCGGATTTAAACATGTATATTGTTCATTGACAAAAATAAAATACTACACTGTTTCAATTGATAAGCAATTTTTTTGTTTTAATATTGTCAAATTGGATTTCGAAAATAAAATTTTCTTAACTAAAAGTTGGCATTGGTCCAAAGATATGTACAAATAAAGAATAAAGTTGTAGAATTGAGAAATAAGTTATAAATATTTTGGGGCAGGTATATGAACGTCATTTTTTATTTAATGAAATATATTCAAACAATTTTTTTTTTCAAATTTAGTTGAATGATGTTCCAAGAAGTCAAATCAATAACCATGAGCTCTGTAGAATCTTACAAGTGAAAAAAGGTATAATGGACCAATTAAGCAGGAGTGTTGGTGGATTTGTCTAATTTCTATAGGATATGAATGACAATAATGTAAACAAATAAACAAAAAAGAATATTAGGAAGAGACCCAAAAATCATTATTTGTTAGGCAAATTGCTTCCTTTTAAATATTTTGTTTAAAATAAGCTTTAAAGGGTAAGGAGAGAAAAAGAAAAAAGAAAAACTTTTGAGGATCAAAGTTCAAAAAGCTGTATTCTTCTTCCCAAAACAATGTCCAAGAGGGACCAAAGCATCTACAGCTTTCCTCCAAAGCTTCTTTCTTTAGAAGAAGGAATATAAAAGTCCAGAATCACGGCAAAGGAAAACTGTTTAATCACGGTACCGATTACGATGAAAACAGTCATAAGACTTTAAGCCACTATTGTGGAAGCTGTTTAGTGTTCCCTAAGCATCTTTCAAACCTACAAAGATCCATTGAGAATCAACACAGCAGCAAGAAATGGATCACTAAGAATCAATCTTTAAAAGAATGAGTGCGGATTTACCTGTTAAACAATCAAAATCCTTGAACAAGCAAGGAGCTTTTTTTACCGCTTCTTCGCTTTCCTTCTTCTGGACTGTGCCTTCTGCCATTTCTTCCGAGGCACTAGTTTACTCTTTGGCTTCAACTTTATTTCAGGTGTGAATTTGAAGTTTGGATCTCTCATGCGAGTTTGTATATCCTTGAAGAACTGCATGTTCAGTCTCTTGGGTCCACCTTTTCTTAGCTCTTCATACTCAGGTCCTGAGATTATGTTTTCAAAAGCTCCAATCAAAATGTCGACATCACTCATTACTTCCCACACGTTTGTGTAGCGCCCGTCAGGCCCTTTGTTCAGTTTCTTCAGCGCGTTCTCAACAGCAAGTTTCCTCGCCTTTTTACCGGGTGAAAGCTCTTCTGGTTCATTTTCAGATTTCAACAACTCTGAGATTGTCCTGTACTTTGGTTTCTCTTCAAATTCAAACAGCTTATCTAAGTATTTATCAGATGCCTCGTTCAGGCGTGGCTCTGTTGGAATATCGTCGTCATCATCACCTTCATCACCGGTCCACAATGTTTTTTCCTCATCACTTCCTGACCAAACACTGTATAATTCATCACTATCATCTGCATCAATTAGATCGGAGCTATCTTTAGCTTGTTGTCTAGCTTTCTTAATCTCATTTTCAAGGCGGTTTCTTCCACTTTCTTGTTTAGTATTATCATCGCTTTCGTCTTCACTTCCTGACCATAGAGTATCATCCTCCATTTCCTTCTCCCAGGCTTTTCTAAAGTCATCATCACCAGGTTTCACATTACCAAATAGATTGTAGTCTTTACTTCTTCCACTTGCATATGATCTAGTTGCTGCAAGACATTGAAACAACTAAAGTATAACTAAAACAACATATATAAAGCCATAATAACGAGCACAATCGAATCTTGAGACTAATTTTGAAACAATCCATTTATATTACACATCAAGGATCAAGATCGCAGATTTATCACAAAGGAAATTTGTTTGTAGTTCACAAATAAACAACAATGGGATTAGAACATGTTTATGCTGCAAGCGTTCTTTAGGGATGATTGTGTTTTGGAATTGATCATTTCATGAACTTGTTGAGCTCATATCAACCTAAAAAAATAAAACAAATTTTGCAATTCCTTAGATAGCTTATACCATTTTCTCATGTTCGGTCCTATCTAATAACTTGTGAATCTTCCTACCACTCTGTAGTAGCCCAGTTGTATAAGAAAAAAAGTTAAAAACTTTAAAAGAGCCGTGAACAAATAGCTTCTCTAGGGCATTTCCACAAACACCTCGTCTACTACTTGGAGCAAACTGAATAAGAAAAACTGAAGACCCCAGACACGAACAGACTTGGAGAGAGCAAAAGACAATAAAGATGAAAACATGTTGGAGAAAATGAAACCATGTAAGTTGTGGCGAAACTCAGCAAATACCCAATTTTGAGCCGGACCTGTAATCAGGCGACTTTGTGATCTACAGTTAAACAAACACAATACGAATTTGCTTGGGGTTGAATTGAACGAAATTAACTGATCCAACACAGAACCAACCTTTTGGTTAGGATAGAGAACACAGAGGAGAGTCTTCGTATGAACATCCTTAATTCTCTTCAACGGCTTTTAACCGACGGATACTGATCCAGGCCAAATATTTTTACTAGTCAATATTTATATATTTATTCATTTCTGGTAAAAAAAAACATCGAATTTGATTAATTATATATATATATATATATATTCGAATTCATAATTTTTAAAATTACAAAGGAAGAAAACGGTTTATAAGATGGATTGGATTTTTATTTTTTAAAACAGTCAAATCTTCGAGTTAAAGCTTAACAATTAGGGGTTCATGTTTATGACTTATTTCGATCACAATAATATCTTTCTTGTGTCCAGTATGATATTTTATTAGCTTGCAAGAGGATACATTACAAAAGCAAAATACATAAGTGTACATCAAGTAAATCAAATACGTCGAAACCTATAGATCGATTCTAACATAACATAGTTAATAGATTTATTTGGTCATTATATAAACGGATACTAATTCTGGACTTAATAAAAATAAATAAAAAACGCAAAACATTTGTCAATCAAACACAGCTGTATAATGACAACGAGAAAGTCAAATGGGTATAGCTCTAGAGACTCTCGGATAAACAGTCCTCGCCGGATGACCCATAATACGGCGACCCTTGGCATGTTTAAAGATATAAACCACCGCACCAACTGGCCACTCGATGATTCCGGTTATCAGAAATGCCACAAACCCTAACGTCGGTCCCACAAATTTGCACCGACACGGGTTTTGCCTTGTTCCGCACTGAACACACGCCGGAAATGCCATCTTTTTGAGTATGTACGAACGATCAATGGTCAGTACAAAGAGAGCTAACTATTTATTTGTTGTTTGTTGGAGAAATCAGATTCGAGGAAAGAGTGGAGTTGTGATTTGTTGAATATTGATTTATGAGAGACCCGATCTTTATAGAGACCGATCATTTGAGTTTCATTAAAAAAATGGGGTTTTTGCTATTTTCAATCATATATATTTTTGTGTGTTTAGGTCGGCTTGTTATTTGTTTATTTTCCTTAATATTTCAATTTTAAACAAGTGTCCAGAAGATAGACACGTGTCAGGAGCAGTAACGTGGCTAGATACATGGCTTATGATTATTGGACTTGAGTAATGAAACTCTCTTACGTTAGGCTTTGTTTTTCGAATTAGATATGCATATGTCGACTGTCGACGTGACACAGCTATGATTTACTGTATTTTAAAGCTTTAAGCTTATTTAGAGTCTCAAAATCGATTTAATTAGAATGAACTTATAAAGAGGTTGACTATTTTATTACCCTCTTCACAGATTTGTAAATAATCTTATTATTTTCTTACCTTTTTTTTGTTAAAATGTAAAATTTATTCAACAAAACACTTCTTTACATACAAAATAAGTTAACAAAAGAAGAACATAGATTGGCGGAGCTCCTTTCTTCTATAACTTTTTCATGTGCACTTGTAAATAATAATAAAATTTTAGAGTTTGGAAAATGGTTATGTCCGTGATTCGTGACCCTTGAGTTTTATAAAAAAATTTAAATACAAAACGGTGAGTATAAACTATTAAGTTCACGATCGCTTCACTAATCATTATAGATATTGTAGGTAAACAGCATACCGAAAACGTTCATTTTCTCGATCGAACAATTTTTAGATTTTTTGTTGTCTTCTTTCTACAGGAATGGATAATAGAATCCGAATCAAACGGCATCAATTTAGCCAACATGGAACAGAGAAAAACAGATTATAAACGTCTTGAGATTGAACGCTCGCAAGGATATCAGCACAATGATTCGTAAGGAAGCATAATTGGTCAACAAATAAAACCTAAATTTATTTTGGTTTGGTTTCCTTTTAAATCCAAACAAAATCATATATATCTAAGAATCTTCAACTTTATTAAAAGAGATCGTCAAAAATCCAAACAATCTCTAGCGCTAAATTTTTGCTAAAACAGATCGAACTTAAACCGAATTAATAAAAAACTATTAAAAATCTAAGAACAAATCATAGTGATTTTATATTGTTAGAAAACATCATAGTCTTAAACTCTTCAAAGCTCACAAAGCCATCACCGTCTGCATCAACGGCTCGAACCATAACAACGCAATCCTCCATTGTATGCTTCTCACCATGACGCTTCAAGACCACGTGAATCTCACTCGCTGATATCTTCCCGTCACCATCAATATCATATAAATCAAAAGCTTCTTTCATAACACTTTCTTCATCGTCCTTTTCTTCTCCTTCGCCAAACACCAAACACGAAGCGAACTCCACCGAATCGGTTTGGCCATCACCATCAGCATCAAGCTCTCTGAACATCTTATCAACTTCTTTACAAGTTACTGAAGGAGAGAAAGCACGAATCGCCAAGGCAAATTCGTCCCATGAGTTTTTTCAATCTTTGTTCTTATCAACTCTCTCGAAGATCTCTGCGACAGACATGTTGTTTTTGAATAATTGTGATGATCTCTGCAATATTGTGATGATCAGCGAAAGATTTTGTGTGAAGAGATAAAAGGATTTCTTCTTGTTTGGATTCCTACGGAGATTTAGTTTTGGAAATCCGAAATCTTTATGGTTTGGAAAACAAAAAATAAAGCAAAATTTCCTTTTTTTTAAGATTAACAAATCCATAAATTTCTTTATATATTTTTTAAAACACAAATAAAATATTTTATTTCATATGATAAAACAGTTGACAAGAAAAACAGAGATACCATTAGCACGTGTCCAGAAGATTAAAACAGAGAAAATGTTAAAAATAAAGTATGAAAGATTCTACAGAGGTGGAATATTATGAGATACAAATGTTGATTTGAAGAAAGGTAATATCAAGATTAATTAAATTTATTATCACACACATTTGATTGTTACTATTACTATTAATAACATTCATTAATACAGTAGGTTTACCTAGAATTTGTAAATATATATATATATATATATATATTTTTTTTTAAAGATACTTCGTATATATATGTTCTACAGAAATTCCAAAAAATACATTTAATATTTTTTTATCATCAAATAACTTATATATATTTGAAAAATTTAGTATGATAATGATACCACTAAGTAACTTATAAATTCATTTTCTTATTGCTTCTTGATTTATTTTAAGTATATTTATTACTCTATGTAATTGTAAAATAACAGTATAATAAACAAATATTTAGATAGTTATTTAAATTATATATATATATATATATATATCTAAATTTGCAAGAAAATGATACACATAACTGATACTTCAAATAGAAGTTTGAATTAAATTTCTAGTTAATCCGAAAATCTGAGCACAGGTAAATCCATTAGCTACTGGAATCTAAATTTTGTACAAGACCAAGTCACATCCTAATTTTGCTAAGTTTAGTTTAAGCTTGGACCATTTTCGTTCAATTGTTGTTTAAATATTCCTCCAAAAGTTCCTAATTAAAAGCACAACCTCAACTGTTTTTTACTCAAATATTTATATAATTTGATCATTCTTTATTCACGACCAAAAAAAGAGTACAAAGAAGAAATTTGAACTTCTTACACACACACATTCATCAATACATTATGGCTGATGCGACGGAGAAAGCCGAACACGACCGTATTTTCAAGAAATTTGATGCTAACGGCGACGGAAAAATTTCAGCTGCCGAACTAGAGGAAGCTCTTAAAACGCTTGGCTCGGTGACGACTGATGACATCAAGCGTATGATGGCTGAAATTGATACTGATGGTGATGGAAACATATCTTATCAAGAATTCACGGATTTTGCAGGTGCCAATCGTGGACTTATGAAGGATGTTGCCAAGATTTTTTAAAATGTATTTGTCGTCCTTCTATCCTTGAAATGTCTTATATTGAAAGAATTTGGTTCTAAGCATCGTTAACTTTTCTTTTGTTATTTTTACGCTCTTGTAGTAATGAGAAGGGTCAGTGGATTTTATTTTATATACTGATTTTCATGTGATGTGATGGAAGGAATTGGATCATTCTTGAAAAAGCAACTAGTTTGTTTTGTTTTGTGAACACAAATGGTTTGTTTAAACAAGAAATAAAAATTGGCTTTTAACGCTGAATAAGCAATAGAGTTTTTATTTTTATTTTCTAAATGACGAATATAAACTTTCTCCAAAAACAATTAAGATATACTTATGTTTTTTTTGTCGTCTTCGTGTATAAAATATTTAATACTTTTATTTTGTTTATTTCACTAAAATATTACTCTCCAATTGTTTTCCTTCTTATCATGACTCAAAGTCAAAATCTTTCGACCCCTATAATTTTCTTATTTATTAACTTAATTCATTACTTAAATCGATATGTCAATTTTTCATAATCGCATCGAATATTAAACTCAAATCGCGGAAACTATTTCTCTCCTTGTATCTAATGTAAACCTCTCGACAAGTCGAACATCGTATTTTTCCTCTGTTCCTCTCCGCTCGGTCACATCTCAACCTTCTCCTAAAAATGGATATGGCCGGAGAGACCAACACCTATGCCTTGCTCTCTTCCTTTTCCTCCTCCTCCGTTTCATCGATCCATATAAGTTTTGATTGCCACTCGCCACGTGGCAAAGATGGACACAAAGAGTTGTTCCAAACGGTAGTTTCGGCTTCTTCCGCCGCCGTCGTCGATAGAGCTCTCCGTTTAATCCGATCGGAGGATCTGGAATCTAGGCTGTTTGCTGCCAGAGAGATCCGTCAGCTCACCAAGACCTCACAGAGGTGCCGTCGACAACTCTCCAACGCAGTGGAACCACTCGTTTCGATGCTCCGATTGGACTCGCCTGAATCACACCACGAAGCAGCTCTGCTTGCTCTCCTTAACCTTTCCGTCAAAGACGAGAAGTACGTTCTTGCTCCTTTCTTTCCAATTACAAGCGTTTTTTTTGCTTGAATTGCTCTAAAATAGTCATTAATTATGTTTTGATCGAATCGAATACTATTATACTCCATCCATTTTAAATTAACCGTCGTTTTAAAATTATTATTTTAGTTTTTCAATGTAGATTTTGGTATAAAATAAATAATTTAACCTCAAGTTTAAATAAATAATGGAACATAATACCAAGAGTTAGTTATATATACTTAATAGAACTTTTAATATGTTGATCTTAAAAAATGTCAAAATGACACTTAATATAATAGGAGAGAGTAAAGGCATAGGTGTTGGCCATTTGCTTTTTGTTTGCTTGGAGAATACTTTAGGTTCTAAAGTTGGTTCTCATCCCCTTTATTTTCAACAAAAATAAAAATCTGGTGTTCATTAATTTTCTGGCGGAATAAGAAATTGCCACAATACCATAGAATACTAATTTCTTTATTCCTTGTTTCTGACTTTACATTATTTTAGCCTTCTTTTTTTTTTGGTATATACTGTTGCGTGAGGGGGAATTTAGGCTAAACCATTTTTCTTTATTTTTGCTATGAATATATTTCACAAGAACGAATCATATTAGCTCTTCTTATCTCTCCCCCTTTATTCCTTAAGCAATCAGAGGATCAAATAACTAGATAAGTTAGAACAAGAATCTTTCTGAAATTCTCTCCCACTCCAGGGGGTCTCAATCCAGTTTTGGCCAGGCTGCGCCATGCTTCTCTTAGATCATGACAAGCTTATAGTGATGCATCAAACAATTCAAACAAATGGTTAGGTTCAGAGATAACCTAGTTGGAAACCACCTGGACTAACTAACTCCTGCTTTTAGCGGGTATGGATCAGTTTTGCCTAACTTTAGTATACATCTCTACGACTCTCCACATCAGTAGCATTGCCAGAGAGTAGGTATTTTATGAAGTTTCTCAAATATAGTTGTGATTCCTCTTTCCTTGCTGCTGAATCTTCCTTAGCTCATTAGTCATTATATATTACTTATTAATTTTTTCCAATGGGATCCATCTGGAAGAGGAACAATCAACTCAGAATTAGAGTAAACCTCACCCTTTCTGTGTTTTCACTTTTCCCCTCCCACAATTTAATTATAATATCAATCATACTTTTAAATTTGGTTCCCATCAACATTTAATTAGGTTTTTTTTAATAAATAGCTTTGGCCTTTGGGTCAGCTTGATTTTCTTTGCTTTAGTCAGTTTCACTGCAGGTTTAAAAGGCAACACCTCCTTATTGGAGAAATCTGAGCTTCTGTTGGTTTTTCAGGAATAAGGTAAGCATCATTGAAGCTGGTGCCTTAGAGCCAATCATCACTTTTTTACAATCAGATAGCCCAACACTACAAGAGTATGCTGCTGCATCTTTACTCACTCTTTCTGCACCTCCAATCAACAAAACTATCATTGGGGCTTATGGTGCAATCCCTCACCTTGTCAAACTCATTAAACACGGAAGCCCAAACTCCAAGGCTGATGCAGTGATGACTCTCTCAAACCTCTCAATAATCACCAATAACCTAAATATGATATCAAAGACAAAACCAGTCCCTTCGATATTGACCCTTTTGAAATCCAGTCAGAAATCGTCTAAAACAGCTGAGAAATGTTGTTCTCTGATTGAATCTTTAGTGAGTTCGGATGAAACAAGAAAGGCTTTGACTTCCAATAAAGGTGGAGTTTTAGCAGTTGTTGAAGTTCTTGAGAATGGGAGGCTACAAGGTCGAGAACAGGCAGTAGGTGCGTTATTGACATTGTGTCAAAGCGACAGGAGTAAATACAGAGAACCGATTCTCAGCGAAGGTGTGGTACCAAGCTTACTAGAGCTTACGGTACAAGGAACACCGAAATCTCAAACAAAAGCTAAAAGACTTCTCTGTTTGTTAAGAGACTCGGGGAGTGTAAGATCAGAGTTCCAGCTTGAGACATTTGAAAACTTAGTGTCGAACATAATATATCATATGGATGGAGATGATCAATCCGGTAGTGCGAAGAAGATGCTCGCTGAAATGGTTCAAGTGAGCATGGAGAAGAGTTTGATGCATTTGCAAGAACGTGCGTCTCAAGATCTCAATCGCAAACCGAGCTTTATATAGTCTATTTCAAGTAAAATTTATCTTCCTCTTTGGCTCCTCTTCGCGTTACATATATACAACGAAATGACCCCTGTCTATTAGTCTATAAGATTGATCCATAGATTATAAATATGCCTTGGAGAGTGTTCGGATTTTTAGTCTTGAATATTCAGATTTCAGATATTGAAGTGTTGTACGGGTAAAATCAAGAAACGATAAGTATGACGATGTTTCAAGACATATTGAAACATCGCCAACATGATGTTTTAACTTCTATGTCCAATTGTACCATATTTTTCTATGTAAATGTACATGTACTTTTACAAAGTTGTAATAAAATTAGTATACATATATATATAAACTATTTTTATTCTACAATAAATTAAAGATTCGTTTTGAGTTTCCTTTTTACACATTCCTAAGCAAAACGGTTCCATCCACTTGATCCAAAACTGACAATTAAGACTCAAAACCGAAAAGTAGAAATGTTAGCTTCTTTACTTCTATCATCATCTCCAAATGTTAGCCTCAATTTAAATAATCGAGTCGGTCCAAATTCATTCATGCGTCATTTCTTCTATCTTTTGGATGAATTTAAATAACGTCAATTCGTTGACAAAAATCAAAGTAACGTCCTTACATCATTTTATTGAATCATTAGCTCGTGCTTTACAAACAAACTTTTTCCTCGTTCTCGGAGCTCGATGGCCAACGCACAAACTGGGTCCCAAAGGTAAACGCATGGAAAATTTCGGGCGAAATTGTCATAAAACGAAACTAGCAGGGGAAGTCACGGTAAAATCAACAAAACATAAAGGTTACGGTTTTGCAATTTTATTATATGTATATATATATATATATATATATATTTTTAAGTTCTCTAAGTTTTTCTCCTCTTTGACGTATGACGTAATCCTTTACCGAGACCATTACGCCGCGAGTTTCCACGCTGATGCAGCGATGAGCGGTTTCGTCTGCCACGCAAGCATAAGGCTTCCGTCGTTCTCCTCCACTCTGTATCCATCTCCGCCGCCAAATAACGCCAAGAGCAAACTCGCTTGCTTAAACGCGTCTGATCCGAGATTAACCGGGTCAAACCCGGCGGTTCCCATCCTTTTCCGCCACTGAGCCAGTGTCTCGTGCCGCTCGATTCGATCGATTCCTTCCGCCGCCACCACGTTAACGATTTGTCTCCCTAAGTAAACCTCCGACATGACTCGGTCTTGACTCGGTATTACAACCCCATCCTCGAGCGAGTCAAACAAGCTCGAGTAATAGTGAAGCGCTTCGTTAAAACGTTCTAAGAAAACGACCCCATTGTGGTTCGCTTCTTGTTCCACCACCGTTATAATACTGGGTTTAACGGCCTTAACCGTAGCGAGCAGCTTTTCAATCGAACCGGATTGGGCTAAAACCGGGTGTAGCTCAAACACCGAATTGATAATTAGTGTCTCTAATTCGGGCCGGGTCTCGAACATTTCCGGTTCGAGATCGGTTAATCTCTGAGGGGTTAGACCATTGAATTCAAATTCAACGCCGATGGCTTGGGCCAGCTGAGCTAGCTTCCAACCTAACTGTTCAATCCCGTCTCGATTCGACGGACTTCCAACGCCGGTGAGACGGAACGACGGAGGACCGCCGGGTCGGAGAGCTAGTGCTTGCATTAACGCCGGCCACTGCATCCCTTGATTGATCCCTAAATCAATTACGTGAACGCCACGCGCCGTCGTTACGGCTTCTAGAATCGCTTGATTGGCCGTGAAATGTGCGAATTTCAGGTAAGGACAAGACTCGTAGAAGTGCATCTGCAGAATCTCTTCGAAAGAGGGATCAATGGCGGCGGAGGAAGGGTGAATCCGGTAATACCGACGAGCTAAGGCTTCGGCGAAGTAGGTGGCGACTTTTCCCATTGCTCCCCCCTGAGAAGCCGCGAGTGATCCGACGCGCTTCACGAGAGCATCCGCGAGACTCAGATTATCCAGCTGGATCGCCTCAGCGCACGCCACTAGCGCCTGGACGAGTCTGACTCCGGTCTCTTGCGAGTCAACGAAAAGCACCACGGGACGAGTTGTTGACTCTCTGCTCACTGATTCACACCAAGGATCGAGTCGAATCCTCTTGCTACTGTTAGTGCTACTGCAACACTCGTCGTCGTCTGGGATTGGTCTCCGATCGAATTCAGAGCAAATCCGGGTCGGGTCAAGATCCGGAGAAAGGGGTTGATAGTAGTTAAGCTCAGAGAGCATGGTTTGAGCCCAGCCGGAGAGATCAGAGGGATTGTAATGAACGGTTTCGTTTAAGGCATTAGAGCCAACATCATCATTATCGTTGGTTAAGACCATTTCAAGCTGCTCAAGCTTCTGTGCAACATCAGCCATGTCTGAAGATCGAACCTTGTACCCTAAAACAGCAAGAAGCTCGTCTATGTTATCATCTCTACCACCACCACCACCTTCTAGCTTCTTGCCTATTTCTGCCATTGAAGGAGCTTCTTCTATAGACGTTTCTTGATGGCTTCGTTTCGTCATCAAGAAGTGTGTTTTTTTTTTGGGTATGGGATTGGACTAGTTGGAGTTAGAATAAATAGACAAAATTGTGGTAAGAAAGGAGAAGAATTTAAACAGGAGACAGAGAGGGAGAGGTCCAATGAGGGAAGTGAGGAACCTGGAGAGTGTTACAAGTAAAGAGATAAGGAACAGAGTCAGGCCATCATAATTTCGTATGTGTTTTTCTCTGTTCTTCTTTTTTTTTTTGTTTCAATTATTTCGTTTTTAATAATAACTATTATCATCTCTTTATACTTTTTTGAATTGCTGATCCAAGTTACCAAAAATTCGTCGCTCAATAAGGGCGTGTACTTTTGTTTAAAGGTCTCGAATGGACTGTCACAGTCTATTAAACTATTTTTAATTCCCACTAACTGTTGAATTTAAAGTTTCCAAATTTATTAAAATGAGTGCTCAACAGTTCTTGAAATAAACTTGAGCAACTTATCAACTCCAAAACTAATTTGGCCACGTCCCCTCAAATAATTAGTTTCAATAATAAGATTTTACTATTTTAGCTAATAAACATGACAGAAATAGATAGTTTTACTGATATAATTTGTTGATGTTGATTGTTTTAAAAAAAACCTATCCTAATGTTGTTTTCGTCGAAATGATATAATCTAGCTTAAAATAATATCTTTGATATTTTCAATCACAGGACCCGAAGGAAATACAGCTAAAAGTATTACATTTTTGGAGACAACGTGACTACCCTCACGGTCGACATGTGGCGGCAGTCGGCATAGCCTACGAGACGTCCACAACGTTACGTTACTTTTTTTTTATTCATTCACAATTATTGTTTGGCAACATATAAAATCTCTAGTATCAATGTTTACATCAACAATATATTTCTCGGACCAAAAAAAAAAAAGTTCCTGAAATTATTGTTCATCTTATGGAAAATGCATAAACCTAAATAAATGCATAAGCTAAACATATGGCGAAGAGAACAAATACTTTCTTTCCTACTTTTTATTTGCGTTCCTGCTTTTCAACGTCATATACTATTATTACCCTTCGTTCGTTGATATATTGAAAATCTAGCCAGAGGAAAAACAAATAAATTAACAAGACTATCCTTTTTTCACAGCAACAACGAGACTATCTAATGGCCGGAAACATTTTTTCAATTTCATCCAAATTACTTGCTCGAAATTTTAGGCGGATGATCCATTTGACTTATCCTATTAATTATACTTTCAGACATTAAAATAGACTATATTAGATAATCCGCATGTTTCAACATAAATAATTATCCAAAATGTGTGGCAAGAAGATATTTATCCACGATGTTCCGTAAGAATCTCTAATTAATTATCCAAAATGTGTGGCTAGAAACCCTGAAATATTTAGTCAATTACCTTTAAGAAATCTAAACAAATCCCCTAATATTGAGACAAAAACCTTTGATTTCACTCTATGTATACTTAATGATCTTCCTCAAATACAATCACTACGAAATAAGCATGGCAAAAGCAATCTCTCCTTTAACTCTCTTTTTTTCTTACTCTTTTCATCAATATCTCTAACTTTAGCAACTGATCATCCACTATCCACAAAGTCACGATGGATCGTAAACAAGAAAGGTTACCACGTGAAGCTAGCTTGCGCGAACTGGCCTTCACACCTCAAGCCAGTCGTGGCTGAGGGATTGAGCAGCCAGCCAATGGATTCAATATCGAAGAAGATAAAAGACATGGGTTTTTCAATTGTGTTAGACTCATATGGCCACTTGAGCTAATGATTAATGACACTTTAGCCTTTAATGGTACAGTTAAACAATCATTTGAGAGAGCTTCAAGGGATTCACACTCATAATCCATCAATATTCCTCTCATAAGTGTCATTCAGGTAAGTGAACATAGTTATATAACAACAAAATAATTGATCCACTCTTTTTCATTTCGTTAGTTATATAATTTACAACTCACTTGAAATAATTATAACTCACTAAAAAAGAAAAAAACCTTTTAGGATCCTATATAGCCTGTGAGATGATGATATAGTATCAAACATGAAATTTAAAAGACATGAATAACTCCATGCATTTCCAATTAAAAATCCATAGTTTATATAATTAAGTGATTTGTGACTGAAAAATATATGGCTAAAACAATTTTTATATTTGCAGCAGGTCTGGTTATTGTTTTAAAGATACATTTCCTTTCACCAAAATACAACTTTCTCATGAATATATATTTGTTTCTTGTTTTAACTATATACTGTATTAACTTCTAACGCAAGGCAACACTTTTCGTAGGCGGTGGTGCATAGTCTTGGGAGACACCATGACTTGACAACCACAAGACCGTACCCGGCTGCTGTTGCAGCAACGATGACCCGGACGCATTCTTTGGTAACCCGGAATTCGACACTGATCTATGGATGTTAGGTCTTAAGAAGATGGCCACAATCTTTATGAACGCGAATAACGTTGTTGGTATGAGCCTGAGGAATGAACTTAGAAGCTACAACCATACAGCAAAAGATTGGTACACGTACGTATATAAATTCTTCTTTTATCATAATGCCCACCCATGTGAAGCTTGATGGCCAAGGAAACTAATGCACGTTAATTATCTGTCTATTCTAGATCTTAACCGATTATATTCCTCTGCGCTATAAATAATTAAATCCACAATAATAATAAGTCCGAGTTCATCTATAAAAAATGATCATGTGTATATAAATTAAATTTATCGGCTGATATAGGAATCTAAGGTTGATAAATTAAAGCAACAAGAATCAACGCATATATAGAAATTATTTATTAATTTACATTTTTTTTTGTTGATTTTAACTTTTTCAATAATTGTCTAAATTATTTATATTGGAAATGATATTGTTCACATGTAGGTACATGCAAAAAGGAGCAGAAGCAGTGGATATGCATCAAACCCTACGTTCTGGTCATACTCTCAGGGCTCAACTTCGACGCTGACCGAGCTTTAAAACTCCATCCTAGACGAAACTAACAAGAAAAAGCTCTCTAGCAAAACAAGTCTCGTACAATACCCACTCTTCATCTTCTAGTCAACACCTTTGGCTTGGGAGATGAGCTGAAGAAAGCGGTTCTCAGGGGACTCGCAAAAGTCAGAGAAGTCGGCTCTAACAATAAGCCACACCAACAGACACACAATGAACAGCGCAAAACACCCAGTGAAGACAAGAGCTAGGAACGACACAGCCGGAGGCTGAAACCTAAGCACATACAGCCACAACTAACGCAACAACACGCGACAGAGGACCACGCCTACAGAAGCACGCGTTGATCCAGGGAAACCAACGACTCTTTCACAGAAGCGGAAGAATAGACTAACCGTGCGAAGACATGTAGCAGGCACAGAAGGGAGGAGAGCAAAGCTTACTAACGTCGGACCGAGAAGAACTCGCACCGCCGAGCCACCACCATTGGAGATCCGCCGCACGCCAAAGGAAAGAGAGACGAGATCTGGTAGACCACACTGCTCCAATCCACTTGCCAGAAAAGGACCTAATCACCCCTTAAAGCGAGACAAGCAGTTAGGTCGCCGAAATCGACGCGCAGAAAAAATCACCGAGACCATCTTGGGTAACCTCACTCAAGCTCAGATGGCATCCCCGAGCAAGCTAGAGGAAGAGCGAGACTTCCGGAAAGGTGAACATCGCCGTCCTCATCGATAGGACCATGACAAGCCGACGCCTTTTGAACCGCAGGAAGCGCAACTGAAGAAACCAAGCCACACATCTCGGTCGTCAAAACTAGTCAAATCGCCGATGGGAAAGGGCCAAACCGGCGAGCGGGTCACACGGGGGCCATCTCACGACCACGGCAAGGAGCGCCGGTGGCCGGAAAGGCGGAATCACGAAGATATTAGAGACTTCTCAGATGAGTCGCCTTGGTTGAGAGGAATTTGGGGGTGCGTTGGGTCTCGCGCCGACAAGAAATCTTCCCCCGTGGAGCTATTCTCATGGAGGTACACTTGAGATCAAAGGCGGTCACACATCTTGCTTAGAAGGCGAAACCACGGTCGGAAAAAGCGTGAAACTCGGCAATAAATGTGCAGAGATTAAGCGAATATCGGCCACAAAGATGCATTTATCGTTCAAGACTACTTAGAATTGATTAAAATAATGTCTACTTAATTAGAATTAGTGAATTGTTTCGGATATGGCCGTTTGTATTCCGATGCTTTTTGTGGTGGCTGTCCAGTATGGCAAACCACATGGTAAGTGGGTTTAGCAGTTGTTTCATCGGTATTGTTACGTTCAACCGATGAGAATCTTAAACCGTGATATTTTTGCATGAATATGAAGACAAGACCTCTCGGTCTCGTTAAGGACATATTCAGGAACAATTTCATGAAATCTCGACTGCGGATGATGGAAGCCCAAAGCTTAGATATGGAGAGGAATCTGATTAGGGTTTTAACAGACAATTGTTTGAGTATCTCCATCATGAGATCAAGCGGAAGCGAGTGTGAGTTTACGTTTCCCTTCGTGAGCTTCCTCCTCTGTGTTTCCATGTCCGAGATGCAGCTTTTGCGATATACACTACTTTCTTTTTCTCAAAGCAACACAGAAACCTTTTTTAGGTGAAAACCCTAAAGCATTAATGGTATTTATTATTTTATTTGATATGTAAAACGTGCTGCCGTTTTCGAGTCTTAAATCGATGAAAGGTTGACGTTTTGTGAGGGCCAAAATGCCAATCATTCAATACTTACGTAAAAGGATACTACTTATTTTACTTGAAAAAATCAGAAAATACTATCTTACCATGTTTTTCACAGCTAACTATTCATTACCATGCCGAAAATTACATTTACTCTTTCGTCCGAGGCGGATCCGGATATCCGGGATCCGAATTAAATTTAATAATAAAAATTAAATATAAAAAAACGAATATATAGATCTCGGATATGATCCAAATATCCAGATCTAAACTCTATATATCCAAATATTTAAAAATAAAATTGAATACGGATATTTGTTCTGAAAATTTTTAATATCCAAATCCGCATCTATTTTATCCGGATATCCGTTTAGCAGAAATATCTATTTTTGAATCCAGATCTAAATATTCGATGGATCCGAATAATCATGTCGAGATCTGCATCGAGACCTGTAGTATGTATTGTATTAAGAATTTGTTTTTTCTAAACTAAAACATCATTTATTAACATAAACACAATTAAACCAATAATAAAACGAAATTTCAGACTATAAATAGTCACAAAACATTAAAACTTTATTTAATTTTACACTGAAAATATAAAAATAAAACAATTTTTTTGTCTGATACATCACTTAAAAGTATGTGTTTTGCTTTTACTTACATCCTTTTCTTACTGTATATGTTCTAATAAGAAGAAAATGTTTAGATAAACAAAATTAGACCAATTTGAGGGAGTATGCAGAAATCAATTAAACCATTTGACCCAAAAAAATGATAATTTTCTTTTATGCCTTGACAAAAAATAATCGACGTACAAAAAGGCCAAATACCCAGCTGCGGATGAATATCTTCTCAATTTTCAGAATATAAATGTGCATTGAAATATACCAACAGTTGTGAAATAAAACAGAGCGGAAAATGAGAGTTTTAAGAAGGAAAAAAAATGCAAAAGATAATTAAGCCTGTTAAAAATTCGTAAGTCACATTCATGTGAGAGCATAACCTAAATTCAATGCTCGCACATGAATATGACTTCCGAATTTTTAAATTTCAAAACTATTAATCCTCCGCTTGAACCCTAATCTCAAGTCCAACTATTACAATCTTTTCACATATTAAAAACAAACAGTCCATACATGGTCAATACAAAACCAGTGCATACATCACCAAAACAAATCTATAATAGTAAGCTTTATAACACGAATCTCTGAAACCTTTTACAAGATTCGCTTATTAGATAACAAGCCACTCCATGCCCAAGTTTAATGAAAAACTCTATTCCTCTCTGGATACTAATCATCAACATGTAATGCACATCTAATTTAGGTTACAAAAAACATTAAACAGATAAACCAAGCAATGTTTACTTGGAACATTTAGCTAGCGGCAGAGCGAGTATCAGGCATTGAGTCTTGACCATCTGATCCATACCCATATACTTGACCTGAACCCAGAACCCGATATACATAGCAGCTGGTCATTTTTACCGGCTATTCAAGTCGAATTCTCCTGCTTCACGCCAGTTTTCTTGTTCACCTGTCTCTCCATTCTCATTCTCCTCATCATTCAAGAAATCTTCAGAGGGTTCCTTCTCCTCTCTCTGACTGTTGTTTCCCCATCCATTCATCATCTCATCAGGGTTCATGTTACGTCCCTGTTCTCCCATCTCGTGGCTTAGCTGAATATTGCTGCCCTGATTTCCAACCGCATTAGCCCTCAATGGGTTACGAGCCATTATCTCGGCATGAGATTGTGACTGTCCAGCCTGAGCCAAAGCCGCCATTCGCAGCTTGGCCTCCTGAGCCTCCCGGCCAGCCTTCTCCCGATCCATTTCTGCTTTCAGTTCAAACAACACTTTCCTTTCTTCTTGTAGCAAAGCTTGCTCTACCATCAACCTTTCCTCGGATCTGAACTCTCCCATTGCTCGCTTTCGAGTTATTATGTTAAAAGCTAGGGCTTGTTTCTCAAAGGTTGCCGTGAATTCAGCAACTTTAGCAGCAATGTTGTTATCCCATTGTTGAGAGCGGGATAGGGACTGGCCTGTTGGGTCTGAATCCAGGATTCTATCATCCTCTTCTGCTTCGTAATCAGCTACAACATGATAAGGTAACAATCTGCATAGGTTGAAGGAGAACACACATGTGAGTAATAACCAAACCAAACCAAACCAAACACAGAATGTTCACTCAAGGAAATGGAACAATCTAACAATTATAAAACTGATAAAATGCCAATAGAAAACTTTCGCACAGATGTAGAAATAAAACAGGTAATAAACGTCAACGAATAATATCCAGGGATTCAATAATTTTCTCAAAAAGGATAAATTTGATGAGAAAAGACAGGACGTAATTCCACATAAACCTCAAAACAACAAGGACCGTGCAGAGAGATGCCCAATTAAACTCAGAAAGAAAATGAAGTTCACATAAGCACCAAAAGAAACAAGATCTCAGATAGATGATGAAAATGGATCTAACACAAACAATATATTATCAAACAAGACTAGAAAATGAAATGTAATTTATCAGATGCAGTATCTAGCGTTTGCGAAAAATACCTATTCAAAAACACATGCTTTAATGTACTGAATACAATGCCGAAATCTAGTAGACAAAGATCCCGTTTTTAATCTATAATCACATACAATAACTAACAAAAAAGGCTAAAATTTTCGACTTTCTATTACCAAACAGGATAACACAAAAACTGTGACACACCAGTTGCATATCCCTGCAAAGGGTCAGTAAAGCCAATCATTAGCAGAGAGATCAGTTAAAACCAATGTTTCATGTCAAAGACAAACCCACAAACATAACTACAAGTAATTGTGACTACATCAGAAACTGCAAGGCGACTTTGATCATTTTATCAAAAACCATATATAAAAAGATAAAGAATTTGATAATTGAATTGATATAATTAACCTCTCGCAAGCGTCTTCGAGAGAAGAGAAAGGCCGTTTGAAATCTGGGTGACAGACACGCCAAGCGTCCTGATAAGCGAATTGAAGCTCAAGCTGATTCGATGGCCTCATCAATTTCTGCTGTTGCTGTTGTTGTTGCTGCATCATCTGCTGACTCGATCCAATCTGCTGCTGAACGTTTGGTGTATGTTGTACCAAATTAGGACCAGAATTAGGGTTAGGGTTAGGGTTAAGATTCTGTAGGGGAGGATTAATGGGTCGGTTATGAATTAAACCCGGCGGCCGGAGATGCACGTCGATGTTCGATGGGAATCTAGACATTGCTGCTTGTTGCTGCTGTTGTTGCTGCTGTTTCTGTAATTGTTGCAATAGAAGCAACTGTTGTTGTCGCTGTTGATTTTGTAATTGGTGTTGATAGAGTTGTTGTTGCTGCTGAGTATTATTCCCTCCCAACGGCTTCGTCTCCTCCATTTTTGTTGTTTTCTCGTCCTGGACTTTAGGGTTTGTGTGGAAATGTTCTTCCACGTGAATAATGGTGGTTCAGGTAAGAGCAGAAAGAGGCATGTGATTTATATGGGCCAATAAAATTGGGCTTTTAGTATTTAAAGGCCCAATATATTTAGCCAACTACTCAGGCTGAACCGGGAAGCCTAATCAAAAGATAACCAAGCTGAACCGAGAATGTTTCAGTTTTGATTTTGGACCATTCAATTTCTAAGAGTTTCTTTTTCGTTTTTTTTTTCATGGCGTCTTCTTCATCGTCATTTCTCATTTGAGACATTATTTTTAAAATTCTAGAAAATACATAATATAATCGTATTATACAACAACTTAGTAAAAAGAATAAAAATACTTGTAAACCCTATGGACGGTTGAAACAAACGCATATATGGCGTTTACTCTAATGAGTTATGGTCCAAAAACGAGTTCTTTCAAAGATCTAAAGGGCGAGTTGTGACCATAAGCCGCTGCATCTCTCCACAAAGCCAGTCCTGTTTCACACGAAAGGAGACATAAATCAATCAAGTTTTCTTCAGACAGTGTTTGAAGAACATATCACACTTAAATATATGGCACGGAAAAAAAAAAGTAAATTGGAAGGATGATAATGTAGGGGTATATTTCAGGTTATCAACCTATCCATGAGATCAAACCAATTGTAGCAGCCGCGAAGAATGACTTGCTGGTACAGTTGACCCTGTGAAGAATTCCGGATTATCGACAGATTCATGCACTCTCGACAAAAACCATTCAAGAGAGGTGAGAAAGGATTCTTACATGTATAAGCAAAGGATATTTCCATATCCATAAAAGAGAGTTGCCCATAGCGAACCAGTGAGCCTGCGTCACGGTTTAATGAATATCAAGTAGTTTGTAAATATGGATGAATATATTTTAAGAAAGGCTTTGAATTGAGAAAGCTTAGCTTTACCACATCAAATCACGGATAAATAGTGCTCGTGGAATCATAAGTCCATTTCCCATCATCGAGAGCAACATTGTGATTGACGACAAGCCTTTTATGTTGTCCGGGTTTAGGAAATTTGTCCACTGAAATGTAGAAGAACATCATATATCCAATATGTAAAGAACATTTAGGAGAACGTTCAAAGAAAGAGAAAAAAAAAAACAAGCTGTTATACCATTTGGGAAACTGGCATCCACATGAACATAAGAGTTGCTGTCCACCCAGATAGAGACCCGACAAACCTAACACCCTCCTCTGAGAGTTTCCCGGTTCTAGCCTGCATTCTTACCAGCAGAAAATTAAGAGAAAAGAAGACTACTTCATCCAGATAAACAACAACTACACATCTTAACAGTTGTCTAACAACAACTACACATCTTAACAGTTGTCTTAAAGAATCTATGAACCCGGGAATCAGATGAAAAACAAAAAAAACAGGCTTATAGAAAAGCATCCAGCAAATCATTTAAAGCAACAAAGCCACCATTTCCCTCTTTCTATAACTGCAAAATCTGTTAATAGCTTAGTTGCCAGTCAAATAATGGTTGCATTTCAATTCTTGTGCATATTACCCAAGCTAATAATATGACAACATAACAGTGTTTTGAGATAATCTCCTAGCTGCTAGAGTGACTGATATGACTAACCAATGTGAACGCGTTACTTACAGAGAAAATTATGGGGAGAAAGTAAAGCATAAGTATTTGAAAGCTTACCATAATTACAGCCGCTACAGCAGTAACAAAAGCAATTGTCCCAGGCAAGATACTGTTTGGTACAAGGGGGACAAAAGTTGACCACATGATCTGCAATTTCAATGTATCAAACTAAATAAACATGTGTTTACTCTAATGCCTTGGATTACATGTCAATGGAATCTATTCTACAAACCCAAAACTTGAGTGGAAAAAGAGAATTACTTGAGGAAGAACGGAGAGTCCACCAATAGTGATAAAGTCTTCCCACAGTTGCCACACAGTTTTGCTAAGCTTACCAAAATAGTACAAACAGTTAAATATAAGACCAATGGTCACAATGGCTGAAGTGGCAACAAAATACTGCAGAGGCATAGCTTCAGCCATTGTGAGCTGTGCAAGCACAATGTGGGTAGAGATCACTCCCAGTGTTTGCACCACAGCAGCTTCTTTTTCTCTCTTCTTTGCAAAATACGAAAGCAAAGAAAGGTTTCCTAATAAACCAGTCAACATTCCCTGCATTCAAAAATGTGCAGTATCAGATGAAAAACAGAATGATATATCCAATCTAACATGCTTCTTGCTTATCGTGTTATACATAATTAGATTCATGGATCAAGACCCTTACCAGCCATGGGACAGCCGAAAGTGCGGTATTGTTTCCCGCCAAAAGATTCTGGGAATTAAGGATGATCTGTGGCAATTGAAGCATCAGAAATGGAATGTTTGCTGCAGCGGAGAATTTCGCCGTCCATGAATCCCATTCTTCGTATTCCTTAGTTTTCCCTAAACCTGAAGATCCCTTTGAGAAAAAAAAAACCCCCAAAAATCAAATACAGCCAACAACATAATTTGCGTTTGATTTTAGAATACAGGAAGAATCATCATAGAGCTCAAATTTCAAACCTCACCTCCGAGTCAACTGCACGAACAGGAACGAGTCCGCGAGTCGAAACAATCGGATTTCGCCGAGTCAGAGCTAATCCACGGTAGCCATTGAAGCTGGAACCAGAGGTAGCACCACCGATACACGCACGCTTCAGCGGGAGGCGAGAGAATCGGCTTGTAGAACCGAAGGAAGAGCGAGGACAGCTGGGGAAAATCGATAAACGGTCACCACCGAGAGACGTGGCGATGGATTTAGCTTCCATAGGACTGGGAGAATTATTGCACTTCGGTGGAGCAGAGAGGACGAAGAAGGGACATAAGAGTGAAATCATGGAGTGTTATTGAGGCGGGTCGAGATGCCACGTGGATGGTAAATATCGTAAATTGTAGCTATGATCATGTGCTAGTTTGTAGTGATCCTAGATTTTATTTTCTTCAAGCTTCGATGCTCTTCGTAGAAAGTTATAATAATAGTTTTTTTTTTATTGTAATAAATCCAAAGAGTTCCAAACCAATCAAATACATACTCGACTGCATTTGTGTTTTCATTCTCTTGTTTATGTCGGCTAAAAAGTTGAGTAAATAGCATGTACGAATTTTGAGAGTATCAATATTTGCTGAAATGTATTCTTACAAAAAAAGAAAGTAAGCAATGAGGATAGTGGGAAGAGCATGGATCAACTTCATCAAACTGTATCCTTTAAACTATATAGTCGAAGAAATATGTTTGAGGGAAATTAAATTTGATATCGGATTCGTATACTTTGCCGGTGATAAACATACCGAACTGTCAGCATTTTACTACACAACAAATCTCAATACACTTGTAGTATATATTAAAATATCTTTGAATGACTTGAAGGTCCATAATTTTCGTGCAAAATAAAGCCCATTAGCCCATTTCAATATTCATCTCCTCTCTTCCAAACTCAAAGAGAAAAAGAAATGAGCTCATATTGATCCTGTCGCCTGAATTTCGTGAGCTGAGCTCTTTATCGTCTCCAATGGAAGGTACAAATATGACTAAATGATTTGCTTTTATAATTTTCAGTCTTTATAAGTTAATCTCGTAACTTCGATTGCTCATCTCGCCTTCGTCCTTGCCGGTTTGGAGTCACACTTCCAAAGCTGGATCCAGTAAATTTCCTAGTGTCTTATTGTTTTTAATCAGAGTTTGATTCGGTTCGATGATTAAAACTCATTTTAGAATGATTTTAGAATGGGAAATTTATCAGTAAAAAGGTTGACCATTTTCTGCAGTATCATTATGAAGTTTTCTGATGAATATAGTTTTAAACCCGGTAGCTTCTTACTGAATTTCACCTCTTTTATCCATCAACTGTGTATTTGATAACTAGAAAATTTCCAGGAAGCTTTATGTTTGAAATTGAGAAACAGTGCTGCTTATATTTCAGGGAAGGTTTTGCAAAACTTTAATGTAGTACAGAGCTGTTACCAACAAAATAAGCAGTTTAAGACACGAAACCAAAGAGAACCTAACCAATACATATCTGCTTTACTTCCCTGTCCAAGAGGGAAGCTGGCATTGAACCTCAACTCTTCCATGCGTGCCCATACTTTCTCTAAATACCACACTGCTATTTCAAAGCAAACAACCTTTTTCTGCAATGGTCCGTTCTAGACTCTTTTTAGGCTTCAGCTTTGCCACTGATTTGCCTTTTGCGCTTTGGCTTTTCTTCTTTAGTCCTTTTTATACCAAAACCAACACTTTCATAGTGCTGCGTTTGTGTATTGTTTTCTTATGTTGTTTGGCAAAGAGATGTGACGTTTCTCAGTTCTCTCTTTTTTTCTTGTTGAAATGGGTGCCTTACCTTGGATTTTCAATTTGCAGCTGCTTTATCAAGTGCTACTGTGCCATCTCTTGACAACATTGATTTTCTGAAGCTTCAGAACGGCAGGTAAATCATACATCACTTACCAGCTAATCAGTACTGATAATTCTCTGTTCAATGACATTTTGAAAGTACTATAGGCGTTCACATTTTGAAATGGTTCCATGTCGTCTTTTTTTCTACAAAAAATAAAATCTCTAATTCTTCTTCTTCACTAGTTGATTCACCCCATGTTTCATTGTCTCTCCCCAGCGATATTCGGGGTGTAGCGGTCACTGGGGTTGAGGGGGAACCTGTTAGCCTTCCTGAACCAGTGACTGAAGCCATAGCTGCTGCTTTTGGGCAATGGCTGTTACACAAGAAGAAGGCTGAGTCCCGGCGTTTAAGAGTATCTGTTGGCCATGACTCTCGCATATCTGCACAAACCTTGCTGGTATGTATCTAATTCCTTTTTACTCTCAATATTAGCTCAACACGTTTCTTCACTTCTGGAAACACTTTCTCTTTATGCAATGGGATAAGTAATTTGTCCACTGGCAATTCCATTGTTTATTTTGTAGGAGGCGGTTTCTCGAGGTCTTGGTATTTCTGGATTAGATGTTGTTCAGTTCGGGTGAGTAATGATAGCCTTTATTGTTCTGGAGTATTCAATTTATACCTCATTCCTCGATAGGCATAAATGAGATATTCATTGTATTATAATACAAAATTATAACTTTCTTGAGTGTAGTGCTGCTGGATCATATGGTTGTTTAAATCACATTTTCCATACAACTTACTAAAGTATATCTCTTGAATATTGGTTTATGTTTGTTTTACAGATTAGCATCAACACCAGCAATGTTTAATAGCACATTGACTGAAGATGAATCATTCTTGTGCCCAGCTGATGGGGCTATCATGATAACAGGTATTTGACTGATCTCGATTTTCATAATAAGTAGTTTTTGTCTTAATCGTAGTCATCACTTAGTGATATTTTTCCACTTTGTACTTCAAATGGTATTATGCTTTTGTTTTGAGCAGCAAGCCATCTTCCTTACAACAGGAACGGTTTCAAGTTCTTTACCAGTGATGGAGGGCTTGGGAAGGTTGATATCAAAAACATTTTGGAGAGAGCTGCAGATATTTACAAGAACGTTTCTGATGAAAACCTGAGGAAATCACAAAGAGATATTTCTTCTATTAAAAAGGTTGACTACATGTCAGTATACACCTCTGGTCTTGTCAAGGCAGTACGGAGAGCAGCAGGACATTTAGGTATTACTCTTTGAGAAATTTGCGTTTTCAGGAATTCTTGTAGAATAATCAATAAAGTTTTGAACTCCCATCTATCTGCTTCTAATATATCAAGCTTAATTTATGGCGTTTGTGACTCTTAGAGAAGCCTCTAGAGGGATTCCATATAGTTGTTGATGCTGGAAATGGAGCTGGAGGATTTTTTTCTGTAAGTCCAGTGCTCCCGTTTTTCACTTTCAGTTGTCCGTTAAGGCAATTTGACCTGCCTGCAAATGACTTTTTCTTCATATGAAACCTGACAGGCTAAGGTGCTTGAGCCTTTAGGAGCAATTACATCTGGCAGTCAATTTTTGGAACCAGATGGTAATATCTATGCATATGAGTATACCTTGGCCTATTTTAATTAAGGGTAGTTAATTTAACGATCTGGATATCAGGTATGTTTCCAAATCATATCCCTAATCCGGAAGATAAGTCGGCAATGGAAGCTATAACCAAGGCTGTTCTTGATAATAAGGCTGATTTGGGTATCATCTTTGATACTGATGTTGATAGGTAGTAACTGCAGCTATCTCTGTTACTTAGGAGAATTTGTTATATTGCCTCTTACAAACAATTTTATGAAGGTCTGCTGCTGTGGATTCAACTGGCCGTGAATTCAACCGTAATCGTCTTATTGCCTTGCTTTCAGCCATTGTTCTAGAGGAAGTGAGATATGCTTGAACCATTTCACCACTACCGTGATTGGGAATCACATATATTGTATGTTAACATTTTTTTGTGTAATGATGTTCTTTCCTTGTCCATCCAGCATCCTGGCACAACTATTGTTACGGACAGTGTCACTTCAGACGGTTTGACCTCATTCATTGAGAAGAAGCTTGGTATGCCAACAATTTACCACCATGTTGTTTGATTTTTGTGTGAATTTTTCACTGACCCAAGCTTGTTTTAGGCGGAAAGCATCACAGGTTCAAGAGAGGCTACAAGAATGTCATCGATGAGGCTATTCGCTTGGTAATAAATCTGGATGATCATATCTTTCGAGAACTCGTGCTTTGGTGCCAATTGTTGTTAGATGTTTAAGTTGTGCTAGACTTGATACAGTGTCTAAAAGTGTTGAGCATAGAAATGGGTATATTAACTTGAGTTAGATTGAGAAACTATATATTCTGGCAGAAAAAGCTTACTCGAGAAACTATATATTCTGGCAGAAGCTTACTCCTTATGGACAGTTGATATTACTTATCTGAAATATAAGTTGTGATGTGATGGCAGAACTCTATTGGAGAAGAATCACATCTGGCTATAGAAACCAGTGGTCATGGAGCTCTAAAAGAAAACCATTGGCTCGATGATGGGGCCTATCTCATGGTTAGCTTATTTTCTCAGTTACATGACTGTTTTGGTCTGAAGAAACGAAAAAAGAAACTGAAGTTTGCCATTTGTAGGTAAAAATCTTGAATAAACTGGCTGCAGCCCGAGCTGCTGGTAAAGGAAGTGGCAGCAAAGTTTTAACAGACCTTGTTGAAGGTCTGGAAGAGCCCAAAGTGGCTTTAGAACTGAGGCTTAAAATCGACAAGAATCACCCCGACCTTGAACGAAGGTATGAATGATTGATGATTACTTCAGTTCTTGACTATTTTTTTTATTGTATTTCACTAAGCACTGAAAAATTGTAGAGATTTCCGGGAGTATGGAGAGAAGGTCCTGCAATACGTGTCGAACTCGATAGAAACAAATCCAAATCTCAAAAGAGCTCCAGTTAACTATGAAGGGGTGAGTGTTACATAACTCTCTCCGTAAAGTCTACCTCCACTACATATAGTAGTTATAAATCTTTCCATCTCTTTTTGAAAACAAAAAATAGATCCGCGTCTCGGGATTTGGTGGATGGTTTCTTCTCAGACTTTCTCTCCACGATCCTGTTCTTCCCCTTAACATCGAGGTAAACATATATTATGTATAAAGCTTGACTTAGTTTCAGTAGCTAAACTCTCACTCGAATTCTTCCTATTGGACGCAGGCGCAAAGTGAGGATGACGCTGTGAAGTTAGGCCTTGTGGTTGCTACGGCAGTGAAGGAGTTCAATGCTTTGGACACCTCTGCCTTGTCCAACCTCACTCATTCCTCTTAAGATTGGTGTGTGGCTTTTTTTTTTCTCTGTTGTTTATAATATCAAGAATAAACCACTTTTTTTTTTTTAATCTTAGGAACACTAAGTCATTTCTCAATCTTTCAAATCCTACAAGCAACAAATGCAAACAAATCGAGAGAGTTCGAGTTTTCTTTATTAATAACAATCATTGCATTGAAGTTATAATAAGGGAGTTTAGTAGCACCAACTCTCAAACACCAATATGTAATCATTCTACAGAGAAGACATGATCAGCTTCTTAGGGCTTTTGCTTCCTCCATTGGATACAACTTGACCGTTAAACACGCCATCGAGCACTTCCACGAACCTCTCCATCGTCTTCTCCGGTAAACAAACCGGTACAACGATCCCTATCTCCCCTTTTCTGTTCACAAACGAAACGTAGAAGCTAGCTCCTGGAAAATCCACAACTCCGGCCGTACCGATTCCTCCGTAAACCGGTTTCCCCCAAATTCCGAAATCGTTGTCTGCGAATATTCTCACATCAGATATCAAGTAAGCTCCGTCAGAAGAGAAGCTTGGTCTTCCCTTTGTCACCATTAAATCCGCTAGCGATCGCATGTACTCCTCCGTCACACTCGATTTCGCTTCTTTTACTAGTCTCAGAGCAAACTCTAATGGTTTTTCAGTTAAATCTTTAGCGGTTGCGATTGCTACTGGGAACGCAAACGCGTTTCCGTAGTATCCTTGCGGTAGCGGTGGGTTTTTGAGCTTGGAACGTGCGTTGACAATGAATATGACTCGCATCTCCTTGTTCGGGTCGGGTCGTAGAGCTACAGTGCGATAACGCCATAGGAATGACGTTAACTTTTCTAAATCAGTGCTGCGGTTGACGAGGTTCGGTGGGAAGAGCTTCCGTATGGCGGACATCTCGGCGTCGCCGAAGAAGAAGGATCGGCTGACCAGAGCGTCTCCCCCGCCGCTATCTTCTGTGGTGGATTCCGTAGAAGTAGCGGCCGGTTCGTCGTACTCGCGGTGTGCTTGTGTCACACGCGCCGGGACTCTGGCGCTCAGCAGGTGACGTTCCCACACCGGAGCAACCGTAGGCGTGTGAGAACCACGTGCGAACTCGCACATCGTTGTGAGGAAGAGGGAGAGACCGCCAGCGTCGGACATTGTGTGGTGGATACGGACAGCCAAGATAAAACCGCCGCATGTCAAGCGCGTCACCTACACAATATTAATGTTACTATTCGCTCTGATATATTTCACGTAATAACTTGAAGTCTTATCTTTTTTTTTTTATAAGAATGAAGTCCCTATCTTTTTTTCTTATGAGCATGAAGTCTCTCAATCTATTCTCATTTTGTTTTCGAAAAATAGAAACATATATTCTTTGGAGTTTTTTTGATAAATTTTTTAATATTCTTTGGGGTTCAAATTAAAATCATGAAAACAATTTCGAAGAACCGTAAAGAAAAAAAATATTATGTGAAACTGACCTGCATGAGAATCAAAGGAGTGTTGAGCACTTCACTTGAACCTTGCACATCAAACAAAAGCTCTTCAAAGCATGGGAAAGGAGGCCGAAGAGCATCCCTCTCTTCAAACTCAACAAGTGTCACGTCAGCATCTGCCTCAATGAACAAAACGCCTTCACCGGTGCAGTCTACGGCAAGTTTCCGGTTTGGTCCTTCCCGGAGCCGACCGGCGAGTGGATAGTAATAGACCAGTGTCTCCGAGAGGGCTCTCCGAACTACTGTGACTGGATCAGAGTAAGCAGTAGGGCTATGTCTGTAGAAAAAGATTGTGGGAATGTGGAATCTTAGTCCTTCTTGGTCGTCGATGTCGGAGAGGAGTTTAAGCTCTCTCGGTGTTGGCTTCGCCGGAGAAACTAACTCTGGCTTTTGCCGGTTAACCTTAAAGGTGAATGAGCCGGAGGTTGCCAATGGAGAGATTTGCAGCTCCATTAATTAGTGATATACTATTATTTTATGGTTACGCTGATCTATTATATAAAGAGTGAACGAGGTCTCAGTTTATCATCTCAGTATCTCCTTTTGAGTCCTGACACAATCTTTCAGAGACACGTATATTAAAAAAAACTACGACACACAATCGTTTACTTCTTGATTACCATTAGATTTAAGTATTGGAAAGTAACTAATTACTGCACACATTCGTTTACTTCTTCATTCGACCAACCTCGTATTATATTAAGAGATAGTGCCCAACCTTCTTATCTCATCATCATTAAATAAATTGATGATAAGAAAACATTTTGTGTAGATTAAATTCCCTTCCAAGAGTGAAAACGAACAAGTTGTTCGAAACTTTAACGTCTCCTTGTTAACAGTGTTTCTCTAAGCTACTTTAAAAAAAAAAAACAAAGCTAATATTCTTTGTATGTTTCTTCTTATGAGAAATTGCAATGGTGGGTCTGGAAAATTAAGTATGTGTGTTGCTCTAGAAATTTATTTCGGTTACTAGCACTTTATATATAAACTACAAAGATATGTTCTACTATTCTCTAGTCATGCGTATTATTTTATGGTCAATATAACATATATATATTTGACAAACCAAACACATAGTCCATTGGTATAGATACTGAATACCGATGAACCTTTCCGTATATTATACCAATGCAGAGAGTTAACCCGACTAACAATCTCTAACGGACCTCGGTTAGTGACAACGCTATCCTTGATGTACGAAGCTAGTGAGTTGCAAGTGACGTGAGTTCGGCTTAGTCACTTGTAAATGAGACCTTCTACTTTAACCAAAAGCTCCCACACTCCGTAATTTCAAGCTTGAACATAAACTGAACACAACAACATGGATGGAGTTGAGCGACATGTGAACTTAATTTGTTTTCTTAATCTCGAGTAGTAAAAACTTGTTTGATTCCTCAATCCTCATCTTTGAGCCCACTTGACGACACCATTTACAGATATTCCGGATGCATTATTGTCATTGATGTACCGACAGTAAAGTGTACGTTGTCTGATCCAACGCTATCCCCAGACTTGGGCTATATATCGTTTTTTGTCTCTCTCTATTAAAATGAGCGGACGTTACATTATAACTAAGAAGAGGGAGAAACCGTAGGCGTGTCAGAGCCACGCGCGAACTCGCAAATAGTTTTTAGGAAGAGGGAGAAACGGACACCGTCTGACATTGCGTGGTTGAAACGGACGGCGAAGATAAAACCGCCGCATTTCAAGCGCGTGACCTACTCAGAATTATATGGATTAGTGTTACTATTTCTTTGTATCTATTCTAGTAACGAGAAGTTTATCTATTCTCATTTTGTTTTCGAAACAATAGAAAAAAAGTTCTTGTTAGCCCAAGAAAGAGAAAAAAAAAAGTTCTTTCGAGTTATTTTGTTTGTTTCTTTTTTTAATTAGTATACTGTGGAGTTCATAAAATCATGAAAAATAATTTTTGAAGAACCGTAAAAAGAAATACTATCTCTATCTGAGTAAGTTTCAATCTTTTTTTTTCAAGTATTTTTAAATCTCGTATTTATGCTTTAACCCAAAAAAAAAATCTTGTATTTATTAATGGATATTATGTGAAACTGACCTGCATAAGAATCAAAGGAGTGTTGAGCACTTTCACTTGAACCTTCCACATCAAACAGAAGCTCTAACGTAAATACGGGAAAAATTCACATCGAACAGAAGCTCTGATCGATGAACACCTTTCCGTTTATACCAATGCAGAGAGTTAAACCGACTAATTAACAACCTCTAACGGACCAGGGTTAGTGACAACGCTATCCTTGATGTAAACGAAGCTAGTGAGTTCGGCTTAGTTACTTATAACTGAGACCTTCTACATGAACCAAAAGCTCCCACACTCGAGTTTGAACATAAAGTGGACAAAATGATTGTACTTTACATTTCATATTTCACGTTTTTTTGTCTCTCTCTATTAAAATGATTGAACGTTACATTTCATATTTCACGTTTCAAGATTAGGTGAGGATGCATTCTGTTGGAGTTTTTGGCCTTTTCTTTTTGGCTTGTCAAATGTTCAGTTTTATAAAATATGGAAATTGAAATGAATTACAATCTTGTTTCAGTTCATATATATGGACCTGGTTTCTTCATCAGTTTGGACACATATCTACTTCACACATGTCCTGTGTTTTCTCTGTGATTCCTTGTTAAGAGTTCACAACATGTTTAAACATCATCATAGGAATCTAGGACAAATGTAAACGTGGGTGGTACACGATTCATTAATTTTTGGACCACCATGTACAGTCGTAGTATGATTATAACTAGTAACAAGCATAAAACCATACAAGTTTTTTACTACATGATGTCTCTTCTATACTCTTTGAGTTGACGTTTTAAACACGCGAAAATGAATTGGATGAAGAACGATTACAACTTCTACGTAGAGCTGGGCAAAAAAACCGAGCCGGAGCACTCTATCCGAACATGACTTGAAAAGTTGTACCCGAATCTGGTAAAATATTATTGCAATATAAATTCTTAAACCAGAAAATCCGTATCCGAATTCGATCCGAACCTGAGTCCTGTTAGGATACCGAAAATCTGAAAATACATAACTATCCATGAGAAAATATTCTAATTCGAGGATCTTACCTTGTAAATGTGAGTTTTGTATGTGTAACATACACAAAACCGATCCGAATCTGAACCCGAAACCGATCAAACTCCAATTTTTTTGGGATTTTATAGGATTTTATAGCTGAAACTCGAACCTGATCCGAATCCGAAAAGTTCTACCCAATCCAAATCCAGTAAATTATTCCATTGGAGAGTAAATCTATAAATCCAAAAACCCGAACCCGTAAACTGAATGTCTAGCCCTGCTTCTACATATGAGGTAGAAGGAGTTGAGATATTTAACAAAACCAAAAAATTGCCAAGAAACTTGTACTTTTATTTTATTATATAAATTTTGGTTATTCTCACGAGAGTTCTATACATGTCAAAATTATCATTAACAAAATCATGATATATGTCGGTTCGATTTGTTTAGATTTTGACACGTGTAAAATTTTTATGTTATTCTTTTTCCTTAATAGAAAAAGAAAACTAACAAAAAAGATAACTAATAAAACGATCACGACACATGCCGATCGATCATTTAGATTCCGCCAAAAGTAAAACAATTATGTTATTATTTATTCTTAATCGAAAAGAAAACTAATAAAAAATATAAATAATAAAATAGATATTTTTACTTTATATTTATTTCTAATACATATTAAGTCTTATTATTTAGTTTTCAATAAAATTTAATTTTTTTTTTCAAATTTATATATTTATAGTTTGTTTCATGAGAGTTCGACATATCTCAAAATTATAACTAACAAGGTTACGACACATGTCGGTTGATCGATTAGATTTTAACAAGTGTAGAAAAAGTTATGTATTCTTTTCCCTTAATTAAAAAGATAAACCAAGAAATAAATAAATGATAAAATAATACTTTTATTTTCTATTTTCCCCCTAATATATGTTAAGTCTGATTATTTAGTTTTCAATAAAATTTAAACTTTTCTTTTCAAATTTATATTTTATATTTTTATATTATTTAGGCTCCAATAATTTTTCCACATGTTTTTAATTATTTGAATAAAAAATTTGATTTAATAGAATCCAACCTAATTCATTATACTAATTGGTTGAGTGTTAAATAAATCATAAACTAAACAGACTAGATTAACATATGAATCTATAAAATATAATGGAGCGACTTAAAGTCATTAACACATCAATCTATTTCATTTTATGAATCAAACAGTTAAATAGGTTGATTCAAGAAAAACTAATTTTATTATAATAACTTATCATTATATTTACAAATAATTAATTAAATGCATGAAATTAAATAATTTACAGCATCACAATTTTTACAGAAAATTATAAATTTAGATGAAAATCGAAAATCAGACAAGTTACAGATGCAAAATGTTCCAAATAAATAGGATAGACAAACAAAAATTTGAGATAAAATAATTGAAACACACGAAAATAAAAATTCAAAAATGATATTTTTTGTCGTTTTGCAACTTATAAGAGGATTATAAATTATATTTAAACCCGAGAAGAAGAAGAGCATCAAAGTCAACATCAAGTGGCAAGTGTAAAAAAATTGATTTTATGTATCATATGTTAAGAATAATGAACTGAGATTAAAGAGGATCACTAAACATTTTTTATACAAATAGATGGGTATGTTGATGATGACGGTGTGAAACGAATTGCAAACATATGCTTTATTGTATCGCTTGAAAGACGGCAAGGATGTTAGTGTTGATTACATGGTCAATTTAATAGGTAGGTCTCATATGTTTACAATGAAGTCTTGAACTGGTGGAGCAAGGTCAAGGTGAAAGTGAAAAGAAAGTCAATTTTTATCTATTGACATTGTTCATATAACTAACTTCATTTGTTCATGCTGAGAAAATACAGGATAAAGATAGAGTATATAAGAATTTAAACCAAATGAAAAGGTACTTGCCAAAATTTATTTTAAAATGTCTTTCATATATATATATGATATTTATATCCAATCAAGAATCTCACAAAGGCTTAGTCATGAGACTTCTTACGAACACATACATGAGATATATACATCATTGAATTAGATATATATTGTTCAAATATACATTAAGTAGATATAACAACTAAAATGATGAAATTTGGTATGAGATGAATATGTTAGAAGAGTCGTATTCGATTAAATACATATAAATTTTATTTTTATTATTTTACATAGATTTACATATAAAGGAATAATTCAAAGTGTAAAAATGTACAACTGCAAAACGTATGTTTTTCATTGGTAATTTAAAATTGTTAACTTATGAAGATTTTATTTGCAGTTAAAATATATTATTTTCTTAAATAAAATTAGTAAACATCTCCGAGTTGCCCAAATATGAAATAACTTTTGCAAAAGAAAAGAGAAAAAGCCCATAACTTAACTGTGTTGTATAGCCCATTTTCTGAACGAAGTATTTTGCCCAAAACATTTTGCTCTCGAAGTGTTTTAGACTCTCAGCAATGGCGAAGACCTTAATGGCGACAACTCGACCTTACGTTCTTCTCTCCTCCACAAGAACGAGTCTTTATCTCCTTTTTCAATCTCCAAAGAGACCCTTCGCATCATTTTTAGCAGCTCCCTCGAGAAGGACCAACTCGAGATGCATATGCGCCGTTTTGTCTCGTGGAGAGACTGCGCCGTCGTCGATTTATAGCAAAGGAGTTTCTAGTGTTTCTGGGTTTGGTGTTGTGGACATTCATAGCCGTAAGTTCAGTACCAGATCATCTCAAATCAACGATGCTGGGTCTATCGATTTAACACTTATGCAATCCATGGAGAATAAGGTTAGATTTTTGTTTTCTCATCAACAAATTTCAAAATTTTCAATGGAATTTATTCATTTGGTTTGAAGTGTCAGTTCATCTTTGGTTATTCCGTGATTTATAGGTTAGCTTTAGTGAAATTTGAAGGAATTGGTTGAATATTTCATATAGTTTTTGTTATTCATTGGAAATAAATGTAGGACGATTGCTCAATAGCTGATTAGCTCAAATGATCAAGATTAGGTTGTATCACGAAGCTAAGTTCAGTAAATAGGAATCATGTGTCACATTTTTAAACTTTGACACTTTTTTGGGTTTACCAACATTTGTCTGTACATATGATGTTTTTGCTTGCTGTGCAGATCAAAGAACAATTGAATGCAGAGTCAGTTTCTGTAAAGGATATGTCTGGAGATGGACGACATGTCTGGTAATTACTCTAACTCACTTTATCCTCCGATGATAATGATTCGTTATTACACATATCTGAAGTTGTGTTAGGGGTAGTGTTTATTAGAGTTTGTGAGAAATATAGGTAAGTTCGCATTTTGGGATCCCTTTGCCAGTAGCATTCATCTTAACTTTGAAGAATTATCAAAGTTTGGGTTTAAGTTAGTACTTAATCCAGTATTTACTCTTGTTATAAGTTGAATTCTTGTATCATCTAAAACAGATAGGTAAATAATGCCTATAAAGAATCTTACTTTAACTTGTCATATTAATTAACACCATAATTGCTTTATGTATGGGTAGTATCAATGTGGTATCATCGGCTTTTGAGGGACAATCTGCAGTGAACAGACAAAGGATGGTCTACAAAGCCATTTGGGAAGAGCTTCAAAACGTTGTTCATGCTGTTGATCAGATGACTACAAAGACTCCGTCAGAAGTTTGAAGCCTCACGTATTCCAAACGCCAAAATATCTTCAATATCTATTATTTAATTAACAGACTGCTGTTTGATTTTATTGGGGAAAATAAAGAATTTAAATACCTTTTGGTTATTCTTATGAGGACTTGATTGTTTCTATTGCAAGTTGCAACTGCCAACCAAAGAAGAATCAAATGTTATGTCTGTGGAAGGTCGGTTACATGTGTTTTGAGTCTTTCGACACTTTAAATCGCTCCAAATAAATTTAGCTTTTGAGGTGGCGGATTCTCCTCAACAAACCTTCTTATCTTTAAACAAATGTTAAATTTAATTTAAACTACAATATTTATAAGAAATAGTATATTTATGCATGGACTAATGTCTTTTAAAATTTTAAATTATTTGTAATAATTCATGATATATTTGCATTAAAGGTTTTGAGATGTTTAACGTTTCTATATAGGGATTTTTAATTTACTAACTTTGTATTTAACTCTTATTATATCTGTCGTCAACGTAACAAAAATATCTCGAATATATATATATATATATATATATATATATTTATAGCCGTTATAATGTTTATACTCCGCCCATTTAGGTCATATTGCTTTATGCAAGTCACAGCAAGATAAGAAATCGACCGGAAAAAAAGATACAAGTATAGTTGCTTAAGACCAAGCATGTGGAACATAAGTTCATTTAATTGAGCATAATGTTGTTTTCTTAATTTAGTATATTGTAACAACTTGGAACATAAGTTCATTTAACTCTTCAAACGCAGCAGCTAATCAAAGCCATCAATTAGGGTTATACTATCGCTTCCGATTCGCAGCAGCTGATCAAACCCATCAATTTGAAAACCCCATCGAAAGAGTTCCATGAGATTTTCCATAATATCCTCTGTTTATCTTTGCAATTTGTTTCTTTATGGGTTCGAAGTTGTTCCAAGAGAAGCCAACCGATCGGCTGATGCTTTTGCAAAAAGAGCTCTGGAAAACTTTGTATCAGAGTCAGTTTAAGTTAATGAATTTAGCCTTTGCACAAACCAAAACAAAAAGTTATTTTAACCCCTATCATCACAAGTAGACTACATGTTAAACTTTGCTGCTATAAAAAAAACAGAACCATCACATCACATTTTTGCATTACATGGAGAAAAAGGATAATACACAAATCAGACTACTGTTAAACATTGCTGCTATAAAATACCACAACCATCACATTTTGCATTAGGTACTTTACTGGAAGGAGAAAATGAACGAATGAACGGTGTGTGAACACAAACATGTTCATCCCTTAATTTTCTCTACGAACATATATATCTGAGAAAGTACTCACTACCGGAATATTCTTAAAACACAGCACAATTTCATCTCAGAATTAACTTCGGCGGCAATGGCGGTGATTACGTCCCGGCGGGTTTTCATGGAAACAGTTACTTTGCTCTGGGAAGTCATTATGTCTTGTTGATGGACCTGACGGTGGAACCCGATGACATGCTCTACGACTTTTGTGGTCTTTCTCGTCGGCATGACTCCGAAGACAGCTCGGTGACCAGCGTGGTGCTCCGACTGTTTTTGTCGGAAGAAGGAGAAGGAAAAGAAGTAACGTTGCTAATAGTTTTTTGAGAGACATTTTGTGAAGAACCTCTGACTCTTACTACACTGGAGTAGTGTATTTATATATGTATTATGTGGTTTCGATATTTTTGTTAAATTTAAATTTTATTTTTCTTTGTAACGCTTGTTACTTTGGCAAGAGTTTTTTTTTTGTGTTTTTTGGAGTACAAGTGTTTGTGTAACCAAAAAAAACAACTCTAATTAATGAGGGACTTAATTTGCTTCGCTTTTTCATTTTTCGAATCGGACCTTTTTTGACTTCTTGTTCATCATTGCTGTATCAAGATTATTATAATCATCATCATACAAAGGAATCCAGATTTTAGTTCAAGTTACTATATTTTTGAACTCTTCGTTTCAATAAAACTTTACCTAATTAAGATTAAACATCATATGAATCACAAAATCAAATCTAGTGCTGTGCGTACTAGTTAAATGCGGTTTTAGTTTCCGTATGGATACGGCTTTTAATAAAATACATTTTGGTTCAATTGTATAACTAATACGTATAAACTTTATATCAAATAGGACATTCTCTAAATTTTAAAGCCTAAATCATTAAAACTAAATTCTAAAGTCTAAAAAGCTAAACCTTAAACCAAAATCTTTACTAGATTTGAATATAATGCTCTATTTCCTTACAGTTAGTCTATTTCAATTTAAATTCTTAAAAATAATTCTTACCATACATTTTAATCTTAAAACTCTTTTTTTTTTTTACATCCGATCTAACTTAGAATGTTTGGACGTCTTGAAAGAGTAGATGATGAATACAAAAAGGAGAATAGTTATAGATATAACAATTTCAAATTGAAATTTATCCTATCGGAACCAGCTTGTCGACTATGCAATTGTTGTTCCTTCCCAAGTGAATCACATGAACACTGAGAACAGTTTGAGCCATGATGGATAACATGATTGAGTTTTCCATTTTCGTGGCATATCTTTGACCATTGAGTAAGTTCACAAGTTGTTGAGAATCTCTTTCAATAATAATTAATCTAAAGCCTCATATCCATAATGTCTCCAAAACGTGTAGGAGTTGAATCCTTGTTCAACAACATTATTACTTTTCACTTTTGTGTAACTTTGAAGTTGCTGCCGTTACAAGGAGACCTAAATGGTATCCAATGATTCATCCCGCTCCATTTATTTCATTTGGACTCCGAAAACTTATATATTAGTCATATTCTTTTGAGTGTCGCCAGCGATACTACCAGCGTTAAAAAAATATATTCTTTTTTCTAGTAATGTAATTTTTGCTTTTAGATGATTTGTAAAATGTCTTATCGTTGAATCCAAAATATTAGTGTCAAACGTCTTATCGATAATTTATAATTTTTGCTTATATATTAATCATTACAGACGTTATTTTTTTTTTTTGTAAAATGTCTTATCGTTGAATCCAAAATAAATTAAAAAAATTAGTGTTATTTTCTGTTGTCGCTAACAATATCGTAAAAGAACATGCCCATCATGATTGCATTTAAGCCACTCGAATGGAGGCGGTTTCCACGTTACTCCATGGCATGAGACTCCATGGCATGAGACAACGTGGACACGGTCTGAGCATCCCTATGTTGATCTTCTACCATGATTACATTTATACATTCTATTACTCCATCTGTTCAATTTTATAAGAAGTTTTACTCAATTTTTCTTGTTCTATTTTATTAAATATTTTGCAAACAATTAATTATATTCAACTTTTGTGATTATTAATATTATAGAGTATTATTTATTATTGGTTGAATTATTTAAATTTAATATTTATTTATATTTTTAAAATAGAAAAAATATAAAATAAAAATTATTTAATATAGCTTATTAAACTCCACACTTTTAACTAAAACCTCGAATCCGATCTGATGATTACATATCGTTATTTATGGAAATTCAACTTTGATTTTTAGATTGAATCTATTTGGTTTTGTAAAATCCTACATCACCATTACCTTTTATACCTTTTAAGCAAATTTTCAATTTTCTTATTGGTAATAATAGTAAGGTGTGGCCTACTAGCAAATATAAAAATATCTGGGTATTTTCGTGAAATATAAATAGTTTTGGAGTGATTATGTAATTTATACTAAATTGTTTGACAGATACGGAAATAAAAAGATCAATAAAAAGAAAAGTACAGTATCTGGAAGAAGAACTCAGAAGAAACGTGACGAAACGGTCGGAGGAAAATGAAACTGTTCGACGCGCACTGTCACCTTCAAGACCCGAGGATTATCAGCAAAGCTCCTCAGCTCATCTCCTCTGCTGTAGCATCCGGCGTCTCTGCCTTCGCCGTCAATGGAGTCTCCGAGGTTTGATTTGTTTTCAAATTTACGAATTTGCCTATGTTTCTAATTGAATCTGTGGTTTTGTTTGTCTTTGTCTAGAAAGATTGGAATGTGGTAAAAGAGATGGGAGCTAAATACCCTTCTGTTGTTCCCTGCTTTGGGATCCATCCATGGTACGAATTGTAATATATAAAACTTACAATTACTGGTTAAAGTTTCAAAATTTAAGGTCTTTTTGGGTGTTTTGTGGTTGAGTTCAGGTATGTAACAGAGAGGAGTCCTCAATGGTTTGATACATTGAAGAGTTTGTTTGAAACCACTCCTGCTGCTGCTGTTGGAGAAGTCTATCTTTTGTCTCTCTTAATCACATTGATTTGTTTGAAATCCTTATTTCATAGAATCCATGATTTTTGTTTGTTGAAACAGTTTCTTGTTTTAACAGATTGGTTTGGACAAAGGGTCTAAAGGAAGAGAGATTGATTTCTCAGACCAGGTTTCAGAATTTGAAAGAAAGAAAAACGAACTTTGTGCTCACGTGTTTTGTGTTCCTTTTCGAGTGATGGCTTTTGATGTTAAAGACAACATTTTTAATTTTTCAGGTTAGTGTGTTTCGTCAACAGCTCGAACTTGCAAAGGAATTGAATAAACCTGCTTCAATTCACTGTGTTCGTGCATTTGGAGATCTACTCGAGATAATAAAGTAAGATCTTTTGCTTCTTGTCTCTTTAATGTCTTCTTATGTAGTGTCATGTAATACTGTAATACACAGAACTGTGGGGCCTTTTCCTGCTGGAGTCATCCTTCACTCATATTTGGGTTCTGCTGAGATGGTTCCTGAATTTGCTAAGCTTGGTGCATATTTCTCCTTCTCTGGGTTTCTTATGTCCATGAGTGAGAAAAAAGGCAAGAAGATGTTGAAAGCCGTAAGATTTCCATATTTATCTACACTAAATTACAGTTTAAGGTGGAATGGAATCTTGATTTCAGTTCTTGGTAGGTTCCATCCGATAGGATCTTATTGGAAACTGATTCACCAGATGCACTACCAAAGGCAGAGTCAAGTGACCTCTACTTTGTACAAGGAGATCCTTCTCTACCTGAAGAAGGAAGTTCAGCTCAGCATTTTGATTCTGCTCCAAATGATAACTCTAATGCGCCTAGTGACTCGATTAAGTTGCCAAAGGAAACACTTAATCACCCAGCTAATATTCATATCGTATGTTGTCGCTCCATGATTACTTGACTGATCTTCTTTTTTCATAAATCCATGGAAAAGTAAGACCCTAATCAACTGCGGGATACAGGTAGTTGGGTATGTAGCGCGGTTGTTGGACATCAAGAATGAGGAACTCGCAGAACTAAGCTATAGGAATGCTGTTAGGTTATTCTCGTATGCAGGTTCAAAGTTGCTTCTTGAGAGAGGTAAATGAATTTGTGTCTTGAGGTGCTGGTGATGTCTCTGGTCACTCTCCAAACCATTCAAAAACACATGTAGCATGAGTTCTTAAGACGTTTTTGTTGTGTTGTCATTACTCTGTCACGAGTCTTTCAATTTATACTTGTTAAGCTTTATTGTACAAGTATTATATATTAACAAGTTAATATATTAAAATTCAAAATCTTAGCAAGATTACAAAAGATTAGAAATCATCATGTTCTGGAAAGGAAGAAAACGTCCTCAAAGGTGAATCATGTGTTATGGTTTTAGTATTTTTTTTTTTTTAATATTTTTGTTAAGAAATTTAACGTGACTTTGGCAAGTATAATTAATTCTCATTACTCTTTTGATTTCTCGATGAGATTTAGCTTTTTCATGAAACAGAAAAAGGTAATCTGAGAAATTCATCTCCAAAAACTTGAATAGATGAAGCCTATTGAAGTGAGCATATTAGGTAGTTTAGAAGAAAGAACTCAAGAATATCAAGACTCATCATATTCAGATTCAACTTCTCTTATTTTAACTATCCTAGAACTGGAAAAGTTAATAAATAAATAATTACAAATTATAATAGATGATCCCAATAAACTTTTTTGAATGATGTTGGACAGTCGTTGAACCCATGCATTCCTATGTTAAAGTGTGTAAAAGCAAAAACAACTACTCTTTAAAATTTATGAATCTTTGAACCATTTTTCCCAAGTTGGTGCCAAGAACATTAGAGGTAATAAAAATTCATGGAAGAGTAAACAAAGGAAAGCAAAGGTCATGAACATGTCAAACAATAAATTGACTCCATGTACCAGCTGGACTATTATTAGACCATTCGTCAATACATTTAAATTTTGAAAACTGTTGTTTTTGTTCAACCTTATGTTAATCAAAATTGGAAAAAATAATAATGTACTAAATTAATTTGGAAAAATTCAAAAATACAAACCTATTAGCATAATAAGTGATAGCTTAAGAAAAGATCATCATTGGCAAAAGAAATATTATCATATCTTATGTACATGTATATTTGTTTTTGAAAAATGGAAAAGAAAAAGCAAATGAAAATTATTTTATAACAAATAAAAATTTAAAAAGTATAAACGGAAAATTATAGAAATACTTATTTACAAATAAAAAGAAAATAAAAATGTTAGAGGAATAACTGATGTTTAAGAAAAAGACTATCACCGACAAAAATAATTATAAAATATATTATGTACATGTTCATTCGTAGTTGAAAAATAGAGAAAAAGAAAAAATAGAAAAGTTTCAAAACAAATAAAAATGAAAAGAAACACAAAAGAAAATTATTGTACTTGTTTTTTCTAAACTTTCATAACTATCTTTATAAAAAAACTTTAAAAACCAAGCTAACGACATAAATGAATAAAAAATCTCGTCCATGTAAATAAATTTAAACTGAAAAAGTAAAAGAGAAATTAAATACAAATATGGAAAAGCAAAAATCATATGTAAATAAATTTAGAATTTAAAAAGAAAAGAAAAAAAGGAAAGTAAATTTAAATGATTACAAAACAAAATTCTATTAAATGGAAAATAAGAAGAAAATAAAAAAAAATTCATGATAAAAATATATAGAATGCATAAAATATCATATATAATAAATTTTAGGAAAGAGATTTGTTAAAGAAATATGGAAAAATGTTAAAAGTATGACACAATATCTCTGCTCAAAATCATGTTTCTAATTAGAAAATGGTCTTACTATATATATATTTATATATATATAATCTTACAAAATGAGTTATTCTTTTAAAACTTACATATTAAAAATGTATAATACTTTCATTTTCTAGATTTTATTGCTATAGGTTTCCAAATTATATAATTCTTATTGAAATATTAGAATTAATTATACATTGAAAATTTAGGGATTAAAGTCACTACAATTTGTTTTCCAAATACTAGATATATTATTATTATATCATATATAGAAATATATTATTTTAATAAATATTATAGATCGCGTATGATATTTACCGAAAATCTACTAAAATAAAACCTAGTTGTATTAGAAATATTATGACAATGATGGTAACTTTACATGTAGTTTTTGTTGGAGCCTTTTACGTACAGCTCCTTGATATTATCAAGAGAAAACGAATAAATTTTCATTGGTAACAATGAAATTGTTCCAAACTACTAGCTTAATTACCCTGTAATTTCACTGTAATATATAAACTAATTAGTCCTGGTATTAACATTTTCCCGGAGAATCCCACTATATCTTTAACTTAATCCAATATCTCAGGGAACAGCATACATTTCTTGATAAGCCTTTTGTTTTCTTTTTTATTTTAAACTATCGACTTAGACTTTTAAGATACAGACGAACTCACAAATCTACTATCCTTCAGTTAAATCGAAGATACTGCTCAGATAGGAAGAACAAGAACGAGAACCGGTAAGATTTCTTAATCTCTTCTACTTCAGATTGTTATCATCTTAACAAATGATCTCTCTAACTATATTCATACTGCTTGAAGAAATTTAATGTCAGAATCATCTGCACCCGATCTTCATATCAGCATAAAGGGTGTTCCATTTCATCTTCACAACGTAAGTTTGATTCAATTCTCCATATAATTATTTGTAAAATCCGACACTTCTGTTGCCTAATTTTTATGAGTTCTTAATGTTAGCAAAGAGATCGTCGAAAGTGAGCTTATTACTCGAGCGATACGAGATCGATTAGCTGCGTTTAATCCTACGAGAAATAAAAGCTGAGCCAGAAACCTTGGAGCTCATTATTACATTCTGTTATGGCTTAGACGTCAAGTTTTCGTCTGATAATATAATCTCTGTTCTCTGCATCGCGTATTACTTAGGGATGAACAATGAACAATGAACAAAGCTCAAATAACTTGTTGGGCAAGGCATCTGTGTACTTAGAGCTACGAGTTTTCCCATGCTGGAACGAGACTGTAAATGCTCTTCGTTCAGGGGCCAAGAGTCTTGAAAAGCTAACTGATGTTGGAATCGTCGATATTTTCTTCGATATTCTTATTGAAAAAGCTTCCTATGATCCAAGACTCCTCGATGAACCCATCAAGAACAGAGAGGAAGGGGATGATTATAGACCTAACCCTAGGAGTAGATTGTTCGGTACTGATGGGAAATCTGAAGATTTTATCGCAATCTCCCTTCATTTATATGAACCTTTGATGATTCTAGCTGTGAAATCGCGCAGCATTCCTGCGGAATACATCGTTTCATCAGTCTGCAAATACGCGAAGAAATGGGTTTTCGACTCGGAAGAAAGCTTTTCAGGGCAAAACAAAGAAGCAATTGAAGCGGTTGAGCGGCTTTTGCCTCATCAGATAGGGCTAATCTCTTGCAAATTCTTATTTGAATCTCTAAAACGTTGCATCTGGTTAGAAGCTGATGGACCTAAAAATCGGAGTTAAGAAATGCGAAGAGAAATCGTATAAAGAAAGTAAGTAAGAACGATTTTAATAGTAAAACGATTTAGAAAAAAACCCATATAAAACCGATTAGAATCGGAGGCGAGATATGATCTCTGTCCTTAACTCAATAAAGCTCCCGTTAGTGAGACGGATCCACAGAGCTTTTGGAGTCCCAGGATACAACCGATATGAGACCACAACGCTACACCGATATACTCTAGACGTACCGTTTTCCGAAAGAATGGAGAAACGCTTAGCGAGAGAGTGAAGGATCTTAGAGAGAGTTGTTTTTCGAATGAGTGAATTCTTCAAATGAGACGAGTCCCTTATATAGGCGAGCTCGGAGTGAGTTCAAACGCATGCAATTGATGGTAAGATTTTGCGTTATGATTGCATGTCATTAACACGTAGAGAGTTACGATTTTCGTCATTAACATGATGCGATCGGTTTTGATTTTTTGTTATAAATAATCAAATCTCGTATTAACCGAAAAAATTAAGAGGATATTTTTAGATAATTTAAAATAAAAAATTATCCAAAAAGAAATGGGCCACTCGACCACGAGACATTCCCAAAGCCCCAAAGCCCCAAAGCCCCGAAACCCCGAGCCCCGAGCCCCGAGCCCCGAGCCCCGAGCCCCGAGCCCCGAGCCCCAAGCCCCGAGCCCCGAGCCCCGAGCCCCGAGCCCCGAGCCCCGAGCCCCGAGCCCCGAGCCCCGAGCCCAAGCCCAAGCCCAAGCCCAAGCCCAAGCCCAAGCCCACGCCCACGCCCACGCCCACGCCCACGCCCACGCCCACGCCCACGCCCACGCCTGCGCCTGGCCTGGCGGCGGTGGTGGTGGTGCGCGCGTGTGGTCCGATTCATCCTCTCTCACATGCACCATAAGTCTTAGCCAATTTGAACATTTGTATCACCTTCTAGTCATTTATACTAGAACGAAAAAGTTCGGCTTAAACTATGTGGGACATTTAATAAATCCCACTTACTCACTTACACTTAAATGGATCTATTTTGACACTTAGCCCAAAATCCAATCCATTTCATAAGTTATTTCTTATTCACATTCTCAAATATTTATAAGCCCAATGCTTATAATAATTTAGACCCAACAATCCCCCACATGAATAGAAATGACTCTAAACAGGGATGACTTGAAAGACTCTTTGGATAGAAAAAGCTAAAAAAGAAGTCTCCAGAGTATATGCGAAAACTAACTGTGTCTGATGTGGTAGCATTTTTCAGCTTTGAACCAATCATTGTTAATATCTGTCGAGTTTACTCGGCCAAGAGGTGAACATGATGTCTTGAACCACCCAGAGTTTTATGTAAACTTAGACAACAGGAATAACCCAGTTAGGTTTCTCGTAGAACTACGTTCTCTTGTTGTGTTCATTGTGGCCTTGAACATGCCTGGATTCATGAGTGAACTTGGAGAATATAGCCTTTATCGTTCATTCTCCTAGAAACGGCCCCATTTCACACTCACATAGGTGATTTCCCATAAGCTTTACCATCTTGTTGAAAGCATTACTTTGTACTTCATAAGAATGAAAGTATGAAATCATTAAAAGCTCAACGCTTATCCTTAAAAACTAGCACTTTCTAATGATCGTAGGAATCGGTTTGAGACATTCGTCTCACAGTGCTTTCAGCAGAATCAGTTTAATATAGCTGTCCCTTTGAACCTCATTCTTGGGATCTCCAGTCATTGAGGTTGGGTGTCCATCAAACGTCATCTTTTAATTCATAGGCTGTAAACCCATTCCTCTTGATGATTTTAATACTTGATCTCGAGTCAGACCTTTTGTAAAAGGATCTGCTAAATTATCAGCTGATTTGATATAATCCAACGTGATTATACCACTTGAGATCAAATGTCTAATGGTCTTATGTCGTCTTCGTATATGACGAGATTTGCCATTATATTGAGTATTCAGTGCCCGTAAGATAGCGGATTGACTATCACAATGTAAACGTATTGCCGGCACAGGTTTCTCCCACATAGGGATATCTTCCAAAAAATTTCGAAGCCACTCAGCCTCCTCTGCGGCTTTGTCTAAAGCAATGAACTCAGATTCCATGGTTGATCTGGCCAGCAGAGTTTGTTTGGAAGATTTCCATGACACAGCAGCACCACCTATTGTAAAGACATATCCACTTGTGGATTTTGAGTTCTTGGAGTCAGATATCCAGTTTGCATCAGTATATCCTTCCAAGACTGCTGGTTCTTTACCATAGTGCAACCCATAGCTTTTCGTAAACCGCAAGTAATTCAATACTCTAGTTATAGCTTTCCAGTGTGTGTGTCCTGGATTACTTGTGTATCGACTTAATACATTAACAGCGTGCGCTAGATCGGGTCGAGTACAATTTGTTAAGTACATCAGACTTCCGATAACTCGTGCATATTCCACTTGTGATACGGCTTCACCTTGATTTTTAGTCAAATGAAGTTGAGCGTCAACAGGTGTTTTTGCAGTCCCACTTGAGTAGAGTTTAAATCTATCAAGTATCTTGTCAGCATAATGTCCTTGGGATAAAATGATTCCGTCAGAGTGTCTAGTGATTTTAACTCCTAGAATCACATCTGCTAATCCCATATCTTTCATATCAAACTGTCCCGATAACAAGGTTTTTGTTTGATTGATGATATTGTTATTACTCCCAATAATAAGCATGTCATCTACGTATAGACATAGAATGATATACCCAGTTGTAGTAATTTTAACATATATGCATTTATCACATTCATTTATGCGAAAACCGTTTGACATCATTACATTATCAAACTTTTCATGCCATTGTTTTGGAGCTTGTTTAAGTCCATACAACGACTTCACAAGTCTACAGACTTTGTGTTCTTGTCCAGGTACAACAAACCCTTCAGGTTGTTTTATGTAAATTTCTTCCTCTAAATCTCCATTTAGAAAAGCAGTTTTTACATCCATCTGATGGATTTCCAGATCTCGTAAAGCAGCAATGCTAATTAGCATTCTGATCGAAGTTATTCTCGTTACCGGAGAATAGGTGTCAAAGAAATCCAGACCTTCCTTTTGTCGGAATCCTTGCACCACGAGTCTAGCCTTGTACTTATCTATCGTACCATCAGTTTTCAATTTTGTTTTGAAAATCCATTTACACCCGAGGGCTTTAAACCCTTCCGGTAAATCAGCCATCTCCCATGTATGATGTTGCATAATGGAGTCAATTTCACTATTTATGGCTTCCTTCCACGAAGGTGCGTCTGGCGTAGACATAGCCTCTATGTAAGTTCTTGGTTCATTTTCTAAAAGAAAAACCATTAGGAAATCATCACCGAAGGTTTTTTCCTTTCGAGCTCTTTTGCTCCGTCTAGGTTCATCTTCAACTTCTTCCGGCTCATTAAATAAAGTACCGGAAAAGCTTGCCTCATTTTGAGAGGAACTTACATCTCTTTGATCCCGTGTCCGTTTTAGATATTCTCTATCTTTTAACGGAAAAATATTTTCAAAGAATTCTGCATTCTGGGATTCCATCACAGTATTAATGTGAATGTTCGGAATATCTGATTTATGAACCAAAAATCGATAAGCACTACTATTGTGTGCATAACCGATAAAAATACAGTCAACGGTTTTTGGTCCAACTGTGACTTGTTTCGGAGGTGGTACAACCACCTTTGCTAAGCACCCCCACACTTTCATGTATTTGTATGAAGGAATAGTGCCTTTCCATAATTCATATGGAGTTTTCCCCGTCACTTTGTGCGGAATTTTGTTGAGGATATAATTCGAGGTAAGCAAAGCTTCCCCCCACATGTTCTGAGCTATCCCAGATTCCTGCAACATAGCATTCATCATTTCTTTAAGAGTGCGATTTTTCCTTTCAGCAACTCCGTTAGATGAAGGTGAATAAGGAGCGGTTGTTTGATGTATTATTCCATTTTCTCTACAAAATGCATCAAACGGTCCTTCATATTCTCCACCTCGATCACTTCGAACTATTTTAATAGTTTTCTCAAGTTGATTTTCAGCTTCAAGCTTATATTCTTTAAATTTATCCAAAGCTTCGTTTTTGCTTTGTAATAAATAAATACAACAATATTTTGTGCAATCATCTATAAATGTCACAAAATATTTCTTTCCTCCTCGAGTTGGTAGATACTTTAAATCACATAAATCTGTGTGTATCAGACCAAGAGGTTCCGTCGTTATTTCTCGTTTAGGGGATGGTCGTTTTGTAAGTTTTGCTTGTACACAAACTTGACATTTATCTTTAATCGATTTGCATTTAGGAATTAGACTTAAATTCATCAATCTTTCCAAAGATTTATAATTCACATGTCCTAAACGTTCATGCCAAATAGTAAAAGACTCGACCAAATAAGCAACTTGAGCATTTTCATTAACGGAAACAACATTGGTTACATTTTTCTTTGGTAAGACCGTCATTACATTCATCTTGACAAGTCCACCCTTAACATAACCCTTTCCCAAGTACACCCCATTCTTCCTAATCACTAGCTGATCGGATTCAAAGTTAACACCAAATCCGGCCTTGCTCATGAGTGTGCCGGAAATCAGATTCTTGCTTATGTCGGGAACATGTTTCACATTGTTGAGAGTGATCTCATGTCCCGAAGTCATCTTTAGCACAACCTTGCCACGTCCTAAAATCTTGGATACTTTGGTGTTGGCCATCTTCACCCTTTCGTCTTCATGACTCTTTTGATAAGTGGTAAACAACTCTTTATCACAACAAATGTGAGTGGTTGCACCGGTGTCGTAGAACCACTCCCTTGGATTGGTCTCAACCGCATTGACTTCCGGAATATCTTCGGTGATCACCGCACATAGATCTTCCGAGGTCAAGAAAGCTTGATGAGTAGACTTTTTAGCCTTTGCCTTGCTATGACAAGCTTGAGCTTTGTGGCCTATCTTACCACAATAGTTACAAGTCCCGATGAACTTCTTCTCAGCCCCATTGTGCTTCTTGAAGTTCGTGGATCCCGAAGGTTTCAGATTTTTTGGAAAAATCTTATGCCCGACCTTACCCTTGCCTTTGACCTTAGCCATTTGAGCAAGATAGGCTTGGTAAGAATCTTGCTCCTCACGATTGGTGAGCCCGGTTGTATGGCGATTTCTAGCTTCAATTTGAAGCCTAGTGATCAAGTCTTGAAGAGACATTGCCTTTCGCTTGTGCTTGAGATAATTTTTGTATTCCACCCAACTTGGAGGAAGTTTCTCAATAAAGCAATTAACCGTAAAAGGCTCACAAATTTTCATACCTTCGGATGCTATCTCATTGCATAGCAATTGAAGTTGATCCACTTGTGCCATGATAGGTTTTGAGTCCACCATCTTGAAATCTAGAAATTTTGCCACCGCAAATTTCTGAGTTCCCGCATCATCAGACTTGTACTTCTTCTCCAAAGCATTCCACAACTCTTTGGCTGTCGGGAATTGCATCTCATTGTTGTATACAGCGTACAACGAGTCAACAAGGCGGCTTAAGATCCAACCGCGGCACAAGAAGTCTGAATGCGTCCATGCATCAATGCTCACAATGGTGTGGACATCTTCGACTCCAAGAGGAGCTACCGGCTTGTCCTCCTTGAGGAACTTGTCAAACTTGAGGGTGGTCAAATAGAACAACATCTTTTGTTGCCAAGTTTTGAACCCATTCCCATCAAATTTTTCCGGCAATAGTCCAGCACTCACAGCGGTTGTTTGAACAACGGTTGTTTGAACAACTTCATTTTCCTTGTTGATTGCAACATGCCCAGTCTCAGTCGACATCTGTTGACAATCCATGGAATAAAATGAGTGAGATGCTTGAATCGTTGGATAAATAAAATTTATTTACGAATCAGCTATTATTTAAATTTGTTTAATGTTTTAAATTATAAACACTATTAGTTAGTGCAATAATTTATAACCGACTTATAAAACGTTTCGGAAATATTGCAAATTTATTTGCACCCGAACCCGTTTCTTAACACAAACGTTTCTCAAAATCGCTAACAAGCGTTCGCCGAAACCGTTTTAGATGTGTTATATTGTTTTGTAAAGACACTTATGAAAGCGTTTTACTCAACCGTTTGAAACCTTGTTTCCAAAGAAACTACGTTTCTAGATAAGAAATAAAACCGAAGAAAATCATTTTATAATTTCGCAAATCTCAATCCGATTATAGCTATATGCTAGAAGCGGATTTATTGAGTTAAGCTTGATGGACCTAAAAATCGGAGTTAAGAAATGCGAAGAGAAATCGTATAAAGAAAGTAAGTAAGAACGATTTTAATAGTAAAACGATTTAGAAAAAAACCCATATAAAACCGATTAGAATCGGAGGCGAGATATGATCTCTGTCCTTAACTCAATAAAGCTCCCGTTAGTGAGACGGATCCACAGAGCTTTTGGAGTCCCAGGATACAACCGATATGAGACCACAACGCTACACCGATATACTCTAGACGTACCGTTTTCCGAAAGAATGGAGAAACGCTTAGCGAGAGAGTGAAGGATCTTAGAGAGAGTTGTTTTTCGAATGAGTGAATTCTTCAAATGAGACGAGTCCCTTATATAGGCGAGCTCGGAGTGAGTTCAAACGCATGCAATTGATGGTAAGATTTTGCGTTATGATTGCATGTCATTAACACGTAGAGAGTTACGATTTTCGTCATTAACATGATGCGATCGGTTTTGATTTTTTGTTATAAATAATCAAATCTCGTATTAACCGAAAAAATTAAGAGGATATTTTTAGATAATTTAAAATAAAAAATTATCCAAGCCCAAGCCCAAACCCAAGCCCACGCCCACGCCTGCGCCTGGCCTGGCGGCGGTGGTGGTGGTGCGCGCGTGTGGTCCGATTCATCCTCTCTCACATGCACCATAAGTCTTAGCCAATTTGAACATTTGTATCACCTTCTAGTCATTTATACTAGAACGAAAAATTTCGGCTTAAACTATGTGGGACATTTAATAAATCCCACTTACTCACTTACACTTAAATGGATCTATTTTGACACTTAGCCCAAAATCCAATCCATTTCATAAGTTATTTCTTATTCACATTCTCAAATATTTATAAGCCCAATGCTTATAATAATTTAGACCCAACAGAAGCTAGCTCCGAATGTCGAAATGGGTTTGAGATCAGAATCAGCAAACAGGTCGACATGGCTAAACCAACAGATCTCAAGATTCTATCACGAGGATACGGAGAAAAAGCTGAGAGTTTTGAAGATATAAAGCTAGTTAAAATCGTTGTCACAGGCTTTTACAGTTACTACGCGAATGTAGACTCTGAATATGTTTCACATTTCGTAAAAGTAGCAGAACTGTTGGAAGAGTTTATAGTTTTGGCTGCCAGTGAGGTTTCTCTGAAGCTCAAGGCGTTTATGGAGTTAGCAGAGATCGCAGTGGCTAGTTCGCAAGGGATTTTGACATACTCAGATGGGATTTACAGAGCCATTGATGTTTTCTTGGAGAGCCATAGATACTTGACTGAATCAGAGAAGATGGAAGTTTGTAAAGTTCTTGACTGTAGTAAACTCTCTCAAGAAGGATGCGAGCAAGCTGCGAAAAACCAGAGGCTTCCTCTTAGAATCGTTGTTCAGGTTTTGTTTGTTTCACAGCTTCAGATACGTGATACAGTAGCTAAAGAGATTAAGGGTATAGAAGAGAAAGTAGATGAAGAAAAAGAAAAAAGGAGGAGAAGAACTCTGTTTCTTGTTTATTACACTCGGCCCATGCTCTGTTTCTAACATTGGAGAAGACTTTTTGGAGTGTTTTTTTTTATCTGATTTATTTTATAATTCATCAAAAACCATAAGAATAACAAAATTTAAAGCTACAACAAGACAAATTCTTCTGTGGATATTCACATGGTAGTTTTACTCCTTACTCATAGAACAACAACATTCCTTGTCTCACATGTTGTCAACGAGAGTTAGCTTTCTCAAAGCTCCTTCAATCTCTTTTACTCAACCCGAAAAACAATCAGGTCTTGATCCGCGGGCTAAAAAATGATAATCCAGTTATCAGATCATTTGTTCCCAACCGATAATCTCAATGGAGTTCTATCGCATTCCTCATCGACACTACTCTCATCATCATCGCTTCTTGAATTCGATCTACGATTTTCTTGATTTTCTTGTTCTTCGGTTCGATTCTGAATCAGATTATGAGAACTTCCCTCGTTTCGACCATCCTCTTCTTCTTTGCCTCCTTCTTCATCTCCAAAAACCACCACATTCCTGAACTGCACATGCTTCTCACCTTCCCCCGTTGGCGTTGTCGCTGCAGCCACCGGATCTGAAGCTGACGTGGTATTTTCCGGGATCTTGTTGACGTTGTTATCCGAATTACCTTTCTCCGGATCGAAATTGGCAACGCTCTTTCTAACGGAGACGGTACAAGGCTTGAGGACACAAGAGTAAACGTAAGCCAAGAACCAGAAGAGCCAAGGGATACCAACGAAGAACATACCCGCTTGAAGAAACAGAGGGTTCGGATCAGAGAGGAGCAGGTAAAGTCCTAAAAGGACTCCTCCTGAGATGATACATGACAAGAACAGAAGAGTGACAATGTATATTCTTGGATCACCTTTTCTCTGATCCATTCGATTTCCGACCACTGATTTTCAAACACAATGAAAATCAGAGAATTTCTTATGTTTCTTCTTTGAGTCAGAATTTGATTCTTCTTTTTCTTTTCTTTTTTGGGAAAATTGTGAGAAGGAAAAGGTGGGTGTAACACAAAACTGAAAAGAGCGCTTAATGCGGACTCGGTTCTATTTTCATTATATATATATATTTTTTTTTTCTTTTTAACCTTTTCTCGCTAAATTACTCCGAAGAGTTTTATTAGTAGAGTCGTAGTGAAGTTGTTCGAGACTTTTTTACGCTCTAAGCGTGAAAATACGAAATTTAAAATTTATTTTAAAGGTGAGCTACAAACAAATTTTTTGGAATTAATTTTTATTTTATTTTGTGTATTTATTTTATTTTATTTTTTGGTTTTAAGGTTAGGGTATTTTTTTCATATTGAACAACTTTTAGTGCTGGTAAATACATCATAAGACCAGGTAAAAAACATATAATAATACTAAAGGATACATATGCTTATCGTGCTATCAACCAAGATACGATGACTAACACATGAGCTCCACATAAAAAAAAATTATCTAATTTTTTTTTTGTGTTACACTGATATATTGTTTTTTAGAAAGAAACAAAAGATTTAACAATACCAAATTCAAAATGAGAAAAACAAAACCACCCTAAAGTTGCCTAAACCGGTGATTGACTCGAGAGCATATACCAAATTCACATTGCTTTTGTATTGGATGTTCCATAAATTCAGGAGGGAACAAGATACTTAGAATAACGCTCACCTTTTTCTCAGCCTTTAAAAAGTGATCACTATAATGAACTGTATAATTATCAGTAAATACAGTCCAAACGAATAGTTCTGTTTCATAACATTTCATTAACAAAATTTATATAATTAATTGGGTAAACGGTTATGTCTTGCTCGATCATACCTCGAGAAAATAAATCTTCCCGTCGATAAACTCCGTACCAGAAAATTCGAAACTCCGCTTCTTTGATTCCCCGCCGTTTCCGCCTCTGAGTCGAAACCGTCTTCCCGTCGCGGTGTTCATTTCCCCCTTCCTCTCGCCGATGCAAAATTCCAACGCCGGCCGGACAATTAGAATGAGATTTCAACCCAAGTATCAATACAAGGAAGATGAAACGAGTGATTACATAAATGTTTCGGTTGGGCAAATAAATGTATATAGGCCCATATAAGCCCATAAGATAAGACCGGACTAAACCGATTCGGTATTAATCAAACCCGTTCTTCTAAATTGAAGCTGAGACTAGCGAGCTGCGATCGGAGACGAAACAGCGAGAGAGAGAGAGAGGCTATGGAAATATCACGAGCTCGTTCAAGCATCGTCTGTATTCTTCTGTTACTCTGTGTGTGTTTCGTGCCTTGTGTTTTATCCAAATCTCCTCGTCTCTAATCTAAAAGCTATGTGTTCGACTCAGTCTAAGCTCCGTTGGAATAAGATTTGCTGATTTTGTGGGAGAAATCAATTTTGTAGGATGTAGAGATGAGGACGAAGAAGAGTGAATGCTATGCTGATACAGAGAGGTGAGTCTATGGAGATATATATATCACCTGCAATTTCTTTAAACCGAGTTTCACCGTTTACGTTTATGATTGGTAAATCCACCGAATCACGAAAGTCGAAACCATTATATACTATTCCACAATTTTGCAGCTTATACAAATCAAAGTCTGAAATCTAAACTTAAGAAACAATGAGAAAAATTAATGTTAGATTGGATTTGGTAATATATGTTTGGCAACACAGAAACAAAGTTGCTGAAAAGAGTTACAATTGTTGAGATCAAAACACACCCCTAAAATGATTTCTAACAAATACAACTCATCTCTACATCCTACTTTCAAGTGTGGTCAATTCGTGACAGTTATCGACCCTCGCCTTGCTCACGAGCAATAGAAGCCGAGAGGATTCCAAGATCTCGATTGAGAACAGTTAATGCAGCCTCACACTCGGATACAATTCTGGTTACTGAAGATGGCTCTCCAGCAACTGTTCCCGATGATCCAATCGAAAGTGCTGCATGCGAGTCTCTTAGGTTCTTCAAGTTCCCTAAGAACTGTCACCAAACAATACACAACTCATTTTCATCGTGTTACTAGAACCAAAGTATAACTGATTAGGACTCATCCGGTTCTTGAACATTATTCTCAACTGAAGTCACATCCACAGAGAGCTACTCAGTTTAGTTGATACAATATAAATATTAAGATAGAAGAGACATTTGGGGTACCTTTAAAAGCATATTATATGCTTCCAGTAAACGGTTTGCAGCAGGACCAAACCCATGAAGTTGAGGCACTTCCATCATGTGCGTCCATGGTCGAATTTCCTGCAAAATTCAAACGCAACGATTAAGGATACAACGGTTCATTTTCTAATTCCAGTGTAAGTTAGTCAGATCAAAAGAAATATTCAGAGGCATTTTTGCGATGGAAGCAGTATGATAGAGAGAAATAGTAGATTTTCTGTCTTCAAGAAAACGCTGAAGTTGAGCATTTTTCTGCCAGCTGATCTGAGATTAATAGGGAGAGAGAACACCATGAGTTAGAACGAAAGAGAAATTACCTTAGTGTAGATTATATTGAACGCCCTAGCAGTTTCAAGAAACGATTCTAAACGAGCCCTTAGTTGAGATTCCACTTCAGTATATTCTTCATCGGGGTTGTAGGAATGCTAAAAGAGAAAACCAAGGAGAAAAAAAACATATTTAAAATCTGGAAAGTAAGTCAAAATTTATTCAAGATCTAGTAAAATATTTTCACTGGAAGACAATTAAATAACCGCCGGAATTAGCAAAAAGAAAAAGACTGTTGCCTTTTATCAACAAGTCGGTACATGATGAAGTCCTAGGACTTAAGTATACATATGACATATTAGGTTAGATTATGGAGTTAAAGTATTGGCTGCATGAGAACCAGAAGCTAACTTATAACAATTTTAAAGCTACATGCTAAGCAAACAGTATCTGCAGTTTACAGCTAATATGTATTAAGCAATAATTTGAGTGTAAAATAAAAGATGTAACATCACACATGAATATCCCAACTCTGATGAAACAGAAAATTGGTCTAATGAGTTATGTAGTTCACATTCAAAACATAACTCTTCAATATGGAGCAACAAAACACACCTTTGCTGCCAAATCGTCGACTTTATGTTGAAGATTAGAGAGAATCTTGGCCTGTTCTGAAAGTTTTGTCTCCAGTTCTGAAACATCTGGTCTGCAAAAAAACTTCGATTAAGGAACATCATGTCACTACATCTGCTGAAATATGAAGCAAGAATCTAAGGATTACGGTTTGCACATATAATAGTAGTATAAACTTAGAGCTTGTTTTCAAAAACACATTGTAGGAAAAGGGATATAACTAACTGGCTCCAAAAACACATTGTTAACCATCTATTGTGACTCATAGTAGCAAAAATTCATATGTTGAGCTGGAAAAATATGTTTACATCTACAATTCAGCTGAAACAGTCCCGAACCCCACAATCACTAAATAACTACAAAAGGTGCAATAACTAGGAGATAACAGGAAAATCTAGTTCTTACAAAGGATAGATCGACTGGATTTGCACATCAGCAGGGAACAGTTTACATTCCTCAGAAAATATCAGAGACTGTCTCTCCGCAATAGCATCTATGAGCTGGATATCTTTCGCAACCTGCTCATCAATACTGAAGAATAAGCAAAGTCATTGTTATGCTCAGATAACGAAACAAACTATAATGTAGACGAGGATTAGGAAAATGAAAGACTAAAAAATGCCAGACTAATGATGCAAACTGCGAAAGATATCAGATACAAGTGTCATATCAACCTCCATTCTGTATTATCTGAGAAGAGGCTTGCAACCTGCTCATCAATACTGAAGAATAAGCAAAGTCATTGTTATGCTCAGCTAACGAAACAAACTATGATGTAGACGGGGATTAGGAATATGAAAGACTAAAAAATGCCAGACTAATGATGCAAATTGCCAAAGATATCAGATACAAGTGTCATATCAACCTCCATTCTGTATTATCTGAGAAGAGGCTTGCCTCCACTAAATCAACAATATTGCGAAGCATTTCCATCCGATCTTCATAGGTTCCATGTCCCTAAAACAATGATACTATTATTTCATTATGAAAGTTGAAATTACAAAACAAAAAAATTTAGTCATGGATAACTTAAACCATGCTTGCACTTTGACAAATCATGGAACTTGAAAAAATATCAGTAAAATGCAAAACTCCAGTTGAAAACAAGCTTACTTGAATGGCTTCTATATCTACGGTTGGTGTTATCCCCAGAAACTTTGCGATCTCTGCCAAATCTGAAAACGAGAAGTCACTTAGACATCAAAACTAATACACATGCTGTAATAATAGTCGCTTAAACAAAAACTTCCCAGGAGTACCAAAATATAAATGGAAGTAAACACCATTGTCTATCCATCCGAGCTCAGGCCATAATGGAAACATATTCTAAACGATCAAAGAAACACTTACACTGAATACGAACAGTTTCTTCATCACGAACCCCAGCATCTCCTTGGAGATTTTGTTGTGAGAAAGGAGATTTATCACCTAATAACCTTCAAGATAGCCAAAGAAGAACAAATTAAGTAAACCTCATATAAATCTCCATCCATAGTACTTTCAATGTGTTTGCAATAAAAATATAAAAAACCTAAATTTCCAGGTTAATCAAGCAATTCAAACAGACCCCATTCTACATAACCTTATCAAACAATGTGTCAACTTCCCCACTGTGAAAACCAAACCAGCAATACCCAATTCTCAAAATGTGCGAGTTCAATTGATCTTAAAATTCAGAAAATATCCAGCATTTTCTAGGAGACGAAGATCAGCAGACGGATCAAAGTCGGAGAGGAAAGAGGTTTACTTGAAAAAGAGCCATTCGAGAAGAGCATAACGTTCCATGCCGGCGAAGAGGAGAGACTGAGCAGGAGCATTAGCCCTAGGGTAATTAAGCAGCCCTAGCTTCTTCTGTATCTCTTCCATCTGCTTCGCCGCCATTTTCCTTTTCACTGATGCCGGCGACGGCTTTCAACTCCGATCAAATCTCGAGATCTGACACTAGCTTCGTGTCGTTGGTTTCTCTGAAACTCAAAAATGCCTAATTTACCAGATTGACCTCTTTCTTCTCAGTGTATCAAAGCTAAAATGTGAAAATAAAACCATTTCAACCAAAAAAACAAATCTAACGAATTTACAAAAAAACAGAGAAGGAATTTTGTAAATTAACATCTATATTCTTATTTATATTATTTAAAATTTGAATAATGAAAAACTCTAATCAAAATAATTTTCAAATAGAGAGAAGTTTATACGTTAGATAAAACCGTTTTTAGGTGGTATAAAATAAAATTATTTCTCGTAAACAGATAAATATAACGTAAATATTTCTGGTATGGATTTTGTTATGAAATTATACGTAAAACTGTTTGTTATGTTTCTAAATAATGTAAAAAGCTAGATTAGTTTGTGGTGAATAATAAATTCATAGATGACTGAAAATATCAAATCTAAGTTGTTTTATTTTATTTTGGATATGTTGAGATTTTTTTGTAAAATATATTTGAAATTGCATGAGTTAAAAAGTAATTAGGCATAAATCACAATAAACTAAAATAAATATGTTTTATTTCTAATTTCCTCTGCACAAGATATATTTTATTTGAAGGAGACACAAAGTCCGAGAACAGAGCTCTCAAAATTTCGTACTTCCCAACGGATCTCTGACGTTTGGTCCAGAGCCGACGACGACCCACACATCCTAGATAATAAAGCTATCTCTTTTCTCTCCCTCTCTCTCTGCGTTCGTACTTGCTCTGTTGCTTAAGCAATGATCTCCTTGAATCTATCTCCTTCCCTAAATCCGGGTCTTCTCCACAAGACGACCCGGACCCGTCAACAACCCACCCGTCTCTCAGCTCTTCTCGCCACCAACGATAAACCCTTCAATTGCAGATACCCACTAGGGTTTTCACCAATCCCCAATCTACACATTAGCAATATCCCATACCCGAAATACCCATCTGGATTCTCTAGAAGATCCATCGCCGCCGCCGGGTCATCTGACCCGAATCCAGGCGGGAGATTACGAAAAATCCGATCTTGGTGAAGCAGAGAAGGAGAAGAAAGCTAAGACTCTTCAGCTAGGAATCGTGTTCGGTCTTTGGTATTTTCAAAACATCGTCTTCAACATCTTCAACAAAAAGGCATTAATTGTCTTCCCTTTTCCATGGCTTCTAGCTTCGTTTCAGCTCTTCGCAGGTTCTATCTGAATGCTAATCTTATGGTAATTCAAGCTTTACGCTTCCCCTAAAATCTCAAAACCATTCATCATTGCTCTCCTTGGCCCTGCATTGTTCCACACTATTGGACACATCTCAGCTTGTGTCTCATTCTCTAAAGTCGCTGTTTCTTTCACTCATGTTATCAAATCAGCAGAGCCTGTGTTCTCAGTTGTTTTCTCGTCTTTGCTCGGTGATTCATTCCCATTAGCTGTTTGGTTATCGATTCTTCCAATTGTTATGGGTTGTTCTTTAGCTGCAGTCACTGAAGTGTCCTTCAATATAGATGGTTTATCAGGAGCTGTGATTAGTAACGTTGGTTTCGTCTTGAGAAACTTTTACTCTACACGAAGTCTACAGAGCTTTAAAGAGATTGATGGATTGAATCTTTATGGTTGTATCAGTATACTCTCTCTGGTTTAGCTGTTTCCTGTGGCTATTTTTGTTGAAGGATCACATTGGGTTCAAGGTTACCATAAAGCCATTGCATCTGTTGGGAAACCAAACACGTTCTACTTTTGGGTTTTGCTCTCTGGTGTCTTCTACCATTTGTATAACCAATCTTCGTATCAGGCGCTGGATGAGATAAGTCCATTGACTTTCTCTGTAGGGAATACGATGAAGCGAGTCGTGGTGATTGTCTCTACGGATTGGTGTTTAGGAATCCTTTTAGGCCTTTGAATGCTCTTGGATCAGCCATTGCGATTTTCGGTACCTTCTTGTATTCTCAGGCTACCGCGAGAAGAAGAAGATTGAAGTTAGGGGTGATAAGAAGAACTAAAGGGCAAATCCAAGGTTTATTTATGCTTTTTGATTCTTCCTCAGTTTTGCTTTTTTGTTGTTTTTGATCTTTTTGTAAGACTAGAATCTTCACTTGTGTTGAGTGGTTTAGTTGCTTTAATGTCTTTGATCTACGTAGTTATTGGCCTCTCTTCTACTAGGTATTTATCCGTTGATATGAAGAAGGAAATTGGTCTGGTTCTGAGATGAGTAAAATTTCTTAAATTTAAGCCAGAGTCTTCCTAATACAATTGACTTTTGAGTCCAATTCAAAAACTGTACACAGAAAACCACAAAAGAGAGTTCCTTTAGATTCACCAGGAGTAATGCCGGAACCTTCTCCGGTTCATCCTTCTGAATGGCTTACAAGCCAGAATGCTGAGATCAGCAGCTGCAGCAAGCGCCATGAAAATGGCTGCATCTTCTACACAAGTTACATGTCGCATAGCCAATTGTACCACGGGCTTGCTGCTTTTCCCTTCCCCTTGAACTCTCGAGCTCATTACGAACCCGCCTCCAGAGACATATTGTCCCAGTCCCGAGAAGTCTCCGCTACTCTGCGGGCTTGGAATCGGGGTAGCTGTAACTGTTAGCATTTGTTTATCTGTGTCGATTAAAAATTCTCCACCTTTCTCAGCGCTGATGAGAATTTCAGACATTAAAACATCTCCAACTTCTAGCCCGTTTGATAGAAGATGGAATCTGCAACACACGGAGTCTCTGATCCCGCGTTCCCGCCAAGCTTCGAGCTTTCCCCATGGCTGCCAGCTGTTGGGTCGAGATGGATCAGGCCGGACCACAAGCCAAGCACCCGGGTTGGACTTGGCAACCCAATCACAGCCAGTAGATGGGACAAAAGGAGTTGTTATGAAAGCAGCAGCAACCGCAGAGCCAGAGAGATCATGAATCTTCACCTTCCACCCTTTTCTCTCACGTCTCTCACTCTCAAGCTCATTTCCATCGCCTGAACTTGACCAGTATCCGTTCAATGGATCCACTTGAGACACCCTGAAGAATCAAAAGCCAATCAGTAACTAAGTTGAGAACACAAAGAGACAGATCTGCGCAACTAAGAAGAATTCAAATGTCACCTGTCTCGGCTAAATTTGCAACTGAAGATAGGTTGCTTGACCGAGCCACGAAGTTGAACTATCTGAGGGCTCAAAGTAGTAACATCCTCGAACTGGAAAACATACCGAGGATCAGGATCAAGCTTCACTTTCAAATGAAGCTCTGCAGCACCATCTCTCTTGTTCTTTCCAATACTAATCCAGCCATTGAAGAGAATCAATGGTTTTCCTTCTCCCCATTCAGGGCCTACCTCCAACCTGAATATCCCAATCTGCTGTCTTTTAGCACCAACCCCACAATGCGAACTCTTTTTACCCGTAAAAACCGAAATTTCCAAGTGAGCATGAGGATTGTAGAAGCATCCAGGGGTAAGGAGGGCTCTTAAATCAGATTCTTCAAGATAAAAGCTTGTGGAAATGCTGTGATGGTCAGGAGCTGCATCTAGGGACGGCATCAAAGGGATGGATGTTGTTTGAACAGGAAAGCCTCGGAGTTTTATTTGGCAAGAGCATTGGGTAGAAAAGTCCTTCTTGTCATCAGTTCTTGCAGAAGTGTTTAAGAGAATCTTGGGAATTCTCAAAGCAAGAGAGCCTACTGAAAGGCGAATAAAAGCTTGCGGATCCATTGAATGTCAGAAATGTTTCCCCATTGGATCACAGAGGATGCATATTCATGGTGCTATGATCAATCAATCTAACAAGTCAACACCAAAGACGAAAGAGATCAAATCATAGTTATTTCATCTTAAAACCAAAATAAACAGAAACTGAAAAATAGATACAGATAGAGACAGGATAAAAAAAAAGCTATTACTTGCACCAAATTCGATTTCTTAAATAACAATTAAGAAGAGAAGATTTGAATTGGTCATACTGGATAATTCTTAATGTTGTTATATTACTAATCTCAAGCTCTAGTGCCAAGAAACTTACAGATAATGCTCAAACAATCCTTAAAACGCTTCCACAAAATTTGATATTTCCCTCTTTTTCTTACTATTTTCCTTAATTACAGCACCAATGTCTTTTTTCCTCCATAGCTCTGAGTCCAAGAACAAAGATTACCTGACTTCTACCATTTGTAAACTCAAGCTACTACAAGCTCGAAGAGAAACAACAACACAACAAATTCATTACATATAACAAAATTTAAAGCTGAATATGAGCTGCTATCATCAAAGAACAAGCCACAGGACCACAAACAACTGAAGTCAAGGTAAAAACAAAGAAGCAGAGAGAGAGAGTGAAATCAAGTGAAAAAGAGTTCATATTTAATGAAACAATGAATCATAGCAGAAAATAAAGCAACAAATTTTATGCAATAAGGATTTTACCAAAAATGAGCAAAAAACGAAAGAAACAAATTAGAATACTGCTACAAACCTGTTTAAACCCATAAGCATTCAAGACAATCTGATAGATCCCAAGAAAGTTAGAACCTTTCAAAATCCTTTTCCTCTCGTAAAACCAAAAACTTTAACAAAAAGGAAACAAATTTATCAATCTTAGGAGGAAAAAAATGTGAATAGTGAAATGGTAGAATCAAGAGAGAGGGAACATAAACATGAAATTTGTAGAAAGATGGAAGATTTTATGGTTATGATGGGAATTTGGTTTTTGTTTCACAGAACCCAAAGAGAGAAACTTTTCTTCTCTTCTCTTCTCTCTCTATTTCTCGTTTCGCTGTGTAAAGTAAAAATATTCTACACCCGCGGAAAATTGTGATATTCCCCTACGAAATTGACGGAGAGAATATAAACACAAATAAAGGGTTTCTATTTTTGTTTGCTAAATGCAATTTATCTTCTCTTTTATCCTTTTTAACGTCATCGTACAAAAAAAAAAAAAAAATTATTAGTTCAAATTATCATGTGTTTAAACTTTCTTAGAGTTCAAAATTTTGTAAACAATTTATGAAAATTATAATAAATTACATACTTTTACATAAATAATATTTTAAATATAAACAATATTATGATTAGAGTAAGTTATATATTTGTTGATGTGTACTCTTAAATCCGATTTGAATTCAATGAAGAAGCCATGTGTTAAAAAAAAAAGAGAGTTCATCCATTAACTAATGATCTTAGTAAATGGTTGTCAATTATTTTATCAACAATAACTTCACGCAGTCGAATTATTTGAACTAGAGGTAGGTTAATAGATAGTGTTTGGTGAAAAAAGATACTACTTAAATAATGCAATGGAAGTCAATAACAAATAAAACAGTATAATAACAAAATACAATGTTTTTTTTAAAACAAATAAGAATGTAAACAAGAGAGGGATGGGTACGTGAATACAGCTGGAGCCATGTTTCTCTCCTCTTCTTTTCTCATTCAATATTTACATACAAATAAGAATTTACATACAAATAAGAAATAACGAAAAGCAAAAAAATATCTAATCACTTTCAGACACATAAGCCTGATTTCATATCCCAACTGTCCACTTTATCTTATTAAAATTTTGAGAATGCAACTACAGTATTTTTTCCTTTTTAAATTACTAAGTATTTGATGAAATAATGCAGTAGTAGTGTACTAGGCATGGTCACCGAATATTTTAAATTATTTAATGGATAAAAAATTAAGAATTATTTATTAAACCATTTAGTGAAAAATTTAGTTGAATATGGAATATTATTTTCTATTTTTAAAATTAGTTTATTTAAAATCATAATAATTGGATAAAAGAATTTTGTTGGCACCGATTGGATAAAATAATTTAAAATCTATTTTAATACATATATATATATATATATAATCCAAGGTTTAAATATCTAAGCACAAGAAATATCACATGTTCATTTTTTGTCTTTTGCATTATTATTATAAAAGATTTTTATTTCTATTTTACTACAAATGAGTATCTTATCATTTTTAATAACCAAAAATATAATTTTATAGTTCATAAAAATTAGGCTAACGGATTTTAAAACCTATTTCAAAATATATTTTTTAAAAATATAAAACTTATACTAGGTAATAAACCATGCTTAGAAAACACAGTAATACCTTTAATATGTAAAATTTGAGAACTTTGGAAAAATTCTACTAATATTTTTGTGTTCATTTTAACCATCTTTCTCTAAATAGGAAAACTGAAATAAAAATCGAAGTAATTGATTAAAAAAAAGAGCCGCAAAGGAAGAAAGGGATAGAGATGGGTTCTCGAGGAGTTAACATCTTCGACATGTGCCTCTTACTTGTCATTTACTTTATCAATCTCAGACTTCTTTTGCCTACTTTCTCTTTTTAAATTGCTATCATAAAAAAATTGCAACGTCTAGATTCTCTGGATTAATCATGTTAAAACTGTTTTTACTCAAATTAATCGCGCATTACAAGAAAAATTGACGTTTTAGTATAACGAAAATTTTGGAGACTTTGTTGATCAAAATGAGAAGAAAAAGAAGAATGAAAGATTAGACGTTTCTAAAGACCATAAATAAAGTTTTATTCAAATTAGTAGGATGATAACACAAGACTACCATCACAAGTTAAGTTTAATTGTACCTGCAAAATTGCCACTAATTGTTTTTTTTCTATAAACCCTTCTTTTTCATGATTCTCTCTCTAAATGCACATATTATCTTTTTCGCTTTAGAGTTTGATTGCATCCATCATCTTGCTATTTTAGAAGAATAGGACATTTGATAATGCGAATCAAATAGCAACTAATACGATCTGCTCCTCTTAATTGAATGACTTCGGAGTTAACGTATAGTCGTTGCTAGTTTTTTGTTTATCTCCCCACTTATCTTAATTTAAATAGATTTTTGGTAATGTGTGTGTTTTCACATTCCTTTAAAACAGAATTTCGCTAAATTTTACTATAGCAAACATTTATCAAGCTTTCTCGTTTTTCATATTTTAAAAAATGATTCCGCTATATATCACAAATGTGTAGAAAAGCAAAATGGCAATACTATAATCTGTTTTATGATAGTTTACCAAAAACTATCTTCAGTCAAGTTGTTTTTTATGATTCAATTAGTTCGCTCTCTACTATTAATCTGCCATACAAATCCATTTTTTCTAAACTAATTTGTTTAAATCTAGACCTTTTAAAATCTTAGTATTAAAAATGATTCATTTTTCTTTCACCCATATACATTTATAAGTTTACAAGAGATGGTGTCTATTAAATTCATACTAAGTTTATCAATACAATGGTTTTTAGTATTAATCTTCCTGTCTCCCGGATTTGTCTTAACGTATTTTGTTTTTATACTGATCTAAAATTCTTAATGATCAAGAACTTATTAATAAACGAACATATTTTGTAAGCATCCATGAAATTTAGATAAATGAGCAAGGTCAAATTATGGTTAAACTAATTCTTTGTCATGTTCTACATTTGATATCATAAATAAAAGTAATGTTTATCGGAAAATCCCAAATCAAAACCAGACCAAACGTTGAGAGATGTTATCATCATGTTAAAAGTTCATTTAAAATCAAACTATTGTGGCTTTATTAGGACCACAGTCAACAAAACAAATATATATTACTATAGTCTAAGACTAAAAACTCGATTCAAAAATCTAAGTTTGTGTACCCGCTTTATCCATTGTTTTTAATGGTTCTGTACATCCAATGATGATGATAAATTATAGAATCATAAAATATCACATTGCATGCATAGATATCCATAAATTGATACAATATATATAAAGTTAGTAGATAAAAGTAAAATGAAAACTAGTGGCAGGTTGGAAAGATAATTTTCTCTTTTGCTAACTTTTTTCTACTCTTTTGGCATTTTTGTCTTTCTTGTTATTTCCTAGGTTGGCAGTAAACTCAAAAGCATCTAATACCCTCTATATACAAAAATCCAAATTACTTTTCATTTTATAGTTCATATTCCTTAAACCAAACCAAGAAACAATTAACCCAATAGACAAAAAGGGTCAATTACTTATTAACGAAACAAATCTTAATCATACTTCAATTCCAAAAAAAAATAGGAAAAATAAGAAGTTTATTGAAGATTCTCCATCAATATTAAAGTTTTCAAACATGTGGGATCTCAGTTTCCAGCTACCAAATGGAGCAAACTTTATACATGCCAATGTAAAACCGAACACAGAAAGAAAGATTACAACTTTCTAACCTAAAGGCTCGCAATAACTATGTAACTTCACAGACTTATTATTTATTGTTATGTAATGATAATGTATAGTCTCTGAAATGGATCAATCTTTTGGGAAAAAAATCACTTCCATTTCTTGAAGAATTTCCCCTTGTGCCTTCTCCCAAACAAGCCATGTTTCCAGCGTTTTCCGAATTTGCCATGCTTGAACTTGCCGTGTTTGAACTTACCGTGACCATGATACCCATAGCCATAGCCGTGACCGTGGTGATGACCATAGTGTCCATGGTGAGACATATGGTGAGCACTAGCTGCTGCGGCTGCTGCAGCTGCTCCACCCGCTATAATCGCTCCTATACCTCCGTGGTGATGTACTGTTAACATTAATTTGGTTTTCCTCATCAATATCAAGTCTATAGTTCTCTATTGTTTCAACTTTCAACAACATCGTTTTCTCTGTTTTACAAATGAATTGTGTTTGAAGATGCTAAAGCTTGTGTTGGACATACTAAACATAAAAGCAAACGTAAACAAACAATCGAAAGCTTAAATGTGGTGAAATGTAAAGACATTAGGAAGAATGTTAAATATTGGGAATTGAAATTACCAGAGTGAGATGGACCGGGATAACCGTGAGGAGGATAACCGGCTGGTGGATAACCGTGAGGAGGATAACCAGCTGGAGGGTAACCACCGTGTGGAGGATAAGCAACTGGGGGATATCCAAGAGGAGGAGGTGGGTATGGATAAGGAGCTCCATAACCGTGACCATGATGACCATAACCATGAGCGTGAGATGGATAGTGTCCACCTGCAAATCCTGCTAAGTGGTGGAAGAATCCTTTGTCACTGTGATTATGCTGATCCTCTCCCATTTTCTTCACACTTCAATTTCAAAGTAAACGGTTATGTCTAAACTGTAAAGAAGAAAACACTTTGTAGCATCAATACTAAGGGGATTAGTTAATGTTGGCCTCTACTCCAATTCCAAAGCTAATGCTAGTAAAAGAACACTCAACCTCAAGAAAAAAGAAAGAAAGAATCAACAGACAAATCGAAAACGATTTGATTTTTAAAAGTAGAACTTTGTAGAATATATTTAAAAGTTAAAGAAAAGGATAAGAGAAAAGCAAATAAAAAGTTGTTTTTTTTATCAACAGATATGCCTCTGAAGGATAAGAAACTTCACCAACATTAAAATTCAATTTCTCAGTTGCACAAATACAAATCATTATCTAAAGAAGAAAAAGAATTAAAAAACTTAAAAACATTCGAGGTTTAATAATATCAGTGATGGACTTCTTCATAAGCAAACTTCTCATATCACAAGATTTATAAAAATTCTCATATCACAAGATTTATATGATACTTAGCAGTTAGCTCACAAAACCCAGAAAAAAAATACGAATCTAAACAAAAAGACAAAAGATGAGCGTACCAAGCTTAAGAGTTTTTTTTTCTGATTCTCGCTAATTCTTAAAGCGATTGCCCAGAAATGAAGTAGAAGAATTGAAATGTTACGAAAGATGACGACGTCGTCTGTTCATATATACTTGCTTATTTCTCGAAGCAGAGGAAACGCCTGCTGAACGAGAGCCGTAGTTTCCACGCCACGCGCTTCCTTTTATTTTAGTTTTCTCTCTTTTTTTCCACAAAAATTCTTCAAGATAATATATATTTAATCACAATATCTTAAGAACATACATAGGTCTTTTTATTGTTCTTCTCAACCAATTATAAATTTATAAAATCTTAAATGAAGAAAGAAAAATTCGAATCTGATTCCAGTCAAAACTTAACAACACACGCACCTAATCCATTACAGGATTTATCATTAATAAAAGTCACGTGACTTTTAAATTATCTAAAAAAGAAAAGAAAAATAAAATGAAAACCAAAAAGTCCGGTACGGTTTGGTTCACTCAATTGCTATAAAGGCAAACAAGAACCGGATTAAACCAAACAAAACTGGTTTGGATAATGTTGAATGATCAAATTTGAATCATGTAGCAAGTTGGATTTTGTGGTAAAGTCTTCTGTAGATTCTTGCACCTTCGAATTGAGCGTGGATCTCTCGTTCGGTTCGTATACCCATCGGGTTTTCCATTAACCAACCATCCTCTGTGTCAACTGTGTCCACATGTTGAAGAACATTTGATTCCTCGTCTAACTGATCTCTCATGTCTTGAGCTACTTCCAACACATCGGATTGCACAAAGATCTGTGTAGAGCCACCAACAAAGGACAAGAAACGTCAACCAAATAACCTGTAATGCTGGTAACTATTGGAGAGCAAAGAAAGCTTTCAGAAATAAGTAAAAACACTTACTTTTCCTCCCGGCTTTAGGTTTTGTAGAATGGAATTTACCAAAGGCTTTTGGACAACACGTCTCTTTTGATGACGTTTCTTGAAATGAGGATCTGGACACTGCAAGATATTGGATCAGCAGCAGATATAAGCTTTTGATGTTTACAACATTTCACTTACCAAGATTGAGACAATCTCTAACGGTCCAGGATAGCTAGATATAAGTTGTTCAAAGGAAACCATGGCGTTTGCAAATATGAAGTGTCTGAAATCCATCCACAAGAACCATCAAAGAAGTTATCAACAAAGTATAACAGAAGCGAATTCTAAAGATTTAGGAATGCAGAGATTACACGTTTGAAAGTTCGAGCTCATTCACCCAAAAGTTGGCGCGCTTGACCAGCTGCAATGAAATGTGAGAAATTGAACTTCTTTAGGCCAACTTAACCAAAAACATGTTAGCTAAGGCAGATGAATGGTCAAGTGAATTTGAAACTGTGAAAAGGAGCTTGATCCCTACTTTCTGACGTATTTCCAGCCCCAAGTAATTTCTAGATTCAGCATTCTTTTTGGCTAGCCAGAGGAGAAATCTGCCACTACCTAATGTATAAGGAAGTGACCACAGGATTAGTAGAAGAATCCAAATCCAAAAACCATTTACAAGGCATAAAGGCAAGAACAGATATCAAATAGGGAAGTTTTGGTTTTAAAAAGTTGAAACACATTTCAAACATGTAAGAGACGCAAGACCAGGAACAATATAAATGAATGCTCAAAATCAAATACAAATTCCACGGAAATACGCTAACTTTGAGCCAAAAGTCTTCAAGAGAACAGGATTAGTGGTGAAATGATATTTTCCTCCACAACTCGAAGAAACATATATCAACTTTCAGGAGAAGACTAGAAACAGATTTTACTGGAGAGAAAACATAAGTCCCAAAAGTTCTAAGTAAGCTCACAAGTTACCACTTCCAATATCCACCATAAGAGGAAGTGATGGATCCTTATAAACTTCATCCCAAACAGGAATTGGAGCTGGTTTCTATCAGAAAAAAAGGAACAATGTAAATCAGTTATGTTCTTACACATTATCACATATCAAGGTAAAAGCTGTCACAAACTTTGCAGCATCATCAACTTACAGAGAAAGAGGAACTGAGAGGATTAACATGCTGTCTGATTCTTACATGACCCACTTCCTGCAAACAATACAGAGAGAAGAAACTGTAAGCGGAAGAAAAAAACAAATGATACTCAATCATATCAACTAATTTTTGATAGTGATAGAGTAGCTCGTTCTATGAGGATGAAAAGCTCTCAACTTCAAACAAATAGAGAACAGAACATTATCCGAAATGAGAGCAGTACCCAGGAACCAAATACTTGAAAAGGAAACGAAATTAGGGTACCTCAGATATCTTATACTTGAGGTTTAGTTCTGCATACTCCAGGTCCACCAATTCATTGCTTCTCACTTCCTTTAAATCGACACTAACTGAGGTAGACGCAGACGCAGAAGCAGACACAGAGGTGACTGATCTGAAGCTGCTACAATGGCGATGGATTTTGTGTCCGCTCGTGAAGATATACGATGATGAAGCTAAAGAAAACACCCTTTTCGCGAGAAGCAATGGTGTAGCCGAAGAGGAAGAGCAAGCTTGACACAGAGAAGTCATGTTCGTTAAGAAGATAAACGAAGGATTCGATTCAATTGGATTCGAACGTAAAAATGTTTTCTTTAATTGAGTGATCTCAATCAATCTAGAAAACTCTCAAGAGTTTTGTACTTAATATGATAAGAATTGAAGTAAAAGGGGGTTTTTGTAAATACATCGAAATGCTTAAGAACATGTGGATTTTAAACTCTCAGTCTCGGCTTTCTCCGCTTGAGCTCATAGCCACTAACCAAAAATATGGCCTCGGCGATTCTTCCATCGCTCAGGCTATGGGCTAAGGCCAAGCTTCTCCGCCGCCACGTCACCCTCCTTCTCCTTTTCTTCTGTTGGCGATGTCAAACACCGTCCCACCGTCATTCTCCCTGTAAGTAATCTCCTTCCTCTAATTGAGAAAACTCTTGCAGAAAATGTGTGGCTCCACTCCCCTGATATATTAAATATATTTTTTTGTTACTTTCACTTAATTCTCTGCTTCTCAAAGTTTTGTGGTTTTCTGCATTTTTTTTGGAATATCTTTAAAGTTCAAAACTTTGTTTCTGTGTTATATGATTCCATGGTTGGGTTTCATGTCAGTAAATGGTTCCTTTCTGGAATTGGTTTGTTAGGGTTTAGGGAACAATTCAGGAGACTACAAGAAGCTGAAGGTAACATTGGGTGACTACGGTGTTCCTGCGGTGGTTGCATCTGTATCAAGGCTCGATTGGTTTAGAAATGCAGCTGGTTTGGTTGATCCAGCCTACTGGCGCGGCACGCTCCGCACTCGTCCTGTTCTTGATTGGTATTGATTGCTCTATGAATGTATCACTTTATTTGTGTTTGTAATTGTGTGGCTGGTTTCAAATGATGAGTCTTGTTTATGGATGCTCATGTATTTGAAAAGATTTGATGATGCAGTCCGCCAAGCCAATGAGTTAGCTCAAGGTAAATCTTACATTCGATTTGGATGCGGATAGGATAGCTAAAAGTTGCTGCTTTGTGTTCTTGGATCAGACTTAGCTGCTAGTTTCAGCTGTGAATTGCTATAACCATAAAACACGGTAGTTTTGCGTCACTTATAGGTCAAGGATTGTCTTTGATTGGACACTCAGCTGGAGGAAGGCTTGCTCGAGTTTACATGGAAGAATATGGAAACTCTGATATCTCCTTGTTGTTGACACTTGGTACGCTTCACTTGTAGGTAACAAAAATGTCAAATAACTTTTTAAGATCTTTCAAGAGATAGAGATGTTGTTTCGACGTTTTAACCACTTGGTTTTGTATCCCGTTTAGACCACTGCCGAGAGGACAATCAGGGGTTATCGATCAAACAAGAGGTCTTCTCTATTATGTCGAAGATAATTGTGCAAAAGCTGTCTACACACTTGAACTGAGATATGTCTGTATTGCCGGGAGGTAATGCTTCTTCTAAAAACCATGTATACGAGTGAAACCTGTGTCTAAACTTGGAATCTGAACTTAGTACTTCATATGTAGATACACTCGTGGAGCTCCTTTGGTGGACAATGCAGATGCAGAGGTTGATTTTAAAGTGATTTTTGGATCGACAGTGGTGAAGCGATTTCAGAACTTGCTATAGCAAGTAACCAGAAGAGTGGTTTTTCAGGGCCTAGTTTGGGTGCTCGTTTTGTGGGACAAGGATACAAGCATGTGGAAGAGCTGATGTATGGGGTGATGGAGTGGTTCCTGAGGTTTCAGCTCATCTTGAAGGTGCACTTAATGTTAGCTTCGACGGTGTTTACCTCTCGCCTGTTGTTTCAGTCGATACAACCAGACCTTGGTATGGTTCACCTGTAATTGTAAAGGACTGGATTCACCATCTGCTGGAGTGATTATACTACATTGATTTATAACTTCCTCAACAACTTATGTCCCATTGTCACCACAATTCAAACTAATCACATTTATGTATTTCTATTTCTCACTTTTGTTTGAACGATCCAATCCTGTCAAATGTCTTTCTCTCGAGAACACAAAAGGACATGATTCACAAAAGGACATGATTCTTCTAACCCGCTTGGAGAGGTTAAAAAATGTGCAGTGCGCCTCATATCATTTAAAGACATGATGCAAGAGCACGTTAGTGCAGCCTCACCACCGTTCTCTAATGACTCTGAGAACATTCACAATCCTGATTTGGAGCTTTCAGAAGCACTAAGTGAAGCAAGGGTTTTGAAAAGACGACCATATGAAACTGAGTTCTCACATAAGAAGCAACCAAATCCCAAGAGGATCAAGTTTCTTCCACTTCTTTTGGCTCAAAATCAAATTCCAAATTACATCAACCAAACATTAAACAAAAGTGAAAGATTCACTTGTTGCATTGTATGCATAATTATATATCGATTAATCCATATATTTTGATAGCATCAACGCATCATGAACTTGATCTTTGAACAAGCAAGTTCAACAAAACCTCCGCTAAAAGAAGTAGAGTCCAAGTGACAAGATTTACTATGATAGAAAGTGAACATAACGAACCCCAGGAGATAAAATACAATCTGAAACCTCCTGGAAGATGCGATACAAAAACCACTTGCCACTACCTCACTCTACATGTTGCTTTACTAGACAAAAAAAACCCATCTAATCTTTGTCTACCTACAAGGGTTGTGTGTACAAACAAATTCTTACCATTCGAGATGATTCAAGGCGTGCGATTGTACTTGAGATGTTGCTCGTAGAACTCAATCAGCTGGTGTCAAAAACACAAATTAGAAAAGATTTTAAGAATCTTCCAAATGAGTAAATGCAGAAGAAAAACACTAAGAGATAATCTAACCAGAAGAGGATTGTGAGCCTTGAGAAATCTATTGTCCACCATCACTTCCTTCCCATCAGACCTATGAGAGTCGGCAAATAAGTACAAATATAAAAATATGAATACAAAATGCGATAATTGACCAGAGAGCATAGGAGACAAACCTCAGCGCCAAAAAGGTCACCAACACATCTTGGACATTGTCTGAGACAGATGCTGAAAAGCTCATCGGTTTAAGGATCTTCAGTATGTCCAACTCCTCAGTCTTGGTTTTCTGAGACGAATTATTATTTTCCAACATACCAGGATACTCATTCCCTATCCTTGCAATTCTACCAAAAGAGTCTAGTGTAGTCAAATCTGGTGTCAGATTCTGATCTGTAATTGCTGTTTGGTTGTTACTTGTGGATCTATCTTGTTTGAATCTTTTCACAGAACCAGACTTCCTCCGCTTAGCACCTATGAAACGACTGTTCTTATCAAGCTCCTTAGGATAAACCTTGAGAAAGCCATTGGGTCTTACATTATCACTTTCACAACCAATGCCTCCTCCTTGGGAACATCCTGCACCATTACTATTATTGACTGGTCCCCTTAGCTCGTTAAGTGTTGGATCATATTCTTTCTCCTCTTCAATCAAACTAACTTGTCGGACCATCCCAACACTCCCACTGTTAGCTTCAACTTGGTTGGATACATAAGCATTCCTCGCTTCCCCATCTCCTTTTCGTAGACTCGAACCACTTAGATCTACTGGACCAGGAATATCAGGAAGGCTAGAGTTGTAGAGAGATGTAGAGGAGTCAGATTTCTCAGCAGCATCAAGTGATGTAGATGTTAAACGTTGCTGCTTCTTTTTTATATGAGAATGAGGACCTCCATATTTCCGCTTTCGCTTCCTACCAGGCTTTCCAGGCCTCAAACTTTGAACAAGAACCAAATCCATACATTAAACCAAGAAAATCCATGAAACAATCAATTAAAACTATCACTGAACTGCTAAATCAGATGCATTTATTTACCTTCCTTCAAATGCATCTATAACATCAGCAATTGACTGGAGATTCTCTAAAGGCTCCCATGTGTTAGCAGTTTCGGGCCATCCGCGCCTTTCACAACCGAGTTTACAACTTATGTCAATAGAGAAACATATGTTTGATCAAGAACACAAACTTACAAATGAAACTGAGTATGATTTGAAGAACTCACCATTTAATTAGATACTGGACCTTGCCCTGCAATCAAAAGCACCATCCAATTTATATAAAGCAGAAGAATCAGTAATTAAAAGACCAAATCAATCAATCCGAAAGAAAACAGAAAGACAAAGATATCAAACATTAAAGAGACCAAAATCTGCAATGTCTTCCAACAACATATCAACCACAGAATCAAAATTTGCTTCCTTATAAATTACATTATGCGATTGCTTTCTCTCCTGGAACTCAAAGACGCCAATTTGTCATACACCAATGTGTAAGAAATGAACAATCTTAAAGTATGAGTAGAAGCAACATAATCTTAAACCTAGAAAACATTAAAAAACCCTCCACAGTTATGGATAACAAGAAACCACATTTGCTGGAAAAAAGGAGCTTACTTTTCGAACTCTCTTACGACGAATAGCTTCGATTTCGAAATAGCCTTCATCGAGCTTTGGCCTCTCCTCTTGCCCTCCGACTCTTTCTCCTCCTTCTTCCTCTTCTCCTCCATCATCTTCATCATCTTCGTCTTCGTCTTCGTCGTCTTCTTCTTCTTCTTCTTCTTCTTCTTCTTCCCCATCCTCCGTACGCCTATCATCACCCATCTCTCGAAGAATCGACTCACCACTTCCACCTCCACCTCCACCTCCTCCTACGCCGTCTTCACTGAAAAACCCACCGTCGCCGCTTCTTTTCCGGATTTCTCCGAAAGTTTCCACCGCCGTATCCATCTCACCAGCTTCGTTTGAAACCTGGGTTTTCTTCTTAACACCAACCCCTTTCATTTTTCTGAGTATTTGAGCTCAAACCTGAAGGAGGAGCTAAATCTGTTAATCACGTTCTCTCCTCTTCTTCTCCTTTGTGGGAACTGGGAAATCAACGATTTTTGGAGGAACAAGGAGAAGAAAAAAAGGGGGAAGATTGAAACTTTACCTATTTCTCAGGTTGTTTTTGCAGGAAGAAGAGCTGACCTGACCTGACCTGTAAGACCAATTTTTTCTCACTTTTTTGGATTGTCCTTGTGATATCGAAGTTAAGAAAACAGTAAAACAAAAAATTATGAAGAAGAAAACAGCAAATGTTTGACAATTATAGTTATAAATTTATAAAAGTTATTTCTAATTAATTACAATAGGACAAAATTGTAAAATATTGTTCATCCGGAAAACACAGAAATAATAATATTGGTTTTATAACTGATATAAAAAAAACACATTTGAAAAGACAAGAAAATAAATGGGACAAGGATGAAAAAGAAGCTAAGGAAATGCAGAAAACAAAAAAAAAGAAGGTAAAAAAGTGTTTGTTTATAAATTATAACTAATTGGCGTAATATTAATTTCAATTGCGATAACTGAAAAAACATTGTTCACTTATCTTGAAAACGTAATTACAGATAGAATGAAGAAAATGTGAGTGTGTGTGGTTCAGTACAAAATATCATAGCTTAGCTCGAAAACATTCAAACATCAAAAAGTTAAAATACTCTCGAGAGGTGTTGTGATGACAACACAGCCATTGACATTGGTCACAGTCATGTTCAACATGATCAAATCAAACATGTGAAAGTGGACCGCCGTTTTAGTAGGCAAAGGCAAAAACATTGATGAGAAAGTTATACGGATCCGTTCAATGAGATCATAATCACAATTGGCCCATATTCTTACAAAATGTGTAAGCAACAAAATCTTCAAAAAATCTTTATTAGCAAGTTGGACATAAAAGATCTCATGCTTCAATTTGAGAAAGAGTAGAAAAGGATCAAATAATGAAGTAATTATTGTAGGTCACTGAATCTTATTTATTTGGAATCCTTCCATTTTTCGTTTAACTAGTAGTTGACTGTTTTTTGTGTATGTATATCCAAAACAAGTCTCTCCAGTCTCCATGTGACTATAAATATGTACTTGTGCATATTGACTAACATGAAAGAAATTATATCAGAATTGATGATGTGTTGATCTAACATCTTTGTGTTTGCTAAAATTTGGTTGGTAAAATTGCGTAAGCGAATAGAAGTTTTGATGAATTGCCTTTCATAAATTTTTAACAAGAGAGTATGTAAAACAAAAATTCCCCCATGCATGATGCATCTAGAAAACTTTGTTAGATTTGCAAGAAGAAGTTGGGTATGAAAATCATAGAATAAACTGGTATATAGGGCTAAGACAACTAATAGCCCTAAGAACGTTAAAAGAGATTAAACACACACAAAAAAGCTTGTAACTGTTTGGTTTTGTTCAGAGATAAAAATAGTGAATGCATTATGCATATCACAAGATGAGGATTCTAGGTTTCAATCAGCACTGATGGTTCTAGAAATCTAATAATAAGTTGAGAATAGATCGGCACGAGTTAAAAAAAAAGTTCTTAAAGTCGTATAAATCCAAAAGATTGTAATGTAATATTTTTAACAAAGTCTGAGTATGTAAGCACGTTGCTAAACCTTGTCAAAATTTGTTATATCTTACTTCTTTTTTTTCTGTTTACAAAAATTAAGATTATTAGACTATGATTTATAGTTTAGTGATATGTGCTAGTGTTGTCTTTGTGTCATCGTTCAAATTTAATTCGTATAATTAATTCATGTTGTTAACGAAAAAATTATTACTAAAAACCAATGATAAAGATTGGAGTGTTGCGGTATATTCTGTGATCAAGATAGCAATTTGTTGGGTTCCATTGAAACAAATCAGTCGAGACTAGTGTTAAACGAACGGTGGAGGTTCTTGCGGTCGAAAGTATATATATTTCTCTTTATCTGACTATATATGTGATTTTATAGCTTGAGTTTTAGCCTCAATTTATTGTGACCTAATCACTTTATTTTGTCTACTAAAAAATTATATGATGCAAATTTTGAATATAGTTTCGCTAATTTGAATTGTTATTATAAAATTGCGCAGTTAAGTGAAGCTTTTTTAAGTAATAGATTTTAAATTTCCAAATGGTGGAAAGAAGAAAAAAGGGAAAAGTTTTTCTGACTAACATAAACAAATGAGTTTCTTATCAAATGGTAAGCTGATATATATCATAAATATATATCGCGAATTACAATCAAAACAAAATACACCTCCAATCTACACTCAAGTAAAATTGAAATTTCAAGCCTCCCATGATATTCCAAAAAAAAAAGAATAAATCCGAATAATAACCTTTTCCGAAACGACCTTTTTCTCCGACTAAGAGAACAAAGTTAATTAAGAAAAAAAAAATTCAACCTTCTAAACCTTTTTCAAAGTTATGAGAGTCGCATTAACCTAATAATGCGATCTCAACACAAGTACTTCGTTTTTTAACGAATGCAAAACAAACACAAAATAACATAAATATTATTTTTTTCAAAAGACAACAAAACAAGAGAATACTTTAGAACTTCTTTAAATAATATAAATATTATATATACGTGTATATCACTTCCTCTCTTCATCTATCGTCGAGATAATACTCGATTCTACAGTAGGTAACTTTAGCGTCCACGTTTTCATACGCTCGTTCGTCTTTTTAACCTGTAGTTAGATAAGATTTAACTTTAATATATTGAACTTTTATTCAAAAATTCGAATGAACCAAGTCTAAGAGTGAAGAGTAATGTGAGGAAAAAAAAAAAAGAGTGAAGATTAATGTAATTAATTACCTCGATTTCCCAGTCAGTTTTGTAAATAATATAACACAATATCAACGATTGGACACCAACTCCAGCCAACATTCCAGACCAGAGTCCCTGTAATTAAAAGCATACAATAAAATTTAATTAAGTTATCATTAGTTCTCATGCTTGATGATAAAGTACTGAATCTTAATTAATCAGCGAGTTTTATTTATTTACGTACCTTAATACCAAAATGGAAAATGTAAATAAGGAAGAAACCTGAAGGAACACCAATTGCATAATAAGAGGTTAAGTTTACAAATGCTACCATACTCTGCATCCCTGCTCCAATTGCTACCCCTGTTTATTTATATTCAACCATTAATTTGTTTGTGGTTACAACTTAGTGAAATCTAAAACTTTATGTTATAATATAAGGGTTTTAATATTCTAACCAGAGAGAACGGGCTGGATGATGTTAAAGAGTATGGATATGCTAAGGACGATGGATAGGTCAGCGACTGCGTCCGAAACACGGTGGCTATCAGAGAACAAGTATGAAATCTGACCGCTAAACGCTAGGCAAAGAACACAACATATCACACCGATCACCGCCGATACCGCAAGCACCACTTTTATGGAGAATTTTACCGCGTCCGCATCTCCTTTTCCCAATTCGTTTGCTACTCGTACGCTACATTTTTCGATTCAGAGATAAGAGTAACATAAACTTAAAGTATTAACAGAGAATACCTATACATATGTATACATATAACACAAAAATATTATAAATGAGCTCGTGCACATATATAGTTACATACCATGCTGCACCCAACAAGCCTAAGCAAATGTTCAGCTCCCAGGTGTAAATATATTGGCTGCAAATTTCGGTAGAGGATTAGTTTCCAAAAGGTATAAAAACATCATAAAAAAAATTTTGAATATCATTTTTTTGCAGCATGGATTTTAAGTTTTACCATATGGAGAAAGCAGTAATTGCGATATTCGCATCTTTTGTATATCCAGACATTAAGACAATGATGCTCAGATACCAATACTCTAAGCTGTTCAAAGCATTCAAGCAAATACAAGAAGAGTCATTAGAAATCTCTAAAGCCTACAGGCCGGTCCCGCAAAAATAGAAGAAGCAAATTACCAGAGCATGAAGCCGGAGGAAACGGATAACTTGAGCATGGGAATAAGATCAACAAAAGCAGCCGTGCTAAAGCCGGTCCAAGTATGTGGGCACCATCCTCCACAAACATACACAAACTCGGCTATTACCAATGACCACGAGCTTACATTAAGCCCTAGAAGTGCACCATGGACCCCCATCCCCATCACGCTCACGCAACACCACGTCACTGCAATGTCCAAGACCAGGGCTAGGACCGAGAGAACGCCTATGATGGCATTCTTCATCTGCGCTTGGAGATACATTTGCATTGACATGGTGAACACGATGCTGTAGAGAAAAGGAATGACCCAAGGGTAGATCTCGTCCACTGTCTCGGTGATCTCAACGTTTTGGCCTAGTAACCGGAGAATAGGACCGGCGAAGACGATGAAAGGCACGAAGAGAGTGGCTATAAAGAGGTCTACAATCCAAGAACGTTGTAAGTATATCCCCATCATGTGGTATTGTTTTGCTCCGTATGCTTGTCCACATAACGTTTCTGTCGCACTTGACATACCTGCCTATAATTCACCATGCGTTCCAAAAATATAATTTCTTTTTTGGTCAGGGTTGAAATGACACAACTAGGTTTTAGCAGAAATTTATTAGGCGACGTGGTCTTCATTTATATAATCTTACCTCTACCATATACTGCACTTATTATTCAATACTTTTCTTCATATGGGTTTATGCTTAATTAATGTTGTTAAAATTAACAATGTGAAACCATCTATTATATGATATTCGATTGTATAGATCTTATTAATTAAGATTTTTATCTCATTAGTCCCTTGATTTTTTATTCGCAAAAGACACCAAATAAAACAAAAACAAAAAAAAATTGTTCTCGTTTTGCATTTACAAATTATAGACATTTTTATAATGAAAACCGTTGACCAAAAAAGGTGATATTGTATTTTTTTGACCGATAGTTATAGTATAACAAAAAAATTGTTCTCGTTTTGTATTTACAAATTATAGACATTTTTATAATGAAAACCGTTGACCAAAAAAGTTGATATTGTATTTTTTTGACCGATAGTTATAGTATTTGAAGAAAAAATATGATGGATGGTAGGGAGATTACCATAACACCGTAGACGAAGCGAATGAAAGTGCTTTGAAGGAGAGCATAAGCAGCGAGACCCGTTTCAGTGGAGTGGCCAATGGAGGCTTGAGCCACCACTATACATCCAAACGACATCACTCTAAACAAAGTCGATGGAAAAGCTATTCTGCACATCTTCCTTACTTCACTCCAAATCTTCTTTCTCAGGTAGAGACTCTCTCTCCTCTGTTCTGTTTCTGAGCCACTTAGCAGTCTCTCTTCCATTTCTCCACCACCTCTGCTCATTACTTTCTCTACAAACATTATAATTTAACTTATTACTTTTATTGACATGGTAACAAACTAAGCATCATTCAGAGGACAAACAAAAAACTTCAATCAATTTATAAAAAAAGATGTTACAAACTGAATTCTATTTAAAACAATATTATTTATTTTTGCCGGAGCCAAACTTTGATCCATCCTAATAAAAATCGACGCCTCTGCCAAGCAATGTGCCATTCAATCAAAGTTTCATACAGGTTTAATAAATAAATAAAAAATAGAAGTCAAGACTACTATGTAAACGCGACTGTCAAAACACACACGTCAGTGATTAGAGAAGCTAATTAAGTACAACCTAGTTCCAAAAATCTAAACTTGCTTTGGAGAAAATCTTAAACAGATAAATTCATCATAATATATATCTGCATGTTATATTTACATATTTCTGGGATTTTTAAAGAAGTTTTATTGAAGTATGGAGTGATTTACTTACCTCTTAAGCTTAGTACAAATGGAAAGAGTCGAAGAAACCGAGAACAAAAAAATATAATACCCAGAAAATTCAAAAGAACAAGAAAATTTAAGAGAGGCAAGAAGAAATAAGTGTAATATTTTCTCTCTCTTTTGGAAAATGTGGTAGGCTAAAACTTTAACGCATGGTTATATATAGTGAGAGACAGAGAGGGAGAGCCACGGGGGTTGAATAGGTTATAATTATAAACGTGTATACAAAGACTAGAGAGACGACGTCAAATAAAACTGTATAAACATTAAATACTATATAGTTTTTTTTGTTTACTATATAGTTTTACGTGGAAACGTTTTAGAAAAAATGTGTCGTTTTGTTTGTTTAAGTAAAATAACAATATGCAATTATTTCTAAACATCTGTTACTTGTGAATCCAAGTTTAAATGACATAGATTTTATGTCAAGGTAAATACATCTTAAGATCGATCGTTTTTGGATAAAATTATGCTTTCAAACATGATGTTGCATATGAATATTAATCATGCAAAAAAGGCGTGGTTTACAAAAAAAATTATCAATCTCTACAGCTAGTTCTGTTTCAAATTAATTTCAACAACTGAAAGAATAAATTATGCGGATGAATTTGTTTTTGTTTATAAAAAAACTTCTTTAAATGAATTTGGTTTGCTGTGGATTACCAAATAAATCGGTGGTTAGAAAATAAATTATATAAAAAGGGTGAGAGGTAGTATAAAATAGACCGAGAGTGTGAGCCAATCGAGAATGAAATGTGGAGGTGTTGTTGTCCACGACTCCACGTGCCAAAAAATAATAATCTAATCCATGCATCAAATAAATGAAAGTTTGGCCTTTGGAGTAAGTGATCATAAAAAAAAGATGAGAGCATCTCTATCTCTCAAATAATTCAGTGTTCGGACTTTCGAGGAAATGAGAAACAGAAATAGAAAATAGAAAATAGAAAATAGAAAATAGAAAATAGAAAATAGAAAATAGAAAATAGAAAATAGAAAATAGAAAATAGAAAATAGAAAATAGAAAATAGAAAATAGAAAATAGAAAATAGAAAATAGAAAATAGAAAATAGAAAATAGAAAATAGAAATAGTGGGTACGTACTGTTCGCAAAAGTGTGTTTAGTTGTTTACTTATCCACCCTAAACCACTTAAAGGTGATCCTCTTTAAACCAAATGTTATTATATGTTCTTTTTTGGCAATTACTTTATAATAAAATAGTGAAATGAGTGATAAAATTGAACTAATCCGCCCCACCGTGCTGAGGTATTTTACAATTTTGGCGGCATGGTCCGTTAAATAATAGTATGATTTAAAGCATCAAAGTTAATTTGTTTTTTTAATGATTGTTAATATCGTGGATTCCAAAAAATTTGTAAGTGTGGGGGTGTTAAAATGAGTTATTAACTCATGAACTGGCTAACTTTTTATGAGTTCCATGTATGTTTTTAGGTTCATTTAATAAACAAATTATACGACAGGAGGTTAAATGAATTGCAAGTTATATGGCAAGCTTTTATGAGTTGTAAACTATTTCGCGAGTTAGATTTTTTTATAATTATTTTTTTCATATATGGTGTAGGTATAAATACAAATAAATATAACAATCAAAATATATATAATTGTTTGGTTTCACAATCGATAACAATGGTAATATGTTCTTAATCTATGTTGTTATTCATTGTCTTAGTGTAAACTCTTTCTAACGATTTAATTTACTAATTCTTTCTCTTTTATATAACTTTCAAATGAAGATGATGGGCATGTTGCTCTTGGATCATCTCAAAACTTTTAAACCGATTAGATGTCTCTATCACTATATTAATTATTTTTTATTTTTTTCATTAGACGTTAGATTTTATTTAGTATTTTAGAATAATATATTTGGATTTCTTTTTGAGATTTCACTTCGAAATTACTTTATTTAATTTTTATTAATTTATAAATTTGGTTATTTATTGCAAATTTATTATATTTACTTAGTATTAACTACTTATTTAACTCGCGAATATAATGATCTAAATTTTAATTTATCAATATAAGCTTATATAATAAATAAACGAGTCTGAACTAATTCATAAAATACACGAAGCTAAATTTTTTACATCCTTTAGAGGAAATTTGTAAGCGTACGCAAAAGAATCTTCAGTTTCGTGTTTACTATTTCAGTTACAAAGTTAAAACAAATCACGTCCCTTTTCCTAAGAACAAACACACACTACGCGATGTTTCAAAGACTCGATAGGGATGAGAGGAGGGGGACCCATATTAGCTCCCCATTGTGAATAAATTGTGACAATTCATTCCTACCACGTTTTAATGGGACACTACCATCTGTTTTGTCTTATGGAATATGTCATTATAGTACCAAAAATCCTTGCCTTAATTAAATATAAACAAATAAAATAAAAACCTTGCATTCGCCTTACTAATAAAGAAAATACTTTTTATTTTGTGAGATATATATATATATATATATGTATATAGTATGTATTTTCGAGCTATTCATTTTAGTTATATGTTTGTTTATTTACTATGACACATTGACAGTTATGATTCATCCATCCAGCTTTTGGCCAGAGTTATCACTTCGATTTCGTCGTTGCCAAGTATTAAATTTTAGCATGGAGGGACATGTGGCTGTGGGTAGTTATTTATTGAAGCGTAACCATATTTAACCACCTTGAGAATTTGATATGTCGATCTAATTGTTTTGGTATAATTGAGTATTATTTGATACAAGTATATTCTAATTTTATTTTGAAAATAAAATAAAAAAATATTTTTGAGTTTTCACAAAATTAAAAAATATAAATATTATTATTTGATTTTAAAGGGCATTTGATATTTAGAAGGCGTATAATAACTAGTTTTGATGGATTGAGGGGCATGAACCATTGATCCAATTGTTTTCCATGTCTTATATGCACCAAACGCCTACAAATATATATGGATTCATAAAGTCCAAAGTAAGACTTTATCATGGTAAAAAAAAAGCCTTTATCATGGTCACCTGTGAAGTTTATTTGTTAAACACAATCTATCCGGAAATTAATTCATATTCAACTTCAAGTTTCATCATGTTAATGGATTGGCCAAGTGCCACAGAAGAAGCCCCACTTCACTTGGGGATAACAGCTTTAATTTGGGCCCTAAATGGTCAGATTTTGAATTATTAGTCAATTTTGGGCGATAAATTGTCAGATAAAAAGGCAAGAAAATAATAAAAATAAATAAATAAGGACTTAGTTTGACCAAAAAAAAAAAAGGACTTTGAAAAGTTTGTCGGAGGCATGTGAAGTTGTGAATGTTAGTATATGTAAGAACCACCGTTATTTGTTTTGTATTTTCTTGATCATCGTTCAATCTTCCTATCCTCTTCGGTTTAAAGTTTTTGTTTTTTTATAAGAAAAAATGTCTTGCTTCAGTTTATAAACGAATTGTTCTTCTTTTGTTCCCCAATACAACTTTCTTTCTTTCTATAATTTTTATGGAAATCAATGGCTCACCTAACGACTGACAAGGTGACGACGCCCTTTTAAGCTGATTGCAGAAAGAAACTAAAAGACAACTTTTCCATTTCTTTTTCATATATTAGCGTATATATAATTTTATAATTTGTATCTCTTAAAAAAAATAAAAATTCTCTTTCAAAACACTAAAATAAATTTCACGATTTTCAGTTGTACCTGTAGTTTTGTAGTTCTGAGATAACAGAGTCCCTAGGCAAAATAAAAACGGGGTTCTTAATATAAAATATATTTGTATTATATTTTTATTTAATTTGTTATTTATCTTAATTTATAGATTTTTAAATATATATATATATATATATATTTTCTGAAATACAAAAAAATATATTTTAGGTATGTATAAATATATTTTATTTTTATTTGATAGAATACGCAACAAATTTTCATTGTTTCCCTTTATAAAAATGTTGTAACAATCTTTTTAATACTAAAAAATAAAAAATATTTAAAAATAGGAATTCTAGGTAAATGTTTCATCTTACTGCCCTCAAAACCTGTCCTCAAAATCGGCTCTGCTTCTCCAGTGAAGTGTATGGCCGGTAAATATTTCATTTTTGATGATATACAGTAAACTTGGCTTCTAGAAAACTTGTTTTTCCATGCTTTTTTGTACATTAATCGACATGATGATTATAATTTTATTTTTAATATCTTTATATAATTGTCGTGTTGTGTAAGGTGTCAAAGCGAACTGGTCTGTCCCATTAAACTTATACAATGAGCCAAAACTCGTAAATATAGGAAATCTAAATCCGTCTCGCAAATATCAGCGGTTTCGCTAGACCTGTAATCTATGACCTTCTGATCCGTGAAGTTTAAGCCAATGTTTGTCGTATGGTGGAAGGGTTAATTAGACCTTGATCTACAGATTTTGTTTCATTTTGACACCTGTGTGTGTGTGAAACTTTTACTAGTTGGTAGTTTTGGCTAAGTTATTAAATTTTATTCTAAAGAAAAACTAGGTTATTAAAAGTAACAGGCAAAAATTGAGCCGAAGAGTTTAGAGATAAGATAACACCTCAATATGAAAGAAAATTAGAGCAACTTATCTCACCCAGTTTCTTAACATTAAAAAAATAAAAAATAATGAAAATAAGAGAAATGAAATGAATATCCATTATTTTTTGGAGAAATCCATGAGAAACTCTAGTATCTTGGTGTCTTCTTTTAATTGATTACTTTTTCTTTTATAATTTAATTTAAAATAAAACTACATTAAAAATATTATTATTAAATTGTTGAGAAACTGCATTGAGAAACTCTGAGGTTGCTCTTACAGTATCGAAAGATTTATCTAACATGAACGACATTGACAAACAAATTTTTTTAACATGAATGGTCAATTGGTGGGAGCTGGAAGAGTGTCAAAGATTGGTGCGTATGACGGGATGGTCTACACTCTGCAATGTCGATATTATTAGTATTTATCAGCTTCACTTAATGTTATAAATTATGAAAATGGTATATTTCGCTCGTGTCAATAAAAATGGCTGGATCAAGTAGGTGGTTTCATTGAAGAGATGGCCGAGCATAGCTGCGTAGACAAGTTCTAAACCACAGTTTCATTATCCATATCACCGAGTTTTTTGGTATCACAAAATAAATATTTGTACCTTTCCTTTAAATGTGATTGCGATCAGAATCTATTTTTTTGTCTTTGTATATATGATTATTAAATTAGCAATTTAGTTATCGCAACACTAATGGAAAACGTTGAACCAATAAATCAACACGAATGACAAAGAGAACTCAAATTTGAGTTTTTGTATAGTGAATTTTCAAAAATCGAATTTGTCTTTATCTCAGAAGTCAGAATATATTGTAACCAAGTAAATTTTCAAACCTAGTGGATATAACATATTAATTCGGTTGCGGAAAAAACATTTTTCATTTGTGATAAAAGGGAAAGAAAACTGTTTTACACAAATATTTTAAATATTAATAATTAAAATTTACAACAAAATATTGGCAGACTTTTTAGAACGCTTAGTCGGCCAGTAGATGACTTCCGGTTCCGCTATTATCAATGAAATAAAAAAGTAAAATGATTTGACCGATGGTACTCTTAACTACAGAAAAAAGTGCATTATTGAAAGGGTTCCTTTTTCTTGTACAAGAAAGTGTATTTCCCAGAAGCAATTTGTAGGTCATAGAACATTATCATAGTTTTTTTTGGTTCTGAAATAAAAAAATTAGGTCTTTTTTTTCTCCTTAACTGTTGTGGTGCAATTGGGTATTTAAGAATGAATATGAACCGTAGTTTCTAGACCATCTTGCGTAGCCACTGACGAAGTCCTTCGTACATATTTTTGTTTAAGTTGGGTGTGTATAAAACATATATAATTAATTATATATAGTGTGTAGGTAAAGTAGGACCAAAGTCATCAAAAGCTAATGTGCATTTAATCATGTAAAGAATGCGATGTTTTTTGCATGAATCATGATATCAATGATATTAATGTTTATAACATAGTCAAGATTATATATTTATACAAACTGTAAAAAAAAGAGTTTCAAAGCCACTTAATTCATTTCTACCTCACTGATATATGATCGAATTCGAACATTGGATACATTATAAGGGATAACATACATAATTGATAAGACCATTTTTTTGTCAATCATCATAATTGATGATTCATGCATGTGCATATATTATCGATGTATAGATTAATTGTATTCCATGGCAGAAAAGGAGATAATAATTAAGTAAATTGCAATGGGGAAAATTTAGTTAGAGGGAAAAAAACAGATCAAATATTTTAAACAATCTAATTTTATTAACTATTAAATTAAACCTTCACATAAAAATAACAGGTTGCTAGTAAAAATCATTATTGAAGGAAAAAGCTGTGTTTATACATTTACATAAAAAATTATTTTTTCTTAAGAGAAAAAACACTCTTCCCACAACAGTTAATTTACGGTTAAAATGGATTTTCTGAAATAATATTATTGCCATTAATATGTTATTTCTCATTACCATTTTCCTCAATAACTATCTCAATTTTTGGCCATTGAGCTAATTAAATCTATATTATATATTTTTGTTTAAATGTGAAATTTATTCAGTGGTAATGTTTAGTTTATATAACAGAGTTAATTTTTGGCCATTGGGCTTATCAAAATTAACTTTATATATTATTTATATAATATATATATATATACAAAGAATTATAAAAATACCACATTTTATGTTTTATTTTTATGAAAATAGTACTAAACTTTTAAAATTGAAAAATACCACTATTTTTTTTTGTATAAACAAGGGATCCAAACTAAAAATTGAACCTAATCTGGTATTTGTAAAATGTCTAATTAGAATTCTCTCCAATTTCATGATGAATCTTTCAACTATTAGATCACCACAAATATCCTAGTTTTGGTCACCTATACCAAATTTAAATTTAGAAAAAATATTAAAAGTCTAGGAATGTCTCCCAAAAAAAAATGTTAGATTTTTTTTTGTAACGAACAAAAAAGTATTGCTCATACAGAGGTGTGAACTAGGTTCTTTGTGTTGTTAAAAAGATGAATTACGACTTGTCGTATAACTTCTCTGACTATCATTATATGACGAGACAGGTTCGGTAAATTTTCGGTAAAAAGGTACGGAAAAAGTCATTTAATTGAGTCAATAGTATAGTTTGACATTTAATTAACGATTTTAGAAGAAAAAAAATGATTGCAAGTTCTGTGAACTATTTGAGTTGCTGCTATTCGCCACCCCAAATATGACAACCCATTAAAATTATTTATTGTGACTATTTTAAATTGAAAATTATTAATATTTAATTAATCATTAAATACTTTAACAAAAAAAAAAGAGAAAAATAAATAACCATGGCAAACGTCGTTTTACATTGCATCAAAAATCTAACTCGTCTCCCTCATTGCACATGTAGGCAAAACCGGGTCAAAAAATGTTGAGGCCTCGGTGCGATTTTTTCTTTATTTTAAAAAGTCTGTAGTAAACAATTATAATTATTTTCGTTTTTCATCTTTTACACAACATTTTTAAAGTCACTTATAAGAGATATTTTCAAAATTTCTTCTGAAAATAATAATTATATATCTAAAAAAGAATTTGGAAACATATCGTGGATTTCTAAAGTGACAAAAATATTTGGTTTTTTTCCACACATCTCAGACAAAAGTCTGGACCACATTCCCTGATTATAAGAAAGAGGAATCTATCTTTGAAAAATTATCTCTAAAATAAAATATTTGTAATAATAAGAATAGACTTTAACGAGCATATTTTCCTCCTCCGGTTGTTTCACGTGGCCTATGGTTCTGTCGAAGCATTCAGCTCTAACGTCTTGTCTTGGTTTATAAAAAAAAATGATTCTCCTCGCTAGCTGTGAAAGTCATAACTGATAATTCTTACTTCTTGACAACAACAAGATTCTTCTATTACACTTGTTAACCAACAACCGGATTCAAATCTATTTGGTTCGTTTCTGGCTAACACGTTTCTTGGCACGGAATCCTAACCAAACCGGGACAGAACTGAAAATCACTTAATTTGGTGGTTTTGCTAACCTTTACACACACAACAAATGCATTATCCCATTAAAGATGGACCGACCTACATTACACTATTAGACCTCGTACCTGAACCAATAATTATGTGACAATATCAATACATTACCCATCACACGTGCCCCTAACATTTGGATACACAAAATGAAAAACTCTCACATATTTTTAAACACCCACTAATAACCAAAACAACATGACCCATAGTAAACAAAATACATTGACATGACCTATGGTACACAAAATACATTGACATGACCCATAGTATTCAAAATACAATTCTTTTTTTCGACTATCAACATTTTCACTTGATGCTCCTAATTTTCAAGCTGTATCACAAATAACAAGATCCATCATTATCTTCCGGTGTCTCAAATACTCTTAAAATTTAAACAATTATTTTATAAATCTCGTTCTATTTCCTCTAGACTGTTGAAATAATGTAACGTATCAATAACAATAACAACAATTAGTGGTAAACAGACTTCTGCCTCTTTTATCTCTATCTCTCACACACACGCACACAAAACTGCTGAGTCTTTGATTATCTTCAATTTCAAGATGAAGAAGCTTCTGCTGCTTCTTCAACGTTTCCTTTTGCAGTGGCTTCTTCTCCTTCAGCTTCACTGGGCTTTTCTGGTCCGGGTCCAGCTGATACTTTCACCATTGAAGGACGTAAAAGCCTTTCGCCTAGCAAGAAACCTTTCCTGTATTCTTCAAGTACAATACCCTCTTCGTATTCCGCAGAATCCTCTCTCATTATTGCCTCGTGTAGCTTTTACACAACAAAGATAAAAGCATATGAATAAAAAAAGATGTCAGCTGTTAGAAGAAATTTGGAAAGACCAACAAATAAAGGCACTATGTAAAGTTAACTACCAACTCATTGAAACCCATTACCACTCGCTAAAACTTTATCGAGGTGTACGCTTAGGATTAGACGCATGAGCGGCTATGTGATAACCAAAAGGCATCTCAATACACTAGGACTTAGGGACCCTAGGCCTCATAGATTCATTGATCATTTGCATCACAACGTATCATTCAGCATAATTTGTTCCATCCATCTAACTATCTTTCAAAGTAACAACCGCATCTACATTCTGGTCAAGATTATTCCGGCAACACTACCAACGAGTCATCCTAATCCCAAACAATTTTGATTTTAAAGATCACCCTGATAGTTAAAGATTAACATCGCTAGTAAGTAGAGCAACAAAAACACATTTCTTGATCTCCTGAAAGAAGAAAGATATATTAGTAACTTACCATTGGATCAAACTGCTTGCCGACTGTCTCCACATGGACAACACCAAGTGAGCCAAGAATTTCTACAAACTGTTTGTATATGCTCTGATAGCTATTAGTGACTTTCTCTTCTCCCTCAGTCTCCACTTTAATTTGGCTTTTAGCTCTCTCGAAATTATCCAAAACAGCTAAAAGATTCTCTACAACCTCTCCTTGAGCATTTGAAACAAGGTTTAGCCTTTCCCTCTCTGTCCTCTTCCTGAAGTTGTCGAAATCTGCACTGATTCTTATGACTCGATCCCTCTCCACAGACAATTCATTGGATAAAGAGGCTACTTTATCTTCAAGCAGAAATTTTTCATCTTCTATGGACTTTAAAGATGCTTCAATTTCAGCAACCTTCCCCTCGTTTTTGTCTGCTAAAGCTTCTTTATACAAATTCAACAATGCTGTGATAACAGCCGCTTCTTCTTCCTCAGCTTCAACCCCCTCAGCGCCGGCATTTTTACTCTCGTCACCAACAGCACCATCCGTCTCCTGCTCCATTATTTCAAAAGAAAAACAGAATCAGAAGAAAGCAATCCACTTAACACAGAAATTTCATATCAATTCCTAATAAGCTGAGACAGAACAGAATCTCAACCACACAATACCTAAACAATCACATTAACAACAAAGGCTTTAGAACATTCTCTGTGACCCCGATACAAGAATCACGGAATCAATATGACCATGGTCCCAAAATATTAGAAAACTACTTTATTTTGAGAATACATCATGCCGCAAGAATCTGATATCTGCCATCCACCGAACTTGCTGTATCCTTAGAAACATTGACATTCACCATTTCACACCATAAATAGACTGAATACGAATTCTATACATTGCTCTTATTCATGTGGAAGCTCCTTCAGAAGGTAATATAATAAAAAAAGCTTAAGACTTTAAGCAAATTCTAAACTACAGTATCCCAAGTTCTCAAATTTCAACTAAAACTCATCATAAGATTCTAAATAAATAAACGAGTAATCCCAATTTCAAAACCCTAAAACCTAATCTCCCAACTAACATTAACAGAAAAAAAAAACCCCAAAAAGTAAACAGAAGTGAAACGAAATCGAAAAACCTGAACTTCAGGTTCGCTCGATTCCACCTCGGTCTCCGTCGTCTCTGCTTCTCCTGAAGCAAACGGTACGAGGTTTAGTAACCGGAGAGGATAGCCGGTAGAGACAGACCGGAGAGAAGCTCGGCGAGAGAGTGAGACGCTGGCGTTTTTTCCTCCGGCGAAGGAGACGCAAAAGGGCTTAAAGGGTACAGAGGGAATATGAAGAAGCGTTGGTGTGAGATGTAAAGACGGCGTTTTGAGTAGAACCGCCATTGGGGAGTTCGGAGATAGAGAGAGTGGCGGAGAGAGATAAGGAAGAGAGAAGGCTAACGGTTTCCATCTCCGCGGATGTAATGAATCTCTGTTTTTGTTTCGGCTTTCTAACCGTTAGATGTAATTTTTACTTTGTTGATCTGACGGTCTTTGTTTAACAGAAGTTTGTAGGGAGTTCCTAGATTTTATGAGTAGAAACTTCTTGAAATTTGTAAATAAAAGATCATTTTAAAAAGTCTACTCTTTCGAAAAACCACATTGTGGACGTCCTTCGAAAAAATCATTTTTTCGAGCGTAAAGAAACGATTTTATATTTTGATCAGCTGAATCTTTTGTTTTTTCAATCAGTTTTATTATGGTATGTATTTTGTTACGAGATAATTTTGTTTGGATAGCTAAAATATTTTGTTTGAGTTTTTTATTTATACTATAAAATTTAGTTTTATTAGGATATATATTTTAATAATTGATTCAAATCTATTGATGTCAAATTTTTTATTCATACTCAAAAACTTTGATTTTGTTTTAATTTATTCCATGTGTTTTCCATGTGTTTCTGTAAACAAATATATACTATATGTTTTGTTCACTAGAAAATTTTGTCTACTTTTTTTTCTCTGTTTTTGTAATCAAGTAAATGCAAGATAAATCACATGTTTGAGTTTTTCATTTCATATGGTTATAAAGTATAATACCATTCTTTTGTAAACTTTTTATAAAATAAATAATGTAACATCAGGATTCTTCATTCATATGGATGTAAGTTATACTATCATTTTCTTATAACTTTGTTACAAAATAAATACTATAATTAGATTTTCTATTCTATGTTTAGGGTATATATTTCTTCTTTAATAATTTATTAGTTACGGAATAAAAGTTATAAAATTATATATTTTCGATTTTCACATACACAATACCTATTTTCCAAGATATCATATAACAAATTTTATTTTCTGACCAAGATATATTGTGTATGATAGTTAGTATTGTAGTGTTGTTACTACATCATCTCTTAGATTCTATGATCGGGACATTTTTTTGTCTGCGATCCGAACATATATTTCAATAATTTGTAGTAGTGTTATTACTGCATTACCATTCATATCATCAAAATCCGCATAATACAGATTACGGAGTAAAAAAAATTGTCTTGTCTATAAGTTTTTTAGAGTTTGGGAAATTTTAGAAGCACTCTTGTGTTTAAACTTTAAACCATAGCTAGTTCTACAATTGGACTTAGCAATCTTGCATATAGTACTGGTATTGTATATATACAAAACGGCCTATGTGGAAGCAAGCCCAAAGCGATGTGCTATAGCTAATATATTTGTTATAAATGAAAGTTACAGAAAAATATCAGTGTTTGGGTTGACAAAAGAGAGAGAAGAATATCAATATTTTTTAATAAATGAGTTGAATGATTTTTCAACTCTTTTCATCTCAAATGTTGAAAGTGAAAACATAGATGAATAGTTTATTCATCTAATTGTATCACCATTTAGTAGCTTTCTAAATGATCTATTATTTTGTATAAATATGCATGTCTATTACATCATTATTACAAAGATGAACGAATTTTAAAAAAAATTAAAACTCGTTTTTTACAATAATATAAGACAATATAAATATATGTTTTAAAACTGTTACAAAAAGAGCGTGATCTATGTTTCCCAAATAATTACACATTTCATGTATTATTATGAAGAAGAACACGAAACGTGTAGTTATTTGGGAAACATAGATTATGCTCTTTTGTAATAGTTTAAAAACATATATTTATATTGGTCGGTCCTTTCGAAGCTCTTGAAATTGAGGCAGAAAGCTATCTCCTTCCTTCGAATTCTTATTGGTAATGGGGAATCTACCTATTTCTGGTGAGATTCTTGGACTAGCTTTGGACCTTTGATTCATCACCTTGGTCCAAATGCTCCTTCTCTTCTCGGTATACCTTTTTCTCATTGTTAAAAAATGTCCTTTCTGCTGATGGCTGGCTTCTCCCCCCTGCCAGATCAGACATTCAGCTGCTTGTCATCTTACATATCACTTCAATCACGCCATCAGATATGAGTGACTCACCAAGCTGGTCAGTTAACAACATGTTGTTAACTGACCCACCCTACAGTATAAACTGGTCAGCTTGTATAAACTGGTCTTCTTTGATTTGGAACACGGTTGTTGTTCCGAAACATTCTACCACTTCCTGGCTCTTCTCTCTTAACATGAATCCTACTCTGGATAGGCAACATTCATGGGGGCTCGATGTCGAGACCACATGTTTTCTTTGCGGCTATGGCCTAGAATCCCGCAACCACTTTTACTTCGAAGGCTCTTTCTCCAACGAAATATAGCAGACGATATCACGAAAACTACAACTTGGTCCTGCTCCTTCTCGTTGGGATGACATTCTTCTTTGGCTCACTTCCGTCGCCACGGATGAGCACCTATCTCTCGCACTCCTTCAAGTCTGAAATGCTTCGATATACGAGATCTGGAAAGAGCGTAACAGGCGATTTCTTGATGGTACCTCTCTCTCTCCTCTTGCTATAAGACGCAAGATCATCATGGTAGTCAAGAACAAGTCAATAGCTCTACGTAATCAAGGATCAAGGTATGGTGAAGCCCTGATTCTTTGCTGGTCATAGTTTCTCTCTTCCTTCTCGAAATTATGACATATGTATTGATTAAGTTGCTGCGAAATCCCTCAAGTCCCCGTTTCTATCTGGTTTGTTTGGTTTGTATTCTGGTTCTGGTTCTGGTTCAATTGCTTGCGACTCTTTACTTTATTTAAATTAATGAAAACCGTTTTAACAAAAAAATAAAAAAATACAAGATATATTTTTGGAATGTATGATTTCTGATTAAAATAGTACATTTGGAGAAAACCCATTATCTCGAATCTCTTTCTAGAATCTTATGATGATGTATACAACTAACATATTTATAGTATTAGATGTTTATTGGAAAGAGAAAATTTTCTATTGTATCATAGTGAAAATATAGTGACAAAATAGTTAAGCCCCTAACAAAATAAGGGATTACATGTGCAGATGCCGGTGGAGTCATCAAAAGAGTGGTGGTCCTGGTGGATTTGGAATTGACAATAGAATTTTAAAATAGATAGAAAAAAAGTAAAAACAAGATATTAATGTGTGACTAATTCTGGATTTATAACTAATAAGAGTTAGAAGAAAATTTTAAACACTGAAGTTAAAAAATTGGAAGACTTACAATTGACAACTTCGATAAAGCTAATCAAAATTCTTTATCGAAAATAGTTTTTTTGTAAACTTATCTTCCATAAATGTTTTACATTTATTTTTATATTAAAAATTAATAAATAACCTGTAATATAAATGCAATTGGTCTTAATCAAACTATTTATAAAGACCATAATCCCATTTTTAAACGAAGTAATTTCTTTTAGTTTGGAGAAATTACATCAAAATTATAGAATTAAAAAAATGGTTTGTGAGTAAAGTTTACAATTCTAACTATCGATGTAATAAACACAATCTCTTAATAATAATTTATAAATAAATAAATCTATTAAAATACCCATTTTTCGTCAACAAATTAAGAATACCTTTAATAATAAATCAATAAATCTATTAACTCCATGTGAAATCATAACATTTTCATGCACTAAAGTCTATAAAAACCTATCTTAACAGCTATTTCTTCTTCGCCAGAGTCTCTTCTTTATCTCTATATATAATTCTCTCTCTCTCTTTCTAGAGGTCGCTGTGATGATCGCTTCGAGTTTCCCAGAAAAATGTGTATCATTAATCAACGGAGCTCCGTGTTGGGCCGTTTTCTTCCTTTTTGACCTTCTCGACAATTTTCTCTGCATCGTTTTCAGATTCCTCGACGAAGTTATGGAAGAAAAATTAGAGTCCTGTCATTGTAAAATTCCTCAAGAAACAACAAATTTCGCTGGATACGAATTTCTTTCAAACGATGATAGAACACTTGTCAGAGACTCTTTACCGGAGGAGAAACGTTTTCCGACAAGCCTGTTTTCTCCGGTTTGCGAGAAAACTCCCTGAGATAACCAAGAAAATCGGTATCGTCACTTTCCTGAGAAATTTCCTTTTTCCCCACAAAATGAAGAAAGTTCCAAATGAGGTTGCAACCGGTGGTCTGATATGATTGTGGTTGCAATACTTGTGTTTCTTGGACCAACACTAATAAACTTAACGTGATCTTGAAGCAACCTTCCATGTCTCAAGGTAATTAGTAATTACTTAAACTATAAACTTAAATATCATAGTGGTTAATGCTATAATTAACTTCTCAACTTTTTCATTTGAATCAGATTTGTTGATGAGCAACAAACCGGTAGTGAACGTTATTTTCATTCACGGATTTTTGGCATCTTCATCGTTTTGGACCAATACAGTGTTCAAATCTCTACCCGAGAACACCTCGAAATCTAACTACAGATTCTTTGCGATCGATCTTCTTGGGTTTGGAGACAGCCCGAAACCAAGAGACTGTCGATATTCGTTGAAAGAACATGTCGAAATGATCGAGATATCGGTTATTTTACCAAATAATTTGACTTCATTCCATGTTGTAGCACACTCCATGGGATGCATCATTGCAATAGCCTTAGCTGCAAAATTCTCCGACAGCGTCAAGTCTGTCGCTTTAGTAGCTCCGGTGACTTTTCCGATCATAAAAATCTAATCCCTCTTAAAAACACAGTTTAAACTAGGTTTGTTCTGAACTTTTTGTTTGTTTGGTTTTAGCCGTATTTTGCTACTTCAAAAGGAGGAGCTAGCTGTGATGCACTTGACGTGATCGCCGAAAAGAAACTTTGGCCACCGACTTCGTTTTTCTCCGCGATGATGGCTTGGTACGAACACATTGGCCGTGGCGTTTGCTTGGTTGTTTGTAGGCACCACCGTACATGGGAGAGGATCATCAAAACTGTAACTTGGAGAAGGTATATACATATAATATCATTTTTAGAAGAAACAAAAACATATAAAAACTTGGCACTATGTTTTTCTCTTGTCAAATATAACACGTGTCTGTATTTTATAACCAAGATATCACGGTTTCTATAGCTTAAAAAAAAAAACTAAAATCATAATGGAAGTAGATAAACCCAAAGATTATTATGTATTTGTGTGTGAAGATGGCAGTTGTAATGATACTTTAATAAAATGTCATATCAAAGACTCTAGTGTTTGAATCCTACGGTTCTCTTCGATGTTCAGGAAACTACCAACGGCGATAACGGAATTGATGAAGCACACACATCAATCAGCTTGGCATAGCATGCACAATGTGATATGCGGAGGAGCGAAATTCACGGATAAACACCTCGAAACTTTGATAAATTCCGGTGTCAGAATCAATGTGGTGCAAGGAGATAGAGATGCTATTGTTCCTATTGATTGTCTATGGAACATGAAAGCAAAATTCTCTGCGGTTGAAGTCGAGGTTATTGCCGGAACCGATCATAGTACGGTCATAATGAGTAGGAAAGATGTCTTTGTTGCAAACCTTGTAAGTTTATGGTCTTCTTCCGCACAGAAACAAAACTAGTTAGTAATTTTATATTTTTGACACATTAAGATATGTATGTGAAGAGTCAATAGAGTCTTCGAACATTTAATTCTAATTAAAATCGAAAATTATCCTGATTGAACTCAAAATCCGATTTGTAAAATTGAACTAAATAACTTATTCGGATTCTAGAGAATTTAAATAGTAGCCTCCAAGAAACGTACACGAAAGTAACCAATGTATGATCGAAATTCGTGACATCTTGGCCCATGTTCCAAGCTAATCTTGAAGAAAATGGAAGATGATGGAGATTTATTGCCGAACGTAGCCTAATAAATTAGATTGAAGTTTCGAAACGCAGCCGTGTTGGGTGAACCTTACCACGTGACTGATGGGCCTCTAAAATTGGGCTTCCAGGCTCAAATATTGCAATGTAGTTTATGCCCGCGGAAATTTTCACGTAGGTGATTACCGTAAAATGTAATACTTCGTTTTTCCCCTTTGAACTATCACTGTATTACCGTACAAACTAGTACTAGTTTCTGAAAGATACAAAACTGCCGGTAATTATATACAATTACATTTTTGTAAGCTCAAAGTTTTGTTGTAATTTGACTTGCAGGAAATATAGATATGCGGCAGGCTGCAGTCATAACAGTATTTTTTCATATTTGGCCAAAAATATCTCAATATTGACTTTTCTTGTCGAATATATGCATTTCTTGAATATCAAGTTCCCCTAAACAGTTTGAGAAACATTTCCATATAATTACCGAGCAGAGACACCAAAGGAAAGTCAAAATTATACAAGATTGTAAACTCAATTTGACAACTCTTTCAGATTATATTCTATCAAAAAAATATATATTCTTTCAAATTATATCTAATTCGTAGATAAAGAGCATTGATGGCTCTCTCAACTTCATTTATTACTCAACAACAATTCCTTCATTAATTACTCAACTTAATTAAGCAATGACTACTGCAACGTTTGTGATTTTGGGTTTAGTTTTTCTATTTTCTATGGCAAACTCTGTTTTGGCGTCTAAGAACGGACCAACATGTTCTTCCACATCCACATCTTTTAATCGGGCTATTTTCTCTCAAGGTTTTATTTTTGGAGCTGCTTCTGCCACGTTTCAGGTATTTTAAAGTATGAAAATACAGTTTGCATCTCATGTATACTTCAAATAATAGATGATTCCACTGTTCCTTGGGATTGGCTTTAGGCTTTTCCACGCAGTTTAGGTGGAAGGCGAAGAAGGCCCCCTTGAACTAATCTATGATTGATATAATTGTGAAAACATGAATTATACATTTGCGACAAAGTGCTAGTGTATTTTTCGTAATGTTTATATATGTTAGCGTTTTCTAATATTGACCAACAAATAAACTTGTTATGTTACGTTGATTAATAAAATTCTACGTATACAGTATGCAATTCATGTTGTAGTATGAAGGTGCAGTCCGAGCAGGATGCATGGGTCCAAGTATGTGTAGCTAGAGTAGGAGTGCATCTTGATGATTCTTCTCTCGTTCTTGATCACCTTTGATTTCCTCTCCACGTAAGGTATATAAGAGTTCACGACCAAGTCTTTGTGTTTCTTGTCGAAACTTAGCTCGAAGCATTCCCAGTTGACGGTTTCATCAAATTGACCTCTAGCCGACTATAGACTTGATGTAAGTAAGGTTGGGGATATTATCCGGATCCAAAAAACGGATATCCGAATACTAAAAAATTTGGTACGGATATCCGTATCCGTATTCGTTAAAAAGATATCGGATATCCGAGGTGCAATTTCGAATATCTGTTTTCACACCTAATTTTTATAAATATTTTTAAAACCCGTATCCGGGTTCGGATCCAAATATTCCAAAATCCCAGATATCCAGATCCGTAATATCTCTAGATGTAAGAGACAACGAAGTTCTGTAATGGTTGTGGAATTATCATATAACATATATATATATATATATCATTAAACTTAAAATAACACCTAGTCTGATTAGGTGTGTGACCCTATATGATCATATGATATTAGTAATAGGTTCCCCTAAACCCTAAAATCCATAGATTATAAGATTACAAGTGGTTTCTATCAAAACATTATAACTACATAATATCATATGATTGTCAAACTTCGACAATACAACTTTAATAAGAATAAAATATAAATGTTTCGTGACATTCCCAACAATCTTCCACTTCTACTAGAAACAATATCATCCTTATTAAATTAGATCACATTTATCGAACTCCGATTTATACTAACAACTAATTCATAGTCGGTTTAGAATATTAATTACCCAAAACATATCAATAATCAATAAATTAAAGAAAGAAACGAAGATATTAAAAGATTTGCTCTTCTTAAAAAAAACAGAAAAAAAAAGAGAGGAGAGATTTCCTTTCTTTTAAGTCTCTCTGTAACAACTAACAAGAGACTCTCCAGTCCTTGCTTCATTTTTCTTTTGGTTTCTTCCTTATATAGATAGAGTAATAACGTGTGTTGTATAACATTCTTGGTAATGTATGTACCTCCAAAGATTGTCTCAACAGTTTCTATAAAGTAACATAAAATTCCATATTTCTTAATGGGTATATAATGGTTCACAAGCCTACACAGAAAAACAGATTAGATTTTCTTAAAACACTTATCTTATATCATCTCGGAGACTTCCAAACTTTTTAACTTTAGCGTAGTAATAATTAGCCTCTTACATCCATTTTTGTTTCCTCATAATCTTATTTGAACTAATGGATCATACAACATACGATTTAGGTCCAAAACAGAACAAGTTTCTTAATTCTTTTGCTGTTCTTCCTCGGAGAACCTTCTGTATCACGCTTTAATCTCATTTCCTCCATCTCCAATCCACTCTCCTTCTTCTTCATCACCACCGGATTCGATTTCTCAGATTTTAACCTCATCTTCTTTAAAACATTCACCAAACCCTCAAGCGCCACGTCAGCATCCTCGCTCTTCATCAGCTCCTCTGCAACTTGTGCCGGCGTAATTACTTCCCCGTCCATCAAACGCTCAATCTCCGGGAAGAGAAGGTGTGGGCTTGTGGCGTCATTCAAACCCAAATAGTTAGAGGCTAAGGTCTTGAATCCTTGAAAAGAGCAATGTCCCATGTAAATGTGCATATCCATACGACCCGGACGTAGCAATGCCGGATCAAGCCTCTCTTTATGGTTTGTCGTGAATATTATAATCCTTTCATCTCCACAGCTTGACCATAGTCCGTCTATGAAATTCAACAGCCCCGATAACGTTAATGGTCCCTAAACAACACAATTTAATAGAAAAAAGTCATTTAAATAAATGTATACTAAAATTCTCTAGACTAGTCAGTCAGATTTAGTTTGGTTTGACTAAATTTGGATTTAGTTTGGTATAAGAAACAAAAACACAATTGGTTGGTAGGTAAAGATTTTGGTTTGGTTCGATTTGGTAATTCGGTTAAAATGACAAATCCTATACCAAAACCAATAATAGTAGAAATGTAACCTGAGATTCTCCACGGTTCTTGCCTGCACCAGGCTGCTGCTCCACTCTGTTAGGTAAATCCACTGTGCAATCGATATCTTCTATGACAAGAATTGATCGGTTACGTGTAGCGAGCAAGACCCTTCTTAGATCAGAGTCACGCATCACACTCGCTAGTTGAAGATCATAAACATCAAACTTGAGGTAATTAGCCATGGCTGCAACCAAACTAGACTTACCAGTTCCTGGTGGCCCGTACATCAAGTAACCTCTCTTCCAGGCTTTCCCTACTCTCTTGTAAAACTCTTTCCTTCTTATAAACCGATCAAGATCTTCGATGACGTCACGCTTGAGCTCATCTTCCATAGCCATTGTCTCAAAGGTCGAAGGATGTTCAAGATTAACTGATTCCCATCTATGACCGTTGAGAGAATGCAGCATCAAGATTCTTCTCTCGTCTCTAATCTCTTTAGCTTTACTCTCGATGTAAGGTACGTAAGAGTTCAAGATCAAATCTTTATGTTTCTTGTCGAAACTCAGCTCGAAATACTCGCTTCTACCGTCATCTTCAATTTTCTTGTCTCCACCGTCGTTAACAAACTTCCATTTGAGCTCAACGTCTTGGTACACATCGTTGACGACTTCTCCATCACTGAGATGCAAATTGACAAATTTGTCCTGATGGCCTTTACTGATTCTGAGTCTAACTGCGTCGGGACTGATCTTGGTGGAGAGATAAGTCTGAGTGGCTAGGTAGATCTCGTCGTCCATGCCGTTATCGTCGTCGATGGTTAGAGTCAAAGTGGAAGGAGAAGAACGGAAGAAGGACCGGAGAGTAGAATAAATGAAATCTTGGACTGGAGCTGGGATGAGCTCATGAGCCATTGATCTTATCATCATCATGTAACCTGCCATTGATGCGTAAGCTGTGAATAGCGATGTGGGTGAAGGAAGATCCTTTGAGAAAAACATTGTATCTCTTTGTTTTTGCTCTGTTTTTTTTCACTGTGTTTATTGAAGATGGAGAGAGTGAAAGTGAGAGGTGAAAGAGATATATAAAGAAGAGGAGAAGCTTAAGGAAGAGGGTTTCATTTGAGGTCGGAAGACATTAGTAGTCTCTTCAATCTTAATATCTCATTGTCTCTATTCAATGGATATGTCATATGTGTGTGTTTTTCCACAATATTAAAAAATTTTGAGAAAGGAAAAATGAGTAAAAAAGTAAAGAAAAGGACAAAAGAAACTCATAGAAATTTTCCGCGTTTCTTTCCACGAAGAGCATCTCTATTTATTTTCCATTTACATCTCATATGAACCGGTCTTTTTTTAATATTTATTGATTGACCAATCAAAGCCTTAATTTATAAACTGTTAATATAAGCAGTTGATGTGTGACATTTTTTTGTAGTTTTGTTCTCTTGGTTTAGATTTGAAATTAATTCTTATGATAAGGCTTATCTTATTCATATAGCTATTAAATTTTTGAAATGGCGTCAACAACAAAAATATTTAATTATACACAAGTGAACAATCTAATCAGCATAGATCATACAAAATCACGACGAACTTAAGTTCTTACACTTTTGCATCCATAACCTATACATGGAAAATGAACATGATACATTGTAGAAATTTATATATTAATGTATTAGTTAGTCACTGGATCATTGACGTTTGCACGTAGATACAACAACATACAAGGTCTATTCACGAAAAATTAGGCTTTATTTTCCATTCTTTTTATGGTATTGATGTGAACAATCTTATGTAATTAAGTTACTATTGGAAACGTTTATTGATTGGCAGAACAAACAACTTGTAATGATGATATATTTTTGGATTTTGCTTTGTTTGTTTCCTTGTTGGTGTGGAAAGATGACTTGTACAATATAGACTTGGCCATTATAAACTCAAAACTACTATTTTGATTTTATGAAACTCGATTACCAAAATAACCCAAAATGTTATTGTCTTTTTTATCATCTTTTTTTTTTGTCATCAGTCTTTTTAATCATATCTACAAGAACAAAGCCTATTACACTGACACTTTTGTCTTCCAAAACAATTTTTGGAATTTTTAGTAGATGTGTTTATGTTAATAAGTTTAGATATTACGTCACTGTTTATGGTCTGAATTTAAATTTCAACTGTAGTAGTTTATGTATGATATTTTGATGATTGACCAGAATAGACCAAAAGCAAAAAGATTCGCTAGATTGTCCGGATTTGGCATGTGGGGCAAAGGCAATTGCGTGTTGTAATGCAACAAGTCAAGAAATTTAATCTTTTTTTTTTTTTAAGTGTAGTTAGTAATTTCAATGGAGGAAGTACTTGTCCGATGATGGGTGGAAGAAAACATAACTAATAAAATAAAAGTAAGTGTAGCATTCGTTCTTTTTTTGGACCGTGGCGTTGTAATTTTAAATCAAAATTGCTTAAACAATATTGAAACCACGCAAACTCTGCATCGTACACCAATACTTTAAAAGTGAATTTTAAAAACATTTTTTCTTAAGCATTATATATTCAAATTTAAAATACTACAGTAACTTTTCTTTGTCTTTTAGTATAAAAATGAGTCTTAATCTTAAAAACGAAAATGAAACTAGAAACAAACGTAAATGTTTATTTGAGTTTCTTTTGACTCATTTTCTAGCTGCTTAACAAAACATCCAAGGATATAATAGGCCAAGATCTTCGAATCTCATCCGATCTGGTCACATGATGCACATTTTGAAAATAATACAATTTAAGATTTTAACTGGGAACATGTGATATAGTCGAAGGACAGAATCAATCTACGGTCCCACAGTTTTGAACAATAATTATTGTGATTCTAATGTTAATAAACTAGTATTTTTGTTGTCTTTTGAGAGTTACATAGTTGATTTAACTTCTTTCGTTATTTTTTTACATTTTTAGTACTACTTTATCATTTCACAATGTCACTCATATGAATATGACGGCCAAGTAAAAGCAGGTGATAAAAACGATGATAAAGAACGAAATAAACTTTTTATGTCTGCATGTAATGATGTAAAATATTAGGGAGAATTACAGAAACAGCCATTTTTCAGCTTTTGGCATTTAAAAAGCCATTTTGAACACTAACATATAACAAGACATCTTTATGACGATTTTATTTTTATTAGGTAAAAAGAAATAGGGTATACGAAAAAGTTATTTTATAACACGAAAATATTATTTGGTACACAATCATTTATAAAAAATATTAAAAAATAAATCATAAATTATAAATGAGAAATTTAAACCGATTAATGTACTATCGGTCGTCCATATAAAAAAAAAACCCTCTAAATTGTAAATAAAAAATTCAAACCGATTAATGCATATTCGATCGTTCATAATTTTTTTTTTAAATTACACCTTAAATTATAAATAAAGAACTCAAATCGATTAATGTACAATAAGTCGTCTTCAAAATAGATTTTAAAAAAAAATCCTAAATTGTAAATAAGGAATCAAAACTGACTAATATACAATCGGTCGTATATAAAATGTATTAAAAATTAAATTCGATATCATTAAATTTGAATCAATTATCAAAATGTATACTCTAATAAAAAACTAAATCTTAAATAAAAAATAAAAAATTCAAACGTATTTTTTAGCTATTCAAACATAATTGTATCCAAACATAATTGTTTTGTAAAAGAAATATAATATATATTTGTTTATAAAAATTTGTGGACAAAATTAAAAAAAAATCTTTAAAAAGCCGTTTCAGCTTATCAGAATGGCAAAATAGTTATTTATGAAGTCAAAAGAAAATCAAATGCCATTAGCAAAATAATTTTTTCGAGATTTAACACCAAAATAACCTTTTCTAAAGCCACGTCCCAAATTATGGCTTTTTTAAAAATTAACTTAAAATATTAATACTGCCAACTCCCATAAAATATCAAAACTAAATATAATAAAGTTATATGATTCAAAAAAGTTTTTGGAAAAGAACCAAGCCGACTTATCAAAAGTTATCTTTAAAAACTTATATAATTATTAGTCATCCCCCCCAATAATAATATATTTCAATCTCCTTTTTAGCTATGCTTTTGGTGATTTATGTATATATGCGCTAGTAGCCAAAAATGATAGCAACATACCAAAACAAATATGGGAAGGTCATGTCAGTATGTCACCACTCACTATCAGGTGTTCGCACCAACCAGGTATAACCGTATAAGTAAACCATATGTCTAACCAATTCGTAAACCAATCAATGGAAACTTCGCGACTCAAGAGGGATAACAAAGGCATAAAGGGCAAAGGTCTATGTATCTTCCAACCGAAATACAACTCTCATTCAGTTAAGACACAACTCTCACAGATGGAATTGTAACTAAAATTATTAATCAGACAAATGAGTTCTATTTTGGAGCAATCAAAAGCAGAGGTTTGGATTAGAACTGGAATTGCATCTTTAGAAAGTAACCTAGAGCTTCAAGGTTTGCAGCCATGGCCTTGTTCATCGGTGGTGGCCCGCATCTTAGGATCTGCAATTTAACCATGAATCGTACGTAGATCAAAACACCATCAAAAACTCCAATGTTCATCACTCAAAATTACTTCTTTGCAAATGTTTCATTATCTTGCAGTGTTGTTGGTTTTCATAGATTAAGCACTAAATATTATGTGAATCAATGCTTTAAGAGGATGTCGTCGTATGTGACATTGGCGTAAACGAGGTGCACCTTTGTCTTGTCGGTTGGGTTTTCTAGAATCGCTCTTGCAACCTTCAAAAATGCGAAATAATACAAGTTTTAAACATACACATAAGGCTTCACAAACGATATTAAATGCAAATGTATCATGAGACATACTTGGAACATTGGAGTGATGCCTGAACCTCCAGCAAGCATTCCAAATGCCCTAAACTGACCTGGTTGATACTTAAACCTTCCCTGACAAGTAACAAGTAATAAAACAAAAAAAAAAGTTAAGAGATTCAAGAAAAAGTATACAACAACAATTTTGATTGTAACAAAGGTCAAGTAAGCAAAAAATCTGAATTAAAAGTACCTTGGGTCCCTTTACGGCGAGATTGTCTCCAACACGCATCTCCCTGAAATGATGAGACATCCTTCCTTGCGGATACATCTGGTAGGCAACATAAATTTCAAGCATTTTTCGATTGAATTAGGGAGAAAGAACACCCAAATCAAAAACCAAGTAAATTGTTTATAAGCATATACCTTAATGACAAGTTCGAAACGTCCAAGGTCTGAATCTAACGTTGTTGGGGTGTATGGCTTAATAACATCCTCTCCTTGACCATCCTTTCCCCTATTGAAAATGCCAAAATAATCATCACAACATCCATCGAAAACTCTCTACAATGGATTGCAACACAAAACCTAACCTAAAAGACTACAAATTAGTAGTATCTTCACAGCCATTTCATCTAGGTTTTAGTATCTAGCACCTTGCAGAAGTTTGTAAATTTGATCTAAATGTTGAGAGATAGTCCAAACCTGCAACTGATGTGTTGTCCAATAGGAAGACCCAACACAGAGGTAGAAGTTGGGAGTTCAAAAATGAATTTGGCCACATTATGACTAAGTTGTTGCTTCTTAACAAGCTTAAACTCCTTGAAATTCTCTGGATCCAAACACCCTATTAAACCAACAAAACCACAAGATTTACTCAAATCTTCAAGTATAGATCATTTGAAACAATTAATCCACATAAATCCCCAAAAAGGCTCAATTTTTATTAGCTGTGAGCTAATTCAATCTTCTAAACAGATGAAATTAACACAAATCTCATGATTTGAATTGAAACCCAGAGAACACGAATTGAAAAGGTTTTGAAATGGAGATCGAACCGAACCTCTGCGTTTTTTGGAGGATGATAGAAAGTAAGCAGCACCAGCACCGACGGCGAGGAAAGCGACGAAGACACCCAAGAGAATCTGACGATCTAGGGTTCGGAGAAACTCGGTATCCATGGCTAACAAGAATGAAAAAGAAGACGAAACGAATCTAATAGCTCAATGAAGAGAACGAAGAATATAAGAGGAAATGGGGAATTTTGAAAGAATCAGTGCTTTGCTTAGGAGTGGTCTCGGCTAAAGGGTCGATTTTGATTTTAAAATTGTGCTACAGGATTCCAAACCACAACCTCAAACTCAATTATAACATGTCTTACCATGAAAGTACTATACTAACATTTTAATTTATACACTTTCCTATTTTCTAATTTGGTATGGTTGTCGGTTAAAATAGATTAACTAATTTAAATCCGGTTTATTTATAAATCCATTTCGATTTTGCCGTTTGTTCATCATTTTTTTCTCCCACAAATCTCATTACCTCTCATCTTTTTAACAAAATTAAATTAATCTCATTAACTCTAATATCTTTTTCCCACAAATCTCATTAACAAAATTAACAAAGAATACAAACCGTGGGTTAACAAAGAAAACGATGTTGTTTCAATTTGGGGGAACAAATTAAAACCTATCAAATTAAAAGTTTCATTTCTGGGTTTTGATCTTATGCGAGATTTGTGCACTGATTTAGTAAGTTCAATGCATAAACTCAACCCAAAACAGAGTTTGTTTCTACAAGGACCCCAAGAAGCTCTTGTGTGTATTATGTTGCTTCAGTGCTCTCTTCTGCTGCTTGAGTCGTTTGGCATTTTGTTTGATCAAACAAAAATATTACATTTTATTCAGCTAACACCTTTGTGAGCTTAAACTCGAGTTATTAGTGGTTCCCATTGAATTTCTAACATTAATTTAGAAGCAATAATGCACACTAGACAGACTTGAGCTTAAAATGAAAACTATATTAGACACAACTACGTTAAAAGTAGATACTTATATTCGAAAGGAGTCAATTATGAATGTAATCTGACCTGTATTTTTTGTTATTTACCTAATTTTGTATGTTGCACGTAGTATCATTCTTCCAATTGACTCTCAAAACTGTTACCTAGTGGCTTAATAAAAACAATTGTGAAGACAAATAATGTAGAAACTCGAAAGAACTTTTTTGATAAAAGAAGAGCACCACACAAAATAATATACTCTCTACATTATTATTACAGTACAGTTCTTCTTTACATTTAAAAGAGCATAATAAACTTCACCAGCCGACAAGACGAGAACCCATAAGTGTTCGATCAAATCTTCAAACTCCTAATTGTCAGATGCAACCACCCAACTGTCAAAATTCAAAGTAAAAAATAAAATTAGAGTTAAGTTACTAAAGTTTTTTTATTTCCGCCATTATTATCTCACCATTATAGATTCGATTTCCTTGTCGGAGACAGGTGTGCGTTTGGGCTGAAGAGATGCTTTTCCTCCATCAGCAATGTTTTTCGGAGCCGCTGGGACATCTGAACTCGCCGTCACATTTTTCTTGCCGCCGGAAACAGATCCCGGCGCCGGTCCGGAACCTGAGAAATTTCACAGGGAAAAAAAAGAATCGATAAGAATGAGAATAAAGCTAGTGATGAGCAATTGATATCTAACAAAGCAAGAACCAAATTTTTTTAAAAAAGTAGTGAAAGAGAATCTACTTTAAGAAAAAAAATTGAGGATTTGAGGAACAAAGAAAAATGTTAACCTGATGAAATAGAATGTCTCTGAGGAAATTTGATTCGAGGAATTCTCTTCATCTTCTGCTTCCTATGATTCTTGAGGAAATTTGAAGACAAATATTCTCTTCACCTTCTGAGGAAATTTGTTTTCTTTCTATGATTTTTCTGTCCATAGAGACGAACGAAGCTCTTATCTTTATCCTGAACTTAATGGGCTAATGGACCCAATAAGTGTTTGTTTGATGGGCTTTTGGTAGAATAACACAACTTGGTTGTTTATGAGGCAAAAATAAAAAGTTGAGTTTTGCTTTTCTAAGGATTAACGAAAACGAGTTTTAATTGTATGGTTTATCGGTTTTACAAAAAATAAAACTATTTAGAAACAAGTGAAATACGTTTGGTACAGTATGATTTTTTTAGTTTACGATTTAATTATTAAACCCATATGAAAACTGTAGTTAGTTTGGTTCGTTCTGATTGAGTTTTAGTTTTTGTAGATTATTCTATAAATTTAACAAGTAAATTAGCTACATTTTTGCCTTATAATCCTTATAATCTCATGGGCCATAATGTGAATATTCTTATAATCGGGTTTGATTGGTTTTATTTTTATGCTTTTATGGTTGATAAAATAATTAAATTCAAACTAAATTAATTTAAAATATGTATTCAGATGAAAATTCTATACGTACTTAAATGATGAGTTATCAAGTATTGAAGAATTTTCTTTATTTTTCATATAGGATATCTTCATTTAAATTCAAATTTACATAATGTACGTCGTTGAAAAACTTTTTTGATAAAAAGAATTGAATATTGATATTAATAAAAGATAAATCACATGAAATGAAAATGACAACAACTATAATTAAGTCAATGACCATATGAATTTAATAAATAAATCAATGAAGTTTTGATATGTACAATAACGTTTTAACATTTTTAAAACTCTATCTTCTTCAATTTCTCTTTTTCCTTTCAAGTGCATTTTACTTTCTTTCTTTCTTTTGTTAATGTAAGTGCATTTTACTTGTGCTCTCTTTCATAATATTTGATTGTATCTCTTATAAAATAAAATTCAATTTTTATTTCACATGCATGTTTTGAATTTGTTTAATACATATTATTCAAGAAATGAATATGTTTTATTTGTTTGAACGTAAAATTTATTCAAAAATAAAGTTTTACATAAAATTGCAACGTTTTAATTGTTAGAGGTTAATAGTATTAGAGAGAATCAGACTGAGATGAAGGAAAGGAATATACTTTGAGTGAAAACATATTTTATTCTATTAAGAAAACACAGAATACAATGTTATATTGGAGAATATATTGATAGAACATTAATCAATTCTATTTTAATATAATTAAATGCTATTTCGACTGTAACATGTTATTACATTAAAAACACATAAAATTAAGGGAGATTTTTAAAATTAATATGATTTCTTATTAGTGTTTAGTTGAGAAAAATGTAATATCAATGTATTCACCGACATATAAAAATTATATTATATGTTTTTAATAGAAAATGATTTTTTTACTTTAGATTCACATATACGTTAATGCATATTTCAAGTGAAATTATTTTTAAAAAAATTTCAAATTTAGAAATTAATTCCATATATGCCTAAAATTTAGAATATTCCATTTTTAATATTGTATTAGTAACTAATTGATTGTAAAAATAAAAACAGTTTTCATATTCGAAAAATAAAAAATTAATTGTTTGGAGGAATAAAATCAGTTTTCATATTCATAAAATCGAGATTTAAAAGAGTTCAAATATCGTAACAATTAGAAATTAATTTGAAATTAATTGATTGAGGGCATCAAATAAATTTCTATATTTAAAAGAATATAGAATATTTTAATTAGATATTCACTAAATTAATAGAATTTTAGAAAGATTAAAAATATATAAGTGATTACAGAAATAGATAATATCAAAATTAATAGGTGTACGGTTTAAAATATATAATATAGATGCATATATAAAACAAAATTTCATTTCATTTAAATAATATATCATTTGTTATTGTTAATTAAATAAAATTTATAAATTAATTTCATATATACCTAGCTAAGATTTAGAATATTTATTTTAGGTATTGTATTTGTAACTACTTGACTGAGAGAATAAAAACAGTTTCCATATTCGAAAGGTATATAATTAATACGAATATTTATTTACTAAATTATCAGAATTTTAAAACATTCAAAATCTTTTTTTTATGTCAAAAGCAAGACCGAGTATAATAAAAATAAAATCAAGAACTTGATTAGATTGAGAATTACTTATTACGTGACTTTGAATAATTGTAATCTGAGCTGGATTAACATGAATTTTCAACTCTTACTATCCATTTTTCCGTTTCTTAGTTTTTGTTTTATTGAACAGTTGTTGAATATTACCTCTAACTATTCACAACTTGTTGAAATCGAAAATGTAATACTGTGTGCGCGTTGGGTCTAATGATAATTGACGGTCTCCACAGTTTTTTCTTCCTCAGAGATTATGGATAAAAAAATAGAAATGTTATTCCCAATTGTTGAAATAGTCTGCTGGTTAACTAAATTATTAACTAAAATCTTTGATTAATTTATCAATTAAGTGACAGAGTTATTTGTAATCTGAGTTCTTAAAGAGAGTGAAACTAATATGGAAACTGTCCCCAATATATAAACCAAACTGTACACAAAGGGAGATTGGAGTTTACCGTCGCATACGCTGCTCCATCTGAGAGATTAGGAGCTATTGGTTAGGAGCACCGGTAGACCTGACCTCCATCAAAGCCGCCGAAGGACCTCTTATCATCACCATGTTTTGCTGATGACTGCAAAAAACCTTTAGCTGCGTTTGGGGCACACTGAAAGTGATGGTAACAGATGATGATGAGTCAGTATTTCACACTGAAGCAAGCCTTCCTTAAGTAATAGATATGTTTCTTGAGTTTCAAAGATCATACCTTGATAAGACATAACCGCAATGTAGACATCCCCGTTTCAATCTTTTGACTGTTTTGAGGAATGGTAGAGCCCGTTTTGTAACACCAATGACCGGTTGAGTGCAACTTCTTGAGATACCTGATAAGGCCTCCCTCTGAGTCTTGAAGCACACCATGTTGGTCAAGCTTCTGTCTGATTCACAATCGTTTGTCTAAATCCATGCAGTCCAACCTTCATGCATGTTGCAGAGATCATCAACGCTTGTGGCCTGCTTGATTAGATAATCAACCTCCTCTAGAATGCTAACCTCCCTATACAAATGGTTATAAGACTTGTTGATGTGAATTTTAAAAGTTTTCAATCCTTTTAAGAGTTTAGTAGTAAGTTAATCATCGACATGTACCTGTTGTCAGCAATGCCTCGACCATCTATTTTCATCTCCATGCACTTGACAACTGACAGTGCATAAGCATTTTTACATGCATTTAGCATGTGATGGCGGTCTCGTGTTTTCCGATGAGACTGATGCTCGATTTTGTGATGCAAGTAAGTTGAGCAGTTTCAAACAGAATTTTCATCTTAAAATTTTTTTGAAGAAACGTACATATAGTTTGAGACGGTTTTAAGGATCATTCATTTAAATATTCAACTTTAAGCAAACAAAAGTATAAAATCTGCTTTTTTAAATGCTTTTTGTTCTTTGAATATTCATCTAAAAATAATAATCATGTATATTTATATAAATAACTAAATATTTGGTGGACTTTTATGTGATTTTTACTATGTATAGTACTAGTAAACATAATTTTTGGAAAAACTAGTTTACATATTTTTACATAATATAGCAAACATGTACCACGTAAAACATGATTGTTTACCATGGAAGAGATTTGCAGTATACACAAACATGTTTGTGACGTCGTGTACATAACATACGTGCAATAAAATCATAATCGTCTCAAACTATTTATAAGTTTTTTTAAAAAAATATTAAGATTATATTTCATGAGATACAATGAATTTTTAAAAGCATCAGCTAAAGGAAAAGATGAATAATGGGAGTAAAATTATTTTGATAATTTTTAAGTTTTTCTAAATTGAAAATTAGATATATTGAGTTTGGTAAGAATAAATTAACGATTTTAGAAGAAAGAATAATTTATGTAGTGTTTTAATATACGTGAAAATGTTAGAATGACATTATTTGAGAAGAGTAATTAAATATATACAGTATAAGCAAACACGAAACATATCTCCTATTGCTTAGGTGGTAGATGATCCTCCGAACGTTCAAGTATTGCCTTTTAAATTTTTAAACATTGGAAAATGCAACTAAACAGTGGACGTACAATCTCAATATTTTGTTTGCACCAATCATTAATCGGCAGTGTGAGACTCGAAGAAGGAACGGTGAAGTCTTTGATAGAAGAAAAAGGAGTGATCAAAGGAGTGGCATACAGAAACAAAGCAGGCGAAGAAACAACAGCCTTTGCACCTCTCACTGTGGTAGTTGCTACTCAAACCTTAGTCGGTCTCTTACCGACAACAATGTAAAAGTACTCTTTTTTAAAAAATAATTTTTTTCCAAAGGAACGAACGGTTTACGTTACTTGATGCGGAAAAGACTTCAATCTTTTTATACAAACGCTTATGTTTTTTTGTATTTTTTTATAAAGGTAAACTTTAGTCACATAGCTAATAAGACTATCTCCAATTATGAGATTTATTTAATAAAAAAAATAAAAGTTATAAGATTTTCAGATGAAACAGTGAGAAGAAATTTTAGAAACCGTCTCAAAAGATTTTTTGCCACGTATCACAATATTACTGGTTCATTATTTATTTAATAATATAATATTAAAAATTAATAAAAATAAAAATAAAAATAAAAACTATTAAAATATTTTTTTTTAGAGACTCTCGTGAATCTCACGGTTGCATATGCTCAAAGTATCAATGTACTATAACTTGATATAGGCGAAGGTTCTATCATACAGTGCTGGTTATATCTCAAAAAATGTTGCCTTAAGAACCTGAAAATTTACACTTGTTAATACCTAGCTAAAAGCATCCTCAACCAAGAGATTGGTTAGAGTATCATTAGCTTAATTTAATCATATATTTAATAATAATTAATTAGTTGAAATTCGATTAGAAACTGTTAATATTTTTGTGTCTAATGGTAAGACATCAGAGAAAAAGAATCGCATCAAAGAAAGAGAAAGGAGAGATGAGAAACAAAAATTTTGCAAATGAAATGAAAAAATTTCTCTACACATGGTCCAATAGAAAACCGCCGCGTGTCAATATGATACGTATCAAAAAACTATTCTCACTCATACGTATCAAATGACTTTGCCAATTTTATTTTATTTTTATTTAAAATTAATAGATTAATACTGCATAAATATATGTGAAGGTTACGTATCAAATGATTTTGCTAATTTTATTTTATTTTTTATTTAAAATTAATAGGTTGATACTGCGTAAATATATGTGAAGGTGGTCTAAACCCTCTTTCGCATGTTGTATCAAATAAGCAGCACCGACGTTCGTTGTGGTTTTGAGGTTTTTCCCGAAAATATTCCTTCTATTTCAAATGGTGAAATGGTTACTTTCGTGAAGAATACTATTGCTCCTCAGGTACGCTTTGGGCTGCGTATTCTTTGATCCATTAAAAAAATGTGTCGACGGGTTCTACCTCCACCCGCAAATTTTAACTAAATCTATATTTCCATAGAAGTAATGCTTCGGAGTATAGCTACACAATCGAAATTTACAATATATATTCCCCCACACAAAATTTTAATGAAGTTTATAACCACATAAAAGTTATTTAAGAACATGTTAAAATTTTCAATATATTTTTATATATAACTAATTTGGTGTACGCATACAGACACAAATTCTAACTTTTGCAAGAGGTTGATGAATATGCATCTAACATCTCTTAACACTTAATTTTCCAGGTACCTCTAAAACTCCGAAAATATTTTTAAAAGGGATCGATGAGGGTGCACACATAAAAACGTTGCCAACCAAGAGCATGGGAACTACTTGAGCGAGAAGAAAGGAGTGATTGTGTTGGGAGATGCATTCAACATGCGTCATCCAGCAGTTGCATCTGGAAGTTTTATTGTCTGACATTCTCATTCTACGTCGCCTTCTCCAGCCGTTAATCAACCTTGGTGATGCAAATAAAGTCACAGAAGTTATTAAATCCTTCTATGGTATCCGCAAGGTGAGCATACGTCACATACTAGTCATTTAATGATAAAATAGGAACATTCTTAACCTATTAACAAGCCTCACAAAACTTGAAAAATATGCATGATTTGGTTATGGTTAAGCCAATGTCAGCGACGGTGAACACAATAGGGAATGCATTTTCTCAAGTGCTTATTGCATCGACGGATGAAGCAAAAGAGGCGATGAGACAAGGCTGCTATGACTACCTCAGCAGTGGTGGCTTTCGCACGTCGGGGATGATGGCTTTGCTTGGCGGCATGAACCCTCGTCCCCTCTCTCTCATTTTTATCATCTTTGTGCTATGACTCTATCTTCCATTGGCCATTTGCTCTCTCCATTTCCTTCTCCCCTTCGGATTTGGCATAGCCTCAGACTTTTTGGTGTAAGTTAATATCTCCTTATACAAATATTTGTTTTCATTTTAACGCTATTTTTGGTTTACCATTACAATTTTACATTGATTTTTGTGTGTGTGTTTTATGTGAATCACTAGTTATCTATCAAAATGTTGGTTCCCCATCTCAAAGCCGAAGGAGTTAGCCAATGTTGTTTCCGGCAAATGCAGCCGAATATCCGAAAAGCTATATGGCTGCAACCGCTCTCTAGAACTCGTTGCTCTAAACCGCAATATATAAAAACATGTATGAAGCACGGTTCTTTGTGATTGTGCATTTGTTAGACGTGTATTGCAAATGTGCTTACAACTATTAGTATATAACTTTATGCAACAAAATAAAATGGGATTTGTAATAGCAAAACGAGTTTTCGTTTTGTTGAATATGTAGACAATTGGGTAGCTTCATTAGTAAGATTCCGGACCATTCTTTATGGCGAAAAATGTCATCCTTATTTTTTTTAATTTATTATAAGTTCCGAATCGAATCCCGTAATTTTTTTTAATCTAAAATCACAATATATAATATTAGTTTTGTCATAAATCTTATTCGATCATGTAACTTTTAAATTTTTTTTAGAATAATTTTCCAACCAAAATAACGGTACTTCATTTAGTCATCTTTAATTCTAGATTGAAAATATCAAATAAAAAATAAAAAATCATAGATTGGGATCTTTAGTCAGACCTAAAGAAAAAAAAATGATCTGCTGAAGCTATATAAACGTGGTTGGATATGGTATTTGTATTTTAGTCACTTGTTCTACAGGGTAAAATTCATTAATTAGGGTGGTCAACATCTTCTGTCCATATCTGAAATAAAAATATCATTTGTTTATGTCAATGTAAACGGCTACATGATGATAAGGAGTTTATGTGGACAACAGAAAAGATCAATAATTTTCTGGTTTGGAAATATCAATTTATTGCTTTTAAAAGATGATCAGAATTTAGCATGTGGTTGCCACGTCCAACTCTTTCATAAACCATATGGATATGGCTTTTACGCAAGATAGAGATATAGAAGAAAGAAGGTGACGGGACCATGCTAAATTAGTAAATTGTTTGAACTCTTTCATAAGATATTTTTGTTTGACAAAGGTTTTTTTCATTGATATAAAAAAGCAGTGTTAAACGTTTTTACAGAAATCATGAAAGATTACAAAACCATAAGAGGGTACATGGAGATAACTTTACAACATTTTTGGATTGTTGAAATTTCTGCTAGCTTCCGTATGCTACATTTTTCAAAATAAGTGCCGGTTCTACCCTAAGAAACCAGTTCCGCACGTTACTCTAAGTCATTTAATAGTGTCATAAATGTCAATAATTTGAGTGGACAATATATATTGTTTGTATCTGAAATAAAGATATCGTTTGTTTATGTCACATTGTCAACTTAAACAGCACGGAAATGAAATGATAACGAAATATGTGGACAACACAAAAAACCAATTTATTGCTTTTCTTTTAATATTATAATTTAGCATGTGGTGATGCCATGCATGTCAGCATGTCCAAACTGACATATCTTTGTACTATATATATGTTACTCCTCCTTTCTTAACTCTCTCATAAACCATATTGAGAACTAAGAGATATGAATATGGCTTTTACACACGCTTGTTTATGGACGCTACTCGCCTTCGTGCTAACGTGGACGGTGTTCTACGTCATAAACAGGAGGAAGAAGGCGACGAAGTTGGCGGATACGGTGGCGGAGGAGTATAAAGACGGTGCTGCTGACGTCGTCATCGTCGGGGCTGGTGTCGGCGGCTCGGCTCTCGCATATGCTCTTGCTAAGGTAATTAAAGTGACGTCAGAGTATTGCGTCCAAGTATTAAATCTTTTTTTTTTGATAAAGGATAAAAGTATTAAATCTGCATGGCACTTTTATTAACTATTTTCTTATACTAATATATTTGTGCATGAATGATAGGATAAAATCTATATACATTATGTATGATTGTTTTTGTTATGCAAAATATTACATCTATTAAAAAGATATAACTATGTTGCAATATTTTGCTTTCGCATAATACAACCCTATTCCTATTATAGGACGGGCGTCGAGTACATGTTATAGAGAGGGACATGAGAGAACCAGAGAGAATGATGGGTGAGTTTATGCAACCTGGCGGACGACTCATGCTTTCTAAGCTTGGTCTTCAAGGTCTGTATCCGCTTTACTTTCATTTACATTTACATATATAAATTTATGTAAATCAATCAAGAAAGACATGTTGTCTTAGTTTCATGATAAAATTTGTGCGTTCATATTTGTATAGATTGTTTGGAAGAAATAGATGCACAAAAAGCCATCGGCTTAGAAGTTTATAAGGATGGAAAAGAAGCAGTCGCACCTTTTCCAGTGGAAAACAACAACTTTCCTTATGAACCTACTGCTCGATCTTTTCACAATGGCCGTTTTGTCCAGCGATTGCGCCAGAAGGCCTCTTCTCTCTCCAAGTAAGTATCTCTGTTCACCAATTTTTACTAAATATATAGGAGAAGAATTCTACATTAAATAGTGTAAAGGAATTTTATAAAACATGTAAGTAACATGAACAACTTTATTTAATGTTAATTATTTGTTTGAGATGGGAAATGTTGTATTTATATTAGTTAGATTGACAGGAAGTGATCTAACTGATTATACAAAAGATATAAATCTGACTCATAGTCATCTAATTTCAAGAAGCTAATAAATATTGGTAGAATATATTTTTTCTATATAATAAAATTTTGCAATGTTCAAACTGAGTTGTTTAGGAACTTTTGCCTGTCTAGCAGATTAAGCACCCTCACCAAAGATATATCAATTAGTATAAAGTAAAAATAATATTAAAATATTATTTAAAATTTTCAAATAGTGGAGAAACCAACGTGAAACTTTACATGTATATAAGATTCTAATGAATTTTATCTAATAAAAAAATAAAAAATAAAAATTATGAGATTTTCACCTGAAAGAGTTTCAACGGGAAGAGACTTTAGAGACCGTCTTATAAGGTTTTCTGCCATATGTCATAATATTACTGGTTTATTATTTATTTAATATTATAATATTAACAAAATTAAAAAAATTAAAAAAAAAATTATTAAATTTTTTTTTTTAAGAAACCCTCATGGTTGAGGATGCTCTAAACTCTTGTAAAAGTTTCTTTACTATTTGAAAAACTCATACAATATATTTTAATAGTTAATTATACTTTAAACTATTTGAGATATCCTTGATCAAATACCTTTGACGAGGGTAATACATTTATAGTTATTTTATAAAGATTAAATAAATAGAAAATATATTTAAAAGATATTGTAACAGCATACCCTTTTTATAATTAAATAGATATAAAAAATAATATGAAATGTTCTCTGTTAATTTCCATTTAACTGGTTAGGAAATAACTGGGTAGACCCTCTCCCCGAACATTTAATTAGCGTGGAATGAAATTTGGATACTTGAAAATACCAATAAACTGGACAATAGCAATTAATGTTATTGTTTAGAACGTTAATTTTTACACCAATCATTAATTGGTAGTGTGAGGCTCGAAGAAGGAACGGTGAAGTCTTTGATAGAAGAAAAAGGAGTGATCAAAGGAGTGACATATAAAAACAAAGCAGGCGAAGAAACAACAGCCTTTGCACCTCTCACTGTGGTATGCGACGGCTGCTACTCAAACCTTCGTCGGTCTCTTAACGACAACAATGTGAGTATACTCTTCTTTTCTTTTCTTTTTTGATAAAATACGGACTTGTATTACCAAAGGAACGGTTACATTACTTGATCCGGAAAAGACTTAAATCTTTTCATATAAAAGCTTATGTTGGATCACTCTTATTTCTTCGGATAGCTAATATGTATTAATGTGATATAACTTGATATAGGCGAAGCTTCTGTCGTACACGGTTGGTTACATCTCAAAGAGTTGTCGACTTGAAGAACCCGAAAAATTACACTTGATATTGACTAAACCCTCCTTCACCATGTTGTATCAAATAAGCAGTACCGACGTTCGTTGTGTTTTTGAGCTTTTCCCCGACAACATGCCTTCTATTTCAAATGGTGAAATGGCTACCTTCGTGAAAAACACTATTGCTCCTCAGGTACGCATTGGGCTGTTTAATTATTCTTTGATCCACTAAGCAAAAAACTCAATATATAAACATATATAACTAATTTGGTGTACGTAGATAAGTATACATACACATACTCTAAGAGGAACTCCACTGCAGGTATCTAGGGGAGTATCTCATTACTAAAAAATGAAAAAATAGAAAAAGAAGAGAGAGGAATAGAGTCGTCTCTCGCTTGAGAGACTCTCAGACAATTTTGAGAAACCCTGAAAACATATGTGTGATTATGATTGGTTTAAACCTTTTATTATTTAAAATTTAACTGTATAATAAAATTGTTAAAAACAATATTAGTATTATATTTGTGAGATACTCATAAGAGTATCTCAACTGATGAGGATGCTCTAACATTTGCAAGAGGTCTATTATCTAACATCTTTTAGCATTTAATTTCCAGGTACCTCTAAAACTACGAAAAATATTTTTGAAAGGAATCGATGAGGGAGCACACATAAAAACGATGCCAACCAAAAGCATGGGAGCTACTTTGAGCGAAAAGAAAGGAGTGATTGTGTTGGGAGATGCATTCAACATGCGTCATCCAGCAATCGCATCTGGAATGATGGTTTTATTGTCTGACATTCTCATTCTACGTCGTCTTCTCCAGCCTTTAAGCAACCTTCGTGATGCAAACAAAATTTCAGAAATTATTAAATCCTTCTATGTTATCCGCAAGGTGAGCACACGTCACGTATATATTAATCTAAAAATATGAACTTTTTAAAATCTATTTTACAACCTCGGGAATGTGAAAAGAATACATGATTTTGTATACTGCAGCCAATGTCATCTACGGTGAACACATTAGGGAATGCATTTTCTCAAGTGCTTATTGCATCGACGGACGAAGCAAAAGAGGCGATGCGACAGGGCTGCTATGATTACCTAAGTAGTGGTGGCTTTCGCACAGCAGGGTTGATGGCACTGCTCGGTGGCATGAACCCTCGTCCACTCTCTCTCATATATCATCTATGTGTTATCACCATGTCATCCATTCGCCAACTGCTCTCTCCATATCCTTCTCCCCTTCGCATTTGGCAGAGCCTTAAACTTTTTGGAGTAAGCCACTAAATCCCTCTTTAAACTATTTTTAAGTTTCCCTACTGAAAATTAAACCAAGTAAAGATTATTGTAAGTTCATTTGATTCGAGATGGACTCGTAAATATAAAATTTATTGTTTTGACGAGCGTGACAGGATTCTATATTAAATTCTTTTAAAACTATAAATATAATCTATAAAAGGATATGAGATCATCCATCAATTATCAAATGATTTATTGAATTAAAACCAATAAAATTAACGACTGTATATTTTATATAGAATTGTTGTTCTCTATAAATGTGTGTCTGTGTTTTTAACGGCCTTTTTAGTTTATTATCATAATTTGACATTGATCTATTTTGTTTGTGTGTGTATTATGTGAATTCCTAGTTGTCTATCCAAATGTTGATTCCCCACCTGAAGGCTGAAGGGTTTAGCCAAATGTTCTTTCCAACATACGCAGCTACGTATCGCAAAAGCTATATGGCCGCAACCGCTCTCTAAGCATTGATGCTCTAAACCGCGAATAATATAGCCTACATGGAGCACGGATCTTTGTGATTGTGCATTTGTTAAAATTGTATTGCAGTGTGATTACAATTTTAGTAGTATGTAACTTGGAAATACCTGTCGGTATATTCTTAGCACAAAAATAAGGATTTTACTAATAAAACGATTTTTTCATTTATTGGATGTTTGTGTATGATTATTGGCTTTAATTTTCTTACATGAAATCTTATTTTCTATATTTACCAAAATAAAAGTTATAAGAGAGGATCTATGAAATTACCATTCAATATATATATATATACATACTAAAATAGAAGTGAGAGAGAATTTTTGGATTTTTTTATAATTCAAATTCTTATTAAAATATTTAAATAATATTCATATTTTAATAAATAATTTTTAAAATAGAAAATGTAAGATAAATTTATTAGGTATAATGGACTAGGGCCTATAACCTAATAGTTTATGCAGTTGTTGTTAATTAATGTATCACCACCTAAGTTTAAATCATATACAGTACGTCATCGCCATTGATAGAAAAACATATTCATGATATAATGCAATCATATTATTTCATAAAATATTTTCTGTTATTACTTAAAATTTAATGTTATTTTTCCAATTGCACACTATGATTTTCGTTAACAAACTATTTTTCAGACGTTTATACTATAGCTTCTGATAACATACTATATTTATATTATTTCTGCTATTTGTTAAAATTCTTTGAAAAAACTCTTTTATATACAATATTGTCATATATTCCTTTATTTTGCTATTTGAACCAGAATTTGGCTATGTGCCTAATGAACTAAACACATAAAGTGGTAGAATATTTATAAAAAGATTACCAATCACAATTCAGTACATCATATTTTGTACTTCGTGTTATAAATGACTAATCTCATTTTAATTATTAATTTTCTTTCTTAAATATTTTTCTCACGATATTGTATAAATGAAATTAATTAAGAAAAACATGTGGATCAGAACTTCTTAGCTAGTGCAGCAGTCGTCGTCCCAATAATTCATGAAATTATGTGAAAGCAGCCAAAAAGCGTTAGTCTCGCGCCTCTCTACATTAATTTATAGCAAAACAAAAACAAGATGCAGCACATTGCGATGAATTCACTGGCCTTTAAATCATCTATGAAGCCGACCTTTAGGGTTCTGCAAAGAAAAACAATTCCACCTTTACCATTTAGGCTCTATGGATGATGTGAGATTTGTTTTTCTTTTTCTATTTATAAAAGTGACTAAGAAATTCGATGAACTAATCGGTAAAAATACTAAAGATATTATTGGTTTATACAGAGTATTTAAAAACTAAATATTTTGATGGTCATAACAAATACCCTACTATAATACAGAGTTTTATTTTATTTTAATTATACAGAGATTATTGGAAGGAACTATGACAATATTCCGGTCAAAAAATATGTCTGATCATAAAAAGAGAGAGAAAGTTGTACGAAAAAGGGTATACAGAATTGGTATGGAGCACTTCTATTGGTACCTGGATTTAGCATACATATCATACATTCGTATCAAATTAATAATCGATATATTAAAACCCAATTAGTTTGGTACATAAAAATCGATATTAATTTATCTGCAAAATTTTGTAAAATTAAAATATTCAATTCAAAAAAGAAACCAACTTGAAAAAAGAAAATTTGGACGAAAATACAATTTTAATTTTGGGAAAAAAAAACTAATAACCTCTTCAAACTATTATAAATAAAAAATTACTCATTTTTCACAAATTATCTAAAAATCTCGGCAAAATATTTAAGAGCTCATATTTATTACTTTCTAAAGTTTTTTGTTAAGAGAAACTTTAACTTTTCTCTTGTAATCTCTGATTTTAAACATCAATAAAATCAACAGTTATCAAAATCCTACTTCTTTGTTTGATCTAACCCTAGATACAACAATTGTTGCCGTCTGTGGGGAAAAACAAAACTTTTCTCTGCAAGAAACGTTATAATCGACAAGAATGACAGGAAATGGAGCTCAAAATCCGCGCAATCCACCTCCTGTTGATGAAACTCAAGATGGCGACAACACTGGAACTAATACTGGTACCACGGAGAATCCCGCACAAACCCTACGACTGATCCAACCCTTCACGTTAGCACATCAAGCCAAACTTTCTATTCTTTTAAGATACCTTGCATATCGATTTGCCAGAGAAGATGCAGCAACAGCCGCCACAACACAAGGGCACACCACTACTAATGGGAGACAAGCCTCATAGGGTATAGCTGGTAATCTTCGAACGCCTGTTGTACAATACCTTTTGCAAAGAAGCCTATTGGGAGGCTTAAATCAAGTCGTGATACCCTATACAAGGAGCTCGCCAATGCTAGAAATCAGAACATTACTCAGAAGAAGGGTGAAAGTCTACGAAGCTATATAGATTATTTTAAAGTAATACCATCTCACGTAACGATAGACGATACCGTATCTATTGGGGCTTTGCAAACATGATTGTGGTTTGAGTGTAGTTATCACGATACATTAATGAAAAACACGCCCATAACACTGGAACACACTCTGCATCGTGCAAAAATCTACATCAACATCAAAGAAGAACATGAGGCATTACAAAAATTACATGCTCCTACAAAAGTACATACCTCCTCCAAGTATAATCCAAATGAATCATACCACGAGCCTCGACAACATTATAATAGCTATAGAGATGACAAAGGTAAAAAGATAGTAACTACATATTATGTTAGCGACAAACAACGCCCACCTCTACTGTGGAACAAATACATCCGACATGAGAAGTATGTTCGACTTTATATCCGACATAAGGAACCATCCGAGTCATATTGTGATTTTCATCAAATAGTCAATCACTTTACCGCGAAATACCAACCTCTACAGGAATATCTTCTAAAAAGTATTGGCAAGGAGAAATCCTCGGGCTTGATCGACAATGGCCTTACTACTAGGTTAGCAATCGCAAAAAGAGCTCATCAACAGAGCAGTATTCCACTTTACACGAATGGCTTGATCCCTTAAAACGGGTATGTAGGTTGCCTTTTACGAGGCGTATCAATACCACTCAACGAAATCTATTTCACCAAAGTCGAGTCTAGCCTCGCATAAAGAACGGATAAGCCAAGTCTAATCTCGTACCGTAAACAGCGAAACCGAGGCTAGCCTCGTATAAAGAACAAATAAGTCGAACCTAGTCTCGCACTGTAAAACGATAAAACTGAGCCTAGTCTCGCACCCAAATAAGTCGTATGAGAAAAATAAGTCGATATTTCACATAATCGGAGCATGAATTTGACAAAGAAAGGAGTAAATCGAGCTTTTAGTTCATATCCTAAAATCCTAGAAAGTCGAGCTTCATCTCGCATGAAGAACATATAAACAAAGTCTAGTCTCGCACGGTAAGACATTAAAGCCGAGTCTGGTCTCGCATAGACGGTAGGATTTTAGTTCGTATTCTAAAATCCTAGTAAACTGAGCTTAGTCTCCATTGAAGAACGGATAACCTGAGTCCGGTCTTGCACCATGAAATAACAAAGTCTAGTCTAATCTCACATGAAGAACAGATAAGCCAAGCCTAGTCTCGCACTGTGAGATAGCAAAGCCAAACTCAGTCTCGCATGAAGAGATGAATTTATTGGACATCATTGCTTAAATCACATACTTAGTCATGGTAAGCCAAGATACAGATCACACATAGTCTAGAGTTCTCGATCTCAATTTCGCAGTGTAAACCAAACTCAGCTTCGCATCATAAGCCGATCTCAGTTTCATAGAGTAAGTCGGACTCAGTTTCACATCATAAGCCCATCTCAGCTCCGCAGAGTAAGCTAAATCCAGTTTCGAATTATAAGTCGATCTCAATTCCACAAAGTAAGCCAAACTCAGTGTTTCATTGTAAGTCGATCTTAGTTCCGTATAGTATGCCAACCTTCGATATGCATCATAAGTCTATCTCAATCATGCAGGATAAGCCAAACTCAATTTTGCATCGTAAGCCAACTTTAATTCGGGAGAGTAAGCCGAACCCAGTTTTGCATCGTAAACCGATCTAAGGTCTACAGAGTAAACCAAACTCAGTTTCGCATCGTAAGACGATCTATCACTCACATAAGCATAAGGCCTACCTCAACCTCGCATTAAACATGTCAGTCTCGATTTACATCAAGTTAGCTTTCTTAACTTCGTCGAACTCAAGTAAACAATCTTTCGACAAACTGGGGGAGGACTAATTGTTGGTATCGGGTTTAGCACCCTCACCATAAAATCGATCCAAATAAAGAATCGACATGTTAAAGCCCAATCAGCTCGGCCCATGAAGATCGATATCAACTTATCTGCAAAACTCTGCAAAAAAGAAAATTAATTCGAAAAAGAAAATCAACTCGGAAAATGAAAGTTTAAACGAAAAAATAACCTTAATTCGGAAAGTAAAAAAAAACTAATAACCTCTTCAAACCATTATAAATAAAAAATTATCTCTTTCCACAAATCATTTAAAAATTTCTGGATAATACCTAAAAACTCAAGATTCAATACTCTTTAAAAAATTTTACTTAAAAACCCCTAATTTTAAATATCAATAAAATTAACAATTATTAAAAAGCCTAATTCTTTATTTTATCTAAATACAACAACTAATATATTAGCGACCCAGATCCTCCTGCTCCTAGACAGGAAGGTTGATAATATTGTTTGCTTTGCTATATACTATTTTAAAATAAAAACGTTATACATGTTTTCGGGCGGTTGCATGGCTGTTGGAATTCCACAAGAATCGCAGACTATTTTGTACCGTTTGGTGTTGTTTAAGACTATTTTTAACCTTATTACATTTTCGCCTTTAAATTCTATTTTTTAATTCTACATTATTTTTAATTTTATAATGGAAATTTTTATTTCTTTCTTTTTAACTTTATATTTTTGGAAGTCTATATTTTCAAATGGAAATCTCTATTTTTCGCCTTTAAACTTTATTTTCAATAAGAATAAAAAATAAAAAAATTATTATAGATTTTAAATAGATTAGAATTGGAGAAAAACTCACTCTAAAATAGAATTTTTTTTTAACTGAAAAATCGAGAAATATGTTAAAGATATTTAAAAGAGTAATTGTGTTGTATATCATAAGACTTTAAAAGAATTAAGTCAAAACTTGGATGGTAATTTCGTAAATATCAAATACCATAAAATAATGGTAAAAAGATCATAACTTCTGATTATAAATATTGAAAATATTGTTTCTATCACTATATTTTAACGTATCACGCTATATTGCACATAATTTAGAAAGTAAACTAGTCCAAAAAAGTTTTCCTCTCTTATTCTTTAAAGCCATCATATACTTTGATATAACGTTCAAATTTTTTCTAACCTTTTGATATCCTGCAAATTCATTCTACTTAAAATTAATTTAAAATTAAAATTTTATTGCAGTCGTGGACAGTAATGATGGTTAGAAAAAGGATTTTTCTTTACAAACAAAAATAATTGCTGAACATTTAAACCTAATAGACGATTGCAGATATCAATCAGACAAAGATAATAAAAATGGCAGCAGGTTAACCGGCGATCCTTGACCGTCCGTGAATGGGCTGACAACTGGCCAACCATCAGTAAAACGTGTTGGCTTGAGATGAAAGCTGACGTTAAGATAGTATGACTCACCATTACCTCCCAAAACCTGTCACTCTTTTCAACTCTCTTTTAAAACTCAGTTGAAGGAACATGGCCTACAAAAAGTTTCAAACGGATGTAAAAACAAGTGGTATACAAATATCATTGGAGTGTGATGTGACCTTATGATCTACCCATAACGAACTGTATATTGATTTGCCAAGCTGTAGTCCGTGGAACTCTAGTTTAATACATATCTTTTTCGGCATTTTGGAGTTCTCTTATTTAACGACATCACTTGAGCTAAAGAGTAAAGACAAGAGATATTACTACAAGCGATGGAAACGACTTACGCGTGGTTATGGACGCTTCTCGCCTTCGTCCTGACATGGATGGTTTTTCACCTCATCAATGGGAAGAAGGCAGCAACCGAAGAGGCGGTGGCAGAGGCAGAAGAGAGAATAGACCGTGCCGCTGATGTCATCATCGTTGGGGCTGGTGTAGCGGGTGCGGCTCTCGCTTATGCTCTTGCTAAGGTAAATTTTTTTGCGTATGTGATGGTCTTTTCCGTAGGTTGATCGGTTATTTTTTTTTAATGAAAGAAGTTTAGATCAGCCAATTTTGGGTTTTTGGTAGTATTTCATGTATGCCTAGGCCAAAAAACGGAAAAAAAAAAACCAAACCGAGCCAATCTAAAATATAGAGTTGGATAGTATTTGGGTAAAACTAAATAATCGAATGGATTTTTTATAATTTTTATTTGGGTTAGGATAATATCTTACCCGAACTAATACCCAAATTAGTATCCAAATAAAACAAACACTTAAATTATTTACTATTTATATAGTCTTATCTTAATCAGATAAGAGTGTTAATCGGATAATTTTGGATAATCTTGAATAAGTACAGGTAAATTTGGGTAATTTTTGGATAATTATAAATAAATTTAAGTAATAATGGATTAAACGGGTAGTATGAATATAAAATAAACCGATTTAAACCGGATTCAAAAGTTATCCGATTTTCGATAACAAATATACATATCCAAAATCGAACTACCTGAGCTTTTTAATATATTTAAACCCGAATAGTATGGCTCAAAATTCGAATAAGTACTCGAATATCCAGATGTGTTACGCGTCGGTTTTTTAATTAAGTTTGATGTTTTTGTTTCAAAAAAAATATCGTTTAAATGTGATTTTATGTTTTTAATGCAAATTTATTAATTAAATTTTATTTTTTTGTCTATGTTATTTCAGTTTATTAATTAAAGAAGAAAATTTATTTAGTTTAGTAATAAAATTTATTTAAACTTTACATTTTTTTGTATTTGTGAGAAAAATGTTATAACGACATTATATGTGAAACAGATAGAATATGGTTTATGGCGGTGTTATAGTTATGAAATACATTGGTATACTAAAAATAAAAATCTTTAAATACGTTTGATTAGATATTAATTTATTTTTAAAGAAGCTCGCTGTAGAATGTGGTGGCCGATGTAAGATTTAACCGTAGTAATGATTTTAGATGTTTCAGTTGATTTAACTTTTCAAAAATATGAAAATGCTAAAAATTTATGTTTTTACAAAAGTATGTATGTGGTGTAATATTTAGCTTTTAGTCCAACATTAAACTTTTAAAACTCTGTTGCTAATTTACAAAAATGGATATCCATGAGTTGGATGGATGCCCGTGAGTTGTAAGATAAAGATGAAAAAATATGCGAATGCAGGAAAAATAAATACTTCATCTGATCATAATGTGTATCTTAAGAGTTAATTTCGAATGATTTTTCTAGAGAACTGTCATTTTCGGCTTTGTCTCTGTTAGCTACTTAGTATGTGTATTTAGCTTGAATGCGGATGTGCAGGATGGACGACGAGTACATGTAATAGAAAGGGACTTGAAAGAACCAGAAAGATTTATGGGAGAGCTTATGCAACCAGGAGGCCGGCTCATGCTAGCCCAGCTTGGCCTTGAAGGTCTCTCGCTTCACTTCATCTTTACATTCATTATTAATTACACATTGCTTGATCCTTGTTGCTACAAGCACATATATGTATATAAACTTATGTTACGAGTTGTTTAATTTGAGATTTTTGTTCTGTATATCTATTAGATTGTTTGGAGGAAATCGACGCTCAAGAAACAAAGTCTTTGGCAATTTACAAGGACGGAAAACATGCGACCTTGCCTTTTCCAAATGACAATAAGTTTCCTTATGAACCAGTCGGTAGAACTTTACGTAATGGCCGTCTAGTACAGCGTTTACGCAAAAAGGCAGCTTCTCTTTCCAAGTACGTACATTATATATTTACAGATCATTTTCGCCTAAAGATCATCTCTTATATCCTATATTTAAGTAATATAATGAACAATGGCAGTGCGCAATTAGAAGAAGGATCAGTGAAGTCTTTGATTGAAGAACGAGGAGTGGTTAAAGGAGTAACATACAAAAATAGCACAGACGAAGAAACAACGGCCTTTGCACCTCTCACTGTGGTATGCGACGGTTGCTATTCGAATCTTCGTCGGTCACTTGTTGATGATACTGTGAGTATATACTTTTTTTCTAAGCAGTGTAGGCTTCTCTCTATTCTCTACTATTTTTGACGAATGATCATGTATATGTAGGAGGAAGTGCTCTCGTATATGGTGGGCTACGTCACGAAGAATAGCCGACTTGAAGATCCACATAGTCTACATTTGATTTTTTCGAAACCTTTGGTATGTGTTATATATCAAATAACCAGCGATGAAGTTCGTTGTGTTGCTGAGATTCCCGCTGATAGTATTCCTTCTATCGCAAATGGCGAAATGTCTAACTTCCTCAAGAAAACTATGGCTCCTCAGGTATGTAACAAGGATAGATGTACAACTAAAACCTCTAGTATACGGATGTTTTAAACATTTCCTTTTAGTAGTTGCTTTGATTTAATTTTGTCCATATTACTTTGTGTCATCTCCCTTTTGTGTTGTAGATACCCGAAATTGGAAATCTCCGCGAGATATTTTTAAAAGGGATTGAGGAGGGACTACCAGAGATAAAAACAACTGCGACTAAGAGTTTGTCAACTAAATTGTGCGATAAGAAAGGAGTGATTGTGTTGGGAGATGCCTTCAATATGCGTCATCCTATAATTGCTTCAGGGATGATGGTTGCTCTCTCGGACATTCTAATTCTACGCAATCTTCTCAGGCCATTACCTAACCTTGGCAATACTAAGAAGGTCTCGGAGGTTGTCAAGTCCTTTTACATCATCCGTAAGGTGAGTTATGACATACTTAGTTTTTTTTTTTTAAATTAAAAAAGGTATCTTTAGTTTCTATTAAAAGTTGTAACAAGTCATAGATTTTTTTAAAAGAAAATGGTAATAAATGGAGTGATTCAGTTTTTATATGCTAGACTGGGTCATGTTTTACATTTACCAAGTTGTGTTAGACTAGTGTTATGACTTTTAGTCAACGGTCACTACTGAGGTCCGAGGACATAATTCTACATTAGTCTAAGGTTTTAACTTGGGGACAATTAGTCTTGAATGATAAGTGAATGTTACTGTGATGGGAACTAGTAAAAGTCTCACATAGAGTGAAATGAAATTTAATGAGATTCTTGTTTTTCTATTTGTGTTGGTTTTGGATGGCAAAAGCCAATGTCAGCAACTGTGAACACCCTGGCGAATGTCTTTTCACAAGTGCTTATAGCTACAACGGATGAAGCTCGAGAGGGAATGCGACAAGGCTGCTTCAAATACCTATGTTGTGGAGATTTTCGAACAACCGGCATGATGACTCTTCTGGGAGGGATGAACCCTAGCCCCCTTACTCTACTCCTTCATCTTGTAGCCATCACCCTCACCTCCATGGGCCACATGCTCTCTCCTTTTCCTTCGCCTCGTCGTTTTTGGCATAGCCTGAGACTTTTTGCAGTAAGGGTTTCTAATTTCTTGGCTATTTGAACACACATATTTAACTTACCTGTTCAACGTAATAATTTGTTTATTTTGAAGACTTTTTTTGTAAATCAACAGTTGGCTTTGCAAATGTTGAGTGCACATTTAAAGGATGAAGGAGTGAAAGAGATGTTGATTCCAACAAATGCAGCTGCATATCGCAGAACCTATATGACCACAACGAAGTAGATTCCAACAAAATCAGCTGGATATGTTACATGCTGATTTGTTATATTCTATCTGTTGTTTATTTTTATTTTCTGCTTATGAATTTTTTCTAATGTCTAGTCCATTTTCTTTGCTTTGTTGTTGGTATGTGTCTCCTATTTGGTATGATCTCTCCGCTTCAGTCTCAAAAGTCAAATAATATAAAGATTTGAAATCTTGATGCATTGTTAAACCATTTCAATATTCATAAAGGCTGATCAAAAAGGAAACAAATCATAGCATCTGATCTGACCATCTGTTGAACGGTAAAATCTGTGGTCTCTTGAGATAAAAAAGTTTTGGTAAAAACATGAGTACAAAACCACATATAAACGTGACTAATATCTTCAGCTCTGTCCTACGAGAACATCCTTGTACGGTGTCAGAGAAGATCCCATCACGGTCTCCCCTGAAAATTTACTAATTAGCGTAAGAGACGGTTTTTAAACCCCCCCCCCCCCCTTTAATGCGGTATATTTGTTTTCAAGAACTTACGAGAAGCTTCAAGCCAGTATGAGATGACCCTGATTGATGGAGGATATTGAGAACTGCGGAAACCAAGGATAGAAGGGATCCAACCAATAAGGGGTTGTGAACACACTGCTGTAGAATCTGGAACATGATTGTCTGCTCTCTCATAGATTTGGCACTAGTTGTGAATCGATCCTATAACCCAAAGCAAAGGACCTGCAATAAGCATGTTTAACGCATGCTTATCTTTTCCACTGTATCCAATTTTCGTTTCAGCCTAAATACTCCAAAATAATAACAGACGCACCAAAAGTTATTCACAACATTCTACTTTGTTACTCGTATTTTGTGACATGAACCACAATGAACGTAATGGACAATATCAGATTAATGTGCCACAAGTATTTGGCTTTATCTGCTCATGACTTATTCCATCATGCCTGTTTCAATATACATCAATAATGTGAATCCTTGTTTTTATAGTATTTATAAGAATGTGTGAATCCTTGTTTTTATTTCCTTTTTTGGCAAGGTCACGAGCTAGATGGTTGACATAATTGTAAAACTAAACTCTTCATTTAAATGAAATTTACATTCATGTATTAAAAAAGAAAAAATGTGATCACACCAGGACACAACCAAAATTCATGTGACAAATGTAGGGGACAAATGGTAAATGATATATGATGTACCCTTAATATTTGTTACGACAATGAAAGTTTTCCCTGATGGAAAACGGAAAAGATTCCCACAAAGAAAACGACCGAACCCGCTATCTGAACTAGGGGGACTGCAATTCTACTAGCCCCAGTTGCAAATCATACTCCATTAACCTTAACCTTTAACCACAAAAACAATTAGCTCATTACTAAAACGTATGTTCTTAAATCTTAATCTGCCAACATTTATGGATACTGTAAATCACAAATATACATCGATCGAGCTCACAAATTCTGGTAAATTTAAATATCGCGCATAATTTCAAGACGATTTTATATCATTAATGACAGTATTTCCCGGAAACTAATAGTCAAATAACTAAATTAAGCAACCTTCTTGCATTTTTGAAAAAAAAGAAACAAATATCTATAGCCATATCATACCGGTAATCGATTCCGACTAGATGAGCCACGAGATCGTGAACATTTACGGCGGTTATAAGAGTGAGAGCCAAGATAATGAGGACGAGGCCGGATCTTGGCTCCCATGAGACCCCTGTCGCCGTGAAACCGCCAATGATCTTGGCGAACAGGTATAGATATGCATGCGTTGATGTACTCGGCTCTGCTCCTCCTTAGGCGAGGGCCGTACGTTCTAATCTCACGCGCCGTCGCGAGTTTCACCATTTGATAGGAGAATATGCGTCTTTGTGCATGGCGTTCTATTCAGTGGAAACGTGGCAGATTGTGGAAAGTGGCTGACTTTGTTACAACGGTGTCGTTTTATCCTCTCCAGTTAGTACCTAATTTTAAGTCGGGCCTTGTGTTGGGCCAAGCTAAAAAATAAAAGTTAAAACAAGGGAAAATTATAAATATTTATTGGGTCATGAGGTTTTCTAACGGAATATAAAATTTAAAACATATTTTATTTTTATTCAATAGTTTTATATGAATTATGATTAAAATATCTTTTGAAGTTTTATTTTGTTAGTGTATACTTCATCTTAGCTTATACTCAGTAAATAAATTAAATATTTACGTTATTCAAAATAATAACGCCATTAACAATTTTCAACAATAATTTTGAGTCATGCGCTACATCAAAAATTGCAACAAAAAAAAACTGTAAATGAAAAAATATAAAAAAGTATATATAAAGTCAGACAATCTCCTAAATATAAGAAGATTAAAAAAAATACATAACTGAAAAATTCAGGTAAATTGAAGTCGACGAAACTTTGAGATTTAGTTGTTTGAGAGGGCTTATTAGTGTTCCATAGCGTCTTGGGAAAATTCATGAATTCTTAACATTTTATCTTAAAGAATTTCTTTTAAATAAAAATTTGGTTAAACTTTTTGCTATAAAAAAAAAGTAACTGGTATAGTGCTACAGATATCGTGTACTTTTAGCCCACAACTAATTACCGGCGAATGTAGAAGAAGAAGACAATGAAGAACAACAAAAATTTAGAAAGGGAATAGCATGTCATTAGAACAAAAATAACTAAAGGGGAAGAAAATAAAATTCTCTAAACACTTGGGAGTTTTTGCGTAATGTTTAGGAATACTATTTTCTCGATGCGAATTGACTTTTGAATTTCAAAACCAAAATTAATCGGTTTATAATAAGGCTACGTTGATGCTTGTCGAGCCACCACTTTTATTTGGGTCTCAAAAATGCTGAGAAGACCATCCACGTGTATATTACCTGATCCATAACTACAAGCCCCTTTAGGAAATATCTTCTCCTCCACTATCAATTTGCCACGTGGCGTATCCTGCCATTTCCGTTGTGTATTTCCCGATTCTTCTGTAGCCTTGTTGGCCGTTGGATCTTCCTGAGATGTCAAACATTTAGTTTATCGACATCTTTACTCTTTTACCTTCGAGTATTATTTTTTGTTTTTGTTAAAAAATCTTCGAATTATTTGCTTATCTAAAGAAATCTAGCTATATTTACCTTTACATTTACATTTACCTCATAAGCTCAAATGGTCAAAAAAGGGACATAATTTGCAGTTAGAATCAAACTCATAAGCACTAATTAAAATCATAAGGATGTATCCACTTTCCGTAGATCATAGTCCAACTACCAAAAAATTTCATCAACATAAAAGACTACCAAAGGGTATCTCTTGAATTTTACGTATCAAAATTTTGTACATAATCTAGTAAATATTTAACAAATCTAGTGTAAAACTGTAAATAAACAAATTAGTATGGCAGACTATAAAAGCCTAAAACGTTGGATTGGAATATATTTGACTCTTTGCGGAACCGGTAACGAACGATGTCTACTCCGAAACCGTACTCTCTAGTTTAAAACTTCAAAAGGGTTTCAATTGATTAAATAAAATACTTTGGGGTTTAAGAATAGAATCTAGAAATATACGGCACCATATTGTCATTAACCTGTGGACACCATAATTTACGTAGTGCATTGAGACACACATTTTCGTGTTCCACTCCAATTTTAATTTTTCTCTCTCTATTTAAAATTCGTGAACCAGAATCTAATCGAAACGAAGAATCTCACTCGATCGAACAAAAAATCTCTCCGCAGTACTGCAAAGGTATTCTAAAAACGATTTGTTTGTCGATATCGAACGCTAAGTTTCTTAATAAGATCTTACTTAGTTCGTTATGATCTCTTAGTTCAATTGATCTAAACAGTAGAAGAATTATTTGATCTTTCTAACAATTTGTTGATCATTGCTTGGATTTGCATTTGAATTCTCTATGATTCGAAGAAATTTGAATTGGGGTTTTACCGATCGCTCTAAAAATTTTCAGTTTTCTTTCAAATTCTAGTTCTGATTTAAATTCCCGATCTTTCGTTTTGATTCGCCTCTGCAGATCATCCTCTGTTCATGCAATAGCAACTTTGTATCTGCTTAAATTATATTTAAATCAGTGTTCTGTAGTTATTGTCAACATTTGAGACCATCATACACTTATATGACCATGATACATGTCTCTGCTGCAGCACAAGTGAGCTTTTCGAAAGATTCAATTTTTGAGCCTTAGATTGTGATGGGAGTTGTGTTTATTTCAAGTTCAGCTGCAAGATCTCCACTTGGGTTAAGCAACGATCTTTTAACTCATCGGTCTTCACTTAAAAAAACATCCATTGTTGCTTTTAAAGCTGATGATTCCACCAATTCAGCTTTGATCATTCCTCCTCGAGAACAAGTTTTGATCCCCGCTGAAAAGTATAATGAGAAGAAGAGAGTAGTAACAAAGAGAAAGCCGTGTAAAACCCCGAAAAAAACAAATTCTTTAGATCATAATGTGGCTCCTTCGTGTTCATTAGGATTGGATTACAATGAAGCTGCTGCAAGACTTGAAAGCATTTTCAATCTTAGTCCTGCAACAACCATATCGTTCGAGGAGGATGATGTTGAAGATGTTTCCAAAGAGAAAGTTTCGCGGAGGAGAAAAAGGAAACAAATTGGTGAGGAGAAAGTAGTTGTGAGGAATAATGTGAAGAAGGAGAAGCGTTTGAGTCTTGAGAAACGGATCTCTTTGAAAAGAAACAATATTCAAGAGAAACCAGTTGTTGCTTCTGCTGAGAAGAAAGTAACAAAGGGGCAAAAAGAAGAGGAGAAGATCGAGAGGCTCGTGCGAGATTATTCAGCTTCTAATGATATAGTGAGCTTGGACTGGAAAAAAATGAAGATACCTCCTGTTCTTTCTTCTACTGAACATGCTTGGTTGTTTAAGTTGATGCAACCTATGAAGGTATTCTTCATTTTCTTGAATATAGCATATAGTCTATAGAAAGATGACTCACTGTTGCAATGTATGCTCAAATTGTTTGGGGCTTTAACAATTTTCAGGCTCTTCTTCAAGTGAAAGATGAATTGCAAAAGAGCTTGGGAAGAGAGCCGAGGGAAGCTGAGATAGCTAGCGAGATCAATATGAGCACGGCTGAAGTGAAGAAGAAAATCGAAATAGGTAGAGCTGCAAGAAACAAACTTATTAAGGTGAGTGTATCAAAACTCTTATAAAAGCTGTTTTTATGGAGATAACTCTTTTAGCTTACTCAGTTTTGTTCCTACATTGCAGCATAATCTCCGCCTTGTATTGTTTGTTATGAACAAATATTTTCATGATTTTACCTATGGACCGAAATTTCAAGACCTCTGTCAAGCCGGTATGAAAGGGCTTATCACAGCGATTGACCGCTTTGAGCCGAAAAGGAAGTTTCGTCTTTCGACTTATGGTTTGTTTTGGATTAGACATGCTATTATACGATCTATGACAACCTCAAACTTTACTCGTGTCCCATTTGGACTTGAATCTGTAAGTTACTCTCTTTTGGCCTTTTTCATAAATAGATTGTTTTGCATAGACCTTACCTTATGCATTTCCTCTTTGTCAAAACCATTCAGGTAAGAGTGGAGATTTATAAAGCAAAGATTGAGCTATTGTTTGAGCTGGGGAGGCTCCCGACAGAGGATGAGGTAGTTGAGAGACTCAAGATTTCACCTGAGAGATACCGAGAAGTATTGAGAGCCGCAAAACCGGTTTTCTCACTAAACTCAAAACATGTGGTTACTCAAGAAGAGTTCATCAATGGAATCACAGATGTTGATGGTGTAGGAGCTGATAACAGAAGACAACTTGCTCTTCTCAGGCTTGCTCTCGACGACGTGGTAAGTTCCATTCCTTCATCTACTTGCACAATCATTTAAACTTTTGTTAGTTAATACCGAAAACTTAAGCATAAACTGATTACATTTTCATTCTCAGCTCGATTCATTGAAGCCAAAAGAGAGTCTGGTGATTCGACAGAGGTACGGTCTTGATGGGAAAGGCGATAGAACTCTGGGAGAGATAGCTGGAAATCTCAACATCTCTAGAGAAATGGTGAGGAAACATGAAGTCAAGGCCTTGATGAAGCTCAAGCATCAGGCCAGAGTTGATTACCTCCGTCAATACATTGTCTGAAACCAAACCGAACCGAACCGCCCACTCATCCGTTTGGTATCATTTCTCCAATTTACTAGAGACTTTTATAACCGTTTGGTATATAGTTGTGTATGTAATATCAGAGTTACTTATAGTTGCGTTAAATCTGTCCGTCAAATCGAAATCGTTGTAATATATCATTACTAAACTCATACCGAAAAGTTATACATGTAAAGCTTGAGACTGGTTTTGCTTATTTTCACAAAATTGAACCTGTTGTCTTTGCTCTGGGAGCTTTCGATCTAAAGAAAGCGGAACTAATGGAACCGGTTTGTAGAGTACATTCAAAAAAAATTCTGGAACACTTAACCGGGTAGTATGTACTTCGAATAGCTTAAAACCGGTTTTAACCGGTGCTAAAGATTCTTAGAAGAGTTGACAGTAATGTTACACTCGCCTACTTGGAGTCTATCTATCTATAGAAACACGGCAACGAAGGAACCTTTTGGTCTTTTCCCTTGTCTCTTCATAATATTTCTGCCGTATCCTATAGATCATGATTGGTTTTGAGGTCCACTTAAATATTATACACTGATACACAGCACAATATCTATAGTTCAAATTAAATATTCATAAAAAAATTCAAGATTCATATTATCCGAGTCATGGTGAATATTAAATGAAACATATATTTAGTGAGAAATGCGCCTAAAAAGCCAATTCAGTATTGTGTCCTCTTAACACGCAATTTTGATTCGAAGAATTTTCAGTGGCTAACGCTTGAATGGTCAAAGCCAATTTATCTACATTCATCAGTCATCACCAAATCTTAGTCACACTTCCAATTTTTATTCCAATGACGGTGATGTCATTGAATGGCCATCATTACATGTAAATGTGACATCTTTTTTCTACAAATGCTGCTGTCCGCCGTTGAGTTGATATGTGAGTTTAGGTTAGATTTTGTACATATTGTGCGGTAGCGTTTTTATTTTGTATTAACGGTTGTGTTTGTGTTTAATGATTAAACTTTTAGTTAGTTGTTACCGGTTGTCTTTTTGCTTTAAGTTTAGCATTTAATTGCATTTTAGAGTAGAAACAGTCCAAAAGAATAGAGTCAATAGACATAAGTGTTCGGGACCAAGGCAAGGCTATACAAAAAGATCAGATCTTTATCCAAAAATTTCTTCTAAATAAGACCAAACCAAAACAAAATTAACTGTAAGTGCCAATATATATATGTTTCCCCTGGAATTTCTATATATATTAATTGTATTTAGCATTTTTGTTTTGGGTTCTCGTTAGCTTTCACATCTGCATTTAGTGTTATGTTCTTAGCTTTTGGTTTAACATTTATGTTGGATTTATTTTGAAACCTTTGATATAGTTTAAGCTTTGAATCTATTTTTAAGAGTTAGAATATTTGAATTTTATCATTTATAAATGATATTTAAATATTTATTTTTGAGAAAAAGTCATGATATTTCATTTTTTGTTTTGAATTTTTGATACTTGATATGTTACACTATTTTTAGTATAGATTGATTTATCTTATAAACATCTAAACCACATAAAATTGCATAGATACTGGTTAACATTTTAGATTTTAGGCCTTGGTTTTCTGCCCAAGGATAATTAGAACATGAATTATAATTAAGTTTGATTTTTAAATTAAATTAATATTTCAACATCATCATGACCAATATATCAGATATTTCTCTTGATCTCAAACTTATAAAATACTAGATATGATTCTCATTCGGATTTTTGAAATTTCTCAACTCATTATCATAACTCATAGCAAAATTTAATATACAACAGAAAATAATATTTCTTTATAATAATGAAAGTTTGTTGTCACAAATCACTTTTACTAAAATTAATTAAATGATTGTGACCCTAATATAAAAACGAAACTAGATCGTATAAAACAAAATCCAAAATATGAAATCCAAAAAAACAAAAAATAAATAAAGGATCGAGAAGCTGAGAACTGGTCAGCATGTTGGACTTTCCAAATTCATTGACCAAAGACCAGTCTCACCTCTCCATTACTTCCACATCAGCTTTCTTCGTTCTTGAGTCAAAATGTCAAACTATCGCTCTCACAGTCATCACACACAATCCTCTTTAAATTCCCTTGTTTAACAGTTTCCAGAAGGCATGCAATTTAAACACCGTAACAATATTTTAAACCTATTTGCATCCAAATTTGAACGTAATGGAGAAGAAGAATGGTAGTAGAGAGTGGGAGAAGATGAAGAAGGAGATCAACGAGCTGATGACAGAAGGAAGAGACTATGCATACCAGTTTGGATCGGCTTCATCTCAAGAAACACGTGAACATTTGGCCAAGAAGATTCTTGAATCTTACCACAAATCTCTCACCATTATGAACTACTCTGGCGACCAAGGATCGCCGTATTCTCACGATGGAGGAAGCCCCAAGAGCGATGATTCCGATCAAGAACCACTTGTCATCAAGAGGTATATATACTTCCGTGTCTATAAACTGTCATAACGTATATTTGTTTTTTTTCATACACTCATAAATATTTTTTGAAAATGTAATAAAAGTTCGAAAAAGTCAATCCCAAGGTGGACGGAAAAAGTCAGAATTGCCCCTGGAGCTGGTATTGATAGAACGCTTGACGATGGGTTCAGTTGGAGAAAGTACGGCCAGAAAGACATCCTCGGAGCCAAATTTCCAAGGTTAGTCTCGTAATTAAAGCTAGGTAAAGAAGAATTTTCTCATCTTAGCCCTTAATTAATTATATCACCAAAAATGTGACAGGACCATAGTCTTCGGTTCTGTTTTCTACACATACTTTTTATTTTCATAAAGGATAATGTTTTGTCTTTTTAATCTATACTTTTACTTATTATTTTAATTTATTAAATAATAAAATGTTTTTCTTATTTAAAAAGAACAAATTTTAAACGACGTTTATAATGAAGCGAATGGATTACCAAACTTTATAATCATATTATAATATACAAGAAAAAGTGTTGAACTAATGTATTTTTCTTTTTGGGTACAGAGGATACTATAGGTGCACATATAGAAAATCTCAAGGATGTGAAGCCACCAAACAAGTCCAGAGATCTGACGAAAATCCGTTGTTCTTTGAGATCATTTACCGAGGAATACATTCTTGCTCCCAAGCTGTAAATGTCGGTTCAACCATCCCGGTACAAAATCTCGAACCAAACCAGACCCAAGAACACGAAAATCTTGAGATCGTGAAGGAAAGTGTAGACAACTACAATCCTCAAGCACATTTGCATCAAACCTTTCACTATCCTTTGTCCTCTACCCCAATCCCTGAGAGTCACAATGCGTATATGCTTCAACTGAGAGATCACAACCTTGAAATTTTCGGATCTACGAGTTTCTCTAGTGATCTAGGAACTAATATCAACAACGATTTTCCGGCGTCTGGCTCGGCTTCTCACTCTGTATCAAACTCTCCATCCACTGCTCCTTTGGAATCTCCGTTTCAAAGCTATGATCCAAGTCATCCATACGGATGGTTTGGAGGGTTCTATTCTTAGTTATCCACTTAAGGGAGAGACTAAAATGTTACATGATGTTCTTGATTGAAGGCTAATGAATTTCCTATTCAAATATCCTAATTACTGTTCTAATCATGTTTTTGTTTTCGCTTGTTAAGTCAGCCATATTTTGATGTCTATGTTAAAATAAATAGATGTGTACTCCGTATGATTCTGAGCATATAATTTATGGTTTTTACCATATTTTGTTGTAATAGATTTGAATCTTTCTATTGCAAATTTGAGTTTTTTTAAGCTACAATATTTTCCGTCGATGTTAGAGCTAATAGGTTCCCTTTTTACTAGTATCGCCGTTGTGTCATAATTTTTTTTTTTCTTTTTTCCTGTTAAAAGATATCACAATTCATATTTGAACCTACTCAACCTAGTGTGATGCATGTTGTTGAGAATTTGAGATACTAAATGTGTGAATGCATAAAGATGTAACTAAAAAAATGTAAATCGATGAGATATTTCCAACAGTTGAGAACGCACATCGACATTATACAAATGATCTTCAAAACTGTAACCACCAAAAAGAGAAAACCTCTTTAACATCTCTACCACACATGGTCTCTCTTTAATTGTGATTAAAGTGGGAAAAAAATATAATTAAACTAAATAGAGACCAAAATGAAATTGACAAAGGGATCAATGGGTGAGATATGTGAGGACCAAAGCCACCAACATAAGGACATATGCTATGCCTTGGTCTATTGTTGTTCCTGCAATATTTTGTTCCAAATTAATCATCCAAACAAATATAATAATTGCAATATTCAGGGACGAAATTGATACTTTGTTATTATTACGTTACAGCTTCCTGGTTTTTTTATTTTATTTTCCCTCTTAATTAGAGAATACGAATTATTGTGAACATACAAATAGAGAGTATATGGCATTATTTTATTCAAATCTAAAGCAGCACAAATATAGAGTAGAATTATATGTTCATTGGTTATTAATATATAACTAATTAACTACTCAATTTTTTCTTACGAGTAAAGTCATAGTTATTTAGATAATTCTGTGAACACATGTATTTCGAGAACTTTAAGATACTCACACATTTAACAAAGTTTAAGAAACATCTGTTTCAGAATCTTACTCACAATCATTTAAAGTAACCATTGATCACTAGAAATATATATTATAATTATATAAACTCACCGTCACTTGTCGGAGCCGGAGCAGGAGCAGTGGATTGAGCCAGTGCCATTGGCAACAAAATGGTGAAAATGATCGATACGATTGCAGAAACTCCGAAGAAAAGCCTCGAGACCGACAAATAAGTTATATGTTCAGTTCTTTAATTTTGTTGTTAAGGTTCTTCCCTCTCTTAACTCCTTATTTTCTGGAAAAGGATTATAGAGAGGGAAGAACAAGGGAGAGACAACAATGAAAAAGAAGAGAAATTAAAGGAAAAGCTGGGCAGAGCGATAGAAGAGGTAATGAGAATTATGAGAGCTTCTTTTGGCATTTTATTGAACAATTATTTTCTACTTTATGGACGACCCGCGTCTCTCGGAACGACTCATTCTTGCCAACAATTATTGATGCTTTTGGAAATGGAATTTGAAACTTATGAATGTGACAAAGGCTATTATAATTACAAATACGTTTCAATTGTAATTTAATTTATCTCGTACTCAGAAATTGTGGTTGGCCCATAAGAAAGGTTAGGCTGTTTTCCAGCTTCTACATTCATTATTCTCGCTATTATTGTAATTAATCCAAAAACATAAATATCTGCTTCTGGATCTCTTGTATCGTTTCATTTTTGTTTTTACTAATTCCCTTGATTCAAGTTTATACTAATTTTAGAATTTATTACTGCCATGTAAATGCGTAATGATATCAAGACTATTTGCCTCCATAGTTTTAGTGTTTTTTTTTTGTTTGGGATTAAAATCCATATATAGTTTAGTTGTTTCAATTGTATTTTTTCAACATTACAAAAAATAAAAAATCCAACTTATAAACCAAACATTTTAACATCCAGACAATAAATGCTCATGAATAGTATCAAAATTTAAATCTTCAAGATTATAAACTTATGGAATTAAATCATTGATGGAGTACCCTCCTAAGTTTCATCTGAATGTTAAATACACATTTAATTTTAAAACTTTATATTTTTAAATGTAAAGAAGTCTAAAAATTGGATTGAAAATATATCTGCCACCGATGGTATATTTTAATCAATAAATGCCAAAACCCATAAAATAAATTTTCTACAACTTATTAATCAGTCCCTCTCAATCTCGTCCAAAGTCTCAACCACTTTCTCCATCTCCGGTCTCTTCTTCACCGGAGCCTTAGTCACACAGCTCATCCCTAACTCCAACATCTGAAGCAACTTTGCTTCAATGTTAGGAGTCTTCAGAAGCTCTAAATCAAATACTTCACCTGTCCATTGTTTTGCCAAAACCGAATTTACCCATATCACCAGATCTTGTTCTTCTTCCTTTCTATCATCCAAACTCGATCTTCCGGTTAGAGTCTCCAGCATCAAGATTCCAAAACCGTATATGTCTGATTCCGGCGTTGATCTTCTCGTGTCGATTACTTCTAGGGCACGGTAACGTCGTACCGATATGGCTGGTGAATCTGCCCTCACAACCGGGTTGGTTAACAAAGCTAAACCGGCTTCTGATATACACCCATATTTTTCTGAGTTCATGAAGACGTTAGAAGATTTAATGTTGCCATGTATGAGATTTTGTGTGTAAGTGAGCTAATCCTTTTGCGACTCCAATCATGAATCTTAATCGTGTTTCGCAGTCTAACGGATCATGGCCCTCGTCGCCATTCTTGCCTGCCGGAAAATGGAAAAAAAAAAAACTTTCTTCAGACGCAAGAAACTAACATGATCAAATATTAGGTTTCAATTGTCTGTTTGTTATAAAAAGTAAGAATTATAACGTACCATGAAGAAGAAGAGCGAGACTTCCTGTTGAGTAGTAATCATAGACCATAAGCTTCTCTTCCTTGGAACACACGTAAGCTCTCAAAGGAACAACGTTCTCGTGCCTAATGTTTCCTACGATCTCCATTTGATGTTTGAAATCCTTCCGAGACACCACTACGTCCTTCAATCTCTTAACCGCGATGACCTTGGACTCTTCTAGAACCGGTTTATACGTCATCCCGACTTTTTTCTTTTTTTGTTTATCTTAATCTAATCGAATCCTAAACCAACGAGTCACCACAAATAGATAAAGCAGCTAAACTATAAGACAAGTAAGCCTCCCCAGACCATACAAGTCTATCGAGCATGAGTTTCTATTCTAATTCGAATAGAATGTATTGAGCCTATGAATCCATTTTCTCTTTTTCTTTTGATTCAATACTTAGTCTTTTGGCCTACTTCTACACCAGATATCTCATATAACCCTTCTTTTATTAGTGTATTGATGGAACACCTGTGTCGGTTTCGGGTACATGTACCCTTTTGTTGAAGGTCGTTCGAGCTTTTCAAAATGCCCTTCCCTAGTAACCCTGCGGAAGCTCTCAACAAGTCTTCCAAGTTAAAAGCCAGATTGCTTCCTTCAAAGAACATTACACTGTTAATTTCCAGCTTCTCCTCCATGTCTTCTATATTCTTGTCTTTTCCTAATTTAGAAACTTCCTTCTCACTTGGCAACTTTAGCGCCGGTTTCAATTTCTCTGGTTCTGGTTCTGTCTCTTGTCTCCTTTGCCTTTTCACATAGCAAATGATTATCAGAACCGCTATTGCGAAGAATATCACGAAGCAAACGCCAATCGCTATCCCGAGAAACGCTGGTTCCGAGATATAGATCCCATTTTTCTTTTTCTCTTTGGGTGAATTCACCGGAGGAGGGGCATTTTCGTAAACTAAGTTGTTGCCGGCGAAAGCCGAGTTCCCGAATCTTTTCAGTGAGTTTGGGATTGTTCCAGTGAGATGGTTGTTGGAAAAGTTAAGTCTGCGTAGACCGGGGAGATTAAGATCCGGAATCTCACCGGAAAATGAGTTTTGATCTAAGCTAAGCGAGACGAGTCCGGTCAGATTAGCAAGTCCCGCTGGAATACTACCATTAAACCGGTTACCGTACAGATCAATAACGGTGAGATTCGTCCACGTAGCGTAATCGGACGGTAATGGACTAGATTTTGGTATCAGGTTTGTGTTTTCCCGTGTATATATGTGCACATTAATTTATATATACTTGTAAATATCTATATATTGAAGCATACATAAACATCCATAACAAAAGCAAGCGAAATGTTTAATTATGAATATTCTTCGCCGACCAGTTTGGCTCACAAGACGCTGATTACTGATTAGTTAAATTTTAATTTTATTGACTACTATAGTCTATATATATATTCACACATATTGCACTTTATGTCATTTTACTATCTAGATATGAATATTGAATAAACAAAATTATTAACGGAATTTTTTAAAAAAAATATCTTAAAAATTGTGGTAAACTTAAAACTCTACAATCTACTTCTATAGTATTTTTGAAATTACAAGAGGTGTTGCGTTACGATAACTGTGAATTAAAACTTTTTGGTATACCAACACCCAAGCAACCCACATAATTAGCCGGGGGAAAAGAGGACTAATCATAATTAGTTAATTACGCACGTGTAAGGACATCGTTTCATGTGAATCCGCGTTTGTCCCACACGCGCTTCCTTGAACTGTACATCAAAACTATCAAAGTCAGAACGTAATAATACTTTTATATATCGACTTTACCGGTAAAGCGACGTGGACATGTCACCCAAGTCAAACCTTATATAGTTATATATAACCTTCACTCATCGACTGCTAATCCATACTGTCTCTTAATTCATTATATTTATTTTTGCTCTTATCTATTTCTTTCTCATATACTTTGATCTTTATTTTTCCTCGCAGTTATAAGCTTAGCCGGAACGGTGACGGGACTGAACCCTCCGGTAAAGCTGATTTGACATTATTACAATAACACTTGTCATGATGCAGAACGTTTTATTAGACACCAAGTCGAAAAGTTTTATGAGAGTGATAGTACCATTGCTCCAAAGCTACTTCGCCTCCTCTACTCCGATTGTATGGTTAATGTAAGTAAACGTCGTCGTTTTTCCGAATAAGTATAACATCAACGTTACATCCATTTTTTTTATATAGCTTATGGTGTTGTTCTATGTAAAATGTATATGTAGGGATGTGATGCTTCGGTCCTCTTGCAAGGACCAAACTCAGAGAGGACAGCTCCACAAAATCGAGGGCTTGGAGGGCTTGTGATAATCGATAAGATAAAACAAGTTCTTGAATCTTATTGTCCTGGTGTAGTTTCTTGCACCGATATTCTCAACCTTGCCACTAGAGATGCTATTCATATGGTACATATATGCATCTACTTACATGTTCTTTAACATCATCATGTTCTAAACAGGCTCGGACCGTGGCATAAGCCACATAAGGCAAGGCTTGGAGCTAATATTTTTTTTGTTTTAAATTTTGATTTTTAAGTTATTTAAAATATGTTGATTTTCTCTAGTGACTTTGCATCATACATCAGATAAGGTTTTCTTAAAACCAACTCTCTTTACAAATCATTATTTTAGAAACAAAAACTTTAATTAACTTTGACCTTATTTGATCACTTTAAAAAAAATCGAAAAATTACGATTCTGTTTATTGATGTACACTAATTTTTGAATCCTTAGCTCTCTGTTCTTCATAAATATTTGATTGCAATTTTGGTAATTTATGAATAAGATGTTTGTAACTTATACGATTCAACTTATCATTGAACATCTATACATATTGAATAATATTGTTTTTTGTTAATTAATGTTGATTCAACTTTTTATTAGTTTAATTTTTTTGTTTAGTTTTGATGTTTTATGTTTCTTTATGTTATTACTTAAGAGTATAACATCTATTTTTTTTGTTCAAAGTCGAAAAAGCTAATATTATGTCGGAAAAAAATAATTTCACTTAGTGCTTTCAATATCGTTGGACCGACCTTGGGTCTAAAAGAGTACATTAATTTACTGATTTGTGTTGTTTTGATGGCTACGATGAAATGATGATTAGGCTGGAGCACCGTCTTATCCAGTTTTTACAGGGAGAAGAGACGGTGGAGCATTAAAAAAAGACGCCGTGGATCTACCGTTACCGTCCATCTCAGTCGAGGAGTCATTAGCATACTTCAAGTCCAAAGGTCTTGACGTTTTGGATATGACTACTCTTCTCGGTATCTCATCGTCTTCTTTTTCTTTAGACACAACACACAAGCATCTTTTATTAAAGGGAAATGTAATCGCAATGCTAGCACTAAAACTTTGATTGTTTGTTTACCTTTGCGTTTATATTTACATATAATTTTTACTTCTTTTCAAATGAAACCATAAGCAACATTTTAAAAATTTTAATCAAAAATTATTTTGTTAATTAAAAATGTATATACTAATGAAACAGGAGCACACTCAATGGGGAAGACACATTGTAGCCACATAGTGAATAGGTTATATAACTTCAAGAACACAGGGAACCAGAACCGACCATGAACACGACATTGGTGTCACAACTTCGATATCTTTGTCCCCTAAGAACACAAAAGGGCCAAACCGACCCACTCGTTTACCTAACCCCTGACTCAGGCTCGAGAAATGAACTCACCAATTCCTACTATTCTCGTGTCTTGTCTCATAAGGCAGTTTTGGGCGTGGACCTAGACTTGCTCTACAACGATGACTCGAAGGAGATTACGCAAGAGTTTGCTTTAGGTTTCGAAGATTTCAGAAAGTCATTTGCTTTGGCCATGTCGAGGATGGGATCTATCAATGTGTTAACCGGAAATGCTGGAGAGATTCGCCGAGATTGCAGAGTTACCAACGCTAATTACGCGGCTTAAATTATATTTATATCTTTTCTAAGTGTATGTGTGTGTGTTTGTTTGTTATGCATATATACTACTATAATTTAATTATAAATTATTTTAATAAAGTTATTATCAATAAGGATGGAGAATAAATAACAGAGATCCAGCTATTTAATTTATCTCTTGTTATAATTTTATAACTACATGAATACTCTTATGGAAAAAAACTTATAAATTATTTTTGAAGTTGCTTTTCGCCGTACAAAAGCGGTGTTACTATGAAATGTGTTTTGTTATGATTAGATTCAGATTGAACACGGACCAATAGTCTGTAATTGTTGTGACCATTTTGAAAAAACGTTAGGCAGTTTGGAGCAAAACAAGGGTTGGTTCAAAACGTTAAACCATTCTTAGGTGATATATTTATCCAAAAAGTTGAAGTAATTTGTATTAAAATGATAAATATTGTGTTGTGCATACATAAATTTAAAAATATTGTTATCGGAAAATTCTTAAGTTGTGGATTTAAAAATTTTAGTAGAATTTCTTAATTAAAATTATAAATATTCAAATCTTATCATTTTAAATCAATTTGTATATGACTTCTTACAACAAATCAAAACAACTTCTTTAATATACTAAAGTTAATGGAATTTGGTGCTAGTCTACTACACAAGGAATCAGACCAAAAAACGCGGCGTTTTAAGGATAACCTTTCTGGACACTTAATAGTAATCTCGGGTAATAGCCAATGATAACAGAACACGTCATCACCTGTAAGCAAAAACCCAAAGAGATATTTTATAGCTATGGCTTCCCCTTGAGGCCTCAGCTTTCCGATGATTGAGTCCCTCATGGCCGTCCGCTTCTCCCCCGGATTCTTCTCTTCGCCGGCGCTTCTCCGTACTTAATTTTATCTCGGAATTCAGTTATTTTATTTATTTATTTTAGTTCATCTTGAATCGTACAAAAGCTTGTGTTACTTTCAGAGTATCGTCCTGTATCGAATACGGACTTGGGAGGAAGCTGCTTCCATGTTGCGCCTCGAAGAATTTTTCATTCTCATCGGCTCATCACTAATGCTGGGTACTGTGAAATGCCTTTCCTTTATTACCAATCTTTGAGTGAAACAAAAAAGTTGACATCTTTGCTTTTCAAAGTAAATTTGTTGGATTTTTCTTCTCCAAGTTAACTTTCTTGCATTGGATTAAGTTTCCTATTGCTTTCTTATTGTGTGAGTTTGGATATAACCAAGATTTTAGATTCTAGTTTTTTTAAAAGCTTTGTCTGTGTAAACGCCATGTACTTGGTCCAGAGTGTTTACTTATGTTTATATGTTACTGTACTGTTTATATAAACTATTAGATGAGAGATCATAGCTATCGTTGCGACTGCTGCTTGAGATGTGGAATTGAAATAAATGTGTTTGGTAGTAATCTTGTAAGATATCAATAGTTTTGGAAGAGAGTTCCTTTTTCTTTAAATTTGAATCTTCACTTATAAATTTACCAAATTTTTAATGCACATTGACCAGGATTGGGTTTCTCAAGTGTAACAGTGACTATTTTACAAGAAAATTCATGCGGAGGAATAGGACTCAAGCCATAGCAGAGTATTTGGGTTCAGCTTCAGATCCAAAGAAGCCAACTGGGATGTCAAGTTATCATCCTTTCGAAGAAATCAGAGATTATGTGCCAGAGAATCCTGGAGATTCTAGGCTTTCACCTTCAGATACTGCTAGAACCATCATTGAGGTATTAATATTATTATATGGCATTTTTCAATCACCATATGAAATAGTTGTAGGACTAGTGACATGCTAGTGTGAAGAGTTTTGCTTGCTACCTCATTATAGGTTTCATCAGTATTCATCTATCAGAAATTCAGAATGCAGCCCACTGTAGAAACCTTATATGGTCCACCATTTCCATTTTCACTCTACTTGTTTGTTTTTCCAAACCTGGTTTTGCAGATCTGACATTTCCCGTAGTGTCTTGTTCAGGTGAACAAAAAAGGAACCCTGATGCTTTCAGGTTTACTTGGTATTGGAGTTCATGAGAATATTCTCTGGCCGGATATACCTTATGTAACAGATCAGCATGGAAGTAAGATAAAAAGTGTATTTTTCTTTGCTTCGTAATTTATTCTGTTGGGTTATAATTGTCAAGCATCGAAATGAATTACCCTTATGCTCTGCAGATATATACTTTCAAGTAAAGGAAAATGAGGATATAATGCAGACTGTTGTTGCTTCTGGTAATAATTATGTGGTATGTTGTCTTGTTGAGGCATATTATGCACATCGTGTTTCATCACATGCACCCTATCCTGTCTATATGCTTTTTATTTTGTTTTAAATGACTCAGCTGCACGGTGTAGCCTTTGCAGTTTGTGCTATTGTTTTCTCTCTGTTCACTTATAAGGATCTCGAGCTGTAATAAGTTACGTATGCAATGCAGCAAGTTATAGTAGGTTTTGATACAATGGAGATGATCAAGGACATAGAGCTGAACAGTCCATCTGGTATTGGTTTCGGGATTGAAGAAATCGAAGATGGTGAAATGGAAGTAGAAGATGAAAACAAGGGGGATGAGGATGAAGGAGAAGACAAAGATGATGAGGTCTGAAAATTTTGTTTCACCTTTCGTGCCTAATTATTGAGGAATTTCACATGGAAAAAATCTTGTGTGGTGCATAGCATGCTTCAAAAGATCATGTGATCATTACTTCAGGAGTGGGTTGCTGTTCTAGAAGATGGAGATGAAGACGATGATTATATTTCAGATTCTGATGAATCACTTGGAGACTGGGCAAACTTGGAAACGATGCGGAATTGTCATCCTATATATTTTGCCAGGAGGATCGCCGAGGTTACTTCCAGTCCCAAAATTGATTTATGATATATGATTTATAGAATATTCATCTTGTGAAAGATTATAAAAACTTCATTTTCTATGTTTAAATATAGGTTGCTTCAAATGATCCTGTAGATTGGATGGATCAGCCATCTGCTGGCCTTGCTATCCAGGGGCTCCTGAGTCGTGTCTTTGTGGAAGATCATTCAGATATCCAAAAACATATCTCTGATCCCAAGTCTACCGGTACTGACAAAAACAAAGAGGTAGAAAATTCAGAAGAGAAATTTGATGACATTGGTACGCCAAGTGGGGATGTATCTGAGATATTGCAGGTTGAAAATTCCATAAATGCCATATCGTATTACAAGCTGGAAATAATCAGAATTCAGCTCATCACGGCACAGGGGCATCAGGTTTACAATAAAGTCTCTCCCTTTTTTTATTATTGACAGTTTTAACAGGCTCTATGTAATTTTGAGCGTTGTCATCGTGCAAGATTCTTTCTCCTTGTCTTATTTTGGTAATTATGAGATCAAACAACACTAAACACCAAATTGAGTCTATGTTCTGAAGAAGTCTCTCTTCTTTTATCATTACATGGTATTGTGTCAAGCTTGTACTCTTTGGTTTGTAAGTCATAAACCTGGTGGTTCTCATTGTTGAGTTGCAACTATTATATATGCTCATGCTTTTGCTTGCTTATGTATTTTTGCTTTTGAACAGACTGAAGTGAAAGTGGAAGATGTTAGGAAAGCACAACCTGATGCTATTGCTCTTGCATCAGATGGTATTGTGACTTGTCTAGAAGAAGATGGCAATAAACTAACTGAAGCGCTCAAATCTCTGTGTTGGAGACATAATGGGATTCAAGCAGAGGTAAAAGAAAACTGAAATTGTGTAGCTTTCACGATTATACTATGAAGATCATGAATAAATCCATATGGTGTTCCAATCTAGGAAGTGAAACTCATCGGGATAGATTCACATGGTTTCGACCTCAGGATTTGCTCAGGAATGCAAATTGAGACATTACGGTTTGCATTCTCGATAAGGGTATGTCGATTCTCCTTTCCTATCTTCTTAGACACTATTTAGTTAGTGATCGATGATACATAGGATTATCACAAGACTAAATCAAGCCTGTGAACTGACATAACAATACCAATCAGATAAATGTGGCCTAAGAACTCTGTATTGCAGGCAACATCAGTACACAGCGCTGAGGGACAGTTGAGAGAATTATTATTCACTTCGACACCTCCCAAGCAGCAGAAACCAAAACAAATAAGTCAAAAGGAATTGTTATGATGTACTAAAATCTCAGAACACAACAAGAAACCAATTCAACCACAGTTTTCTGTATATCAATGGAAGTGTCTTCACCAGTCAAACATGAACTAAAGATCTTTTGCAGTAGACAAGCAAGATCAACTGGAGATTGGTGGCCATAGAGTGGAGTCTCTTGTTGTTAGATGTTTTCCAATTGATTCTTGACATTGTATCTTTGTGTAACGTGCTTCTTCAAGTCTCTGGGTTAATCTAGCATTGAAATTTTAACCAGTTGTGCATATATACGATCTGTGAACTTGAACATTTTTTGGAACAAGTACCACTTGTTACAGCTAGGACGTCAAGCAAGAAAGTCAACGCATTTCTTCAACCAAATAACAAATAAAGTCAACAAGTTTTAGTTTTAGGCTTTATAGCTCCACATTATAACATGATCAGAATCATTCAGAGAAGAAAATGGGGAAATGGTGGGAGATTCTTTAGTCGATCGAACTGGAAGAACAACAGTGGTAGACCCAACTCTAGCAGTGAATATGTTTCGTCGGTCTAGACCTTGTGATAAGGAGACTAACATTTTAAATCCTCAGTTCCAATGCTTGGACTTAAGTTTCTTGACAAAAAAACATGGGACAAAGTTAAGAAAGTTGAGTTTCTAAAGTTTAGAATGTTGGCGTCAAAACTATTTCAAAGCTTAACTATGTTTCCATTTTTATTCGTTATATATGTCTCCAACACCTTGTAATGTCAGGGGACAAACTCCTTCTGATAGAGTTTGTGCACAGAGAGACAATTCTATAATCTTCATGAAAGCATTCTTGATGAGCAAGGCGTTAGATCTTTAAGAGATATTACCGAACTAACAAATATTCCCCCACCTTTCATATTAAGTCTCCTTTACAACTTTTTTGTTTGTTGTATAATAGGTGTTGTTTTATATTTTTAATATATATTTTGGATAAAATTTCGAGTGTATCTACTTATCTCTATTTATTTAATACACTAACTAATAAGAAATATTGTATAGACTATTAATAAAAAGTAAAAATAAAATTTTAATTGTGTATTTAATATGTGTGAAAGTTTTTAAAGAACACTTACAAGAAAATGGAGAGAGTATATTATAAAGTCTAGTAAAATGTTTACTCGTTTTCACTGTCGATTCTGCTTTTCTTTTCTCCCTAATTTCTTTTTGAATATTATTTTAATAGGCAATTTTTTTTTATCTTTTAGAATTAGGTTGCATTGCATGGGGATTTTATATGAGCCGGCACAACTAAACGTTGCCAGCTTTACTTTGTGATAAGGACTCTAAAGCAATTGACAATTAAAGAAACAGCAGTTATCAAGTCATATGGGTCCATGGCCTATCATATTACAGCTCCATCTTTTATCAAAATTTATTCACTTTTTCACCAAATTTTGTCGTTCACTCCATTACAAATTGTCAAATTGGTAGGAAGAGAGAATAAATTTTCTGTCTCCATTTAAATATCTTTCTCTAGTTTTGTCTGCTTACATCATCCATCCATCCAAAAAAATTCTTTTTGCATAAAAATACGACATCCATAAAAAATAAGAAAAATTGATACAGCTACAAAAATAGGAAAAAACGACTCATCTTAAAATTTATAAAAGAAGATTAAACACTGATTTATTTGAACTTGTTTATTCTAAGTTTTTTCTCGTCAAACATATATTATAAGAGTTTGAATTTGAAATATAACGCATCGACAAAATTAATACAAACTATTTAACTACACACTTTTCTTATTTTAGTTTTCATTTTTCTTAGAGCAAAAGGAATTTTCTTTTTGCAAACTCTCCAATTTTAGTTAATAGTAAAATTTGTAACATAGTAAAGATAAACCACTGTAAATATTGCGTATTTTTAGTTTTTGTTTAATCTTTTTCTAGAATCGGATTTAGGATTCAAATCCTAACACAAAAAATCTTTTATAGTTATTCCATACTCAGCAAATTTTATCGAATTTAAAATACAAGTATCTAAAACGTTTTTAAAATAAACATGTATCTATGAATGTCATCTATACATATGTAAAACTTTTATATCTGAAAGACTCTGATAAGTTTTTATCCGAACATGATTCGAATATCCGAATGTCCAAGACTACGTGTAATTACGATATAGTTTGAAGTCTTTTTCATCTAACGCGTTGACAAATTTTCCTACATTTGAGTTGATATTGTACTCCATTCCATTATATAATAGTTATAATTATTTAATTTCTCTATTTATACTATTGAATAATTAAACAGTTGATCTATTTGTCCGATTACAGAGGATATTTCGCTGCTAACTCTTTAAATCTGTATAGATCATCTACATGTTAGGGAAACAAATTAAGATTATTTAGCATATGAATCGAAGAAGATAATAATTGAAGAAATTAAGTGTATTATTATGAACTCAAATAAATAACCTAGCTATATCATATATGTAATGTAATAATATCAGATTATCAAGCTACGATTAATGGTTCGATGAGTTTTGATCAGTTTCACAATTTACATCAACCAATTAGACCAACCTATTTATTTTAATAGGAAAACATTAAAATTATCAATATACAAAACACGTTTGCCGGTGATTGATTTCTTTTTAATTTTATCTTTGGCATTATCAATCTGCAGTATGGTCAAACCTAAGTTTTGTCTTCTATAGGGACAAAACTCATGTACAGCACATATAGATAGGAACCAAAATATAATATATTTATTTACTAAAACATTAGCTAAATATATATCAGGACGAATATAAATGTACCCCAAAAAAAAGACAATTCGGTGACAGCTAAAATCCTAATTCAGATCGATCAACCAAATACGTACCTAACGAGTAACGACACAATCTTTTGGGAGGGTTTGTAAACCAACTTGGTTTCTTCCTCTTTACCATTTTTTCTCCGTGCAATTTACAAAAAAAAAGCTTTTAAAGAAAATTAAAAAAAAGTTGTGGGTTAGTCGTTTAAACCATTCATTCGTATATTTGTTGCGTGTCACCATATAAAATTTACGTATTAGTTTTGCATATAAACATGAATTTAACAGAACTGAAATTGAATATTTTCATTCTACCTATGAGATAGCAAACCATGATAATTCTATTATAGATAACTTGTTAGCAAATGATTTTCGGTATATGTATGCGAGCAAACAAACGACATGAAATACATTATATGAAAAATTATTATCATAAATTAGAAATTAAAATTAATTATTAGTTTTTTTTTTGTATGAGTTATGAGTTGATTTAGTGCGATTAATTTTCTACAATACGTACGATATTGGACCATGTGTGCTGGTTAAATTGGCGCAATGATACTTATATATATATATATATATATCGTTGCAGGAGATATATTTGTTATGTTTCATCAGTGTCTGCCAACATTATTAGGATCTCTCTATATATATGTAAACGGAGATTTGTTCACCTCAAATCTCTTCTCTGAATTATTCTTATTTGTGGCATATATATCTTATTTCCTTTACTGTATAGGCATATAGCTTTTCATGTATAAATGTATCATCATATTCACTAATGAAAATCACCCATTCATACAAAGATGGCCAACGAGTTGTTGTCAGATGTTGATATGGCCGAAAAGAAAACCGAGACAAAGAAAAAAAAACGAGAAAATAAGGCGGCTGATGTTTTTGGTGTAGGTTACGATCAATGGCTCTGATACTATATAATCTTTGTATGAATGGATGATTTTCATTTTTGAGTAAGATGATTCATTTATACATGAAGAACTATACAGTAAAGAGAAGAAGATATATGTGCCATGAATAAGAATCATTCAGAGGAGAGATTTGAGCTGATCAAATCTCCCTTTACATGTATAGAGAAATCCCAATGGACAAAGTGGCAATATATGTTACCTTCTTTTGCCTTTGATTTGATTTCTAAAAAACTCTAGATAATTCAAGATCCATACATCCTCCCATTGTGAATGGTGAATAGCTAATAATTGAAATTTATCTCAACAAAGGACATTGTATATTTTTTTTTGACGATAAGCTAATAAAAAAGTATATCTTATAGAATTATAATGATATTGTAATTATATAAAAGGACATTGTATATTTATATCAATGAAATTTTATGTCTTTTTTGTTTTTTATAAAGCATCAACTTCAATTTCAGGAAACCTTTTTTGAAAAATTTCCTACTTGCATTTGTTTTTTTTTTGTGTCCGTTTCGTATAATGTGGTCCACCACCTAATGACCAATGCTTTAAAAACTGACTAAATACGACTAAAAACTTTTTTTTTTTAAAGCAAAATTTACTTGAGATTGTCAATGACGTGAACCAAGACTAATTAATCAACAAGAAGACGGCCACGTTGAAAACAATAAATTACAGCTATACATATAAAAAATGCATACACTATATGTTTCCGTAACTGTACTTACGTGAATTCGAACACCTATTTATATATATATATATATATATAACAAAGACGTGTTTTGTTTTTGCCCAAACCAACTCACTTTTTCTATTTCTTTCTTCTTCATCGCTTCTTTTTTTCCAACAAAAACACCATTTTTATCTCTACAAGACACAGAGAATATCTAGAGTTTTCAAATCCCAGCATTTCCTTTATTTTTTTCCATATTCTTTCCCCCAATTTTTCTCAGATTTTTGGAGCAATCTCTACGGCTGCAAACTTTCAAAATCGCCAGGTTAGTGTCTATTTCATTTCTCTCTCTTTTTTTTATGATCTTTAAATTTTTTGCAAGAAATCAATAGGCAATATGCGATTCTTTGTTTGATTTAGTCTGATCTTAGGGTTCTTAATTATTACGAACAACTAATTAAAATTATGAATTGAAGGTTTTTTCTTGTTTCTTTTCACTCTCTTTTACTCATCGTTTTTTTTCCTTCCTAAACGGCTAAACCCTTCCCAAAAACAAAAACAAAAACTAAAACCATTATGCCAATGGATCTAAAGTTTTAACGGGTCAGCATTTTACGTAGGTTTTGACAGAGTTCTTGTTAGTAACAACTATTGAACGCGCGCAAATAGCCATAAGCCTTTTTGGCCGGTCGGGCTATAACTTTGAAGTGGACCCGATGAGTTGATGGGCACACAGCACCACACCATACATTTAAAATCTGTTGTTTCCATGGTAAAAAAAGAAAAGTATATTTTCTTTTTTACTTTTCTGTTATTTACAGGAGTTTATGTTTCGTTAAAATTTATTTTGTTAGTTTTTATGTGTATTTCCTAATTTTAGAAAATTATACTTAATATTACCCAAAACAAAATTGTTGAAACAACGATGTTTTTAATTGCTTTAGCTTAGATCATTGACGTGGAAAATCTCAAATGAATAAGAGGAAAAACCACGTATTAATCGGTGTAAGGAATTACTAAAGTAGTTCTAGAATTATAGTCTCTCTTAAATAAATATTCAAAGAATTTACCCAACTCAAATTCAGAAACCTAAAAGAAAACTTTAAATTTGAAAACAAAGAAAATGAAAAATGAAAAGAATAAAAAATAGCTCTCTAATTTTCGTCCTTTCTTCTTGGTATTTTCTGTTTTGTGAAATTGTTGTTTGATTTGAGGAGAACTTTCAAGGGCTCCCAAATGCACACCTTTATAGGTTTTAAGTGCAATTTTTTTGAAATAACAAACACTAGTGGGCTTTTTTTCTTCTAGCCCATAGTATGATTTTCCAATATAGAGCAAGTGTAGTCGAACTCCATTAAGCTGAGAATTCCACTAGCATTTGCAATATGCAATTATGCATATCGTGATAGTTTAGGTAGAATTTTATTGGTGGAGGATTTAGGTAAGATTGATTTAGTGGGTTAGATAATGGTTTTATCTTTAATTGAAAATCTGGTGCTATTTTTATAGTAAATGATTTTGTAAATGTTAAAACCCAAATCCATTTTCCCGGATCATGTTAGAATAGATAAAGGAATAAAAGAGAACAAAAAAAAAGTTTTATGGATCAAGAACTCACCAGAAATGCTTCTCACTGGCCAATATTTTATTGGGAATATTCACTATTTCCATATATTATTTTCCCTCACATATGCTTCCACACATCTAAAATTTTATACATCCAATTGAATTGACTTCAACGGTTATACTTATCAATCATGCGTTAGTGAATGAATCAAATGATAGAAGTCAAGTCAGATCTTAGATTTAAAAAGTAGCTAAATTAAATATGAATCTTATATATAGATGTCAGCAAATTAGTATGTGATTTACCAATCATACCAGATTATCAATTTGAAAGTTTTTTTTTTATTTACAGGGGGAATTAAAAGAAAATAATGGAGGAGAAAACAAACTATGTGATACAAATAGAAGAAGAGCTCCCAACTTTACTGAGAAGAGTCACAACAGAAGAAATGGTTGGCTTTGACAATTGCAATGAGAATAGTCTTTCTTTTCCTCACTCAATCAGTCGTTTTCATCCTTCTCATGCCTCCACTCCTACTTCGGTATATTATTTATTTATTACTTTCCACATCCGGCAAACATTAGGTTGTCATTTATTATATAATCCGACCTAATCTTGTTACATTTATATATGTATATAGAAGAATGGTCAAGAAGTATCAAGATCATCAATAGAATCAATGGAAGATCATCATAACTACAATGAGAGTCTCAAAGAGACTTTACCATGGACTCATCAAAGAAAACCATCAATTTCAATGCCAACTTCACCAAATATTCTCATGATGTCCAATCCAACAACATCTTTGTCTGCCGACAACAACAACAATGGCTCCACCGGCAAATCCGTCAAGTTCCTCTCTCAGCCGATGGCTAAAGTCTCATCTCTCTACATAAAAACCGGTAATGATGATCATGATGATCGTCGTCGTCACGATAATCATCATCATCATCAACAACAACATCATCAGAGTGGTCATCTTCAAAATCAAAATCCGGCCATGCACAAGCTTAAAGACAATAGGTACAACTCTTTCAAGACTTGGTCGGGGAAACTCGAGAGACAATTCACAAGAAAACCAGCTTCTGTTGAACCGGAGGCACCAAACCGGGATAAGCAGAATATGAATACCAATGAAGTCATGCCTGTGGACCGTTACTATGATGCCCTAGAAGGTCCTGAATTGGAGACTCTCCGGGTACGTTCCTACGCTTGTTTTTGTAACATCTGAATTAATATAATTTGGTTTCAATCATATATTAAGCATCATGACTCGACCAGTACATTAAATTATGGAATATCAGAATTGCTCTAACATTTGTTATTAATCTTGCGGTAAATTGCGTTTCTGCATGCAGAAATATATGATTAATTAGTATAAACATGCGGAATCATTTTGTTATTCAACAAATTACCAATGACATGTTTTATAACTTTCTTTTAAAATTTTGGACGTCGCAGCCTCAAGAAGAGATAGTTCTCCCAAGTGATAAAAAGTGGCCATTTCTTCTCCGTTACCCAATCTCCACCTTCGGTATGTGCCTTGGAGTAAGCAGCCAAGCCATAATGTGGAAAACCCTAGCCACCGCAGAGCCAACCAAGTTCCTCCACGTACCCCTATGGATCAACATGAGTCTCTGGTTCATCTCAGTCGCTTTGATCCTCACCATCGCAGCCATCTACCTCCTCAAGATCATCCTTTACTTCGAAGCTGTACGCCGAGAATACTACCATCCAATCAGAATCAACTTCTTCTTCGCTCCTTTTATTTCCTTACTCTTCTTGGCCCTTGGTGTCCCACCTTCCATAATGACAGATTTGCCACAATTTCTTTGGTACCTCCTCATGTTTCCTTTCATCTGTCTTGAGCTCAAGATTTACGGTCAATGGATGTCCGGTGGTCAACGCCGGCTCTCCCGAGTCGCTAACCCCACGAACCATCTTTCGGTCGTCGGAAACTTTGTAGGGGCCTTGCTTGGTGCGTCCATGGGCCTTAGAGAAGGCCCTATATTCTTCTACGCCGTTGGGATGGCTCATTACTTGGTTCTATTCGTGACTCTCTACCAAAGACTACCAACGAACGAGACTTTGCCTAAAGAACTTCACCCTGTCTTCTTCCTCTTCGTCGCGGCTCCAAGTGTCGCTTCCATGGCTTGGGCTAAGGTCACTGGCTCCTTCGATTATGGCTCTAAAGTTTGCTACTTTATCGCCATTTTCCTCTATTTCTCTTTGGTACGTTTTACATACAATTTAGCTCACATATACGTATTTCCTTCTTTAGAAAAGTATTCACTAATACAAATCTTTACTTTTTTATATAGGCTGTTCGGATTAATTTCTTCCGTGGAATCAAGTAAGTCTTAGAAAAGTTTTTGTAGTTTTTTGTGTCCAATAAAAGAGTAACAAAGCTCGACTTTCTCATACGCTTTTTTTCTTAAAGGTTTTCGCTGTCTTGGTGGGCGTACACATTTCCGATGACCGGAGCTGCAATTGCGACCATCAGGTATGCAACAGTGGTTAAGAGCACTATGACACAAATCATGTGTGTGGTCCTCTGTGCCATTGCAACGTTAGTCGTGTTCGCACTGCTCGTGACAACCATCATCCACGCCTTTGTTCTCCGAGATCTTTTCCCCAATGACATTGCCATTGCCATCAGCAACCGCCCAAGACCCAAACAGAATAGCCAACACAGGTGGCTAGACCAACTGAGAAACGTTAGCTCAGAGAACATCGAGAACTACTTGAAATTCACAGACTCAGACAGCAGTCAGAGTAATGATCTAGAAGCTGCTAATGGCAAAATCCAAGAGAGTGATTCAGCATAATCGAAACATCATAAACAGTTTTCATAACCCCTGGTATAATAGTGGTATCCCAAGTTTTGGTTTTGTGTTGTTGTCAGTGTCTCTGGCACAAGTGAGGAACCTAGTAACGTAAATGTTGCTGTGGTTCTAATGAGCATGTGTGTAAAGTAGTAGTAAAACAAACGATAGGGGTGTCTACAATGATGTACCGATCCAAACGTACCCTCGAAGAGCATGTAAACTTGTCTTGTGTTCCAATAAATACAAAGTTTTGAGGGGTTATCAAGAAGATCAAGACCAAAATGGTATAAGTTCAAAAGCTAATACCCAAAACTAGCACCCCAAGCAATGAGCTAATGAATGAATACTGGGGAAAAGTTCTGATCAGATCAGCTTAAGCTATTGAAGTTCTCATAACCATTTGACATAAGAACTTGAGATATATTGGAAAATCTCAATTTTAAACAAATACAGATACAAAAACAGAAATCAAGAACCTCAAGAAACACAACGCATAAGAATCAAAAACTTCAACTCAGCAACAAACTAGCAGCAGAACTCCATATGTCGTCCTAGGAACAAATCTGAACTCTCAAAGAAAAGAGACAAAATCTTCCAAAATCTAGTTCCTATACAAAAGATTTCGATGCATACATACCCGAAGGAGTTCAGTTCAGTTCGGTTCGTATTCCATTCAGCTGCCAAAGAACGAGAAAAACCGGCGTTTCTTAGGCTCTTCCTCAACCATAACAGCTTTCATACTATCTTGCTTCACGAGTCTCCAAGCTGCCTGCTCAAATGCCAATCCCGCAAGCGTTGGAGGCTTATTCAGAACAAGCGGAAACCCTCAATTTGTGCTTCGTATAAACTCAGAATCTTCAGGAATCACACCGAGCAACGACAATCCCAACATCTCCTGCACATCTAACACTGACATCATATCCTCTCCTTTGATCATATCTCGGTTCACAATCATCTTAATATCTCGAATTCCATCGCATTCCAGCAATCCCGTAAACCCTATCGGCGTCTCGAAGCGCTGTTACATCCGGAGTTGTTACCAAAACTGCTTCATTTGCCGGAGTAATGGCAGTTATGAATCCGGCATCGATTCCTGCAGGGCAATCTATGATGATAAAATCCGGTGAACCTTCTGATCTAGTTTTTAACGCATCTACAAGCCATTCCAATGCTTTACCACCAAATCCCATCGGAAGTTTCGATCTAGGCTTTGAAATACATAGCAATTCGAAATTCGACCAACGTTTATCGCGTACCAGAGCTTGATCTAGACGGAAATCTCCGTGTAGGACCTCTACGACGGTGTAATTGACTCGATTCTCTAACCCTAGGAGGAGATCGAGGTTACGGAGTCCAAGGTCTGCGTCAATTGCGACTACTGAGAAGCCGTAACGAGCTAGCGAGAGACCGACATTTGCAGTTGTAGTTGTTTTTCCGACACCTCCTTTTCCGGAGGTGATTACAACGATGCGCGGCGTTTCACCGGTGAGCTCCGGTTTGCTATTAAACTGAAGAACGGATCGTATTGGACTCTGTTTGCTAGAGCTTTTGACGAATCGTGGGAATGATGTTAGGGTTTGTGAGAGAGCGACGATGGAAGAAACAGAGATTGATGATTCGATGAGAACAATCGCAGAGACGCCATTAATAATGTGCTTCAGCTGTCTCCCAAGAAACAGAAATGTTTCTGAGCTGAGCGTTGTGGCTTGAGAGGGTTTACGGTTTATCAATAACTTTTGAGAATCCGGTTTATAATTTCTCCACCGTATACCGGTTTAAGATTCAACCAAATAATCTTGTTGATTTTACCGGTTTATAATTCGTCCGTATTACAAAAGTTACAAACAGATGAAGACTCTACAAATTACAGACCATACAACCGAACAAAAACTATACCAAACACAAACCGAATCTGAGATACCGGTACACTGCTTTTCCGGTTATGCATTTGCCTTCTGTGAGCACTCACTATATAGCAATGACTTTATTATCTGCCAGCATTGGTCATTAGCTGAGAGAACACTTGGCTGCTATTGATTATGCCTGAAGTTCCATCATCTCCACTGTCCCTCTCTGTGTTCGAGCCACTAGATGGACCTTCCCGAGCAGTTCCCGGCTCGGTAATGTCTCCATAAGCTTCTTCAGGATTTTCCAATGGCCCGGATTCTTGAAGCTGAAGTACATGTTCCAAATTCCATAGAACATCGCCAATCGTCGGTCTATCCACACCATAATCCGCACAGCATTTCTCTGCAGTTTCCGCAAATTTCTTCAACGAGCACGGTTTGATCTGATCCGCGATATTTGGATCAACAATCTGATTGAGCATACCTTTCTTTTGCCACTCGATTGCCCATTCAGCTAAATTTACTTGCTCCCTAACAAGCAACGGATCAACAGCGGGTCTAGCGCAAAGAACTTCGAAAAGAACAACCCCAAATGAATAAACATCGGATTTATCCGTGAGCTGTTGTCTCCTGAAGTATTCAGGATCAAGATACCCAAAGCTTCCTTTTACGCCTGTGCTCACATGAGTCTCATCAAGACAAGGACCGGATCTTGAGAGTCCAAAGTCTGCAACTTTGGCTACATAGTTGTCATCTAGTAAGATATTGGTGGATTTGATATCCCGGTGGATGATTCCTTGCGAAGAACCGGTGTGAAGGTAATGTAGACCTCTGGCTGCACCAATGCAGACCTCAAGCCGTTGTTTCCAAGACAAAGGCGGGTTGCTAGATCCGTATAAGTGACTTTTGAGCGGTCCTTTATCCATGTACTCATAAACAAGAATCATTTCAGACTGTTCTTCACAATAACCAACAAGCGAAACGAGATGGCGATGACGGATTTTAGAGAGAATGGTTATCTCAGAGAGAAACTCCGGTAAGCCCTGTCTTGAACCAGGCACACCTCTCTTCACAGCTACTTTGGTGTTATCTTTAAGAGACCCTTTAAAGACCATCCCAAATCCGCCCACTCCGATTACTAAACTTCTATCAAAGTTATTGGTTCCGGATTGTATCTCTGCGAAAGAGATCCTCAGAGTATGATAGCCATTAGAACTAACAGTTCCTTCAGTTGTTCTACTATGGGAACTGCCTCTAAACCTCCTCATACGTGTCCATCCAGTGCTCTCTGAGCTCTTCGTTTTCTTCTTGCGTTTGCAAACACATAAAACGCACAACACGAGCAAAGCCAACAACGCAAAACCTCCCAAAACCGAACCAACCACGATCCAAACAACATTCTTCTTCCCAGATCCTACTTTAGAACTCACAGGACTCAGAATTCTCATAATCTCAACTCCATTCAACAAAGCATTAGCTCTCAACAGATTACTAAGCTCAGAGGGTCCAACACTTATCCTCAACACTCCAGAACGATCAGACTCCACAACAAAATCAATGTACAATGGCGCCGCAAGCACATGGAAGTTAAGCGTAGAGAGATCAACATCTCTAACCGCAAGATAATCATTAATAAAGACATTGAAGTAGAGCTGATTAAGCGATGAGCTAACGATATCACAGAAATGCAAACGAACCAAATATAGAACTCGTTTTGATTCAACTGGGAATCCCCAACTGATGTTAAATCTTGCTTGCAACTCCTGATTCTCTCGATTCATCTCCTGTGCAGTCATATAAACATTATCTGGAGCAATCTCTCTCGTAGCACCACCGCTTTGATAATTCGGAGTATGAGTAGTCCAAGCACGTTTCGCAGCTCCTTTCAACAGAAGATAGTTGTCATCAACAACCCAAGTCCTCCACAATGTATCGTTAAAGGGAGTCAATTTCAATCCACCGACGTTGATTCTATGAACTGTTTCAAGAACTTGAGATGATAAGTTACTGAAGATTTGAGCTGAGTTAGGGATTACAAGCTTAGTGCCTTGATCGATTATGTAATCTTTAGGTGCTGAGAAGACTTCTATAGCGTTGATAAACCCAAATCCAGATGATTTAGAAGGAAGAAACGAAATCTCAAGAACAGGGTCGTCGATTTTGAGTACGAATTCTTTAACTACGATGGAATCAGTACTGAAGCCGTCCATTACTAAGAAACCATTAATCAAAACTTGAAATTTCGCAGACCTTAAGTTAAATCTTGGAGCTTTAAAAGGCGCGAAATGGAGACGGATAAAGTGAATGCCTTTGTTTGTGATTCGGAATTTGTAAGACGAGGGAGATGATGATGAGCCTCCGCTGGGGAAGATACGAGCTGAATGGTATAAAACGGGGGAATCCGGAAGTGGGTTCGGGTCGGAAAGTGAGATGGATCGGTCGGTGGTGAGAAAACTCGAGCCAGGTTTCGAGGAGTCGCTGAGGAAGGAACGGATTGAGAAGAAAGAAGTGTTGGTATTAGCGCCGGAACTGATGAGGTAATTATCAGTTGGAGTGAAAGCTGCGTAAGAGATGTGAATAAGGTAGAAGAAGAAGAAGAGAAAGGGAAGGATTAGGTTTATGGGAAACGCCATTAGAGGGAAGCTAAGGTTTGAGAAAGGTTTGTGTTGGTGTAGAAGAAAAGAGAGGAGAAGAGAAGAGAAGAGATAGGGGAAAGGAAAAATGGAGAAAATAGAAAGTGCGTGTTTGCTGTCGCTTCTCTGTATTTCATTGATTCACTTGGTATTTTCCACTAAGGTGAGTGAAAGTGTTGTGAATCATTAAGGGAGCGCGAATTAAGTCAACAACAATGGGAAACCAAAGTTTATAGCTTAACTTGCTTTTTTGTTGTGATTCGGTGGCAATCATTTTCAAAAGTTTTTATTTTATAATAGTTTATTTTACTGATTTGGTAAAGAATAGAAAAGCTTTAGTTAATCGTTATTTTATATTTGTGCTAAGGATGTGAAAGTTAAGCCCAAAAATATCCAGATATTCAAAATTATAAATTTAAATTCAAATACTAAAATTTTTTACAATAGATGTCCATTTTTCTTAAATATTTGTTTTTATATTAAATTTTATAAAAAAATTTATTCCAATCCGAATATCCGTGAATTCACCCGAATTCAAATAGTAATAGTAATATTCTATATATCAAGGATACATATATTTATAAAAATTATGATATTTGGATCCGTTAGGCTAGCAAAACTTGCATATTGGATATGAGATAGGCATTGACTCTATATTTTAAGTGAAAAAACATAATGAATAATTATGAAAACAGAGGAAATTAACAAAACATGAATATAAAATTAGAATCGATTTGAATTCTTGTATTTTTTGTCATCTTGTTTTCTAGATATGACAAGAGAACACTAAACGAACAGAGTTTCCTCTGTTATAGATTGTGACAAGAGAGAACTCTAAAAGAAAGAGAATTTTATATTTCATGTTTCGGTTTTTTTCCTCTGTTTTCATAATTAAGTATTCATTATGTTATTTCTGGTTTGTTTTTCTTCTTTATTTCTTGTTATGTTTCTTTTTCGATATCTTTATTTTATTTTATTAGTTATGTTTTTTTTTCTTGTTTTACATTAAAAATAGAAAATCTAAAACTATAAATCGGACATATTCAAAACATTTATTGGTAAATCAAAGTTAGTTACCCCATCTATGGCTCTTCAATTCACAGTGGCGTCACCAAATCCACTGTCACCCACTCTATCATCGTGCCACGTGTCTCCTTCCCGCCACCACTTATCATCAATAACTATCCGCCGAAACAAATCGCCGGGAAAGCTCCCTTCACCACCTCCACCACGTCCTGTTTCATCTCGCCGCGTGAAAGTCTTCTCGCAACTTCGCTTCCCTCTAATCTTTCCCGACGATCACTGGGCTCACTGGGCCAATCTCTTCGCCGCCGGCGCATTCGGTGTCTGGTAAATCACCTCAACCCTCTCTGTGAAACTTAAACTTCTCGGCTATATATACTGATTTCTGTGTAATTACCGATTTTTTAAGGTCGGAGAAGACGAAAAGTGGAAGCATGGTGAGTGAAGCGTTAACAAGCACGTTGCTTGGACTCGCTGCGTGCAACTTAGGGCTCATTCCGTTTGAAACGCCGTCGTATTCTTTCTTCATGGAGTTTCTCTTGCCACTTACGATTCCATTGCTACTGTTTAGAGCTGATCTCCGTCGTATTATCCGATCCACGGGTCACTGCTTCTTGCATTTGTAATCGGATCGGGTAAATATTTAGCCTTTGCTTAAAGTCAAGATTTTGTTTGTTAAATTTGGTCTAAATCAGAGTGATTTTACTAATGTTGTTAAAAGAGTGTTCAGTACTGAAGTCACATTGGCATTGATGATGTGATTAGTGGGATTATTAATTTATGTTGGTTTGTGGCAGTTGCGACGATTGTTGGGACAGTGGTGACCAATTTAAGATTTGGTGACGACTCTATGGCTACTAGGTTAGAAGTTATCATATTGATTTGGGTGAAAATTGGTCAATATAGTTATGTGAATACATTAAAATGTGCAAGTCAAATTATTTTTTGATAATAAATTCTCAATACTATGACATTGTTACATAAACATTATCATTTTCAAACTGCGTTTGCATCCATATATTAATGTGCATGCGAAATTATGTTTTAATAATAGATTCTCAATAGTTATGAGTTTTTACATTGTTACAGAATCATTTTCAACTTGTCGCCGTTGCATCCACACATAGGCACAAACACTTCTATTCAAGTTCTGTGTAACCTCTGGCAGATGCTGACATGACTAAGGATGAAAAGCTAGAGGACAAGAACAGAGTTGTTTCAACTTCAATTGCATTATCAATTTCTTTCCTGATATGCAAAGTTGCAATTTCGATGACAACGCTATTTAAGATCCTAGGAGGCATGCTTCCTGCAGTAACAGCAATCACCATCATTTTGGCAACTTCTTTCCCTGATTTCTTCAACTCTTTGGCACCTTCTTCTGAAACCATCTCTCTCATTCTCATGCAGGTATCTCTTTCTTTACACTATATCCACTAGAAACCAATTAGGGATGTATCACTGGACAAAGGGGCTAAGCCTGGCCCATTTTGAGCCCTGATATCATTTTTTTATAATGTGAAAGCCCATCCCTAAGCTGATGAGGGCTGCGGGCCATGGTCTGCCTTGCGGTTAACCGGCAAATGAACAGGAAAATTATGGGTATGGCTGGCTACACCTGGTCTGTATGGATTTACCGTCAACATGGACTAGGCCTGGCTTAGTTCAGCACGATATAACATCCCTAACAACCAATCCTCATCTAAGAGGCCGCAAATTAGTTCATTAAGTTTCCATTAATGAGTCTGTTTGTGCAGGTATTTTTCACAATTTTAGGAGCTATAGGGAGTTTATGGATTGTAATCAACACTGCCCCAAGTATCTTCCTCTTTGCTGCAATTCAAGTAATGGTTCATCTCGCAGTAACTTTGGCTCTGGGAAGCTATTCTGTATCGACATGAAGCTACTGCTTCTTGCATCAAACGCTAACATCGGAGGCCCAACCACTGCATGTGCCATGGCAACCGCAAAAGGATGGACCTCTCTCGTTGTCCCCAGGATTCTCTCTGGCGTTTTCGGGGTTTCCATTGCGACTTTTCTCGGCATTGGATGTGGGGTTTTAGTCCTCAAACGATTATAGATTTTTGAATAGATCTAATGAATGGATGATTCTGAAGCCACACTCCTTGTAAACTGTAATTGTTGTTTAGTCTCATTAGTTTAGATCAAGTGTACTCTCCTACGGGCTACTATGATACACTTGTTTTTTATGCATATATCTCATAAGTCATATATAAACAATAGCCATATGCATTGGTTGAGCTTTACGTGTTAAGATAAAAATATGTCGAATTGTCGACTATGTATTATATATAGATTTGGTATCTATAGTTTATATAACAATGCAAGTGTACATGTATATAAATAATAAAATCTTGAGGTACTGTAGATTGTACTACTGTACCGCTCTTTCAATATAAGTCAACTGTACTTGAGTTCGTAATTTAAAAAACTCAATTGTACTTTCCATTTTCGATATGGAATGTCAACTCTAACAGACACATGTAAGTAAGATTCTCTTGATTCCAAATAACTATTACCAAAAGCAATGTTACATTTATCCTATAAAATTGATAGAGATTTGGCGTGGTTAAAAATGTGTATGTGTAATTGTTGGAACTTGTAACTTTCGATTCCAAAAAAAAATGCAATATAGTATAACATGACTTGGATTTGAGTTCCGAACTAAATCTTAAATTCTGAGTTTGACGCACCTGCTCATTCCAAAAAATTGATATGCCTATACGGGGGCACAATTTTTCTAATAAAACATTGTTAGTTCTAAATTTTACTTTTTCTAATGGAGATTTCAACGAGATTTCACCTTACAAGTAACATACATTAGATTTCTTTTTTTATTTGCCAAGACTTTTTGTAGATTAGAAATATGTTTTGTTAAAAGAATAATCGAAACTTTGCTCTCAACTCACAAGTTTTCAATGCGTAATTATGTGTTACACGTGTAGACCACGGGGAAAATCTAAGAAACTATCCTATGTTACTAAAAATGCATTTACATATAAATTTAGGATATGGTTTTCTAGAGTTTCACACAAATTCAACATCTAGATTTTATAGTTAAGTAGTTTAGTATTTTTAATGTAATTTCTTCTGCATCCTAACGCAAATACTAAATTGACCAAACGTACAATATTATGTGCATTTGCATCCAAATATTGCATCTTAAGGTAGTCTACATCTTATATTGAAATCCAAAATCAAATAGTCCCAAATATATTTGCTAATAGCTCATGCAAAAATATACATAATATGGAACGCTTTCAATTGCGTAAACCGATCCATGTTTGGCTAAAGATATACTTTATTCAACTTGCGAGCCATACATTTATGATATGTGCTTTATGTATTTGTGTGTATATAATCTATTATATATTGTGTTTATTCTCTGCCGGAAAATAATTGTCTGGAGATAAGATAATTAAAAGCAGGGGAAGGAGTCTCACATCTTAGAGATATAACATGTATACAAATCGCTGTCCAAAAATAAAAAACATGTATACAAATCAATTAAATAACTATGATGGTACCCCTATCCTCCGCTATAAATAGCAAATTCAAAAGGCTTTCTACGCAAACAACACACACTTTTACATCAATATTTTGTGGATAAATATAAAAAGGAGAAAAAATGGGGAATACGAGAAGCTTACTGAAGATGTTAATGGTGGTTCTATTTCTTGGCTGGATTTTTGTTTGGATTATGATTTCAACTAATTTTTTCAAAAGCAAATGGACCCCCAAACTGGCCAAGTATCTCAATACTATTTATTTTGGTCCTCAAGGTATTCCTTATTTCTCTATTTAAGTATGTATTCTCACGTTTATTTTAAATTTTGATTTCTTTATTTTCGAGAATTCAAGAACTATCATGTATGTGTAGGTATCAATCTAGTACTTCTCACGGTTCCAATGATGTTCATTGCGGTTCTGAGTTGTGTTTATTTGCATGTCCAGAAGAAACCCGCCCAAACTCAAAGGTTCGACTTGTTATTGGCTATATTATTTTAATGTAAATATTTTGTAACAAATCATCACAATCTCATATTTATATAAATGCAGAGAGTGGAAGGTGAAAGGGAGAATGGGGAGGGTGATGATGGTGATGAACCCATTGGGGATAGTTACATTCACAGAGTTGACTTTTTCTCTATTGTTTGTGGCTCTTTTGATTTGGGCTCTCTCCAATTATCTCTACCTTAGCTATCACATCAGCCTTCATAACCATGACAACGCCAAAATGTAAGGTTTTTTTGTTTTTACATATAACTCTCTACGCTTGGAATGGTTTGTTAAACTATTTATATTGGAACTGAAGATAATTCAATGTTAATATAGAAAAATATGGACTTCTCAACTCTCCCTAATTGGTTTGAGTTGGAAGTTCATGATTTTTCATATGGTATCAAATCCAATAATTCTAAGTAGATATAACCGATATAAAAATAGAATTCGATTGAAGATGAGGAAGTCAAAATAATCATTTTCTCGAGGAAGCATGTTAAAATATTTCATATAAAAAATGGACCAAAAACGACACTGCATTTTTTTAAATTACCGTTTTTGTAACGTCCGACCTCTCCGTAACCATTTTAATCCCTAATATCAACCATCAATGGAGTTGATTAAACATTGACTGAAATGGTGCAGTTGGCAGGCAAAGTTTAGGGCTTTTGGGCTGAGAGTAGGATACGTAGGCCACTACTGTTGGGCCTTTTTGTTCTTCCCGGTGACAAGAGCCTCTACGATTCTGCCACTTATCGGGTTGACTTCAGAGTCAAGCATCAAATATCACATTTGGCTCGGACATATCTCAAACTTTCTCTTCCTCCTTCACACCGTCGTTTTCCTTATTTACTGGGGCATGGTTAATAAGTTGATGGAGGTCCGTTACATCTAACTTAGTCTTATATTTAGTGTACATTATAACCAAATCAATAAATCAAAGTACAATGGCTGACTCTAAGGGCGTACTAAAGCTCTTTCAAGAAAAATAAGTTATAACTTTCTTTTATTCCAAAACTGATATTTTTATTGTTTATTTTTCCTTAGACGTTTGCATGGAATCCGACATATGTGCCTAATCTAGCTGGAACAATAGCGATGGTGATTGGAATAGCGATGTGGGTGACGAGTTTACCATTCTTTAGACGAAAGAAGTTCGAAATTTTCTTCTACACTCACCAACTCTACGGTCTCTACATAGTTTTCTACGTAATCCATGTGGGAGACTCGTGGTTCTGCATGATCTTACCCAACATCTTCCTCTTCTTCATCGACCGCTACTTGAGATTCTTACAATCCACCAAGAGATCCAGACTTGTTTCCGCTAGGATCTTACCTTCAGACAACCTCGAACTCACTTTCTCCAAAACCCCAGGTTTACAACTAGTTCCTCCATTTACGTTTACATTCAAATGAAACCACAATCGTTTGGGATATTTCTTTTAACAAATTTAATTTCCATTTTCAATTACAAATACAAACGCATATTAAACGAAATGAAAAATTATTTTGGTATAATTCTTTTATGTTTATAGTTTTATAAGAGAAACTTTTAAATGATGAATATAATTAATTAATTGTAACATGTAAACGCAAACTCAAACAAAAATTAGTATCCAAAATCATATTTGTAAACGTAAACACACGATCAATAATTTGGGTTAGAGTGCCGTGTTCAAGAGACAAAGAGATGCTTTACGCTTTCTACCAAAAGTTTAAAGATATATATAATAAAGGCCCGTAATGATTGTAATCATTTGTTTCATGATCTAACTACGTAAATCGTAATTCTTGTAACCATTTGTTTCATGATCTAACTATAGGGCTACATTATAACCCAACAAGCATATTGTTTCTACATGTGCCGAGCATATCCAAGCTTCAATGGCATCCATTCACAGTAACTTCGAGCAGCAATTTGGAGAAAGATACACTAAGTATTGTCATCAGAAGACAGGGAAGTTGGTCTCAAAAACTTTACACCCATATCTCATCTTCCATCGATTCTCTCGAAGTTTCTACTGAAGGTCCTTATGGCCCTAACTCCTTTGATGTCTCGAGGTAAGAAAACTCAAGGCCTTAATTCAGTTTCTTACTTAACTACTTTTTCTAAAGTTTTTCTGATTGTTATCTTTCTCATCATATGTAGGCATGACTCTCTAATACTAGTGGGCGGTGGCAGCGGAATTACACCCTTCATTTCCGTTATCAGAGAACTCATCTTTCAGAGCCAAAACCAGAGCACAAAGCTACCTGATGTTCTTCTTGTTTGTGCCTTTAAACATTACCACGATCTTGCATTTTTAGACCTAATCTTCCCATCGGATATATCAGTCTCAGACATTTCTAGGCTGCATATCCGAATCGAGGCATATGTTACAAGAGAGGGCGGGAAGCCCGAGACAACTGATGATCAAAGACTTCTGCAGAAAAAATGGTTTAAACCACAGCCTCTAGACTCTCCTATCTCACCTGTTCTTGGGCCCAACAACTTCCTCTGGCTCGGAGTCGTGATCGTATCATCATTCGCCATGTTTCTGTTGCTCATAGCGATTGTCACTCGTTACTATGTATACCCTGTTGATCATAACAAAGGAACGATCTACAATTTCTCATATAGAGCTCTTTGGGACATGTTCCTAGGATGTGTCTGCATTTTCATCTCTTCAAGCAAAGTTTTCTTGTGGCGCAAGAAGCAAAACAAAGAAGGAGATAGGGAGTCCAAGAAGCAGGTACAGAGCGTAGAGTTTCAGTCGCCTACGTCTTCTCCAGGTTCATGGTTCTGCGGCCACGAGAGAGAGCTCGAGAGTGTTCCATATCAGTCGATAGTACAAGCCACTTCAGTCCACTTCGGCTCCAAACCTAATCTGAAAAGTAAGTCATCTGTTACCACTAGAGTCCACGTGAGCATCACATGCATGGCATAAATGGTTAAATACTTCAATCTTATTGTTTTGCAGAGATTCTGTTTGAGGCAGAGGGTTCGGAAGATGTTGGGGTAATGGTTTGCGGACCTAGAAAGATGAGGCATGAAGTGGCAAGGATATGTTCATCTGGTTTGGCTAAAAACCTTCACTTTGAGGCAATTAGTTTCAACTGGTGATTGATTCCATGTTCTAATTAAATATGTTTGTTTATTTTATTCATCGTAACGACCGTGGATGTTAGATGGTTTGCTGTTTAATTTTTCTTTTAATACAATGAAAAAATGGAATGTTCATATATGTTACGTATTCTGCCCACATCAGCATCATATATGCATTGTCAAGGAACAAGATTTTACTTTAGTTGTGTTTGTGGTCACTCGAAGATTTATGTGATTTAATATGATTCAGTTGAAATTATTAGGCCTTTATTTCTTTTGCACCACACATACATTAAGCGAGTTATCGATAAAATATGATATTATGATTTACCAGGAGAATCAAAAGTCTCCGTCGTCAAAGTCGTCGTCCCCGGCATACAGATCATCCTCCACCTTCTCTGCTGCCTCTTCAGCGATATTTTCCTCCACAGCCTCTAGTCCCTCCGCTAACGCCACCCCACCCAAAACTCCGGCCACCGACCCAACAGCCAGTCCCGTCCCCATCCCACCGAACTTGCTCCTCTTCTCTTTCTCCGGCGCGTATCCATACCCCGGTTGTCCGTACGACTGCGGCCGTCCCTATGGATCACAGTAAACATGTTGGGGCGGCGCGTGAGTATTACCGTAAGACGGTGCGTATGGGTCACAGTAAACAGGTGGTGGCGTGTGGTACGATCCTGGAGCCGGGTAATACTAAGGTTCTCTAACGGTACGATCTTGTGGAAGACTTGTACTTCGGATCGATCCATACGACGGGGTATAGCTTGTTTGGGCCGTTGCACCAGTTCACGTTCTTTATATCCTTCGCCGATGAGATCGTTTCTCGGCAGCGGGACGACATTTTCTAGAGGGTAGAATTGGAAATTTACTTGAACCAAAGACAAAACTTGGAAATTCAAGGATGGAGCGAAAGATATCAAGCGTGTAGGGCCATTTATATATATTCTGATTTCTGAAGATGGATCAAGAACATTCGATTAATATTGGTCTAGACTCTAGAAAGATAATTCTCTTCGTTGTTTTACAAATTTGTCCTCACTATCTTGTTTAATAGAATAATACTTGGTCCAATAAAAGAAATAGTTGTCTTGGAATATGTTTATGTGAGGAATAATATAGTAGCAGGGAAACCGAAGAAGAAAATATAAAACAAAATACGGAGCCAACACGTCCATTACTCGGTCCATCATCTGTTGTTGCCGACCAATTCCTAAAAATCGCACCATAGAATTCGAAATGGGCTCCTTTCAAACACTAACCAAGATTCTATTGGGAAGTTTTGTATTCATCTACTGATGGAGCTAAGGGGTCCCTAGAGCTAATATTGGCAACATCATTTCAGAACCATATGTCTTCCTTCACTAAAACTCAAACTCTTCTTCGTGGGGAACTGGTTGTCCACTGTATGTTTTGATCTGTGGAGAAACAGTGACACAATTACTTTCCCCCACTGAATGTTTTGATTTTTAACTACCTTTTAGATTAACCCATCAAAATCTATACACTGGAACATTTCCAGGCGAGATTCTTCATTATCCAAATTTTTTTGAAAAAATGATCGTTAGTTACACAAAGTATTGGTCACCCCTTAGTTACATATCTAAAAAATAATGTGTCAATACCTACACCAACAATTGAATTTGTATAACAATATTTACAAACAAACATATGACATGTGGTTAATACTATAACTATCATTTTGTATTATCCCGGTACATCGACATGACGAAATCCGGGACCAATACTCCAAAATGAACTTAAACATCCAAAAATCAAATTAAACATGTAAAAACTAAGAAGCTCAAAACTAATTTTAGCATCCAAAAACCAATAAATGTATAGTTATAATGTATGGTTATGGTCGGATAGTGCTGGATTATCGGATTATGCCGTATAGGCATATCAAAATAGTAACAAAACAATGGTTATGGTATTAGTGATATGTTTTATGAGTATTCGTGAATATCATGACAAATCCAATTGTTGGTATAAGTATTAATATATTATTTTAGTCAGCATGTGTAATACTTAGTATAATTGACTATCATTTTTCCAAAAAAATGCATAGAGATAAACAACTCTATTTTAAGGGATAGACATCTCCTCTAACATATTGATCATTGTTTCCTCCCTCTGTCTTTCTTCACAGCATTTGTCTCCCATCTGTTCTTTTCCATCGTATTAAAAGAAACTAAAAATATTTCTTATTTAGTCTTTTCATTGAACATTTATAATAAATTTTTCTGCAAATAAGGGAAAAAAATAATTCTTGCCCAGCAAAATAAGTATCTAAGAGAAGTGAAGAAAAAAACTAAAGAGAACATGTTATTGAACTGATTTGGGATATCTTGCAAATGATTAAGACTTCCCCTAATAATGCAAGCACGTATCATTGTCTTAATTTTTTGTTTCATATAATTTTAAGTGGATTCAATAATTCTTCCTTTCACGATTATCATGTCTCATCAATATAGCCATCACTGCTTAGAAGAGATTAAAATATGTAATTTTCAAAACCAAGATGGCACCCCTCGGTAACGAATTTGTTTCTAAATTTTCTATCTTTCACTAATCCGTAGTCATTTATATGGCTACAAATTTGTTGTCGTCTGTAGCGATCATTCTTATAGTGATATCAGTAATCCACTAGATATACCAACCAAACGGACCAAGCCAATTCGCTTTTCTACTCGAGGCTAATTTGTTCATTGTCACATAACTAACAAATACTCTTTTACAAATGTTACGGTTGACTACTAAACTTATTGTCCTATTGGTGGACATGATATTTCATCAATCACTGATAAAGCTGAGCCAGTTGTGTATAAATATTTCATAATGATCATTCTTTGCATCCATAAGTAAATTCATGTTATTTTTATTCTGATTATGATCGGTGAGTACAGAGCGAGACGGCTGATGGTAAATCCTGTCTTTTCGTTCCATAGTAAATGGTTGACTGAAAAGCAAGTCGAGCAAGTATAAAGCCGACGCGATCAAGAGAGACTGCAACTAGATAGTTTACAGTCTCCTCCTAGTCAGGATTAGGTGTGTTATTAGCAGCGATTAAATTTTTGTTCCATTTCAGTTTAACTTTTTCTAGGTAAAACCGCCTTTGTCTGTTGTCGCTGGTTGTCCACTACATGATTTGATGATTACATGGTAATATATATATATATATATATATATATGTTACATCACTTACTTTATTTATTTGTATTACTTATAATGGATTGATTTATGTAAGTGATTCTAAAAATAAATATTGCATTTTTTGTAATTTATGTTAATATATATCATTTACAAATAAATTATATTAAGTTTGCATCAATTACAAATAAATGATGTTAATTTTTCATTAGTTAATATAAATATATTAGTATTAACAATTGTAATAATTGATGATATATAATTGTATCATTTGTTTATAATTAATATTATAATTATTAATGCTAAAATTAGTTAATTATCATAATTAAATTTAATTAATTTTAATTCATTAAAATATTATTAAATTTATATGATAATATGTAAATTTATTTACAAAGTCTCATATATTTTAAAATGATGAGTTTATTTATAGCGAAATAATTTTCTCCTCCAAAATTTTTAGGATGATGTGGAAAAAATGTAAAAAAACAAATCACATCATTTCATTTTTCAAATTACACAAATCTATACACAAAATGTTAATTTTTATTTTGTATATTTTCTTTTTAAATAATGAAAATTAAAATAATTTAATATTAATTTTATTTAATTGATGCCATTAATAATAACATAATTTATTATAATTAATATTAGTTCATAAATTTTATATTGATCATTAATAAATAATCTAAATTAATATTATTTATTTAATTGATACAATACAATTCTTTTATAGTGTGAAGAGATAATTACTAAGGGTGAATGCAAAGAGATAATTACTAAGGGTGAATGCAAAATTCATGTCGATACCACTGACAATGAGGACAAGACAGCCACGCAAAGAGAGATATGGTCGCCATCAAAACTAGAGTTGGAGAAGAAGATAAAAGATGTCAACCATATCTTTTTTCATGTCGATGTCGTGTCGTCATTGTGATTGGTACCGAGATGAATTTTGTATTCATCTCTGGTAATTATCTCTTTAATGTCGGATTACGATTCCATCTCATAGTTACTACATGATTTATTTCATTTTTAAAACTTTCATTAAACAGAAAAAATAGTTTCACATTAATAAAAAAGGTTTCTGACAACTCTTTAAACACGTATCAGCGTCTCTCACTCCTTCTAGAGTTCGAAAAAATATTCGGATAAAACAGATATCTAGATAAAAAACAAATATTTAGGGAAGACGGATCCGGATCAAATTTATTTATTATTATTTTTTTAATAAAAATATGGTGTAAAAAGTCGGATATCCGAATACAGATTCGGATAGTAAAATTGTGGATCTAGATATCTCAAAAAATCCAAATATTCGGATTTGTAACACTTATATTTTTTATATATTCATCCAAATTTTTCCAAGAGAACTTGTAACCTAAATAGTCATAGAAAAAAATATTTAGACTCGATTACAATAAGACACTAGATAGATTATGCGATAAACGAAGATATTTCAAACTTTAAAGACGAGAGTAGTTCTAAGGTTGTCCAATCTGATTCTACGACAAGAAGTTTGTGGAAAATGTAGTCTATAAATTTTATTTGATAAAAATAACATGAATACAATCTGCTACATGTAGAAAATGTAGTATGCAAAGTTTTCTATATAAAAATTGAGAAGGTGTACCTTTCATTTGATCGTAGAAGAATAATAATACTGATCTCATAAATGGTGGAAACTATACCAGAACCGTCCTTGTTGGCATTTCCAGTTTTGGATTGTTAACTATGAGCTTCACACTAGTATGGTTCGGTAAAAGTATCTTGAAGCTGTAAAACACATCTTCTTCATCATCATCTAGAATTAATGATCTCTTGGCCGACCGCCTGAAGCTCATCTGCAATGAGCAGACATGAATCATCATGAAACTGAAAAGTTAAACCCAACAACAACAAAACAGAGAGAGAACGAGAGGGTTATCTTAGGTTGGCCGAATGGTTTCTCGGAAATAAATTCTGAATGAAGATGAGAGTGAATCAGAACGAAGAAGAGTAATAAACCAAATTCTAAAACCCTACCTTTACCCCAAAGAAAAAAGTCTACTTCTTTGTTTTTCGTTAGGGTTTTTGTTTTTGGTTTATTCCTCTTCTTAGTTCTGATTCACTCTCATCTTCTTCCAAATTTTGTTTCCGAGAAACCATTTAGAAAAGTTCAGGTTTTTTTGACAAGCTATAAAACGAGAAAAGTTTAGTTTCTTTTTCTCCAAATCATCATAATATTGCGATGAATATGAAGGCACATTTAAAATTGTGTCTTGCGAGTAGTTTAGAGTAGGAAAGCAAAAAAGATCATGAAAAATCACTATTTTAAAACTTTTCCTTTAACAAAAAAAAAACAATGAGACAATGAGAGTGAGTATTTTACCTTTAGAGTGATTCTCTGTTTCTGAAACCCAGAAAATTTGTTATGAGGAAGACGAAAGAGAGGAAGTGAGTGAGGTGAAACTAAAAGCTTCGGGCACTCGCAGATCCTCTTTCCCACACCCAAGCTTATCACGTTAGCACCATTCTTTGTTTTTGTCTGTCACATCACATTTATATTCACCCAAAACATTGTTGCATTTATTATATAACATTTATTTGACTTTTGTTTTGAGTAAGTAAAGTTAAAAATGGTTATATATCTATATGTATTGACCAAAATATATTTTGTTTTGTAAAAAAATTAGACTTTTGTTTTGAGTAAGTAAAGTTAAAAATGGTTATATATCTACATGTATTCACCAACATATCTTTTGTTTTGTAAAAAAATTGGACTTTTGTTTTGAGTAAGTAAAGTAAAAAATGGTTATATATCTATATATATGTATTGATCAAGATATCTTTCCTTTTTCTAAAAAATTAGAATCTAGTTGTTAACCATCAGCTTCTAATGGTTTTTGATCGAACGAATGACTGGATAGCTGGTTGCAAATTTACTATATAATTAATTAAAAGTTGAAAAATACTAATATGAAATATTTGAAAACGAGATGATCTCTCGTTTCGTCAGGCTCGCAGCAAATAACACAAGACTAATGTTCATACGGGTGATCTGTGGAAAGTCGATCTAATACTATCAGCCAAGCAATGATACTACATCTTGTGATTCCTTGTGAAAGCCAAATCACTCGATACCGAGGTATATAAGTAATGATTGATACATATCGAGTATATAAGTAAAACATAAATTGTAGTTAATTTGGTCTAATCAGTTTGCACAAAAACAAAACAAAAAGTTTGTTCGGGTTTGGTTATGGATTTGATAAATTTTGTTCCATTTCAGTTTTATTTTTTCTTGGTTCGGTTCAGATTTTTCTGTCTTCGTTTTATGTCCATTCACACTTTAAACTTTCCTAAAAGGGGGAAAATGGTGTCAATTAATGAGAATTTACCTCATAACTTATTGAACACGTTTCAGTCTCTCTCGTTCCCTCTATACATATAGTCAAAAATTTCCAATTGCAGTTAGAATACAATCATAGAAAACATGATTTAGTCTTGATTTAATCAAAACACCATATAGTTTATGCAACACCCGAAAAAACTTCAAAAGCAAAAATAGTTCTGAAATCGTCCAATCTACTTCTGTAACAATAAATTCGTGGACAATGTGGTCTACAAAATTTATTTTAATAGTTTGGTGAATGATAAAATAACATGAATACAATATGCTGTCAATTCATCACTCACCAAACTCTAAAATACAATTTGTAGACTATGTTTTCCACAAATTTTGTTGTGGAATAAGATGATTTGACGACTTTAGAACTATTTCCGTTTCTGAAATTTTGGATATCTTTGGTTATCGATTAATCTATACGTTTTAAAGAAAAAATTAAGTCTAAATCATGTTTAAACAGTTGTGAAATAAATTGTCACTAATTGAAATAAATTTGTCTGTTTTAAGGAAAGTTTAAAGTAGGAGCAGACAAAAAGACCACAACAGAAAAAAAAAAGAATCTTATAATATTTATGTTATAAAATATAAATGAATTGAAAACAACTGAAATTTTACCTTATTTCAACACATCACGAACGGTAAAGATATCAAGACATCACGATGATCACGATGACAACGTATTATATAATTATATATATATATATATAATGTTTTAGCATAAATTAGTGTTGTACTAGAGAGAGAAAATAAGAAAATGAGAGAATAAAGACAAATGAGAAAATGAGAGAATGAGAAAATGAGAGAATGAGAAAATGAGAGAATGAGAAGTATAACAAAACAAATTTTATTACTCCATTCCTTTAATTGTTAACATATATAGGGAAATTTAGAGATTGGCTAAGATTGAGATAGGATAACCTAGGTTTAAGATAAGTTATAATTATTTAGAGAGAAATTAAATAATAAAAGGGAATTTGTATTCCCTAATGCAAATTAGGTAAATAATTAGAATTTTCTTTTAATTAATTGACCAAAAATTAGTTATGTAATAATAGTTTTCTTTTAATTAGTTGACCAAAATATAGGTAAGTAATTATAGTTTTTTAAATTATTTGACCAAGAGAGAGATTATTTTATTCCTTTTATACCTTTATACTCTTCTCTCCTTTTTTATGTATCCTCTTAACTTTTTTATCAACTGTTTTTTTTTTTGGTTTTTCGTATTTTTCTGGTAATTATCATCAAAATTTTATTCTAAATTATGTAAACCGTAACAATCTTGGTTGTGGCTATGGGAAGATTAATGAATTTGAATTTCAAAAAAAGATATCGCATGTGTTGTTTTGTCTCATTTATTATTATGAGATATATATGTATATATTATTTTACAATATGGTTAAAAGACGTTAAATGTAAATCTACATGTTTATATGATATAATAAATTTGAACACGTTACCGGTGTAATCAACTTATTAGAACAAATTGTAGAATGTATTAACTATATTAATCTTTGAAAACCATACATTTTCGGCCAGATTTTAGATGTGAGTGTAAATAATATTGGCGCAATGAGTTTTCTACTCCTAAATAATCTGACAATTAGATTTATGATAGTGATTTTAAGTTATCTTTCTTCTACATAAAAATAAAAATGCATCTATCAAAATTTTAACTGGAAAATAGTTTTTTAACGATTAAAATATTTGAAAAGAATCAAATTTAATTTAAACATATAATTATTTTGTTAACACGATAAAAAATATTATATCATATGATATATATGAACTCACATCTAAATTATTATTTAAAGTGGTATAAAATATATTGTAAACATAATAATGTATTTATCCGGCTATTGATGGATAAAATTTTTACCGATAGTTTATTTGTTAACATCGTAAATATGTTTATTATGTTTATTAGTATATTATAATATATATCATATTAATAAATAAATTATCGCTAAAAACTTTAATCCATCGGCCGCCAAATAAATATATCATTATGTGCACAAAATATTTTATACCATATTAAATAATAATTTAGATACGAATTCATATATTTTACATAATATAATATTTTTCTTATGTTAACCACATAATTATCCGTTAAAATTGAAAATGATCTCTCTCGAATATTTTAGTAGTTAACAAAATATTTACCCCATTAAAATTAGGGTAATTACAAAGTATGACATTAGAGGAATTCAAAACTAGTTTTCTCACATCTCATTTTTCTTCCATCACTGTTGCATGTGAAATTTCCCTTCAATTCCCTATGCCATGAAGACTAACGTTTGAACTGGCTGAGCGCTTTCTTTTTTTAGGTAATAGGTATTTGTCAGACAAAATCTATTGATTGATTCTAATAGCTACATCTCTCCTAATTAAAAACATAAAATATATGCAAACGAAATAATTACCAGTTTTGAGAAAACATAGGGTTAGAGAGGAATAGCGTAGAATGGCATAGGGGATTAAGATGCAAAAAAAATCTAAATGTGTTCATCCATCCACAGATAGTTATAATCTACATGTTTGTTTAACTGATATATCATGTCTTTTAGTATTTGTTATCGCGTTAAGAAAATATTTATTTTACTGCTTTCGTTAATAAAATAAAATAACTAATTCTCAGATAATATTCTCAATAAAGTTAATTCCATATATTAATAACGGTAACATTTCAGATTATCAACTGGATAATATTTATTATCCACTAACATAATCATCATCTACTGATTTTAGTGATCTAAATAATGTTATCTTGCTAATATACTTACCAGATAAGAAAGCTAACAACTACCATTATATTTAGAGGGCTTATCCATATCTTAACAATGCTAAGTAGGGACTAAGTTAGAATTTAGGCTTGGTTTAAGAGAGAACTAAATAACTAATTTACAATGCTACATAACTAATTTTTCAATTATCTATGAATATTAAACTCATTGTCCCTTAAATTATGATAAAAGACATTTTTGTCCGGATTTTGGAAAAAATAAAGTAAAACTAATTACTAGTTTATATGTTACCAGACAATGACATAACCCAATGATATTTCTCTTTAACGAACTGATAATGTTAAAAAAAGTAACACACTTAATTTACTTTTTCTTTTATTAGCACTTAATTTACATTTTGTTTTAGTTTGCAGAGTTAAATAGTAACGATCATTTTGTGGAATGGAAAATAAAAATAAAATAATATCACATATTAAAAAGTTAATTTTAAAATCCTGGTTGTTCTATTTTTTTTTTTATAATCCTTCATGTATTTCTAACTAAATGATCCATTATATAATAGAAATGAATAATCATCTAATTATCCATTTACTGTTAACAGATTTTGTTGTGTAAACTAATGAAGAAGAAGAGTGAAAAAGACAAACGAATATAAACTCCAACCCTAATCCAAACTGGCTTCTTCACTGCCGTCATTCATTCCTATCTTCATCGTCTCTGACGCGCAAGAAATCAATTGACTAGCTTGATCTTTACTTAAAACTTACTAAAATATATTAACAATTTAAGGATAGCAAATATTATAAAATATATTGTAATACAGTAGTTATAATCTCGTTTATGGACATAAATTACTGAGTTCAATGTTCAATCTGTTAGTAATTCTAACTTTTTAATATAGTTTTGTATGTTAATGTAATAAATAATTTTTTTATGGGTTTTAAATGCTAAATGTGTTTGGACCGATCCTATCGATTGATCAGATCGTTTACAATTTTTATTTTCAAGATTGATCAATCCAACTCTCGTCTCTACACAGCTTCTATTGGGTCTTATTGGGCTATTGATATTGTGTATATTATATTTTTATGCCATTAGGTCAAACATCTACTACTATATTATTTAAGCAAGTCTAAAAAAATTTAACCAGTTTTAACGTGTTATATTACATGAAATGCCATTGTATTTTTATAAAATTAAAACTAAATTAAACAAATTATAAAAGGTTAAAATAGTCAAAAATTTATGCAACTAAAATCCAATAAAAAATCCAAACAGAATCTTTTAAATAATTATTAGTTTCTAAAAAATAAAACTTATTTTCTCTCTCCTAATAAATATGAACGAAAAATTTAAATTAATTTTAAAAAATTTAATAAAAAATCCAAAACATAATCTTTTAAATAATTATTAGTTTCGAAAAAATAAAACTTATTTTCTTTCGCTCCTAATAAATATAAACGAAAAATATATAATTAAATTTTTAAAATTGTTATCCAATCAGAAAAATAAGATTTGAAATTATATTATACGATATTATGTTAACCAATCAAAATTATAATAAAAACAAAAATTAAAAGTGTGATTTATTTTAAATATTTACATAAAATGTCATTGGTTTTTAGATATTTTAAATAAACTCATTAAGGATATAATAGTAATCATAAAATTAATATAATTAAAATGAAATTATGAATAATATTTTAAATAATTATTAGTTTCCAAAAAATTAAATTTACTTTCTCTCTCTAATTAAATATGGACGAAAATTATATATTTTTTAAATTGTTAACCAATCAAAACTGAAAAACTAAGATTTGATATATAATATACCATATTATTTATATTAAATTATTATATTTAAAAGATTTTGTTAAGATTTAAAATTATGATTCTTCTATCATTTTTGTTTGATCTTATTTTCAAATTATTTTAAATTATCATATAATATATATACTTAATAAAAATATAGATTAATTGTAGATTTTCAGATTAATTGTAGATTTTCTTAAATATAGAAACTGTTTTTATTCTTTCAATCAATTATTTTTAAATACGATATCTAATTAGAATATTTTAAATTTTGCCTTTAAATAATAAATGCATAAAATCTGGTTTAAAGATTTGTTAATTTAAATTCAAACTATCCATAAATCTTTTAAATCTCAATTTAAGATGTCAAAATGATTTTTAAAATTTGCTTTGATAAGTACATGCTTCCCTATATATAGATGAAAGAGTTTCATCTTCAACCTCACATCTTTCAAGCACATATTCTTTTGAGTGGCGCAAATTATAAAATTTTTGGAATATTCGGAGAAGAAGATAATTCAGACGTTTGAGACTTTGAAACGCTGTGGTTTAACGGAAAACGAGGTGCTGGCTATGGTTAAGAGGTACCCTGAATGTGTAAGGACTTCAGAGGAGAAGATGGTGAAGTCAATTGAAACTTTTCTTGGGTTAGGATTCACGAAAGACGAGTTTATGATGATTATTAAGCGTTATCCGCAGTGTATTGGATTAGCTGCGGACACAGTGAAGAAGAAGACTGAGTTTCTTGTGAAGACAATGGGTTGGCCTATAAAGGTGGTGGCTTCAATCCCCATTGTACTTGGATTCAGCTTGGAGAAGTTCATTTTTCCGAGATGTAATGTAATCAAAGCTCTTATGTCGAAAGGGCTGATCGGTGAAATGCCTCCATTCTCGACTGTTTTGACTAGTCCTAAGCTGAAGTTTTTGAAGATTTTTGTGGAGAAGCATGAAGATGTGTTGCCTGAGTTGTACTCTATCTTCACTGGAGATTGCGTTTGAATAGGTTAGAAAGCATTGTTTATTCTGATTTGTGTCATTAAAAAGTGTATTCAGTTCTCCAAAATGTGACTTTTTGTGTTGTAAAGAAACACTCTTTAGGGAATAAAACAACAAATGACAACATTTCAAGCTGATTCAGATGAGAAATCAGAAATATTTGGGATCTTACTATATTGTGAAGCCATGTCTCTGTCTACTAAAATTTGGTCATTTGGCAATTAAGAATGTTTAGTACTTGTCTCTAATTTTGTTTTAGTAACTTTCTTTACAAGATCTTCCAAAAACGTAAGATTTCAAGAGGAACACTTGTCATATTTCAAAACATCAAAACAACCAATCTCTTCACATTTTTTATTCTTCTCATATTTGTATAATAAAATAATAATTGTAAGGCCCAGAAATAGATAAGAAGACAGAGAAGGTTAACCACTCCATATATCTACACTCTTTCTTACCTCACCAAACCAAAAAATCTCCCATTTTCTTATTCAACTTCAAAGCTTCTAAACAACTCTTGAAACTTCAAAAAATAAACATCTCTAATGTCGGAAGAAATAAGAGAGCACGGTCTTGCCGATCCTAAAGCTTCTCCTCGGTCGCAACCGCCACGAAAAAGCGGTCTCATCAGCCGCAAAAGACAGCTGGTGTTTCTCTCCCTCATGATTTTCCTAGCCGCAAAAAGACTAGTCGGAATGGGAGAAATAGCGTTTGTAATACTGTCTTATATCTATTTGTATGAGTTCCTCTCGAGATTTGCCTTCCCTCGCAAGCAAACTGAGCAGAAGAAGAGACTCTCAAACCCTAAGAACAAACTCTTTCAAGCTTACTTCCTTACCACTGCCATTATCGGTTATCAATCTTATTCTTATCTGATTATTCTTAAAATGTTTTTTTTTTCTTTTTCTAATGAATAATAAATAAATAAAAAGTCTATCTCAGGCATACTCTTCCCTATTTGCTACATCGGAGATGGAATATTCCGTGGAGACATACACGGAGCCGGGGCCGCAGCTCCACATCTATTCCTCCTCTCAGGTCAAGCCTTCACAGAACCTATTGGTTTCTCCGACAAGTTTTCAACTCCTATTGGTATTTTCGGACCAGTCTTCTACAACGCTCGTAGGATTTTTGCTCTTTTGGATTGGGTTAAAGCAGAATTCTCAGATACTCAGCGTCCCGGTGGTCCGGTGAGATTGTATGGAGGAAGAGTGATAGCGTCGGTTAACGCAGTGGTGTGGTTTTACAATCTGTTTGGTCTCTTGTTACCTGTGTTTCTTCCTCGGTCTTGTGAGATTTACTTCTCCGATGATAACAAAGGAGATTGATTTGTATTGTTACATTCGGAATCTCTATAGATGCATGTATTTAAATAAATGTATCTACTCTTGAGTCTTGAGTTGTTCTTTTAGTGCTTTTGTCTTGTTTTTTTCACCTGTTGTAGTGACAATTAAAAATAAAATTTTGATACTTGATTCTACTATTTCAAATTGCCTTGATACACAACAAATTAAGCTGTCGCATCACACATTCAATAATTTTCAATCTTACATGGAACTTCAAACTCTTCTGAAGTTCCCTCATAACATTAGTTTTAACCATCGAGAATGTTCATCAGCTAATGAAAAATATCCCCGATCTCCTTTCTCAGCAAACCTTTAATCTGTCAATGCAAAAGTCCATCATAACACATTAAACCCAAGTATAAGTAACTTTGTCTAAAAACTGAAACTGAAGATAACCCAAATATAACCTGTTTTTCTGAGAGTCCAATACCCTTCAAGTCATCAAGCTGCAATTGAATATATAAGAACTCAAACATACTTTGAACTTCACATTAAAAAAAAAAACTAAATTTGGAGAGATGTTTTGATCTAATCCATCACGAGAGAGATGCCAACTTCTCATTTATAAAACTTTATACCAATTTGTAGTAAGATAAGGCTTACTGTTTTGAATGGTTCAGGAGATTCTTCACGGAGCTCAACTATGGAAGTCGCTCTTTTTTCTCCAATGCCCTATCATACATCGATGTAAGCCGTGTCTACGAGTTAGGTACTATACCATGAACAAGCAACGTGATAATTTGTCTAATCAAGCTAGTCATCTCACCTTTAGCTTCTTTAGATCTTCCCTGTAAATACCACAAGATAAAACAAAAAGCTACTTTAGTTCACTTCCTTATCCACCAATATAGCTATGAGTTTCAAAATACTTATAAACTAAAAAACCATGTGGACTTAATTTTATCAGAGAAAGAAAACAACTTACTTTCCTGCAGTGTTTAAGAACTTGAGGTACTCTCCAACAGCAGACTTCTGCAATATTTTCGGAAAACAATAAATAGTTATGTCAATCTTCGACATTTTAAACCACAACTATAGTCAATTTTAATCAAACTTGTTTAACTCTTTTTACCTTCAACTTAGAGCTGTGTGCGCTATATGTCTTCCAAGGACTCCAGTCAATGTTGGAAGGCATAGTTCTCTCCGGGGTTCTTAGCTCTACACTGACCACAGCTTCAGCAGTAATATCGCTGTGCTCAGATACTTCTTCCACAACAGCTTGATAGTTCTCAGGAACTGATAGTTGGTTTGAAGTTTTGCATATCGACTTCAAAGTGTTTGATAGTTCTTGAAGCCGCATGCTGAGCGGTGGTGATGCAGTTTCATTGGCTAGCCAACTATTGTTTTCCTTGTCCAGGTTATCACCTACAGTAAAGAGAAAGACCAGGAATTGAACAAAAGGTTTCATTATATTACCTTCTTAGATTAATGTCATAAGACTCACAACATACCTTCATTAACCAGAGTTTCATAAGACCAGGAATTGTTGTCATCTCTCTCTACTATTTGTGCTGTCATACAGCAAACAAACAAGATTAAAGTTAACCTTTCCTTCAAATTTTAAACCAGACCCTTCTCTATCAACTTTCTAGTCTCACCTTTGTCTGTAGAAGCATCATCACAATGAGTGGCTCCTGAAAACTTTTCCTCATCCTCATGTTTTCTGTGTGTCTCCTGAAGATTAATTGAAGAAATGTTGATACTATTGATATCCAGATGTCGAGAAAAACTGAACCCTATATAAATTACCTTACTTTTAGTGTCAGCAACTTCTGAGCTTAAAGCTGCACTGGTTGAATAGCCCTACAAATGAAAAGAAGCACACATTAGATATGCTACCTAAGCTGAAAGTGAACAAAGGAAACAGCTCCAATTCTTTGAATATGTTTTGGCATCTGCTTGAGAAGCAGAGAAGTTTCAGATGGAGACTTTACCAGATTTATGGCTGTTGCAGAACTTGAGAAAGCCAAAGCAGATTTTCCCTGCAAAGAAATCACCCCAGCCGTGAACCACTGAATGTAAGTAATTTCTTGATGATTTTTATTTAGCATTAACGTTATTATTATAATATATTACCTCTTCTACCACAGAAGATTGAGAATCTGTAACAACAAATGACGAACAGACTTCCTACATTAAAGAATACAAGACTTTGTAAGTAATTCCTTGGTAAAATATAACCATGCTGCTCCATTAGTTTAAGCTCGAAAAGATTTACTTCTTCAGATGAGGAGGCTTGAACATTCAAGACAACCTTCGAAGGGGAGATTTTCTGCATTAAAATAAACACAAGTGTCACTCTAGGTGAGAAAACAGACTGAAGAGCATAACACTAATATCCAGATTGAAGATGCTCCACCTTTTTAAGTGCCATCCTTGCTTTGCCTTCCATCTACAAAATCCAAAACAAGTCTAACTAAACTGTTTCTGAATTCATAAGGATAAAAACAAAAGACGAATTACCTTCTTAGAATTATTTTTACATTTCACCAAATCATTTGCTTCACCGAACAGCTTCCTTCAATCATTAAGAAAAATAATCATGATTATTTGATTTTCTGAAACTGAACAAGGTAGCTGAAGCAGGTATAACAAGGATATTGAGGCTTCGGGCTTTTACTATATATGCTGGTTCTCAAAGTTTTACCTTCCTTTCATTGCAGAAGTTGCAGCGTTGAGTTTAGTGTTTTTCTCTGTCACATTTCCCCGCTGCCCTGTCTGTTTTCTGGAGGTAGTAGACACAGCCAAAGGTGTCCGTCTCCTTTGAGGAACAGAAGATAATGAAGTAGATCTTGCAAGAGTGTCCATCTTCTTTTTAGTAGGAATATTCATGGCTCGTTTACTGCCTATACAGATTTTTGATGCTAAGTTAAGCATGTAAAACGAGTCTTGGCTAAATTCTCGCGGCTGAAAAAAGAAACCAAATGTTCTGTAAGTAGATTCTGTAAAGCAGAAACCTGAAAAGGTGAAAAAAAATCTACCAGACAAGTGATCAGCAATGTTCTGTTGCATCCTTGTAAACAATCCTTCAGCATGCGAGTGAGTTTGCTCTCCCGATATGGCACATGAGATTCATTGGCGTTGAGAGCATACATGACATTCTGTAAAGCATAAATCGACTTATTTATTCTGGTAATCTCTAGAGGAGCTAGAACACTATTTTGTTTCCTAGAGTCCTCATATCCTGCAAAGGAAGACAACCCCCATCACATGCTGACATAAGATTATCACGAAGAAAAGATAACTAAAATGTGATATTAAAATACTCAACCTGCCATATCAAGGAAGTTCATCCTCCCAAGGACGCCTGAATTGGTGTTGCCAGATATAACATGTATCATCACACCTTTATGACTCGTCAGCTTCTGGGTTTTCTTGAGACCAAAATACAAGTTCTGAAATTCTGAGAGTGACTTCACAGGTACCTGCAAGCAGAAACTTTGAAACATTAATGTTGATGCAAAAGACGCATGATGTCTCAAGAACACTAAATGACTTGCCTGAGAAAGTCCCTTCAGTTGAATTTTGCCTTGTGCACCTTCCAATACAGAAACCACCCGCTTTTCTTGGTCTAACAGGTCATACACAGTTTCTTGAGAAATCTCATAAATTGATACAGATATTGACTCTCCTCTTTCCTCAGCCATGGATAGCATCACATCCATTGTAAGAACGGTTAAACCAATTTCCCTCTCATTTCCCTACAAACCATGTCATAATCATAACTCAATCAGCATTTCCATGAACATTATCAATCTCATAATCAATACCTTGCAGGGATGATTACTTTCAATACCTGGATCAGATGTGTTTTTCCACTACTTCTTGCTCCATGAGCAATCACATTAGCATCCTTACCCTCAAATACAGTAGGGATAAGAGGTTTAATCTCCTTTGTGAGAATTAAACCATTGCTTTCATTTTCTTCATAGCAGTAGTCTAATTTATATGAGTCTTTCGAACTGTCACAACACAGAAAACAAAAACAAAAATCTGACTCCTTACTTCAAATATTGCTTAACCACTACAGACGACATTCAAATAGTTAAATTGTACTCAAAATATCCAAAATTTAACTCATTTCGCGAATTTAAATCCAACCAAACAGATATACAATCATAGAAGAATATACCCAGTAAACAGAGCACCAAACGAAATCGAAACCGTCTCAGAATCTTCTACCATGGGCTTGTGAACCAATATTGATGTAGTTGATGCTGGATCCGTCGATGGCTTAACCCTAGCCACCACCCGAACCACCTTCCGTCCATGGCTCGTCGATTTGTTCTCCATAATCTCAAAATTCCCAAAATTCAGTTTCCACAGATTTCCTCACCAGATTGAATCGAACCAAAAGGAAGCTCTAAGGAAGACCTCTGAGTTCAAAAGATTTGTTTCCTTTCTCTTTACGGTTTGAATAAGATTTGGGAGGAATAGAGAGAGAAATGAAGTAAGATATTTGGGAGGAATAAAGCCGTTAAGTAAAATATTTTCAAAATTCTCGTCGGCTAGCTCCTTCGATGACTCAGGAATGGGTCCTACCTACCATCACTTGATACGAGGCGTATGTAAGAAGCCTACACACCAAACGACAACGTTTCTAGAGAGCAGAAAGTTTCTTGGGTCTAGTTGAGATAGGCCCATATGTATTGTGAAGCCCATTAGTAAGAAACCCTCTTCTCTGCAATTAGGGTTTTATTATAAGTTAACGTGACATCAAAATCTTGAGAAGCCCTAGGCATATCCTTCCAGCCGCTGCTGCTGTAAGTTCTCTGTGAGCTTTTCTCGTCTCTCTCCGTAGTCAGCATTAGGTAGTGTTTATAAAATCTCCGTCCTTGTATAATCTCAGAATTTAATTTTTATTTTTGAATCCTGGATCAATTGAAGCTTTGGTGTGTGTTGATTAAATTGAATTCATATTTAGATTTTGTAAAGCATTGGTTTTTACAATTTTTTGGGTTTATTTTGCTTATTGTAATCCGTATTTAATGTTCAAATCTGGATTGTGTTTCATACCCATTTCCTAGTTTGATGTAATTTTGCTTACAGAATTAGGATTGAAATGTATGATTTTTTTTTTGCTCTGTATGTAGCTAAAATGCATATATTATATAGAGGCTTTTTCTCATGATGTAACATTTGTCTTTGTTTCTAAGGTTAGGAAATGAAGCACAACAATGTTATCCCAAGCTCACACTTCAGGAAGCACTGGCAGAACTATGTGAAGACATGGTTTAACCAGCCTGCCAGGAAAACCAGAAGAAGAGTTGGTTAGTAAAAGTCTCTAATCTTTTCTACTTAATCAGATGCTTACTTAAAGTTTAGTTATTTATGTAGTAAAGATTGTATGATGTGCTCTCTCAGCTAGACAGAAGAAGGCTGTGAAGATCTTCCCTCGTCCTACCTCTGGTCCTCTTCGTCCTGTTGTGCATGGACAGACTCTTAAGTACAACATGAAAGTTAGAGCTGGAAGAGGATTCACTCTTGAAGAGCTTAAGGTCTTGATTCTATAATTTCGCTCTTTGACTCTTCTCTTATATATATATATATATATAATATAAAGATGATAGCTAATAGTTCATTGGTTTGATCAGGCTGCTGGTATCCCAAAGAAATTGGCTCCAACTATTGGAATTTCTGTTGATCATCGTCGCAAAAACCGTTCTTTGGAGGGTCTTCAATCCAATGTCCAAAGGTTAAAGACGTACAAGGCTAAGTTGGTTGTGTTCCCGCGTGTTTCTCGGAAAGTCAAGGTATTTGTCCATTCCAGATTTTAGATGGAGGAAGTACATTGAGATACCTTCTTGATTTCTGAGTTCTTGTTACTTTGTTGTTTGTAGGCTGGGGATTCTACTCCAGAGGAGCTTGCTAATGCAACTCAAGTCCAAGGAGATTACTTGCCTATTCCTAGGGAGAAAGCAGCTATGGAGCTTGTGAAGGTTACTGCTGACATGAAGGCATTCAAGGCGTATGACAAGATCCGCCTTGAGCGCACAAACAAACGCCATGCTGGTGCTAGAGCCAAGAGGGCCGCTGAGGCTGAGAAAGAAGAGAAGAAGTAAAGATCGTTGCTTTAGGGCTTTAAACATTCTTGAATTCTTCTTTTTCTGGATCTTGAAACATTATAACGAGGTTCTCTATACTGGAATCTGCTTACAATACGCCACTACGGTTCTAATTGGAGGATTATATTATTGAAAAGCCTAATGAAATAAAACAATGCGAAAGGAAAAAAATGAAAAATCAGACTTGAGTTTTCTTATATTGGTTTTATTTAGAATAATAGTTTATTAGGAATGAATTGTAGAGATGAATGATGATAATTGTGTTATTGGCCTAAAGCAAAGTCTATAATAACATACCGCAGTGAGAGTGTACGTAAAAACAAAATGATACAATTTTGAATTCTGATAATCACTGACCAATACTGTAAATGTAATGGCAATCCCATTATTTTCTTTTATTTTTTATTATAAAAACAAAATACAAAAAGTTAAAAACGCTCTTCTTTTAGGTCTTCAACCTTTGAGAGATCTTCCCAATTCCATCTCTACAATCTTCAGCCACTCTCTTTACCTTATCGCTGAGCTGAAAATACGAAAGTTCTAGCTAGATTGATTAATAAAAACATATATAATTCATTATTTAACGAATGTAAACGAACGTTTATAATTATATCATATATTCCTGTCAAACATCATTCAAACATAAGAAAATAGCAAAAGATCGCAGACAATTGATAGTTACTTTTTGGTTTAAAGAAAGATTAAGAAGATTCGTTGAACCTAAACTAGAAGACACCTACGATGATTGACTTCGAATTTTATAAAATAAAATACAATTAAAAAGGTTGGTTTTCGACTCTAATCCATCGGCTGGTAAGGTGACCCACTTAGCCCATACTTAGGAATTATTTGTAAATTGTTTGTGACCCACTTAAACTGTAAGGTGACCCATTTAGCCCTATCAACGCCCTATGCGGCTGTGATATCTATTCTACACCATAACTAAACTAAACCCTCGTATAGAACTGAAAACTGTGTTTCTGAATGTCACTGAAATTGGATTTTTATACATTTACATAAATTATAGATTTGGAATTGTTGTCGTTGACCACAGTAAAAATACGGGAATAGAAAAGAAAATATTGACTAGCAAAGTTCAAAATTTGGAATTGGAAGTGAAATTAATCTTTTAGTTAAAATACAGTAGGAACAAAGTTTCTCCCATGTATTCAAAGGTGAAAAGTTCTTCTTTATTAATTTTCTTTCTGTGAAAAAATATCATGTGGACTTTGTCTTTATTAAGAAAAAAAATCAATAAAATAAATACATATGCCTCTCTTTACACACACAACATGAAAAATAAATTAGCCTGGTGAACTTTGTATACATATGCTGATACGCATCAATTTATATGATAATATTATTTTTGTTGGTTGGTTAAAGATGATAAGAGATTTGTAACAATCCAACATTTTCATCATACAAAGAAAAACAAACTCTAAGATGACGAAAGCTTCTTTGTGCCTATCAATATCATAAATCTCTCTGTTTGCTCTTACCTCTTGCCCACTTGGCCTCTCATTTCCCTTTTTTCTCCAAATTATTTACTTTCCATAAAAATTCTTTATAACTACAAACGTTTCAATTTCCCTCTAAAATCCCCAAATCAATTTTATTCATTCTTTGCTAAACACCTTTTTCATCGCCATTGAAGCGTCGACAAAAGCTAAAACAATGAAGACAACGCGGCTTCTCGATCTAACGGCGGCGATGGTTCTTCTCGTCTACATGGCCTTTTCTCCGCCACTCGTTTCCGGCGGCGCAGGGAGGCGCGTCAGCATGACACTGGTTCGAGGCGCCGCTGCTCTTGGTGCTTGTATGTATTCCTCCTTTCTTCTTTTGTCCTCTCTATATACATTTAAGAATTTAAGATATATCTTTCTTTTTTTTCTTTTTTTTTGGTTAATAGAATTATATTATTTTCTTGATATTAAAATAGATATTTCTCTATAGATTTATCATTTTTATTGCTGGGTTCACTAAACTTTTTTAACCGCATGTCACGCAACATAAACCAGTAAACCACTCTCTATTAACTATCATTATACGTTGAAAATATGGTTCCCCACATTTCACATTAAAAAAAAAAACATTTAGGTTTATACATAACTTTTTGCTTCTTTTTTTGTGTAGTTTGCTTGGACGGGAGCTTACCAGCGTATCATTTAGACAGAGGCTTCGGTGCTGGATCAAACAATTGGCTTTTGCAGTTTGAGGTGATTAATTATTATATTTACTTTTTAACTCTCTAATTATTTAAAAAAATGACTTACATAAAGCGGTTTCATCCTTAAGTTAAAAATAGTTGTGGTTATAAAATAATGTTTGTAAAAGTATAATCAATCATTTGCTGCTAATAAATCAATCAGTCAGTCATTTGGTTAGTTCATTAAGTATTGATGTTGAAAGTTGTAAACAACTCCATTAGTAGGCAAAATAATTGAATCCAGCTAGCTTATGGAAGAATCTCAGGTATTTTACTAAAAATTTTTTTTAAAATTGATGTGTTAATTATCTACAAAATAGTAATAAAGTTCTTAAAATAAATATTGATAACGATTTTAAAACAATTACTGTTCATAGTAATATTCCACACTTGTATTGTAAACTATTTCGATTCATTACGAAACCCAATCAAGTGATTAGAATGTGACCCAAATTTAATTTCTACTTATACACAACACTTAAATACCCAAATTTACAGTAATTAAGACACTATTCATGAGAACAAAACTTATTTACGGCGCCGTTTTAGAAACTTTCGAGCTATTTGGATCGTGTCTCAACCTTCCATTCCACTTTATGACGCGCATTTATAACATTCTCTCTATAGTTATTTTTTATGTGAAACAGAATGATTATAAGAAAGAAGCACATTTATTTTTATCCAATCCTCCATTCATTTGTCTGCAAGTATATTATTTTGCAAAATTATTGGATTATAAATTAAGAAAAAAATTGTTATAGGGAGGAGGATGGTGCAATGATATAGCATCATGCGTTGATAGATCAAAGACCCGTCGAGGCTCGACACGTTTTATGAGCAAGACCGTAGCTTTCTCCGGAATATTGAGCAATAACGCCTCTTTAAATCCAGGTCATTTGTTAATTTCAGCTTTTTTTAATAACAAATCTGTTACCTAAAAAAAAGAAACTAATAAATAAATAAAAAATCTGTTACCTATATGCATAAAACGACAGCAATCTAGTATTAATAATACTATAGTTTATTTGATTGAGCATGTTTGCTTGTGCCTTGTGGTTGTGGTCTCTCTTTCACATGATGCCTCAAATGTTTCTGTTAAATTCAGCTTTTTTAATAAATTATACGGATAGAAATAATCATTTTGGCTCTTTCCCTTTCTATTAATTAATTATGGCATAGTTTCTCCTTATTTGCTTTTTTCTTTGTCCCCTTACTTACGAGCTCACAATCACAACTATCAACCCATGTCAAATTACATATGAATCCAACCTTCATCCGTTCATCGGGTTGGATATCTCTTTCCAGGAGGGTAAAACTGTCAATATTTATATCGGATCTGGACATGTGAAGTCCAGTTTTTGAGTCTGTACTGAGTCGAACAAAATTCGCAGTTACTTTTTTGGAACATCGTCATATAACTATATCACGCAACACGCAATATTTATTAATTTATGCCACATTGGTTGGACTGCTGCAATTATTGTATTTAATTTTAATATAAAGGTTTCAAATAATTTTTGTAATCAGATTTTTACAACTGGAATAAAGTCAGGCTGAGGTATTGCGACGGAGCTTCATTTGCGGGAGATTCACAGTTGGGCAACGGGGTAAAACACTACTCGTTTCCCGCTCTAAATCAATTTTTTCTTCTTCTTAAACCGGTTTTAATAACCGGAAAACGTACCGGACGATCTAATTTATGATTTATTTTTACTGATTTTTACCGATTGAACGAATGACAGACGTCACTGCTTTATTTCAGAGGACAACGAATATGGAATGCCATAATTCTTGACCTTCTTCCCAAAGGTTTAGCAGAAGCCCGCAAGGTAAATTTCTTCTTTTGTCCCGGTTTGGTTCGATATTTCGGTTTAGTATCACTACCCAAATCAGTGTTTTCTTAATAACCATCAATCAAATATAAAATTGTGACCACCATAGTGTAGTTTAATTTTGCCCTATTAATATGTTGATACTAAACCGATCAATTCCATGAAATTAATCGGTACGCAGGCTCTTCTAACCGGTTGTTCAGCTGGTGGTTTGTCTACATTTTTGCATTGTGACAATTTCACAAGCTATTTGCCAGAAAATGCAAGCGTTAAGTGTATGAGTGACGCTGGATTCTTTCTTGACGCGTAAGTGTTCTTGATCAAATGTTTTTGATCTTTGGTTTCGGTTTACCAACATATATGGTTTATATTGGTTTAACAGAATCGATGTAGCAGCAAACCGGACTATGAGATCTTTTTACACACAGCTTGTATCTCTACAGGTACTTTACTTGAGAAACCCAACTCTTGCTATCAAGTTTTAGAATTATCAGTTTTTCCCCACAATGTTTTGATTTTTTTTACCTTTGGAAAACCAACTTTTCAGGGTATACAAAAAAACCTCGATCCAAATTGCACAACCGCATTTTATCCCGAGCCATCTCTGGTACAATCTCAAATTTTTAATAAACTTTTTAACCATTTCTTACCAAATTAATTAGAAGTCTCTAAATTATTTGAAATTCTTTTGCAGTGTTTTTTCCCGCAATACGTATTGCGGTTTATTAAAACGCCATTTTTCATTTTAAATTCAGCTTATGATGTATTCCAGGTTTGTTTTCTCTCATTTCTATTTCGTTAATTCCACTGGTTTAATTTGTTTAAACCGGCGGTTTACGTATAAGCATTGTTTATACAAATCAGTTCCATCATGGTCTGGTTCCGCCTTCTGCTGATCAAACCGGGCATTGGAATCGTTGCAAGCTGAATGTGACCGCATGTAATCCGCACCAGCTCGATGCTCTCCAAGGTTCAAATCCCAATTCATCCGGTTAAAACCACCCGGTAAAAAAGCTAAAACTGAACCAGGTTTTCTTTTTGCAGGGTTTAGGAAAGATATGTTGGAAGCTTTAATGAATTTCTTCAGAAATTCTAGTAGAGGAGGAATGTTTATAAACTCATGTTTCGATCATTGTCAGAGTGCTCTAGAGGAGACTTGGCTCTCTCCTACGTCACCTAGAATCCATAATAAGGTATAATAAAACTGAAACTTCATTTAAGGTCGTTTTCAATTATCCGGTTTTAAATGATTTTAAGTTTGGGTTTCAGACAATTGCTGAGGTGGTAGGAGATTGGTATTTTGGGAGAGAAAAAGAAGCGAAAGAAATCGATTGTCCATATCCATGTGATAAAACGTGTCATAATCTCATTCCAGCTTCTACTACAGATTTTTTGGTAAATCTAGATATTTAATTTATCTTTTACAGTATTTTTTCCAATGTAGTACATTTTTTTCCGCATTTAGTTACTGTATTTCAGGTTCAGTTAATCCCCAAATGGGTTGTGTAATTATATATATCTTTTTTATTTTGTTATTCAAGGCTTCTAATGCTCCAGGCCAAAACTATCGCGGTACACAGTTGATCTTTTTTTCTATATTCTTTTTAATTTCTTTATTTTGTAGCATCAAGCCAGAACAAAGAAAAAAATCTCTTTTTTTGTTTGTTTGTTATGTTTCTATAATCAGGTACTTTGAGTCGAAGCCAAGTTGATCCAAATGATCTTATATGGTGATTTTAGAAATTGAGATTAATCAAGATTGCAGTGGTACAAATATGACCAAAATGTGACAAATAAAACAAGAGTATCATTTATATAGATGCAATGTACTTTGTTTATCAGCCCATATTCAGTAATATTAATAACAAGACAAGGGAGTTAACGAACTAGAGGGTATTTGAGGGTGTACAAAAACCCATAAAAATTATGAAATATAAAAAAACGTCGTCCTTATATTTGAGTGAATAAAGTATTTTAAGGAATAAGGATCTCTACCATAAGCAAAAAAATAAACTGACAAAAATGCCTGTAAAGTGAGAGAGAATCCAAAAATGATATAATGGCGTAAATAATACGGTATTGCAAACAGAAGGAATCACGAGACGAGGAATCGTTATACCACAAACGTTATGGAGAAAAAACTAACAAACAATGTCGCAAATCCAGTCAACCGAAAAGACTTATAAACACATATTTTCCTAAAGCTCTAAACCTAAAAGCACCATCACACAAGAACACCAATATCAATACAAGAACACCAAGACCGGAACGAAAAAAAGAAAAGCCAAGCCATCAACATGAGAAATAAGAAAACACTAACTCACACAAACAAGCATAAAAATAAAAGGAGAGAAGCTGTTGTTATTGCTCCTCCTGCACTTCCCCTTCCTCTTCTTCATAGTCATACCCTTCTTCCTCATCATCAGCGGTTGCGTCTTGGTACTGTTGATACTCTGCCACCAAATCGTTCATGTTACTCTCTGCCTCTGTGAACTCCATCTCGTCCATTCCTTCACCTGTGTACCAATGCAAGAACGCTTTTCTTCTGAACATTGCTGTGAACTGTTCGCTCACACGCCTGAACATCTCCTGGATCGAGGTCGAGTTCCCGATGAAAGTGGAAGCCATTTTCAGACCCGTTGGTGGAATGTCACAGACCGTTGATTTCACGTTGTTTGGGATCCATTCCACGAAGTATGATGAGTTCTTGTTCTGAACGTTGATCATCTGTTCGTCGACTTCTTTGGTGCTCATTTTGCCTCTGAACATGGCTGAGGCGGTTAAGTACCTGCCGTGGCGTGGGTCAGCTGCACACATCATGTTCTTGGCATCCCACATCTGTTGGGTTAGCTCAGGGACCGTTAAGGCTCTGTATTGCTGTGATCCACGAGATGTGAGCGGTGCAAATCCAACCATGAAGAAGTGGAGACGAGGGAATGGGATTAAGTTCACTGCAAGCTTGCGCAGGTCGGAGTTTAGCTGACCCGGGAAACGGAGGCAGCAAGTGACACCACTCATGGTTGCAGAGATGAGGTGATTCAAGTCTCCAACTGAACAAAACAGAAAAACAAACAAGCCCATTAGAACAAACCGGATTATCATACGCATCAACGCACTTGGAGGCTAAAACAAGAGTTTACGACACCATTTTCAGGATATCGGTGATATTAACAGAGATTTTTGTTAGCAATTTACCATTCAAACTCTACTCTAAGTAGCTAAAATGTTACAGCCAGTAGAGTTAAAGACACAATGTTATAGATAGGGTATAGGGTATGTATAGAGAATATTTTACTCTTAAGCACATAGAAGTATAACTCGATCATGCAAACCATTCAATTACGAATCAATTGGATATATAAAGAGAAAAGAGGCTTACAGCTCGGAGTGGTCAGCTTAAGAGTTCTGAAGCAAATGTCATAAAGAGCTTCATTGTCAAGAACCATACACTCATCAGCATTCTCCACAAGCTGATGAACAGAGAGAGTTGCATTATAAGGCTCAACAACAGTATCAGACACTTTCGGAGATGGGAAGACGGAAAACGTCAGCATCATCCTATCTGGATACTCTTCCCTGATCTTTGAAATCAACAAAGTTCCCATTCCAGATCCAGTTCCTCCTCCCAATGAGTGACACACTTGGAATCCTACAGATCATTCACATCAACATACACAAATCCCACAAATTCAGCTTATCATTCCAGAAATACATAAGAAATCGATAAATTCGGAACAAATTCAAACTACGAGACACAAAAACGGAATCGAAGAGAACGGTTCTAACCTTGCAAGCAGTCACAGTTCTCGGCTTCCTTACGAACGACATCGAGTACCGAATCGATGAGCTCAGCACCTTCCGTGTAGTGTCCTTTCGCCCAATTGTTACCGGCGCCGGATTGACCGAAGACGAAGTTATCAGGACGGAAGATCTGACCGTACGGCCCGGATCTGACACTATCCATAGTCCCTGGCTCTAGATCCATCAAGACGGCGCGTGGGACGAACCTCCCACAACTCGCTTCGTTGTAGTACACATTGACTCGTTCGAGTTGCAGATCGTTCTCTCCTTGGTACCTTCCCGTCGAATCTATCCCGTGCTCGGCGCAAACTACTTCCCAAAACTTAGCGCCGATCTGGTTTCCACATTGACCACCTTGAATGTGAAGAATCTCACGCATCTTCGATAGCTAAGCTAAGTGGGCAACGAGAGAGATAGAGGGAGAGGTGGTTTCTAGAGAGAATTTGAACGGTTACGACTTGCGAGGAAATGAAGAAGACAGTGGTTACTTTTATACTGCTTAGATAACGGAGACGAGATTTTCCTTTGGGTTCTTTTTCCGGTTCTAACTGTACTGGTATACGTAAACCGTGAAATACTGAACCAGAAAACTAAAAAAAAAAAAAAAAAAACTTGCTCAAAGCCTTACTTTTGAATATTGAATTCGAATTCCTTATTAAGATTAATAAGTACTTGATTTTAGTGAAATTATGACTTTTAATGAATATGAATAAATAGTAGTTATAAGCAATTGAACTGAAACCGAAGCAAAAACCAAACCGGTAACGTTGGTAATTCCTCTTTATTGCCGCCACAAATGACGGAGGTAAGTAACGGCTGTTAGGTCCGTTGGCCCATGACATAAATAAATATTCTGAAAATAATGGAGTATTAATATAAGCCTACATTTATTTTTATTTTGGCATTAACTCCACCAAATATCCAAAACGGCAATAATCATCTGATTTTGAAGAAGGGATGAGAAAAAAACAGTGGGGGTAGTAAACAGATAGATCCAGAGTGTGGATCAGATACTCTCACGCGCTAAGGCATGTGAAAACTGAACCTTGAAGATTAAAAAGGCTGCGAGATCTGAATAATTCCTTTTTTTTGTGAAGCCAAGTGTGACAGACACGTGATACCAACGGAAAAGCACGTGACGAGATTACTGAGATGTAAAACTAGTCTGATTAACGAATTATCCTAATCCCGAAACCAAAGCCGGCAGGAATAAAACTGGCTCAATTATGAAACATTCAGACTATGATATACAAGTGACAAGTTCATCTTCAATTTATCTCAAAATTCAGATTATTCTCCATTTATGTCAATAGCCAATCATTTAATAGGCGATACAATAATTGAGAAATACACTAGTACACTAGTACTTAAAAACAAATACCATAACATGCACATGAGCAAGTAGATTTTCGACATAGTCAAGAGGAATTTAATAATATTGTTGTTCAGTGTGAGTTCGACTTTAATGTTTACCATTTTCATAACTTTAATATTACTAATTTAGTTTTGTGTACATGTATTCGATAGCTTGATCTTTATATAAACTATTATTATCATACAGTATTGTAGTGCGATGCGGTGGGTCTAATCTGAACAGTAACGTGCAAATCACTCTATAATCAAGTAATCAACAATAGAATTATCAAACAAGTGATTTTGGGTCCTACATGACGTGAAAATAAAAGAGAGACAAGCAAAAACAGCTTTTAAATGATAATGGCCTATATCAGAAGCAATGTATCAATCTCAAAGTTAGAGCAACTTATGACGTGAGTGAGTAGTAACCATCAAGTTACACCATCATTTTCATAACCAACCCCAATCTTATAACTATGCGCTTAGCATTTTTTTTAAGGTGATGGTTATTGTTTACCAAATTTAAACTCAACTCTTTAGACGGGTGATTAGGCTTTTAGCTGATTATTCTCATGACAGTTGATAAATAGACTTAAAGAAAAAAAGAAGTTAATCATTCAATATTTTTAGCGATTAGAGAATAGTTTTTAAGTCGTAAACTCGAAGCATTAGATTATACAAACACACGAACCTGATACTATAAAGTATAGCACTCGACTCTTTAGAGTTTCCAAGTGAATCGACTCAACCGATTTAACTCCTCAAAATTTTTATTTATGATATATTACTAATAGACCCGGTCCTGAGTTTTCAATGGTTAGAAGCAAGGAAAACAAATTGGCCCCTTGGGCATTAGAAAAAAACTCCATTTATGTATTAGAACTTGAGACAATTAACTTTGTGAAAAACTAAAAACTCACTCATAAACCATACGTACCAATGAAATTTGCTACAAAATTGGCTCCAATATTTTTACAAAGGTAATGGCCCCAACAATTTATTGCTAAAAAACGCATTCATATGTTACCACATCAACATAGAATATGGCATGGAAACCTAAGAAACCATATATATCAGCTTATAAAATAATAAATAATCTAAAGCTAGAACATTGTATGAATTTTTTTCAAATTGAGTTTCGTGTGAAATAACGTAAACTTAAAACATAAAATCTAGTAATCTACAACAACAGCAAACCGGGTAAAAAGAACTAGCTAGAACCCGGTTATACGTATATATATATTATTTTCTCTACACAACAAAAATTCGAAATGAAGCTAGGAATTCACGGGCCGGTTTGATTTTGCTTGCTCCAGTACTTCATCTCCCATCGTAGGATTCTCGTAGTCGTACTCTGTTTCCTCTTCACAACCTCGTAAAACGACGCCTGATCATACGGTGGCGGCATGGCACACGGACCAGACTCCGCAGGATGCTTCACAAGTGATTCCATCATGAACTTCCGCTCGTTCCCGCTTCTAGGACACGCCATTGTTTCTACTTTCGGAGCAAATCTCAATGGCATTCCGAGGAATCTCAGGTTTAAACTGAAGAAGTTTCGAGTATTCAGTTAAAAGATGATACATATAATCATACACATAGTCCATCTTGAGTTCTTGTTGGATGAAATCGCTCGCCGCCTTTCCAATTATCCTAAGCCTGGTATAAGTATATTGTTAAGGTTTGTAATGAGTCCTTGAGCTGCAATGGTAATAGGAAAACACCCAAAAAAACAGTTGATTTGCGTAGTCTTAGGCCTAGACCGCCTCCTTTTGCGGTTGAAGAGTATCAATTGGAGGAAGTTGTAGAGCTATTTCATGGTACGGGATGGCAAATGAAGGACGAGTCATGGGAATGGACTCTCAGAAATGGTGTTTAGTGCTTTTAGAGGCTACAAAAAAAGAATTTCTAATTAAAAAATCGGATCTGAAGCCTTTGAAGGTGTGGGAAGATGGTGTTTGGAAGGTATTTATTGTTATTTTCATTGGTTTCAGTCAACACTAAAGCGTTTGCAAGATTCTTGAAAAAAATGAATCTGCTATTTCATTAGAGCATCAGCAAAAATCTTGCTCTTTTGGCTGCATTTATTAAATGTATAATGATGGTTTTGCATTGGGAGTCTTTGTATTTTACCTTCTTGTTGTGGTTTTTGATCTTTGTTTGATGTTGCAGACAAGGGAATCGCCGTTAACTCAAGGATCGGGAGATAAGCAAACCCTTTATCGCGACTAGAGGCTTTACTTATGCTTCTTCTCCCATCCCGTTTTCATCAATCTTGAAACCGAAAATAAACCAGTCTTCAACTTCTCCGGTTAAGTCAACAAACCTGAAAATTGAATCATCAACTGATAATCATAACACTAGTGTTGAGGAAAACAAAGCAAAGGATACAACAATGGTTTTGCCCTTTAAGAAGAAGCATTCCCACAAAGTCCTCATTTCACCTCAGTAGTAGAGACAAGAGACGAAGATTCACTTGAAATGTATACCTTTTCTGGTTTACTTGACGAAGTCAAACTTCTGCAATACGACAATCGCATAACCTCGTTATTACGCCTCCATTGCTCCTTTGCCAAGTTAGAGAAACACGGGTTCGATGTAAAAGTATGTCAGGCGCGGATCAGTAAGCTGTTTTCTTTTAGAGATACGAAATCAAAGAAAAATGAGGAACTCGAAGGTATCAAGAAAGTGAGCCTAAAAGTTAAGAACCAACGCAAGATTCTGGAGCTGCAAAGGATGAATGAGGAGGTGGACAGAGAGATCGCTCAGAGTAAGTCATGTTCAGCGAAGATTGTCCAACAGCTTGAAGATGTCGGCTCCATGGTAGAAAGTTACATATGGCCTGAGTGATTTGTTAAACCACTTTGCACTACATAATCTATTATGTTTTATCAACAAAATTTTGAATTTGTAACATATCTTATAGTTAAAAACAACAAATATTACAAGCGATAAAAGTTATAAATTCTTTTTGTTATAAAAACTAATAGCTATAAATTTTAATATTAGAAAAGTGACGTATATATGAATTTTATAATTAAATAAGAGAGATGAGGTATGTTATCGAGAAGTTTTTATATTGCCCTCGTTATTTCATGGGCTTATATCCCAAGTTGATAAGAAAGGAAAAAGAAGAACATAAAATGAAATAATTTTCCAACCTTTATAAATTAGTGAAGAAAAAACCAAACAACTTTAGAAAAAGTAGGCGTAGTGAGAATATTGGAGAGCTGTCCATTACATTCACATATCTCACCCTTTACCAAATGCCACCACAATTTTTGTCAAATGTTAATTCTTTTATTCCCTTCAAATTTTATATATTCTCTTTATCAAAAAAAAAAACACACACATCAAACTCTTTCCTTTCTCGATCTCTTCTCTTGTTTCTTCCAAGATCCGAGAACGAAATGGCACAGGTTGTTTTTTCTCATTTTAATTTAACAAATTGAATATGCTTTATCTTTTTCTACTTTTATTTATTTTTTGTCTTTATAGAAAGTGGTGTTGAAGGTTTTAACCATGACCGATGATAAAACCAAGCAGAAAGCCATAGAAGCTGCAGCTGATATCTTCGGTGATTGCTATTACTTCTTCTTTTCACTATTTACTTTCGACTGAAATTCGATCATAGTTTCTGGATATTATTGGTAGTTATTTTAGGATTAGAAAAACAAAAAAGATTAAACGAATTTGCACCTGTTTTTTTTTCATTTGATAAATTGCCATTTGAGAGTTTGGATTATTTGACCTTCTCAAACTTTGACATATAGTCAACGAGTTTATGTTTAATAGTAGGGAGCTATACTTACATTTTGGAGGCCCATACTTTTATGGGCCTGACAAATCAGGATTAGTTTGGGGCTAGCTAAGACTGATTCGGTAAAAATGAATACGTCTCATGGAAACTCAGTCATGGATGTGTCACGTGTGAGTTTATGGGCATTTATAGATTATGGGATAGTGAGAGAACAAAACCAATTGAAGTGTTCCTTTTCCATTAGGTTTAAAGCAACGAATGTATAACCAAGGATGATACAATGTAGTTCTGGTAAGATGATACATTGTGTTAAGCAGGAGTTGATTCAATAGCAGCGGATATGAAGGAGCAAAAATTGACGGTGACCGGTTTGATGGATGCGGTTGCAGTTGTAAAGAAGTTGAAGAAGGTTGGTAAAGTAGATTTGACATCGGTTGGACCGGCGAAAGAAGAGAAGAAAGAGGAAAAGAAAGATGAGAAGAAGGAAGAGAAGAAGGCAGAAGAACCTAAGAAATAAGTAACTCGATCACTATTAAAACCCTAAATTTTTGTCATCTTGATTTCATCATAATTAGAATGCTGAATCATTGAATAATATAAGATGTAATATTAATTGTTCAGTAGTTTGTCATAAAACATAAGTACTGGAAATTTTATTTTAGGGAAAAAACAAACTAAATTGAATGTGAATTTGACTAAACCGAAAAGGCTTCAAGATTAGTTAAGAATTGAATTAATTTCTTATACACATATAAAAGTACAGTATACTGTAAAAGTTATTTGAAGACATCTCCTTCCACATATTTGATACACATAATTAATTCCTTCTATTTTTTATTGAAATATTAACAAGATTGGTTAATTAAATGCAATCATAAATAATAAATTACAAACGGATGAATAATATGGGAGATCAAAAACTCAAAGTTACCAGAATATCAATCATGCATTAATTTGTATACCAAGGAAAAAGGAACAATTACGCCTTACCTTTTTTTTTTTGTGTGTGTTGTGACTGCACCTTTCTTTTACTGTAAATAGCAACTATTATATTTCTGCTATAGAATCATCGACATAAATTATATTCCGCATTTAGCATATATTGATATATTATGATTAAACGGATTCATTCACTTAAACTTTACCAATTTACATCAACTATAAAACTTTACGGTTTCGCGTAAAGAAATGTTACAAGTAATAAAGAGTCTCGTTTAGGTCAGGGCTATACAACTAACGTAACGTAAGTATCCCATCTTTATTTCTCAATATTTCTATAACCTTTTATTATTAACCTCATCGGGCCCGGTTTATTAGTTTTTTCTTTTCTTTTCGAAACCCGGTTAATGGTATACAATTTTTGAAATCCTACATCATGTACCCTGGTTTGATGACAGTTGCGCTGAGTAGCGAACCGGTTCTACTCCCTAATTACGGTTAATTCACTTTAACAACATTGATAGGACCCACTCCTATAATTCAATGACTTATTCATTTGCCATTGAATCATGTACTTCAAAAACATTTTCATTTAAGTACCACACTTGTTGATCAACCATCAAATCACTGGTTAATTTTTTGCAATTAAACCAAGATATCATCACTAAGGTCTAAAGTAAATGTTTGATACAGAGCCGAGAAGAAGCTTTTTTCAATTGGTTCATGGGAGAACAACAAGAAAGCAGCTGTAGAAGCTGAGCTCAAGAAAATGGAGGTATATTTGACTTCTTAGAAATATTATTATTATTTATTTATTTGAAATTAATATTTACATATTTAAAATAGAAAATTTCAGACGTTTCTGATTTTTTTATAACTGGAATTGAAAACAGGAGCAATTGGAGAAGAAGATGTGGAGCTGATGAAGAATAAAATAGCTCAAACTCACAAATAAGCAGAAGAGAGGAGAGCAATGACCGAAGCTAGACGTGGAGAAGAAATTGTGAAAGCCGAGGAATTAGCTGCCAAATACCGTGCCATTGGAACTGCTCCAAAAAAGCTTTTTGGATGCATATGATTTATTAATCACATCGATGGGAAATGCATGAATCGGGTCTTGCTGCTATAATGACGTTTTTAGTTTGCTTAATAGGGTTTAATTTGGCAACATAGAAAGTTATAAGGTCATATGGAAACATCTTAATTATATTGATTGGGGTGCGTTTGTTAATTTGATTTGTATTTAAACAGCTTTTCATCGGAAGGCTTTTCTTAAGGTTGTTACGTGGAATAATATATATATATATATATATTTTTTTTTTCCTTTTAACCGCCAAATTCCAAACCTTTCATCCATAGTTCCGGATACCAAAAAAAATTAACTTTTAATCCATTATAATTTAAAGAATATTTCTTTAGAGAAAAATTGAATCCAAGACACAAATAAACCAAACCACTTGTACTGCCACCGGACCACCCGTCCCTTTGATATATATTATATATTTTGTTCTTTATGGCGTAATTTATGTAGTAAGTGGTACGATTTGTAAAGCAGGAACAAGGTCCCATAATAGATTGTTACATTTATTCTGTTTAGTTTCAAATGTTTGGAGCAGAAACAAATCCTGCTCAACCCCAAATCTTATTAAAAAAAATAACAATTATGCTCAACTAGGTTAATGTAACCAGAGAGCCCTTAAATAGATTCAGGCCCAGCTCTGAATATAACATAAAATAATACCAAACATCACTGTATAAAAATATGTTTTTAGTTCCGAACATATATATACAAAAGATTGTGGCTATGATAATCATTAATCAGTAACGAACGTAACCACAAGTACAAGCGGCTGTCAGGTTTAGTGATTAATTAGTTAATTAAAAGTAATAGAAGTAGTAATTCTATAATTACTTTTAGTCCTCTATTTGATAACATCAAATTTGTGGCCAATGGTAGCCGATTAACAAAAGAAGAGTGGCATTGAGGCAAAGTTAATAAATAGTCTCCTCCGACTCCGAGTATGATTTTACATTGACTAAATATATTTAGCCCACATTTGACCAAAAATATAATAAGCCCATAAAAAGAAGGCCCAAACCCAGCTAAAGGAGAGAGCTGGGAAATTAGGGTTTTGTTGGTGGAGCCTTTGCATCTCGCATCTCGCATACAACATCATTTGCCTCAGAGCAGCAATCAGTAGCCATGGCTGAGCAGGTTCGTTTTCCCTTAGCTTTCCTTTCTACAGTCTGATGATAGATACTCTTTACGATTCTCATTCTCTTATTTTCTTTTCCAGACTGAGAAAGCTTTTCTTAAGCAGCCCAAGGTTTTCCTTAGGTAAATTCATCAGAAACAAAAGAATCTTATCATTTTATTTCCGAATTTGTTCATCTGATTAGGCTCTTTTGTGTTACAGCTCGAAAAAATCGGGGAAAGGAAAGAGACCTGGAAAAGGTGGAAACCGTTTCTGGAAGAACATTGGTTTGGGTTTCAAGACTCCTCGTGAAGCCATTGAAGGTTTGTTTTCTAATTATCTTTCAACGAGAAAGTCAAAAGATTCGATCTGAGTAGATGATTTATTGTAACTAATCAGAAGATTAACACTATAATCGAGGTTTCTGTCTCTGTTAGAGATTTTATTGTTTGGTGTAAACCCAAAGATTAAAATCGAAAGATTCAGACAGGTGTTTTGTTTAATATGTGGAACAGGAGCTTACATTGACAGGAAATGTCCATTCACCGGAACTGTTTCGATAAGAGGTCGTATCTTGGCTGGTACTTGCCACAGCGCCAAGATGCAGAGAACCATCATTGTCCGTAGGAATTATCTCCACTTTGTCAAAAAGTATCAAAGGTAGTAACAAGATTTGTAAAACTCTCTTCTTATTAGAGAGCCCAAAGATTTTAACATCTATGTTTATAACAGGTATGAGAAGAGACATTCCAACATCCCTGCTCACGTCTCACCATGCTTCCGTGTCAAAGAAGGTGATCATGTCATCATTGGCCAGTGCAGGTAAGTATATATATTGTTTGATAAGATTAAATGAGTTTCGATCAAAACGATCTGATTGTTTGTGATTTTATTATCGTCAGGCCGTTGTCAAAGACTGTGAGGTTCAATGTGCTTAAGGTGATCCCAGCCGGCGCATCTGCCCTTGGAAAGAAGGCATTCACTGGAATGTAGGAGTTTTGAACAAGTTTGGAGATTTTTCTTTGGTTTGATTTCGATTTTGGTATGTTTTATTTGTGATAATCCCTTTTGTTGCAGACTTTGTGGTTATCACAGACGTAATAGAAATCTATGCACTTTTGTCAGCTAAATTTTACTATAGTCAACTGTTTTGTCTCTAGTATCTCTCGAAACATGGTTACTTATAAAGTTTAGTTCACTTGGTAGAATCATCAATTCAATAACATAACACAAAAGAAATCTCAAAATTTAAAAGTTTTTAAAACTCATCTACCAATAAACCCTAGTTTTTTCTTAAGGGTCATCTCCTAATTTGCTTATGGAATCATGAAGTGGATTTTTAAGTTCAATAACTGTGACTAATGACTGAGGTTGATACAGGGTCATGTTTTAGTTACAACTTTTGACAACCTACTACCTAGGTGATAAGTAAGGTTCGTCGGAGGTGCGTTTCCTGCTTCGGAATCAGAAGCTCACAAAAGTTTTCGGAATCTAACTTCCAAAAATTCCTTTTGAAAAACATGTTTTGTTATAAAAATATTGTGTCGTAAATCAATATAAATGATAATATTATTTCTGATATGTCTCTTGTTATAAAACAAAAGAAAACTGAAAATTAATTTTGTATTTTGACTTTTGTATAGACTAATTTTCGTAATTTATCTATAAACTATCTTTCGTTTAACATGTGAGATGTTAAAAGTGATTAAATTGATTAGTTGAATAAAATTATTTTGGAAGATTTGAATTTGGTGATTATAACATATAATATGAATCAAAATTATTTGATGGAGTTGAGAAAATTGAGAAAGAAGATAGTGATTTAGATTTAGATTTTGAATCATATTATTTTGAATGATTCATCTTGAAATATATAAAAATATATTAAATTCGTATTCTTAACATTTTTAATATAATATGATATTTAATTATATATATATATATATAATATGGTTTCAACACTTTCATGCACCTGTTTTCGATTCCATGCAACATAGCCCATTCTCGACAATTATCTTTGTTTTACTTTTGAGTGAGACTGGCGAGCAGACAGATCTATGAAAGAGTGATTTTGATGAAGATTAGACCCCCTAGAGCTCTCTCTTAGGTTTGCCAAGCCACCGAAGATGTACCTAAATGGTGTATTGTGCTACGGGTTTATCAGCTTTTGGACGCTTCTGTGTTTATTGACAGCTTGTGACGCTTCCCGAAGAACAATTGCAACAAAGAAGATCAATACAACCGAAACCACACGGCCACACCTAATCTTTGTAAACACAAATCCATATATAACTATATTAAAAGTTGATATTATAGTGTGAGTTTCGTCATGGATAAGATGAATATTAAGTCGTGAAGTTAAAGCAAAGGACGGTGAATAAACAATGTTTTCGTCCTGCACGTATAATAAGAATAGTAAAAACTTATATTATGCTCTGTTAGGTCACACTATCCGACTGTTACTTTACTGTGTCTATTCCATACTAATCATATTTGTTTGTCTGTCTTGAATTGCTTTTACTGCCAGTTTATAATGTTGGTTCCGTTGTCACGATCGGAATCTATAATTGTTTTTCTTTATCGGCAATCTAATATTATTGTTTTTTCTGCACTTGAAAACAAATAGTAAATATGAAGAAAAAATATAGGCGTTACACGTTTTGTATACATTACCAAGTGGTTTTGTTTTGGTGTTGAGTTCATAGATATTAAGTGGATGCGAATATAGTAAGTGTGTAGGTTAGCATGTGGCGGCTAGAAAGTCTTGAATTAGCTTGAGTTTTTGGCGCTGATCCAATTAGTGTATGCGTCTATTTAGTAAGAGTACATTAGAATATTATTTCACGCTCTTAATTTGTTTAGGATCAACAAAAATTCATGAGGAAGACATGTTTGTTTTTGCATCTACATGCAATAACTAGATGCAAATGCTCAGATACTCTTTATTTTATCCATTTAAAATTTGCATGTAAATGTTAAAATAGAATGCAAATTTGTTTTGCCTTTCAAAAATCTTGATATTTAAGATGTAAAAATCAAATATCTCAGATCTTCTCCTTCGCCTCTTTTGCTGTATTCTTAGAGCATATTTACAATGATCTTTTTCTGAAAATGAAGTTATCCCTCGTTATCGTGGACTTCGATTCGAATTTTGAAGCAATGAGATATACTTTTGTTGTTTGTTATGGAATATAACTTTAATACGAATAAAATATCTATACACTTATTATATTGTCATCCCAGACTTCACCTGAATCTTCGGAAAAAGGAATATGGAACCGATACCGGCGATGGATTCAAGAGTGAGAAAAGGAACTGATGCTTCAACGGTGCTGGTTTGGCAACTAAGGAAAAATTTAACCTTTCAAAGACAGCTAACAAGATTCAACCATTGAGACAAGATTAAGAACAAATAAAATGTAACACAATTTTGAGTCAACATGACTGGTAATATCCTTCTTCTATCATAGAAGAAACAACCAAACATTAACATCAATTTCAATTTAATCAGAATATGAAATTGTTAAATCTATATTAAATAGAAATATATGGAATTGACAAACAAAATAACATTTTTCAGAATCCAAAAACTTGCATCAATATGACATAATCATAAACAGATCTCAATCATTTTCTCGTTAGAAATTGCTTCAATCTGACATAATTATACACCTTATTATCCTTAAAAGTCAAACCACATTCCTAAAAACATACCCAATTTGCTGTCAGAGAACACACATATGCAATTGAAATAGGTTTAGATGAAATACAAGCTCAATCTAACAAAAAATCTCAAATATTTATGTATTTAAAAGCTAGAGAAAATAAAATACAAGCTTAATCGAACAAAAACAACTCACCAACAATCAATTAACCATTCAAAAAACAAAGGAACCCAAAAAGAAATGAAACAGATGGAGACGTATGTGAACATAACCAAAACTCGAATCAAAATTCGCAACATCGAATGAGAAAGAAGTATCAAAGCTTCGTATTCTGAGAATGTGTTTTGAAAATACGGCGAAGGGGCGAACGAGAAAAGAATAGTAGTACAAGATGTTTGATTTTATTTAGGGTTTGTAAAGGTATTTTAGTATTTTTCAAAATCATATGTAGATGCAATATCCAGATTGTATTTCTATATCTAAAATATCCAGATTTTTGAAATGCAAAACAATTTACATCCCATCTCAGCATCCAGATGCAAATTTTAAAATAGACTAAACAAAAAGATATTGCATCTGAATGTAGAATCAAAGATACTTTAAACATTGATATTTTAGATTGTTTTGCATATAAAATTAATTTGATGTCTTTCTAATTCAAACTAAGTCGACAATAATAAATAGACTTGTGTCTTTTATATATATCACTTTAGATCCTATTTTATTTTTAGTATCGAATTCCTAACAATTTTATGTATGCTGCTGGGAGAAATAGTTGAGATTGTTTGAACTTTTTCTACTGCGTGCTGAATTTTCCTAACAATTTTCATTGTGGGAGGATTTGAAACGCCTTGCTCACTTCGGGATTCGTCGTCGTTCCCTTACAAATATAGGAAAAGATACGAAGCACCCACCAACCACATAAAATAGAAACATGATTCTCTAAGAAATGTAGTTCACAAATTTTGTCGTTATAAACTTATATTACCGTGAGTTTTATGGTTAAACTGAGGACTCTGTGCACATGAGCCTTTTCCTCTCTAGACATCTGATAAAACAGAACTAAACAAGAATTAAACTCTTGACTTAAATAAACAAGAATAAAAGTCTAATGACATCTGACTTTACAGTTACCGCATAGCTAGATTGATTAAGCTTTTCTCTCTTCATCAGTCATGATGTCATCTCCCCCAAAATAAAGCAAATAACTGTCTCGTGATTATAGATTCTCAGATAGATAGATAAGTATCAAACTATGTCACAGCTACATGGTTAAGCGCATTGATATGGTAGACGAAGGCAATATAAATTTATTATATGTCTACCAACAAACTAGCAGCTACTTCTGCAATCATAATCAAACATTAAAAATACCTTATTTATCAAACATGAAATTATCGTAAAGAATACGAAAATATATAGATTAAAAACTCAAAATTTCTGGTTAACAACACAAAAAAATACAAATTACATATGAAACGTAGAATAAGTATCCTTTATAAAGACAGATCGAATGCTCTCACAACTGCATCAAAAATCAATCTTAGATAGTTGATCAAATTTAATTAAAAAAAGAAAAGAAAAAGAAATTAGGAAGAAGCATCATCATAATGCATAAAAAGTAATGATAAATTAAGGAGAATACTATGGCTTTCTTTTGCCCACGTAAACCTGCAATACTCCATCAGATCCCCCAGCCACTAGCGTGCACTGGTCCACACCTGATTGCCTCCAACAGACGTTACTCACGAACCGTTTATCCGAACCAGAGTTCATACCAACTGGTTCAAACCCATCAACCCAAACCGGCTTCCGCCACCTCCTATCGTATACGAACACCCTGTTGTTCTCCGATCCACAACCAAACAGCGTGCCGTTTCTCCACACAGATAACCCCACGAAGTTCCGAGTATTCACATGCCCTTCGTACGTGCGAATCACGCGCCCATCCTCCACGCTCCACAGCTTCAAAAACCCGTCCGTACCGGACGTTACAACCGTATTACCGTCGAGGAACCTCACATACGATACCGTTTTGGTATGGCCTTGTAAAGTCAGCGCCGGGTCAACGAGTTTTCTCATATCGTACACGTACCCTCTCCGATCAGCGCATCCGACGGCCACGGCTGGTCTGCCGGAGGGATCAAACTCAACGCAGCAAACAGCGCTTCCGCAAATCCCCGCCGGTCGTACAGCTGCGATAGATTCCTCCGGCGGACACCTCGGATCCCACACCTGCCTAGTCCCGTCGTCCGATCCAGACGCGCCGACCGCAGCTGAACCACCATGGCGCGTGTAGTCAACACTCCATACGCGGCGGCCTCCGTGCTCGTCCCGCTCGAAGACCGGCGTCCTCTTCTCGAGATCGTACTCCGTCACAACCCCGTCGTAATCTCCCGACCCGATAACACTTCCGCCCGATCCAGGTCTCCATCGGAGACTACTAAGTTTCGCCGGCGTACAGATGCAATACTCGCAGGCGGTTGCTTGATCGAAGAAGGTTACTCCTCCTACTCCTCCGGCGCTGGCGTTGGTCCTTAATAAAGAAGAGAGGCCGTAAAAACGAATCTTTCTAGAAATTCCGGCGGTAGCGACGATATTATCAGTGGGATCGAATTCAATAGCTCCGACAACGTCGCAGGCGGAGGAGGAGGAAGAGGAGACGACGGTGGAGAGAGAAAAATCCCATTCGTATCTTGCTTCTTCTTCTTCGTCTTCTTCTTTTTCTGTTTCTTGCTGCTTCTGAGAATGAAGAGTGTTCATATGAATGTAGAGTAACGACTGTAGCTTCTGGGATCTCGGACCAATCGAAAACTAATCCCATTCAAAGAAAAATTTTAAATACATTATTACAAAAATATTCATTTTAATATGCCTTTTTTTGTTTGTTTTTTCCCTCGGTAAATATGCCTTTTTTACCAAACGACGTATGATGTTATTTTATCCATTCGTATGATGTCAGAGAAAGTCCATTTTAATTTTATTTCAGGTAAGAAATGTGAAGTTTATTATCGTGGCTACTTATATAGCCAAACATGGAAATTCTATCAAATTGATAACTCGTAGTTGGGGAAAGGACGTTGATTAAAATGTTAAGGAGGGGTAACATTTCGACTAATAATACTCCACTCTCCATTAGTTTGAATTGGAGTAGTGGAACTAGTTTAACATTAAAACCATAAAAAATAGTGAAATAATTACACACATAAATATTTCGTAAATTACAATGATGACTGATCTATTAGTGGAGCTAGTTTAACATTAAAACCATACAAAATAGAAAAATAATTACGAATATCGTTTTTACGTTTTTTTTTTAGGGTAAAATATATCTTTTTTACGTTTTCTACACCAAAACTGAGAGTTTAAGATAGTAAAGAGTTTGTTACTAATGTTGGAGTTTGGATTATCTTAACTTATGTCCGGTTGGTTTTACAATGGTAGGCATTTAGGATGTAATTTTAAAATTTGTGTTGTTGTTAGAAAATGTACAACTTTTGAGGATGTTATTTTAAAATAGACTATTTTGTTATTTTATTACCTTGAAGTAAATATAACAACATAAATTTCTTGTCATTTATGATTTCTACTAAGCAAATCTAACTATATCTATGTAATAACGATAAACAGTTCTATAAATGATGTCACAGCGTACAATTTTATATGGAACACACGATTCTATATCTAACACATCGTTGCACAAAATAACACACGAAATCAAGATGGACAATTTTACTTAATTAGAGCATGGTGAAACTTTTGATAAGCTAATTAACATTCATAATTTATAATAAGATTTGTATTTGAAGATCTGACCTAAGATCTAATGTAATAACCGCATTAAACCCTATATCAACAAATTGGCCAAGGTGCTTCCACATTATTTTCATTTAAAAGTTAGATAATGTTTCCATTATGTTCATTTATCAGATTATTTATCATAATAATTCATAAGTAATCTATACCAAAACGCTGCATTCAGAATAAGCAATGATCTTTGATCTTCACTTTGTTCTTTATCTGCTTCTTCTGCAAAGCATAGGAGTCTCCGAAGATCAACATTTTCCTTTGGGGGCACATCACATTTGGTTCATACTTCACACGCTCTTTTGTTTATATAAAATTTCATAACCAAGAAAAACTGTTATCTAATACTAATTCCGGATAGAAGATTTACCGCCGATAGTATAATAATTACTCTCTAGGTTTATTTGACTTTAGTGATTAACATCTAATTTGAAATAAATCTAAACATAAATTGAAAAATGAAAACTAAAATCTATTTTGAAATAATGGAATATTCTGATTTATTGAAATAACGAAATTTGAAATTGTTTAACCATGTTTGAGAGAGAAACCACATACATCAGAAACAAATTTGGTAAACATGATACACACAAGTCTCAACAACGCCTAAGAAAACACAATAACCCTAAAAGTAAGGTACCTTTAGAGAAACATTGCCAAAAGACAAATATAGTTTAAGAGTACACTTTAGAGATGAAGAGAGCTTACTTCGTCTGCTTTCCATAGCCCATTCTCGTACATAGACCACCTCATTATCCCCTGGTCGTTCCAAACCATCCGGCAGATAACGCACTTCTTCTCCGTACAAGTCAAAAACTGCTTCAGTTTTGACGCCTTCTTTAGTATCACCTCAGGATGCTGCTGCTGCTCCACCATAAGAATGAGAGATGTTGAGAACCTCGAGGCATTTTAGCTTATCCAAGATTTTAATGAGGGCGTCTTGGTTTATTCTAATGCATGAAAAGCTGATGAATTTCAGCTTCGGGAGGTAAAGTCGATGAGACCCTTTACCTTGAGCTCTTTGTATTTTCTTCTCTTGACAAGCGATGAAAAGAAAAAATGCAAGTTTGTGATGTTTGACATTGTTAGTGATTCTAACTTCTTACACGAGTTTAAGGCATTACATATACTACTCACCGTCATTATTTGTTCCAAGACAGTAGCACTAAGCGTCTCAAGTTTAGACACCTGCAACAATTGAGTAGACCATATTATCAACCGGTTAAACCGGTGACATTAGGCTATGGCTCAAAAAGCAGGAACTCGTAAACAAGAGTTTAGGTCTAATCGCACAATATGTAACTAAAAGTCTAGAATCTGTAAAGGGTTGAGACGGGACTTTTGCCAAAGTAAGTATTTGAAAAAAGAGATAGTGAATAGTGAACACATACCTTTCCGCGGTGTAAGCAAGCATTTCATCAGTCAGAAACAAGTTCTGGTGAAAATCAAAGTCCATTCAACATTCGAGTCAGATCCTCATCAGAGCGACGCTCCACAAACACATAGTGCACATTATCTTTGAAAGGAATAGATTTCTGGGGAATGAGATCCACCGTATCCCACAGAACGGATTATTTATCTTTTGCTTTTAATCTTTTTATTAGTTCATTTTCTTGCTAAATGCATTAATTAAATAATAATTATTTTTTATCAAATTAGTATTATAATTGTATTTCCCTCTTATTAAATTAATTTTATTATGTTAAGTTGTTAATTGTTATCCATTTTACATAATTTGTTTGTTTTATAAATGTTGTTACAATAAATGTAAATAAACATGTATTTAATAAATATTGTAAAACATTAAATAAAAATAATAATTTGCTTAGATAGACATTCTATATGGAGAGAGATCTCCCTAATTATATATATATATATATAATTTAATTCGATTATAATAGGTTTAAAATTAAACCAGTCTTATAATCAATTTTCCACGTTTTTATTTTGGTCAAAACATTTAATATATTTCTAGTAGGCATGGTTATGTGATGTGCATGAATATAGTTTTTTTTAAAAACAAAAAAATTTGCTGAAAATTTGTCAATAAAATATTTATGAGCTTAAAGAGGAGTACTACAAAGTCTAACTGTATATATATATATATATATATATATAACTTTGATGAAATCAAAATTACCTATAAAAACGGATTTCTTCTTTTATTATTTGAAATTATTTAAGAGTAATTTTATTTGGTAATTTAAATTCCATTCATAGATAAACAAATCATCAATTTACAATTTAAGCACTTAAATTTGAAAATTATTTAAACTTTTAAAAGTTGTCTACGTTACCACTACCGTCACCATCTATACCGCCAATTCATGTTCAATATATTCATCTTATCATCATTTTATATTTTTGGCGGTTTTATGTTCTTTTTTGAATTGGTACCATATCGAACTTCCTCTAGTCTTCTACTAAAACTCCTGCAAAAGCAATCAGTTTCATTCGTATTTTAGTGAGAAGAATTTCTTAAATGATGATTTCTTAACAAAAACTTCTCCCTAAATCGGCAAATCCTACTTCGTAAACACAAAAAACAAACAAACTCCTACTAAACACCAAATCATTTCAAAACGTATTTGGTAAAATCCCTCAAACTCATCTTTATGAGAAATGCATCATTCTTCTTCGCTCTCGTCAATAGCCAAGCAACCAAGACATTTGCAATATCACTTCATTTCTAGCCTTCACCAACTTTGTAAAATTGGAGTGAATTGTTGCTTCATTAATTGCATTACCCACCCTTGTGCTTCTTGTGATTCACATGTAGGCTTTATCTAATTTAGGATTTACTTTAGTTAAAATTTCGATTTTTAGCCTGATCATGTATATGGCTTGAGATCAAATCGAACTCTTCATTTAGTTGTATACCAAAGTGCAAAGATCGTTATAGCAAAAAAACAAAACATATCAATTAATAAGAAAGTGATAGATGTTCGATTAGAGACTTTAACCGGGACAAACCACTGATAAAATTAAACCGGACTTTCTAACCAGAAAGAGACGAAAAAGAATTGGAGCTAACACTTGAGCCACGGCCAGTACTGAGTTGAAGAGCCTCCAAAGCCTTTTGAATCTCCATGTTCATTGCACTGTCCACACTTCCCGAAGACAGTTTTTTGTGAGATTTCTGGAGATGAAGCTTCAGAGAACTGCTGCTTAGACCTGCGTTCTTACCACAAACCGGACACACTTTCATTGTCGGTTTCCTCTGTCTCCACTCCATTGACACTCTTCCGTGACATTTCTTGTCGAGGTTAACTAACATCCGGGCAAATCCGTCATTCGGTTGAGCTCGTCTATGTACTTTTCTCAGTTTGCTCCATGCTTCTAAAAGTGTGAGGTTCCTGTTTATTAATCCCACCAGTAACCAGTAAACAAATGAGAAGAAGAATTGAAGATTTCTTGTTAATGTTTTCAGATCTTGAATCGTGTTTTCTAACAGTCCTCAAGAACTTACTTTCGGAGCATTAGGTAAGCGAGCACTACAGTTGAGCTTCTACTCCGACCTTCGAAGCAATGAACTAAAATCTTGCCGCCAGTTTCTTCGCCATGATTGATAAAATCGAGAGCTTCTTGAAAGATGCTCTCGATCTTTGAGTCTTCATCATCGGTTATCTGGTCAAAAGGAAGACACAAGAAGAGAACGCTCATCTTTATAGATGCAATTTTTACCAATTCCTTTTAACAATGCCTTTGGTAACGAATACTATAATTCAAGAGACAAATAAGAAAAATTTACTTACCGAGAAATTTTGGTACTTGAAGAGATCGGGGTATTGAGTATCCGACTGCCCAATCTCATTTGCACACAAACATAGAATATGAGTTATACCTAAATGCTGAAGAGTGTAAATGGACCTTGCAGCCAATCCTCCCCCAATAAAAAGATTATCTTGTATCATTGATGGTTTCTCTGTATTAGCACCTTTGCAGATCAATGAGATCCTCTCAAGAATATGCTCAAGTCTAACCTATTATGAAGGAGAAGACAAACAAGAGAGAATGTTTGGGTTCAGTTGCCAAAAACCATATTATGAAATGACAATAACATTCAGGAGAAAGGAAATAAAAAACTCATAATACCTTTAGCTCGTAAGCATCGGTGCAACTGTTATTATCACTGCCCTCAAAAAAGCCAGTGTTGAAACCGTTCTCTTGGCAGAGTTTCATAACTTCATTCCGCAGTGTTTCATTCCACTGGTCTAGTTCTTTATTAGAGTCAGCATCAATCTGGAAGCACAATGAAAATAATCAAGGAAGAGAAAATGGCTGAGTATTTCCATCAAAAAAGACAGGCTTTTACATAAAAAAAATCTGAGCCTGATTTACTGATTAGGACATAGTGATCAAAGCTGGAAGCAACGAACCTTTGCAAATTTATGGAAATCGCGGAGCTTTGCTGCTAAACGCTGACTACTAAGAGATTCCCCACCTCTACTGGTTCTTCCGTGCCAACTTTCCCGTGACTTAGGCGAACAAGCATCAGAGCTTTCTTTGTTTTCTGAAGATGGTGTCCTGGGGACTGACTTTTGTATATCTGACTCACTGTTGTCAAAGCTGTTATCGCTAGGCATCCAATCTTTTGAAGGAGATGGATAATGATTCACCTCATGCCCATGTGTTTGTGAAGGCGATTCAGGAACAGCAAAATCTTCTCTGTCAAAATCTGCGTACATTGTCTTGTCCATCATACTGAAAAAAGCCCGTAGCAACACATCTAATTTCTGATGAAGGGTGATGAGGAATATGTGAAACTCTTGCAAATCCCTGAGACCAGCGCGAAAACCATTTCGAAACTCACTTACAACTGGCGTTACTACAGTGGATCGAGCATTAGATGTTCCTTCACCATCTTCTGCCTGGGGATATCCTAAACTTCCTTCTGTTATTTCATGTAACAAATTTGAAGAATATTGGCTACAATTGAGGAGCAGCTCAACTAATCTTGGATAAATTTCTTGGTCGCTTGCCCGTTTTCCAGCAGGGGGACGCCGTGGAACACCTGAGTCTATAGCAACAATGTGAAAATCGGTAGCTACTGATCTATCAGACATTGGACTCATATAACCAGTGTCGTAGGATTTAGGTGATTCCATAGTATCAGAAACATCAGATGATTGCAAGACCAACATTTGATCACTGACACTCAATCTGGATCTGCTATCTACGGAAGAAGCTCTTCTTTCTCTTTGGATGGATTTGTAGTCCTTTGGATGGTACCGTTTGATAGCCGAATCAAAAGCTTCTTCAAATGAGCATTCAGGATGTTTTGTTGATGACACAATTCTGTCTGTTAATAAAAGATTTGCAGGGTTGCCACGCCATCTCAGTTGACGACAAGGTAGTCTGTCTTCGTTCCTAATTACAAGATCTAACACCAAGATTCTCCCTAGTGCTGCAGCAGCTCTCTCTGCTTTTTCTTCAGTTTCAAAACTACACATGCTCTCTAGCATTGGACATCCATGAACATAACTGTCATCACAAATTGAGATTAGAGCTTAGAAGAGGGATTCTACGCAAACATCAGTTATTAACAATTGTAAATTTGAAAGTGTGGGATAAAGTCATTGCACTCATATCCTTTTAGGCAAGCCTATATTTCTGTTTAAATATTTCTCCCATCTTTATTATTATTATTATCTATATCAAGATTAAATTTCTGTTACTCTGTTCAACTATTTAACAAGTTCTATCCAATGAAATGGTTCCACCTCATATTTTTATTTAAGGTGTGTTATTTTATAGTACTTTATATCTTAGAACATAAAAGCTTAATATTTTTCTTAAAATAAAAAATTAAATGGTATACTCTAACTTTATAATTTCTTAATTGTAAAATCTCTCAACATGGTCGAGTTTTATATCTAGTTAAACGCTAAAGCAAAGGATGCATAAAAACTATCAAGATGTAGTTGGTCGAAGTCTAAAGATGGAGAAAAGTTATAAAGAATAAAGATGAATCTTGTGCTTTCACCTCATTAAGAGAAGACAACGGCTGAGCTCAAGGGCTTCCAAAAGTTCTGAGCATGTCATTTCACCAACCTCATCTCCCTCCGAAGTCGCTTTCGCTTGCGCTTTTTCAGTTGCTTCTTTGATTAGTATCCACTCAGGATTACAACTATGAATTACTCTAGCCTGTCGCATGATGATTACTCTTGAACAAAAAGTCGTAAAGAACACAAAAGAAAGTGAAAGGAACTTAACCAATACTACAATTTTTGAAGTACAGAAAAGAAAAGAAGCACCTGCGGAATCTGCACCCCTAGCCACTTGGAAAACTCATAACCTAGACGTTCTGATTGCGTGGCCATCCTCGATGATGAAAATTTAATAACTGCTGCTTCTTCCTTTCGAGAAGCATCTTCAGAGCTGGAATGATTGAACAGGGCAAAGAAAACAACTCCCCCAGAATTCACAGTAACCTGTTTATGAAACAAGAAGCATATATAAGAAATTCATCTACATATAGTGTCAAAAGACCCTCCTATAATTTGAGTACAAGAAGAAGAACATTTGGTTTACGGAATATTTTCAACCTAACAATCCAAGATCATAAGGATATATACCTCAAGCGGTTTACACTGGTCTTCTTCAGAACGATCAGTACTACTACTATGTTCAGTATGGTGAAGTGAAGACAACATGTTCCATGAAAAACAGCTGGATTCAATATCCACAATAGAAGCTTTACCAAGTCTTTCCCACAAACTAATATCTGAAGTCTGTTTACTTGGTGGACTTTTAGGATCAGCATTCCTCTCTCCTGCACTGGATAATACTTCTGTCAACTGTCATTTCCAATTCAAAATTTTCTTCTCATGGGACTAAATATCCTAATTTGGAAACCTTCTCTAATACTCATAAAATTCCAAAACCATAGCAAAATTTGTGAATTGTGATGACAGTTAAACAAAGTCTTAACCTAGTGACCATATCATCGATGCGGTGAAGGCGATGAGGGAAGCCAGAGGATCCGTAAGTAGCACTTCGTTTACGAACTAAATCCAACCATTGGGTAAACCGATAAGCTGGACCAGCTGCTATGTCTCCTAACATGTACAACACCTGCAAATTCCATAAGAGTTTCTAATATTAAACGAAGCTAAAAAAACCGAACGAATCCAGAATCAAGGATCGGGGAAATTTACACGAGAAGTGACGGTGAGAGGAAGAGGAGACTCGTGCTCGTCAGGGCCAAGGTCGAGATCTTTCTCGTCGTCTTTCTCCTGAGATATCACCATTATTAATATCAGATCACAAAATCGGAGAAAAGTAAAATAAATCAAAATCTGGCTCTGCAGAGAAAGATCGAGAAAAATGTGGGGGTAATGATGGTTGCAAAAGATGGGGGATTATGATAGATGATTAAATTTGGGGTATGAATGAAATGGAGAAAAAATTGGGGAAACTAAGGATTACTTGAGAAAATGTTTGATCTCGTTTCTTCTCAGCTTCCGCCATTGGAAAAGCTTCTTCTGACTATTTCTTTTTAATTTTATAAATGTCTTTTCTTCAAATGTCAGCTTTGTGTCTGAGAAGAGCAAGTCACAAGGTTTATATTCATAGCTTCTCGAACGAAATAAAAAGAAGACGGATATTTAAAAATTAAAATTATAGTAAGACCTGTTTATATTATTAATTACTCTATAAACTCCTAATTTCTATACATTTGCAGAATTAACACTGAAATTCAGGAATTTTTTTTCGTCTATTACATCATTATTATTAAAAATATTTAATTTAATTATAATATAATGCTATTTGATTATCTGCAGTATTTATGATTACAATAAACAATTTTTTTAACCGACCATTCCATGATGTATATTTTTTTCAACATGCGGTTTTGCATGTATAACATTTTTATGATGGATAAACTTTTTTCACAATATTCAATTTCATAACGAACGGTTTTACAATATTTTTATAATAGATAAATTATTTGTACAATACACGAAATCACGATGAACATCTATATTTACTAACCTATGATAAGTTTGTATCTATTAATTTGAATATCAGAATTCCAAACTTAATATGTAAACTTTTAGACTTTTGATAAATGGCTTAAGAATGCTTCCACAAAATTTAGTTAGTGATTATTTATTGAATTTTTTTTATGAACTTATTTGTGGAAATAAATACTAACTATTAGTCATTTTTCCTTTTTTCGTTTTCGTCTAATATAAACAAAAAAAATAAAGACCTCTAAATTCGTTTTATGAGCTTTTGTTAAAGCCGCTAAATTCGCCGAATTGCTTTTTAAATTTCATCTCCAAGAATCAATCGGCTCCGAAAAAAACTAATCTCGAGGTAAATTGAATCGGATCTTCACCAAACGCTTCTATCTCTTCTATCTCAGTAATCGTTATACAATTTTCCGGCAATAACTCCGATCAAGCTGTTATTCTTTTCAGTGTGAATTTGGGAAGATGAGTAAACGAAAACGTCCGGATCCGAAATCATCAGGAGGTGATATAAACGAACCACACGAGAAGAAAGTGCTGGATCTGATTCGGAAGAATCAAGGAATGGGAGCAACTACATTCGAATTGAAATCAGATAAAACTATCCCACCAACTATGGTTCCTCGATTGATCGCTTCTCTAAAGAAGAAGAATCTCATCAGAGAAGTTCCAAACATGAACAACAAAGGTTACAAACATTATATAGCAATGGAGTTCCAGCCTAGTAAAGAGCTTACAGGTGGGGATTGGTAAGGCTAAATGTGTGATGATTTTGGAGAGGCATAAACATAGGGTGTTACTTTGGATGTATGTGTGGTTATTTCGATAAACAGGAGAAGTTGAGTGCAGGTCAGACTAAGGAGATTCTCAAGAACTTGGTTTTGGATAATGTGATCATGGAGGTTAAGAGCAATGGATTGAATGAGTTTGCGGCTACGAGAATCGGAGAAGTTTGCTACAAAGTGACTGGTAAAAAATCTGGTAATGGTGAAGCGAGAGCTGGAACTTCTTTTGCTTCGATCCCTTGTGGGGCTTGTCCGAGTATAGGGCTTTGTTCACCTGACGGTGTTATCTCCCCGCCGACTTGTGTTTATTTTCAGAAATGGTTTGACTTTTAGCTTTCGTTGTTTTTGGGTTTAATACTTGACAGATGTTACAATTTTTGATGTTTTGATTCTCTGTTATACTACATAACAGAATGCTTTTGATATCTAATCTATAAATTAGGAGTCGAGGTTGTGATTGGAGAAAGTAGATGTAGGAGAAGAAGCTGGATGAAGCTTATCGGTTTCTTTGCGGCAAGCTTCCCATAGTTGTTGCTCTATTCCTAGTTTCCTCAGCTCTAGCAAACCTCGTTCCACTGGAGAGATAACAAGTTTTTAGCCTTGTTGTGTGATATTAGAATCAGACTTGGGACAATTGAAGATGTTTATTACCGTCGACGACATCTTGAGAAGTCGGAGATTTTCCTTCACTACGGCTGATCCAAAACTGGAGACGTTCATCAGCAATGTCTTCTTCCACACCATGCAACTTTGCTTTACCCCAGAAGTACGTTAGCCATGCCTGCATATGTAAGCCAAACCAAATGGGTCATCAAGATACAACGTGATAAATTTATTTACCAACCACATTATCATATGTAGGTTGAAGAAAAAACATAATTGGCAATTTCTAGAAAAACGTGAGCTTAACAGTTATGAATTATAGGCATAAAGAAAACTACCTGCTTAAAGGCAACATCTTCTTGTTCCCCTTCTTTGAGATCTGCTGTTGAGAAAGGTGATAAGCATAGTAAGAATATCATCGTTTGATTATGCGGATATGATATCATCTGAATGATCATGGAGACTCTTCTCTTACCGTATGTCTCTACAAATCTGAGTTCCCCATGCCCTCTGGAGTCTGTAAGATAGGAGAACAGAGAGTATCACAACAAAGAGAAGAATGACTAATCAATCTCTATGACTAGTAAAAACATACTATATTTTTCATTGTGTACTAATTGACGGATGATATATAGCATACATACCTTGACGAACCAAACTCGGTGTTCTCGTCTGTGCGATTGCAAGCATAACGGCATCCTCAACCTACATTTCATTGTATAATAAAAACTTTAAAAAATGCACTTGGAGATTTCAAGTGGAAACTCACGATATAAATGAAGTGAGGTAGATGAAAAGTTCAGAAACAATGGTAGATACCTTTAAGGACGCTAGCTCTCTCAAACCCATTTCAACTGAAAGCATACTTTCGATATTTCCTTCTCCAGTTAGATCACTTAAAAATCTATCCGTTTTGGTCTGATCACTCCCACCTGATCAATTCCAAAGGCTGGTAAGTCAAGATGATGCAAGCAACAGTAACAGGGAACCTCGGTCACTTTAGAAGTAGAGCATATATTTAGATTACTAGCCTTGATCCTGAGACAACTCCTTGGCCTTTTGTGCTACCGAAATGGCCAGCTCCAATGGAAGAGGTGCCAAAGCCGACCAGTATTCATGCCTCGATGGTGCTATGTCAGAACAAATGCCTACATACGGAAGCCATGAGAACATATTCTCAAGTTTGGAAGATGAGTAAGTGTATCGTGAGAACATATTCTCAAGTTTGGAAGATGAGTAAGTGTATCGTGAGAACACATTCTCAAGTTTAAACTTAATTAACAATGCAAAGAAAATCGAATTTGTTGTGTTTCAAAATTGATGATTCACTTACCATGCTGAACAGCCAAACCCCAATACCGGGCAAGCCAGCATCTCTTCAAGGCTACTTCCTCCTACATGATTGTTTTTGTTTCCATACAATCAGAAATCTTTAAACGTGAGTGTTAATGAGACTTGGGTTTTCTCAACATACCATTTCGTCCTGTGTTAAAACCATTCTTTGAGTCATTGTACGAAGAGCCTTTGCTTCTGACTCTGCTTCTTGAAGTCGTACCACAGCTGTTGTAGCCTCATCTTTCAGGATCTAAACATAAAGACATGCTTTCATCATGCAGATCACTCTAGCACACACATTATGAAACCATAAAAACGGTATAGCTTACCTGAATTTCTGAACGGAGGGAAACAACTTCCTCCTTTTTCCCAGCTTCTTTCTCATCAGCAGCCTTAAGAGCAGCCTGTAGCAGGTACGGTTATGCCATATATTTAGTCTAAATTTTTAGGCTTGACAAAAACATATATCTTTGACTTAATGTGGCATCAGAATAGTAGAATATGTGAGCTCGACCAAAGTAAAGTAAAAGATATTTTATTGCTCTACACACTAACCTCTCTTTGGCGCAATGCCGCTTCCTTCCTGAAGGAAATCATAACTCATCAGGAGCTTTATAACTACTGCTGTATATTCTAAAGAAGAGAAAGATAAAGAGGCCACAGACTCTCACCTGCTTAACAATTTGGCCTCCAGAGACACTCCTTCTCCAAGAGAAGCAACCTTTCGGAACAAGGAAAATAAAAACAAATGAATCTGTCAAGAAATGCCAAAACCTACATACATGTCATTCCAAGTTACATTTCTTGAATGTAAGAAAATTCCATGAAATCTACTTTTCCTAGACATAAGTATTAAGTTCAGTGCATTTATACAAGTAGATGCAGAATAATGATACAAGACTGGAGGCTGTTTAAACAAGATATTGAAAAATGAGTGACTTGATTTCAAATAGTTTTCTCTCAAAAAGCAAAAGAACAAATTCAGTGAAGATGGACTACTACTGAAAACGGGATCAAAAAACCTGTTTTTCAAGCTCTCTAGCCCTGGCTTCTGCTGCCTCGCGTAATTCTTCTGCACGGTGAAGCTGTAAGCCAGAACAATTGTTATGAATGACAGAAGAGAACAGCTTATTACTAATGAAAAAAATACCAGTGACAAGATAATGAACCTTCTCCAATACAATCTCATTCTCCTCTTGTAGCATATCCATCTGCAAATTAACATAAAGTCAGCCTCAAGTCAAAATCTTCTCTTTAAAATATAACTTTAATCAAAAAGGTTAAAAGGAAATGTCCACATACTTCATCACGAAGAGCTGAAGCTTCCCGCTGATACCATTTATCTCTCGAATTTACTAACGGTATATCGCCAAAATATCTGAAAACATTAAATTTATGAAATTAGTCACAAGCAACACAACATAATAGGAGTTGATCAGAACTGATGACTTTATTAGTCAAAACAAAACAATAACTGTTTTTTGAAAAACATTCACTAAGGTTCCGTTGACTACAACACAAAGCGCAATTTCAAAAAAAAAAAATTAAAATATATTCTTGACCTTTGATCTCTGTCCTTAAATGGATGATCAAGTGGAGGTTTCAACGACGGCTTAGGCGGCATCCAAATCGGAGACGCATTTGGAGTTGTGGATCTACCAAACGTTGATGGCCTACCCGCCGACGAAGAACGAACTGAGGTCACTTGCTCCGTCACGTTTCTTCCTATCTAATTAAATCATTAAAACAAAACAAAAACACCAATTAGCTCATCTCATTATCAGAATCGATCCAAATCTGTTTATTTTACCGCAGGTGACTGCGATCGATTACGGCGACGAGAGAATGAAACCGCCGGTAAGTTATTGGTTCCGTTGGTAGTTTCAGAAGGAGGTGCGAATTTGAATCCGTGATCTTCATCATCATCGTCTTCCTCATTTTCATTGCTCTGTAAGGCCATGACCTTCGCTAACCGGTGAGCCGCCTCCTTTGTGGCTACGTTCTGGGTTCGTTTCACGGTGGATAAGCCACCAACACCAACGAGATGCTTCCGATGATCAGGAGACATCGACGGCGACCTTGTTGATTCCATACCGTTAGATGATCCGCTCCATTGACGTCCGTACAATGGGCTACTCGCCCTCCTGAGATCCATTAATAGAGCTTATAAATGAGATTCAAATTCGTTCGCAGTATGAATCATACACAAGAGAGTAAGATTTTATAGGGGAAATGCTAGATTTTCTCGAGAAATAAAAAAGAGTAAAAATTTCTGGGGGAGATTTGGTAAGCAGTTTAAAAAATGTGGAGAGTTTGAAACGACGCCGTCTACTACGGAGAAGAACACATGCGGTCGGTCATGCCAATGCGATTATGGGATTTGCCCGAGGAAAATATGGGACCCAAATAGTCAACAGTGGATTTGATTTTATTGTTAATGACATAATTAAACTCAAAGGCAAGTCAATTTAATAAGATATCGTTGACAAAAACAAAATATAATAAGAAAATCTACAGTTAGCCAAAAATGTCTTTTTTTGTTTGGAAATATATATATTTATTTCACGCGGGTTAAGAAATAAAGTATGTGGCTTTTATTATTACACGATAAGTGGTGTTCTGTTTCATTAGAAAAGATTAAATCATCCCTACTTTAATAAAAAGAAAAAATAAAAGATAAATCATCCCTAAAGACATGATATTGCTTGGTTAAGGAAATAATACATGTGACATAGCTTCTTGTTTTCGTCAGACATATGGCATTGCTTATCAACCACCGAGTCACAAATTTTTGAACTAACATTTTTCTGTAGTCCTTTTGAGACTCCATAATTTTTGTACTTAAAAAAAAACTAATTTCAATTTACTTCATCTAGTTCCAATTTGTTTAGTGATTTAGGTTTAAAAACAAAGAAACACAAATCATAGGGGACAAATATGTCATTTCGCATGCTGATGCTAACGAATTAACGAACTCCAAGCGCGCCAAAGAGAAAATTCGAAGTGGAAGAAAAAAATCCAGTAAAATCAAGCCTGATACTATTTCTCCACCTCTCAAGAAGCCTTGTGTCCCAAGCTATAAGGACTTAAAGATGAGATTTTTACAATTCTTGATATAGGTTTAATGGAAAAATAGTGTCGAACACAAGCCTCGCAAATACATGCCGAATTTCCAGAATATCCCCTGAATATAACGAATTATACTCAATCTTGCTTCCTTGCTTCGCCTCAAATCCAATTTGTGTCTCTTCTTTTTTTACACACTGGAAGATATGCCGCCTGTGAAATCCAAGTTAGATAGACAAACATAAACAATTAGGCGCAACAAAGAGATATGAGTGAAACCCTGAATGATATTTACCTGAATTGGTAGAAGAATTTCTAGTATCCCATATTTCCACAGCAATCTCAAAGAAGCTTCTGCTGATCCATAAGCTAACATGTAATTCATTTCCATCAAGATCCTTCCCTGAAAATTTGACAGAGAATCATTCATGAACACTATATAGAGTAAAACAATATGTCCAGCTTATATATTTTTGGAGGATGGATGCAGTAATTGTACGCCAACCTTGTCAAGTCTTTGTATTAGGAAAGAAAGATTCTTAATAAAATGAGGGGTTTCCCTGGACAATCTGAAGCCTAAGCGGGCAGCAATTCTTATTGCACGAAGAATGCGAGCTGGAAATATCATAAATGAGTTGATAAGTTTTCACTATATAGTCTATTAGTCTTGAGGGGTAACACAGAAGCATTCATTTTTCTTTTGGCACACTTCCCACAGTCCTGTTGAAAAGATGTGCCAGCATGAATCACTGCTCGAACCTGTGATTGTAGACTCACATTGAGAATGAATGTACGTATATCACCAAAACTGGTCTCAAATAAGTCTGAAAGAAAATTAATGTAGAATACATTCACACTTTAGCTTTTCTGAGATCTTCTATTCCTCCCATATACGACTTTAGTATATGGATCAAACACCAACCTGAGATAGGAAAAACAATGGAAACACAGAAAGAGATGTGAGGAAGGAGAAACTATAAGAATCTCCGGTGAATTTTGGATGCAAAGGAAGAAAGCACTCAAGTATTAACAAGATACCCATTAATTGTGAAATCACGCTGCAAACAGTTATTCAATTGGATACAGTCCTCGTCACCGTCTGTGCCATTTGATTCTTTGAATTCAGTTCTCATGTTTCTCGGAGAATTTCTCGAAACCTACTTTAAATAAAAGAAAGTTAGAGCCTTCAGCTATGCCTATAATGTACTGAAAATAAAAGAAAAAAACTAGTTAAAAACAAACCTCTACTATATTATCCCCAATATGTACGTGACATATAGAAAACCTTCTTCCAACAATTTCACATCTTGAGAAAGTCCGAACAACCTTAACATGATCGATGCCAAAACAAAATTAGAATCAGATTAGGATAATATAGACACTAGACAGTGCGGAAAAACAAAGGACGACCAACCTCTCTAAGTTCAGCAGATGTGAGTATATCGAAGTCTTTTGGTGTCCGTTTAAGAACACCCTCCAACAAGGTAAACATCATGTCCTACTGATTTACAGAACAAGAGAATTTTTAATCAAAACTAGTAAGTTGAATTATAAAGTTCTGAAACTAAGAGAAATCTAAGGAAAACTAAAGATATATAAAACCATCAACCTTTGCTCTTAAGGCCATTAATTAAGCACTTGTCTCGTGGGTTTTGCAATCATTGAACTGCTTAGTCCAAGATCTTTTGAATTCAGTTGCTTCCACTCACGATCCCCTTCATTTTCCAAATCAATAACATGAAGCAAAAATATAAGAAACAACGAACAAACAATAACTTAGCTCAAGAATTATTTAGTATCTACCCCCAAATGTTTGTCATAATAACTAGATTGTAGAATAGAGTCTAGTGCTAACACTATTTAACATTACCCAGTAAAATCATGAACTTAACTTACTTGTTCCATCAGCAACCTTGTCTTGACGATCACCCTCTTTGGTGAAACCATCAGACTCATCCGTTGTCTCAATTGCAGCAGCAACAGTGTGAACCGAATCTGAGAGCAAAACAAAACGAATTAAAAAAAAAAGATATAGCAAAATCGAATATTTATAATTGTATTATAGGTTCATTCATATAAATAGCTCAAAGAATTCACCTTCCATAAACAGTGATACTGGAGACTACGAACAGGAAAATAGGATCTGCAAGTGAATCCCAACCTGGAAATCGCCATGGAAATTGAAAAGTTTCACCATTTCATCATGGGAGTTTCATTCTTTAGTTCACTGGATTGTAAGAAGCAGAGAGAGACTTGCAGAGAAGTGAGGGTTCTTCTTTTCTGAGGATGAGACCGGAAGAGGTTTTTGGCCGATACCATGCGCCATGCACCGCGCGTCCAATTGTCACGTAAAACTCTTGCCGTTTCTTTGTTCCTCCTTAAAACGTCTTGTCGTTCGTATCACAAGTTTATAATTATTTATCTGAAAATGTAGTTTACATCAAGATTGACTAAAATTGATTAAAATACATAAATTATGAGTAAGTTATTTGAACTATTATCGTCTTGTCTCCTGTGTCACCATTGAAATTAGTGCTAGAAAAAGGGACAATTTAATTTATAGCCATAGAGAATCTGACAATTTAATTTATTTGTTCTCTCTCATCTACATTTAAATCTGTAAAAGAATATTCTTATCACAATTTTATCGAAATAAATATTTTATTAAAGTAAAATATTTGGAAGATATTATATCTAATTTTAACGAGTAATTATTTTGTTAACATGATAAAAATATTATATCATATCGATTTATAGATAAAATTGTTAATAATAATTTATTTGTTAACATTATAACAAAGTTGATCAGTAAAACATAATATATACCATGTTAATAAATACAATATCGTTAAAAATTTATCCATCAAATATCGGATGATTACATTTGTATTTTCTTTTTGTAAACAAATATGTTACTATACTGATAAAATATTTTATATCATGATAAATAATAAGTTATATGTGAAACTATATATATTACATAATATAATATTTTTTTATTGGGCTAACAAAATAATTGCCGATTAAAATTGGAATTAATATTTTTCAAATATTTTGATAGTTAACAAAATTATCCGGTTAAAAACGTGAGAAGGATAGTTTTGTCCAAATTTAAATGGTCAAAAACAAAACCAAAAAAAGAGAATAGGACCAGTGAGGTTTAACGAAGGGTTTATCTTTTACCATCCATTACTATAACCTTTAGAAAAAAGAGTAGAGTAACTGAAATTAGACAAGACTAATAAAGAAATTACAAGAGCTTAGAAGTATGTCTACAGACACGTGTCCACTATTCAAACGCCTATTTCTTTACATCTCTCTATCTCTCTTCGTCTTCCCTTCCGAGGACGATTCTCTCACACATCCATTTCTCCAGATTAAAACCTAATCAGAAAAGCGCATGTTAGTAGGATATGGTTCCAGAGTTGAGAAGTTGACACCAAACTCTCTCTTCTTTCAATTCTCTATCTCTCTCACTTGCCATGGCTGAATTACAGTTAGTAGAAGGTCACCAGATTAACGGCAGTTTTATTCCGCCGGCGATAATCTCAGCGGAAGCACCGGAAACATCCGCCGCCGCCGCAGTTTCAGTCGGATCGAAACGAGTGAGAAGACCTAGCGTTAGGTTAGGAGACATCGGCGGCGACCAGTACCAACACGTGGCTGCTGCTGCGTACGATTCGCAAGTGCGACGGCCGAAATGGAGACCGACTGGTGGTAACAGAAAAGATCCGACGAATCAGAGTGGGAAGTCTTCGTCGTCTAGGACTCGAACTATGACGAATTTTAGCTCCGGTTATGAGAATACCGGAACCCTAGATGAAGATCCAATTGCAATTGGGACTTGGCGGGTTAATAAATGGGTCAAATCATCGGGTGGGGATACGATGACAACGGCAACAGTATCAGCTAAGCGAGTTAGATCAAATTGGGCTACGAAACTCGACGGTGTAGAGCAAGGAGATGAAAAATTTAGTGGAGAAGAAGAGGAGGAAGATGAAGGAGAAGAAGATGAGGAAGAAGAAATGTTTAGAGATTTCAGCAGAGAAGATTCAGAGAGTCCAATGAAAGAACGGACTCGGGAGAATCGGAGAAGGTACGAGAATAGGGAAGTTGAGTTGTCTGGAGATTGGAGAGGAAGAGAAGGAGTGAAGATATGGTTACAAGAATTAGGGTTAGGAAGATATTGGCCAATGTTTGAGATGCATGAAGTTGATGAACAAGTGTTACCATTGATGACATTGGAGGATCTTAAGGATATGGGAATCAATGCTGTTGGATCTAGAAGGAAGATGTATTGTGCTATACAGAAGCTCGGGAAGGAGTTTTCGTAAGAGTTTTGATCGAGTTTAACTGTTGTGTTTTTGTAATTTGTGACAGCCATTGGCAATGTAAGCTGCAATGTCTAAAGCTTTTGTGTTTTTTGAATGCAACATTAGTGTCACAGTAATGTTAGAACTAGTATTAGTAGAGGAAGGAAGAGTAGGATCTTTACTCATTGTGATTGTTGTTGTACCTTGTGTTTTTTTTTTGGTGTCTTATGGTTGGGAACTTATTGACCATTTATCCAAAACCTTTTTTTAATTCAATAATCCAAGCATAGAAAACAGTTGCTGTTCAGAGTAATAAAAGAACTCTGACATCATTCAACAAGAATGCTATACATGAAGAAGAATCACATCAAATGTGGCATCATCATAAACAAGACTTGAGGAAAGGTGGTCTAAACTCTGCCCTGAGAAATCAGATTTGTGTGCAAAGAGCCTCACATTGGAGAGATATGGAGAAGTTAAACACTTGTTGCTTGTGTTTTCCTTGGATGCATCTCTTATTTCATTGTGTAATTCTTCAGTCAAGCTTGATGTCATTTTTCGTCTGTTCTATCTTCTTTGGCTCTGCCGGGAAATATTTGATTCCACTAAGGTCACCTACTTTGCTTATAACCTGTCCAACACAAAACACACAATTGATTCAAACCTTCTCTTGCATTGAAACCGAGCTCTATCAAAGCGTAAGACCCTTTCTTTTCTATTTTTCACACATGTGGGCATAGTGTGTGAAAAAGGGTTATGACTTTACCTGGTATTTCACAGGAGATAGCAGGTAACAAAATGCAAGTGAGTAGAATGCAAATTTTTTTACCTCGAGGGCTCTTATAAGATCTTCTCTTGAATGAGATGCGGATATGCAAATGCGTGCCCTAGCCAGCAGTAGAGGTGTAGCTGGGAAACCCACGACAACCACTGCCACCTGTTCAGAATTTTAAGGTTCCATTGCACCCACAAGTTAATCATTTACTTTTTGTTAATAGAGTTCTCAAATGATACTTGGATTTGAATAAATACAACTTACTTTTTCTCGTAGACATTCCCTTGAGAAAGATGGGATTTTTGCTGGGTTGTAAAGCATTATTGGCATGACTGGGGAATCATTGTCTCCAAGTACCTCAAATCCCATCTTCTGCAGCTCAGCCCGGAAAAAGTTGCTGTTCTCACGTATTCCTGCTAGCTTTTCTGCCCCTGTTCAGTATTTGAGACAGAATGGGAGTTTGTAGGTTATGAGTCCTCACCTGACTAGATTGATTGTGCTCAGTGACCTGAAAAAGGTCATTAATGACATGATGGAAAAGAATTTAGAATACCTCGGTTTGAACCGTCCTCTCCCAGAATAACTTTAATGGCAGATATGATTTGTTGCGCGGAAGGAGTTGGTATGGATGTTGCGTAAAGGTGTGCTGGGCATTGATGCTTCAAATATTGGATGAGCTCCTACAGAAGTTGAACATAGAATGACAATAAATTGATTAGCCTTTGTGGAATTTGAGAAGTGTACAACTTACCTAAGCATCATATTATGGTATAGATACCCAAGGCCTTAGTCTGTCAGCTATATGCTTATCTTTGTCAGTTTCGACTTTTGAGTGAAGTTTACGGCTATCTAGTTTCTTTTTGTGCTTAACTAAAAGGTCAGAATCTTGATTTACCAAAACAAGCTTAGACCAGTAAATGAAAACAGATGCAAAGACTTGCTAACCTTAGATCCAGCAATATAGCCACCACAAGACCCAAAAGATTTCGTGAAGGTTCCCATCATTACGTCCACATCAGCTGTGTCAACGCCCAGGAGTTCACAGATACCCTTTCCTGTTTTACCAATTGCCCCAATGCTGTGAGCTTCATCCAAGTAAACATATGCCTGGAACGAGTATTAAAGAGAAGTTAAGAGTACCTTTTCACGCAACAGAAAACTCCAAATGGGTTTAGAAAATATGGCATTGCAAAGAGTAATTTAGTCTTGAATGTGGCGCACAGTGAACCAAGTTACTTTTTTAAGGGGTCTTTGTACATAAAAAACGGTTTCAGTTGTCAACTGACTCTCACAATCGGTAATTTAGGAATATTGCCTCACCTTATACTTCTTGCATATGGTGACAACTTCGGGCAGATGACAAATCTCCCCTTCCATACTATAAATACCTTCAACAACAACAATAATTTTCTTCCATGGTCGATGTGTCCTAGGTTGACCTTCTGCAATTTGTTCTCTCAAAACTCGTTCCAAATGGGAAGGCGCTAATAAACAAAAAGCAAAAGAATACACATGTAAGCCATCCAATTATTTGGAAAGAACCTCTGAAGCTGAAACACAACAATTGCATACTGTTATGCTGGAAAACACGGATAGTGGCTCCTGAACCTCGAGCACCATTTACAATCGAACTATGGTTCAAAGAATCACTTATTATCAAGCCTCCCTGCGTATAAGGTATCACATGAAATATTACTTTTAAAAAAGTTAAGCATGGTTGGTTTCAGAAAAGCGCCAAAATAGGCTTCTATAACAAAGGGCTAATCCTTGCATACCTTTCCAATCAAGACTGGAATGATAGCCGAGTTTGTTGCATAGCCCATGCCAAAAACAACAGCAGCAGGCTTTCCAACAAACCTAGTAACACATTCCTCAAGTTCTGCATGCACAGATGTAGTTCCTGATAGCAGAAAACAAGTTGTTCAAGAAACAGAGCCGAGAAAACGGTTCAAAACTCTATAGGCAAAGACAATGTACCTGCATCAACACGAGAGCTTCAAGTACTTGTTGAAAATTTCTTCAAGGACTCAATAACACGAGGTGTGCAATATTCATCAAAAGAACCAAACCCAAGATAATTATAAGACCCCAAATTAAGGCACCTGCTAGTATTTGTTGTTCGCCTACACAGAGTTGACACCAAAGGTTTACTCAGCAAAATTCAAAGCTTCCCCGAATACACTCCAGTGGGACAATATTACAAGAATACATCACCCATTCAAATTCTTCTTCCAACGAAACCATAGAAGCTACAAATGTTGATAGAAAAACACAGGAAGACGGACTCACTTAAACGTCTTGTTGTTGTCATTAGAGTAGCGGTCGACTACATCAAACCAGGCATCAGGTGCACTCGATATAGGTCGTTCAAAACAATCCTTGGAAGCAGAACGGAGATCAAACATTAGACATCAACCAGTCAACTTGTGAAAAATAATAACACAGGGAACATTCATGTTCCCAAACAGATAACAGACACAAAGAAACGAAATGGATTTGAATATGAAGATGGATTTACTTGAATCCGATGATACAATCGCCTGATATAGAAATCTTCATGCCCCAAACAGATCGGCGCGTATCCCTATAGAGAGAAAATTTTCACCGGGGTTATGAGCATAACTCGTACATTGATCAACATCTACGAAAATTATATATGAAAGATCGAAAGAGACCTGGAGATTGCTAGTGAGCCACCAATCGATGAAGCGGCGGAAGAAATCACGGAGCTGGCCAAAAGCAAAGAGCAATCCGTAGCTGAAGTAGGTTGATACGGCGGTTAGATAAGGGATCGTTATCATTTTTTTCAAGCTCTTCTTCTCCGGTCAATCAACTTGCTCCTCTCTTCTCTCTCTCCGTCGCTATATCGAATCGGAAACGAATTTAACGAGGAGATCTGGAGTTTTTTTTCTTTTTTACTCTCAGAAATCGAAAGTAGTGAGAGTGAGAGATTTAGAATTGGATTCTTTTTCCCCTCCGTGAGATACAGAATGGATCGGATCCTAAAACCATTTCTTTTCTGTTTTTTTTTTAACTTTTGAATAAGACTAAAATATTAAATTATTAATACAGATAATTTAGGGATATAGTTTATTAAAAAAAACGAAATAGAAGCTCTTTCTATTGCTGAAAGAGTAATTCGTGAATAACTAACAGATCTTGGATCATGTAAATTAACACGATCTTAATGACTTATGACTACATTCGCCTATAAGTAACTTGGAACAAGACCATAAATATTTTTGAGTTTCTTTGAGCCGGCCTATGAATACTAATACAAATTTGTGTCTCAACAAGACAATTCATGAGAAACCCAAACAAGCATGTAGTTTAGTGTTGTTCGGTCGTGAGGCGATTTTAGCTTGGGCCTTGTAGTCAACTAATTTAACCAAATGGACTACTGTAAATGGGTTGGAATTAGCTTTGGGTTATTGAAATTATTGGACCAGAATAATAAAAACTAAGGCCTGAACGTTACAGCTATCTGTTAAGAACTTAATAGTTAACTTGGATATAAAATTTATTAGTTAAAATATAAAAAGAGGTCCTACCGGGAGTCGAACCCAGGTCGCTGGATTCAAAGTCCAGAGTGCTAACCACTACACCATAGAACCAGATGCCTTACATGTTCAAAGATATTATTTATTGTCTTGGGATATTTTCTTAAGCTTATATGCCTCCCCAGAAGAAAAATATATCTTTCGGTTTCTCTTCTGATAAAGCACATGTGTATGAATTTGTTATTTTCTTGCTATTTATATTAATATATTTGTAGTTAAATTTTAATTCTCCAGAGCCTTTGATAACACAAGCGAAACTATCTTTTTTATAAAAAAATATTTTATATAACTAAATAAAATGATTACTTTCATTTTATAAACCATTTACTTTTCTAATAATTATTTATTTTTCTTATATCCTAGTGTATTCATTAGAATTAAAACCATTTAATTTTCTTATATCCCAGTGTATTCATTACAATATTCTAACACTAATATGATTAATTACAATTACCAGTTTAAAATAGAAAAATTTGATGAATTACCGTTCATTTCATTTGGTTTGGTTTTGGATTTAAATTAAAACAATGAAACTAAATGATTTATAAAAAAATGTTTCGACTCACTTTCGGTTTAACTACTTATAGTTAGTTGGATTTTTTGGTTGCAATCGTTTTTGCCCACCCCTAAATATGGTTTGAAATGCATTTAGTTTCTAACCTTAAGTTCTATAAAGAATTCGATTTCATGCATTAAGCTTTAGAAAGCTCCTTTACATCACTCTCATCAACTGTTTTCCATGTGAAACATGCATCGATGAGATGGGAGAATGACAGTTGAAAGAAAAATCATTTTTTTCCACAATAGCAGCCAAAGAAAGAGTTCTAAGAATTAGGATATGTCATTGTTAACACCAAAAGAGTTTCTCATTTCTCAAAAGAGGATTACATTACTTACATCACTCCGATAGATACTGTCAACTCGGTTTTTGAGGGAAAACAAAAATCCATCATGCATGAACCAACCAAGAGAATAGAAAAGAAAAATCAATTCCTCCTTCTCACATTTCGATTTGATTATATGACTTTTAGTTTTGATATTCAATATATCTTTGTTTGTATATATGATAATACGATGACTTTTCATCGTGCATGAACCAAGTGAAACTGCATGCCTGCACCAAAGATAACCGAGTAGAAAAGAAAAAACATAATTCGGTTTATGTTTGATTTTGTTTTGGTTTAAGTTACGAACAATTCTTATACGATGGATTTTAAATTTGGTCTTCGATTTTGATCCCGTCTAGCAGAATATTAACGAAATGACTTTAGCTGTTTTTCTTTGTTTTGTTTTGTTTTTCTGTGCCAACAATTGAATATAGGACAGATTATATTCAGTCCACTCCGAATAAAGAACTATAATTAATTTGCATGTTTTAATATAGTTGAGGAAGGAATAGATAAACCTTCGTTTAAATACGTCCATACACCTAGAAAGGCATGGAAATGCTTAAAAAAATATCCTTGATGAGATGTATGAAAATGTTTTAATATAAATATATATATATATATATGTAACTATGCATGCCTTAGAGATTATCATTTAGCACGATCGATATGTATATATGTTGTAATAGTATCGTTGTTGTATCATGAGATGGATTTAAATTGTGTAATATATATTATTAGCAGACCAAAAATAAAGCAAAAACAAACAGAAATAAAAGTATACAACTACACATGTTGCCAATATCAGATTTTGGGGAAGAGCATCACTGTTGACAAAATTTAAAATAGAAAAAAAATATTTATTGAAAAAGAAAAAAAAAAGCGAAAGAGAAAGAGAAAAAAATAAAGAAAAGGAAAAAAAAACAACAACAAAACAAAGGATTGACATTATCTCGTTCTCCTTTACATGGGAGTGGAATCATCACTCATATATTGTCCAATAAAGCCTTCAATAATTAGAGATATCATTCCACACAAAAAATCAAATTTGGTACGTTACATGTAAATCTTATCTCCCCTTTTTTTTATTAACACATTTTAAAAGTTTTTTTTCTTAATAATTCCAATAATTAATTTGCTAAAAACATCTTTCAGAGTACAGATTCGAAATTAGTTTGATCTAATTGGAATATATCTTTTGGCTGGAAACCCTATAAAGATTTCTTGTCGAATGACCTAACCGGTATATGTCCCAACGAAAGATGTTTTTTAACGAAGTATAAATCTTTGTCAAAGTCTTTTTAAAAACGGTTATAATTAATATACAACCAACATATATATGATATAACTCGTGAGTAGAGGACAAAACCTTAATCTTGCGTCGAGTTTACCAAAACAGGCAAACTATTTTGAGTTTGACAAATTTTATTGATATAAAAAGTGAAAAAGACATTGTGCAAATTTAAACTTGATCGATTTACTTTTTGTTCTTCATACGGGCTTGTAAGTTAAACAGCATTAATCATTTGCTACTACTTTTTTATTTATTGGTAATCAGGATTTTCTTTGTGTCGAATTTTGAGATGCCAAGATTTTGTACATCAATAAGAAATTAATTACAGTACTTGGCGATGAAGTGGACCCTTCGTTACGCCGAAGTATTTGTTAGTTAAATGATCGTTCCTATTTCGAATTACACGTTCAAATTCATAACTAGAAGAAGAATAAACAAGAACTTAATTTTAACCATCGAAAACTTTTTCCTAGACGAGAAAATTCAACGTTATTTCTAAAAAAATGTGATCTTTATTATGATATTTAAAACCAAAAAATAAAAAAGTGATATTTATCTAGTGGAAATAACAAATTCGCCCAATCATTTCATATCCTCTTCAATCTATCTTTACTTCTTTCTCTTTTTATATAGGGGCCTCAAGATAAAGCCGACGTACTCGTTATCTTCATGCATGTTTTATTTAAATTTTGTTCTCGTATCTTTTAAATAATATTTGCATGGAACATAATCCCACGTCACGATTCACAATGGACGTGGTTAGCCATGATTTAAAGCTTTCATTTTATTACCCCCCCCCCCCCCCGACGTCATCAAAGCAATCGATGGAGATTTCTCCTGCACCTCCATGGGGCTTGATAATAAAATAGATTGTCGAGGCAACTAGTTTTGATGTGAATGTAAATATCTGTTGTATTAAAAACTGAAAAGTATTTAAAGGTACTTGAATATGAAAAAATGAATCTAATTAAAAAACACACATGCTATTGCCTTTGGCCAATTATTTTTACATTGTTATTTCTTGGGCTGATTATTCGATTTGAATGTTGATCAAGTTAAAAAGCAGAGTTGATTAGAGGAACGAGGGATGTCTGAAACAGTGACGAGAGTTATAAACATGTCTATATATATAGAAACTATAAATTCTTAATTTGCATTGTGCATCGGACATTCGGACTTGTGATTTAAAATTTAGGCTAAATAAAGGCACGTCGTTGTAGCTTAGCTTACTGAGAATAAGCCTTATTGAACACAGTAAAGACTATTAAACTTTACTTACAGTTTTCGAACATAGTATCAAAACTGATCAATTGTTGTTAGTTCGTCAAGAAAAACTCTAAACAAAGTTTTGAAATTACATAATCGACTGATGTTTGAAACAAACACGTTGTGGTTTTGAATTTGGGAGAATTACGAGATTCGCTCTATAATCTCTTCGTATTTATAAAAAAATACAAACTGAATTCCTTAATTTCATTTTCATTTTGTGTTTACAATTAATAAAAAAGAAATTAGTCAAAATCTATTATACTTTATAAACAGATATTGTAGTGTATGAACACAAATGCAATATATTTACGTGTCAAAATATTAAACTTAATATTGGTTATACATATATGTCAATCTTCCAGAACACAAGTTGATCTATATATGACAATATGATGTTTATATTGTTTATATCAGGGAGAGAGAAAAAATATATAAGAACCAGAAAAAAAAAACATAGAGAGGAGATGATTGGATAGAAAAGAAAAGACTCAGAGCAACTTGGTACATTAGAAGAGACACATTTCACTTCGTCTTTATGCTTTGTTTTGTTGTTTGCTCACCTCTTATTTTTATGTTCTTAATTATTTATTTTATCTTCATCTCTTTCTTATTTTCGATTTTCTTCAGCTTACGTAACAAGTTCACTACAACATGTGCATGTAATTAATTATCATTTTCGTCTGGTAAAGCGTGATGCACTAAAAGGAAACACTGCTTAGGCGCATTTACTAGAAATTATTGCCAATTAGTGTTAAGAAAAGTTTGCTGTGGCCATAAAGGTTATATAATGGATTAATTAATTACAAAACATAAATAACGATGAACGGGGTCCGTAAAATGATTGTTTTCTATCGCCAATTAAATATATTGAATATATCATCAATTTGATATTTGTGTATAGGGTTTATAGCTCAAGCAGTACAAAAAAAGAGGAATTAGCTTGGCTTGACAAAACGAGAATCTATAAAAATTTGTATCATTTTGTTATTGTTTTGAAAGACTATCGTTATCGTCAAAACGAATATATATATATATCAAAAAAGGTTTGCCTAGTTTGACAATTTCAATTTGCGTATCCGATGATAGGTTATGAACTGTGATGAAACCTGAATTAATCAGAAATAAAGATTATCTGAAATTATTACCAGACTCCAACTTATAAGAAAAATTTGTTGGAATTCTTTCTTTTTTTTTTTGTCAGCTGGTATTATTTCGAGAAAAAACAGTGTTACAAAGCCAAAGCTCAAAACAGAGCAACACAAAAACAAACGACAAACGAAAGAAAACCAACAAACGACTAGAAACGTCTTTCCTTTTCAATCCAAATAAGAATTGAAACGTTCTTCCTTTGTTACGCTTCAAAAATATTTAATTGTGGTAAGAATAACTTGAATCTGGTTACGGTATACACCGGCAAAATCTGTATTATTCCAGCGTAACATTAAGGGATCGATCTTTTGAGATCCAAATTATCTCTGGGTCGTTTGAAAGATCTTGCAAACCAGTGGGAGCGGTTTAGATCTGGTCAGCCATCAGTCCACCAATAGACTGTTGCACCAAAAACTCTTTTTAAATTACATGTTAACATATTAATTAATTCGGGAATTAATCTCTAAACAAATTTAATACAAAGAATCATAGATTATCGTTCTCTTTGTATAGACATATACTTATTTTTAATAACAACATATTCAAGATAAGATATATGATATTATTCACTCGTGTTAAATTAGATATGGAGAATTCTATTATCAAAATTTTGATGATATCATATATTTTTTTAACCACCTAACTAATTATCATTTCTTGTAGTTTTAATTATAGATTCAATCATCACTCGTCACTATGTACTCATTCTTCAAGTAAGTGTGGATTTATCTAGATAATGAACAATCTCGTCATTATGTACTTGAAAAATATAGATTTGAATCATACTGTCCTTTTCATTTATAACTTTTACTAAAAAAAAGAAACCACCATAAAAGCATGAACTCTTTGAAAACATGAAAACCATGTGAAACAGCATAATAAGCTACTAATCAAGCTAAATTGGTTCAAACAACCATTAAAGTCCGTTCTAATTAAAGTCTTACGAATGCAGTTCATGCTATTGTTATTTTGTCCTATTAGAGCATCTCCATCTCCATCCGTAAATAACCTTTCTGAATTTTTAATCAATATTTTTATTATAAATTATATCGATAAATGTGTTTTAAGAAACTGGTTTTTAAAACTCTTAATTAAGAACCAATTCTTAAAAAAAAAATTAATATATTTACCGATACAATTTATACTTTTTTAATCTTAAAAATTCCTTTTAAAAAACTTAAAAAAACCGCTCTTAGTTGTGAATTATTGGAGTTTGGTTCTTCCCAAATCAAATATCCACCAATATTATTGCTTACATGAAGCTCTTTATTTATTTTTACTTACTAAATTTTCATACGAATTCAATCATCTACTCTTGATAACGGATAAATCTAACTATTTTTGAATAGACGATTTAGTACGTAACGCATGAAACTACGAAAAACGGTTCAACCTACTATCAAAATCGTCTTTAAAAATGTAGTGACCCCAAACAAAATAAATTTACTCCTTACTTAGTAAATTTCCAGGGCAAAAATAAAATGTGAGTTTCGGAAACTCATCTTCTTCAGTTTGATAGTACATTTGCGAACTGAACTATTAATTCTTTTATAAAAAAACAATATTTTGTCTCCTAATAATAATAAAGACCATATTTGAGGTCCTCCTAAGCTTCAATTACTTGTGTTCATGACCATTTTTTGACTATTTCATGCTGGAGCCTATATGAAAAACTTGCATCTATAATCAATCAATATTATAAATTTTGAATTTTAAACTTCGTCTGATATATATGTAAAAGAATATTAACAAAAAAAAGAAAAAACTATATATTGACCAAGTGTTAAATATGGGGCGCTTCTATGCCTTAATTTAATTAATATTTAAGAACTTAAAATTCTACTTTATTAATCTTATCCAATCTCAAATTGTAGTTAAGCCGTTTACCTTTATTTCGGTTTTATTTTCCTCTTTAAAAAGTAAGACAAAACGTGAATAATATTGTCTTTATTTTATGTTTAGTGAAATAAAAGTGAATTCAAGTAAAAATGAATAGATTATTGAACTTGGGCTACAGACGAAATGTTAATGACTGAGAAAAAAGTAATAAAAAATTATATTTTCTTAAAACTGAGAAACGTACATTTAGAATGAAAAGTGAATAAAAGTGGAAACGGCAACATATATTACGTACAATGTCACGTGAACTAATTTTCTCGGAAACGTAATTTAAGCGAGAGCCTCGTAATCTTATCCCGTTTTCTTGATGAATGGGAATATAAAGTATAAACCATAGAAATTAGTATTGTAATATGTTATATACTTAAAAGTTAAATGTATTCACATACATATATAGGTATATGAGAAATAGGTAGAATCTAGACATAATGCCCTTAAAAGAAAGAGTTGGCCTAAACCGAAATCGACATGCATTATTTGTGAAAAAAGTTATTTTGGTGTTGATTGGTTCTGTGAATAGTTTTCTAATTTAATTTCTAAATTTTGAAATTGTTATGATAAACACAAAACAATTATCTTTTTTTTTTTTTTCATTCCCACTCACATCCCCATTCTTTCGTTAGACCTCCCCCTCTATATATACTTGAAGACCCCAAAATGCTAAGGTCGTGCCATTAGCTTTTGATTTAAGAGAAACACTTACAAACTAAGATCTTTCTTACTTCTAAAAATTCTTCTTCTCCTTCCCAAACAAAACTCTATACCAAAGATCCACATTCATGGCTATGTTCAATACTCATAACACATGGGCCTTTGCCTTCGGCTTGCTCGGTATGAGTTTTAACGTCCATTTCTCTTTATTTTCTTAGTCATCAAACTCAATATCACTATAACCTATGTCCAGATTTTGGTGTCAATTCAAAACCGGTGTATCTATTAATTAACACTACTTTCATTGTAATTTTCAGGAAACCTCATTTCCTTTGCTGTTTTCCTCTCTCCCGTGTAAGTAGTTACATCTTTGTACCTCACGATGTTCTTGTTTCTTCATCAGTCAAAAACATGAGTATATAATATGTTTATGTTACCATCCAACTTAGTTAGAACTATAGTGATCATATAATACAAAACCAATTGAGAAATTAAATTAAGTTTTAGATATTGATTCTATATGGATATGCAGACCAACGTTCTATAGGATTTGGAAGAAGAAAACAACTGAAGGATTCCAATCTCTTCCCTATGTGGTGGCGCTCTTCAGCGCGATGCTTTGGCTCTACTATGCTACTCAGAAGAAAGATGTCTTCCTTCTCGTCACCATCAACTCCTTTGGTTGCTTCATCGAAACCATCTACATCTCCATCTTCGTTGCCTTCGCATCCAAGAAAGCCCGAGTATGTTCATTACCAACATTTACATGTGATATTTATATAACATATATTGATCATATATTGGTATTTTGGTGTAGATGCTCACAGTGAAGCTCTTGTTGCTAATGAACTTTGGAGGATTCTGTTTGATTCTCCTACTCTGCCAGTTCTTGGCAAAAGGAACCACACGTGCCAAAATCATTGGAGGAATCTGTGTCGGATTCTCTGTCTGCGTTTTCGCTGCGCCACTTAGCATTATCGTAAGTAATAGTCTCTAGCTAGTGTTACATACATTAAATGAAAATATCATGATTTTGATTAAACTAAAATTTTGTATTAAAAATACAGAGAACGGTGATAAAGACGAAAAGTGTGGAGTACATGCCCTTTAGCTTATCCTTGTCCCTTACCATCAGTGCTGTTGTGTGGCTCCTTTATGGTCTTGCTCTTAAGGATATCTATGTTGCTGTAAGTCATCATCATTATCATAATCATTATCATTATCATTATCATTATTTGCATGAAAGTAGTTGCTTTTGTTTCTATTTACCTGAGCCTATGAAGCTAATCATAGCTAAATAAAGATATGGACTCACAAAAGCAAAACCCTTTTGTTCGGTATTACTGTCGTTTTACATTTAAATATCCCCCTAAACACTAAAGATACTTCCTTTTCTGTATTTTTAAAAGAAAAACCTTAAAGATTTGATATTTTTACAAAATAATTCTATCTACATACTCATTTTCTTAATAATTAATATACTACACGTAACCTCCATAGACATATTGACATAGATCTATAAAGCGTAAAAGTTCATATATAAAAATAAAAGTAATTATATTGCGTTGAGCACTAATAAATTTATCTTTTCCTCTTTATATTTTTGTCAATTTTCGCAGTTCCCGAACGTGCTTGGGTTTGTTCTCGGTGCACTTCAAATGATACTTTACGTGGTCTATAAATACTGCAAAACGCCGTCCGATTTGGTTGAGAAAGAACTCGAAGCCGCTAAATTGACAGAGGTTAGCATCGATATGCTGAAGCTAAGTACATTGGCATCTCCTGAACCAACGGCGATCACAGTCGTCCGATCGGTAAACAAGTGTATCTGTAACGATCGGAAGGCTGAGAATGAAAATGGACAGGGAGTTAAAAACACTGCAGCTACATGAGTTATTTAAGGAAACCTATTTGACTATTTTGACTTTGTACCCTTCTTGATTTACCCATCACCGTCCACGTGTACCCTGTTTCGCTGCCGTAGTTTTCTGAGTTTGCATGTGTGCCAAGTCGAGGATTAATTACTCAGGAATTAACATTTTCTGAGTTAATTTTTCTCTTCTTCTTTTAATTTCCCATTAATGTAATTAAATTATAAATTATCTGTTGGATATAAATATTTTCCAGTTGAAATGTTAATATAATTTTTCTAATGCACCAATATATGCTTCAAAAACTTTTGAATCTTGAATTTCCTATATATATATATATATATATATATATGCAAGAGAATTTCAAACCATTATTTCAATATGGGGTTTAGGTTATTTTTGAAATTTAGCCAAAATTACAAGGTTTTTAAAAGCTTTGCAAACCATCAATTTTGAATTTCCATATGTCACTCAAACTAACTCCATATTTTACGTTTGAATACATTACGGTATAATGTTTTGCGATGATGATGCCACCGTGTTTAAAATCCGATCATTACGACTCAAAAAGTGGTCAGACCCATTTTACCCAAAAAAAGTTCTTACACTATATGCTTACATTTACTTACCTCTTTTTTTTTTCTCCAAACATTTAAGTTAATTACTTTTGAGTAAATTAGTTTTTTCTTTACTACCTTTATTTATTGTATAGTTTAATGGTTATTTTGTGAATGTATACGACATGTACTTCTTAGAATTTTTGCTGGAATTAAATTATTTTAGAGAAAAAACTAATGACACTGGAAACGTGGTGTACATGCATAAATTACAATTACATTAAATTAATTATTGTTATAAAATATTAATGCAATCAATTTAAATCATTATAAGCAAATAAAAATACAACTACAAAACTCCACACCGTATATGCATGTATATTGATCTAATTTGTATAATAGATGACACATCAATGACCATGATAAAGAATAACCATACTTTTTACCATAAAAATGAAATTAAATTTGAAACATAAATTTGTTTTTAATATATTATTTTGCGAAAAAGATTCAAGCTGATATCGTATACCACCTTATGCAATATATGATAAAATTAGATATATGTGTTTAAGAGAAGAAGAAGCGGAAACTAGTAAAAAGAAAAAATTAATAATATTAATATTTTTTATCTATAAGTGCTACAACTACCATGCAGTTATGATTATCATTATTCTGTTTTAACTTTTTATAATCGGTGTTTTTTGATCCAATTTTAACATAGGTTCCATAGTTTTTGGAGAAATGACTTTGAGACAAAAATTTAACATAAGATAATCGTGAAGCAGAGATGATGATCTTGTTTTTGAGAGAACCATTACAATATATACCGACAAAATATAGAGTCGTTGGAAAAAAATATTGCAGCTATGCCTGAAATTTTTTTAGAACAAATTAAAAAACATTACGCAAGTTTAGTTCGTGATGTTATGATGATTGAATTTTGGTGTGTATCTCTTCTTGATTATGATTTTTCAAAAGAATCAAATCATAATTCTAGTGATAAAGAAAGAAGCATTTGGGATTGTGATAACAATCACAAATGTAAATTTAAACAAAAAGATAAATCAAAACTAAAGCAAAAAAGGGAAAGAGGATTGTTTGGACATCGGATGAACACATGTTTTTACTATTCAATTGTTTTTACTGATAAATTATATGATTATTTTGTTTAGATAGCAAAATATGTATGTTTTCCTGAATTGTTAAATCTTATGTATTTTTATATTTTTCTTTTGATATTATGAGATGGAATTGTTCCAGATATGTGTTGCTTCTCACACTCGTTTTTTGTTTTCTTTGAGAACATATAATATTTGTTTGGTTTGGAAAAATATGGGAAATATGATTGACGTGGCATTTCTCGTAATTGTATGGTGACAAGAACATCAACTCAAGTTGCAAGTTCTCAAAGAACAAAAACAAAAAAAGACCAAGCAATCATGACATTAATGAATATAGAAGGCATAAGTACCACATGGCAAAACAAAAACAACAATGTTGTTGTTACTTCTAACATTCTGACCACTTTGCAACCATCATGAATTACAATTTGTATCGATTAAAGAAATGGTTAACTTCCCAAAGTTAGATCTTCCTATCCATGGCACATCCAACATATAGAAAACACATACCACTCAAACCAGCTTACAACCATCACTAGACCATGTTCCATATGGTGCAATTACCATATCAAACACACAAACCGTTTTACTACCAATAGTCAATTATCCTCCTACATAAGGCATGCCAATAATAAATCAATCAATGGTTGAACCTATGTTCTTACCTTTTGGAACATGCATGAATCATTCGGTACTTTACTCCTTAATTCTAAATGCTTCACTCAACATGTTCAGTTCCATACAACATGAATTATATACCTACCTAATTATGGTTTATTGATCTTAATCTTGTATTTGTGAACAAAAAAATAAATAAAGATCTCAGTGTTATGTTTTGTATACTTGTTTTAAGGTTTAAGATGTGTAAGGGATATTTGATATGGATATTGTTGATATTTTTAGAGTTATAATTCATACTTCTTTTCTAATTATTTTTATGTGAATATAATTCGCTACAAGTAGATGTAATTGTCAATGTTTATGAACTTCCATTTCAAAAATAATCGATAGTAATTTTTCATGTCCAGTTGATGTAAAATTCCTATCAAATTTCCATCATACACCATATATCGTGTATGAGAATCATCCACCATTTATCACATACAAAATATTATAAATGAAAACTATCCATCATAAATTATATGCTATTTAGCATATGAGAACGATTTACCGTCCACCGTGAACTACGTATCGTGTCCACTAAAACCATTTAGCATTCAAAAAAAACCATCTAGCATTTTTATTTAATTTAACAAAAAAAATATCTAGCATTTTATGGTCTATGGTAGATGGTGAATAGTTTTTTTTTCGTTTGATAAAACGATGGTGTAGTTTTTAACTTCTTATAGACAATTTTTTTTATCAACATAATATATTTTATAATTTATTTTAACACAAATATAAATTAAATAAAATATCAATTATTCAAAATTTTAATTAAATGAATATTTTTTAAAAAAATTTCCCTAAGATCAATCTTAATTAAAGATAGCTATGGTATTTAACATGCAACAAAATAAACTAAGAAATATCTATTTCTTAAATTTTAGTTTCAAAAAATACCCATACAAATATTTTTCCCTTTATATAAACGCAAAAAATTAAAGATAAATAATATCATTATCCAATTATTTAGAAAACAAGTTAAAATTATATTTAAAAACTAAATTAGAGATGATAAAATATAGAAGTCAAAACAAATATTTGGCCTAAATAAAAATCAAGAACGGAAACTGGAACGGCTCGGGCATCTTTGTAGAAAAACCTCAATCGTGGAGTCGTGACGGTGAAGGAGACAACCAAAAGGTGATTCCTTTTGGTTATGTCGTGATTCGATCTTATTATCTGAGCATGTGAATTGGAAAACCCTACTTTACACCTCCTGATTCTAGCTTATCCATTTTCAAGGTTCGTCTCTTTCTCTTCTTCTTAGATCTGTTCAAAATCGAATTTTCTCTATAGGTTCTAGGCTATATTTTCTTATAATGCGTGTTTTTGAAATGATTAGAATCTGTACATTTTTGTTTCATTGTATTGTTTTGAGTTTTTGATTTCTTTTTTTAGCTGCAACTGTAACGTTGTGCAGAAATGAAGGAAGTTTAGACGATTGAAGGTGAACTAAGCTTTTGGTTTTGAGATGTCTAGCTATCGTGTGGGAGGAAAGGTAGTGGAGAAGGTTGATTTATGTAGGAAGAAGCATTGGGTTTGGCGTTTGGACGTTTGGCCATTTGCGATTCTCTATGCTGTATGGTTGACTACAATCTTGCCTAGCATAGACTTGACTGATGCTCTCATCGCGTTTGGTGCTCTTGCTGCTTCTCATATCTTAGTCTTGCTTTTCACTGCGTGGTCTATGGATTTCTAGTGCTTTGTCCAGTTTAGCAAGGTAACCACTAGTCTAATGCCACTCTTAACTACGATTTTTTTGGAATCTTAGATGAATCCTTAGTGACATGTTTTTATTCATTCACAGGTTAACAGTATCAACCAGGCAGATGCATGTAAAGTTACCCCAGCCAAATTTTCTGGTTCTAAACAAGTTGTGCCTCTTCATTTTCGTAGCCAAGTAAGTTCATTCGAGAATTTTTGTTCAGTAATTAAGTTGTCACTAAAATAGGCTCCACGAATTTTTTGCCTTTTAAACTGTTAGCTTTTTGTTTTCTGTGTTACTAGTTGGTTCTCGTGATATATGTAATCTTCAGTTTCGAACCAATAATATATGTCTCTGCCATTTCACTCTGCCTTAAGTTTAATGAATTTTAGCTCTATACTATTTTGAATCCTCTTTGGCCTGGAAATGCTTGATTTTTTCAGTACCCTTACTTCTCATGTTTCTAACAGATTGTCTTTTACTGTTTGCAGGTGACAGGTTCAGCATCCTCGGGAGATACGGAAGAAATTTTCTTTGACTTCAGAAAGCAGCGTTTTATATACTCAAAAGAATTAGGAGTCTTTTCCAAGCTTCCTTACCCTACAAAGGAAACATTTGGTCATTATCTAAAATGTACTGGTCATGGTACAGAAGCTAAAGTTGCCACTGCCACTGAGAAGTGGGGAAGGAATGTGTAAGTCGCCTTGTAATTTTTCTATACGTTTATCTATCACAAGTTAACTGTAAGGTTGCTAATTGATGTTTGTGATTGCCAATTCTTTTCCGATTGTCTCTTAATTTGCTAGTTCAGTTTTTCTCTTCATGTGTCTAAGTCTAACCAACCTGTTTCTTAAACGCTTCTTCTTCTGAATACATTCAAAGTGTTGGTTTGTTCTTTTATCTGGTTTAATACTTTGTTTCTGTGCCTTACAGATTTGATTATCCGCAACCCACATTCCAGAAGCTAATGAAGGAAAACTGCATGGAACCATTTTTTGTATTTCAGGTGTTGTTTGCTTGATAATGCATGTATCTTAGAGTTCCTTTTAATCATAGTTATTGTTGCTCTAAGTAATGTGCTTCCTCTTTGTAGGTTTTCTGTGTTGGTCTTTGGTGCTTGGATGAATTCTGGTATTACAGTGTGTTCACGCTATTTATGCTTTTCATGTTCGAGTCAACAATGCCAAAAAGCCGCTTGAAGACATTAACCGACCTAAGACGGGTTAGGGTGGACAGTCAGACTGTGATGGTGTATCGATGTGGGAGGTATGTAATTGAATACCACCCAAGTTTACCTTAAAGATCGTTTCTGTATTCCTGCTGTGTCTGAACAAGTCAAATTTTAGGTGGGGTAGGCTCTTAGGTACGGATCTGCTGCCAGGAGATGTTGTGTCTATTGGGAGACCTTCGACTCACACTGGAGGTGAGGATAAGACAGTACCAGCGGACATGCTTTTACTGGTAGGAAGTGCTATTGTAAATGAAGCCATTTTGACAGGCGAGTCAACTCCCCAATGGAAGGTATTTTCTTTCCTTAACTTCATTTTTGTTTGTTTTATGGCTTAATTTCAGAATTCCATTCTCCGTACTTTGGGGTTTGAAGAGTTCAGAATTATACATTGTGTATTTAGTAACTTTTTTTTTTGTCATCTTGTCATTCTGATTATTGTATTTGTATCACAATAATTTAATAGGTTCTTGCGTCGTTGTTTGAAACTATGAATCGTCATTATTAACTAATGAACAATACTTATTTCACTATAGATATATTGCTTAAACCCTTGCATTATAAGGTCCATATCTTTAGTGACCTATGTTTCACTGAGATTGTATGATGGCTATTATAGGTTCCAATTGCTGGCGTAGGATCTGATGAAAAATTATCGATCAAAAGGGACAAGAATCATGTTTTATTTGGTGGGACCAAGATCTTGCAACATTCACCTGACAAGGTATTTCCGTCTCCGCAATATCAACCATTTCTTCTTCTGTGTTTTCTCCAAACCTGTGTTTCATTCTAATATAATGTTTGGGGTCAGTCCTTCTCTCTGAAAACCCCTGATGGGGGCTGCCTAGCTATTGTTCTCCGAACTGGATTTGAGACAAGCCAAGGAAAACTAATGAGGACAATTTTATTTTCTACAGAAAGGGTTAGGGATCTCCTTTATTTGTTATTTCTTTTTTAGCATGTCAGAAAATTTTGATCTGATCTATTTGGTAAAATATTAGGTTACTGCAAACTGGGAGAGTGGGCTGTTCATATTATTTCTAGTTGTATTTGCGGTGATAGCTGCGGGTTATGTTCTTGTAAAGGTACGCCAATATTTGTTTCAGGTTCTTATTCAAATAAATATGTTTATTTATGCTAGTGATGAGAGAACTCCTTTTGCAGGGGCTCGAGGATCCTACTAGGAGCAAATATAAGCTTTTGCTAGGCTGTTCATTTATCATCACCTCAGTGATCCCGCCTGAGTTGCCTATGGAATTATCCATTGCTGTCAATACGTCATTAATTGCTCTTGCACGTCGTGGGATCTTTTGCACAGAGCCTTTTAGGATCCCTTTTGCTGGGAAGGTAGCGTCTGTTGTACCTCATTTGGCTATTTATTGGTGTTAAGTACTCTAGATGTTGAGCCTTCGGCACTCTGCAAAGAATTAGTATTCATTCTTGATTGTACTGTTGTCTTATTAATGTCACACTTTCCCTCTGCTGACAGGTTGATTTGTGTTGTTTCGATAAGACTGGTACACTCACGTCAGATGATATGGTAAGGTCAAGTGAAATTTCTGGGGTATATGCTTGCTTGATTTTGTTTATGATAAAATCTTTTTCATTGCTGCAACACAAGAGGTCCGAGGAGTTGGGGGCTTGTCTGATTGTGAAGAAGCAGAGACTGATATGAGCAAGGTTCCTGTACGCACATTGGAGATTTTGGCTTCTTGTCATGCCTTGGTCTTTGTAGACAACAAGCTGGTATGGGTAACTCAATTTCTTGGTATCAGTTTTGCTGCTGTTCCTGTTTTTGGGACTTGAAACTTCATTTTTGTGTAAGTGTTGGATTTTTTATTCTATAGATTCTTTTGATCCCTGCACATTATATTTTCAATATTTGATTTCCATGTAATATATTTAATTTAGAAAGTTTTAAATGAATGTTAGTGCACGAGTACGAGCGATACATGATACATTCACTAATGAATATCTTTCTGAAACCACATCTCCTTTGCTTTTGCATCATTAATCATCATAATAACATCTGTCATGTTATTCTCGTTTTCAATACTTAGGTTGGTGATCCTCTTGAGAAGGCTGCACTTAAAGGAATTGACTGGAGTTACAAAGCTGATGAAAAGGCCTTGCCTAGAAGGTGGTTGTTGACATATTTATTAATCTCTTATCGTATTGTTCTGATTCTTTGTCTATGGTGGCTATTTAGCCTTGTGAATACTATGCATATAGATTTTAAGAATAAGGGCTACTGCTTGAAAAATAATGGTTTCTTCTTTAAAGTTGATGTTGCTAGATTCTGTTTATGGTTTCTGTTCCTATAGAGTCATATTCTGGCATTCTTATTGGACAGCATAGATGAAAAAGATGATGAGTGAAGCAGTTGATTGGGGGGGGGGGGGTCATGGGAGTTAAAGTTTACATAGAAAACATTAGCTGATAGTATTAATATTTCCTGGGATAATGCTTTAGTCTTGGCATCTTTGCGTACCTATCAAATACACCTTCGTGTTTTCTCCCTAAATAGCTGATAGTCTCTAGACAAGCCTTGAAAGCGGGTAATCTTTCTGTATTATCTATTTAAAGAGCCTTCTGCACACATATCAAGAAGTTGTTTCCATTGTAATATGTTATCTGCTGCAGAGGAAATGGCAACTCGGTGCAGATAATGCAGAGATACCATTTTGCTTCGCATCTGAAGAGAATGTCCGTTATCGTTCGTATTCAGGAGGAATATTTCGTGTTTGTGAAGGTCTTGCTTAATACATCATTTTTGTACAATATATTTTTGTCAGCAAAATCCAAATGTTTGATGCTTATATTTAACTAATTTGTCAGGGTGCACCAGAGACCATCCAAGATAGGCTTGTGGATGTGCCAGCATCATATATAGAAACATATAAGAAATACACACGTCAAGGATCTCGGGTTCTAGCCCTTGCATTTAAACGGCTTCCTGATATGATGGTAGTTATTCATACTCTCACTCATGAACCTATTGGCGTCTTGAAAAACTTGATTCATGTCATTTATGTAGAAAGTTTTGTCAGTAATATTCCTTACAGACATAGACAATAGAATTTCACTGGTCATCTACTGAGGTTTTTTGTGTAAATCTCTAATGTACAACCTAAATCCTTTAGTCTGTAGGTGGAATAGTTAGTTATCTGTGCTTTCGCACTTTCCATGCCTCTTGATTTGTTCTTTTGGTAGTTAACAATATAAATAGCCAGAATCATTTTGTTCTGTATTATGCATGTTTCTGCTCACATGCTTTGATTTTTACGTTACACATTCTATATTATGATAACCAGGTCAGTGAAGCTAGAGACATGGACAGAGATGCCGTTGAGAGTGACCTTACTTTTGCTGGGTTTGCGGTAATGGGATAGTGCTTTATGCGCTTATGCAGCTTTATTTTGTTCATATGTTTGAACTCTAACAGATGGTCTGGTATCAACGTTGGTTCATAATGGCTTAATCTCGCATCACAGGTCTTCAACTGCCCCATTAGATCAGATTCTGCCACCGTCCTGTTGGAGTTGAAGAATTCATCCCATGACTTGGTATTCACACATAAACTAGGGGACCTCTTATCATACCAGTGGCTCATTCAGTTCTTTTCCCACTCAGTACAAATTACCTGCGAAGCAGCTACCTCATTATTCAATTAAGAAATTATAATTGAGTATATATTATAAATTTTGGTTCTTTGATTGCCTTTTTTAGTCTTTGTGTCTTTGCTTTGCTGGATGCTCATTTTTTCTTATATAATCAGATACACTGGATGTCTTATCCTGCTTTCATAATTTCAGGTGATGATAACAGGTGATCAAGCTTTGACAGCTTGTCATGTTGCAAGCAAAGTGAATATTGTATCAAACCCAGTTTTGGTCGATCAAGGTCTGGTGATGAATACAAGTGGGTGTCACCTGATGAGAAGGAGATCATACCTTACAGGTGCAGTCAATTTTAACCACAGTTGCTGTAGAATTAAAAGCAATTTCGTATTCTCATCTTGTACAATCTTACGTAGTCACATGATACCAGCAGTATATGTTGACACAATAGTCTCACTTTCTCCATGCTGCCTTTTTTTATTGTCATTGAAGTGTGTGTGAGCCTTGTTGTTTTGCCTTTGACATATTTTACTCTGCTATGATGATTGCTCAAGTAGAAAAGATCTGACACTTGGATGGTTTCTTTCGATGTCATTCTCCTGCTTCTGACTGAGAAAGGGTGATCTGATTTTTGTTTTCAGTGACAAAGAGATTGAAACCCTTGCAGAGACTCATGATTTATGCATTGGAGGTGACAGCATTGAAATGCTACAGGCTACAGCTGCTGTTCTGTGGGTCATTCCTTTTGTTAAAGTAGACACACCTTTGTAATCTTTATCACTTGGTATTTCTTAGTACCTATAAATAATAGTGTCTGAAGTTTTAATCATTTTTCTTTTTCAGGTTTTTGCTAGAGTTGCTCCACAGCAGAAGGAGCTGATCTTAACGACCTTCAAAGCTGTAGGAAGGGGGACTCTGATGTGTGGGGACGGGACAAATGATGTTGGAGCATTGAAGCAGGTAAAGCAGATATGAATTTTACTGGGCAGATTGAGCTTTAGCTTTAGCATTCCAGATGCTAAGCAAATGATGTATATACTTTATTTTCTTTCTTTAGATTCAATATTTTGGTTCACATTTCAAGGCCCATGTTGGAGTTGCCTTACTGAATACTATACCTCCATCGTCTCCGTCCGATTTGTCTAAAGATGATACAAAGTCAAAGTCAAAAAAGTCCAAACTGCCATTAGAACCAGCAAGCAAAACCGCAATTCAGAATGGGGAAGGATCATCAAAAGGAAAGACCCCCAAAACCGCCACTTAACTGCTGCGGAAATGCAGAGACAAAGGTTAAAGAAGATGATGGATGAACTAAACAGTGATGATGCTGATGGCCGGTCAGCTCCCCTAGTCAAACTTGGAGATGCGTCAATGGCATCTCCTTTCACAGCTAAGCATGCGTCGGTTGCCCCAGTGACAGACATAATCCGACAGGGTCGTAGTACACTTGTGACGATTCTTCAGATGTTCAAAATTCTCAGTCTGAACTGTCTCGCCACGGCTTATGTCCTAAGTGTTATGTACTTAGACGGTGTGAAGCTCGGTGATGTCCAGGCTACAATCAGTGGAGTATTAACAGCTGCGTTTTTCCTCTTCATTTCTCATGCCCGACCACTTCAAACCCTCTCTGCAGAGCGACCCCACCCGAGTGTCTTCTCCTTGTACCTCTTCCTCTCTCTTCTAGGACAGTTTGCTGTTCTCTTGACTTTCTTGATCTACTCTGTGAAGGAAGCTGAGAAACACATGCCCGAGGAGTACATCGAACCAGACGCACGTTTCCATGCTAATCTGGTGAACACAGTGTCGTACATGGTGAGCATGATGCTTCAGGTTGTAACATTTGCTGTGAACTACATGGGACATCCCTTTAACCAGAGTATCAGAGAAAACAAACCATTCTTCTACGCTCTCATTGCTGGAGCAGGGTTCTTTACCGTCATCGCCTCAGATCTCTTTAGGGACCTGAACGACTCGCTCAAGCTAGTTCCATTACCTGAAGGTCTGAGGGATAAGCTTCTCCTGTGGGCATCGCTTATGTTCATCATCTGCTACTCATGGGAGCGGTTGCTCAGGTGGGCCTTTCCCGGAAAGATCTCTTCTTGGAAACATAAGCAAAGAGTTGTCGCTGCAAATCTCGACAAGAAGAAGAAAGTTTAAGAGAACCAAACAGGTTAGATTCAGGTAATACTCATCAATCCATACCATTTTTAACTCGAAAGATGTTCTGTGTTTTTGGCATCTTGTTTTGCGGCATTTTTCATAGAGGTCTCTCTGGTTAGACATTTTGTTTCAGTTTCACAGTTCACTTATAAATCTTCTTCTTCTCATCTTTTAACTTATTTTGTTACTACTCTCTATGAACCACACATTCTCATATCCTTGAACTAAACCCTTAAGGATTTAAGATTTACTACTTTCCACAATTTTTTCTTTTCTTATTGTTTCCTCTTTAGACTTCTTAATATATCGTGTCCTCGTGCAAAGACCAAAAGACGACAAACATCGAGGAAAATAATCAGCTGCTAAAAAGGTCCACAGTATTGTTCAAGAAATTGACACGTGTCAGTGTATCATTAGTTACTATAGCGAATAAGTTTTAAAAATCAACTTTAGAAAAATACCAATAACGGCAATATTGAAAAGGGGGAAGGAGAGCAGTTTTTAGGGATTTTGGCGGTTTTAGGGCTCTCTCTCTCTTCTCCGCTGTCTTTATTTTTTTTTAATTTTTTTTCTTCTTCTTCTTCTTCTTCTTCTTCTTCTCTACCTCAATCGTACCTACAGTGTCGCTCTGATCCCAAAATCTCAGTCCACTTTGTTTTTTTTTTTCTGTTTCTGTATTGAATTTTAATCGCGATCCGTGATTTTTCAATGGCGGCGGTGATTTTAATGCTGTGAAAAGAGTAACGCCGTCTCAGTGTTTTTTGGGGTTGTTGAAAAAATGTCGCCTCCGAAGAGAGAAAAAACCCTAGCTTCGATTTATTCTCTGTTGGGTTTTTTCTCTTCTTCCTCTTAATTTCTTCAATCATTTCTAGTTTCCTGATGATTCGTGAGCTCTTCTGACTCTTGTCTTTTTATTTTTGAAATGTTTTACAGAAATCTGGAGAGGCTTTCTAAGAAGAGGAGTTTTGGGAGCGAGGTGAAGGATTCTGCTATGGCTGCTGCTTCGGTGAATAACAAGCGTGTTGCTTCAGATATTATTAATGCAGATAATGAAGGTAACACCTCTGGAAACGCTATGGTTAAAGTCAAGTTAGAGAAGCAAGAAGAGCCTGGGCTTCTTGTTACCTGTGGAATCCAGAAACGAAAACGACTCTCTCGTGGAGCTCAATCTGATATCAGCTTTGAGGTTCAGAAAAGCAAGCAGCCTGTGTCAGCGACTCGAGCCACTAGATGGCCTAGTGAAAGGTAGATGTAGATAGGAACGAACCAAGCCTTTTAATATCATTGCTTAACCATTTTTTTTATTTGGTTTCATGTGTTTTTGTATTGTTGTTATGATGAAGGATTAAGTTTGCTGAGCAAACATTGGCTGAGGTATTGAAGGAGAAAGGTGCTTCTTTTGAAAGACCTGTTTCTCGACCACAGTTAAGAATTATTGCTCGTAAGCAGGTAGGTGATACTGGGCTTTTGGACCATTCCTTGAAGCACATTGATGGCAAAGTGACTCCAGGTGGTGCTGAACGGTTTAGGAGGTGTTACAATACAGATGGAACTATGGAGTATTGGCTAGAGAGTGCTGATCTTGTCAAGATTAAACTTGAATCTGGAATCCCTGATCCTAATTGGGTTCCCCCTTCTTGGTGGAAGGTTCAGACGGCATCACATGAATCATCTGCTGTCTCTTCAAAGCTTCTTATGGGAGAGATTGAGAAAATAAAGAGGTAATATGCTTGCAATACTCTGAGCTTTAACATATAGCCTTCTTTGAAAGTTCAGAATATGATTGGAATCTCATTTTATTTTGTGGTAAACAGTGATATCAAAGAACTTGCATCCAAGCAAAAGTTGCCAGATCATACTGATGCAACTGAGGTGACCTTGAGATCAGTTTTTTTGTCTGTTGGAGGAATGTGTTTAAGATGTGCATATTAGAGATTTAAAACTTTTCTGTTTGCATTTCTCTGTAGAAACTGCACAAGGATTTAATGAGTTGGAGGGTACAGACTGATAAGCAAATTGCGGAGATCTCAAATTCCTTGACTTCAACACAGGTCGAAACTAAAAACAGCAGAGAATATTTGTTTAAAGTTTCTTGACCAGGGACCGATCTTAACCTGATAAAGCTTTTTTGTTTACCATATTTCTTGTTTTTTTACAGTGCATATTCAAGGAAATGAGCTCATGGAAAGATAAAGTAGATCAGCAGTTGGCGGGAATTTCAACCTCGCTGAAAAAGTTGCAGGCAAATGGGAGCATGTCATTCAGTTCAGCTCCTGACAGCTGGCAACATATGTTGCAGAGTGCCAGTTTGGATGATTTTACAGGGAATGATTTTGAACCATGGGATGACCTTATCGATGGTCTACCAGAGGCTGTTAGGCCGGAGACATACTCGCTTCCACCAAATCCTTGCACAGACCTTACCTTGTTTGAGGAACAGACATTGCCCAACATCGAAATGCAAAGGACAGAGAGGTTAGAAGGGTTGCTTGGTTTTTTGGTCCCAGTGTAGCATTTATGGTTTATTATTTTATTTGTCTAATATTTTTGCTGCATGACCAGAGGTGAATCCCGAAGCTCGAATCAGGACAAAGCTGAAATGACCCCTGGTTCTTCGATGACTGCAGGTCCAAAATCAGATATTGATGACCCAACTATCCAATCTCAGGTGAGGGTGTGAAACATATTAGAATTGGATGATCAATTTTGGAATCTGGTGTTTTAGTTGAATTGGATGATCAATTTTGGAATCTCCTCTAGCCTCTAGAACCTTCTCGTATCTAAGTAGATGTCATCTTTACCACCTCCCATCTTCTTCACACAGTCTTTTGCTTCATACACTACAACACATTGCATCTTCTGATACAGGAAACCTTGAAGGAGTTGGTGACTTGGAAAGCCAAAGCGGAGCAGCAGCTAACAGAAATATCAAACGCTGTCCTTGCTCTTCAGGGACAGAATCAACCCAACTGGCGTTATCAGTAAAGACACTGATTCATCAGTGATTCCGCTCTAACAAATCGATTCACCTACATAGAATCCCGTAGAGATATGTACAGGGTTTCTGTTAAAACTGAACAAAAAAAAGGAACAAAGAGACTAAAGATCAGTAGGCATCTGGAAAGTTTAGGAGCAGGTAGGACTTAAGTAAGTCATATAGAGATGCTTGAATAGTACTGGTTTTGCTGTATATTCTCTCTAATGACTCTTATTCTACAATCATAGCTTTCGAGTATTTCGACGCTGAATCTTTTTTTTTTCTCCCTATTTTGAGATTTTATTCTCTTGCCATATGATTAAGTTTTGTTTGGATTAGTATTGCTAAATCATATGAAGTTGATATGTCAATAGTAAACTAAATATCAATTTCTGAAAATGTTCAAAAGGACTAACAAGTAGGGGAAAAAAGGGAGGAAGCAACCGCATCCAAATCTACGTTAAATTCCACAGTAAAATATACAAAAATGTGGAAGGATTTGTGAAGACAAGAAAGAGGTAAAGTATAAACCAAAACGAGCACTAAAGATAAGCCATATAGGCCATGGAACGTTTTGTGCAGCAAAAAAGTCCAGCTTTGAACACACTTGGAGGAGACCGACCAATAGTCGAGACAGAGCACAATGCTTTTGGGAGGAAAAATCTTTGAGTGGATATGTGTAGTGAGGCTTAAAACTCGGTGTCGAAACAAGTCATGAAGACCTTTGAGACCATGGTCCTTGCAAAAGGGATGTAGCTCAAGCTATACCTGCAGTTTTCAAAACAGAAGGGATTCTCAGAGATGAAAGTTGACAAACTCAAAAACCATATAAGTAGGCATTAAATTCACCAATTCATTCCTAGTTCGGGCTAATAAATGTTTTGATGACTGAATCAGGTAATTTGCAATTATGACTGCATGCAGAGACCATGGTAAATAAGGAGAAAGTTAGGATAAATGCAAGAGCTTCATACCAAATTAGGGCAGATAACTCAAGCAGTGTCAGAAGCTTGTTAGGAACCTGTACAGAAATAAAATGACAAATTATTACTTAGTCCAACAAGGCATTTTCACTACCTAGTTTAGACCAAACCTACACAAAGCTCAGTACATTGTGTATCCAAGTAAATTGAATTGAAAATTGTGCATCCAGTAAATTGAATAGAGAAAGCCCATTTACATAAAGAGCACAAAATAAGGCAATGATAATGCTTGCTAGTTACAAAGCAGTAGAGCTGCCGCTGTGCTGCCATACAAGAATGACATGAAACTTAAAAAAGCTAGGAGCAGAGAACAAAAAAAGAAGGAGAAATATTTGTACACACAGAATACTCTAGCATAACCCAATGAGATATTTTACAAGCTACACTAAAAATTCAGTACAGACCTCCCAAGTGCCATCAAATTTCCCAATGTAAATGTGATGCCAAACTTGACCGGATTGAAGAAAACAAGCATCGACTGCATTTGTCAAACAGGTAAAAAAAAGTAAGAACCAGTACAAATGCAGAGGAGTTGATCGAAGAGAACTTGTTTGGTAGATAAACCGAAATTGCGATTAAGATCTTCCATGAATGAAAGAGAGCTTTCTTCCTCAGCAGCTCGTTGTTCGTCTTCAACCTCCATACCTACCAACATCTTCATCTTCTCAAAAGCCTGATTCATTTTATCCATATTTTTCTAGTATTAAGCTCTTTTTTCCTGGCTGTGGTGCTCAGATTCGCGTTTCTTTCCTCTTGAAATGTGACAATTGAGCTGAAGTATGGTTGAATCTCTGCACAATTACGCCATTTCTTCGACGTTTTTCTTCCTAGTAGTTCGTTCAAGGAGAAGAAGAAAAAAGGCTTTAGCCTTCAGTGTTGATACGTAAAAACAAACTTGGCCCAATTAATGGATCCATTAAGCTTTTATTTTATTTTTATTTTTTTAGGCAAACTTTTTTTTAAGGGCAAACAAGCTTTTATTTTTATTTTTTTGGGCAAACTTTTTTCAGGGGTAAACAAGAAAAATTTCACAACTTTATTTACTAATCACAGAGTAATCGAATTTTGATAATTTTTAAATGACTCAAAACAAAAGAATTTTATTATTTTATAATGTTTATTAATTCATGGAGTATTAGTTTATAGAGGTTTTGTTGTATTTCACTTGTATTTTTGTTTTATTTCTGAATATAATATTATTAAAAACTTTATTATGTCTTTTTCTATTATAAAAAAATTGGTCAATATTTTCTGATTTGTTTCTAAAATATTATAATAACAATAAATATAAAACGGTTGTTCGCGATATGTAACGTTTTATTTTGTTTTTTTCCTATATATATAATACGAGTAGAATTTTTCATTTTGTTTTTCTATATAGAATACGATAAAATTGGCATATTGCAATTTTTCTAAGTAAATGACGCTGTGATTCTTTTCTAGACATCGTTTTAACCATAAATGTACCAACAAATTTTTCGCGTAAATGGTATAGTCACGTTTTGTTTTTAGTTTCTTTGTCTATAATACGATAAAAAATATATTATAGTTTTTTATTATATAAAATTTGTCAATTACATTGTAAACTTTGCAAGTAAATGACAATGATTTGAATTGAATTTCAAGTAAATGGCAAATAAATTCTATCGAAAAAGAAAAGAAAAGGTACCAAACTAAAAATAAATCAAATCGAGTTGAAATTTGGAATACGGACTCGGAAATAGGCCGTTTAGAGAAGCGAGCTCCTTTAAGCCTTTCTCATTTGTGTTGTTGTCTTCTCTTCTTCACTCTCTTTCTTTCACCTGACTCACAACTCTCTGTCTCCGGCGCTAATCTCCGTCGATTCTCTGTAAGTTCTATCTTTAGAGGTATCGATCGCTTCTCCACATACATTTCTATGCTCGATTTTTTGTTTTCTACGTCGGAAAATTACCCTAATGTTCTCGATTTTTTCAAGGTTTTTTTTCCCCCCTGTTTTTCATAGTTTTATGTAACGAGATCTGTTTCATAGTGTTTTTGTTCGGTTTGTTGTGCTTTCTCCGTTTCTACTCTCTGCTTAGTCGCTGATCGGAGTCTTTGACAGCAAAAAGCCCTTAGCTTTGAGTTGCGTTTCATATTTTTCGGATTGATCTACAGTTTCTGCTTTGAGTTTTCTTGCTATGCGTTTCCTTATTTGAACATCACGTTTATGATATTGGTAGTGACTGTGGGTTTCTATGATGTTATAGGTTGAAAATGAGTTCTAGGGCTGGTTCAAAGTCTAAGGGAAAGACCATATCTCAGGGTAGTTCTAAGCCAGAGGTTGAACAGTTGGTGCAAGGTATTGCAGGGACGAAACTGGCTCCTTCCCAAGATGATAGAGGTGAATGGGAGGTCATTTCCAAAAAAAACAAGAATAAACCTGGAAACTCGTCTGGAAAGGCATGGACTTCTCAGAATTCGAACCCTCCTAGAGCTTGGGGTGGTCAGCAACAAGGGAGGGGTAATAACGTATCTGGGAGAGGGAATGCCAATGGTTGGGGAACTAATGCTACTGATTCTAGGGTTTCCGCTGGTAGGGGAACTGGTCGTGGACAAGGATTGAACAGCAGAGGGTATGATAACAACTGTGTGGCTCCCCCACTTGTAACTCGCCCTCCTTTGGAAGGTGGATGGAATTGGCAGTCGAGAAGAGGTGCTGCTCAGCACACAGTTGTGGAGGAGGTTCCAAACGTGGAGGATGATCTGGATAATGCTTCTGAGGAAGAGGATGATTCCGATGCTTTGGATGATTCTGATGATGACCTTGCGAGTGATGACTATGACTCGGATGTGAGTCAAAAGAGCCTTGGGTCACGGAAGCAGAATAAATGGTTCAAAAGGTTTTTCGACAGCTTGGATTAGTTGTCGATTGAGCAGATAAATGAACCACAGAGGCAGTGGCATTGTCCAGCTTGTCAGAATGGACCCGGTGCCACTGACTGGTATAACCTGCATCCTCTTCTAGCTCATGCAAGGACAAAGGGAGCTAGACGAGTTAAGTTCCATAGAGAATTGGCTGAAATTCTTGACAAGGATCTACAGATGAGAGGAGCATCTGTCATCCCCTGTGGTGATATTTACGGGCAGTGGAAGGGTTTGGGTGAGGAGGAAAAGGATCATGAAATTGTCTGGCCTCCAATGGTCATCATCATGAATACTAGACTGGACAAGGACGCTAATGATAAGGTGAACTTCTTCTGTCTTTTTAATTTTTTCATAATTTTCTCTTGCATTTGTGCTGATCTTGGTGTGTTACATTGAAGTGGCTTGGTATGGGCAACCAAGAGCTGATGGACTACTTCGAAAAGTATCCTGCTATTAGAGCACGCCATTCCTATGGTCCACATGGCCATCGTGGGATGAGTGTTCTGATCTTTGAGAGCAGTGCCACTGGCTATTTTGAGGCTGAACGTCTCGACAGGGAGTTAGCGGAACAAGGGTTAGATAGAAACGCCTGGGCTCGTCGTCACGGTATGGTCTCTGGAGGTGTTCGCCAATTATTTGGCTTCCTTGCAACCAAGCAAGATCTGGACATATTCAATCAACACTGTCAAGGTTCTCTCTCAGATATTCAAAATATGTTTAAAGTCTTGTCGTTGGGATTTAGAGTTTTGTTGGTCCTTGTCATTGGGATTTAGAGTTTTGTTGGTCCTTGTCATCTTACGTATTTATGTATGATTCATTAGGCAAAATGAGACTGAAATTCGAGATGAAATCTCACCAAGAGATGGTTGTAAAGGAACTGAGGCAGATCGCTGAAGACAATCAGCAGCTGAACTGGTTTAAAAATAAGCTCACAAAACAGACCAAGCACGCCAAGGTGCTCGAGGAATCTCTGGAGATAATGAGTGAGAAGCTGCGTAAAACTGCAGAGGATAATCATATCGTGAGGCAAAGAACAAAGATGCAGCATGAACAGAACAGAGAAGCGGTATGTCTTTTCCTTGAAAATCACGAACTTTGACAATTTGTATTACGTACTGATTCACTTTTATTTATTAACTTGTCCCCAAAAAAAAACCCTGGCTGTTTGAAGATGGATGTCCAAGACAAGTTTTTCCAACAATCACTCAAACTAATACATGAGATGAGAGATGCAAAGGAGGAGAATTTCGAGTTGTTGCAGCAGCAAGAACGTGCTAAGGTTCAGCAGAAAAACACTAAACCCTCTGGCAACGATGATTGCCGAAAGAGGTATACATACTTGCAGAAACCCGCTTATATATATTTTAGACACAAGAGTAACTAAATTGTTCTGGTTTTGAATATGTTGCAGAGCTGAGGAGGTTTCAAGCTTTATAGAGCTTCAAGAGAAAGAGATGAAGGAGTTTGTGGATGAGAGGGAGAAGCTGGTAAAGGAGCAAGAGAAGGCATCACGAGGAAATGTTTGATTTGGAGAAAGAGTTTGATAAGGCTTTGGGACAGCTCATGAACAAGCATGGCGGCTTTGACGATGAAGATGACTAAGACCGGTCTGGTCTAGTACCCAAGACAAGACTAGTTTTCTTGTTTTGCTTTTGGTATGTTGCCGAATATAAGGAGAATTGAGAGAGCCTCCATTTTAATAGGGCAAATTTAAGGAGACTATAGACTATTAATTACGTATTCTCCATTTTTTTTAATAGACGGCTCTAAGGCGTTACTGTAGTTAATGTCTTAAAACCAAGTTTGGTAACTGGCAAATTCTTCGTCGCGATATCTATGCCCATTTTCGATATATATGGGCACAATAAACAAATTCAAATATTTTGGGCAATGATAGTAAAATATCTAAAATATAGAGGTCTTTAGATGCAATTATACTTTAGTCTGGAGCGACGTGGGCTTCTACTTGGCTCTACTTGCAATTGTATTGGAAGAGCATCGTCACGACGCACAACCAAATCTTTTCTTTATTCATTCTTCTTTCAGATTAATATATACAATAAATATATAAATCAAATTTGGATCCCAATCCAAACCATAAATATTTCTCTATCGAAATCGAACTCTGCTTTTACAAATCTCCTTTGGCGAATTCACATCTCAGCTTGCTTTGAATCCGCCGTAAACGAAACCGATCATCCTTCTCGATTAGCTAATATGGCCCCGCCGGCAGCACAAACGGCGGCGGTGGCTGAAGCTGGCGGTGCTGCTCAACCGCAGCAGCAGCGTGGGTTCGGTTCCACGATTTCCGGGATCGTTAGAATCGCCGTCTTCTGGTATTTTGCTTCTAAGTTCTTTTCACCTAAGCAGAAACCTATGGATGCCACTACTCAGTCTCACCTCATGACCAATCTCTTTCACAAGGGCGAATCATTGGTAAGTTTTCGAGTATGAACAGCTCTCGATTTATAAATTGGGTAGACTTTTTTCTGCTAAGTTTCAAATCGTATGTAACACGCAGAGTTCTTTTTGTTGGGTGCTTTAGAGTTGTGTATGACCACTGTTTGATTAGAGGATTAGGGTTTTCAAGATTTTGTTTTTGTTTTGATTATAAGTGCAACCAATGTTTATCTCCAGGATATGTGGTTTTATCTATCAGAGCAAGAGAAGTTCAATGATTTTGGCAATGAAAGTACACTTTTTTGGCATGAGACGAATATACCTTATGCTGTATGGACACCAGAGAGTATTAGGACCTTGTCACGGAAGTATCATCCATCTGAGGTAAAAAGTTACATGCTTGACTGTTTAATATATTTGGGGTTCTTTATATTCTTCCTTCAGTATCATTGTTTACCTGCATTGAGTTACAATATTATTTTGTTTCAGACTCTACAGAATAATGGAAGTCTGTATGCTCATGTCTTCTTTGCTCGATCTGGATTCCCTATAGACCCCAGTGACCCTGAATACCAACCTCTTAATAGTTTTGGCAGGACGCATGGTAAGTATATATTTTTTAATCTAAATAACTCTTTTTTGACAACAATTGATAATTACGTTTCTGTGATTAGCTGATTTGGAGTGGTCTTTTCACTATTTCAGCTGTTGCGACTTACTTTCCAAAGCGAAAAATAGATAAGAAGAAGAGTCTCTTGGGCAATACCAAAGACACTGCTGAGTCCCAAACAGAAGTTGACGTATGTCTCTTTGAGGAAATTTTGCATATATTTATGTTATTATCTTGAACTCTGATGAATTCAATATATTTGTAATGAACTATTGCCAACCGCACTTTGCAGAAAGTTGGCAATAAGAACTCGGATTCCAAAGAAGATGTTCCTGTGGAATGGGTATCACTCTGGAAACCGAATGTCACGATTAACCTGGTTGATGATTTTACCCGGTAAGTTAGTTCTGGTATTTTGTGTAGTATAAAAAATGAGATTCGAAACACACTCAATGCAGACCAAAGTGAAAACATAGATATAATAATGATGGGTTCACCTTCCATGTTGACGTTTTATGATCCCACTTCTTGTCAAAAATAAATAGCAGAGTCTTGAAAACCTTATGCACTTAGTTACATTTATCAGCTATGGGTATAACTGTAACTCCTTAAGTAATCGCTGGAAAGAGGCATTGACTCTCCAAAAAAATATAATTAACCAAAAAAAGTGGCACTTGATTTGATGGCATGGCATGCCTACTTTTCTTTTTGACTGTCTGTCAATATTGAGTTTAATATGCATCCATACTGGTAGACTAATATCTTCTTTCACCTTTCATGACAGCTATTCACAGACTGGTGTACCACCAAACATTGCTCCTTGTATCCGTCAACTTTTGGCAAATAGATGAAATGCTTACTATTATTTTTGATTTTATACAACTCTCTGCGTATGTTTACTTCAACAGTTGAAGGCTATGCTTTATCTTCCATGCCTTTTTTAGCATAGCTGGATCAAACTTCATAAAAAAAATTAAAGGTTGAAAAATTGATATTTTGGTTCATGTCTGGTTATAAGTGTTTTCTGCTTGCCCAATATGTGTTATGCTGTACTTAACTTAAGATTTGCAGACTTACTGGTAGAACCTAGCACCGGAAATTACTTTCCCACAGTGTACTTCAATGAGTTTTGGCTGCTAAGGGACAAGTTGATTCCAATCAATGAGACAGTCTCAGAAGTACCACTTCATTTGGAAATAAGCCCCATAAGCATGATGAAGTGGCAACTGTTTCAGCAAGTTGATCAATCTTTCCAGATGCAGCGTAGCTATGGAAGCATGCTTGACGGTGAATCTGATGAACTAAAGGTAAATCTGATCCTTTAATAGTCAATCAGCATCTTCACATGAACTTATGATGTGCTATTAGCCTATTATTAACTTTTATAGAAATGCTATTGATTATTGTCTTTACACAATCCTTGGTTTCTTCCTGGAACTGATTGTATATATATATATATTTTTATGTATTATTAATTTATTACAGAGAGTGTTTTTGGAAGGAAATCCCTATCTTTTGGGCATCACGATGTGTGTTTCAATGCTTCATTCAGTGTTCGACTTCCTCGCATTCAAAAATGGTAAGTGAGACCCAAATATTTCCTAACGATTGTAGGAAAGATTGTTGAAATTCATTTATCTTTTTCCTACCCTGCAGATATCCAGTTCTGGAACAAAAACAAATCTATGGAAGGACTGTCTGCAAAGTCTGTTGTTCTGAACTTTATCTGTCAGTTTGTCATCTTCCTCTACCTGCTTGACAACGACACTTCATGGATGATACTGGCTAGTTCCGGAGTTGGTGTCTGTATTGAATTCTGGAAAATAGGGAAAGCCATGCATGCGCATAGAGGTACTTGTAATATTGACATATTCATTTCTGATGTTGTTGCTTTACATAAAAACCTTGTCAAACCTTTAAACTTAACAGGTTGATCGAAGTGGAATGATTCCAAGGTTGAGGTTCCACGATCGTGAATCCTATGCAAGCAATAAAACCAAGGAGTATGATGACATTGCCATCAAATTCTTATCTTATGTGCTCCTCCTCCTTGTTGTGGGCTTATCCATATATACTCTCGCCTACGAACGCCACAAGAGCTGGTATTCTTGGATCTTGTCTTCACTAACAAGCTGTGTCTACATGTTCGGTAAAAGCCTTCACCATCCTAAAAAAAAAACTGTTGTTTCATCATGATGTTCGGTAAAGGCCACAGTATATGTTCGGTGGGAAATTGTTTTGAGTTTGGGTTGTGTGTTTTGCAGGTTTCATCATGATGTGCCCTCAGCTATTCATCAACTATAAGTTAAAATCAGTGGCACATTTACCATGGAGGCAGATGACTTACAAGTTCCTCAACACCATTATTGACGATCTCTTTGCCTTTGTCATCAAAATGCCGATTCTGCATCGGCTTTCTGTTTTCCGAGATGGTGAGTAAAATACTAAAATCTATCAATCCTCTCTACTTGGATTCAGGTTTCAGAAACATGCTTATATAATTTTTATCTCTCCCCTATGTGTTTCAGATGTGATATTCTTGATATACTTGTACCAAAGGTGGGTTTACCCTGTGGACAAGACACGTGTTAACGAGTTCGGTTTTGGAGGTGAAGATGAAACTGCAGAGAAGAAGTTGATCACTGAGAAAGAAGAAGAATACAAGAAAACAAACTAATCTCTTCTTTTTTTCTTTTTTCTTTTGTGGTTGTCATTCTCTAAACCGATTTTAGAATACTAATCTTAATTTATTTTTGTTTTTGGTTTCACTTTGGAAATTGTTTTGTTAAAGTTTAATGTCAACTTTCAAAGCATATTATAAAACAATTCCTTTTGTTTTTGTAAAAAAGGAAAAACCATTTTCACTAGAGAACTAACTTCTGAGAATTGGTAACATCCAATTACTAGTCAGAAAAAGGTTGTTAAAAGCAGAATTAGATCAAACATAGACTCTTAAGTTCTATCATATGGAATGTTTACAGCAAAAGTCTTAAGAAATTTCACTAAAAATGAAAAGTTTAGCCATTCATCGACTCATGAGGAAGAGCAATTCCAAAGTTGAGAGTGTCCCTCCTCATAGTTCTCCGGCCAATCCCTCCATTGCCATTTCCTTTCCTCATCATTGCCACAAATTCTCCATAGTCTATTTGTCCATCCTACAAAAGCAACCACCATCAACATTCTTCCAAGCTAAGAAACAGTAAAGATGGTTTGTGTACTACTCACATTATCTTGGTCAATGTCTTTGATCATCTCATCAAGATGTGAATCATTTATACCAAACTCCTTCCACGCCTGTTGAAGCTCGTCGATAGTGATATAGCCACTTGAATCTTTGTCAAAGAAGGAGAATGCAGTCACTAGATTCTCCTCTCTCTCAAGCTTGTTCAAGTGGACTGTTGCAGCTAAGAACTCTCCATAGTCAATTGTTCCACTTTCATCAACATCAGCCTAATACACACACACAATGAGAAGATAATATTGGATATCATTTTCAGCCAAAAAAAAGATGTTAAAAAGTGAAGGTTAATAAGAAAAGAGTTGTTAGTTTACCGCAGACAAGAGTTCTTGGATCTCTGATTCCATAAGCTCAGACCCAACACGTTTCACAGCGTCTCTTAACTCTTCAAATGTGATGGTCCCACTGTTATCTGTGTCTATCATTTTGAACAGTTGTTTGAGCCCACTGATTTCTTCCTCAGATAGTCTCTCCGCAATTACCCGTAAAGCCATCTTCTTAAGTTTGTTCATTGCAGAGAACTTTCTGATACGGGTCAAAACTGCACAATCCAAAGGTTTGTCAGGAGCAACCTTATCATCCACAATCCACGGATGACCTGAAGAGGAACATTTGAATCAGCTTGCAAGAAAAAGTCATCCAACTTTCTGCGTGGCAAGAAAACTTACACAACACTTGATGAGCAGTTAGCCTCTTTTTTGGATTGCTCTCAAGCATTTTCTTTATAAGATCCTTGGCACTCTCTGAAATGCTTGGCCAAGGATTGAGCTCAAACTCCAGCTTTCCCTGTAAAATCTTTCTGAAGATGCCTATTTCACTTTCTGGATACAAATAAGAACACATGAGAGAGTAAACACTTGATGGAACCACTGCGATTATATAATCTTTGATGAAGAAGGAAGGCATTGGGAATGTACCAGCCCAGAAAGGAGGAAAACCACATAATAGAATGTAGAGGATGACTCCAGCGCTCCATACATCACATTCACGGCCGTAATGCTTATGTAATACCTCAGGTGCTACATAGTAAGCGCTACCAACAAGTTCCGAAAAGGTTTCTCCTGTAAAACTAGAGCTTCATATCAAACTAATTCCAGTGAAACAAACACATACACACTCTCATTGCATTTGAAAGATGGAATCATTGTGTTCTTTCAAACAATACTAATAGCTTTCGCTAAGCTAAATCACATTTCTCATATTCAGAAATACATAAACTGGACAACAGAAAAATTAAGGTTATCATTTTAGAGAACATCAAGCTGTGAAAAACAGAAAGTTCGTCCATAAATCAACACACTAATTAAATCAAAAATTTAAATTCTTTGATAGTTGTTGAAAATCTAAATCATAAATAGATACTCATAATACCACAAACACAATCATGGACAAAATTAGAGGAAAAATAAAGAACAAATTCAGACCTGGTTTATGGAAAACAGAGAGGCCAAAGTCGGTAGATTTAAGAGAAGCATCTTCATCAGAAGAAGAGAACAAGAAATTCTCAGGCTTTAGGTCTCTATGCATAACTCCAAGAGAGTGGCAAGCCTCAACAACACCAACAATGGTTTTGATAAGCTTAGCAGCTTCTCTCTCACTATAATGACCTCTCTTCACAATTCTATCAAATAATTCACCTCCTTCACAGAGCTCCATCACAATATGCACACTTCTGGTGTCCTCGTACGCACCTTCTATACGGACAACGTTGGAGAATTCGGACAAGTGATGCATTATCTGAATCTCCCTCAAAACGTCGTCGTAATCTTCTTGACAAAGGAGCTTCCTTTTTGGTATGGATTTGCAGGCAAGCTTTTGACCAGTGTGTTTATGGGTACAGAGGAAAGTGGTACCGAATTGGCCTTGTCCGAGGACTTGACCAAGAAGGTAGTTGTCTTCCACGTTTTTGGTCTTGTAAGGGAGAACCCATCTGGTTCTTGCTTTGTTTGCCATTCTTGAGAGTTTAATTGATTTCTTCTGGGTTTCGTTTAAACAGAGGAAGGAGAAGAAGAGAAACTGTTGAATGAGGAACGAAACTGACTTGTTGAAGGCATGAAAGAAGAAAGAGGCAAGTCAAGAGTTTGGAGAGATAAAGACCGCTTTTTGGAAAATGATTGATTAGCTAATAATATCTTTTCCAATTGAGATTTTTTTCACATAAAATGAAATTTGGGAAATAAAACAAATTCAATGAATTAATGCTTTGGACTGATAGAAGGAAAAAAAAAGTATGTCTTTTTAAATTTAGGTAGTAACTAATACTGTATTAAAAAAATATCAATTTGGTCAAATATATTTATCAAGTATATAAAGGCAAAAACGTCTTTAAATATATAAGCCCTTTCCATATTTTTAAAACGTGTATTTTGGGCATATATCAAGTGTGCCAATCATTTTTGAAAAAACAAAAAAAGAACAATTTCATTATCTTTCAGACTCATCCTTTGCCTGTGTCTATGGTTTTTGTCAATGTCCACTTGCTTTTTATATACATTAATATCTATATATTTCAAAACATCTATATTCGTTTACTATAGCTGTAAATCTTCACATGACGTCAGAGAATACAAGCGAGATATGATATAGTGATTGAAAGCCGACAAAAAGAAAATGATAAGAGTGATTGAATTAGCAGATGGCAACGAACATTATATAACAAAGAGTTTGTGAATTCATGCACAAGAACATGAACTCTACAACATCACATTCCAAATAATAGACTACTACAAACCCAAAATTTTCTTCAAATCCAAAAAAGTTTGAAAACGAGTTACGTTACAATTGAAGCTCCAAATGTGGTCGTCAAGATGAAACGAAGCATTTGTAGATCTTTGCCAGGGTAGAGTTTGCAGAATTTTAGTTTCTACAACAATAATTGATATGAAAATGGATATACACAACAATATATAAGGACAATCACTATGGTCTTCTTTTTTTTTCGATAAAACTACTATGGTGTTGAATCAGCTTAATTCTTGGTCATATGGCTTAATTCATCATCGTTTCTGGTTCATAGCCGCCTAATCAAGATTGAAAGAAAGTAAAATATGAGACTTCTTGAGATGAAAACAACAAATTAAAGTTTCATTGAATCAACAAGAATCAGAGAATAGAAGATACCTTTCGAAGTTTTTGCATGACTGAGTCTTCATAGGCTTGATAACCAGCTCCTACTATGTTGCCTTGCAGTTCTGCTTCTGCAGATTTCTTAGCGGTCAGAAAATCGGTTTGGGCTGCTTTTTCAAGAGGTACAACCAGCAATGGATTAGAGAGATCGCCACACAATGTTCTCATCGCTGCAACCTATAAGGAAAAAAAACAAATTGAAACAATCCATGATTATTAGATTCTTGATATGTAACAAAAAAGAGAGAAACAAAGTTAGTAAGAGTACTCACAGCTCCATCCTTTGTAGCCATTACAATAAGAGCAGAGCATTTCTTCTTGGTACTCCTAATAACAACATCTTCAACCTCACCAAACTCTGAAAACACTTCTCTGAGCCTTCCCGCTGTATACCCTTCACCAATTGGTTCCCAAGAAACCTTCAACATTCTCTCTTTATCGAGTTGAACACTAGCTCCAGCACCACTTGCATCTTGTTTTCTCTTTTTATCTACACCACTCTCTGGAGTTTCAAAACCACCTTTCTTCTTCGCATGTCTTGCACGTATCCTCTCTATCTCCTCCTTAAGCTTCCTTGCGATTCTCTCTTCTTCATCATAAGCTCTAGCCGTAGGATCAGGAGAAAAAGCAGAACGCTCCCTTTCCTCCAGATCTGACATCATCTTGCGCCTCTTGGAATCAACTTGCGATTTCTTCAGTTGCTTTTCACGCTGGACTCTAAGAAGATCATCAAACAGCTTCCGGGCTTTCTCGTCTTTGAGAACCTCATAAGATGTCTTGAGCCTCTGAAATTTCTCATGAGCATCAGGATCATCTGGGCGTTTATCCGGATGCAAGTCCAAAGCTTTCAACTTGTATGCTTTTGAAATCTCCTTCTCGCTAAGGTTCAGAGCTTCCTCTCCAGAAGGTAACCCTAGAACTATATAGTGATCGACAAAACCCGCCATTTTCTTTCCTTCTTCTTCTCCTACTGCGGAGAACCACAAAAGAGTTAGTAATCTAATTTAAAGCTGAACAATAACAGATGATGCAACTGACAATAAATAAATGAAAAGCGTAATCATAAAATGCAATTCAGGGTGTTTTCTTGCTATAACCATATCCATCAAAACTTAAAAGCTTGAAAAATCTTACAAGAAATTAAACAGACAATGCAAGGAGGCAAAAAAAAAGCAGATGATAAGCATCAAGCAATGATCTCTAAAACTCAATTTCAAAAAGAGAAAAGTTTAAAAACCCTAGGAGATGATCTTGAAGACAACTTGATAATTTGGGTGAACCTTTTTCAATTTCAGAGCAATTTATTCAAAGAAAAGTTAAACCTTTGTCAAGCATCAAAGACAAGAGTTAAAAGTTAGTAAAGACAATGAAGTCAAAAAAATTTAACCTAAAACCTCAATTGTTCTTTTAGGTTCGGAATCAATTACGAGTCACAGCAGCAATCACAAACATAGATTCCAATTCCTACCTTGTAAACTCTTTGAAAGCGTGGACTTAAAACCTTCAACTTCTATCCAATTTCTCAGAGAGACACTCAAAAGAATACAAATCCGATGACAATTGTCTCTGTGGATACCCTGGGAACGAATCAAAACGGAACCCTAGAACTGGGAGCTTCCTTTCTCTTCGAAATTAACGAGCATGAAGAATCGGAAAGAGAGAGCAATGGAGTATACCTATGAGGGAACTGGTGTATCAAAGAATTGATCGCGTGATTCGATGAGGCTTGCCTTGGGATTCATTTCGTTACGGCTTTGCCCAATTTCAATTTCTAAGACCCGATCCGGGTTAAACCGGCGTTTATTTTATTACCAACAAAATAAAGTAAAAACTTTTAGGGTTTATGTTTAGTCCACTCACAATCCAAACACTCCCGACTTCTTCACCACCGTCGTTAACGCCGTCGGCATAACACAAAGCTTCAACGCCGTTAGTTTCTCTTCCTTGATTAATTTCTCACAGGCAAGCTTCTTCGATTTTCCTCTTAGACCTAGTTCGCTTTCGTATCCCTCCTGCGATTTCGTTTCTAAGCGTCAAAATTTTCCCATTTCGAAGGATTCCGTCGATGTTACTGTAGATCGGAATCAAGTAATAGAGAATTGATAAACCTAATTTAGGTGGCCATAGTGCAGTGGTTCAGCTGAACAAACTCAAAACTGTCGCAGCCTTTTTAAATATGGGTTCTTCATTTTCATTTCACATTGATTTCTGTAATAGGAATGTGAAATAAAAGCTTTTTTTTAGGATTATTGTCTAAGAGAGCAGGAGCTATGGGTTGGAAAGCTGCTGAGAAACTCATCAGACACTGGAAGATACTTCGAGGGGATAATGTGAGGACGACTCCTGTTCTTCTGGTGGTTCACTAGTTTGGTTTCATTTGACTTGGTGTTTCTAAGGTTTGATTTTTTATGCAGGTTATGATAATTCGCGGAAAAGATAAAGGCGAGACTGGTACCATTAAGCGTGTCATCCGATCCCAAAATCGTGTCATTGTTGAAGGGAAGAATCTGGTGAGATAGTCTTGAATCACCTTGTTCTGGATATTTTTTTTGCTCCGTTTCAGGCATTTAGAGAATGAATGTACAATTTCATCTTTGTTTCCTTGATTACGTTTCTGGAGTATGAACTAGTGAGTATTGAATCAGAATCATATCACTAGCTTAACGTTAATCGTGTAGTGACCAATCATCAATTTTTTGTTGATTACAAAAAGCGGGTCTAGTTCCATGGATTTTGCTACTTAATGTCTTCAAATGTTCAATTTGCACTCTTTTTGTTTTGGATGTTCAGCTTCCTGCTGGTATAGTTTTTGGCTACTCACTGAGACCCTGCTTTCTACATCTTGTATCTATTTTTCTCTGATGTTTTTTTTTCTGTATTTGCAGATCAAGAAGCATATAAAGGGAGGCCCTGATCACGAAGGTGGAATTTTCACAGTAGAGGCTCCTCTTCACGCCTCAAATGTCCAAGTTGTTGATCCAGTCACTGGGTATGATCCCACTTTGCACTAATGTCATCAATTACTCTTTGCCCAAGCGAGAGATTTCTTATTTGTCTGCTATCTTTTCTACCCCAGGAGACCTTGTAAGGTTGGTGTAAAGTACTTAGAGGATGGAACAAAAGTAAGAGTAGCCAGAGGCACAGGCACATCTGGTTCGATAATTCCTCGCCCAGAGATTCTAAAGATAAGGGCAACACCAAGACCCACTACCGGTGGTACGTAGAACCTCAACATCTCTAAACATGTCATTTACCTATAGAGTTTTGGAATTGTATATAGTGGGGATCTCTTAGCTAATTGGGAAAAAAACATAATCATAAATCGGCGGTAAGATTAAGATGGAATCGAATTCGTTTGCTATGCATTTGAAACATGTGCTACATCTTCTGAATCTGAGGTAAAGGGATAGATGCATTAAATTCCTTGTGAGATCAAAGAATAAGCATGCTTCCTTAGCTTGTCCTTGTCGTCATTACTATATCAACTGACGTTCTTGGTTTGAACCATATATAAAACATCTCAATTCGCACATTTCATTTCTTTTTTGCAGCTGGTCCCAAGGACACACCAATGGAATATGTCTGGGAGCAGACATATGATGCTAAAACTGGAAAGGGCATGCCTGATCTTTGAGTCACAACCTCCTTACAGTTTCGTTCCAAAAAATGTTAACGATTCTTGTTTTTTCCCATCCATTACAGTTTGATTTTGGTCAAGAGCTATGAGACGATGTGTAAGGTTATGTTGAAGAACCTTTGGTGCTGACTGAAACGAATTCGTTTTCGTTTTTCTGTTGTGACCTTTTCAAGGTGCCAAATAAAAACCAATGGAAATAAATAAGTTTGCAGTACACGAATTTCAGCATTGCCTACAATAGATTGACAAAATATACAAACAATTACATCTTTAATACAACTCCACAAAAGTGAAAATATATAACAAAAGCTATAATCCTATAATCATGTTGTCTGTTTACTAAAATAACATTAACGAATTATAAAACTCTCAAAATCATTGTGTGCAATGAAGTTAAAATTTATGACCAAAAAAAAGGGAAAATCAAATTTGTTTTTTGGAGTATTGTTATTAGTGGTCTACAATGAAAAAATAAAATATTGGAGGACTTAAATGTAAATAGTTTGGCCTAATCGAATTAAAATCCATCTCCGTCTTCTTGTCTTGTTAACAAAGAAAACTGTGGAGATTTAATAAGATCCCATTGTTGTAGGCTTGTAGCAAACCCAGAAAAAACAATTCTCGAAGACGGCGACTGCTTGATTTATCTGATTGTCATGGAGAGATTACAGCGAATCTTCGGAGCTGGTGGTGGTTTGGGTCACGCATCGCCCGATTCTCCGACGCTTGATACATCGGAGCAGGTTTACATCTCATCTCTCGCCCTCCTCAAGATGCTTAAGCACGGTAATCATTAAATCCTCAGCTCCAGTTAAATTCCTCCTGCTTAGGGTTTATGATTTCCCTCTTGTACCCTTTGCTCTGGAACTCTAGGGTTTCTAAGATTATTGGATCTGTAGTAGTGTGGAATTGAATAAGACATTTGATTGACGTTATTGGAAATTGGCAGGAAGAGCTGGGGTTCCTATGGAAGTTATGGGGTTGATGCTTGGAGAGTTCGTGGATGAGTACACTGTTAGAGTTGTGGATGTTTTTGCAATGCCTCAGAGTGGTACTGGTGTTAGTGTTGAAGCTGTTGATCATGTTTTCCAAACTAATATGCTTGACATGCTTAAACAGACCGGAAGGTTAACTAGTTCTTCTCTACGCTTAGTGAGTTTTTACTATTCAGAATCTGATTCTTCTTGTATTTGTGTTTCAGACCTGAAATGGTGGTTGGTTGGTATCATTCACATCCTGGATTTGGCTGCTGGCTTTCTGGAGTTGACATTAATACCCAACAGGTTTGTTGTGTTTGCGAATCCACTCAAGAATTTGTTGTTTTCTTTATCTTACATATTCTATTATTGGCTGAATCACTGTAAGAATGTTACTCATTGTGTTCTTTATATACACTGTTGTGATTGATTTTGCATTGTTGAGTTCTTATATTAGATTTAATTTGTGCGTTGGAACTTTGGATGGGACTATATATTTTTCATTGTATGCTTTTGTAGAGTTTTGAAGCTTTGAACCAGCGCGCTGTAGCAGTGGTGGTAGATCCGATTCAAAGTGTCAAGGGTAAAGTGGTGATTGATGCTTTCCGCTCGATAAATCCACAGACCATTATGCTTGGACAGGAACCCCGTCAAACAACGTCCAACCTTGGGCACCTGAACAAACCATCGATCCAGGTGATGATTGTTTAGTGAAATGTGTCTCTTGTTTTTAGTTGGAACAAAATCAAAGGAATCTCTCTGATGTTGGATTCGGATTTCACTACTATGCAGGCCTTGATTCATGGATTGAACAGACACTATTACTCAATAGCCATCAACTACAGGAAGAACGAGCTAGAGGAGAAGATGTTACTAAACCTCCACAAGAAGAAATGGACTGATGGCCTGACACTAAGACGCTTTGACACCCATTCCAAGACAAACGAACAGACGGTCCAGGTAAGAAAAAATGGGTATCTTTTTATCTGTTCAAGCATATTTCACACTCATGATCATTGACATTGTCTTTATCTGGTGTTTAACAGGAGATGTTGAGCTTGGCTGCTAAATATAACAAGGCGGTTCAAGAGGAGGACGAGTTGTCACCAGAGAAGCTTGCGATTGTGAATGTGGGAAGACAAGACGCAAAGAAGCATCTGGAAGAACATGTCTCCAACTTGATGTCATCGAACATTGTTCAGACACTAGGCACTATGCTTGACACTGTTGTCTTCTAGAGAGCTTCTTGCTTGTCATGACAGTAGTAACTCTGCTTCAACCCAATCATTTGGCCAGAAAGTTTGAGCTTTGTTCTTCTGCATCTCATTGGTTTCTACTGAATCTTCTCTTTTATGTCTTTATCTCCTACCAGTTGATTAGTTTGTATTGTACTATGTGATTTCGTTATTTTCATTAAGGCCAGAGATTGATTTCTGTTTCTTGCAGTTTATGTCGGATTTGATATTTTGGATTATCTCAGTATTAACCAAATTATTCAACTAATTTCAACATTTTATACAAGGGGAAACAAATATCGAGTTCATTTTATATGCAAGATAGAAAAAAACTCTCGGTAAACCTCTTAACCATGGGACTCGTACTTACGAAATCCAAAACCAAGACATTTCTAGATTAAAGAGTGTTAAACATGGTTTAGTGATGAACTTGACTGAAACTTATGTTTTAGTGGTCACAGACTTTGAAGCATGTATGGTAATCCTGGTACACTAGTTCTTTAGTTGAATGGTGACACCATCTAATTTTGTACCACACGCAATCGAGACCGGCTCCGCATTAGTAGGGGTGATGTTGTTAGTAAAAATCATCTTTGTAAGTTGTAAGCGCATAAGCTTCAGGACGACTGTAATGAATAACAAAAACAGATTCTCCAAACACAAATGCACATGAGTTCTTGACCACCGACGAGATATTAATCAGCATACTTATTTTCTTGCCTTGGCCTTTATTTGAGATCCTGATTTTCCGGTTTAAATAACAGTTTTACGTAGTTAGAAGGGAACTGTAGGATTAATTTTTATTTTTTTTCTGTTTCTTTGTATTTCCGGTGAATGGAAGCTTATTTATTGTTTTGCTTTGTTTTTACATATCTGTCCATGAACAGTGTTGAATTTGACATAGAATTGAATGAAATTGAATTACTTTCTGACATAGATTTGTTTGCCTCCTCTATATTACGTTGGCCACGTGAGGTGACTTCATCAACACTGTTGAAGAAGAAAAATATAAGCAAAGATCTGAGAATTAATTTTTTCCTTTTGTTTAGTTTATTTGTTTCCTTTAAAAACTCTATTGATAACATCCTTTCACACGAAATCATGAATTTTCATCGGTTGTTATAACCATTCCTTGTTTTTATCAATAAAAAAACAGCAGGCAAAATTTTAGGGGTGTGCATATATACAAAGTACAGCTTCTAAATTCACTGTGCCCATCTTTATCACCTTCACGGAAAAAAAAAATGGCGACATATTCACAAACTAACGAGAAGCTAACGATTCCATTCAAAACCAGAATCGCTCTCACCGTTATCTCCACCTTCACCGATAACGCTCAACGTCCTGACGGAACTATCAACCGCCGTTTCCTCCGTTTCTTCGATTTTCCCGCTCCTCCCAATCTTAAGCCTATCAACAACGTCTCTACCTCCGATTTCGTCGTAGATCCATCTCGTAATCTCTGGTTCCGATTGTTCACTCCACATGTCTCCGGTAATGAGCGTATCCCCGTCGTCGTTTTCTTCCACGGCGGTGGTTTCGCCTTCCTCAGCCCCAATGCGAGACCTTACGATCATGTATGCCGTAGATTCGCTAGGAAATTACCGGCTTATGTGATCTCCGTTAACTACCGCCTCACTCCGGAATACCGTTATCCTGCTCAATACGATGACGGATTTGACGTTTTGAAGTTTCTCCACGAGAATCACGGCAAGATTCTTCCAGCGAACGCCGATCTGTCGAGATGCTTCTTCGCTGGAGACAGCGCTGGAGGAAACATCGCGCATAACGTCGCGATCCGAGTTTGCCGTGAGCAACGATCTTTCACCGCCGTGAAACTCATCGGACTCATCTCGATCCAACCTTTCTTCGGCGGTGAAGAGAGAACGGAAGCGGAGAAACGCCTCATCGGAGCTCCTCTCGTAGGAACGCATCGAACGGACTGGTGCTGGAAGGCGTTACTGCCGGAAGGATCAAACCGGGATCACGAAGCGGTTAACGTCGGTGGTCCTAACGCCGTTGATATATCAGATCTGGATTATCCGGAGACGATGGTGGTTGTGGCCGGGTTCGATCCGTTAAAAGATTGGCAGAGAAGTTACTGTGAGTGGATAAAGTTATCCGGGAAAAGAGCAACACTAATCGAGTATCCAAACATGTTCCATGCGTTTTATATCTTTCCTGAGTTGCCGGAGTCGGGTCAGTTAATCATGCGGATTAAGGATTTTATTGCCGAGCGCGTGGCTTCACTCTCCGCTTAATCAGAGATCTACCCATATTATTATTATTATTATTATTATTGTTATTATTATTATGTTGTCCTTATAAAACCTCGATAATGATGAATTATTAAAATTAGCTCGATTAGGCCTATGTTGTCCTTATGCTTAGTGTTATAAAAACGGTGTAGGCCGATGTATGATTAGTCTATTTTCATTATAAAACCAATGTTCAACTTAAAGCTTGAAACTTGTGTCAAATTCAAACACATTTCATTATGTTTTTTGTTTTGTTTCAGACGCTATATTTCAATTGGTCAACTCTAACTTGATGCCAAAAACAAATGTTTATTTCATTCTAGCTACTAGTGTAGTAATTAATTAGACGAGTTGAATACGAACAAGAAAATTGATTACTTGTACGGTTATATTCAAGAATATCGCAGCCTCGTAGGTGAGAACCATCGCATAACGAAGATAAGTTGTTGTTAGTTTGGTGAAAAGTGAGCCACAGTTAATATGATGGGGGATTGCGAAGCAAATAGACTCCGTGGAGCTAGTTGCATGTGACATTAAACTCTGGTTCAAGAGGTGAGGCAGATTTGGATTTGAGGGATCTCGCCAACCTCAAGGCGGAGTAAGGCTCATCGACGGCGGCCAGTGGATTAGAGGACCGACGGAGCGATGAAACTCTTAAGAGCGTGATTAAAGGATACCCTGCCACCATAAAACGATATTAAGGGAAGAGCACGGTGGTGGTCGGGAAAGTGACGAAAAGAAACAAGAAGATTGGGAACAGTGGTATAAAGAAACCGCCGGCGTCCGAAAACATGTTCAGAAGTCGGTCCTCGATAGTGGTGCCCGAAAGAGAAAACGCGTTTCACAATGTGTTAATAGGTCCGAAAGATAAGGTGGAACTTTAAAGTGGGCTTTATGAAAACACACAAGAAAAAAGCCACGAATCGTTGAGTAGTCTCATACGGACAAAACACAATTTAATCTCGAGGTCAATTTCGCAATTAAATGCAAATTTGCAGCGTCTTTCTCTTGGCCGACAAATTTCTATTGCTTCCGATAATCTTATCACCGGCCGTCTATACCTCCGATTACATTCAAACAGTGACTGCTCCATACATTGGCCGTAGGTGAGTCCACCTCCTTGGGCCGCTTCTTTAGCTTCTAAAGGCCATTCCTTTTTTTTTTCTTCTGGATAGTGTTTCTTGTCTTATGTTGAATTGCAGAAATGGTTGGGTTTGTCTTGTCTTGGTTTAAATTGAATGTAGATTCGAACTCCACTTGAAACTGGTTGTTTAAATGTATGTTCATTGTGAAATGGTTTTGAGTTCAGTTTTGTTTTGTAGGTCCTGAGTTTCCCTTTATGTACCTCAAGACTGAAACTTTTAAGTATTAATGTGATGGGAAGTGAAAGATGAATAAATGGTGAGAGCTAGTCTGGTACAAAGATGTCATGGATGAAAGGTAAACCATCTGGTTGGACTGCGTTTGATCTTAAGCAGAGACAGAAACAAGGTCTTGAAAGCGATATGATCCATTCCCGCTTGTGTTGAGCTAGTGTTAGTACATCATTAGATGTAAGAGGAAAGTTGAGAAGAAATCATGAACCTTCTGAAAAGTCTTTCTCGTCTGTGCTCTTACCTCCTTCGAAATTTCCAGCATTGATAGAGAATAAAGATTGGGGAAACTGAGAAAGCGGTGGAGGTTGTAGAAGTAAGAAACCGGGTGCTTTGAGTCTGCCGGTAATCAGTCATGATTCAGCCTTTATGAAGCTGAAGGAAATGAATAGATGGGCAGATGATAACTTGATAAGGGATATATTGTTATCTACAGAAGATAATATTGAGACGGCCTTAGCTTTTTTGGAAGGAATGGTTTCTAGTAGCAATTCAGCAGAACAAAGGTAACGACAAGAAAGCTGAGGAGCCAACTTCGAAGATGGCTGCAAGGTCCACATGTGAGGATGCTGGCAAGTATGATCTGCAAGAGAGTGATGGAAGTTCGTTTTTGGGGAATGCGTCTGACGATGAAAAACTCTCTACTGATATTTCTGAACTAGATAGTATCATTCAGCGGCTTCAGTCCATTCCTATAGAACCTGAATGGGAAGAAGATGATCTCTATTTGAGTCATCGAAAGGATGCACTGAAAATGTTGAGGTACACAAAAGAGTCTATTCTTTTTATACTAAGTTGTTTATCATTCATGTGGATTATCGATTTGTCACTTGATTGATTTTGTCTACCCAATCCAGAGTTCATGTTACTTAAATTTTACCATATGCTTAAATTTCAAGCTTCGACTAGTCAGTTTCTCACTTCAAAGCTCACTTATCCTTGAAGATAAGTATGTACCATCAGCTATTGAGAAATTCAGATTCTTTTCTTTTAAAACAGATCAGCCTCAAACCATTCAAGAGCTGCCCAAAATGCTTTTCTGAGACATGATCATGCTTCTGCTAAGCAGCATTCAGAGAAAGCTGGAGAAGATTGGTTAACTGCTGAGAAGCTAAATGCTGAGGCAGCTAAGAATATAACAGATATAACAAATAAGAATAACGACATATTGGACCTGCATGGTCTCCATGCAACATAAGCTGTTCAAGTGTTACAAGAACGTTTGCAAAAGATCGAAGGTCAATTCACAGTGAACCGTTCAGTATCACCAAATAGAGGTAGGTCAAAGAATACAGCTCTGCGATCTACTTCACAAGAGCCTTTTTGTAGATTAGATGTGGAAGGCATGCACTGTCAAAGAACATCGTCTAGAGAACCACAAAACTCATTGCACGTTGTAACAGGTATGTCGAATTTCTGTTTATGAAGCATTAAGTGAATTGATCTTTCCCTTGTTTAGGTATTGTAGAAGGGTTCGTGCATAATGTTCTATGTCCATGGTAGGTATTGGTAAACACAGTCGTGGACATGCTTCACTTCCTTTAGCTGTGAAAACATTCTTTGAAGATAACAGGTGAAATAAACTATTTTATCTTCCATTTCAAGTCTTTGTTATTCATTATTATAAATAACAAGCTGAGGAATGAGATGTTGCTTTGCAGGTATAGGTTTGACGATACAAGACCAGGAGTTATCACAGTGCGGCCTAAATTCCGACACAGTTGAATATATGATTGATTTCAAATTTAGCAAATACATTTGTGTTACTTCATTGTTGTTGTATCACATCTCTTTAAGACTGACTTATCATTCCTTTTTTGGTAAAATAGTCCCTGTGGCCAGTTGTTTAGTGTAATCAAACAGGTCAATAAATTAGAATGTAATGTGACAGCAGAGCAGTGATATTTGGATTTGGAGTGAGAAATCAAATGTAAGTTAATTGGTTTTTCGTTATATATAAACAAATATTGTTTTTTCACATGAATAAATTGTTTAACAAGGCCTTGTCTCTAATTGATTTGCAGCTGACAAGAGCTAAGAGAGCCAAAAAAATATTATATACGAAGTCTCATTTGTTAAACAAAAATACTCTCTTCTTACCCTTCTTTCTCTGCAGAGCCTGCAACGAATTAGCAAACCAAAATAATCAGCCATTGCTTCTCCAGAAATGAAATTTGAAATCTTTGTGTCTACTAGATTGTCTCTGATTTTATAACAGCTACAATTTTGTATTCTAGAGATTGTAACGAAAGAGGAAAAAAATTAATTTACTGTTTTGAAGAACATTACCCTCTCGATAAATAATCTCAGGGTGAGTACTATTTCATCTCTTGAGCTGCCAAAGACAACAGAAGATTAAAAGCTTGCAATGGGATATTAAACAGACATATAACGAACAATATGAACACACAAGACCATATCATTTATTGGATCAAAATGTGATATATTCCCTACACTTGTGTGCCAAATCATGCTGAGATTCATAGATTTTGTATATCTGATAGGATCATAGGACCAAGCATATACTAATTGATCCAGATTACGTTTCTGACAAGCTTACAAACCAATGGACCAAGCTGAGATGCATATTCTCATTGATAAAAATCGGCTTATAAACTCACTAACTACTTAAACCCAATTAACTTTTGCCAGACTCATCAAACTCGAAGCATTCTTATTGTCTACATCCCTCTTTGTAAGAAAGTTAAGTTCTACTTACCAGCTAAGTTCTGTTGATTCATTATCTACTCGTAAGGAATACTCACTACCATCAGAACCAGTGATAACAAGTTCTGCAGGTTGCCCAAACGGAATTGTTACCTAGAGAGGTATCAGAAGAAAGATTTTTTTAATATTAGTTCAAAGCTTGTTGCTTTCCCTACTTATATAAAAGCACTCAAATAAAATTTTCATTAATATAACTACATCGGACATTTACTAACAAGAGTATAAAAAAAGTAACTGAAAACAAAAATAAGGGTTCACCACGTGCTCTTGTAGAGAAGACGTTTGAATTCAAATTATAAAATGGGACAAGCCTTACTGCTTTCATGAGCATTGTGACTGCTTAACATCGAAATAGAATACACATGCATCATAAGTTCATAACCTGTCTAAGAACTCTTTCAACATGCAAAGCTGCACATTTCTCTCGACCCAACCGTCACATGTTTCACAGACAAGCGCAATTATTTTATGAGAAAAAAAAACGATAGAAGCAGATAAGGCATAAGTCTTACAGCAGTAGAAGCTGAGAACTTTTCTGCAATTGTGAGATCGTCATTACACTTGATGCTGTAACCTTCTCTCTTAATAGTCAAGGTAGCTGTTTCCCATATATCCAGGAAACCAGTCTGTTCAAAGCCACATGCATGTGAAGGAATAAATAATTCAAGAAAAGCCAGCGAATACAAAGCCAAATTATGCAAGTTGAAAAAATGTTATACCGCAAGGGAAACTTTGTATGAAGCATGACCAGAACGAAGAGTCTTTTCTATATTGGTCTGCATCTCTGGATCTGTGAAAACAAAAAGAGGATTACTGTTACCTATAGGTCTGCAAGAATTAATATTAAATTCTCTAAGAATGCTCCAGATTTAAGGGAACCACTGTGTCTTACACAACCAACAAGAAACAGCTCTGCGAGCATAAAAGACTTAACATCTGAAATACCAAGATGTAAACTGACAGGTGACCTAGTTTTATAGGAACTCAAGAGGGTGATTCTCTAAGTAAATGGATAAACTTACCACAAGCGATCTTGCGATTATCATTGGCAAAAACCTTCACAAGCTCCCCCTGAAATCAGAAAGTAGCAAATGAATAGTGCAAAACCCATGAAAAAACTAAAAATCAGTCAGTAGACAACAACAATGTAAGCACATCTAACACAACTCTAAAGATATTAGCATGAAATATATCCCACAAAACAAAATGCAGAGAAAAATAATGGAAACTAGTGTCCAGATCAAGATTCTAGAAATACCACAATCCTAATCCTCGCTTTCCACAGAAAAAAACTACTCAACAAATAATCTCATTCATATAAAAATATATTAACCTTGCGGTTCCTGTCATCCAAAGGCTGAACTTCAATAGCAAGATACAAATCAACATCATCAGCAGTGACAAGATAATTTGGCTGCTTTGCTCCTGCATTAGAAGTTTGTTAACGACAAAATTCTTATTTCCATATGAAGTTATAAGAAACAAAAGGGAAAGAGAAACTTTGAGAATAAAGATATGGTCAGCACAGCAGGACGGAAATGTACCATCAATGTAATTCACAGATCCATCTTCTAGATGACATACCCACTACAAATGGGAGAAGAGAAGATGATATATTAGATGCAAATCAAAATAAATAAAGAAGCTATGACTGAAGCTAGCTCTCTTGATTAGATTTTCCCGGAAAGACGGAAAAGCCCCACCTCAAAATTACAACTTGTTGTTCCATTAATGGAGTAACCACAAGCCTGAAGCTCATTTCCAGGATAAGGTTCTCCATAAATTTGGAGGTCCTCTATGGCTGGTAACGGGTCATCATCCCCAGCTGTCAACAGTGGTTCAAAATATTGAGACACGTGAAAAACCGTAGTGGAGTTAGTACTATTAATCATTACCCTCAGAAAAGGAGGAAGAAGGTTCTTCAAGAACGGGAGATAAAAGAGGAGAATTTGAGAAGCTTGGATCATCAAACGTAAACGCATATGGTGGATTATTGGCATCATCGAACACTGTCTTGCTGATAGGCTCACGAAATTGAACATGCTTACGTTGAGTTTCGTCTACTTGCTTCAGACCAGGAAATTCATCCTCACTCGTGCCTGGTTGCACAGGCATCTCAGAGGCTGCCAACTGACTGGTACACACGAAGCACATTTAATCATTGACCAGTAACTACAGTGCATACAACCAGGAGAGCACTAAGAAATTGTTATGAAATTGATCATTAATCATAACCATACTTAAAAGGTTATTATAAAAAGGACAAAGTTAAAGGATCTGGCACCTCATGACAAATCAAGACATAAGACACATAAAAAAGAAAACACCTTATTTGGCCTATAACTAATCTTATACTTTTGAGAATTGAAATCATCATATAGCCAAGAGTGAACAAGAAGTTAAACAATGTGAGCTTAGAAAAAAAGCCGCTGAACAGTCAAAGTGCAGGAAGAGGGATATGATCGAGTAGCTTAGAGAAAGGAATTTTCAGAGTCAACAGGAAAGACTCAAGCGTCAAGAGTCATTGCCAAATTAAATCAAATAACTTGTCAGCGTATTTTATGAGTCGAGAGTCTTAGCCAAATTAAACCAAATAACTAGTAAGAAAATTTGTAAGAGTCAACGACATGGACTTGTTCCAACCTAACAAGACATGTGGCTTTAACTCCTTTTCGTCCCTCGTGGTAGCTAAGTCAAGACCCAACCCTAAGAAAGAAAAAGAAGCTAAATGCTTTGCTTGTAGTTCCTTGGATGATTTACAAGTGAAAGATCCCCACCCTATTATATCCATTGGGCGATAGATATATATTCAATGCCTCTAGCAACTACATGTATAGACTTCATGAAATATTGAGAGTGTGCTCATAGTTTGCATACAGTTTGGAATAGCAATCTTAGCAGGGACAAACTCACCTGTTCACAAGAGGTGAAAACCTACTAGAATCATCAAGATGGTGATTCCTCACAGCTGAGCCACTTGGCTCATCTTGATGCTGGTGCTTCAAATTCCAGTCTATGGTTGTGTGATTATGGGAATACAGGGAATTCTTTGTCTGGTGAAAACACAAGAAGAAATTTATGATTCAATTCACTCAAGCTTATGTTATAACACTGAGGAATATGAACGTACGGAGTGGGTCAACGCTACACCAGCTGAGCGCGATGGGGGATATGGGGAATCATTTGAGCGGTTCCCATCTGACTGCCATGGTGCTAATTGATATTCTGACTCCTTTAACTTTGTCTAGTTCAAGAAAATATCAGAAAAAAATCATCTATCATAGGTCAGTGGGCAATACAGCAGATTCCATGCTAGGAATGAACTGCAATCGCAAATGAAGCAGACACTGAGATTTAACACCAGATACGCCCATACCTGGATAACATACCTCAGTAAGAAGGAGCTTTTCTTGTAGATGCTTAAACAGAACCTAAATAAAAATGACCATAGCTGTAAACGTCATTCACTAACTTTAACAGAAAAAATTGCAAAACAATCTCACTTTCAAATATAATGGAGCAGGGAATATAATCAGCCATTTAACTTCCTGTTCAAATTTTCTATGTTCTCTGCCTCTCAATGACTCCACATAAATTCTAGGTTTCACATACAAAGCAACAAGTGCTTATGCTTCCTTATCCATGAAGCTGAAACTATGTCAACCAAGCTCTGTTAACTATCGATGTAGAATACCCCATAAATGCACTGAAAGAGACTTCAAGTAATGGCATGTGCACAGGGAACTAAAAACGATGCATAGTTTTTGGAAAACCATTCAAACTAATAGGCTACAGTATGCAGTTTAAAAGTCAAAGATAAGAGCTAAAGATGGTCCAAATTCAAAACTGACTAACAGAACAAAAAAGTTAAGATTCCAACACAAGTTATAACAAAAAGATCAAAGATAGCAAGAGACATCACTTTAGATTTTGGATCTTACCTTCACATTACTGACAATAGACTGAGCATCAGAGACCTGCGGTTGGAGAGAATACTCCGATAGAAGAGGCAACAAATATGATACAAACGTAGATCTCTCTTGCTGTGTAGCCTGGAAAAACGGCATATTTCGCTTTAACTTAAAGTTAACCAGATTTCGCATAGATATATATACCAGTTACACTATGTTGGATCCAAAAATATGATGAAACTGAGGGCCCAGAGACAAATCCTATCTTAAAATTGAACGATGAACATTTGGTAACAGTTTGCTGCAACTGAGGATAATTCACGGTGTCCAGCCAAAAAGAATACCAAAGAAATAGAATTATAGAAATGAAGAATTAAGCCATATATATGCCAGAAAACAGACAACTATTGCCATAAGCCCACAACTACAAGATCATAATACCTGTAAGGCATATGTTAGCCGTATATTTTCCTCGATTATCTCTTGTCTGTAAGAGAGAGCTTTTGATGTAGCTTCACCAAGTTCTTGTTGCTGTTGATCATATACCTGGTTACAACAGCAAGAATCTTTGAGCTTCCAAACAACTTCCAAACTAAGAAAAAATAGTACGAGATGAATAAAACAGGTAAATAAATAAGAAGAAAAGGCCAACCAGACGCATGTAGGCAATTCGCTTTTCCAGAACATATTTTTCATTGCGAATTTGGGCGTCCTAAAAGAATACCTAAAATGTTAGTCAGATGATTTAGCATAAAATCAATAAAGAAGGCAAGGGATGAACCAACAGAAAGCATTAAAGGCTACCGATTTTTATTGTCATATACTCTTGTGGTTGCCTGGGCTTTAATTTTGGTTGAGCTGATTGTTTAGGGTTTTGCTCTTGTTTTGTGCCCTTCCGAAGCGAACATATAAAATCATTGAAAAACTTATATTTGGCTTGGATCAGTAGGAGTTTGCCATTTTTCTGATATTTGCGGGTCTCTAAGTAGCCGCAAATCTATCTTTTCCATTAATACTGTACTCTGTTTATGGCAACCTTTTATTGATCCAAACCATAGATGATTTTCAATTCTTGTTATGTTCACTTACAAAGGGAAAAAAACTAGAGAAAAACCAACAACAAAAGAAACCTGACTCAATCACAAACAAAATCCCCAGGAGCCACAAAAGTAAGTAACATCAAAGCCCAATAATGACGGGTAGTCTCCTGTGTCGAGCAGGACTCACCTTTACAGAACAGTCAGTAAGATATTTCCTCAACTGCAAAATTTCTTGCTCGTTTTCCTGGACCTTGTGAACGAGGTCCTGAAGAAGAGGTACATAGTCAGGTAAACAATTTTTCATTTACAACAAGAAAAGCAAGACATAGTCAGAGTGTTGGAGACCTGCTTCCACACATTGCCCATCTGATTTATGTCAGCAACTGCCATAGATCCATGAGTAGACGAGTTGATGTGTGTGGCATGTTCACGTTCCAATCGCGTTCTAGCACACATTAGATCTCAAGCATTATTCACTTTGTGTTCATGGAAATTCATCTAAACCATAAGATTTACAAGTAAACTCAGCGCATGCCAGAGTGGTAGTTAGTGTTTCAGTACCCCATAGGAGATAATGATATTGTAGATGACAAATAAAATTGAGAGGGACTAGCACCATCTATAGCTCCTCTGAAAATGTCATTATTTATATTTCCCTCGGAGTGACTTTCAAAAAGATCACTCACAGTAGGTTCTTCGCCATTAGCATTCACATGGGGGTGAACCAGGCGGGACACACTGGTAGTATTTGAGTGATCTCCGAGAGTAGATGTTTGGGGCAAGGATACATCTGATTTCTAAGCAAGACAAAGAACACAACAAAGACTACCATGTAAATCACTAATTTACCAGACATGATCTAAGAGATACTAAACGCATACCATGGAAGTATCACCCATAACTAAAAGAAAAGATCCTCAAAGAACATGTGAAATACTTATCCTTTAATCAGAAAAAATGCATAAGCAAAATACTTACATATCTAGCAAGTTCCAAAGTTGTTCTCTCAAGTTCAGCCTTTAGACAGCTTGTCTCTTCAACCTGCTTAGAGAAATAAGAAATCAATCAAACTGGGACCAAACCATGATCGTGCAGTGGAAAAATGCTAAGAGACGAGAGAGAAATCCTACAATCTAGAGAGAGAACCAGACCTGTTGCTTGATAATGGTTCCTGCTGCTTCAACAGCTTTGATGACCTGTGAAAAGTTGTCCTTTTTAAACTCGTCCTCGGGCGAGTTAGAAGAATCTTCCAGTCCTACTCCAGAAAATCTCTCAGCCAATCTCTCCTCATGGCCGTTCTCCATCTTCACCTCCTCACTCGAAGCTGATTAAATCCCAAAACTTGACCAAAAGACACTAATTTCCGCTCTCTTGTTCTTCTCAATTATCATAATCTCACACGGATGAAACAGGAACAACCAAAACCCAAAAAAAATTCCCAATAGCGAGGAAATTTCAAAGGCGAAAAAGGAAATTGAGCGTGTAGATTTAGAAAAAACGGTAATGATTACAGAGCAAATGATAAGAACCAATTGCGCAATCACACGATAATGAAAAACCCAAATAAGAAAAGTAAAAAAGTGGATTGAAATGAGAAGAAAATTTCGTCCCTTTCGTCGTCTTCTTCAAGCAATCTCTCTCTGTCTCTATCAGTTTTAAATTCTGGACTGGTAAGTCTGCTGACCTCTGGGTTTTAAATATGTTTCACTTTTTTCTTAATTTTGAATTAATATTGCTCTAATTAGTTTGTTACCTAAAAATGAATTTTGACCTCTGAGTTTTAAATATGTTTCACCTTTTTCTTAATTTTGAATTAATATTGCTCTAATTATTTTGTTACCTAAAAATGAATTTGGACCTGTGTTTTAACTTTAAAATATGCTTCACTTTTTTCTTAACTCTTAATTAATATTGCTCTAATTATTTTGTTACATAAAAATGAATTAGGATTTTAAATGATTTCAAGGAATCTCCAGATTAACAAATTATGCTTCGTCAGATTTTGATTTTTTTGATCAACTTGCTTCGTTAGATTTTGAAAGGAGACTTTTTTATAACAAAAAACATCAGAATCTTTACATGAAAAGTTCTGCAACAACTGTTTAAATAAACAAATTTTGTCAGTTAGATAAACTGCACATTCTAAGCTTCTTTTCAAGTTTCTTCAACTTAGGTTGGGTGAGTAACACAGCAGATTTATTGCTGTGTCCTGTCATCCATACTTTGAAATCTGGAAAATCAACAAAGAAGTCTTTGTCGCTCCACTTTTTGAGATCTGTGAGAGAGAATGGTCCATATGTTTCTCCTTTAGGGAATTCATACATCCAAATCACCTTCTTTGGATCATAGTTCTGGTAAGCTTTGTCCTTTTCGTCCTCATCATCATCATCATCATCGCTCAGTTCGGTAATCTCTAGTGGAGTTGATTGAGCTTGAGGTTGGTTAGAGAGATCAATCACTGGAATAGTTGATTGATGCTGAGGGACTTTGGTATTCACCTCTCCTTCACTGATAGTGTCATTGTTCTGTGTGATGTCATTTTCTGGCTGCTCTTCTACATCTTCATGAAGATCTTTGTCACCTGCAATACACACAAACCATATCATCTAGTTAACTATTAAAAACAAACAAGACTGGGGCCGGAAATGGTTCAATCCAGTCAGCAAAACATAACAAGAACAGTTAAAAGTGTTCAATTCATCTCTTTACTGTAAGGACACATAATCTAGATCAGTGTGCGGTTGGACAAAACTCACTAAAGCAATGAGGAACAGGATATATTAATCCAGCCAATTTTAAGTCCTATCGATAAACTCAAGTTACAAAGGATGGGACGCACCTGCACCATCAAGGAGCTTGGAAGTCTCTAGTGACTTCTGGACACTAGAAACTGGTGAATCACTTAGTTGTTGTTCTTCGTTACTTTGAAGAGCCTCAATGGAAGCCTCAGGGTTTGGTACAATGATGTCATTTTCTATTTTCCCATCATCGTCTACAAACACAGGTTCATGTTCTTCTGCAACAACTTCTGGAACTTCACGCAATAGCCTCGACTGTTCTTCTGGATTCTGAAGAAGCTCCCTTTTTTCCAGAAACTCGGATAGTGTAATAGCTAAGAAGTCAAGAAAAAAACAATATACCTGTTTTAAAAATTACTACTAACATTTTATAAAAGGATATTCTCTTAGCTTTCCCTTTTCACTGGCGTGATTAATACGCCTTTGTAACAATACAAGTTCTCTTGCAACCCACTAAAAGACACCACACAAAGTTGAGAGTTAGTTATGGAAATACAAACAGAACTCAGTTTTTCTTGATAAGTTATTAAGAGTAATCAGGATTTGATTGATCATGATAAGAGTAATATGCTGCAGAAGGTATCATAATTCACTTTCAAAGGGAGAAAGTTAGGAAATGCGGTAATGAATGAGGGGTAAATATTTGATATCATGTCAAATAGAGAGTAAGTTAGCGACATACATGTTTTGTCACATCTTCATGCAAACTTCGAGCTTTTTCTTCCACATCCGCCTGTCCATGGTTAAATTGGAATTTAATTAGAGAACTGAAATAAATCAGGAGTAATAAAAACATCTACGAAGGAAAGCTCTAAAAACGACAAGTATGCATGTTGAGGTAGCATTAACTACTAAAAGAAACTTACAACTGTAAGTCTCTTAGCAAAGCCATTCTTTAATCTCTGATCCAATTCTTCACATTCCTCCTGCCAAAGTTAACAAAAAGCTATGATAAGTCATAAACAGGCAGCCGCATATGTCAATTAAAACCTATATTTGCTGGAATGAAGATGTTACTACCTGAGAGAAATCATCATCTGATAGGCCAGAGGTAGTAACATCTTTTAGATAATACGTATAATTTGTAACCTGAAGAATATAACCATCAAGCAGATTTCCCTCCTTCACACCTAGATAACAGGAAAACAAAAATAAAAAAAATATCTTAACCTCCTACAACCGACCAAATATATATTTGATGAAGCTGATGTGATCAATGGTAACATTGTTAAAAGAAGACACAAATAAATAAGACCGAATCATCCTTCCAGTGAAACACTTCTTCATATTAATTTTTTGACTTGTCGAACCAAGAATCAATTGAAAATTACCTGTCACTTGAACAAGCTGAAGGGGATTCTTGATCCTCACAAAAGTCCCCATCACTTTACACTCAAAGGTTTCAGGAGTCTTTTCTAGTTCCTGTACTAAACTCTTCCTCAAATACAGAAGCTTGATATTATCGCTCACCATTGCAGCAAAAGTCCCTTTAGGCTTTTGCACAATCTTTTTCGTCTGTTTAACCACCTTACCTGATGCAGAAAATCTCTTTTGTTTATCATCCTCTGAAGCGTAGGGATCATCATAGTACGAGTGATCATCCTGATTCTCTACATAATGCTTCTCTACCAAATCAGGGACTTTGAGTATGTTTATCTTCTGACACTCAAAAAGCAAACGCAACTTCTCATCGCAAGCTACTGTCTTTGTCTTCCTCTTCTTCTTCTTCTTATTCGAAGAATTTTCACGGTTTATCTCTCGGATATAGTTCGTTACAATCGTTGTAACATCATACTCTGAAATCTTGTTTGTGGTATCTTTACCAAGCGACTGAAGAAACTCAATGAGATTTTTCGAACCCCATCCTACAAATTCCAAAGTTTTGCTTTTTCTCAACCTCTTCTTACTCGAACCTTTCACTACTCCATTCCTATCCTCCATCTTAAGTTATACCCTGCAAAGTTCAACCAAACAACAACAAAAAAGGTCAGAGCTTTCGATCGTCATTTACAGAAATTAACCTTGAACCATCCTTGTTACGACGGAGTTTCCATTGCACAAGACTACTAGTTTCGAAAATTAAGAGAGGAGAAAAAAACAAATTTTACACTGACGAAATGCAAACTTTGACGGGTATATGTAACGGCACGAACAAAAAGACGAAAACTTTTGAAATGTAAGAGTGAAAATCGTCGAATTGACGAACCTCAAGACGTATTTTACGGAAAGCTCAAGAGACGATGAAGAGAAAGAGAACAAACTCTCGAGAATGACTTGGAGAGACCAAGGACACTGAGTAGCAACGATGAAACTGTATCTGGGTCCTTTTATGTCCTTGGATTTATTGTTTTTAATCTGATTTGCTACAGCGTTTTTGGTAGGTTCGTGCATTTGGTCAGGGGTCACTCAACTCTATCCGTATTCAATTCCAAATATGCATCCTAATTATTATCGAATAACTGAATTACACGTTTGTATGATTAAAAATTGTCTTAAATACTTGATAAGTTTTCCATAATTAATCCAGTTATTGAAAATCACCTAATATTTTCCAAAATTGTCATAAATTACTTAAAATTATCTGAACTTAAATCCAAATTTTATACGGATGCAGCTATATACTTCTCTGTGTCGATCCTTTCATGAATCTTTCTTCTGCGTTTTCAACTATCTCGTCTTGCTCATTGATTAAGAAAAATGAACGCTGTAATCTGTACCAGAACTTAATTAAAGTTTATGTAAGAGGAGAGATTGTTTCAATAATAAGGACTTTGTCATCTTCATTGGCTACTCTGATGGTAATTTTGAATATTAAAGTTCGTTATTGGCAGCATTGTTGAGTTGCATGTTTAGTTCGTTCTCCGAAAATAAAATATGCTATTTGAACCTATTCCATCCTAGCAATATGCTCTTGAATATTGACGTTTGCTCTACTAAGAAGTGCCAAATGGCTTTTCTTGCTTGTTTAGTAAAGTGACGCTTTTGCTTTTGAACAATATCAGTCAATGAATGGAAAACAACACTGGAGCGGAAAATCCTTTACTAATGTAATTTATCATTAATAATAAGAAAAAAAAAACAGAACTAAAATATCCATTTAATCATTTATCCATCAATCTATTTGATTATCAACCCATTATAATCAAAATATTCACCACTAAAGTTCATAGGTTGGGGTTGGGTTGGATCAATCTATGAACTCTGATCCATTTTGACACTCTTCCTATTTTATGGTGATTGTTTTGGGTTTTTTTTACCCTTTTTTAGATTTGAATTTGAAGACTACAACATGTTATTGACAAAAAATAAATAAAGAGAAAATAACATTACAAATCCATTATAACATGTCCAAATTCAAAAAAATATGCAGTCTAAAAAAATGTGTACATAGTTTATCTAAGAGTCGAATATGCGTATATCTCACTTTTCCATGAGCTAAGCTAATCATCTCTACGTTAACAGAAAAAAAAGCTTAATCCGGTTTATAACGTTTCAAAAAACTCTTTATAAAAAAAAAAAAACCTTTCAGAAATGTATTGTTTTATTTTTCTGGCAAAAGATTTGCAGAAGACGTGTCACAGTCTACTACTGACACTACAATGAATATTACACCCAGAGCTAATTGCAGATCACTATCGTTATCATTCCAAGCTTTATTTATGTAAATACAAAAATAATAATAAAAGCAATAATGCCTTTTGATGTCCCCTTTAACAATCCTTGTTCACGAAGTATCCCTTGTCTTTTGGTCGTCACATCGAAATCTAAATTGAATGAACCAAACCATTAAAATATCATTTAAACTTTAATTTTTTTTCTGTGACTTCTTAATGCAATGGCCGGGACCATCTTCCATTTACCAACTTCTTCCACTGCTCCTTCTCTAATCAGCTTTTTAATTATAAGGTTATTTCTATAAGCTAAACCATCAACTAACATCTATAGGCACATTACATAGCATCATCGTTCTCTACTAAAAGCTAATTATTTAATTAAGCAAGGAAAAATATTGACAGCTAAGCTAACCCATGGAAGAATTTTGTTTGTTATATTCAGCATATTCGGCATCTAATAGCATGGAAACATGGTAAAGTACAAATCGTAGTAGTTCGTCGCCAATCACTTAGAAAATATATCATATCTTAATTTGGTATAACGGTGGTTGACTTTCTTATTTGTTTATTTGAAAATAATAGTTTTTTTTTTATAAACAAATAATAGTTGTTTGTTTTTCTCGTTTTTTATGTTTGATAAAAGAATATAAGTAATTCAATAATAATTTATTAAATATCCAGCTAATTTGAAAGTCGGTGATTGTAGTTTGTAGGTGTTGATTTTTTCTCTAATATATCATTTGTATATTATGTTTTTGTAATTTCTAAAATATGTCACCGGTCACTTGTATACTTTGCATTAACTATTCACCATGTTTATGTCACCAGGCACTTAAATTCACCAATCACTTACAAGTATATTATTTCTAAATTATGTTTCATGTTTTAAAATGTTTTCATCATTTATGTATCGTTTCGTCTAAATTTTAATTGTAACTAAATTTGTCGTCGTTTTTGAAATGTTTACTTTTATATGTATTGAAATCAATAAATTGAAATTTTTATTTTCAAAATGCCAGAATAAACAAACAAACAAACAAAAAAATAATTTAGATTTACGTTTGATGCTGTATCTACAACTTTATTGATTAGTAATCTCAAATATTGCATTAAGGAAGTGTATTGGACTAGGGGTTTTGGGAGGGTTTCAGTTTTTTTTTTTCCTTTTTCAAATTACATGTTATTCAACTAAGAATTTTAAAATACTTTTAAAATCTTATGTTATATGTTGAACATGCAATATATTTACAATAATTCAAAATAATTTAAAATCTTCGGTATTCAATCAATCATTTGCCAAAGTGATATCAAATCTTGTGTTATTCAAAACTTAACAATCATTTTACATAGATTTCTAAGAGAATTCACGTACCTTTTTAGTTAAAAACATGGATTAGAAAACTCATACCTATGGAGAGATTTTTGACCAAAAAAAAAAAAAAGGTATGAGTTTTTTTTTACCTTAAACACTGGAATTTGGAGAGATTTTCAACTAAATTAAAAATATAACATTATCCATCAAAACTATGCAATTAGCCTAGTAATATAAGAAAACAAATTTGATTTCATTTTTATATAACTAATGTGGCTAGAACTATTATTTTACTCTTTATCTTAGATGAATTGCAAAGTTTCCTGATAATAAATAAGATATCTAATTCTTTTCAAAAAATTAAATAGCTAAATTAAAATTTTATATTAGCAATGACAACATATGAGCTTAATGAAATACATGGTATATTAAAGGTTGACTAACAGTAGATACAAAGTTCAAATCTAATTAATATATTTTAAAACAAAAAAAAATATAACTACTAAAGATCAAATATTTTATTAGGATTAAAATCATAGTATTAAATTAATGAGGGGAATCTAAAAATTAATCTTGCGAATAAAGCAATTGCAAGACTACAATATTGACCTTACCCAAAAAAAGAGACTAAAATATTGAAATATAAATTTAAAACAAAGCGACAAAAGAAAGAAATAAAATAAATTAAAATCTTGGAAATTAGAAGTCCAAAAAAAGATTCTGTAGTGGAAATAAATCCGAAAGGAGGGGGGCATAGGTTTCAGCTGTCCAATAGAAATCGAATCGAAATAGAGTCGAGTCATCTCCGCCATTACCGTCTTCTTCTATCTCTCTCCGCCACCTCTCTCCATTTCTGACGATTCTCAGATCCTCCGATCCGGCGGCGTTACTTTTGCTACACTTGTCTCCTTCTTCTTCTTTTTTTTTTCTTTTGTTCGCCGAGAAGCTAAGGTAAGACGGAAATAGCAATAAGTAGCTCTCATTTTTTTCTTCTGGTTAAAGCAACGATTTGTTTTCAGATTCGTTTTTATCATTTTCTTCCGATTCTGCATGATCTGTTGAGTAGTGTTCTTATTTCGATTGAATTTTGATCAAATGCTGCATATAAATCGATCCATGGCACGAATTATCTGCAGGAAATTCCTGGAAACGCGTTGATGGATCTGATATATAGCTACGGACTGGGAATGGCTTCCCTGCGTTGATTCTATCTGGAATCTGTTCGTTGACCAGCTCGATCGAGAAATAGTTTTGGTTTCTCAGGAGTTTTAGGGTTTTTGGTTTTGTGTATGCCTCCCGATCACTGTTTATCTGTTTCGTCCGCGGAACTCAAGAGCAGAGAGATTATTAACTTACGGATATGCAGAAGAGTGGCGTAAATCGGAATCCTTCTTTAAGAGTAGCCATTCCTCAGGCACAACAGTCGCTTAGGCGTTTAGGTTTTTGCTCTCAAATAGCTACCGGTGGATCGCAGCAGTCGTCACCTGTTGTATTCCCTGAAAAGAGAAGCAAGAAGGTGAAGGCATCTTCGAGACGTGGTGAGGTTACTAATGATCCACAGGTGAAACCAAAACCTGATGAGCATCGTATTGATATTGGTGGAGGGGATGAGAAATCGGATTTGTTAGGTAGTCTTGTTTACGCCGGGAAGCTTGTATTGGATAAGAGAAAATCTGCTAGTGGGAAAGATGCTACAGAGATACAGCAAACATCTTCCACGGACGTTTCTAATAAAAAAACAGTTGATGCAAAGCTTACTAGCAAGGCTTTGGTTTGGGGTTCTGACATGCTACAGCTTGACGATGTTGTCTCGGTAAACTATCTCTGTCTATGGAGTAATTAACTCTGTGTATTGAAAGAACTGAGACAACAAACTAATCTATGCTTTTGTGATCTATTTCAGTTGACGTACAATGTTGGGCTTAGGCATTTCACTGTGCATGCTTACCCAATGGGAAAGGGTTCTTGTGGCCTTTCCTGTTTCTCGAAGCCAAAGAGAAGCCGCAAGGATTTCCGCTTCGTTGCACCTACAGTAGAAGAAGCAGTTCAATGGGTGGCTAGTTTTGGAGATCAACAATGTTTTATCAACTGTTTGCCACACCCTTTAGTCTCAAAGAAACAGGCTTCGTCGGAGTTATTTTCGGTCCCCATTGATACCCCTCCTGAGTTGGTCTTCAGATGTAAGAGTGCACCCAAAATGCTTGTCATATTGAACCCTAGGTCAGGGCATGGACGATCTATCAAAGTTTTCCACAATATAGTGGAACCAATTTTCAAGGTATCATTTTCATTTTTTTGTTCTATTAGGATGTTGTAGTGCTACATCTCACATTATTTTCCACTTTTAGGTACTAATAGAACTTAGGTTTTGAATAAAGTTGTCTACATCTTCTGTGTCCTAGAGAGCATTTTCCATTTCTCCAATCCCATTATGCTTTTTGTATCTTGTGTTTGATTTTTAAACTGTGACAGCTGGCTGGGATTAAGTTGGAGGTTGTCAAAACAACTGAAGCAGGTCATGCGAGAGAGTTGGCTTCCACTTGCGACATTAGCTTATGCTCAGACGGTACCACTGCTTGGTCTATTCACTGAATGATATGTTTTACACAAATCTAGCTTCTAATATGCATATTTCTTTATCTTACATATCTACTATTACTTAAGAGATCTTAACATTCTTCCAGGTATAATTTGTGTTGGAGGTGATGGAATCATCAATGAGGTGTGATAGTTAGCCTTCCTAAATTATGCTCATTTTTTTCTTTCTACTTTCTTTAGGAGTTAAGTTCAAAGTGCTGTTCCTGTTATACCATACTTCTTTTTTCTTATCTGCTCTATTACACACCCTAGTGCCTTACTGTGCTTATGAACCAATTTTTGTATTGAAAAAAGAAACGGAGCTTTATTGGCTTATTTCAGCGTGCTCACACCACTTAGCAAGCATGCTGAATCATTTTTAAGAGTTTAATATCCTCCGGAGGGAGGACTTTGGGATGCATCTTATAGGAAAATACTTGCTCGAGTTGAAATACATGAAAACTTTCTCGCTTGATTTTTTTGATTGATGGAGAATACTTTAGGTAGATTAAGATGGATGGAAAATACAGCATTTGATGTTTAACATCTCCTAGATTCTATTTTCTTGGAATGAACTCTCATCTCATGGCCTGCCCTTTTCCAATATTGCAGGTTCTTAATGGTCTACTTACTCGAAGCAATCAGAAAGAAGGAGTTTCTATCCCAATTGGAATAGTACCTGCTGGTTCTGATAACTCGTTAGTTTGGACTGTTCTTGGTGTAAGAGATCCTATTTCTGCAGCACTCTCTATTGTGAAGGTACTCCTGAGTCCTGACTAATATCCTATTGGTCTGTGCTTTGTTTTATCCGGCCACCAGCTTCTTAATTTATGCTTTCACAGCTCAGTGGATTTTTTTTTGGGTTTAGGGTGGCCTAACAGCTACTGATGTCTTTGCTGTTGAGTGGATCCATACGGGTATTATACACTTTGGAATGACTGTCTCCTACTATGGTTTTGTTAGTGATGGTAAGTGAGAATACCTTTGTGCTTTGTCTTGTAAGAGCTTCCATTGATATACAGTTTCTCAAGTGTGGTTAGTTTTGATTCTGTATTCCTAGCTTCTTTGTTCATTTGCTGTGTCTGCAACTGTTTGGGTCTTTCCTGTATTTCAAGGAGAATTTTATGAATCTTCCTTATTGTCGTTTTTGAGTGTATCTTTTAACATTTCAACTGTGCCAGAGCGAACACTATGTTGACTCCCTAAACGCTTGCTTGTCATAGCAATATGCAATAGTTACAGAATATGCCCTACTTTCTTCTGATGTTTGTAGGCTGGAAAATGATATTTTTGTGAAGTATTTCTTTTGCTCATAACAGTACTTTCATGCATAAAATGTTTGTGGCATTCACTTGCCATTCTAAGTTTATGGTTTTAAACCGTGCTGTCATTATCTATTTGCAGTTTTGGAGCTCTCTGAAAAATACCAAAAACGGTTTGGTCCTTTGCGTTACTTTGTTGCTGGATTCCTCAAGTTCATGTGTTTGCCAAGTTATAGCTATGAAGTGGAATATCTTCCAGCACAAAAAGAGGATGCAGAAGGCAAGATTCGACTTGAAAAGGAAGCTGTGGATGTGCAAGATCTCTACACTGATGTAATGAGGAGATCAAGCAAAGAAGGAATGCCTAGGGCCTCCAGTTTATCAAGTATTGACTCCATAATGACCCCAAGCGTAGGCGACTTAGACACGTGTAGCAGCACACATGCCAGCACCGAGCCGTCTGAATATGTCCGTGGAATAGATCCTAAAATGAAACGCATGTCCTCTGGAAGAAGAGATATTACAGCTGAGCCAGAGGTTATTCATCCTCCATCGCAGTCAACAACCCCTAATTGGCCAAGGACAAGGTCAAAGTCGAGAATAGATAAAGGATGGATGGGTTTAACATCTGTGCAGGATCCTCCAACTCGATGTTCATGGGGGAATACTGGTGGTCATGACAGGGAAGATATTTCATCGACAGTATCCGATCCAGGTCCCATCTGGGATGCAGGACCCAAATGGGACTCTGAACCGTCTGCTTGGGATGTAGAAAACTCGATCGAGCTGCCTGGCCTTCCTGAGGATATAGAAACAGGACTGAGGAAGCAGAGCATGACACCGAGGTTTGAAGATAAATGGGTTTCTAGAAAGGGACATTTCCTTGGTATCATGGTCTGTAACCATGCTTGTCGGACAGTGCAAAGTTCTCAAGTCGTGGCTCCCAATGCAGAACATGACGATGGTACAATGGACATGATCTTGGTTCATGGGTGTGGAAGACTGAGATTGATGAGGTTTTTTATACTTCTGCAAACGGGTCGACACCTTTCTCTTCCGTATGTTGAATGTGTAAAGGTAATTGTCTTTCCTATTTTATTAGTCACGGTTACTGCAGTTTGTGATGTGCTAGGAAATGCTAATCAAACGGTCAAACTCAATACATATTACAAGTCTACTAGAGAGTAGAGTGTAGTTGATCAAATGCATGACGATTGCAGGTGAAGTCGGTGAAGATAAAGGCGGGGAAAAATACACATGACAGTTGCGGTATTGATGGAGAGCTGTTTGCATTGCATGGAGAAGTGATATCGACTATGCTACCTGAACAATGCAGACTGATCGGTAACGCTCCCGAACGACATTCATAGTTTATATTAAAATCTCAATAAATTGTGAGGATGGAGAGAGAGAGAGTTTGGAAGTTTATATATCTGGAATTTCTTTTTAATTCTTTTTGTGTTGGTCGGTGTCAAGTTTACAAGTACGTGTCTATGTGATAAGAGAAGAAACATGAGAGTATACCATCCACCCTTTTGTGCCATAAGTTACATGAAATCAATTCTGTATATTATTGTGCCCTTTTTGAATTATATATGTACTGTATGTGTTTTCGACAACGATTAGTGTGTGGTTCCTTTTCTTTTCTCTTGAATTTGTCGTCAATTCACACATGTTTCTTTTGTCGATCGGTAACACAATTGATGATTCAAGCTGGGACTGCGAATCTATTAATCGTGCTAGGCGGGAGTGTTTTTGCTATGTGTGCCAATAGGACAAGTGTTAGTGATCTGCAAAATCCAAGGGTCAAAGAGTGAAACTCTAACTAGAACAATAAAAAAAGTTATATACTTATATCTTATCTAGGTGTTATAATTGGTCTACCACAACGTATGTGGTATATCCAACAACGTTTGGCTTAACTAGGTGAACTTTCTAAGCGTCTCTATGCCTTGAATCACATACAGAAGAAGAGTCATCACATTTGTGGGCATATGTACATAATACCATTTGTATTATATGTAGATGATATTATAATTTGGATGTACTTTTCTCGTCAGAAATTCTATAGATAATCTACATTCTCAATCATCAAAGGAAGAAATCGAAACCAATCCTAAACCCTAAACTTATTCGGTGAACGCTTCGCCGTCATCATCAGAGGAAGAAATCGAAGCGGAAGCGAATGCAAAGATAGGATTTAGGGTTAATGTAACTGCACCGTTGAAGGTTTATCATGTAAATCGAGCAGCAGAGGTTGATTTGGAAGGTATGGAAGGTAAAATCAAAGATTACGTCGCCGTGTGGAAAGGGAAACGAATCTCAGCTAATCTTCCATATAAGGTTGAGTTCTTCAAAGAGATTGAAGGTCGTGGTCTTGTCAAATTTGTAGCACATCTTAAGGAAGATGAGTTCGAGTTCATTGATCCATGATGAAACAACAAGTGAATGGAGAATTCGTTGTGAATGCTGATTTGATTTGTATGTGGTGATGTGTATTACCTTTAGCAATCATATACATAAAGCTTCTTCACCATCATTGATGTTGATTGATTCATTGCCTTAATCTGGATTATTGATTTCTAACTGTTTGATAGATTGGAAGAAATGAAAAAAGCTGGATCTTGATTCTTAATATGAATTCTTGATTCATTTAGGATGTGATTGTTTCAAAATCTTCCATATCAAGATCAAGATCCAACTTGGGATATAAGTATAACATCATTGAAGTAGGTTGGATCTTGATCACGATGGTAAGGGTGATTCGGGATTAGAGATCAGAGTGAGTCTACTAGATTGAGTTAGGACATGAGACTAACAAAGTTGACAGTATCATGTTCGCAAAAGGTCTCATCCACTAGCTAGTATGGAGTGGAGTTTTGTATAGATAGTGTGGATTGTACTTGAAATAGTTTCTTAGGTATCTTTGTTGGCTCTGCTGGATTCACGTGTCTTTAGTATATGAATGTTTGGTTTGGAATTCGCATTCCTCTCTTCGTATTTACACAAACCTTTTCCTCTTTTCTAGTGTTTGTGGAAGAGATATTTGTAAATAGGTCGGACTCGTGGTCTTTACGCCATTTATCGTCTTTAAGCAATCTAGATTCATTGTTCTTCAGCAAGTCGTCATCTATCGCGTTTGATCTATGAGATAAATAGAGCTACGATCATGGATTTCATGCTTTCGTTGTTAAAATATTGAACTTAAGAGAAGTAGTTTGGTATTCGTTTTGGTTCGTGAGTATGTAATGATCTACGAGTTTGTCATTATTCTCGGAGCGAAAATATTTTTTTTGTGATATGTAATGATTTTTATGAGGAATATTATTGTTGCTCGACTCTTAACGTACTAACACGTCCATGTATCACGTCTTCCCGTTCAACGTTTTCAATATTTTATTAAAAATTGGATGTAGATGGAGATTCGAGTTCCCACATTAAAAAAAATATATGAATAAAATAATGGGGATACAAAACTCAGATTTAGTGTATCCTTTAACCAAAAAAAAAAAAAAAAAAAAATCAGATTTTGTGACAGCACATATAGGCCAGGCCAGGCAAGACCATGGTGTCAATGATTGGATTGAAGGTAATTTCTTATGTTCAAAATTTGGCTGTCATTTCCATTTTTTTAGTGACTGTAATTTTGTCTTTTAAAGTTGTTGCAACCATCTTCCAAATTAAAAAAAAACTTTATTATACCGACTGTTTATTTAATTAACATCTATGCTGAAAGTTGTTTTCTTTATGTTACCACCTACGATTTTGTTTGTTTCATTATTATGAATATAATATAGTTATATTTTGATATTGGATCGCTTATTTATCCTCACACTACGTTATCAATCAAATTGTTTTAGATACTTTGGAAAATTAAATAGTAGATGGATTACATAGACCGATAAATTATGATATTTCCTATGTTATTGCAGACATGAGAACGACAAAACAAAACATAAGTGAAACATTTATTTACATAAAACTTGAACCTGATCGACAGGGGTCCATGATAATAAATTATTTAACATCTAAGCAATAATCACAAAATAATGATTACATCTCCATTTCCATTATAGCACCGACAGTAGCTTCATATTCAAATTCGATCAATAGATTTCTTAAGAATTAATTTACAAACCGTGAATTCAGTTGTGCAAATGTAACCCCCTTGTTAAGTTTTGTATTCATTAAAAAAAAACTATTATTTGATATGCAGAAGCATAAATTTGTTCATACAATCAAAAATATAGTATCATCTATTTTTGTTTCACTTAATATATTCTATGAGTATAGTTAATATGAAATTCACCAGTGAGAACCAAACCGTTTTTGCTGAACCTCCCGTAGAAATCATTTATTTTAATTACCCGTCCTAAATCGTTTATTTAAAGCATTTAAGTTTGTCATATGATTCAAATCGTTCACTTTAAGCATTTAGGGTTATCGTATGATTCAAATGCCAATTTAAATGAATCTTATCGTTGTTTAAAGCATTCAACTATACTTTTATTTATATTATACTAGTTGTTTTATTATAAAGTTTTCCAAGAAACCAAATGCATTTTTGTGTACCACAGTATATTAAGAACTGATGATATCATAAGTGATAAGAGATTCGATAAGTGAATCTCCTTAATCATCGAGCCGATCGTCAAACGAAACTAAAATCATATGAAAACCACATGTAGAGACAGTTGGAGGTCACATCTTCATTCCAAACATCAACTTAAGAAATATTTATAATTTTATTGGCCTCCCATATTTTTTAGCAAAGCACTGATAAGAAAGAAGACAAGTTTAATTTGAAACAGATAGCCAATGGTAATTATGATTGATGACAAATAGTTGAATACTAATAATGGTTGCAGTAAGTAAACAACTAGTTGTATTTTAGATTTTGAGTTAGTTCTTTAAAAAATTTAACAAAATATAAAAGGAAATAATCTTTTTAAATTAATATATAAGGATTTTTCTTTTTGAAAGTTCGAAACACCTATTTATTAGACGACCGGTTATGTTATACTTCTTCCGTTTCATAAACAATGACGTTTTGACACATTTCACATAAATTAAGAAAAAATAATGTATACATATATAATGCTATTTAATAAATGATTAATGACTTAGATAACAAATAATTTTGGATCATGGATAAAGTAGGAAATTGGACTGAAAATTACATAGGAAATAATATATGAATCAACAGTTTTGTGATACAAAATAAAAGTTTTGGAAGAAAAACTTTAGAACAATACAATTTGTAAAACGGAGAAAACATATTTTAAAATGGATTCTAAAGTTTTATTTTGACTTGAATGTTTATTTCAACCATGAGTTCATTGACTGCAATTGAAAACCAATTCTTTTCATTTTTTTAATGATGAAAAAATTGGAATAACAATTTACACCAAACTATATCCAAGTATGTTTTCAATCAAAACCTAAATAGTAAAAGAAAACATATAGAGGCTTTAGTGCATTAGAATGATTAGATGCAAGCAAAAGAAGCAGAATGGTTTGAATGGTAAATTTGAATAATTTGTTTTCTTTCTAGTAAATGTGAAAGTAAATGAAACTCGCTCGTTTCTTAAAGATATATATATTTTTAAATAAAAAATTATTTTATAAAGATGAATGTTTTGTATTTTCAATGCAAAAAATTTATGATATATTTCTTGTTTTACCTCTATTAATTGTAGTTAAAATAAAAAGAATTAACATTAATTAAAGAATAAGACTATTTTAGGTTACGTAAACCATTTTTTAAAACCTATGAAAGTGAGAACGGAGGGAGCAAATATGAAAGTGAGCATGAAAAATGAGGAACCCAAAATTAAATGGAAAAATGTTTTGGGAATTTGAAATAGAGAGAGAGGGAGAAACTAAGGAACAAAGGTTAAAAAGACTCTCTGCGCCGCCTTTTTCCTTCTTCTTCGTCTCTCTCTTTCCTTCTCTGTGCTCTGCTCTCTTCTTTTTTAACTTCGCCATTGGAGAAAGAGAAATCACTTTCAAATACTCTCTCTTCCTTCTCCTTATTACATTTTCTTCTTTTCTAAGGGAACAACGACTTTGCGAGTAAGCTATTTCTCACTCTTCCTTAAAAACTTGTCCTTTCTCATTATCAAATCCCCTTTTCATTTCTTAACTTGATTTCCCGTTTTTGAATTCTTCGTTGAGCAGACAAATCAAGCGGAGTGAGATTGGCGTATTGGAAGAAGAAAGTTAAGACCTTTTGCTGGTACGGCGCTTCATTTCCTCATAGATTCTTCTTTTGATGATTTCTGGGTTTTTGATCTATTTCCCATTCGAGATTTCAGATTGGTTCACCGGTTGAGAAAAGCGGAGATCTTGAGGCTGCTTTCTTGGATTTTTTGAGATTTTTTTGGTATGGTGAAGAGTTGAATTTGAATGTCCTCCATTGCAAGGGTTTCGTGTCCACCATGACCACCAAGCGAGCCTACAAGCTACGTATCCTTTTTTTGCACAAATTTTCCTTCTTTTCCGCTTTTTCATGTTTTTCTCGGTATTCTATTTTAGGTTTTTGTTTTGGGGATACAAATGCCGTGCTTGATCTACTGCTTTTATCTCATGTGCACGAGATCTCTGTTCATCTTTTGATTTTATACTATTCCCGTGGAGTAATTTAAAACGTCTCGAGACTTGTCTGTTTGAATTTAAGACTATAAGTCAAGTTGAGTTTTGACTAGAGTCTTTTATCTGTTACCATTACTTTGAATGCCTTGACTTTGTGTGATTCAAAGAGGAATTTGTGGCACATTCTGCTGCTGTTAACTGTCTTAAGATCGGAAGGAAGTCATCTAGGGTTCTGGTAACTGGTGGGGAAGATCACAAGGTCAATCTCTGGGCTATTGGTAAGCCCAATGCCATTCTGGTCAGTTCTCCGTCTGCTGCTTCTATCTCTCGCTTGGCTTGCTCCATTATGTGTTGGTTATATAAGTTAGTACAAGTGATCTAGGAGATTCTCTCTTACTGAGTGTTTTATCAGCATCTCATCTATTGTGGATGTTTGTGGTCAGAGCTTGTATGGGCACTCGAGTGGAATTGATTCAGTGGCGTTTGATGCTTCGGAGGTCTTAGTTGCAGCAGGAGCTGCTAGTGGTACGATCAAACTTTGGGATTTAGAGGAGGCAAAGAGTAAGTTTGGTGGTTTCAAAAGACAGTTCTTATATGACTTGATTTGACTTCTATGACTACTTATGCATTCTTTCACTTGCTATGATGAGTAGTTGTCAGGACTCTCACTGGTCACCGATCGAATTGCATCTCAGTGGATTTTCACCCTTTTGGTGAGTTTTTTGCGTCTGGCTCACTAGACACAAATCTTAAGATATGGGATATAAGAAAAAAGGGTTGCATCCATACTTACAAGGGTCATACTCGAGGAGTCAATGTACTCAGATTCACCCCAGATGGTCGCTGGGTTGTATCTGGAGGAGAGGATAACATTGTGAAGGTTGGTAGCTGCTTTCATGTCGGTGATTATTTTTCATTTCTGGATATGAAATTTTATCTTGTCTATTGCGGAGGGAAACACACTGCTTAGTCGACATGATCAGTTAGGAGAATTTGGATCAATGAAACTGCAGTTTTGGAACTAGACTACGAACTGGCTTTCTAGAGTCCTTTCTGAAAGGAACTAAGCTTTTCTCAAATTTGGATGACGCTCTGTAGTCCTTTTAAGTGTGGAGGAGAATTAGCAAGTATTCAGTGTCCTGTTAAGTGTGGAGGAATACTTGCGAGTATTTAGTGTTACGTCTCTGCACTTGAGCTGAATATGCTATAAGAGAGTATTTAAGACACATTGAATTTTGCAAAAATACACAGACCATCTGACCAATTATTTCTGATGCTTAATCTCTGTTGCTAACTTGAAAAGAAACTTACCAGGGACCGTTTTTTTTTTTTTTTTTTTAATCGTTCGGTGTTTAATGGATCTGATATGCAGCACGTCTTTCCCAGGTGTGGGATTTAACAGCTGGAAAATTGTTGCACGAGTTTAAGAGTCATGAAGGGCAAATTCAAAGCCTAGATTTTCATCCTCATGAATTTCTGCTGGCAACAGGTTTGTGTTGCTTTTGAAATTTTCTGACCCCGAAACTCTTCGCTTTTGGGATGATATACATGATACCAACACAAATAAAACTGTTAGGATAAGGGTAAATGGTCACAAATGTATGTTGTCGTAACCAGCCCAGCCATATCCAAGTATTTAGATAGCGGTGCCATGGCTTCATCTTCTTGTTACGTAATTGAAACTCTTGTGGCCAACTTATCTTTTTAGCCTTTTGTTTAGGGATGTGGGAGAACATATGGATCGTAAGTATTTTTCATTTTTTGGAGATATTATTATAGAGGGTGTTTGATAACAAATAGATTTTCAGAATGGTACTATATGTTGAGTAGATAACATTAAAATTCCAACTACATGATTTTAATATTAACTACTTCTCTCTCTCTCTCTGGCGACGTTCACCTAAATGTTTATATGGAAGATGTAAATTAATATAATTACAATTATTTAGAGCATTCTGTTTTTGTTTGTGGTAACAGGTTCAGCTGATAGGACTGTAAAATTTTGGGATCTTGAAACATTCGAGCTAATTGGTTCTGGTGGACCTGAGGTACTAGGTATTTTACGCTGTATCAAATTGGTGGCATTTAATTTTCACTTTACCTTCTAATATTCTCATTTTCACTAGACTGCTGGGGTTCGTTGCCTGAGCTTCAATCCAGATGGAAAGACTGTGCTTTGTGGATTACAAGAAAGTCTCAAGGTAAATTCTTTGTTACGCAGTATGTAGTTTTGGGATTAGATCAATGTTAATCGAACAAATCATCTTTTGAGGGTTTTTGCTTATTTTACTCCTTTGCTTTCAAAATCCACATGCCTACTCTCCTTACTTCGCTTCTTTGGTTTAACCTGTGCAAATTGTAGATTTTCTCCTGGGAGCCAATTAGATGTCATGATGGAGTGGATGTTGGATGGTCAAGATTGTCAGATATGAATGTTCACGAGGGAAAGCTTCTTGGTTGCTCATACAATCAAAGTTGTGTAGGCGTGTGGGTTGTAGATCTCTCGGTATTCCTCTCCCTACATATTGCTTGTTTGTTTGTTTAATTGTAGCTATTGGCTGTAATCTTTACGAACCCACTCATTTTCAGATGCATGGTCAGCGTACTGAGCCATGTAAGGCTGGAGACACTGCTCAATCAAATGGTCATACAGAGGAAAGATCTTGCTCAGGAAGAGATTCAGTAGTCCTCAATGATAATAACTCAAAGACTACTATCGGGAAGCTGTCCGTTTCCCAGAACATAGATCCTTTATTGAAGGAAACAAAGTCTCTCGGAAGATTATCTGTATCTCAGAACTCTGATCCGTCGTCAAAAGAAACAAAGTCCATTGGAAGGTCATCAACATCCCAAAATTCAGATTCTTCGATGAAGGAATCAAAGCCTCTTGGAAGGTTATCGGTTTCTCAAAATTCAGACGTTTCTAAAGAGTCAAGGACGTTGTCATGTATGCTTGCTTCTATTATATTTCTTTTCTTTTCATACTTTTATTACAGTGCTGATTAAATGATATGCCATTTCTGGTTTTATCTGTTGTTGAAGCCACAGGAAGTTTACTAAGCACTCCTCATAGGGTCAGTTTGACCAGTGTTTCAAAAGCTGCTTCGGGTGTTTCGACCACTGTCTCTAATGCTGCAATGTCAAGGAGGAGTTTTACAAAAGCTAACCCAAAGGCGAATCCTGTCAATAAGGCAGCAGATATTGTTCCGGTGATTGTCCCCAGAGCAGATCCTAGAATAGAGCTGGCTACTGAATCCAGAGCAGAACTTGACATAATTGCAAGAACCATGCCTTATTCATTGCAGGCGGCTGATTCACGGAGGTCGCCTAGCAGCAAAAATAACCCAGATATGCCAAATTGTTCGGTTCTTGAAATGTCCGAGCCTCAGCTAGTTGAACCAAATAATATACCAGATGGGGGTACACTTCCTGGTGGAAAGGGTGGCATGCGGGGTGCCGCTGAGCGAAACATTAGTGATTTCAGATACAAGAAATATGGCAGGAGTAATTCAAGGTCACAGATGGGATCACCTCCAAGAAACCACGAGGCAAACTGTATGTGTTTTGTGCCTTCGAATAATTTACCTCTATTAGTGCTAATATGAATGTAAGCTGATAATCTTACGCTACCTTTGCCCCTTAAATGTGGCCTATAGGGTTAATATTTATGAGGTTCTTACTCCAGTTAGAAGCATGCAAATAGTACAAGGAATCTATTTTTAAGAAAATGTGTTGGTTTTAGGTGCAACATTTTCAGATACCAACTCACTTGTTTAGTTGGCCCATGTAAATTTTCCGTAGATGATCTTCTCAGTACTAAGCTTTAGTCTTTGTTTCAGATGACATGGTATGCCACAAATCAAATAGAGACCCAAGTCCTACTGAAAGTCAGAAAGGAGGTAATTCTTTCAGCCCAGCTTTCATCTTTTGTTTGCAAATGAAATGGTTCTCATTCGTGTGTCTCACCATATCAGGAAGATTTCAGTCACTCATCATAAATAGGGAGAGAAGAGGAAGATTTTCAAACTTCGAGGGTCCTGTTTCGAACTTTTTGAGTGGAAATGTGCCTGCTCCAAACATCCGCCCTTCAAATATGGTACAATAGCCTTAGATCTTTTTTTTTCCAGCTTGGGATCTTATGCAATAACACACTGGCTGTAAATTGCAACAAAAGAGGGAAACCAGAATAAGAGTAATGAACAAAGAGGAAGTCATTATTTCTAATTTATTTAATTTCAAATGGCACTGCTTCAGAGCATCTTCATAGACATGACTTTCCGTGATTACTAATTTCCAACAACACATCTACTCATGCTTTTGCTCCTATTCCTCTGAGATCTAGAGATAATACATATTGTATTTCCTTTCGTATAGTTCAAGCAGAGAGGGAACCATATGCCAGTTGAACAAGGGATCGATTCTCCTTCTGAAGATAATATTGTTGATTACATAATGGGGAAGCACGATCAATTTTTTAGCTCTATGCAGTCCCATTTGACTAAGTTACAGGTAACATGACACCAGTCAAGTTGTGACAATGTTGTTGGCTCCTCGGTCCTAATTTGACTAACAGCTTTAATACTTATTTTGAGTTTTTCATATGCTTATGTATATCCACGGCCGCTTAGCATGCTTAGAATTTCTATTTAACACTTGGCATGTTGAAGATCTTTTAGTTTTGTATCATTTTTAACTGGGAATAGAACACTGGACATGATGTTCTCCTGTTTTTGACAAAGCACGGAGCTTGATTGAAAATGTTGGTTCTCGCTTGTTTGTGTTCACCTATCTACCTTCCCACTGTTGGTGGATTTTATAGTTGGTTGAGATACCAGGAGATTCTTAAAGATTTAGGGATTGGAAAGACGCCTAGTTTATTCTTTTCCTAAATCGTTTCACCAAATTTGCAGGTAGTTCGTAGATATTGGGAAAGGAATGATGTAAAAAAATCGATAGGTTCCATAGAGAAGATGGCTGATAATGCTGTAAGTATCTCCTATTTGTATTAATAGCGGGATATCTGAAAAAGATTATCTGCTCACCCATCCCTTCTTATTCATTGGTTACAGGTTACTGCAGACGTACTGGGTATAATAACCGAGAGAAATGAGATTTTGACACTGGATACTTGTACCTCCCTTCTTCCCCTTCTAACAACTCTTCTAGGGAGCGACATGGATCAGTAAGCATTCACTTTTCTTATTAAAAAATTGCAGAGTCTTCGTGCTAAGCTTTGCGTTTCTCATGGGTGCAATGGAATATATACTGAATAGGCTTGATTTTACGGTTATAGATACAGTTGAATTTGTTCTCACAATGTTTGCAACACCATCTTATATTTAGGCATTTGAGCGTTTCCCTGGATTTGCTGCTTAAGCTGGTGAGAATGTATGGGTCACCAATTTACTCATCACTGTCAGCTCCAGCATCTGTTGGTGTAGATATCGAGGCTGAGCAAAGGTTAGGTTGTTTACAACCGTATGTGCTTATCTAAGCTATCATGTATCATAAATTTCAATAGCATACTAAACAGCACATGTTTACTGCTATATAGGATTGAGCGCTACAGTCGTTGCTTTGTAGAACTAGAGAAAGTCAAAGCATGCCTTCCCTCTCTAGCAAGGTAACCCACTGTAACTTAGTGAACAATGAAGATTCCTTAGTTCTCATTAATTGTATAAGAATCTATATGGCTCACATGTAACTGTGATGGACTTTTGTGTAGAAGAGGAGGTTTGGTAGCCAAGTCTGTGCTTGAACTCAACCTAGCATTTCAGGAAGTTTCATCATAATCACTCTTGCGTCTTACAAACCCTGAAAAACGCAGAGCAAACCGTGTTCCTTGTGGGAAGAATCCGCATCATCCCAAGTCCCAACCCTCTGGTTTTTATGGTGGATTTGGTTCGAAAGGGAGTCTTAACAAAACATAAAGGTGGTAGTTACTAAGTTAACCAAAAGCGTTTGGAAGGCTAAAAAATCCTCCCAACTTAGCTGCTTCTGGTCACTAATCTTTGTCTGCATTGCTCTAACTTTGGTGTGTGTAGAGAGAGAGAGAGCCATTTAGGCTGTGTATTGTTCTTCTAGCTGTTGTTATATGAATACTAGAGTTTCTGCTCTTCTGAAAGAGACATGTTCAGTGTTCTCTTAACACAGCAATAAAAAATTTCGCGGTTTCTTGGATTTAATCTCGATCTTCAATCTTATGTTCTTCGACGTTCTTAATGATGAGCCAACTAGCTGGTTGTGTGACCGAGCAAAAAGGAGTCAACCCTAAATGAGCAAAGCTGTAAAAAAACAAAGAACTGTACCCTTTTATTACTTTTAAAGTTATCAATTTTTTTACTATTCTTTTTCTTATTATATAAAAAAACTTATATCGGGCCGGACCAGTGGTTCATAATTTAGGTATTACTAAAAAATCTATTGCAAAAAAGGGCCTCATTGCCGCAAAGCCCATCAAAACAAAACCGCGAATAAATATGATACATGGAAGCATCTCCAGATCTAGACCGTTAATGGGAATCGTTTAATACAAAATCAACGGTGGATTAGACGGTGAATTCACGTCTTTTTCATTTCAGATTTAGTGATTCTTGGGGTTTAACGATGGGTTTCTCACACGTTTTTGTAAATTTCAGTGAAGGAGGTAAACAAGAGTGTAGCTGTAGCGCTTATAAGCATGCACAATTGCAGTCTCGATGCTATGATCAGAGTGAATCTGAGTAAATCATCTCTTCTGATTCCCCCCTCTAATGTACTGTATTGTGTGTTTCATCGTCTCATAATCTCCGTGGGCTTTGTTGTTTTTGTTCAGAAGCTCAAGTTGTGGAAACTCAAGCAGAGGCTAAGAAGAAACCTGCAGAGAAGTATAATCTTGTTATCTGGTTTCTATATGTGATCTTGGATTGATTGATATTGTTTGTGTGTGTTTTTTTAAGGAAGAAGTCATCATCTGATGAACCTAAGTCAAAGAGAATCCGAAAGGCTAAAGATGAGAAGAAAAGCTCTTTTACCTCAAACAAGCCTGAGCGACCTCTTTCTGCCTTCTTTATCTTCATGTAATGTTCATTGTCCCTGACTTGGTTTAGTTGATAGTTATGTACTCTTAGTGTTGAAGCTGATATTGCCTTTCACTTTGCAGGAATGATTTCCGTAAAACTTTTAAAGAAGAGAATCCTGGTTCTAACGTTAAGGGTGTAAGACTATAAGTAACTGAGTTCATTACTGCATTTGAGTACTATGTTTATTGTTTAAGTGATTTACGAGGCTGTGCTATCGTATATATGCTTTTTAGGTTGCGAAGCAAGGTGGTGAAAAGTGGAAGTCTTTGACTGAGGAAGTGAGTTGCTCTAATTTTGTTTTTTTTGCTTAGTTTTGTGCTGATGTGTTCTTACTCCGGTTGTGTTCATCGATCATCTAGGAGAAGAAAGTTTATCTGGGCAAAGCTGCTGAACTAAAGGCGGAATATAACAAGTCACTGGAGAACAATGATGCTGATGAGGAAGTATGTGTTTCATAATTGATGAGTTGTGTTTTATTTTTTCTTTTTATTACATGGAATCTTGAGTGTTAAGACTGTTCGATGACTCTTTAAGGAGGAGCAGAGACAATCTGATGATGTTGATGAGGCTGAGGAGAAAGAAGCTGATGATGCTGATGAGACTGAGGAGAAAGAAGTTGAGACTGAAGATAATGACAATAAAAAAAGCTGAAGGTAAAGAAGAAGTGGAAGAAGAGATTTTGGATGACTACTAGAAATGTAAACCTCATTCTTGTCGCTCTGATGCAATGTAAATTCTCAGTCTTTATTATCGTGAAATTACTTATCTGAAAGTAGTTGTGAGCAAGTGGGTTTTTTGTAGTTCACGGAAATGGTAATTCCTTTTGTTTAGACAAGTAATGAAGCTTAGTTTTTTTTGTTTTACCAATGCTATAGAATTAAAAGTTTACGTTTGGTTTTGAATCCGTGCTTTAAAGATTAAAGTGATAATAATTTATTTAGTGATAAAAGTGATAAGATTGAAACAATAGAACTGTAAGAAATGAGTAAAAGACAAATAGAAGATATCATCTATTTTGAAGAGAAATGCTTAAAAGTGAAAGGGATTAAGATAAAGTCAGCGTTGGACTGGCCACTTTTTAAATGTGTGCTTGTTTCACTTCATTGTCTTCTTGCAAGGTGGTAATGGCTTGCCACACAAGCAAAGGTTATGTAGATAAGCAGCTGCAGGAAAGATGTTGAATGGTCTTCCTTGTGGAATCAGTCCGCACAATCTGTTGGCTCTGAAACTCGCATGTTTCATTGTCTTGATGTTCAATAAGCTATCTGGGATTCTTCCTGTAAGCGCATTGATGGAAAGGTCGAGCCAATTGAGCTGCCTTAGCTGTCCTAAACCTTGAGGTATGACTCCTGTAATGTGATTCCTTGAGATGTCTAGTCTTGCCAGTTCAACAAGGTTTGATATTGAACTTGGGATTTGTCCACTGATTTTGTTGCTCCCTATGTTGAGAACTTTCAGGTTCAAGCTTTCTGTGAAATAAGGAATCATCCCTGAGATTTGGTTGTTGGTGAGATGGATCTCTTCCAAGAAGCTGCTTGTCTTGTTGTTTAACAGGCTTGAAAGCGACCCGGTCACTAGATTTGAACTCAGATCAATAGAAGAAACCCCTTCTGGCAACTTCAGCTTGGAGAGATCGAACTTGAGCTGGTTCTTTGAGAGCTTCACTTTCTGTAGATTGGTCATGTTTGTGAGGAAAGCTGAAACATCGCCTGTCAGAAAGTTGTCTGACAAATCTAGCGAGGTCAAGGCGGTTGGTCTTGTTAGCTTTGGAAAGGTTCCTCTCAGTTTGCAGCCAGCTAAGTTAATATCTGCGAGTTGCTTGTCTCTGATCCAGCTTGGGATTGCTCCAAGATTAAGATTGTTATAGGAAAGATCAATGGACAGTAGTGAAGGAAACCCTCTGCCTACAACAACAGGGAGAGGATCAGAGAACTGGTTTCTCGAGAGATTAAGAGACCAGAGATTCTGCAGTCTTGTAATGGATGCTGGTATGTGACCGATGAACTTGTTGCCGCTTAACTGCAGGCTAGTGAGTGACTTCAAATTGCTGATTCGATCTGAGAGTGGTCCGGTCAGACCATTACGCTCCAACGACATGCCCTGAAGCTTCCCCAAGCTGTAAACAGAAACTGGTAATCCCCCAGAGAATCTGTTGTTGGAGAGATCAAGATTGTTTAGATCTTGAAACTGGCCTATGAAATCTGGGATTGGTCCAGATAACAAGTTGGAGCTGAGATCAAGAGTCTTAAGTTTGAGAAGATTCTTGAAAGTCACTGGAATTGGACCGGAGAAGGAATTGCGAGCCAAATTCATTGTATCAAGGCTTCTCAGGTTTCCCAAACTCGGCGGGACAAGACCTGAGAAGCGGTTTCCAGCTAATGAAAGAGCCTGCAACGATGGAAGATGGCCTAAACCAGAAGGAAGATTGCCTTGGAGAGAATTATCATCAAGCACGAGCTGGCTAAGACGGGTGAGGTTAGAGAAGCTATTGGGGATTGAACCAGTGATGAATTTGGTTCCAGTAATGAGCAAAATCTCAAGAGATCGGAGATTACCAAGTGAAGGTGATAATGTGCCTTTCATGTAAAGAGTAGGTTCCTTCACGGAGGTTAGCAACACCAAGCCAGTGACTTGTCCGGTGGCCGGATTGCATTGAACACCTTCCCAATCTCCATTGCAACAATCTTTACCAACCCATGAAGACAGAACTTCTGTTGTGTCTTTGATGATGCTTGACTTGAAACCCAGAAGTGATGCTCTGTCTTGGCTTGAGCAGATTACTTGTGATGAGGAGGGGACAAAATTATGAAGAAGAGCAGAAATAAACAAGAGATTCAAAACCCAATTCAGGTTTTGCATTTTGGGACAATGGGTTTTGATCAGTTTAACGAAAAAATGGTTAAAAATAAGATATTTTTTCAGACAAAGGGATCTGACAGGAGTTTACTTTGGCTCGAATTGGGATAAAGTGGAATGAAGAATTTTTTTGTTTTATTATTGTACCTTCGCTTAGACAGGAAGGTGTTATAATGATCAATCCCCCACAAAAAAAAAAGAAAAGAGCTGCAAAAGTTATTTTCTTTTCACTTTAATCAAAAAAAAAAAAATTGGTGGAATTAGTTTGGTTGGATCTTGAAAAATTATCCACCCTTTACTTATAGTAGTGGTGAAAAAGAGAACAAAACTATTTTTTCGAAATTTTACACAAAAGGTCTTGAAGAGATTCACATGGAGAATTGTGACCGTTGGATTATTCACGAGGATCCCAATTGTGTTTTCGAACGTTGGAGCGCAAATCAGTTTGAAAATTGTTTACATTCGTTTCTTTTTTTACACTGTTCTTCTTTTTGTTTTCAAGCTCTCAAGAGGACATCATTAATAAATTCATGTGAATTTGTGATATAGGCCACTGTTTATCTTATAATAAAGAGATAATTAATAAACAATTCAGTATAAAAAATCATTTCAAATAAAGTTCTTAAATTCGGATTAGACATGTCTTTAAATATTCGATCGACTTTTTCATATGATATTGTATAGTCTTATTTGTGGATATTGACAAAATGCAACATTTAGAGATACTTCATCAATTTGATTATTCAGAGAAAACCAAACTGTTTTTAGCATTTGAGTATGTGTAGCAATAGGAGGTACTATTTTATGGTTGAACACTCATAGCCTATGTTTATTTTGCCAATATGTTGATTTGAGATAAATCTACTTTCTTCATATTATAAAAGAAAATTTAATATGGAAATTTAAATATTAGATATGGGTCGTTGAAAATTTTGGGCTGCAACTTATATTCAAAGCTGTTTGAGTATTATACCGATGCTATTTTTGGCAACTTGATGATTTAATCAACTTTGATAGTATTATAAGACAACCCAAGATGGAAAACTAAAACATTAGAATTAGATACGGGTCGTCGAAAATTTAGGGCTAAAACGTTTATATGACCTTTTCCTCTTAAACATTATTTTAATTGCAGTGCTAAAAAGTTTATTTTTGCATTCGAAAATAACACAGCTCCCAAGTCCCAATCCCGTCAATTATGTGGTCACCAAAGACAACTTTTTATACACCAATAAAACTAGAAATGATAATTCAACCAAAACTAATTCAATAACATCCCGATACTGACTGTTTATTATCCGATAATTATTTTCATTTTAATTAAATTAATTATGATATTGTTCTAGACTTTTAGTTGACTAAATTAAAATCGGTATGTACAGGTTTCAGAGTCATACTCGAGTGAACCAAATTATGACAATTTTCTCCAAATATTGTTCTTCTCTTTTACACTTTTCAAATTTATCAAATTCACCATAACCACAACAAATACCTTTCAAAGTTATCTTAATTATTTAAGAATTCTCATTTTCATTTAATATTTATTAAATTTTATTTCAATTTTTATTTTATAAAATACCTTTTTAATTTAGTATCAGATTACATAGTCCTACCCAAAAAAATTTGATATATTTTACTTATATATAAAAGCTAGTTATTTAATCTATAAATTTTAAATATATAAAATCCAGGCGTGTGATCGGACCGTAAGCTTTTGGGTTATCTACTCAGTTTTTGACATAATTATGAATTTTTGAAATTAGCCTCTAATCATTTTGTATGTATTTTGTTCTCGTAAGATATTATATACAATCATCGTAAATTCTTCATAGCAAGAAAAAAATATGATTAGGTCAATCGAAAATCTAGAGAACATAAGCTAAAATAAAATATATAAATTTAGTGTTGAGAACTTTATTTGCTGTTCTCTGCTGTAAGGCTTTGATTTCGATTTGTTTAATTTTTCTTTCTCTCAAGTGTATGTATTCTAAAAGCGTCAATTGCGGCTTGATGTAAGAACGGTTCATGTAGGACATAACCAAGCACATATATATATATATATATATATCATCTATAACACAAAGTTACATGTTACGTATACATACTAACAAATTTAAAATTGACTTGTAATACGGGTTTGTAACTATTTTAAATCACTAGATTACAATATGATTTTTATGAGTAGTACGGTTTTATTCTTTCCATCAAATATTTCTATGAATAGTAATACGCGAGTCTACTTTGGGACATGTAACACATTATGTTAATCATATTCGAAAACTAATACTTATTTTTATCAAATATTTCTATACCTATATATATTATATTATTATTAAGGCATATAGTTTTTTTTCCTATTCTGATTGCTTTTATATATTACAAGCTGATGTTTACTAAAAATGGACACCTGATAACTATAATTATGCAAATAACATGGATTTTAAAAGTAAAAAGACAATATTTTTCAAGTATATTTAAGCGGATCGGATATCGCATGAAGCACTATCCGAATATACAATTTTTGATTGTTTATTCAGTTATATTTTCTAGTTCTAATTTGAGCGTCAAGTTTTTTTTAAGATAATTTTTTCGTCATTTAAAAAAATGCTTTTATCGCATATTCATGTTGTAGAGACGAAAGGACAACAAAACATATATGCTGACAAGGGTAGAAGTCCATCTCTAAAATAGAGAACATCCACGAAATCCAAAATCAAGGTTTTGAGCTTTATATGATTCTCAACTAAATTTCGACATTGAAATAGTAGTTTCAGTTTTTTTTCATCGTCAACGGATGCATTGATTCCTATATTAAACTCAAGTTTGGATCCTATCATGCAATAGTTTAGACTCATCTAGAAGAAGAACAATTCATGCACAAACAATTAAAATACAACTAATTTACTATTAGTAATTTATAAATTCTAAAGGATTTTTTTACTGAATTAAAAGTCTAATGATCTTAGTTCTAAATATCATTTTATTTAATATATTATATTATTAGAAAAGGAAAAAGTTTAAAACATTTTCATTAGTTTTCGAAAATGTCAACAGAGCTTAAACTGTTTAATGAAATAGTTTGTACCAATCCTAGATAATCTAAAATAACAGTATGAACGTTCTTCAAAATTTGAATAGGAGAAAAGTGTTTCGATTTTGACAGCAGGATTGATGACAATAGGAGTCGTTACTTGTTAATATGTCGAAAGGGTTCACAAAACCATTTTGTGTTTGTGGATTTTATATTAAAAAGCGGGACCTTACATTCACTTTGCCAACCTAAGATTCAAATCATTATACTCTTTTTCGCTGTTTTTTAATGTTAGGAAAAATTGAACTTTTCTTTGGTGGGTTTTTCAAAGAAAAGAAATGCATTATATAACCAATTTTTAGTGATTTATTTAGTGTTAATCATATAAAGATATATTTTCGATTCGATTTGACCCGTAGTTTTTTTAAGTTTCTCATTTCATAAACTTTTATGTAGAAATAATTATATATTTAGGATGATTTAGTTTATTCGTCTAGATATGGAAACAAGTCGAGTTTGAGACATATAATCGAACTATCATTTTAAGTTTTTTTTTCTTCCTTAAATTCAGTTTAAAATTAATTAAAATTTTCTATTTATTTTGAAATATCCATTCAAAAAGCAACAATATCTAAATTAGTAAAAACTTGAGTAATGAATTTAAGTACAATAATATATGTTCCAAAACTTTTGTATGTGTCCTAAGAGAAAACTGGCTGAAAAAACTTAGAGCTGCTGCAGAATAGTTTCACTTTTGTGGTTGATGTAATCGTGAAGGGTGTATCATCACTAAAAGACCACCCGTCTCCGCACACCTAGTGATCGGTCCCCCTATAACCAGGTTCTGATTTTTGCTGCAACTATCAATTAAAATGTCGACAAATTTAAAGGATAGCGAAGGACCACAAACTGACTCTTTGTAGGAAGACATGAGAATTTGGTCTAGCCTCAGCTCCATAATGTAGTCCTTGATTACTTCAATCTTCATTTCCTTATATGGGCATACCACTTGTAGGATTCAATAGACAACCTTCGCAAGGGTCTTGTGGCTTTAGGCTGTGGTGTCACAAGCCTTCGTGGCGTAATGTCGAAAGAGCATAGATATACAATGCTATAAAGAGTTTAAAGACAAGTTCACTACAATTCTCATTGCAAATGATGCTTTTGCAAGAGTTTTGGACCAACATGTTGATTTGGTTATCAACTATGAACCCCCCCCCCCCACCAATCGATTGATATTCAAATTTGTTTTTTTTTGTTTTTTATGATATCATGAATTGCAATATTATTCAAAAATAAAATAAAATACATATTCCAAAATTAACTTTTATTTACTATTTTGACACTCAGAATTAACTCTTATCTACCGTTAAGACGGTTTTAAATTCATTAATTGAAAATTTTATGAAAAGCTAGGGCTTAAGTATTTTTAAAATTTTGATGCAATATTTTTTTGTTTCTTAATTATTTGGGTTTAAGATTTTTCTATTGCACTTAATGCTTTAAATGACTTTTGTAGATTCTGGAATTAATGTTGGATATTCTATCTTGGATAAGAACTTTCGATTTCAAGCCCAATAAATTCTAAACAAAATTTAAAAGCCCAAAAAGTTTTTCAACAATCTGGGCCATGTGTTGATTTCAATTTTGGAAATTCAGATTCGACCGTAAACGTCGACTCATTTTTTTTAAGGGATCTGCTTCTCGTCGGCGGCTAACCAAATTCTTCGGGGAGGTTTTTGCCGAATTTCTTGAGCGGAAGAGGAAGAAATGGGTCAATCTCAGAGTGACCAGAACTCTGCTTCATCAAAAACTCCTACGACGACGACGACGACGACGAACACTCCTCTCCCGCGGGATTCTGATGGTGATGATACTTCGTCGTCTCCTATGGGTTCTCTCCTTGCAGGTTCGGTTTTCTCAACCTAGTTTCACGATTGAGATTATATATATATATATATACCCTAGGCTAGTATTTGTGAAATGGGACTGTTTTGTTCTATGCTATCTTTTGTAGGAAGATTCTCAAGTCTTTGCCTATGTAGTTTCTATGGGATTACAATCTTCTAGTCTAGTTTTGGGTTAAGGAAAGCTTTTGATTCTTGATTTCTTTCATTGTATCCTCAAGAAACACTTCAACTGTCTCATTGCTTTAGAAGAGTTTATGTTTTTTTTATCACTGCTGTCTTTGACATGATTGTACTCTCTTCAATATCACAGAAGCTGCAGCATATGGTGAGGATGATAATGAAAATGAGGTCATTCCTCCAACTTTGTTCTTATCCACTTATTCGCTAGCGGTTTTTGAATTACCTAGTTATCTGACAAATACCAATTCCATCAGTCGCTTGAAGCTAAGGCACAGAGAGCACTAGATTGTCCTTGCATAGCAGATTTGCGTAATGGTTCTTGCGGGTCTCAGTTCTCCGAGGCATTTCTTTGCTTTCTCAAGAGCACTGCTGAAGAAAAGGTAAACCCGGAACTCAACATATTAGATTGTTTAGATTGATGATAGTTGTATTTTTCGTTTGGATATTTGATGGTTCATAATGTCAAATGTATGATGCAAACTCAACCAAAATGATCCTATTCATGATAGTTGTTTCTTTCGTTTTGGAAATTTGAAACGTTTTTGTGCCATTTAGTAGCTTCACAATGATATTGGATGTGTTGTTGTTTTTGTTACAGGGATCAGACTGTGTGCATCCATTTGTAGCATTGCAAAGCTGTATCAAAGCGAATCCGGATGCATTCTCTAAAGAGATTCTAGAGGAGGAGGAAAAAAAAACCGAGAAAAAGGAAGAGCAGCCGCCTGTGCCAGAGCATAGAATCATCCCACCTCTCTGGGCTAAAGACCCGCCTCGCAGTGGCAAATCAAAGCTTTAGAATTCAACAACAATGGATTAGAAGCTATTCTTTTCTCTTTTGATTCTTCTCTTCAGACAACAAACATAATAAAAGTAAAAGAAGACCATATTCGATGGTCGTGTAATTCGAGATCACTGTGTTTTTTTAGTATCAAAAGTTGAAGATTTTTGTTTGTTAACTTAATAAATTTAACGAACAAAACTGAATCTTATACAGAGATTAAAGGTTAACCAAACGGTTAGTTTTAATTCGGTTTCTGTAAAATAACGGAACGGTTTAAAATCGGTTTGATTTGAGACATTAATTAGACGTTAATAATGGCTTTTTGTTAATTAAAACCGCAGCTATTGATCTGCTAAACGTGAATGGATAATGGTTAGTTAATGCAGATCTCAAGAGAGTTGCGTACTAGGAGTCTACAAAAGCTTGCACAAGAAGAAAGCAAAATGGGAAAGAGAGGAATCTAAATCGTAAAAGTGAATCTGAGAAGCATCCTTAGGGTTACGATTACCATTTCTGATCTGATTAATTTGAGGTGATTCCGATGGAAGAAGAAGATGATGGTGGCGCGAAAGTCGGAATGCTGGAGAATTTCATGAGAACGCAACAGAGTTCTTTGAAATCATTGTTCCAGCGGAAGAAATCGTCCTCCGGTCGTGATGGAGATGCTTCTCCGTCGGCTATTGCTTCCCCGAAACCTATTCCTCACCTCTCTTTCCTCGCTAATTCCGTCGTCTCTCGCTGTTCAAAGTACTCTCTGTATAACCCTCAGATTCTTTGACAGTTTCGAGATTCATATGAGTTTCAGATCCTGGGCTATACTTGCGATTGCGATGTGATTGTTCCTTACTGTTCTGAAGCACCAATTATTAAGGAGCTTGTAGTGTCTGTTTTATTAACTGATTGAGGAAAATTTTGATGGATTTAGTTTTTGAGAATTGCAGTATTCTTAAAGTTTCATCAGAAGACCTGCAACACCATTTTGATGTGGAGTTACCTGAGAGTGTTAAGCAACTCTTGACATATTTTTTAGAGTTTTTTAGAGTTTTGCTCTTTTCAAGCACTTCATCAAGTAATGAAAAAACCTGATTACTTTAGTGATCAAGAGTTTCGTCAGCTAATGTTTGATATGATGCTTGCTTGGGAGACACCAAGTGTCACAAGTGAGCAGGAAAACAAAGTGAGAAATCTATATTTAGTTGCCATGTTGATGGTTTTAACCAGAAATATATGGATTGATGCTTGTCTCCTTTTTTCGAGCTCAGGATGCAGCATCTCCCTCCAAGCAGGACTCAGAGGATGAGGACGGGTGGTCTCTATTCTATTCAAGTCCCAAAAATATGGGAATGCAGGTTATTACCATTTTAGACTTCATTTGCTTCTGCATTAGTCATGAACTCATGATTGGAAGTACTTAAAAGACTTTTCCCCTGAAAAATATGCTTAATAGGTTGATGAAAAAAATTCTGTCGGACAAGAGGCTTTTGCAAGAATTGCTCCGGTTTGTCCTGCCATTGCAGATGCAATCACTGTACATAATCTTTTTGATGCACTGACTAGCTCTTCAGGCCACAGGCTTCATTTTCTCGTCTATGACAAATACATCCGCACACTTGACAAGTATGATGAACTTACCATACCTTTTCCAGTCCCTCAATTTGCTTTTCTGCATTTATTGACTGGTTGCACCATCTTTTTTTTTTTGTTGCACGATCTAAGGGTAAATAAAACATAGGTGATTTCGTAATTTTTGTTTCCTTTTTTGGTACGTTAAATACGTCAGTCGACTTCTCTAGTATTCATTTTACGTATTCTTAATTCAAGCACACCTAATGATTCCTTAACTGGCAAAAAATTACGTGAAATGAGTATTGCTTGCTAACTAATATTAAATTTTAGCGTTGAAGATGATTGAAATGTTTATGTGGCTCAGTTAATGGTATCCAAAGTAGGAATGAGTCTTTTTTGGATATCACGGCTTCAATTAAGAATTAGATAAATTCACAGAGAAAAGTTTTGCTTCCCCTTCTTATATTTGTAGAATCAAGGCTGCAAAAAGCTCTCTAGGACCTTCAGCTGCCAATCTTCAGCTTGCCAAGGGAGAAATAGTGCTTGATATGGATGGTGCAAATCCTGTTCTACCGGTTCTTAAACACGTGGGCATCTCAGCATGGCCTGGTGAACTTCTGGAGTGATTTTTGCATATAGTCATTTTATTTATGCTATCCTTCTGCATTGGCATAATATTATATCTTAAGTAAAAGGAGAAACATGAAAATCGTGGTTTAAGTTGGTTGGTTTTGTTTCTATCTTAATATGATCAAGCATTTCCTTTTGTAGGGAAACTGACACTTACCAACTGTGCTCTATATTTTGATTCAATGGGTGGTGGTGAAAAGGCCATGCGATATGATCTCACGGAAGACACAAAACAAGTCATCAAACCTGAGTTAACAGGGCCACTTGGCGCTCGTATCTTTGATAAAGCCATCATGTACAAATCAACTTTAGTGTACGTGTGCTAGTGGGCTACAATGTTATGTCTGTCTCATTTACGATCCTTTCTCAGAATCTGTGCTCATGGATTTATATCTTTTGCTTTATCTTGTTTTGTTAGTACAGGCCAGAGCCGGTATATTTTGAATTTATAGAATTTAAAGGCAATGCTCGTCGAGACTACTGGTTGGGAATATGCTTGATCCTTCGTGTACAATGGTTCATAGGAAAATACAACTTTAAAGGGATTCAACGATCAGAAATACTTGCAAGAGCAATCCTTGGCATATTCCGGTATCGTGCTATAAAGGAAGCTTTCCAAGTCTTCTCTTCCCAATACAAAACGTTGCTTATATTTAACCTGGCAGAAAGTCTTCCTGGTGGAGATATGGTCTTACAAGCTCTATCCAGCCGTGTCTCCCGCATAACCACTGATGTTCTTTCTGATGTCGGTGCTGTCCAGTATATGAGATGGCCCTCAAATTTGTCTCCAGTCTCACTCATATTTCTTGAGCATCTTGGCTTGAATCTAGAAACTGGGACAAATATGGGTGAAGAAATGACAATCGTAGGAGATTTTTGTATTGGGGAGACAAGTCCATTGGAGATAGCTCTGAAACAGTCAATCCTAGACACTAATGCTGAGTGATGAAGGTACTTCCTCTTCGCCTTTTCCTTTCTTTTTTGCTTTATAGTTACTATTAACCAATAGTCTCATTGCAGGAGCTATTGTTACCTTTCATCAAACTAGGCTCGCGTATAATACTCTTAGCCTCTTGGAAAGATCCTTATAAATCAACAGTGTTCATGATCTTGGTCAGCTATTTGATTATCAGGTAAGATTTTAACTACAAAGACATGATGACAAGAGTTGCATCACAGGATAACTCGTGACAGCGATGAAGCTAAGTTTTGATTTGTTGCACAAAAGACATGTGATACATGTAAAATGACACCAATAATCTTGTTATGCTTGTGCAGTGGATGGATTGGTTTCATACTACCGTCTATATTAGTCCTAGTGGCTATAGTAATGTTGTGGTGGAAGCAATTCAACAAAGGGAAAGAACCACAAGCCATTCGAGTTAAAGCTCCACCAAGTAAAAACGCAATGGAGCAGCTACTCTTGCCACAAGACGCAATTAGCCAGTTCGAGTCGCTAATCCAAGCTTTGAACGTTGGTCTCCTCAAAATAAGAGCCATTACTCTAGCAATTCTTCCTCAGGTATATTTTATCAAAACTCGATGATGTCTAAGATAAAACGGTGTCACCGGTTAACATAACGCCTCTCTACTATATGTTGTCAGGCAACAAATACAACGGCTATATCGCTAGTGATAGTGGCAGCTCTATTGGCGGTTGTTCCGGTGAAGTACTTAATAACGATTGCGTTTGTAGAGTGGTTCACGAGGGAAGTTGGGTGGAGGAAAGCGAGTAGTGACCGGTTGGAGAGGCGGTTAATAGAATGGTGGTTTAGAGTACCAGCAGCTCCGGTGCAGCTCATTAGAGCCGATGACAGCAAGAAGAAGAAAAAATGAAACATTTTCTCTCACACGCATTGTCTGACTCTCTTTCTAGATCTGCTTTTTGATTTTATAATTATTATTTTTTCTTTTTCTTCCCATTCTAAGTAATCGGACTTCTTTCCGTTTATCTCTTATAAACTTTAATAAATCAAAATATTTTTTCTGCTTTTAAACTCTTATAATTCGGGTTTATTAAGACTTATAAACTCGTTTGGACCATTTAATTCCTTGCATTATGGGTATGATTTATTAGTACAAACAAAAATTAAAAAGCACAAAGTACAATTGGTTAAAAGAAACCATTACACTTGGATCGGTGTGATTAACATCTGGTATCGTTGTCACACATAAATAGAATAGATGTAAATATTCTAAAACAGAGTTCATAATATCAGAATTTGCCTCTTGACATGAAGAAGTTAAAGTCCCCGTGACGGAACCCTGTTGTGTTCAGCCACGATAAAGCAAATTCTTCACGCCTTCCTATCAGTTGACTATCTAAAGTCTTAGGCATTATCCACACGTCACCATGGGCTCTGTACGTTACTGCAGCGAATGCAGAAAGTACAGCACTTGAAACTCCTTGTTCATTCTTCTTATCATCTTCACCAATTGTTTCTGAGATATCACAAGCAAAACCTAGTTTTATATCTAAGAATAAAAGGGTCAAGAAAGACGGAAAATGTAATCAATCAATATAAAACCAAAACTTTATGAGCACCAGAAGTTGACTACTTGTACTTACTAAACAACAAGAAAATAATAGAATCATGCTCAAGCATCTTAAAAAGGAGGTAAGTGTCTTGTATTAACAGGAAGACGTATTTAGAAACTGAAGACACTGACTTATGCAGAGAAAAGAGCGGCTAGGATTGGTAAGACTTATGCGTCAAAGATGCAACATTTCTATCTCTTGTAATCCACAAGATAATTAATACCAAAATAGATGCAAAATCTATTTTCTCTATATCCAAGGGACACTAATAGAGTCATGAGTTGAAAAGAACATCTACAACTATTTTTGCAGGATTTCTTTTTCTACCAATTAGATCCTTCTTTACGAAAACTAGATAAACGAGATTACAAACCTAAACTCCCCAAAAGGAAACTTCCATGATTAAGTTACGACTAGAAATTATCAATCTCAATTAATTATTCTTTTGCATTTCTATTAGTTATATGAAGATAAGTATCAGTCTATCACTATCACAACTTTATTATAGCTTATGTATAATTGATGTTTTTTCATAAAGAAGCTTGGGTTGAAAAAAGTAATATTAATTCTCATATGACCAAAGTACCTGAAAAGCTTGGCGTAAATGAATGGTATGTTAGGAAAGCAGCAGATAAGCCATTCTTCTCGGTTTTCACTGATGGAATTGGATAAATGGGATACCTAAAATAATTCCAATCAACCAAATTAAATATCATCGCAGTTATTTATTTGGAGTGGGACAGCAAAACTAACATCTTGAATATAAATCATGGGAAGAATGCATGAATCGTAAGAAAGAAAGTTGTCTATTTATGAAGACTCCTGTGAAATGCGAGCTAATATAGTAATAGTGAAAAATTAACTAATCACTCAGCAACATATTCAAGAAATAAGTAAGAACAAGCTAAAACTGAAATAAGATTAAAAAAAAAGGAAACTAGACATACCAAGCTACAGAAAACCAGCTATATGGAAAAAGATCTGAACTCGTCAGACTATTCAATCCAGTGTACTGCTCAGCTAGTTCACCAATCTACAAAATATATAAACAAAAAAAAAACACGTTCCATTAGTCAATGATGATGAAGAACCAATCCAACATCAAAAGTGAAAAAAGAAGATATAATTATAAGATACCTTGTGAGTAAGAGTATCCCTCTGGAACGGCATTTTTGTCTCGTTATATTCAAAATAAAGGTTGCCTAAATATTCAGGATGCAAAAAGCCAGGCTTAGGGTTGCTATAAGAGTCAGCTTTAGCAGAACTTGACTCTGCACCATCTTTTCCAATCGACGAGCTCCTACATTCAAAAACAATTACTTGAAAGAAGTACACTAAGCACCAAATACAATAGTCTCAATTCTAATCATAAACGTTAGGAATGTAAAATTACTAGCTCTTTTAAGCCATCATCATCAACACTTCACAAAGCAAGATCAGAAATTACAACCAACAAAAGCCTTAATCCATCCCAAAGACACATACTTTCACATCAGATCTTGCTACCCATGAAGCAATAAGACACTGAGAGACAAAAAGTTCGAACCTTGAAGAAGAAGCATCGCCAAGGAAGGGTTTGATGGTGAAGATCTGAATAGCAGAGAGTAAAGGAGCATAGTGCTGAGTAACCTTGGAGTTGATGTCTCCCAGCGAAAGAGGAACTCCAACACCAAAACAGCTCCACTCTTCATAGGCAGACCAAATATCACTGAGCACAATGTGAGGCTTTCTCACTTCTTCTGCTTCGGCTCCTGGAGATGAAGAAGACAATCCAATGCTCTGCACAAATTTTGAAATTGGGGTTTATTAATGTTCTTTGAATTAAGATTACAACCAGATCACACTATTCAAATCCATAAACCGGGTTGTAATAAAGCATAATTTTATTTTTAAATCAAAAAAGCCCTCATATTGTTTCGAGTTTTATATTTGATCATTATGTTACAATTAGATCTAAATTTATTGGTCAATGTATTTAATTACTTATGGCACATTATCTTTGAGACTTTGACCAATCTATTTGCTTTTCGTTTTTTTTTAACCAATGTATTTGTTTTTCGTTTATCCACTTAATCAAACAATGAAAATCAATTTTTTTTTTGATGAAAAAACAAATTGCCAGGAAAAACATGGTAGATCGATTTTAAATCCTTTTGAATAATGGAAATGAGATCAAATATAGTAAATCAGCTTTTGTCAAGAGTAATCAACCCAGAAAAATTGATGACAAACTAACTTAACCCAGAAAAAATAGTTTTAAGAAAATACTATGTTAAGAATTAGAGGACCAAAATGATAGTATTTTTTGTCGAATGTGGTTGCTACATTGAGATTATGCGATTGTTTTTGAAAATTTAAATGTAAACCATAACACAATTTATGTGCTTACAGCTCACTGTAAAGTTTGTCACAAATTCTGTTGGCGGATATTGCTGCTAAAAATATGGTTTTGTTTTAAAAAATTTTAATTGCTAAATTCCTTTTATCAAAATTTCTTTTGTTTGAAGTTAAAAATTTTTTTGTTCTCGTTGAATTTGAATATCTTCATTCGACAATAATTTTATTAAAAATAAAAATAATAATAATAATATTACCTGAATATAATATTGAATCGGGATACAAGGAGAGATACATTTGAGAAATTTCTCAAAATTAGTTATTTCTCCCGAAGATTCATCTTCAAGAAACTTGTTAGATTTATCTCCGGAAATCATGTTGTTATTGAAAATTTTCTTTTACTTTTCTTTCTTGGAGATATTATTGGGAATTTTAAGATATAAAAGAGAGTTTAAGAAATGTTTGTTTTAACAAAAGTAAATATATTTTTTATTCTTATAAGAGGTAGATGAAATGGTGAGTATGAATAATTTAGAGATAAATATGAAACTATGAAAAAAATGAAAAAGATACATCCAAAAGAAATTAAATAACTTGTAGTTTTTTATTGAATAGCTTTCCAAATATGACATATTTAATAAAGTCCCTATTTAATTGTGGTCTTTTATTTAATATTGGTCTCTTCGGTTGAACCGAATCAATATATTACCCATTTTGCATAGGTATCACTACAAAAATTTACCCCATCGAGTTATACGTGATATTCCAATTTATATGTATAATGTGTTTGACCTTTTACATGTTTTTCAATAACAAATTAGTAATCATCTTATTTCTGGAATGAGTCTCTTACGTACTAAGTACATCCAATTACAAATTAGTATGAAATTATTTTGAGAGTAATTTGTTTTTCTTGTCCACAATACAAACAAAAATCTACATGGAAATGACAATGCATAGAAAGTGCATGGCAAGGCCAACCCATTTACAATTTTACATGCCACAAAAGCCTATAATCCTCCAATCACCAAATATTTCTTTTAGGCTAAGGCAATATGTCTCTCACGTTATATTTCTTATTCTAAGATATACTTTTTGTTACTGTCAAATTCCATCACACACGTCAGAAAATATTAACGATTACATGATAAACTATTTATTACAATTTGAATGTGATCCGTCATGTCCTCTTCTAATATGGGCTCTTCCTTTTTTCCTTTTAACTTTTCTTTGACCAATCAACCATTTCCCACTAAAGTATTTTTTGATTCATACAATTTTTCAATATTGCTCGTATAGTATTATAGTCAAATTATCTTATCCGACTAAAGACATGGGCCCTAAACATTATAAAGCTTGAATGGTTTTGTATATGGTTCATTAATATAATTGATAATTCTCAGGATTGTTACGGTATAAATTAAATGGTTGATTGATGCTTAATGCAATGCAAATACAATGTCGAACGATAAATTTATAAATATATATATATATATAGATATAATTATTAAATTTCAACTATTGTATAGAATAACTAGAGTAAATTTACCATATTCTTCGAATGGTATAATTTAAACCAATCAAACTTACACATACAATTTTTGAAAAAGATTGTTGATCCAATCTCAATGCAGATTAATGACACTAAATTAACTTTTGTGAATAATGATGACTGATTACTGATAGTTAGTACATTGGGGGCACACAATGCACACTAAATTCTCCTTCACTATTTACAAGCATAAACTAGAAATATAGCATAATGTAAGATATTTTAGCCAAATCTCTCTGCAACACAATTTGATAGGTATAGATTAGCTATATATCAACATTTATTTTCTTTTGATGATATATATGCTCTCCAACTTCTGTCTTCGTTCCTTACGTTCATATCTCAATTTTTTCGCATTTAGACTATATCGTTTAGTTTAGTTCTCGGCCATTGGCGAGTTTGTGTTCATAACTTAGGTTTAGTTTCTTTCTTATTTTCCTATTTGGCTTTTCTTTTATGGATTCTGTTTTTCTTTTCCTAGGCGCATGACTCCCTTTTGTGGACTTAGGCTTTCTTTTTTAATCGTATATTTGTTTTTAGAATTTCTTCATTTTCCACCGGAAGTTATAATTTTAACTTATATATTTCCGAATGGAAAAAAAAGAAATGATATCCAACTTGGCCATTTATGGAATATGAAAAATATCGTATGTGAATCCGGATATAGAATACACCATAGATTAATTGACTACATTTTAATTTGTGTAAAAGGTGTAAGAACTACATTTTAAAAAATATGTATGCATCTTAATTAGATGTCATTATGGCATATATACTCTTTCTTTGAGTTTAATGCTGTCTTAAATATTATTCATGTATTATTCATTTTTGTGCTTTTCAAAATACATGTACCTATTGTATAATCATATACAGTAAAAGACAATGTCCACTATATATATATATATATATATATTCATCAATTATATATGTGCATATCAGTATCACATGGGTGACGAAGTATGATAGTGGATCCATTTCAAATGGATCTCCTTTTTGTGTTTTTATTTAACTATTTGTTTTGCTTTTTAATTGTTTTTATGTTATATGTGTAAATCAAATATAGCTGATATTTCATATCTTAGCATGAAATAAAAGGCATCAGAAAGTCACAATGACAACTCAGAAAGGCCCATAGCCACGACGTCCCCTTCTGCATGACTCAATTTGCTCTCACATAATCAAAAGTGTTACGTAATATTTGATTTTTCTTGTTCTCTCTGTTTCATGCATGTTCCATTTAATTAGGAAACCTATCTTATCTCCTATGCATTTATAGATAGATATATGTGGAACATTAAAATCAGGCAAATAAAGGAGAAAATGAAAAATAAAAAGCTCGGTGTTTTACAAACTTGTAGGTAAAAAAGCTCGTTGGAGTCTACTTGCCATTCTGTGTGATCATCGTCTTTTTTGCTATCTCTATTATCAGAACTTTGATATATGATTTGATATTGAAGGCGATCACAATGGATCATCAATTTGTAAATGACATCTTCGAAGTTTCTAATTTCAAAGAGAAGTTAAAGGAATCGAGAGACATTTGAAGAAGATACATAGAGCCTTTTAAATTGTACTCCTAGATTGTTTTGGTTTTTGGACCTAAAACATTTCATCAGTAACTGAAATAACTTTAGACAAAGTTGTGTCATAACACGGATTGGTAGTTGCAAAACCTTTATTTATGTATTTCTTGCAAAAAGCCAAACAGAGCATATGCTTGATCTTTCTTATATTGCTTTTAACCCCAAAAAAGTAGCTTTATCTCTGTTTTGATGACCCATCCATGACTCATCCTTTACCACAAAGGTCCTCAAGTCTCAACGATTCAGTGTTTTGTTTCAACTGCCTCTTGTCTCTGTATTTCCCTTTAAATACCTTCCCACCAACATGACTTTCATCATCATTGTCACTCGCAATCTCTCTCTCTTTCTCTTTCACAAGATCAAGAATAAGATTAAGATCAAGAATCAAGAATCAAGATCACTACTCAGTTCTCCAATATGACATTGAGCAGTGTTCATCAACAAGTAATTGCATTTCCTGGAGCCAAGAGTGCTACGATGAGTTACTTGCCTGATCCAGCTTCCATTAACAAGCTCCAAATCCCAACTTCTTCCAAGAAGTCTGAACAACAAAGTTAGTATCTTTACCTTTCTCTCCATTGCTGGTCTTCTTTTTCTTGGCTATAACTAGAGGCTAACAAGAGTTATTTTTTTCTTAACAGGCAAAAGGAAATCGATTCTTCGGAAGACGAAAAACGACAGCTTCACGAATGGAGCTAGAGATCAGAGCAAGTTAGGACCAAAGCTAACCGAGGCAGTCAAGAGAAAGCTATCCTTGGGAGCTAAGATGCTTCAAATGGGAGGCTTAGAGAAGATCTATAAGCGACTCTTCAGGGTCTGTGATGAAGAGAAACTGTTCAAGGCTTACCAATGTTACCTATCCACAACCGCGGGTCCTATCGCAGGCCTACTCTTCATCTCATCAAAGAAGATTTCTTTCTGCAGCGAGAGATCAATCAAAGTAGCTTCTCCTCGAGGAGATCTCACTAGGGTTCACTACAAAGTCTCAATCCCTTTGTGCAAGATCAATGGAGTGAACCAGAGTCAGAACACGAAGAAGCCATCTCAGAAGTACCTTGAAGTAGTCACAGTCGATAACTTCGACTTCTGGTTCATGGGATTCTTGAGCTACCAGAAAGCTTTCAACTGTCTTGAGCAAACACTTTCTCGAAACTTCGAGCAATGATAAGACATAATGGTTGAAGAAGAAATATTTCATTTCTACTTTAACCTGTTTCAATCAGATTATGTTAGGAGAGAGCCTAGAAAAAAAGAAAACATTGTACAAAATTCATTTGTTTTCCATTGTAGACATGAGCAAGACATGAGCAAAATTCATATATTTAGCTGATCTTATCTGTTTTCTTAATTAACTGACCTCTTTTGCACCACTATGTCAAAAGAAGAATAATAGAGAGAAAAAATGGAGTCATGGGATGGATCAAGTATAAAGAAATGAGTACATAAGACCATTTCATAATCTTTTATTTTTGTTAATTACCATTTCATAATCTTGATCTTGAAAAATTTGAAATCCAATCTTCCCCTGAGAGATAAAATCAAGAATAAATATAATTGTCCAGAAGAACAAGGAGTGTTATACGGTGTCAACAAAAAGAATTCAATGAAGATGTTAAACAAATTAGTATAGAAGCTTGAGATCAATTTTGTGTTGCCGATGGAACACTTGTCTTAGACTTTTCACTTTTGGAATGTTAAATAGAAAACTCAAAAACTTGCTTTCTTCGGTTTTGATTCATTCATTACTTAGAATTATTAAAAGGCTGATTAAATATGAAAACTTACAAATTCACAAGCTTATATATTCAAGCTAAAAATAACAGAAAATCCAGTCTTGGTAATTTTTAGTTATTTCAAGATCATGCCTCTGAGGTTCTTTTTTTTTGCTGTCTTTGGAACAACAAAATAGACAATGTATGTGGTGTGTCAGTTAAAATATTATTATATTAGTGCAACGGCATTTTTTTATTCTCTGCATTGATTCTTCTGTTGACATGTTTTAGACTTTTAGTCCAATAGAGAACTGTGAATTAAGGTAAACAAATGAGATCAGCTTAATATATTCATCTCTTGCCCATGTCTACACTTGAAAACAATATGGGTACAGCCAATAAATAATATATGAATTTGTACAAACAATATTGTCAGTCTCTTCTAGGCTCTCTCCTAACATTATCTGATTCAAACTGGTGAAAGTAGAAATGATTTTTTTTCCTTTTCACTGCATTTTATTGCTCATCATCGTTTAGTGCCTGCTCGAGGCAGTTGAAAGCTTTCTGGTAACTCAAGAACCCCATGAACCAGAAGTCGAAGGTATCGACTGTGACTACTTCAAGGTACTTCTGAGATGGCTTCTTCGTGTTCTGACTCTGGCTCACTCCATTGATCTTGCACAAAGGGATTGAGACTTTGTAGTGAACCCTAGTGAGATCTCCTCGAGGAGAAGCCACTTTGATTGATCTCTCGTTGCAGAAAGAAATCTTCTTTGATGAGATGAAGAGTAGGCCTGCGATAGGACCCGCGGTTGTCGATATGTAGCATTGGTACGTCTTGAACAGTTTCTCTTCGTCGCAGACCCTGAAGAGTTGCTTATAGATCTTCTCTAAGCCTCCTGTTTGAAGGATCTTACCTCCCAAGGATAGCTTTCTCTTTACTTTTTCAGTTAGCTTTGGTCCTAACTTGCTTTCATCTTTAGCTCCATCGTGAAACTTTCGTTTTTCTTCTTTTAAAGAATCGATTTCCCTTTGCCTGTTTAAAAGAAAAAATCTGTTAATCTCCAATTTTTTTTTCCAGGATAAAGAAGATCAGCAATGGAGAGGAAGGCAAAGATACTACATTGTTGTTCAGATTTCTTAAAAGAAGGTGGGATTTGGAGCTAGTTGATTGAAGCTGGATCAGGCAAGTAACCCATCGTAGCACTCTTGGCTCCAGGAAATGCAATAACTTGTTGATGAACACTGCTCAATGTCATCTTAGGGATTGAGTAGTGATCTTGTGAGAGAGAAATGGAGAGATTGTGAGTGATGGATGGTGATGATGAAACCGTGTTGGTGGGAAGGTATTTAAAGGGAAATACAAAGAGACAAGAGGGCAGTTAAAACAAAACACTGAATCGTTGAGACTTGAGGACCTTTGTGGTAAAGGATGAGTCATGTATGGATCATCAAGACAGAGATAAAACCACTTTTTTTTTAGGTTAAAAGCAATATATGAAAGATCAATCATATGCTCTGTTTTACTTTTTTTTGTTCGAGAAAAATAATCCTCTAGTTTTTTTTTTTTTGTCAACATTCCTCTAGTTAAAGGAGAGATAAATAAAGAAAGGTTTTGCAACTACCAAAATCCGTGTTTATGACATGAATTTCGACAACTGATGAAATGTTTTAGTTTTTTTGTTCGCTTTCCATTTAATAAACTTGATTTACAAAAGGGCTCTATCGATATTGACACGTTCAAAGGCCTCTCAAAGTCTTTAAAATCCCTATTTTTATTTTTTGAAAGATTTCATTTGGAAATTGAAGTAGGAACATAAGTGCAACTGTGCAAGAAATGGAAACAATTCACACATAAGGACAAGGTTCCCTTGCTGTTGTTAGCCTAATCCGACACTTTAGAACACGAATACTTTACCAGCTGAACTAGAACTTCTCGGGCTGCTCTGCCTTTACACTCATATTATTATCTTATCTAGAGTTATTATTATTTTTGGGTGACACATTTATCCTTTAATTTTCTTTACCGACATTGTTTTTGCCTTCAATATGTATCTCTTTAGGTTCCATACATGTAGAGTAATTTTTTAAATGATTTTAGTTACTTTCTTCTTTATATAGAGGATCTTTTGCTTCATGTGAACAAATAAAACAAATAGATTGTCTTTTGACTTTTTTGGTATGTTTAGATCATTTATTTTATCATTTGATTTTTGTAAGTATCATTACTTCACTAATATTTGAGTCTTCTTGATAGAAATTATATGCAAGAATAGTGGTAGTTCAAAGGATTTTTGTTTTTTTTTTATTACCAATTGTATGTAACGATCGTATATCTTTCTATTTGTCCGATTATTTGAAATTATAATCAGCCCACAAGTCATACAATTTTAACGTTACCATCCATAATTTTTGAGTCCACAGCACTCATCAGAAGTTGATCCCTTAAAACAGAAACTCAATTTTTAGATTAGAGATGCCGAAAAAGTGATATCAAAAATTGAGATGATCACACGGACTGACGTTGGATTCTGACGAACTTCTTTTACCTACAAGTTGGCAAAACACCAAGCTTTTTAGGTTTTCTTTTCTTCCTTTTTACTCTGATTTTAGTTTTCTACATATATCTATATATGTATAGGAGACAATATATGTTTCCTAATTAATTGGAACGTGAAACAAGAAAAATAAAATCAAATATTACGTAACGCTTTTGGAATCGGCGAGAGCAAATTGAGTCATGCAGAGGGGGATGTCGTGGCTTTGGAGCTTTATGCGTTGGCATTGTGATTTTCTGATGTCTTTATTTCTTTTATTTCATGCTAAGATAAGAAAGATCGGTTATCTTTGATTTTTATAGTATAAAATGCAATAAAGAAGCAAAAGTTAAATAAAACCCCAAAAAGGAAATCCATTTGGAATGGATCCCACATTCCCACCATATAATATAGATGTTGTTTCATCAATTCGTCACCCATGTGATATGCACATGGTGTATACAGACACGTAAATATGTGGCCAATGAGTATATATAAATATATGCATGATAAATCTAAGTGGACATTGTATTTATAAACTATAGATGATTATAACTCGGTACATGTATCTATGAAACATATAAAGGTGAATGATTAGTTTTTTTTTTTTGGTTTTAAGCTGCTATGACATGTATCATTTGGTATCATGTATCTATAAAACGCTTAAAGGTGAATGATTAGTTAGTTGCTATGCATGAATGATTCCGTAGTTGTTATAAAGACATCAAACTCAAGCAAAACACCTTAGCCAAAACTTATATACCACATGATTAAATGAGATTTGGGATGAAATTAATATTATATGATGGTTTGAATGCTTTCAGATTTGCGACGAAACTAATATAATATGATGGTACGAATGTTTTCGAATACGAGGAAATTACGAGATTGGGTGCAGAACGTTTTAATATTAAAAAAAGAAAAGAATATATGTCATATATATATATAACGACATCTAACATGCATGTATATATATACAGGTATATCGGTATATGTTTGAAGTGGATAGTGTCGATTCTACCAAACCCTGAATAAAATTATATCTAGTACTAAGATCATCACTGACAAACAAATTTAAGTAGGATTATACTATCTAATACGTTTAATTCCATTATTGAGTCGTTGTAATTCTTGTTGACTTAATTTTGCTCTACGAATTCTATAATATTTTTGGAACGTGTTAACTTATCTTTCAAAATGGTATCACCAATTTATACCGTAATATTTCTACCGTCACAAATGTTCAAGCTTTACAGTGTTCATCATTTTAGGGGGTCCGTGTCTTTAGCATAAGATATCTTGACTATATTATACGAGCAGTATTGAACATTCAATATGCATGTCGACTAGGAGTAAACAAAAAAAAAACTTGGTGGGGATGGGGAAAATGGTCGATTGGTCAAAGAAAAGTTGCAAATATAAAGGGAAAAAGTTTATATCAGTAGGAGACGATGGATATATCACATTCAAATCTGTAATTAAATATCATTAACAGTTTCTTCTGTGCATTGTCATTTCGGCGTAGATTCTTTTTTAGCAGCATCAATATTTCATTAACAAATAAATCAAAAATAAAACACACACAACAAAGACTACATACTACTCTGTTTGCTTTGTCGTGTTCATCATCAAAATCTGACATGTATTTTTTTTTAATATATTGTGGAAGTTTCGGGCTTTGGACCATAATATTCTTCGATATCCGCAGCGAGCATTTATTTTATTCCAATTTAAAAATGTCTTTCCGTCCTAAAGAAGGATTGATTCCAGAACACAAAAAAAAACTAACCCCCTTGTATTACCACTATATCGCCATCCATTTGGTAAATCTTACATGTATTGAACAAGAATATAGTAAAAGAATTGTAAGCAACTACAAAAACAAATGTATTTTGCAAAAAAAAAAAAGCAAATGTATTTTGCTGCATAGAGACGTAACAAATGTATTTTCGTGAAACTGAAACATAATGTGTATAACCAGAGAGACCTCTGAAAAATGCTCATGTTTTTGAAGCTGACACAAGCTTGCGCAAAACGAACATCTTTCGTGATAAAAAAAAATGTTTAGATTGATGATGACCTGAACCTAACCGCTTTGGCTCTTATACTTTTTTCTTCTTCTCCAGGTTTGCAGTGAGAGCTCTTTGCTTACACTTCCAAGAAGAAATCTTACCGGGAAAAGCCCACCTGAGCAACCGCTCCCACGAGTAGCAGATGATGAACATAAGTAAACCCCGGAGGAGAAGCTTATCCCTCAGACCTTGAGGTAATGGAACCAGCTTGAGCGAATCGTTCAGGCCCCTAAATAGATCAGAGGCGATGACGGTGAAAAACCCTGCTACAGCAATGAGCGCGTAGAAGAACGGTTTGTTTTCTCTGATACTCTGGTTAAAGGGATGTCCCATGTAGTTCACAGCAAATGTGGCAACCTGAAGAATCATGCTCACTATGTATGACACTGTGTTCACCAGATTAGGATGGAAACTTGCGTCTGGCTCAATGCATTCCTCGAGCATGTGTTTCTCAGCTCCCTTCACAGAGTAGTTCAAGAAAGTCAAGTGAACAGCAAACTGTCCAAGAAGGGAGAGGAAGAGGTATAAGGAGAAAACACTCGGGTGGGGTCGCTCTGCAGAGAGGGTTTGAAGCGGTCAGGCTTGAGAAATGGAAAGGAAAACGCAGCTGTTAATACTCCACTGATTGTAGCCTGGACATCACCAAGCTTTACACCGTCTAAGTACATAACACTTAGGACATAAGATGTGGCGAGACTGTACATAACACTTAGGACATCATTTGTCTCGTCCCCACACATCAGAGTCCCCCTTCCTACCATTTGTTATAAAAGACAGACAACATATATTGTAACTCATTTGTTATGTTTGCCTTACCCCTTTTGTTTGTCCATTGCATGACACAAGCAAGAGATAAATATAACTAAAAATGGGAACCGATATTTAACTAGCATCAAGTTAGAGAACTTAAGGCATCAGAAAGTTACAATACCAACTCAAAAAGCTTCCAAAGCCGACGTCTCCTTCTGCATGACTCAGTTTGCTCTCACATATTCAAAAAGCGTTACGTAATATGTGATTTTGATTTTTATCTTGTTTCGTGCATGTTCCAACATATTAGGAAACATATCTTATCTTCTATACTATATATGTTATAAAGAAAATCAGGCCAAAAGTAAAATAAAAAGCTTGCCAACTTGTAGGTCGGCGTCCAACGTCATTCCGTGTAATCATATTACTTTTTTTTTTTTTTAACTTTCTTTTGGCATCTCTGAAATTATGTGATTTTAGATTCAATATCAATCTATAAATGGTTGCTTCTAAATTTTAAACAGAAAATTGTTTCGAGACATTTAACAAGATCCATTGACCCCTTTTGCACTCCTGAGTTGTTTTGTTATTTGGAAAGCAAAATTATTTCATCAGCTATTGAAAAATACTTTATAAACACGGATTTGGTAGTTGCGAAACCTTTATTTATTATGTATATATCTTGCAGAAAGCAAAACAGAGCATATGCTTGATCTTCTTCTCATTGCCTTTAACCCCAAAAAGTGGCTTTATCTCTGTGACTTGATGACCCATTCATGACTCATCCTTTTACCACAAAGGTTCTCAACGATTCAAAGCTTTGTTTCAACTGCCTCTTGTCTCTTTTTCTTTCCCTTTAAATACCTTCCCAGCAAAACGGTTTTATCATCACCATCCATCACTCACAATCTCTCTCTCTCTATTTCTCTTCTCACCAGATCAAGAATCAAGATTACTACTCAATCCTCCAAGATGACATTGATCAGTGTCCATCAACAAGTAATTGCATTTCCTGGAGCCCAGAGTGCTACGATGGGTTATTTGCCTGACCCAGCTTCCATCAACAAGCTCCAGATCCCAACTTCTTCCAAGAAACCCGAACAACAAAGTAAGTATTTTTACCTCTCTCCATTACTGTTCTTTTTTCCTGGGAAAAAATGGAGACTAACAGTGTTTTTTAAACAGGCAGAGGAAAGTCGTTTCTTCGAAAGAAGAAAACAGATAGCTTCACCGATGGAGTTAGAGATCAGGGCAAGTTAGGACCAAAGCTAACCGAAACTGTCAAGAGAAAGCTATCCTTGGGAGCTAAGATCCTTCAAATGGGAGGCTTAGAGAAGATTTATAAACGTCTCTTTAGAGTCTGCGATGAAGAGAAACTGTTCAAGGCTTACCAATGTTACCTATCCACAACCGCGGGTCCCATCGCAGGCCTACTCTTCATCTCATCTAAGAAGATTGCTTTCTGTAGCGAGAGATCGATCAAAGTGGCTTCTCCTCTAGGAGATATCACTAGGGTTCACTACAAAGTGTCAATCCCGTTGTGCAAGATCAATGGAGTGAACCAGAGTCAGAACAGGAAGAAGACATCTCACAAGTACCTTGAAGTAGTCACAGTCGATAACTTCGACTTCTGGTTCATGGGATTCGTGAGCTACCAGAAAGCTTTCAACTGTCTCGAGCAGGCACTAAACAATGATGAGCAATAAACTGCAGTATTTTTCTTTGAGGAGCTAATTAGTGTGGGTTCAAGAGGACATTTCATTTCTACTTTTACCTGTTTCAATCAGAAAATGTTAGGAGACTGACAATATTGTACAAAAGAACTGCCATGGGATGCATCAAATATAAAGAAATGAGTACATAAGATCACTTCATAATCTTGATCTCAAAGCACTTAGAAAGGTTTTAGATCCACAGGATCATCGTTCCCTAAGAGAAATAAAACCAACAATGAAGCTCCAGAAGAACTAGCAGTCTCCTTCCATTTCAATAAAAGCAAATCAAATAGCTTCATTGATCACAACAAAAGCTTTAGGGCAAACACTGCTCTATTGTATTATATTACATAGTAATCAGAGTCTGCAAGGACCTGGAAATTGACTGAGACAAGTCCAATTCGACGATTTGAGTGAACCTAGAAGCGAGACGGCGGAGCATGTGTGGACCAGCACGCGCCGCTAGCTTCTTCCGGTCGGTGCTCTGCAGATGAAGCCACCTCTTGCAGACCAAACCGAACACTTCCTTGTCCTTGTCGCTGTCTAGCCTAGACAATGCCCATCTGAGCTCGTCGTCGGTTAATACATAGTTAACGCAGACCGACGACATGATCGGAGAGAAAGATAAAATCAAAAATATTCCCCAATTAGGATTAGAGCTACTTGAAATGAAGAACCCTCTCTCTCTCTCTCGTTCTCTCTTTCTCTCTTTCTCTACCTTCTTCTCTCGCTTATTAAATGGGCATTAGATGAGCCATACGGATCGTGTGGTACAAGAAAAGCAACACAGATTTGAGATAAATGACTCATAGATCCTCATCTCTGAAATCATTCCATGTTCGGTGGTTGGGCTTTTAAGATTTGGTACAAGGAAATGCGTCTTATCAATGAGACCACTTCCAATGTTTGGTCAGTAAGAGACACTCAACAACGAAAGTCGACTTTGAGATGGGCAAAAACATTTACCTGCTTGTCTTCTTCCACCAACTCATCACCGTAGCTTTCCAATACAGTCATATTAACACTATTTTTAAATAATAAACCAAAAGTTTCATATTTTGACGCGAAGTTTCATATTCTTAAAACTCATACAACTTTCCAAATTTCGGAACTCTTTTAAGTCCTAACGCAACGTCCTGGTCCAAACTGGCGTCAAAGTTAAGATCTTTAATTCTGTTACTCGATCTTAAAATGGGAAAAGTGATTCTTTTGATTATCAATGTGTGAATCAACCGAACTCAATCCCTAAGAGCAGAAACTCTTGAGACTTACAGAAACGTACTTCTTCTACTTCCTCTGTTTCTATAATGAGATTCCATGTATCCACAACAACCTTGCACGAAATTGGATACTCATCACCAATTATAAGCGAGCATGCTTTGTAAACTCCATTCCCAGGAGGTAAATTCAGTAGCGACAATGTCTGAAGCGAGATCCTCCCACCTTTGCTTGTTATATCTTGAGTTCTAACTTTTGAGATAACCCTGTGTGGTCTGCCAAGGAGCTCTGTTACATACTTCACATCTCCTGCGGCAAGAGCATGACGGACTCGTGTGGATGAGACTTGTCCTCTTTCTTTTGATTTTGAGTCTTCCTCTGAGTCTGCGTTTCCAGAGATTTGGTTCTTATCCATCACGGAGTTAATGATGTGACTACTGATACCATACTCTTTGCATAACCTTACAAGTTCAGAGATATCACCGGAAGCCCGGTATCCAAACCGGTAATTTTCGCCTGTGGGAAAAAATTGTTTTTGGAATGAGAATTATCAGAGTAAGGAGGGGAACTTTTGAGATATTTGTTTGGAATTCACCTGCCACAACTCCGCAGACTCTGAGCTCTCTTGACAACTTCTCCACAAACTGTTGTGGGTTAAGATGTCGAACGCTGGCAAATTCTATCTCAAACTCTACTGGTGCTACGTTCCCACCACATGATGCCCAAGAGGAAAGTACCCGTTTTCTATCACATTTGGCTACTATTGGTGCCCTGCTCATTAGTTACCATATAAGAGAGTACAAACAGATTAAAAAGCCAAACTTTATCAGCAGAGAAAACCAGTAGAGTCACGGTCTACTGATTTTAACTAACTTGGATCGATGGGGTTGCTTGGTTAATTGGGAAGGTGGAAAGAGAAAGCTAAAGGGAATACGTTTACCTAGGTTTCCAACCGAGTACTTCAGCCATTCCAACAAAAGACAATAGATATGGTGTACCAACTCTTGCAGCTTGAATTGCAAGCTCTCTATGACCGATATGCAGCGCATCAAACTTCCCTAGAGCAACAATGCCTCCTGCAAATGTGATTTTTTTTTTCAAAACAAAAGACAGGCAAAGCTAAATGCCACATACAAAGATTCAAAATAACCAGTAACTCCACGCTAAGAGACTTAGTGGATTCACAAAACCATAAGGCATTTCACTGCATTAGTATCAGTAAGCAAAACATCTTTTACGATCATATATCTAGGTGTCTTCTCCATATTTCTAATCATGACGCCAGAGAAACCTCTACACAAATGGCAATGAACTTCACTAAAATACTACATCCTATCAATAAACCAAAACCAAAAGGGTGTGCTAACGGGAGGCCGTTAAAGACTTAAAAGACATAGACAAGCAAAGAGATACCTGCAACTGGCGAAAGCCCTTCAACTGGAAGCTCAGTATCATCTTCTCCCTGGCTTCGGAAGAAGAAACAAACAGATACTTTAGCAAAAGACTTCAATATTGAAAATTTGAGTAGAAAAACATTTTAAACACAAATCTATCTCTTGCTTCATCCATAGGGCTCCAATTACTCGGCTATGCACTTATCAGAAAATTTCACATCAAACAATCAGATATCAACCATGGGATAGAGAAAAATACAACAACAGCGAGATTGAAAAACCTGAAACAATCGTGAGAAACTGGGATTTGTCCTGGAGTTTCGCAGTGAGACCTAGAAAAAGAATTCATCCGCTGCTGCAATTTAGCCGAAGGAGTTCTGAGCACCAATGAAGATTGCCGAAAAACATTAGCACCGAGCCTAGGAGGATGACGTTGGTCCCACAAATGCACGGAGGCACGAGAGCCTCCGCACAACATGGTCTCCTACTCAAATTCCCAAACCCCCAAACAAAAAAATCCAAGCCTGCTCTCCGCAACGCTTCGCCGGAGCTAAGCTTCACCGGTGACACGTGTCGCTTAAACAGTCAAACCCCTGTGGTAAATTCCATGTCCACGTCAAAACCTTGTCTTTCAACAAGAAGGTCTCATATATCCCCATGTTCTTTTGCACCTCTTTGCAACAAGTCTTATTGTTTGTGACTTTAATACACTAAAACTCATATGTTCAAAAAATATTCAAGTTTCACTTCACAAATGGAACACAAGAAGAAACACTCTCTGCATATTCTACGTACTGTATCCCAAAAAACTGCTTCAGAAAATGCTCCTCATACGGTATTCTCTGAGCAAAAAACCACCACGCGACAACAGTGAACACAACAGTTGAAACGGGATTACAAACCTGAGAACGAGGTGAATTACCACAGACCTAAGAATGAAGCGGAGGCATAGAGTATCAGTAATGGAAGCCGGTTTTCGATAATGAACCCAAGGGGATCCAATAACTCCATGACTACCTAGGAAAGAACCACCCGAAAAAGAAGAAATTCCGTTAATCGAAGATTCTTGAACACTCGGTTATACTAACGCGAAGTTAGGATTCGAACCCTGGACCTCTCACGCAAGGGTCGTTTGCCATCTGGGCTACCGCATTTTCCTTGACATCATTTACAACCACTACTATATACTTGTACATAGTTATACCTAGTTGTATCCAGTTGTACAATACACTTGGTAAACTGGATGTTCCATAAATCTTAATGTTACTTGTACCAGATATATCAATTGTACCAAATGTACTAGATATACCGGTTGTACCATAAAAATATCATATTTGAATTTTGGACGCGCGCCGCGTATAAAAACCATTTGAACTACTGCGTTTTGTCGATATTTCTTACAATCACTGCTATATACCATGATCTGAAAAACAATCAGATTTCATTAAAAGTAAAATGATGCTTTCACTAGGGGATGACATTTGGGATCACGATTTTTGGATTTGTGGCATTTGAGATCAGCGCCCGAAAACATATGACTTTGATTCAAATGTAAAACTTTCCCAAGGAAATATATGATCTTAATCCAAATCGATCTCGTATAATCTATGAGTTCTCCTAGTATCAGTTTGACCACATTTAGCAAAGCTTACTCAAATGTAAAGTCCATTCCTACATGAACATTGAGATTTTACACTCGAATTTACGAGGTATAGAATTTCTCAAACTCTATACACTAAGCTTAAAATTGCTCATTGTTCCCTTTTATTCACGCATTCTATGGGCACGAACCCCTAACGAATGAATCAATTATAGAACAATCAGAGACGAGGAACTGAATAGAACCCTAGGATTATAGACAAGTACCCAATCGAAATCGAGAGCTTCTGCGAGAGGAATTTGGTATAATCAGGGAATTACCCAATGGTGAGGGACAGCCAGAGAGATGATCACGTGGAAGTTGTAAGTTAAGGAAGAAAGAAAGTTTATACCTTTACGTTGAACAGAACGATGGTGTCAATCGTATTCTGAGAAGACGACGAAGGAGAAACATATATACGAAACATAAAAACTAAGGGTTAACTTTGCGTCACTAAGCATAAATTTAACATTCTCTCCAGTCTCATTGATATGAAGATTGAGTTCTCTCAAAGGCAAAAGAACAGGAAACTATTGCTAAATTTTACACTGAACAAAAAGATATGTCACATGAGACAGCAGCTCTTGTTAGGACCTCTGTTTGCAAAAATGAGACTCCCCAAGGTTTTAAGCACACTTGTTATCTTCGCTTTTATATGGACTCTTTAAAAGAGTTTTTAGCTTAAGCTACTGGGATGTTGGGTTCACCAAGATTCACAAACACCTCTGCACGAGCCATCCGACTCATGGCAGTGTTCCACGACACCAAATGGTTCAGAAAAGTGCTGATGTACTTAGCCCTGTCGTTCTAGCAACCATAAAAAAGTACTCATTTAGGCTTTTCAACAAAGACAAAATTATTGAAATTGAAGCTAGCTTTTACCTTGTAGTCCAGATAATAACCATGCTGCAAAGTAAGATAGAAAAAGAAAGAAATCAGAAGATTCAATTTTTTGTTTTTGTTTTCAAGTGTTTCTTGAGAGTATGATAAAGAGCGGAGATGGTTTACCTCCCACACATCCAAGCTGATGACTGGCTGTAACAACAAAAGAGATGTGATTAAACCAACATAGATTTTGAGAAAGAAATTTCACAAGACAATGAATGAGACTCTGCTTACAATATCGTCCCACACAAGTGGGTTAATGGCGTTTGAGGTCTTGACCACCTCAAGTCTTCTCTCTTCCCTCTTCACTGAATTCCCAAAACCCAAAAAGAGTATCAAGATCTTCCATTTGCAGAGTCATTTAACAGTTTCTGGTTTATTGATAACAATTAAAAAGCTTGTAGATTTTCTCACAGACAAGCCAGACCCAGCCGGAATCAAACTGAGTAAGAGCTGCATTAGTGAATCTTTCTCTAAAATTTGTGAAAGAACCGAAATCCTTGTCAATCTGCTCAAGAACACCCTTTTGAAACATGTCTCCACCACCAGGTTGCATCGACTCCCAGAAGAAATTATGGTTATAGACCTAAACAACAACATCATCCCAACATTAGCTTGTGCCTCAGGTGATGTAAGCAAAAGCAACTTATAAAGTAAGTACCTGCGCAGCATTGTTGAACTCAGGCAAAGGATTCCACTGTTGTATGTCGCCTTGATAAGCTCTTCCATGGTGTATCCATATAGTCTATCATCTTTCCCTAACTATTTATTCAGATTGTCCACATAACCTTGATGGTGTTTACCCCAGTGCACTTCTAGTGTTCTTCGACTCATATACGGTTCCAAAGCATCCTATTAACATTTGTTTTTATTAAACTCTGATTAGAATCTCAACTAAAGCATCTTCTTTGGCATAACATCAAGAGGCCCTAAAATCATCAAGACACATCTACTTTGCAAGAGAGAAGATACACAGATCAAGATACAATTTTTGCCTAAAATCACCACACACTTAAATGAACAAACTTTTCTCAATTTTGTTCTTAACTGAGAACAGCAAATGGATTACAGAAGCAAAACATAGATACTACACTTAGAATCCGTATGCAAGACAAAGATAAATGTAACGACCAAAGTAAGGAGATGTCTAAGGCTAATTTACACTTACAAGTGGATAAGGAGGTGTCTTTAGACCGTAGTAAGCTTCAACCTTTAAACCACCTCGAGACCTAAGAGAGCGTCTTCTCTGCTGTTTACTCTACTCAGAGAAAAAAGTACGAAATTTGAAAGCTTTAGTGATTGAAAATTTTGAAATGTCTTTCAATGTCTCAGGAATTGGAAATCAAACTGAGTCGAACCAGATTGACGAGCTTGGGAGATTTCAGACGTAGACTAGAATCAGAAATTGTACACAAACAGCTTGTCGTCACAACACAAGAACTCATTTTTCCTTCCACTGTCGTCGTCAAAATCTCGCTTCTGCTTCGAACTACGTCTATGGAGAATTAGAAGACGCAGTGAGCTTCACTCTTGGGCTCGCTTTTTCAGACAAAAGGCCTTATCAATCTGTTTGTTCCCATCCAGTTAATGCTATAAACCTAAAAGATTTCCCTCCGGTTAACATAATTAAACCGATAAATCGAACCGGAAAAATCAACTTGAAGGAAGCTAGGATTTTAGCAAATTTCTGACGAACCTTTGTAACAGAACAACAAAAGCGTATTCCGTATCAAGCCGTGAGCTAAAAGCCTAAAACCCTCTTCCTTATAGATTTCAAAGAAACCTTTTTCCGAATTTCATCTGGTTCCACTTTCGATTTAATCATCTTAATGGCGGCAAGGGCTGCAACATCGTCGGCTAAATGGGCAAGAGACTTTTGTTCAGAAGGGTCTCTTCGACTCCTATTGGAGCGGCCCGAAACTGTTCTTCGGTTCCTGGAGCTTCCTCTACACCTAAAGTACCTCATTTTCCCAAGAAAGTAAGTAACTTTGATGAATTTATTGATTAATTAATCTTCTTTTGCGGTTTACCAGAAACGAATATTGGAATCTTATTCGTTTCGGGAATTTCATTTAGGTGAAACTTAATAGAAGAGTTCGAATTTACATTACATCGGTTCTTATTTTGATCAATGCTTATATCTGGTGTAGTAGAGTTAGACCATTGCTCCTTTTTTCATTTTATAGACGGACTTGTATTCTAGAAGAGACCAGTTTTGCTCTTACAAGAGCAAATCGATTTCACATTTCTCAAATGTTTAGCTTTGAATTTTTTTAGGGAAGGATATTGACAGGAGCTACCATTGGTCTGGCCATAGCTGGAGGAGCTTATGTGAGTACTGTAGATGGAGCAACCTTCTGGTACTTACTTTAATAAGTGCCCTGAAACATTACATTTCTTTGCTTTTGTTCTTTTTGTTAGTTAATATTGCTAAACCTACCTTGAGGGAATCACTTTGTTTTGACCTTTTGCTCATCTTGTGTGTTGGACAGTGGGTGGCTATTCAACGCAACAAAGGTTGTGAATCCTTTTTTCACTCTTCTTGATGCTGAGTTTGCGCATAAGCTGGCTGTTTCAGCTGCAGCTCGCGGGTGGGTACCTAGAGAAAAGAGGCCTGATCCATCAATCTTGGGACTTGAAGTTTGGGGAAGGAAATTCTCAAACCCAATTGGGCTTGCTGCTGGATTTGACAAAAACGCTGAGGCTACTGAGGGATTGCTAGGACTTGGATTTGGCTTTGTTGAGGTAGGCTCTGTCACTCCTCTTCCACAAGAAGGAAATCCGAGACCACGCATCTTCAGAATACGGGAAGATGGGTGAGATATCTCAAATGAATTCTTGTTTTCGTTCAGTAATAATTGCCTTTATGATCGAATAATCAAAAGTTTCAACTAAAAGTAATCTCGTTTCCTCAGAGCGATTATCAATAGGTGTGGATTTAATAGTGAAGGGATTGTTGTCATCGCAAAGCGGTTTGGTGCTCAACATGGTAAAAGAATGTTGGCAGAAACATCAGGCACTTCTTCATCTCCAAGTGATAGAGATGAAGTAAAACCGGGGGGCAAATCAGGACCTGGTATTCTTGGCGTAAACCTTGGAAAGAACAAGACGAGTGAGGATGCCGCTGCTGACTATGTCCAAGGAGTTCATAACTTGTCCCAATATGCTGATTACTTTGTAAAAACTTCTTATTGTGATATATCGAGCATTCATTTTGATATAATCTACTGTAGAATTCTTTGTTCCTGATTTTCATTTTTCTCTACAGGTGATCAATGTTTCATCACCCAATACTGCAGGGCTGCGCATGCTTCAGGGAAGGAAACAGTTGAAGGACCTTGTAAAGAAGGTTCAAGCTGCTAGGGATGAGATGCAATGGGGTGATGAGGGTCCACCTCCTCTTCTTGTGAAGATTGCTCCTGATTTGTAAAGAGGAGAACGTGAAGATATTGCAGCGGTTCGTTGAACATAAAAAACGAACTACATTCTATACTTGCAATGTAAATGGCTCTTACAACATTGTATTCGATTTGTGTAGGTTGCTCTTGCTCTTCACTTGGATGGGCTGGTAAGTTATCTTCTTACGTGAACTAAGTTCTGTTTCATCAGTGTCATCTGCTTAAAGTAGTGTAGCAAAAGTGACAAAAGCGTTAGAAAAGTCGTCGTTATTTTCTATTGTATGTCACTGTGTGTTAAAGCTTTCAGTGATGATGGTACTGTCTTTGTTTCTCCTATAGATCATATCAAATACAACAGTCTCGAGGCCAGATCCTGTTAGCAACAACCCCGTGCAACAGAAACTGGTGGTTTGAGCGGAAAACCGCTCTTTCATCTCTCCACCAACATGTTGAGAGAGATGTACACTTTGACACGAGTAAGTTTTTAGCCTAAAAAAAAAGATTATCCACCTAATCTACCAAGGAACTAAAACAGTTTACAACAGTTCGAATTCGGTTTTTGGATTTTTTCATGATCTCTTAGGGAAAGATTCCACTGATAGGCTGTGGTGGGGTTAGTAGGTAAACATGTCTTTGAACATTCGTCAGATGCTTTAGTTGTGAGAACAAAAGAAACACAGATAAAAAGATTAAGATGAATCTGTGTTTTTAGTGGTGAGGATGCTTACTAGAAAATAAGAGCTGGAGCTACTCTTGTTCAGCTGTACACGGAATTTGCGTATGGAGGACCTGCCCTCATCCCACAAATAAAGGTATCTCCTTTCCCAAAAAGACCGGTGGTTTTTTCGGTCAGGAAAGTTTAACAAGCCTAGAGAAATCTTAAAAGCATTTGGTGTCAAAAAGGTCTCTCTTTGTTATATGCATAATCAACTCTGCATACTGAGGTCAGATTGATATTAATATTCACGTCTTTTGTTGCAATAGGAGGAACTAGAGAGTTGCTTGGAAAGAGATGGTTTCAAGTCGATCCATGAAGCAATTGGTGCAGATCACAGATGATAAAACTCAAAGAGCAATACGCAAAGGAGAGATTACTTTTCTTAAAATAACATTAAAAGAGTTGTATTTAATTTTATTGGTTTTCTTTCCCCCCAACAATAACATTATGCCTTTGTCTCCTTTCTCTCGTTTTTGTCCTCAACAATAACTGTTTCCTTACAATTACAGCACAAGTACTTCTACCACGCAGAACACAAGCCAATTGAGATCATAAGAATCATAACATCAGACAAACACATTTGCAATCTCAAAACAGTAAAAGTACTAGAGAATAAGAATTTTCATGACGTGGTTGCAGCTGCTAACTGTTTAACTTTAGCTTGCAAGACCATCCCAGCTTCATCTGCCACGCTTTTCTTTTTCGCCGCGACCTGCATTGCATGAATATTCTTGAAGTTTATAACTATAGTCTCGGGTAAGATAGAGCAGTAAATATAGGTATTTTGTAAAAATTTGGCACTGATGCAAGATTGATGTCAACAATTATTGAAGCAAATGGAAAGAACAGATAATAGCATACGGGTTCTGCTTTATAGAAACGAGTTACTAAACTAGTAACAAGTACTGGAACAGCGATTTAATTGCGGAGTGAAGTGGAGACTCTACTTAGTATATACCACATATGCATGTTCAGCTCTAGGTGGTGTTTGCAATGTGAAGGAACAACCAAAGGGCTTTTCGATTATGTCTATTGCATTCCATAGCAGCCATGAAACTTTCAGCCCTCTACCTTTTTTTAAAATGGATCAGTCACTGAAAGATTCAGGTAAAAACCGAACCTCGTAGTAGAATCAGTCTCTGTTTGATTTGAACTCTTTTCCATTTACTCATTTCATTTCACAATTTTTGTAAAGGTTAATGAGAACTGTGTTACTACTCTTCTCTATGAGGAAAGTTCTAAAGACCTAAATCTATAAGCACTAGGAAGTATCAAACGTAATGAAGAGGATCTATCTAAAAACCAAATCAGGCAATTGAAAGTTGCTAACAGAGTGAAAATTTTCTATTTCGAATACATTTCTACTAAAAACGTACCTCATAAAGTTGGTCAAAGTTGGATTTCAGTAAATTGATCTTCCTCTGACAATAATCTTTTCCATCATCCATTGTTTTCTACGAAAATGCAAGAGCTACACATGAGAACGAGCTTAATTGAACAAACTCATAAAATCCAATTCTTATACAATTGTATTACCTCGATGAAGTAACCAGTGCCAATATCAACTAGAACCTTATCAGCTTCATCAAGTGTTCCAGGCACATAGAGAGAAGCAGTGAGTGGTACAAGCATCTTCTTACCTAATTATTCAAAAATAATAAAAAATTTTGAATCATCAAACGAGAGGTGAAAGTAAAATCAAGCGAAACGGACCTTGAGGTCGAAGAGAGAGGTCGTTGAGAGCTGCGGCGGCGGAATCGAGACGGACGGTGGCTGTACGGATGTTGTTTAGACTGTCCTGAAGAAGATTCACTTCCAGATCTGCTTGCTCTTTCAAAGCTTTTAGCTGATCGATTCCCATCTTCTCCATCTCTCCTCTCGACGATGACGACGACGACGCCATTGTCTCTCTCACAGGTCACAGCTGCGTCCTCGAGTTTACGAATCGCTCAAACTATTTTGTCAAAAAAGCTTGGAGACGAAGTGCGTGTGGCCCGTTAAATGGAGTTAGGGTCAGAGACAAAGTATTAAGGCCCATATAAGAGGCCCATTTGATATGCTATATACATTATATTTTATTTTATTTTGTTAAGGGCTAAATATATAAGATTGCATTATATTCATAGGAATTTAAAAATCTTACGATAAAGAAAAATAAAATCTATGCTAGAGTTATCGAAATCTAATTTTTTGGACATGTTGTTCGAGCGATCAATTTTGAACGGTTAAGTGGGACGTAAATGCTAGAAATGAATATTTGATCGCCTTCTCCATGATTGTAGAAAACGATTTTACTATTCGAATCCAAATCTAGATTTCGGATGTATGAATTTTGAAATTGATCAGATCATATCTCAAATCTTAAATAATAACTACATCCTTAATTTAAAATATTTTTGATATATATATTCACACGTCTTAGATTCTTCTTATATTATGTTTTTATAGTCGTTTTCAATCATAGTAGAGCCAAGAAGATGGAAATGTATAAGAATTCTGAATTTTATCATTGCGTAATCCGTAACGTTAGAAAATAAACACACCATTAGAAGTGAACTACGATAAATTTATGTGTTTTGGTAGAAACTTTTTTATTGTTTTTGCTTTAAACTCGTTACTCGTTAGTAAGGTAGGATGAAATCCCAAATTCCATAACTCTGTATAGTTAATGTTTAGTCATCAAATTTTTTAAAAAGTGAGAAAGGTCGACGGTAGCAATTCACCTTCAGTATATATGAGTTTAAACAAGATCTATCCAAATTTGTTGGTTTTTCGTTTGCCAACCCAAAAAATTATATCTGTGTTCTAAACAACACAAATAATTAAAATCAATATAATTTGACATATCCAATTGAAATGTTGGTTTTTATTTAGTAAACTGGTAACCATTTTTTATTGAATCGTAATTACTGGTTTAAATCTGAATTTGATCCGATTTTATCCAATCCAATATTTAACCATATCCAACATTTACCCCAATCCAATTTAAATCAAACCAAAGAATTTAATCTTTCTTCTCTGTAAAATCATCATCACCATCTTCATCCTCTATTTTTTACCTTTATATCTTCCTTTATCATCTTCAGAGTCTTAATCTATTTCCTTCGGTCCTAATTTTGAGAGAAATAGGTTTTGAGCATCGATTAAAGGACATCGTATCGGCGAACAACAAAACCCAAATTAAAAAATTGTTTCCATAGTCTATCACTTTTGCTCACCAATTCAGATCTTAGTGACAACCTCAGTAGGGTTCTTGCTACAAGCTAGGGTTTTCTCTGTTAATCGAGAAAGATTCTTACTTCGTTTGAAATTCGCAGTAAGCTTGTGTATATTTCTCATCCATGGCTAGCCACAACAAGAGAGAGAAGCCCATATGGTAGGCGATCGAAACTGGAGACATAAGATGGTGGTTGTCGGGGTAGGGTTTCTGGTGATGAGAACCATAAGAGCTCGCCACGAGATCTTGAGATTGGTGGTGTTGCTGTTACAGAGAGACACCAGGGAGATAAGGTCAGGAAGGAGTCTTCTTCTGATGAGGAAATTGCTAAGCGATCGAGAAAGGACCAAAGGGAAATAGATTCGGCCTCCAAAGATGATAAAGGAAGCGATAGAGGTAAATAATGGAGGATGAAGATGGTGATGATGATTTAGAACGGAGAAAAAGACTTTTTCGGTTTGACTCAAATTAGGTTGGGTTAAATGTTGGATTGGATCAAATCAGATCAAATTCAGATTTGAACCAGTAATTATGATTCAATAAAAAATGGTTATTATTTTAGTAAAAAAAAAACCGATATTTCAATGGGATATGCCGAATTATGTTGACTTTAATTGATCGTGATGTTTAGAGAAAATATATAACATTTTAGACTGACAAACAAAGAACCAACAAATTTGGGTGGATTTCGGTTGAACTCGTATAGTAGTGGGGGTGGATTGCTACAATTAATGAAAAGGGAAAACGAAAGGAAAGTATTTGACAGTACATCTAAATCAATGATTTAACACGGAACAGAGCCGGTAGAGGTGAATGAAAGGCTATTTACTTACAAGTGTCGGTCCAAAATGCGAAATATATTTAGGAAATGTACTCTATGCCAACCTACAGAAATTATTTTCGGTAGAAAAAAATGGGACCATATCAATTATTGGGGTTGTGGTCATTTAGAGGATTCGACAATAAATGGTACGGATGTTTTCGATACGAGTAAATTATTAAGACCCCCACCTATAACTATTTGCATTACAATATATAGCTAAGTGTTAATTACTCGTCCTAATTAAGAAAGAAAAAACACCAACTTTTAGTTAAGATCTTTCCATTAATGGATTCTTATTTTGATGACAAAATTTGTTTGATTCTTTGATTGGTGAGTGCGACCTAAATAAGTCAAAGAAACCTATCTAAGTTACAACAGTGAAAAATGTTTTTACCAATATCAAAACAAGCAACAAATCATCATGTGGTAATAATAAACAATCAAATTCGAGTGTAGCTAGTATAACGTCATATAAACACGACATCATGATTAGAAATGATGATTATGGATCCGACACATTTTTGATACCTAATTAATCTTAAACAAGAGACATTCTCTAACTCTTTTTATTAAAACTTATAAGCAATTTTCTATGACAAAAATATAGACAAATTAATTAAAATATATCCTGTCGCCATATGGTTTCAAAAATTAAAAGAAAATATGAATTAATCTCTCTCTGACAAACGTGACAAACAAAACTTCCTAAGACACAGTACACGAATTCATATGAAACAAGAAAGGAAACAAAATGGAAGAATTCACTTCAGACAGAAGACACAACTGGTTTGTCTTTTTTTTTTTTTACTTAATCATCTGTTCTCGTATTTATCCAGAAAACAAAAGAGATTAATGTTCAACCCTCCAGTTCGATTTTAACGAGACAATCACACTCACATAAAGCTTTTTGCTTATTAATAAATGCACAGAATGAATATATTAATTCTGAATATATTAAGTCGGAAACATTTATTGAAAATAAACGTGGTTAACGGCTTGCGCAATGCTGACCACAATTGCAACACATTACACAATTAGCAACAAAAAGACAAACCGTATAAATATTTTATATATCTGGAATTTTGTCGACTGCTCTGTCTCGCCGGAAAAACCAGACACAATAAAAGGGGAAAGAGACCTCCACGGTTTCTGAATTTCCCTTTTCTAAAGGAATCTTGGATCCGATAAGAAAACGATCTTTCAAAAAAAAAAAAACCTCCAAAGTCTTAAACCCTAATTAACCCTAATCAAAACAAACGTTTTAACTTACTTAAAGAAACAAAACCAAACACTAAACGAAATCACTTCCAGAGATTCTGAAATCAAATCAATCTCTAAAAAAAAACTAAAACACACACATATGACTGATGACACAAGAGATAATAAATATATATACCAAATTTGCCCTCAACCTAAAAGGGCTTTCTTAATGAACACATAATCAACGTGGGTCATCCTCTCTTCGACCCGACCCGGGAGATCCACCGGATAAAGAAGCAAGCAAATTAAGATGACCCGGAAGATAATTCCCAACTCTAGCAGCTGAAGCTTCACCCATTGCAGCTTGTTGTTGTTGTTGCTGATGAACAAACAGTGGTTGTTGTTGTAAAAACATCTCTTGTGGAGCTCCAGTAAAGCTCCAAACTTGTCCAAAATCAGGCCTCGCCGGAACAGCCCAAAACCCAGCCGGAGTAGCAAATGTCTCATCTTTACCACCGGAGTTACTATCCTCATCGGCGGGTCTCACACGTTTGCCAAGTATAAACGGTGAAGAACCAAGTAAAGTGTGTTTATGATCAAGAGACGAAGATAAAGAAGTTGAGCTGCCACGGATTGAAACAGAAGCAGTTGAGAAACTCGCCGGAGTTGTACCAGTTCCTGTAGCTGCTATAATCGAAGGCTCAGCTTGACGAAGTAGCCATTCAATTGTTTGACCATCTGACTTATGACCAAGCTCTCTCGTTAGCTGAAAAACACGAGCTGCACATATAATCGGCATACGAATCCTTCTTCCTCTTCCATCGACTTTGCTATGTCGATCTTTCGCCGGTGGTTTCTTCACAACGACGACGGAGGATTGTTGCTGTTGTTGTTGTTCGATGATTGCTCCGTTTGAGATCATAACTCCGTCGGTGTTAGTCGACATGGTTCGATCTGAGTATTGGGTTGTGTTGAGAGGAGGAGGAGAAGAAGGAAGGGAAGCAAATGATTGAGAGGTAGGAGCTGGTGGAGACAGGAAGGAGGAGCACATGAGGTGGTGGGTCCCTTTTCACAGCTCACCTTCTCTCTGGTGTTTTTTTCTTTTAGCTTTTTTGTGAGAGGACATTATTTTTTGTCCCGACGCGGTGGAGTTCACGCGACTCAACACTCAGGTGAAGAAGGAATTGCGTAGGGACCACGCTCCGGCATAAGAATTTAACTTGGCGGGTCCCGAAGTTGCTGCAGCATTTAAAGAATCGTTTATCCATGGTTTTATCTTTGCCACGTCATCTATTTACTATTTATTGAGTCACGAAACTATAATGTGAACATTTCTTTTTTGTAATTAAGTGAAAATTAATGTTTTAAGAAGAAAAATGTTTCCATAAAACAGACGAAAAGATTGAAAAAGGGGACAAATCAGTGAGGTAATTGATTAGTAAGCAGACTTTGACATCATAACTTCTTAAGTTATAGTTTTTTTGTTCTTTATATTTGGCAATATTTTTAGCCACCAGTTTGAATCTCTGCGGTATCACGAGTTCTACGTGAAATGGCAAATAACTGAATCCCTTTTTTTCCAAAATTCCTTTGTCGACACCAAGATAAAAAAAAATTTATATATTTTTTGGCACCAAATTATATACTTTTTCACTATTGTAATTGGTTGAGTTTGCTCGATACATTTATGTATCTCTTTTCTTTTTTCCAAATGCATCTCTTCTTCGCATAAAATAACTAGAAAATGAAAAAAAAACTTTAACTAATAATAATGTGGAGAAGTTTCGTATGACGACGAAAATATATTGTCCTGAAATCATTACTATTGCATTGCAAATAAAACAGAGAGTAACAAAAAAACAGTACTAATAATAGCCAATTTGTGACAAAACGTGTAATCACAAAATTTGTTATGAATTTACAAACAAAACTCGTCAATAAATAATACGATTTTGATAACAACAATTGTGTCACCCATAATAACAAAAGTTGGTAACTATTTGGTCGCGTACTTGTTATCGGTTTTATAAATTTTATTTTTGTCACAATTTGAGTTAACATTTTTAATCCATTTTTAATAATTTAAAGTTCATAACATTTTCTTTTGTTTTTCTTCTCTTTAGTTTCTGTTTGAAATAATTGCAATTGTTCCAACATTCTTTTATTAATATGATTGATATCATTTTGGTCAATGATATGTGTAACCTCTCTAGTTTCTAGTTTTTAAAACTATATTACATAAATAAAATTTTATTTAATAGGTTTAAATTAATATTAATTAATTATAATGTCAATTTTTACTATTAAATTTGCAATAAATACTATTATTTACTAATAATTTTAAATTTATTTTATTTCTAATAATACATACTTCAATTTATTACAAAAAAAAGTTTCGGTCAGTTACTTTAACAAAAATGTTAATGCTAATTAATGTTTATAGGATACTCATTATAAATTTTTATTATTTAATTTTATTGCAATTCTCTACCTTAATTTTAATACTAGTTACTAGTGGGAGACATTATTCTGATTTATTATTAACTGTAAAGTTTTTGTTAATGGGCTATCTAGTGGACATGCATAATTATACATAAGTTTTAGTGGGAATTTGTTAAGTTTAAATTTTGACAAATTTTTGTTGCACTAACATAGTAACATGTGTTACTAAAACTAACAACATTAAAAGCCCTAGAAATGAGTATTTGGACAATCTAATAACGCTTGCCTCTCCAGAACCGTCTTCCCCGTCTCATCTTTGTTTCTGAATTCATTTTTTCCTGAATCGCTTTTGCTACATCTCTGTGTCTCCTTTATCTCTCCCATGGCCACTGTTGCGCTTCTCTGATCTCTCCGCCGCCGTGAAAATTCACGCAACTTCCGTCTCTGCATATAAATTTGTAAGAGTTGATCCATAATCGAGTTCGGAGTTAGGTTTTCGTTTCTATATTTATGGATCACTATTAGGTTTTGCTTTTATGCTTACATTTGTTTTAATCAATGCTTTGTTGTGTACCGACCTGTCTGCGTCTTCCGAGTTCTCGAATATTCCGGTGCCGTTCGGTAGATGATCCATTTTAGTATATGCTTCCTGTTTCTTTCGTTTGTGAAGTTACCTAATGGATTGATTCTAACTTAATTGTGTTCATATATGTGTTTTTTCTAAACTAGATTAGATGAGTTTGGAGTACGAGGAACTGTACATTTACAGCCTAATGTACAGCCTCCTCAAGGATCCACGAGTATCAAGAGTCTTGTCTTTTTTTTTCTTTGAAACTAAACTTGTTTTACTATTATTTATAGTTTAAAGTAGTAGCTGATACAGGAGCAGATTTTTTATAAGTGATTCAAATATATATAGTTGCTTGTTTTCCAATGCTATGACGGGTATATATCGTTAGCTTGAGTGTGGAATTTGATCTCGCTTTTTCGATTTGCAGAGTACTGCTAGTATCAGAGAGAAGATAATTGTTGAATGGGGTCAAAGATATCAGCGTCTTTGCGTCGGGTAAAAGCGGAACTTGATTGTTGAAGAACAAGCAATAGAGAGCTATATTGATACTCAAAAAGTAAGTGATCTGGTGTGCTCTATACAATTTTTTATGATCTTACCATATAGTAGTATTCTGTTAATTGTTGCAAAGACATTATTGTTTTTGTAAATTATAATTGTTTCTTAGAAGATAAATTTGGTTTCACATTCCATTGTGCTTTCTTTTGATGTGTAGTGCTAACAATAATATCTACTCATCAGAATTCCATTGTACTTTCTTATTTGATTGTATTCAATTTTTTTTTATTATGCTGCTGGAGGACCATCTAAATGAAGGACGTATCTTTGGACTGAGAGCACTAAAATGCAAGATTTTATCATGCAGATGCGCCATAATATTTTTAAAACGAGCAGATGATGAACATGTTTATTTGGGAGTTGCAGATGGCTGCAATTGTGGCTGTTGTCTTGCAACCAAACGTGCAGTTCTTGTTTGTTTAATAGTTGTGTGTCTGATCGCAGCCGTACCCGCAGCCACAACCACAACCGCAACGATATCAAACGCAATAGTACCAGACGCACCGCCATATTTTTTTGGAGGTTAAAAATTTCTGACGCAACGATTTGCGTCTGTCACATCGTTTGACCGCAACAGACTACGGTTGATAAATAAATATTGTTTAACTGCATGCCGCAGCCGCATAGAGCTGAGGCACACAAACGAACATGCCTGATAACAACTTGTTTCCAAAATGTAGAGTTAGAACTAAAACAACGACTTGGATACATGAAGAATATAGTTGAGTCTATTACAAGTTATAATGTCTTGGTCCAGTTCCTCTACCATTGAGATCGTCCACTTTTTATGGAGTCTACTTATTTTGTACACCAATAATCTCAAACAATGTTTAGTGTCTATTTTGTTAAAACTATTCCAAAATTTGATTGGGTTATCATTTTTTAATAATAGCACTTGACTATCAAAATCTTTTAATTTTGTTTTATTAACAACTGGTGACTAAATTAAAGCCAAATTCTTTGTCATAATTTATGAAAAAAAATTGTTACAGTTTTTATTTTTCGAGTTTTATAACAATTTGCTATGAATTTAGTAAAATTATTTAGTCAGAAAATAAAGTGTGATGATTCATGAATATAATTATGAAATATGACAGTTTAGTAGCTATGTTTTTTTTTTATAATTACGACGTTTTTGTTACTATTATTTAACGTTATTATTTGTATAAGAATAATAATTATATATTATCGTAATAATATTATGATACTTTTATTAAAAAAAGTTTGTAACGAATATATTGCAATCGTAATATATTGTCACAAATTCGTCATAATAATTTTATTGTAAAGAAAATATTTTTATTGTGACAAAATATTTTATATCAATAAAATTAGTGTTTTGTAGTGTATTATTAAAAAAATGTTAATACGTTTCAAGAAACTTTGCAGTAAATTATGGTATTTTCTATATTCAATTAGTATGATGAATAGTCTAATTAGTTAAAGCGTACGATGCGGTAAATTGACAAAAAATGTACCGAGAACCCAAGATCACTAATAAACCATAATACATATAATAATTTCGACAAACTCTTTAATCCCAGCCTCAAATGCGATATTTTGGATTAGATTAATAAAACAAGATGATAAAAGATTCTAGAAACATATACCTAATATATATGTATGTATTTTTAGTGAATATTAATTTAATAGTGCCCTTTGAGTCTGACCTTGGAAAATAAGTGATTGGTCTACTTGGCAGATACGCAAGATTTTGTGATGTCGTGCGTCTTATCGAGATTTTTATTCTTACATACACCGAGCACTTGCTATTATTTGTTTTAAATATTGTCGTACCCTAATTAACGGATTTTCTTATTGTTATTTTACCATTCTTGTGAGTCAATGCTAATATGCAATCATGAACCGATGTGTCCTCATGTCTGCTTTTCTATAAAGAGTGTACCGTAAACTTGAAACCCAATCTAATACGAATGTTGTGGACTTGTGGAGTGAAGAACGCAGATTATTATAAATCATGCGAATTATATTATTTTTGTAAGAAATAAGTAACCAATATTGGATACTGGATGATAACATTACTTTGTCAGGAGGTTGACTAGTTGTCTCGTTTGTTAGGGAGTTGACCCATAGGATATGGTTAGTTCAAAGAATTTTGCTATTTTTTTATTTATTTTATATTTAAAACTAAATGGTTGATACTCAATAAATATGTGCCTCGGCCTTGATCTAAAATACGTAAACAATGCTTTTTTTTATCTGGATACTCTGTTTCTGAAAACATATCCCAAAATATGTTTCCAAACGTTATCTCAGTAAAAAGTTATCAATTCCTAGCAAACTCTTAATCCCAAAATATCTCGATCAAGCTCTTGAACTAAAAATATAAAGATCATCATCAACAACATCATCACCACCATCACTTTCCTGACTAAATTTTCCCCAGATCTTATGGTCCTTCCACACTCTCCCCATCTCCTCAATCGGAACTCCTTTTGTCTCCGGCAACAAGAAGTAAATGAAAATGGTCATGATCAAGACCATGACTGCAAAGAAGTAAAACAAACCAAACTTCATTTGGCAAAGCATCGTCAAGAAGAACTGTCCAATGAAGAAGGTGAAGAACATGTTCACCGAAACGTTTATCGATTGCCCTGCTGATCTAATTTCCAATGGACATATCTCACTCGGCACTAACCATCCCAACGGTCCCCACGACCACGCAAAACCCGCCACATATAGACAGATCAATGCCACGATTATATCTGCATCAGTTGATGACAACGTTCCTTCCCCTTTCAATCCAAATTTCCATCCGATCATCGAACCAAACGCGATCTGAAACCAAAGCAAAAACAAATCATTGTTACTTACTCTGTTTCTGAAAGCAGAGCAGGATACTCTGTTTCTGAAAACAGAGCATTTTCATTGTTACAGTGACGTACCTGGGTCAACATCATCTGTATACCACCTTCAAAAAACAAAGCTCTGCGTCCGAATTTGTCAACGGTGTATATGGAGACAATTGTGGAGAGAACATTGACAAGACCGGTAATGACTGCGGATATGAGAGAGGCGTCAGTTCCAAAACCGATGGTCTTAAACAGAATAGGTGCATAGAACATGATGACGTTGATCCCGGTTAGCTGCTGGAATAATGGGATGAAAGTACACAACGTGAGTTGCGGTCGATACCGAGCTTCCGCTATGTTCATCCATGGATGTCTAATGTTCTTCGCGGTCTCACTCGCGGTACATAGATAGGTAAACTCACGCTCAACGTCCATGGTTCCTCTAATCTTCTGCAGCATCTTCTTAGCCTTTTCTTTGTTTCCACGTTCAAGAATTGAGTTTGGCGTCTCCGGCAAGAAAAAGCATCCGACGAGCATCATAACGGCCGGAACTCCAGCTAAACCGAGAGATAACCTCCATCCAGTCCCGTTCTTGAGCTTTGGGGTTACGTAGTTGACAAGGTTCGCGGCTAAGATCCCAAGTGCGACTGCTAATTGGAAAAAGTTGTTGAGAGCTCCTCTGATCTTAGCTGGAGCCATCTCAGAGAGGTAAAGAGGAACAGATTGGTTGGCAAATCCAACGCCAACACCGAGAAGTAACCGCCCGATGATCAACATCTCGAGGTTGACAGCGAGACCGTTGAGAAGAGCTCCAGCGAGAAAAGCAAGACTTCCAAGCATCATAGAGACCTTCCGGCCAAAAAGCCTTGTGATAGTTGAAGCAAGGAAAGAAGCAAACAGAGCAGCGAGGTAGAGAGAAGAGGTGAAGAGAGTTAAAAGCTCATTGTCGTATTTACAATACTCAGTTTCATGCCCTCTTTTGTTTTTCATTTGACGAAGCACGTCAGGGAAGAATCTCGTTAGAAACTCCTCCATTGATGTGACTCCTCCTGAAAACATGAATCCACCATTAAAAAACAAAAGAAGCAGAGAGAAGAAATATGGGTTTCTTGGTTAGGAATAAACAAACCTGAGATACCAATGTCGTAACCGAAGAGAAGACCGCCCATTGCAGCTACCATGCAGGTCATCACGACAAAGGCGGTAACACGGCCTTCGTAGTCTCCTCCTAGGCCACTCTCGCCTAAACATACTCCTCCTGCCATGGATTTAAGGCGATTAAGCCAAAAAAAACCGCAGGGTGGGCTTTAGTTGATGATGAAGATGGTTCTTGTAGGCTTGTAGCGATCAAGAAGTCAAGTTTCGTTGTGATAAAAATAGAGTGAAGATGAAAAAAAAAGAGGAAGAAGAAAGAAGAAAAAGAAGAAGAAGCAGAAGAAGAAATTTGCTCTTCTGTTCTTCTGAAATCTTCTGAAACTTCCTTATCTTTTCTTAATCGTTTTCGCATTCCTCTGTAAAAGTTATTGGATTGGAATTTTCTCAACCTTGGCTGAGTATTTATAAGACTTATTTTACGGATTACATAAAAGCTATATTTAATTCATAATCTGTAATCAGACATTAGAAAGATCCTTAGCTGGATTCTTTCATTATTTTTTTGTTGGGAATAATCTAAGAATAGTGTAAATCCTCTCTTTCACTCTTTCTTTAGCCAATCAGAGAGATATATACATATTTAGCTGACCTGTTCATCTCAAATTCGCTTTGATAAACTCATGAATCTTTTTGAAAATTGCTGTTCTTCTCCAAGAAACGGTCAAATCTTCATTACGAAGCATCAAAATAACAGCTTTTATTCTTTCTTTTTTGCAAATGCTAATGTTTCTAGCATATAATACTAAGTTTCCACACAAAAATCTCTTAATTTTCCCTTTTGACAGCTTCTGATGTTTCATCAAACTTATTCTGACAAAACATAATTTGGAACACATCTGCGTTTACACAATAAATTGGAAAATGTGTGACAATAATGATTAATTATATAACCAAGAACTCAAGTGAATTGTATATCAAACAAGGTTCAAATATGGCCACACCAAAACAGACACAAAAGAAGCCATTGGCTTAATCAAAATAGGTAACTAAAAGTTCATTAATTTGTCCTCAGAAAGAGAGAGAATAGGTATCTATTTGTTGAGATTTAATCAATCTTGGGCGTTCGATCGTTTTGAAGATTAGGCTGAGCAAGCTGGAGATGGTAATTAGGATCAATCTCAGAAGGAAGTGTAGCAAGCTGAAGAACACTGTTTGGTTGTTGTTGCTGATGATCATTATAGTACTGAAGCTGCTCTAGAAACTGTTGATACTCCCCTGGTTTTGTATCCATCCCAGCTTGTAACTCCATCGCTGCACGATGCTCATGAAGCTGCAATAAATAATATGTCATGATTCAATAAAAAATGTGAAAACAAATTAACAATATTCTCTAGAAATCATATTGCATACCCAATGGTACATATTGTTGTTATCTTCTTCTAGCATCCGCCTCTGATTATAGACATAGACACGGTAAAGATCATTAAACTAACCGTATAAATATTATTAGAGGATATTATTAAGAGTTAAAAAGAGTGTTTAGAGAGTGACCTTTCTGCTTAGATTCTCCAACTGTTGCTGCATCAACTCATTCTTCAATATATATTAACATTAGAGATAGAGAAGAAATATCAAACAAAAGTATAATCAAAATTTATTTTGAGATAATATTGATATGAATCATATGACCATAAATTACATTATATATACCTTTCGTTCGCGGACTTTTAGGACAGAATGTTCAAGCTGTTGCTCGAGTCCATCGAACTCATGAGGAGGAATAGAGGCTAAGTCATGTCCATGGTACGGACGCAGACGAAGCTCAAGCTTACATGTCTCTTGTCTTAGTACTTCCATTTCGTGGTACAGTTGCTCCTACACATACAAAAATTGCTATTTTTTCTTGAAAAGAATGTTATAACACAAAGGAATAAGTATGCGTATATACCCGGTCGTCATTAAGATCAGGAAGTCGTAAACCGTTGGTATGCAAGTACCGGTCAATGAGTTCAGGCATCCTATTCAATATTGGTAATTGTAAACTGTGATCAGAAATATTAGTATTTTTAATGTCCTTAAAATCTCAAGGAATTCAATAATTGTAGGAGGAACACAAAACTCAAATAACGAATATAGTTCTCAAGAGTATGACCAGAAAAATTGGTTACCAAAAAAAAAAACTAAACGGTGTTAATTTTCCTCCCCTTAATTTTTTATTTTATTTTTTGTGAATGCAAGCTTAAACTATTAATTAGCATACCTTTCTTCTCATATTAATTATTAGGCTATACGTGAATACATTTGTCTTCTGGTTCATGACTTAGATCTAAAACTTCTAATTAACTCACCTTTATAAGATCTTAAAGAGACATCAGAGATTCTTAACTTCTGGGCCAAATTAAAATCTAAAGCATACTCATGGCTCCTGCTAGCTACTTCAGAACCTAATGATGAAAACTGTCTATTCACTAGCACGAGCTATATCTCTCTCATTTCCTCATTAATTATATGAATACATACACATGTATGTATAGATCTCTGAAACCCTAATTTGAGAAAGAAGATGAAGAAGTTAACCTGTGGGGATCGGAGCAGTACTGGAAGAGCTTTCCAGTGGCGGAGAAGACGATGAGACCAATGTGAGCGTCACAGAGAACAGAGAGCTCATGGGTCTTCTTCATAAGACCAGTTCTTCTCTTGGAGAAGGTCACTTGCCTCGCTATCTGATTCTCTATCTTCTTTATCTTTATCTTCCCTCTTCCCATCTGATCTTTCCTCTTACTCTTATTCTTTCCTTCCTCTTCCTCCTGATTCAAATGTATATGAAAAAGCTAGATCAACTTACAGGAAACCCTAATCAACTACAAAACCAAATTTTTAAAAAAATCAAACAATCTGAAAAACCATAGAATTAGTTACAGGATTCATTTCAAGGGTGGTGTTTGATTCTTGAATCTAGAGAGGAGATAGAGAGAGCAAAGAGAGAGATGGTTTGTGTGAGAGAGTTAGTGAGAAATATATATATATATATAATATCTAGAGAGAAACAGAGATTTTAAAGTACTTTTTGTTGAGTTGTGTACTTGGGAAATTGAGATCAGTACGTAATATATGAAGTTGGATGCCACAAAGAGGAAGAATACGCTTAATTACACTTTCTCTTTTTTTCATATAATTCTGTGTGTGGCGTGTTGTTTCAGCTCACCATTTTCTAATTTCATTTTCTCTTTTTTTCTGCTTTCTTACATTACATATATTAGGTTTACTGTAAATTAGGTGGTGCAAATGGCTTGCCTATTTAATAATATCATCATATTTTAGGGTTTCAAATGTTACTGCGTTCTGCGGTAAACGTATCAATTATCATGGTCACCATTTACGTTAGTGCGCTTTAATTTGCACATACCATATCATGGTCACCATTTATTATGTTTTTTACTTCTATTTTTATAGTGAATTTTAAGGTTGTTAAAAAGTAATAATTTTCTTAAAATTCTTTTAAGTCTCTCTGCATTTTTTCTTTCTTTTGAGATTATTTTAAATATAAACGTATACAAAAATAAATCGTTTAAGTTTTACTGAATAATATCAACAAAGAATTTATTTTTGAATCAACAGAGACTAATTATATCCAGCATTAAAACTACAGAAAAAGACAAGTTAAGCTATTAAAAATGAAAAAAAAAAATAACTTAAATTAATGTCGAATTGTAATTAGACAACATGTAATGGCAGTGTTAGGTAAGTTCTTATCAGAGAAGACCCTCTATAGTAAAATCTCTAACCACTAGTTTCTTTGATCTGGCATGCATGACGGAACTCGGAAAAAAATCCAAAATTGGAAACTTAATGAAAATTGTGAAGAAGGAAAACAAAATTACCACAAAAGGAAAAAGGCAAAAGAGAGAGAGAGAGAGAGTAGCCAAATGGGAAAGTAACAATACTTGAAAGTGACTTGCTTTTTCCTACCTATGTATATGTGCATACATATAAGTTCCATTTGATGATTTTATTTATATAGTAACATCAATTTACGTGTAATTTAGGTAGACTATATGTGATAAATTTATATCTCCTTTCTGTCAACTCGAGTCAAAATTCAGTATCTAAAATCGAATTCAAATCGGAGATGGTAAAGCACAATTCATGGTAACACTAACACTGATTTTGTATGATTTGAATTTCGCTGATAAACTGGTTACAAAAAATGAGAAAAAACAAATAAAAGAGTATAAAATGTCTTTATACAGCAATCACCACACAAAGCAAGGCAAAAAAGAGTTGTGGGTAATATGTTGAGTTTCTATTATAGTATAAACTTTATTGGATGACATGTGATTTTTTTTTCTTTTGATGATCTAATATATATATAATAGCATTTATGTTGAAACTCGGATATATATACTGAAATTTGAAAATGAAAGTGGCATCTAGATTCTGGAGTTATTATTCAGAATTTCTAACAAATGCCGCTACATCAGATTGAGAACACAATTTTCAGATGATATGAAATATGAATATATATATACAATTGAATTCATTTTAGTGTTTTTAACAAATATATATATAGGCCAAATAGAGTGATAAAATCGTATTGCCTAATGCCTATTTATTTATAGTGACAGTCATTATAACATGATATCCCGTAGATAAGTTACCTATACGTGACTTGATAAGATCCTTGGTAACTTAAAATGTGTTGAAGCAATAAATACATCATTACGTTTGAATTATATAGTAAAGTCTTTTCTTTTGAATTTTGGGTCACAGGATTTTTAAGTAAGCAGAGAGAGAAATCGTCAGTCCTCTCTTCTCTTCTGTCAGAAACTCACAGAAAACATGTTATGGTTTCTAAAATAGGAAACTTCATGATAAAAGAGGAAGAGTTGGCTCCAAGGCTGTTTTCGTCATTTCACGTATCCCCCTCTTTTGCTGCCTGCCCCTACACGTACGTATATAACAGATATGTATTTGTTGAGTTTCTTGCCTAATTAATTGATAAATGTTTTGATTTTATTTTTGAGAGGCTTGCTCAAACTTTACACAAATAGAGTTAAACGTATGACAATTGTATGTTATATAATCTGATGGATCATTGATTACTGTTTTGATTCCCTATATAAAACAACCTTGTTAATCTTCTTCATATATTATTTACGAAACTAACAAAATTTTTCTCTCAAATAAAGAAGAAATCCGTGAAATCGATTCATTCTCATCTCTTGCAATTTAAGGAAAACAAAGACAAACCAACGAGGCCAAATTTCAACAAATTTAATGGCATAGAGGTTCACTGATTTGATTCCCGAAACATCTGGATTTTTTTGTGTGTTTAATTCAGTTTCACTTCAAAAGACCTCTTTCTAGGAAAATCTCAAACATCGCCGCACCGATCTTAGCGGGTGACTCAACCACCTTAACTCCTGCGTCTCTTAGGCTCTTTATCTTGTCTTGAGCTGTGCCCTTACCACCGGAAACAATGGCTTCATCGATCCAAAAAACAATACAAGATTTAATCCCGGGTTAAAGTGACTAAATTAAAGAGCCTGAGTAAATTTTATTTACCTCCCGCATGACCCATTCGACGCCCGGGTGGTGCAGTAAGTCCAGCAATGAAAGCAACTACAGGCTTGTCTGAACCACTTTCCTGTTTGATTGAAAACTTATATGTTATTAGTACTCTCAATTATCTGGAAATGGCAACTCTTGATTTTTTAGATAGATGCATTGCAGTGTACCTTTATCAAAGCAGCAGCCTCTTCTTCTGCAGTACCACCGATTTCTCCAATGAGAACAATACCTGAAAATAAGTCAATTCTTTCTTAATTACAAAAACAATTCTGGAGTCTTTCACTAATCTACAAAGCAGAGAAAGATTGGTGAATCACCAAGTGATATCTCGATGAACAGAAAAGAAAGGCTCCACTATTCACAAATACTTGAGTTTATTACTGCAAATGAATCGCTTTCTAGTACAGACTAAAGAACTAGTAGTCTTGGGATATTAGGTAAGTATTGGTTATCTATTACATATTAAAGGTAAGTGACTCGAAGAAAACAATGGTGTCCAGAAACCGATACCTTCTGTTTGAGGGTCAACAAAGAACTTTTCCAAGCAGTCAACAAAATTTGTGCCGTTAAAAGGATCCCCACCAATTCCTACACACGTAGATTGGCCCAGACCTACTGCAGAAGTTTGGAAAACCTGCATGAAAGATTAACCAAAAGCAACCATTAGAAGTCCTTAAAAGGCAGGTCTTTCAGTAATCCAAGATCGTCACAAAAGTTAAGAAACTGACATCGGTGAAAGCTTAATTTAATCATCCAAAGAAGTATTGGTTCTTAGGTAATATTAAATCTTTCTTCCTAATTTAGAGGAAATATAAAGGCCATGGAGATTATAAATTGAGAAAGAGAGAGACAACGAGAGCAAAACATGAAGGCAGGCAACACAAAGAACCTTACAGCTTCATATGTCAATGTTCCAGATCGAGAAACAATCCCTATCCTCCCGGGCTTGTGAATGTATCCCGGCATGATCCCAATCTTGCATTCACCAGGTTTGATAATCCCAGGACAATTAGGGCCAATCAGCCTAGTTTTTGATTGACAGTTAAGAGCAGCCTTTACACGAACCTACATTACAAAAGCCTGAGAAATCACTAGAGCCGCTTATGCTAATGTGCAAACCTATCAAATAAGTATTAAAGCAAAAATTACAAAAAGAAAACGATTGTTACCATGTCATGTTGAGGAATTCCTTCAGTAATGCAGACAACAAGATCTAACTCAGCAGCTAAACCTTCCATGATAGCAGCTGCAGCGAAAGGCGCAGGAACGTAAATCACAGAGGCATTGGCTTTAGTCTCAGCTATAGCTTCAGCAACGGTGTTAAAAACAGGTAGACCCAAATGTTCTGTTCCACCTTTCTTTGGTGTCACTCCTGCTACCTATTAAACGAACAACACACACTAAACTTAGCTTATCACAAGCTTTAAAGCAAACCATCAACAAACACAAAACAAAGCCATTTCATCTACACAAATGAACCAATTCCAAATGTTCTATGATCTCAGGATAAGAACTCCATCATTTTCAGATCCAAAACAAGTAATGTAAGTTCATTGAGTTCAATTGTAAATTCATAATAATTAAAAATTGAATCAGAATTGCAGAAAAACAAGAACAGTGATGATGACATTGGATTTGTGTAATTTGGCAATTACAATACCATTTTGGTGCCGTATTCAATGGCTTGTTCAGTGTGGAAGGTACCGTTCTTTCCGGTGATACCTTGGCAGATGACGCGCGTGTTTTTGTCGACAAAGACAGCAGCAGGAGGTGGAAGAGTCGTCCCGAAGGAGCGATACTGAGTCAACGAAGTGAGAGAGCTGCATGACGGATACACCTCTGAGCTGCTTCCACCGGAACGGCGTAGAGATCCGAGAAGTCTCGTCACTTGCCTAGACATGGCTGTACAATGATTGAAAATTCTAAAACCTACGATCCGAATCTCGTACTGAACCCTACAGCTACGAGTGAGAAATGGAAAATGAATTTCAGCGATCTTCGTTGAAGAATCAGAATCAGCCGTCCAAAAGCGACGAAAGCTAGTGGGCCTACTCGAAAGAGTCAATTTCTGAAAGGCCCATTTGGATAAGAATTTCTTTTTAAAAGCCCATACAAAAATTAAGATAGCACATATTTTGTCCTAATACAAATATAATTTTGGATTTATCAGTTTACATTTTGGTAATTTTGAAAATTCATATTCTAATTTATTTTCGATAGAAAAAATTTAGGATGGTAAGATTGTCAACAAATTACCTGAAAAAAATGAAGAAGATTGTGAAAAATGATATGAAGTAAAATATCCGATAATTCACTCTGATATTTTATGCCATGTCCTCAGCCTTAAACTTTCATTCCTAAAAATGGATAATATCGTAATAGTACTTGCCACCAATCAACTTTTTTTTGTCGGCTTTCATGAATTTTCTTTTCCGAGCTTTTATTCAAATTAATATCCTTCACTTTAGCGTAAAAAGTTACAACGACTTGTTCCTCTCTAACTCATAACTCATCCATCCTCCGAAGCAGAGAATGGGATAAAAAATGCCGGCGACTATTCTTACTCCGACGACTCTTCCTCCATCGACTACTACATGGCTATGCACCACATCTCAAAAGCTCACCACCATTAGATCACCACTCAAGCTCAATTGTAGAGCCACTTCATTTTCATCTTCATCATCATCATCGTCTATCACAGAATTTGATCTTTACGACCTCTTGGGTATTGACCAGAGCTCTGATAACTCTCAGATCAAAGCAGCATATCGTACGCTACAGAAACGTTGTCATCCTGATATCGCAGGAGTTTCAGGCCACGACATGGCCATCATCCTTAACGAAGCTTACCAGCTTCTTTCTGATCCGATCTCACGCCAAGCCAATGACAAGGTTACTCAGTCTATTGATTCTTTGATCTTGTATCCTCTGTCAAGACCACACCAAGTAAATATGAAATTTTATTGTTGTAGGAACAAGCAAAACTGGAAGAACTCAAAGGCTACACAGGGAAACCGATGTACTCGGTCTGGTGTGGATCAGAAACAGAGCAACGAGCTGTGTTTGTAGACGAGGTTAAGTGTGTTGGTTGCTTGAAGTGTGCTTTATGTGCAGAGAAAACATTTGCTATTGAAAACGCTTACGGGAGGGCTAGAGTTGTTGCTCAATGGGCTGATCCTGAATCCAAAATCGAAGAGGCCATTGAAGCTTGTCCAATAGATTGCATCTCGTAAGCACATAACTAGTAGATGTAGTAATGGTTTCGAATCCAATCTCTATATATGCACAAGCATGAATGATTCTTTAGGAAATGTGCAGAATGGTGGAGAGGTCTGACCTTCCGCCATTGGAGTTTCTTATGTCAAAGCAAGAGGCAACGTGAGGATCGGGATTGGAAACACTGTTGGTGAGCGTGTCTCCAATGTATTTGTTGATGGCAAGAAGTTCCAAGAAAGACGCTCAAGCCATGAGCAGAACCACAAGTGAGAGCTCCCAGGTGAGTTTCTTATTGTCTGTTCTAAGCAGCAATTATTAACTTACCTGTTTAAGTACTTGTGTTGGGACTTGCAGAGAGAAGTAAGAATAAGTGCAGTAGAGGAAATTAGGTCTATTTCAAATTGGCTATACTGGAGATCATCACCATACACAAAACCATTGAGTCCAGAATCAAACATGAGTCTAACTTTTACCAAACGAAAAAAATCGGTTGATCCAGATATCAGAAAGCTTCAAAATGCTGTGGCAGCTATGAAACAAGCAGAACAGAATGGGAAAAGAAAAGAAAAAGATTCAGCTTACATGCTTGGAGAAGATTATTGGACTCCATCAAATCCAGCTCTTCCTTCATCTGGAAACAACAATAACAGTTCCAAGGCCACCTCTATTCCACAAGTGAATCATAAGAAAACTCCATTAGAAGAGAAACCTACTAGTAGAAGAGAGTATAGAAGACAGTTCCGGATACAGAAATTCCCACTTGGGACAGCCATAATTGCAGTATTCTTGGTTCAGTACCAAACTACGTATAGAGCCGCCTCTGAGCTCAAAGACCATATTGGTGGTTCACTAGCTTTATCCATAGTTAACAGTCCATGGCAGCAGATTTTGTTAGCCGTGTGTTACCTGGTACTTCATTGGAGCAATGCTACTCCAACTTGTGGAAGCTGTAAAATCCAAGCAAGAAGATGAAGAAGCATAGGCTTGATAGATATATGTACAGCATTATAGCTCTTTAGATCACGTATACTATACATTAACTATTGCATTATTCCGAAGAATCATTTACATATGTAAAACAAAAAAATCTATTTACATATCAAAAGTATACAAGCATATGTTAGTTGCCAAGAATTATGCTGTAGAATTGTAGAAACATCTAGTGAGTGGACTAGTAAGAACTTGGGCTAGGCTCACAGGCCCATTTTATATTTTATTCAGACCAATGATAATTGTAGAAACATATGAGCTTTGTTTTTCGTTCATAATTGATCTCCACCGATCAAGAGCTTCATCTTCACCGCCAAAAATGGCTTCCTCATCGAGAAAGTACGAGACACGAAAGCGAGAACCAAATCCTCAAATCGCTGCTCTTCTCGTCATCGATATGCAGAACCACTTTACCATGGCCAAACCCATCCTCCACAACGCTCTAACCACCATCGACATCTGCAGACGCGCCTCGATCCCCGTCTTCTTCACGCGCCACAATCACAAATCCTCTACTGACTACGGCATGCTCAACGAGTGGTGGAACGGCGATCTGATCCTCGACGGAACCACCGATTCCGAGATCATCCCGGAGATCAATCGCCAAGTCAACGGACCAGACGAGATCGTGGAGAAGAGCACGTACAGCGCATTTCATAACACGCGCCTCCAGGAAAAGCTGGTGGAGATCGGAGTGGAGGAAGTGATCGTGATTGGAGTGATGACGAACCTGTGCTGTGAGACGACGGCGCGTGAGGCGTTCGTTAAGGGATTTAGGGTTTTCTTCTCGACGGACGCAACTGCGACGGTTAATGAGGAGCTTCACGAAGCTACTTTAATGAATCTCGCTTATGGCTTCGCTTATCTCGTCGATTGCGATAGACTCCGCCGAGGTCTTACTCAGTAATTAAAATGCTCTTTGTTGACTACACCTTTTGTTAGTTGTTATTTCGTTTATTTGTGTGTGTGTGTGAGTATGTAATTTTTGTTAAATGCAATCATCAAAAATAATTACGTATATGTGAATTTGAAGGTAAAGTGTGGTTAGGAAAGTGGTACAGAAAAAAATGTAAACTTTTTTAAAAATTAGTCAAGACTTTTTTTACTTTGTATTTTATAAGTTCTGTATAATTTCTAAGAAACTAATATGTGAGTGCAATATTTTATCCTAATCGATTTAATGAATACTCGTTCAGACAAGGTTGCAAAAATGATTGCATTAGTCCATGCATTTTCATTGAGAGATTTGGACAAAGATTTGTTATAATTATAAGTCCTAAGTGTAATGTGTGTTGTTATGATTTAAATATTATTTTAACATTAAAAAAAAAAAACTGATTTAAATATTATTGGGAATTTGGGATTCTTGCAGAGATTTCACATATAATTTTCAGATAAAAGATTTTATAAAGGCAAAATTTTGTTTGAAATTGCAAATTGACCATCTTAGGAATGGAATCGCAGTGCATCAAACCGCATACATAGAAAATGTTTTAAAAAATCTTTATGCATCAAACGTTGAGTAACCTAATGGTTTTAAAATCACTTAATGCAAAAAAAAAGAAGATATCTTCCTTTTTTAGAAAACAATGAAATATGATACTTAAGGGTAATATATGAGTAATTGATGTGGCTTGCTATTTTACTAGTCATACAAGACCTCCAATATCATTTTTACTAAATTTATGGCCTACTTATAAAGACAACAAATAAAATAAGAGACTAGTAAAAAAGGTCAATGAAAAGAAATTTCAGAAGTCCCACTATATCAAATAACTAGGTCAAGCTTAAACTAATATCTTACTTAATTAAAAACGCAACAAAGGGCACGAGATTGAAGCAGAGAATAACCTTTTGTGTTTTGCTATCAATTTCTTGGTTACTTAAAACTTGATTTTTCATATTGGTCTGTTGACATCGATCGATTTTAATATCAAATGGACCATGATATTGGAGTTTTAGAGGCTACAGTACCACCAGAAACAAGGTAAAACGCGATAAACCATATATACAAATTCTAATGGCCTGTTTTTCTCAAATCTGTTTATTAATTTTTTTAAGAATCATATAGAGATGATCAAATCTGAGGGTAGAGAAAAGATCAAAAAGGAAAAGTAGGAAGTTTCTTATTGGCAAGAAAATGGTTAACAAGCTGAAGAGCTTCTCTAGGTTTGAACGTCGGAACTTGATGTCCCGCTCCTCTTACCGTCACAAACATTAACCCGTCGTATTCCACCGTCCACCCACCCACCTTTATTAACAGCACGGTAAAAAATAAAATAAAATTTTTTAGAGTCAATCACACATTTACTCAGAAGAAATTTAATAAGAGTTTGTTGATAACTTTGAACCAAACCTGTAGTTTGGAATACCAAGGTGTCCAGTCTTGGATAATTTTAAGACCTAGCTTCTTTAGTGTGTATCTCGTTGCTGTCACTGGGATTCTTCCATCCGTATCTCCACTTTTTAACCAAAAATATTTTTACCGGTTATTGTAATTTTCCAAATTCTTACATTAAAAAAACAAAGAGTAGGTGTTATACCTGAAAACCCATACGCGTAATCCGCCTGAAACAAGTGTTCTTAAGATAGGAAGCATAGAAGCTGGTGCGTCAGCCCAGAATGAGATAGTGTCACTGTACATAGTAAACCAAGCATTGGTTTAAGATTGAATTGTACGATCAAATATCCGATTGATCAAACATCTATCACTGTTTTGGTTAAAACAATGATATACTTTATGAGTTTTGTTTTCTAACAAACAAAAAAACTATGATATGTAGGTGTGACAATTCATAAACCAAGAAAAATAAACCAAATCAGTTTCCTTTTGTCATATTCGAACAAACCATAACCAAAAAAAAGAAGAAGCCAATTTCCTATCTTTAAAAATCCTTTAAAAAAACATATTTTGCTAAATAAGACGTATTCATATATTTCATTAAAAACAAATTCTGAAAAAAAGTAAACCGAAAACTAGATTGAACCTTGTAATAATACCTGCAATGAGTCCAAGGGTAAGAGATGTTGGTGACATTAGCATGAAGTGCCTCTTGAACATCTCTTCTGTTCATATACACTTCTGTATACTCTGATGCACATGGATCGTACCCGGCCCCTATCCTTCTCCACCCCTCCTGTATATAACCGGTCAGTCAAATCCGTTGCAAAGAAAATTTTCTAAGTGAAAAAGAAGAAATATTTACATTTTGAGAGATGATACGGGGCCGGAAGAAGCCTCGGTACGCGGGAAGGGGGCGGTATCCGGAGACTGAATGAGAAACAGAAGAGTTCTTGGTGGTGGGAACACACTTCGGAGAGTATAGACTATACATGTCAAGGATCTTGTATACATCAAAATACTGATCTAAAGCCGCATTGCATTCCTTAGACACATGTTCTAGTTTGAAATCGCATTCTTGATTCACTTTCTTGTATAATGCATCTGATATCACCGCGTGATCCCACGCGTAATCTATCATTCCCCTTTGATCTGTTTCGTCGTCCAACAATGCGTTTCCTATCTGTATATATACAACTGGCAAAGTCATCATCATATATAAACCATTAGATTGCAAGTGCAACTACAAATTATTGATTGATTTAAGAAAATCTCTGACCATTAAACCCTTAAGATTGATGAAATCTGTCTTGGACGCAATCTTGTTTTGATTGTAGATGAGCTCCGAAAGTTGAGGAACGTAATGGCCTTGTTCCATGCAAAAACATTCAATTTTTTGCTATAAGCACATGTAAACGACGTCGTTCTATTTCTAAGCCTTTTTAATAATTAATTTACCGGCGTAGCTTTCTCCGGCGATGTAAAATTCGTGCGATTTGTACTGAGGGAATCTCTTAAACCAGTTGACGAGGAAGTTGTACGAGTCTCTCGCTGGTTAATCATACACAATCTTTAGTTTCCTTACAAACAAAACTAATACTTCATTAATAAATTAAATATTACATAATTGAACCTGTGACAGCGTCGCCGAGTTGACTTATATCATTGCTTTTGTTAGTGTAGGAGAATCCAACTCCAACCGGCGATTCCAGAAACAACAAATTCGCCGCTACATTTTATATTTCAAAAGTATTAATTCAATTGTCATGATTAAGGGGAAAATATTTGATGAAAATATTGAGAAAGTTATGGATATCTTATACACCTTTGTTCCAGCTGTATGGATTTAGCTTGAGAATAGGCTGAGTCGAGTTTTGAGGGAAGAATGGTCCGAGCTCTTCTGCTGCTCCAAATCCTACCGATGAACATCCTGGTCCTATATTTACATTTTCACCATTCCTATCAGGTTAATTACCATACACCTTATTAATCATATTTTTACTTTACATTATCTTGTGCCAGTACCACAACTACTCTATGCTACTTTCTATTCACTATTATTGCATTGGGTCCATTTAATTTATGGGGTTTGTTGCTTATAGTGATAAACTTTCCTTTATCAAGAAACACACGGATAAAAACAAGAGTTGAGAAACTTTTAGGGCGTGCGTACGTGCATGGACCATGTGTAATGTTTGGGATAATAATGAAATGGACTCAAGGACCGTTTAAGTTTCATGAAATTGAATTTTTTTTGTTGGTTTAAAGAAATTGACTTTTCTTGATAGATGATAATAATATATAGATGCATAACTTTTGTGTCAATAATTACTGTGCCTTGATGTTAAAGTGAGCCCACGGGAGCCTAAAAAGCCTAAATATATGGAGTTGTTATGTAGAATTATGTCGACAGAAATTTTTATATCTATCACATGCATTTGAATACAATTAATATAGGAAGATTTTGTTATTACTACTATATATAATTACCAATTTATATTCTAGAATATATAGCAAAAGAGTCTAAAAGAGAATAAAAGAGCCAGCATATCTAGGACTAGGAGGATCATGTAACAAAACAAGCATGTGGAATCATTACAAGCTTCCAAAATTAATTAAAGTTTAACCCACACAACCAAAACTCATCATGATGGTGATGATGATGATAACTACTAACCACATACGTTTGATTGATTTTGACATCGTGCCAAATGAGATACATCTTTACTATTAGGAAGGTTCACCTAATATTCTCCCCCGGTTACTTTTTTTGTCTCCATGCATACAAAGGACTACATACATTCCTATTTATTTATGGATTATTTTAATCCACGTTAATTTTAGTTGAGCCATGTTATATATTACCTGTATATTGTACGTGAACAATTTCCTATTACAGGTAAGAACCAATGTTTTTTAAAGAAAACCCCTTCTTCTAGCAACCCCTTAGTAAACTAATCATTAATAAAAGTTACGTATATATATTTTTTATTCATCTAAAACAATTATAGATTAAGCTAATTATCCAATACACATGCATAGTTTTCTTTTAATTTCAACCAAATGGTAATAGTCTAATTATATCCTCCTATATATTTGATCGATGTCATGGATATATTATATATATATATATATATATATATTAACTTTCACTAGACACAATGTAGTAAATTTATAGCTGCGTTAAGCCTTTAACATTCTTCCTATTTTTTGGGGGGTGGGAGGTTTGGTACAGAAAACTCGTTATCGCTATCACAAAAAAAAAGTCATGAAAGTTCCTAAATTCAAAACTAAAAATTTAATAACAAGTAGATGAAATGCATAGGAAGCATGATACACCTTATTTTTGTTTGGGTTTTAATCCTTTCACCATGAGTTTTTACACTAAGAAATTTACAGTTAACCGAGAGACCGATCGAGATGTATATAGAAAAAAAAAACAAATGAGTGGATATGAGTTAGTTTAATTACCTCCATTGAGCCAAAGAAGGAGAGGCTTTTTGCTTGGATTTTGTGTGGCTTCAAAGAACCAATAGAACAATGCTCTTCCATGTGTTTCATTAACCGTCACATAACCGGCGTATTGGCGGAACTTCACCGGCGGCTGTCCTGGAAGCTCCCTCACTCGATCAGCTCGCTGTGCGGCCAAAACCCTTGACCGGAAACAAGCACTATTACCGTCGTTGTCACCTTCGCTGCACGGCTTTGCTGCTAAAGACGAGCCAAGAAGAGAGGACACAAGAAATAGGACAAGAACAGAGAACACCACATGGTGAAAACTTCTCATATTTTTTAATTATTATAATTTGAATTCTCAATATCATATAAAATCGAATTTAATTTTGGTTGTGGAAATTGTGCAGTGACTGTGTAAGCTTATATATAATGTGGCGAGAGAGAGAGAAAAATGGGATTCAGAGACAGATAAGAACACTCTGTAGTCTCACTGGGTGGTAACCATTTTCATAAGATAAGACATGAGAAAAATCAAAATCTTGAAAAGTAAGAGATTTTTTATTTCCTTATTTTTAGTTAATAATAATTTCACTTTTTTATTTGATGAATATAAAGATTTCTTAAAAATTGGGTTTCCGTTTTTATGGACATTTCTCTTTTTGTTTACATTACTAGCACATGAAATATCTACACACGCAACTTGTGCTCTGTCTTTAATATCGTTTATATTTGGAATTTTATGATAATTCGTGTGTTTTAAACTAGTTTCATAAGACGAAGACATATAAAAAAATCAAATGTGAAAATAACAAGAATTTTATTTTCTTTCTTATTATTAATAATAGAAGCAATTTGTTTTTACAGAAATAGAAAGGTTTGTTAGAAATTGAGTTTCCCTTTTTATGGGCAATTTCTCTTTTTGTTAGACTAGATAATAGGAAATATGTACAGACGCAACTTGTGATATGTCTCCAATACCGTTTCTGAATAAGAGTTTTTATAATTGATATAAACCAAAAAGATAATATAAAAAAATGTTAGAAAATTAGAGATAATGAAGTGATTGGTCAATGGATTGGAATAGAAGGATCCAAATAAAAAGCAGAGGAGAGCGAAGAAAGTGACAGTTCATAAGATTATTTCATAGAGAAATTTTGACCAAACACTGTGACTTCTCTCTCCCTCTCTGCATCTCTCATGTTCCTCCCCCCTTGAAATTAGCAACGACCGATCTACATAATATTCATATTAATATGATGTGTGAATTGTGATGTATGTGCCAAGTACACAACTGTCATATAACAAAACAGAATGTTACGGCTTTGATTGCGTAATAAAGATTCAGTTTCTGTGTATACACGTCATAGAAGTGTACCTACAACTACATGTACTCATATAATACCTATATTACATATACATTAAGAAGCCACGGGGCATATATGTTACTCTTTTTTTTTGTTAAGGGGGCCATTTTGTGTTACAATGTGAAACGTAATTTTTTTGTTTTGTTTTTGGGGATAAAATATGAAAATGAATGTTACAATAAATAATAATTTCATTTAAATTTTGCTTGTATTTTTCCACAAATAATATAATTTTGAACTTAGCAAGGAATGTTGTAAAATTAAGAATAAGGAAATTGGACTATATATAAATTATAAAACTATCAAGCGAATGGCAGACAGTATAACTTTTCTAGTTAAGTCAATTACAATTTGTTCAAGTAAATGATAATACTCTTACCTTCTAAAAACATGGAGTTTTATGTTTTAAAAATGAAATTTTGCAATTATAGCAATAAATATTTGAGAATTCAGATTTTAATTTTGTGTAATTAAAGCAATAAACATGTAAAATTCTCTATGTATTAAATCTTTCTTTTATTTGCAGAAGATTTAATATCTAGTAGATAAAAAATGTTAAATCTTCAGCAAATAAATGATGTCGTGTGTTTGCAAAATCTATTCGACGTTTAATTGGTAATTTTACGAATAAAACTTTATCGAAAACTGTTCAAACAAATTGAATAAGAAGAAAAATAATAATCGTGTCCGTGAACGAATATTAACTTGGGTTCAAATAGCAAATATTTCTGTCCTCTTTTATTTTTAGTTTTAGCATGTAAAAACAGAACAAACAAAATAAAAACGAAATCATCCAAAAAAAATAATAGGAAACCAAAATACTCAGCGAAACGGCGTCGTCCTGCTAGTCCAAAGCAGTATGTTTAGAAACAGAGCCTTTCAAGTGTCAAGATTCAAGAACACATTATAAGAGAAGTGAAGCAGTTTTAGCTCCATCTTCTCCGATCCTCCTCTTCGTTAACCGGAGTCTTTTTACCAATCTGGTCGTCTCTTAGAGTTTCTCAGCCTGTAATTCACGCAATAGTTCCTCATTGCACAACCCCCTCGTTGCCACCAAAACCAGTGTTTTCAAAACCGGAGCATCTAACCCGTTTTTACTCCCTGTCCTAAACCAGAAGCTTCCAGATCTCTTCATATTTACTTCTCCAGAATCCCCAAAAGATACATTGGGAATGTAAGGCCGCAAATCTTTCTCCATCAAAGGGAAGTCATAGGGACATATCATAACGTTTGGAGTCATTTCTTTCGCAGGGTGGTTAGGTAAGTGACCAAAAGCCAACTTATCCTCTCAAGAATGTCTTTTGCTTTACCTGCACCTTCGAGAGGCTTGCTCAACACTTTCCATAACTTGTCTGACCCGTTTTCTGCTGTTCTGGTGTTTGCTTTGATCACAGGTGTGTAGGACCCGTTCCATACTTCCCTAGATTCTCCTCCAAGACCCCAAGGCTGAGCGTTTATCACAGTCCCGTCGTACTTCGTGATGAGATACGAATTCTGTGAATCAACCTTCGGGTACCCGGGAATGTACCTGTAGAAAGCAGGAGAGTAAATAACTCCAGGACAAAAGGCTAAGACGGTTCCAACATCTGCTTCGCCTTTGATGAAGCAACCTTGACCGGCGTCTTTGTGAGGTATTGCAGACGGTTTGATCTCGAGGGTATAGCCCATTTGATCTATCAATCTCTGTGATTCAATGGCTTTGTCTCGGGAACAACTGTGCTGAAGAAGAATCAGCGAGGATTAAGAAAAGTATTGAGTAATAAGTTGACAAATTGAGTCAAAGTAAAATAAAACACTTACGTGGTTTATTTGCAGCTGGATTAGCATTATTACTACCAATGGCGAAAGAAAGACCGCTTTGAAAAGGAGGAGAGCTTGTCGATTGTGAACCTGACTCATTCTTGGTAACATCAGGAAGAAGGATTCCATCCATCAAAGAGCAGAAGTTTTCAACTTGGTAGTGAATGTTCTCTTGAACTTGCTTCTGCTACTCTGATAAAGTAGCTTTACCAGTCATCTCAATGATCTCTTCTGCATCCGTCTCCTCAGCTTCTCGTCCCAACCGATTATAGCTAAACACAAATGGTATTCATGAGCGCAAAAAGTGGATGTATATTCAAGCATTGATATCTTACTAGGAATAGCTAAAGCTAAATACTATTGAGTGTAACGAAATCCATACAGAAATCAGACTTTGACTCTTCTAAGACGAACCTTGTATACATAAACAGTTGTTAATGTCTGCTTCAAATTGCAGTTGCCGTGGGTTCTTAGCAAATGTGGTTCTCTTGGCAGGAACTCCAACAGTCTGCAGAACGCAAAGTAATCAAACAAGTTATACGACCAGTGGACAAAAAATCTACAAGGAAGAAAACGATTCTCCACCCTCTTTGTTATAAGGATTGCTAGAAACAGCTGAAGAACATCAGGAATTGGATCGGAAACCTCCATTGATGAAGATCGCTGGTACTTACTCGGTAGCACACCTGACACCTCCATCACCATAGTTGGGCCTATTTCTTGATAATGGGCTCAAGGCATTGCTTTTAGGGCCGGCTTTTTTTCCTTTTCCATTTTACGTATGAACTTGTGCTCTTACCTTAATTATTTAATTTTAGAATTGTTGAGCAACCACGTCCTTCGTCGCCTATGTATATTATATAAAAATTGTTGAGCAAAAATTATGTATAAAAATTCAGGGCATCACAAAGGCATCTCAAACCTTCCAACTCTGTACTCTCCGAGCGGGTTGAGTGGGGAAATGACACTCAAACATCGGTTATATGACCTGGTGCTTCGCCCTTGTCCCGAGAGTCAGAAACAATTCGCTAATATTGAACCTTTTCTATCATCTTTCTTTTCTCATATAGGATAAATAGGAATATCACTATCCTAATTAGAAAGTAAATCATATAGAAAATTGTTGTCGGATTGGTTGGAAAATTCGAATGAAATAGATATCAAAATTACTTAAATCTGTTAATAAATGAAAAAGTTATGAAATTTTGAACTTGAAAAGTTTAATCTCCTTTAATAGAATGTGAAGAGGAAAAAGAAAAATCTATTCAAACCCAGATTCTTTTTTTCAATTCGGTTAGTTGTTTGATAAATAGTAAACTAATTAAAACCAATACAAATGTCTATAAGTTTTGAACTATGATTCTATGTGTACTGAAAATTTTGATGTTTCATTTTGGATGAAAATAAATTTAAAACTTTACGTTTGTAAGAAAATACATAGAAATTTTAAGTTTAAGGATATCTAATGCTATAGCCCGTTAGCAAAAAAAATCAAACAGTATCCCCATTGCTGAATTTTTAAACACGAACGGTACATGGTCAAATTTAAACAAATGCATATATGTTAAAGTACTACCACGTATCCAGATTCAAAATTGCATGTGTGTCGGTAGATTGACATAGAAAATATGTGTAATCATACACGTCTTAATATAAAAACAATACTATTACTTAGCAATTTTACAAAATTAAATAGGCACTATACATCGGAATGTTGATGAATAAACACATAAATTGTCATACAACGTAATTGTATTGCAAGATATAAAAGCTTAGAACTATTATCCAGATAAATCTTACAACTCTTATTACCTAACTATACCTAAAAGTTTAGTCATCTATCTAACTAACCCATTTATCAAAAAAATCAAAATAGCGACAAGGTCCCGACGAAGAATTTTATTATTTTCTCTTAGATGATTTCTTCCATTTAGTTTGGTTTATTGGGAATATACAATTCATTAATTTTATCATAAGTATAAAAAGCAAACGTGAACGGAAGTAAAAGGCTAAATAAATATTGGAGAGAAATAGTATTTACTTAGGTTACCCGTCGCCACCCACCTCTCCCAAACTATTTCACAATTTTGGTCAAAAAACAATTTGAAAACCTATTCGTTTTTTATCTAAACCCCCAAAAATATTCGACCTTTGAAATTCCCAAAAACGGAATCAAAACCCAAAAAGAACCCTACTTATAGTGAAAGAAAGTAACATACACGAGAATCTAGAGGTACTTGAATATAAAGTTCACAATTATTTTCTGTTCACCAAATCAAACCCAATTTCTCTTGAGAGCCAAAGTTTTTGTCACCCACAAGAAACTCATGCAACATTACTCACCCACTAGCTAACTAACCACTACCATTGTTATTAATCCTTCTTAATTCCTCTTCTGATTCTTCATTTCCGAGATTCACTCTCCCTTCTCTTTGCCACAATGAATTTCAATTCTTCTTACAATCTCACATTCAGTGACGTTTTCTTCTCTTCTTCTTCCTCTCATGAGCCACTGGTTCCACGGAAGCTGTTTCTCTTGAGAAATGTTCAGATTCTTGAGCTCCTTATTGCCCTTTTCGCCTTTGTTGCAATGCATTCCTTGCGTCAGAAGAAACACCACGGCCTTCCCGTGTGGCCGTTTCTCGGGATGCTTCCTTCTCTGGCTATTGGTCTCAGAGGAAACATGTACGAGTGGCTATCCGATGTTCTCTGTCTTCAGAACGGAACTTTCCAATTCAGAGGTCCATGGTTCAGCAGCCTCAACAGCACTATCACTTGCGACCCAAGAAACGTTGAACATCTCCTCAAGAACCGTTTCTCTGTCTTCCCTAAAGGTTCTTACTTCCGAGACAATCTTCGAGACCTCCTAGGCAACGGAATATTCAACGCCGATGATGAAACTTGGCAGAGGCAGAGGAAAACCGCGAGTATCGAGTTTCATTCGGCCAAATTCAGACAGTTAACTACTCACTCATTGTATGAGCTCGTGCACAAGAGACTCTTACCGGTTCTTGAGACTTCGGTTAAGAGCTCGTCTCCTATAGATCTACAAGACGTCTTGTTGAGGCTAACGTTTGATAACGTATGCATGATTGCTTTTGGAGTCGATCCAGGATGTCTAGGTCCTGATCAACCCGTAATACCCTTTGCGAAAGCCTTTGAGGATGCGACTGAAGCTGTGGTTTTGAGATTCGTTATGTCTACTTGTGTGTGGAGGCTCATGAGGTATCTTAATATAGGAACAGAGAAGAAGCTAAAGGAATCAATAAAGGGTGTGGATGGTTTCGCTGAAGAAGTTATCAGGACGAGAAAGAAAGAGCTGTCTCTTGAAGGCGAAACCACAAAAAGATCGGATCTCTTAACGGTGTTTATGGGTCTGAGAGATGAGAAGGGAGAGAGTTTTTCAGACAAGTTTCTTCGCGATATCTGTGTGAACTTCATACTTGCTGGGAGAGATACTTCTTCGGTAGCTCTGAGCTGGTTCTTCTGGTTGCTAGAGAAGAATCCGGAGGTGGAAGAGAAGATCATGGTGGAGATTTGTAAGATTCTGAGGCAGAGAGATGACCAGGGAAACACAGAGAAGAGAGATTACGAACCTGTGTTTGTACCAGAAGAGATCAAGAGGATGGATTATTTACAAGCTGCTTTGTCTGAAGCACTCAGATTGTATCCTTCAGTTCCTGTGGATCACAAAGAGGTAATTTTTAACTATATGTGCTCTGTTTTTTACCTAATTTTTACTAATAGCATCCCAAGAAACCCAATTTGATTTAAGTTCGAACAAATAGAATTTAGAAACAACTACTTGTTGGTTATAATTCTTTTCAAGAGTCGCAAAGATATAGGATAAACCCTTGCTAACATTCAATTGTTATAGTGATTAAAAAAAAAAAAATTCAGTGACAACAAATAAAAAAATCAAAATCTGTTATAGGTTACCTAACAGTAGTGACCACATGAAGTTAA